>OX940944.1:4074869-5405028 GCA_954870645.1 Agrotis clavis | reverse complement strand
AATTGTCATAGACAATTAAAGGAATATGAAGTATTAAACACTAAAAAGTTATGGTGCTACAGTCCCAGTCACAAGACATAAAAACTGTGAAAGTACCGTAGATGCACGTTCCAAGTCGTAGATCTCTATGGAGAAGAACGTGCAAGAAACTCCATGGACACTCTTTTCAGATCGCCAAAATTATTACAGAATCATTGTTACATCATTCATTCTTAGATGGTACATTATGTGAGAACGATGTAGCAAGTTTAAAAGTGTCCATAGTAAAGTTTAAAATAAACACATTTCAGAAATAAAAATCAATAAATTAAAATAAACCGTGGCAGCTAAGAGATGACCAGTCGCAACTGACAGCGCCCGTTCACAAACATGACACATGCATCAGCACCATTCGGCTCAACCATTTTGAAGGGAGCCAAATGATCCGACACACCCGCCACCATCAGCGAGACATTTGAGTGAGCATGACACACTCTCAACCACCAGGGTCATTCAAGTCAACAAGAGACGTAGGTACTCAGTGAATGACAGCTCTGAAGTACATAGTACTCACACAATGTCGGCTATGAAGCTATATAATACAAGGAAGATTGAATCTATACAATGCAAATACAGTTGTACAATCTTCAGCAGCTCCAACAATGGTATTAAGTATACTTCCACTATCAATTTATTTATACATTCACTGTCTCATGGAGCAGGACCAGCATGGAGCCAAGCATTATTATCAGCGATATAGTCGCTCAGTTTGTAATATGCCTGCTTACAAAGTGTGTGTTTAATGCATGTTTTGAATTTAGTTTCATTCAGTTCAAGAACGTTTTGTGGTAGCTTATTATAGCATTTTAAACAAAACCCCATGAAGGAAGAGTCTACTTTGGCGATCACATACTCAACAAGATTAAAAGATCAACCAAATCAATTAGCAACGAAATTAATGACAAACCCAGTTACCTTCTCAAGACTGAAAAGAAGGGCACCTCAAGACCTATAACAACCAGCATAAATGAGCTGTAGCATCGATCGGATGAGGCAGTGGCCTCATACCGTGCAAGATCAGAAACCATCATCCATTTAATACTGAATGTCCCAGGACAGATTGTATTAAATAAAAGGAGTTAATAAAAAAAAAATGTATCAATAGCGCATTGACGTCTTGTAATCCCAAATGGCTTTCCATCTTTGGATTCATCCGGCCAAGCCGGATCAGCCAAGGATACACTAGGGGACAAAAATGTCGTGCGACACGTGTCGCCAACGACCGGCGTTGGGAGAAATAGTACGACGTTGCTAGGCTTCGGTCGATTGTCGACATGTCTGGCAACATTGCGCAACACTTGTCACCAACTACATCGAGTGAAATAGCGTAATAAAGCGCCAGCTATGTTAGGCGAAGTTTCGCGAAGTGGCATATAAGTCGAGCGTTGTGGCCATATTTGACAGGCTATATCGGTCGGCTTCGCTTGATATGTCGCCCATTCATGTAAATTGTTCATTTTTGTCCCCTAGTGTATCCTTGGCTTTAAGTTGTGCAGTTTTATCATATAACCCGGTTCATTGAAGAAAGGAATCTAAAATGGCGGCTTGTACTTGCGTTGACAGATAGTACAGTCAGCATTTATAAGATTTCAAGTCACAGTTTTTTTTCAAATTAAAAATAATAAAAACTAACAATAAAACAACAACAATAACATAGTATAAAGAGGGGAAGTAGGTTATCTCCGGCCCAATCCGCGATATAATTGCCTACTGTCTTAGGGTTGCCACTTTTAACTAAATTTTAATTCAGTACCTTTAAATTGGCAAGGGTCGGGAAGTTGTACTTTTTACTTTTATTGTCTGGGTACAGCGTCTGTCAGGCCTCACTAATGAACTTGTGACAGTAGACATTAGTTTAAAGCCCGGCCCTTGCCAAAGATAACACATCTCTTATTAGGTAGTCAATAAAGTTCAACAATGGTTTTCCTATCAAATATAGAAATGTATTCAAGATACAGAGCAGCATTATTTATATAAAGAAAAAACCGGGCGGCAGTGGTGCGGTGGGGCAGTATGGGCGCGACTGTCCGCGCTTCGTTCGCACCCACACAGCGGCAACCGCGCTGTCCCGACTCTTCATTTCGCCGCTAGACGGCACAGGCGGTAACACAGACTAGAGCCTGTGTTTAAATTATTATATAAGTTAATAATTTAAACACAGTCTGTATAATATGTCAATTACTAACTTATTTTTCGTTACGATTTTATAACTATAACTAGTTAGGTACTCAGTTAATATACCTACAATACTGAGAAATCGGCAAAACTAAACGTAAACAAAGCAATAGCGGCAAATCAGTTGACTGATCAAAAGTACCTAAAACATTCTAGTGGGGAAATAGATATACCTACCACTTCCTCTGTGTGATAGAAAACTAATACAACAAAAAAGATGTAAGTAGGTACCTATCTCATCATCAAAAAAATAATGCTAGAATAAGTGAGAAGCTTACCTTTCCCGTTCAATAGGTAATCTGAACAGAGACAATTCTGGAATTGATGAATTATTAATACACCCAAACACACAGCAGTACTTTTTCTTGCGAATATCAGACATTTTTAATTCATTTAGCGGTGCCGAAAAGCCGTGATGCGCGAACCTCGTGCAGTGTTAGCCCCGACTGGCGCTACTCGAAACCGCTCGAGATTTTGTTAAGTGTGCGTGCGGCGACGCATAGATACGATGGCGCACACATACAAGCCGCGCGCGGTGCGTTTGTATGAAGATAACCTACTTCCCGTGTTTATACTTTGACAATAATCAACAGGTAACAACGGAAAAATAAAAAAAAAACTATTGTAAATATTCTTAAAAAAGATCACTGAGCGCGTCAAGACTTCGAGACAATTTTTTTTTCAGCTTACGATGCGCGCGGTTGTGAGTATAGACGGCACTAGTGTGCGAGCGAGAGAACACGATACGCGCCGCCATTTAAGATTCCTTTCTTCAATGAACCCGGTTATACATAGATATTTCAGCTCACCTGCTAATTCCTGAATGGTGGGGCTCATACCCAATGATCTCATCACCACAGTAAGCTCGTCCAGCGATGTGATCTGCCCAGAACGGGCAAACAGATAGAAGCACTCACGGAACTCTGAAAGGATAGGTTTGTTATTTCATACAAGTTCAATCAACCATAATCTTTTAGGCTGGCCATATACATCAGTTTTCTTGATTCGACATATGGATAGGCCTATTGGTCTAGTGGTTAGGTTGGCTGACTGCTATGCCGGAGGTCGTAGGTTTGCTTCCCAGCCAGGACAAATGTTTGTGTGATGAGCATGATCATTTGTTCTGTCTCTGGGTGTAATTTATCTATAATATTGATGTATTTAGAAATATATAAGTATGTTTATCAGTTGTCTTGTACTCATAACACAAGCTCTGCTTAGCTTGGGACTAGATGGCGTTGTGTGATAGTTGTGGAATATTATTATCATTCAATTTCGTGATCAGTTTTCTATCCAAACACAGTGAATCCATACAAATGTTTGTGCATGACACACACATTTGTACACTCGCTTCCCATACAGATTTCGAAAAATGGATCAGGACACCAAATCCGGAAAACTGATGTATGTTGCCAGCCTTAAAGTGTTAATGGTGATAGTTGCAGACCCACCATTCCACCAAGGGTATAGCCAGTGGTATAATGTGTCTGCAATGAGATATCCAACACTATGTGACGTCACAAGCCTGAATTTTGATGTGTTTTTTATTACAATATTTGTGAGTTGTGACAATATAAATCTTGCCAGAATGTTTGATGATACTTTCTTTTTTGAAATAAGAGAAAAAAATAAATTATAAGTATTAATGAAACGCACCATTCTGCCAACTTTCTACAGAAAAACTTCGTTACTTGTAAGTACTTCGTTACCGTTATGAACTTTCATCATAACAGTAAACAAAAATTGGAAACTTCTTGTCTCATAAGTTCCGAAGCTTAAATAAAATATTGTCGAATACGTATCGAACAAAATGGATATTAATTTGTTGTTTTATTTGAAAATAATTAAATTTTTAAGGGTTGATTCATCATGAAAAATCTTATCAAGTTTAGATAAACAAAAGTAGAACAAACCATCGATGTCCTGTTCCTTGAAATAACGAGCCTGCAACAAAGAAATTAAGCGTTAATAGAGTGCAATTATTAAAAATATCACACAAGAAATTAGTTTTAAATACCATTTTCTTAGTTTTGACGAGAAAATATCTATTAAAAATAAATATCAAGAAATCTACAAAAGTTGACAACAGCCAATTTGGCATCAATTTAGATACTTTTTGACAGTAGCTGTCAAAAACTTTGAAACGTTCCGGTCCGAGTTTTGTTCATATCTTCAGCACCAAGGAGTCAGCCACCAACCACGCTGGCCCACTTCCACCTGTGACCTATGCCTTCACCTTACGGGATTTCTTTTTTCCACACCTTAGCTCATTACTCTAATAAATAAAGGGTCTACTGGAACTTAAAATAACTAACTTCTCATCAAAAGATTTTTTTGAAAAGATTTAAGATAAAAAGACTAGTATCCAAATCTTCAAATTTATATAATCTGCGGACCAACATGGGCGACCAATCAGCTGACATTACTGAAGGCATATTTTTCCATGGTGTAATTATCTAAAATTGGGCGAATTATTACATAAAACCTACTCCAAGGCAGTTTTCAGTGATTTACTTGTTATTTATGTGATTTATTTACCTACACCTGTAATGGATATCGAGATCAGAATTGCGTGAGTATTCATACAATTTTCGTAAGAAAATTTTAACTTCCGCAATAATATGATGAATGTTACCTTGTACTATATGATTGATAAGACTACAATTACTGTCCTTTGACCGCCGTGAAACTTATTTCTGTGTAGGTTATTGACATAAAAGATTGTTATTTGAAAATGCCTATTTCTATTTTAATTTCACGATCAATGTCAACCTAGCTACTTGCAATAGATAAAGTACTTATTATTTATTTGAAATGCACGAACGACTATACATTTTTTTATTTATTTGTCCTTTTATGACTTACATTGAAGGTTTTTCACGAAATTTACGGTATTTGAAAAAGGTTTTTCATGAAAACACAACTTAATATTGCATAAAAATCTACAGTATGTCAATAAGAGAGTCTAATAAGATTCTATGACATAAGTGGGTCCATAAAAATTCAAACAGTAAGTTTTCAACCAGGAAAATTTACTTACATAGAAAAAAAATTGTTGTACAAACATTGTACTAACAAAATCTAAAATAATTACTATTTTATGAAAGCTTGTGACGATGTATGTTTATTACTACAAAAGTATTGAATGAATTTTCATGAAATTTGTTACAGGTAACTTATAACCTGTATAACACTAAGAATATCTCTTTAGGATCTCAATCTCAATAATGGGTGTAATTTATCTATAATATGTATGTATTTAGAAATATATAAATATGTTTATCAGTTGTCTAGTACCCATAACACAAGCTCTGGGCCGCAATTCTGCTAATTTAGTAATGACTCAATTGAATATCAATTTGATCTCAGTAGCAGTTTTAACTACATTTGGTATTCTGCTACTAATTTAAGACCAATGGTTTTCCAGTGACATTCCATTGAACTGCTATCAGAATATTTGCTAGTCTGCTCTTCAATCGTGTTACAATTGTAAATCGATTGTGGACTTTATTGGTATTCTACTCTCTAATGGCAATACTTATAACTGTTCAACTGAGAGTCAATTACAATTACACTACGATTCCATTACGACTCTATATTTAGCTTATACAAGTTTTTGCAGAATACCAAATTTGTTCTAATCGTAATGGAGTCGTGATTTGACTCTCAATTGAATATCAATAGCATGTGAGTTAAATAAATTTAGCAGAGAGGCCCTGCTTAGCTTGGGACTAGATGGCGTTGTGTGATAGTTGTGCTATACTTCTTCCACCTCATCCACATTTATATGTAATAAGCCTGGACTTGATTGTCCAGGTATGTATCGAGATTTATATGTTTTTTGTAATAAGACTGCCAAGCATTGATATTATGTATATCATCATTTTAGATCAATGCTGCAAAGTCTAAATCTATGTCAGAGGCCTGTGGGCTTCAGTCAAACACAAGATGGTAGCCACGTCCTCACAGAATAAAAAGAAAATTGTTATTTCAAATTATTCTCAATCAAAACATTTTTATTGTTTTTTTATAATATCTGGTTGAACGAGCTTTGCTCGGTTTTTAGAATGTCTATATCTTGGGAACCGAGCTTTTCTCGAACCTGGGACCTTGATAAATCGATTCCTTGAGCCGAAAAACCCCTAATCTGTAACTTTCATGAAAATGCTTGGAGCCGTTTCCGAGATCCTGATTACATATAAATAAATATACAAGAATTGCTCATTTAAAGATATTAGATAAAACAAGAAAAAGATTTTTTGAGCAGAATCTATGATACAATAAATAAAAAGTTTTCAAACAATTGTCTGTACATAAAATATTTTAGAATACCATTATGTGTAATACATGGTTACTTAAGTCATAATATTTACATATTATAATGTGGTAAAGTATGTACATAATATTTATGATAAACAGGAAATGTTTCTAACAATATTATTAACAATATTTACTGATGAATAGGTGTTTACAACCTCCAGCTTGCTGACTTAGTGCGACTTTCTACACAAAAAACCTATTAAAATAACTTTTCTTTCGGAAGTTGGTGACTTTGTTTTTTAATTGATCTTGCCACTGACTTTCAAAAGAAAAGTTATGTTAGTACCTAAATTTTTTTTGATACTTTTTAAAGGCGGTTTTGAATCAGTTTGAAAATATTAATATTTAAAAAAAAATATCTTGTCGAATACAATTGCCTGCCCTGGGTTCCCGGATTCATTTGATGATTTAATCCGATAAAAAAAAGCTCGAAAAGTACCCCTGAATTTTGCTTGGGTTTTTATATTCAATTAAAAGTATTTGAATCAGTCTACAAAATGATATCACAATAATCACTCTACGTTAAGTAATTTAGGAATTATTATCACTTGAACAAAATGCATCCTCTATATTTTCATCACACGGTTGTAGTTACATAATTTTGCTAAGGCATAGAAAACGCAATTTATGACAAAACTCTTCACATATGACCTTGACCAAAGTCTATAGATACTATGATAAGATATAATTAAAGCATCTTTATTTATAACTAAATTAACTAAAATCACACCGATTATTACAGGAAAACTTCGTATTTTACCGCGTATTTTATTTCTAGGGTTCCGTAGCTATAAAGTAAAACGGCGTGTTACTAAGGCTTCGCTGCTCTTCCATCTGTCCGTCAGTCACCAGGCTGTATCTCATTAACCGTGATAGTTAGACAGTTGTTTTCACAGATGATGAATTTATGTTGCTGCTAAAACAACAAATACTAAGAACAGAATATAATGAATATTTATGGGCAACAAACGTGATATTTTTGCACATTTGTGCTCGATTTTGGTAACGACAACAGGTACTTGAAATATTCACAGAATATTTATATACCTACTAGCTGACCCGGCGAACTCCGTCCCGCCTGAGAAAAGATTAAAAAAAACCTTTTAAACCTTCCCTGGACTTTCCAAAATACTTCAAAACCAAAATCAGCCAAATCGGCCCAGCCGTTCTCGAGTTTCAATCAGACTAACGAACAACAATTCATTTTTATTTATATAGATATTAAGTATAAGTTTAAAAATAAATAGTTAAAAATAAATGTGTAAGGGGGCTCGTATACGACAAACATGTTTTTTTATTGCTGTTTTAACGCTTCGTACGTGAGTCAGGCTCGCACATGGCCGTTTTTTTTTCGATTTTGATAACGATAACGAGGTAAACGTTTGAAGTATTCACAGAATATTCACTTAAAAAAAACCCTAAAAAGTAGCGTACGTTGACTCGCACTTGCCTAGTTTTTAGGGTTCCGTAGTCAACAAGGAACCCTTATAGTTTCGCCATGTCCGTCCGTCCGTCCGTCCGTCCGTCTGTCCGCAGCTTAGCTCAGAGACGCCCAGCACTAGAAAGCTGTAATTTGGTGTAAATATACGGATTTGTTGTGCCGAAAAAGTGGTCAAATAAAATCTCGTAAAATATTTTTTTTTAGGGTACCTCCTGTACACGTAAAGTGGGGATGTTTTTTATTTTTCTCGCATACCCCTTAGTGTGGGGTATCATTAAATAGGTCTTTAAAAAATATTGATAGTTTCCATTAACAATTTTTTGATAAAAAGATTCGTTTGTGAAATATTAAGCTCTTAAGTGCTAATTTTTGCTCGACTCGAGTGTCCCCCCCCTCTACCAGCTAAACGGTTATGTTTGAGAGTGTGAAAAAATTCACACTAGTGGTATATATAACGAAGTTTAAAAGAAAATTATCATGACTAAGTAGGCTCTACAAGTTTACGAGTAATAGTCGACCAACTTTATGAAACGTACTTGGATAACATATTTTCCTAAAACGTAAAGTGGGGATGTTTTTTATTTTTCTCGCATACCCCTTAGTGTGGGGTATCATTAAATAGGTATTGATAGTTTCCATTAACAATTTTTTGATAAAAAGATTCGTTTGTGAAATATTAAGCTCTAAAGTGCTAATTTTTGCTCGACTCGAGTGTCCCCCCCCTCTACCAGCTAAACGGTTATGTTTGAGAGTGTGAAAAAATTCACAATAGTGGTATATATAACGAAGTTTAAAAGAAAATTATCATGACTAAGTAGGCTCTACAAGTTTACGAGTAATAGTCGACCAACTTTATGAAACGTACTTGGATAACATATTTTCCTAAACAAAATGTATCGGAGAACATGTTCTTCAACTGCAAATGTAAGTTTGTCAACTTTATTTTTACAGCTATAATAGGTGGGTATGTTTTGGGGATAGGTAGGTTTTATTGTCAACTATTTTTAACTAAATTCAAAAAAAGGAGGAGGTTCTCAATTCGCCGTAATCTTTTTTTTTAATGTAGGTACCTACTTGTATTTTCCCCGATTTCTCAAAGACTCCTGGACCGATTTTGAAAATTGTTCTTTTTAAAATTAAATTCAGCGAATCAGTTTAGTTAGTTCGCATAAGTATTTTGATGGGCAACTACGGAACCCTACACTGTGCGTGGCCCGACACGCACTTGGCCGGTTTTTATCTATCGCGTCTTGTGTCTACCGTTTCCATGATTCATTGATGAAGTCGTGTCGATCGTCAAGATAAAGCCACGCTTGTCGAGGTTGGTCTGTGGATGGGTACAGATTATCTAGTATACCGAGTTGCCTCCGTGCCTCAACAAGCAAACAAAGCTTGAATACAAAAACCAGTCCAGATACCGTGTTCGAAACAAAAAGTGGTTTTTGTGAAGCCACTTTTTATAAATGTGTGAGTGAGCTCCACGCAAACATTCCTTGGAGATGTTCACTTGTTTTACGTAGGAATAGAACGACGACGGGGTAATTTTTCTACCGTGTTTTTGACTATAATTCTCAGTGGGCTACTAACAATCTGGTAATTCTATAATTTAGGGGGTGAAATATTTAGATCTTTGACAGTCGTTACTATTACTCTGCACGCGTAGCATGGCGATTCTATCTCTATTCTACCAAGAAAAGACAAAGTTATTTAATCGTTATTTCTACACAAATCGACTGTTTTTTTTTGCACAAATATGACACCATTCTTACACTATTGAAGAAAGGAACGTTTATTTTCCATATTTTTTAAATAAACATTTTTAAAACGCTAAAATTATTTCTTTGTTCTGTTATTTTGTCTATTTTTGCGTCGACAAAACCCCTTTCTACGGCGCCATGCTACGCCTGCTGAAGCTAATATACTAGCGCCATTAGTTCCCCAATTACCATCTCCATTAAAATGATTTTGTGGTGTTTTTAGACCATCAAGTAAACATTTTTTTTTTCTTTTTTTTTTCAGGACTTGTGAGCATCGAGAAAGCTCCGAATAGAAATCATGGAAGAACCTATACTTAGGATAAATCAAAAACATTTGGACATATACAAAATCACTTAATTAAGAAAAAAAAGGAAAAAGTAAAAAAAAAAAACAATAAGTTAAGAAAAACACAATATAGCTAATTCAAGAGATCTAGTCTCTAATAGAAATACTAGTGAAATTAATTATTTAAAGCAAACAATATTATTTATTTTCGTTATTTAATAATAATTATTAAAAATAAATAATTAATAATATACAATTTAGGTGACACAGTTAATTCCATTTGTTGATATCCGTATTGAAAATACGTATAGTTAAAAAAAACTATTTATATTTAAATGGTTACCAAAGATAGTGAAAATTAGATTTTTATTGACGTAAATGTATGGAACTCTATAGAGAGAAAGTAGATAAGTATTTTTGAGGGTAGCAACACTGAAATGGCTGCCACAATGGTCGAGACTCCACCACCGCAATTAATTACGACCATTGAATGGAGTATGATGGATAAGAAGAAATTTTTTCCGCTTTATACGTTGAGTAGTTTTACAGGTAAGAACCCAGTTATTTTTTTCATCATCATCACCTATATCACCCGTAAGACGTCCACTGCTGAACATAGGGCTCCCTTCATCATCATCATCATCAGCCCATAAATGTTCCCACTGCTGGGACACAGGCCTCCTCTCTGTGAGAGGAGCGCGGGTCCAGTGCGGGTTGGTAGATGTCACATGTCTTCGAATTTTTGGTTCTAGGACATTTTTTACCGGTTTTCTCACGATGTTTTCCTTCACCGTTTCGAGAGCCTGGCTGGGTTCAAACTCACGACCTAGAACTCGTAAGTTGGGGCCGATACCACTGGGACACTGCTAACAAGGCGTCCCTTATAGACTTCCAATAGGACCGGCTTGCATCCAGCGTGATCCTGTGGTCTTCCATAAGATCGTCTGTCCACCTTGTGGGAAGACGTCGTACGCTGCGTTCGTAGTGCGTGGTCTCCATTCTAGAGTCTTACGGCCTTTTGCAAAAATTCAAGGTTTTGGGGATACCCGACCCCCGAAATGCGATTTGTTTCCTGAAATCCGGCAAACAGAAATAGAAGCCCTGCGAAACGGGGCTTCGTCGACCCTACTTAAGGCACACGGACCACAAAACGCCTCCACACTCGCGCGACACTCGCGCGATTCCGCACCCCTCTCTCTCTTACCTCAGTAATGCTTTGGTTAATAAAAAGTAGCAGCCAACGACCGCAAGTGTCGACCACCGGCCACAAATGGCTGTCGCGCACTTCAGCTACATCTGTAGCCGCGTCTAGCTTCTCGTGGCGGCGTTTGTGGCTGCGGCGAAATTTATTTCGAAATTTTACTGAGTCATCTCAGATCAAAGAAATAGGCAGATAGAGCGCTTAGAACACGCGAGTGGGTCCACCAAAGTTAATACAAAATGAAAATCGAATACAAAGTCGCGACAGTACCAAGCTACGCGTCGTACCAAGCTGCGCGTCGTTGTTGTTTTTTGCCAAATTATGCCGTCTCGTGTCTTTAACCATCGTAAAAGTTATAAGTTTTTAAACTGACATGGTCACTATTATAAATGTTAGTGTTTAAAACGGGATATTTACCATGTTTATTATTTGTTTTGAGTTTCCGATATTTCGGCACTGTTGCAAGCACCATGAACTTCAGTTCATCCGTGATCATGGTGCTTGCAACAGTGCCGAAATATCGGAAACTCAAAACAAATAATAAACATGGTAAATATCCCGTTTTAAACACTAACATTTATCGTAAAAGTTGTTCTCAAAAACAAAGAAAACATTATGGAATGTAATTCTATTTAATTTTGTATTAACTTTGGTGGGTACACGCGCGTGTTCTGAGCGTTCTATCTGCCTATTTCTTTGATCTGAGCGAGTCATAGCCATTGTCTAATTACCCAATTTTTCGCGATATCCCTAGAAATTTTGCGAAAATACGGTTTAACAAATTATCCACGACACATAAGCCAAGCCACTATATTTGTTTAGCAAGTCGAAAAATTCATAGCGTAGACGGGAGATACGCGCCAAAAAAAGTCACGTGAGAATGTTCTGTAATTAAATTACCAAATCACTTGGTTACGAAAATGGTAATCTTACGATAGGTACACTACAAAAGTTAAAATTATCTCGTTATCTTATCACCGGACGTGATTATAAACTCATTATCTAATCCTTTACATTACTCATGTATAATACATTAAAAATGATGACCTTGATAATACGTTTAGGAATTATGACTAATTAAATCACTTTTAATCTTAATAGAAAAGCTAAGCAAATACCACGTATTAAATACCGAGATTCGACGCCTATGGGACATGCAAACCACTGTGATCCCAGTAGTAGTGGGAGCGACCGGGATAATAAGCAAAAGCTTACAAAGATACATAGACCCATTAAACGCAACAATAGACATAACAATTTTGCAAAAACAAGCAGCCATACACACAACTATCATACTAAATAAAGTACTGGGAAACACGGTGTTTGTGAACAGCGCATCAAACTCACAGGAGTCCACGCCAGACACACAGCAAACATCACACACGTCACTAGCAGGCACACAACAAACATCATTCGTAACAACCTCACAGCAATCATCTATCACACAGCATTCATCTACCTTATACACATCAAACACACAAAATCAGCCATCAACTAGCACAAACAAGAAAATACAGGTAGGTAGTGGGGAAATGGATATATTTTTTCTTGCGGGATGCGCGACGGGATATCTATTCAACCGACTGAAACAAGGTCGAGTATCGGAAGACCGAAAAAAAAAATAAGTTAAAAATAACTAAAACCCGACTACGACAAAAACGTGCACTGAAAAGTATAAAACAAGAACAATATTAATTTGACCGATATTGTGCTAGCCGTGGTCGTGTGCCACCTACCTAACGAAGATTGTGTGAAACAACCGCAGGTGTGCGAAATTTTTTTTTTTTCGGTCACGACTTTACATCGTCTAGAGGGCGCCATATTGAATTTAGTGACACGTCACCTACCCTATAACCAGCGGACAATTGAGACGCTTCTAACGACACCTCATTTGTCATGTGATGATAAGTAGTTTAGAAGATATGAGGGAACAGACAAACAGACATACATACATACATACCGGTCAAAATCATAACCCTCCTTTTGGCTTTGCCGTAGTCGGGTAAAAAATAGCTTCTGTCCGCGGTTTTACCCCCGTCGTGGCCCTAGGAAGGCGAAGGCCTATCAGTTTCCTTGGGGAGCGCGAAACACGACTAGCCGTCGACTCGGGCCTTCCCCTTATGGAGCTTGTCGATAACGCGATGCGACGCAATTCAACCGGTTCAAACTACAAGTGAAAATCATCCTTACCTCTACGACTTAAGAGATAAAACGTGCGGTTTCTACGGGACAACGACGACTGCGACAAGTCAGTCGAATTGCATCATTATATCGTAGTAGCAAGGACGATTATCGTTTTTAGTTAGTAGAAATTGCAAATCGCACTACTCATTACTCGCTGTCCCCAAGTCTGTGCCTAACTGCCTACGGTCCCGGGTCGACGGCGCGTTGTGTTCCACGCGCGCCTCAAAGAGCGACAGCATAATGAGGGGCCCCCCCTCTAGAGGGCCAAAGCCTGCCGGGGTCGCGGGACTTATCTCATTACCGTGATCCCGGGACATAAAGGGCTATTGAAGGACACCGTGGATTTTAGTCAGTACGAGTCTGATAGTCTCTCCCGCCCTGCGCGGGTTGGGAGGACTCATTTGATGATTTTACCACGAAAAAAAAACTGCCTACGATGGCCGAAATTTTGCTCCACGATGTCCGACGCTCTGGGCGTCTTTGGCTGTGGCTAGGCAGTGAGGTAAAGGACATCCTTCCTCTCACGCGTTGCAACTGTTCCCCATTCCCCTCACCTGCCTCTGTATTCCTGAGGTATCTCCCGAAACAACCTTGTTGGGTGAGGACTTGCGTCAGGCGGAAGGTGAGGACGCCGTGACGCTCCTCCAGCCACTCCTCAAAGAGTGATCTTTACCACCGCAATTGTGACGTGCTCAGCCATTTTTTTTGCTGTAATATTTTGAAACAATGATAAACTATGTATAATGCGTGGCAATGTGATGTGGTCGATGGTGAAGCACGCTTGCCTAGAAGTAACCTGTTCACTCTTGACTTGAAGACCCCAAGGCTGTCGGGAAATACAGATTCCGGCAGGGAATTCCACTCCTTAGCCGTGCGTACAATAAAGTTATTGGCAAAACGCTTTGTACGTACCGGAGGGATGTCCAACATTTATATATTATTCTTTCTTTCACTTTATCTACAGATCGTAGTTCTTTTTATCAACAAGTATGAATTTTATTTTTCCGTCTTTCCAGTAAGATGCGCGTTGTATCCACTAACACTAATCAAGACACAGATCCAAGTACAGAGACGGAAGGAGGCGTACAGCGGCGTAGCTGACGCCATATCCAAGATATACAGGAACGAAGGTGTTTCAGGACTTTATCGAGGCTTCTGGCTGTCAAGTGTAAGTACCATCATTACAATTTGACTGGTCCGTTGGTCTAGTGGTTAGTAACCCTGACTGATATGCCGGAGGTTGTGGGTTCGATTCTCACCCAGGACAAATGTTTGTGTGATGAGCACGATCATTTGTTCTGTGTCTGGGTGTAATTTATCTATAATATGTATGTATTTAGAAATATATAAGTATGTTTATCAGTTGTCTAGTACCCATAACACAAGCTCTGCTTAGCTTGGGACTAGATGGCGTTGTGTGATAGTTGTGGAATATTATATTATCATTATATTACATGAAGCTATTCTCGGTCTGGGTGTTTGTGTATGTGAGTTTATGTGTTTGTAAACGCAACCACGATACAGGCGACATTCCTAGTGTTAGAAATTCTCGTTTCTCTCTTTTCGTCGTTTTTCTTAAATTTGGCAGCTGTCAGTTGAAAGCGATTCTCCCTAGGCCTGCAATGGGTAACTTTCAAAGGACTCATCAGGCATGTAATGACCTACTTTCAGATTATGAGTAATGAAAATATAATTACCGTCGTGTCAGCGACACGTAGAAGAAGATCTACATATTTCCATAGTAGAATGTTCCAGATTTTTTCGAAATATCTAGATACATTGTAGATCTAGAGAGAGCTAGAGAGAGAAGGCCTGTGTCCCAGCAGTGGGAACGTTATAGTCTATTGATGATGATTCTAGATCTTTGTACCGACTACAAGAACCTTATAAAAATGATTATTTGATTTATTTTCCTACAGTTTCAGATAATCTCAGGGATTTTCTACATCACTACCTACGAGGGCGTGCGCTATGAGCTGGGAAAGCATGATGTCAGCCCCAAAGTGAAGGTAATACCCTATTTTTATATGCTAACTAGCTGTGCCCGCGACTTCGTTCGCGTGGATGTCGAACAATGTATTTTTTATCAAATTGACAAAGTTTCATACAAACTTTCATCCCCTATTTTATCCCCTTGGGGGTAGAATTGATCAAAATCCTTTCTTAGCGGGTGCCTACGTCATAACATCTACCTGCATGCCAAATTTCAGCCCGATCCGTCCAGTGGTTTGGGCTGTGCGTTGATAGATCACTATGTCAGTCAGTCAACTTTGAGTTATACAACGTGTAACGCAGTCTAAAAGACCTGCCAATTCTTGCCAACTAGATTTGATTAACATTTTCGGCTTGTTTTTAACCAAATTCGAAAAAAGAGGAGGTTCTCAATCTGACTGTATTTTTTTGTGATTATTACCTCGTTGCTTACGACTGGGTGTACTGATTTGATTGATGATTCTTTTTTTGTTTGATGCTGTATATCTGTCATTTGGTCCCATAAAAATTTCGTTTTTACTTAAGCATTCTTCGCTTATTGTGTACTTGGACGATGTTATTACTGGTATTTCAAATTACGTATTTGACAAGAATCTATATAAATAAAAATGAATTGTTGTTCGTTAGTCTGATTAAAACTCGAGAACGGCTGGGCCGATTTGGCTGATTTTGGTTTTGAATTATTTTGGAAAGTCCAGGGAAGGTTTAAAAGGTTTTTTTTTTAATCGTTTCTCAGGCGGTACGGAGTTCGCCGGGTCAGCTAGTATGAAATAAAAACTTTTTCAAAAAAAATTACTGCCTTCAAAAACAATCACAAAAAAGGGTTAAATAACCTACAAAACTTTTCTTTCGGAAGACGGGTCTCAAAAACGACTGAACCGATTTTGATGAAACTTGCAGTATTCCCTAAGTTGAACGATACCTAGTACATCAAAAAAAGAATTCCTTAAATCGGACTTGTAGTTCCGGAGATATGCGAACACAAATATAATTTACTTAAAAGACGAGTTGTACCTTCCATCATCAGCTCAGCAACATGAGATGATGGTTTCCATACGCAAGTACTTAAATTACTTCATAAGATTTGCGAAAAACTATGTGTGAGCCAATAAAATTTGAGGGTTGCCCTCGATTTCTCCAAGATCCAATCATCAGATTCTGAAATGGTGACAATGGGACCACACGGGAAGCATCAGCTTTCAATTAAAGAAGAAGTCGCAAGTTATGAGGTAACAAACATAAAAAAAACAGTCGAATTGATAACCTCCTCCTTTTTTGAAGTCGGTAAAAAAAAAGTTAAGACACAGTGCGCGGCTACAGATATGCTAATTGACATTATTTCAGTCATTCATAGGTGGCGGATGTGCGTCCATCGTGGGGCAGACTATCATAGTGCCCTTCGACGTACTCAGTCAGCACCTCATGGTCCTGGGTCTTGTACGGGGACGGGCAAATATGAGAAACCCGGTAAGATATTCATATTATGTGTTCCGTTTGACGTCCGAAGTCCATTATGAGAGAGAGTACACCGTTTCGTTCCGCGAACAGCCACTAGATGTCGTCACTTTCCGCCTCGTAATCGCGCCACTAGCGACCCCAAACGTCAAACCTGTGAACTACCTTCAAAAACCGCATACAAGCCGCCATGATGAAGTTTTAGATCATTGTTGCGTCGTTTTTCGAGCTGTGCGCAGCTCCGCTAGATTGTTAAATCGTTTCGAATAAAATTAACGATATTTTTTAGTTTTAGAACTTTTGAGATTAAAGTAAAAAGTTCATTATATTAGTTTTTTAGATTTTAATAAAATTTAAAATTAACGTTCCGTCTCGTGAGTTGAGTTTATTTTTAAAACAAAATGGACGGTGAAACTATCGTGCCGGAGAAAACTTCGAGGAAAAGGACGCGGAGTTCGAGTTCTTCATCGTCATCAAAAGGAAGTGACACGGTGTTATCGGAGAGCGAGGGGGGTGGTTCAGCACCGCGCAAACAGCCCCCGCACCACGCGGGCGCCCCTTCTCGCTAGACTCCGAACTGGATCGCAGGTTTGATCAACAATTGGTGAGTCATGTCAATAATGTTTTATCGAATTGCATCATGGCAAATAGTGCTCCATTAGCACAAAACCTACCCGCTACGCAAATTATTTTGGCACCGCGCTACCCTCAACATCGACAGCTACCCAAATGCATTTTTAGCGCAAAATGAGGATGTGAACTCGGCATTACAAAACCTTGTTGATTGGTCTGCTAGTTCCAACGCTCAATTATCTTACTCGCAGCGGGCAGTTGGACCCTAAAGCAGGCGCAATGCCTCTTAGGACTTCTCAACCTTGTGTCCTTCATCACCCACCGGGGAAGGATGCATTGCCGTGCGCTGCAGTGTCACATAAAAGTATTGCGTCAAATTCCTCCCGGAGCAGTACAACTGACACAAGATTGGGGGTGTATAAAATAACTACCCTCTTTAATAAACTCAAAGAATTGTTTGGTGCTGATTCATAGAACGATATCACATGACATTCTTCAAATGGCGCTATACGAGCTGAAGTTAGAGACACGCCGCCGATCGTTATTAAAAAACGTAAAAAGCAAATACATACGCGAAAATAGAAAAAAAAAAAATTCCACCCTCGTCCGAATAATATTCAATCCTCAAAATTTATCCAACTACCTACTAAAAATTGGGGGTGTAGATTCTGTAGATAAATTAGAAAAACAAATTAATAGTGCGGGACCAAGTCGCTCGATATCTTAGATCCTTCGACCTCTTTTCAAGAGAACACTTCGTTCGCGACAAAACAAATCGAAGCGTACCTAATAATAAAAAAGACAAACAAATTGACGATTTTTCTTCAAAAAAGAGGGGAGAGGGGAGAAAAGATAACATCAGGAGGCGACCCAGTTTTTGGGGCGGCTGTCTTCAGCATAACATAGAAATTTGGAATAGTTTCAACCCTACAAAGACTATTGTAAAAATGATATCGGGAGCTCGTATCCCCTTCAATCAGGCACCGCCCTTAATTCTACCTTTAGGCAACCTGCCAAAATTTCAAACCCTTGTTTCGGAAGAAATGACATTAGGAATTCGGAAAATGGTTCAAGAACGAGTGTTAGAGCCTGCTCCTTTGACCACATATTTCATTTGCCCTCTTTTTATAATTACAAAGAGCAATGGAGCAATGGCAAAAATTGAGTAATTTTCAACTTAAATGCACTAAATTTGTACATCGAGCCAAAACATTTCCATCTTTTTCCACCATCAACAAATGCCTTCGTTTCTTCAACAAGGTGATTGGATGGTGAAGTTAGACCTCAGCCAGGCCTATAATCACCTCATAGTACGCACAGAACACAGACGCTTCTTGCGTATCAGTTACGGGGGTCAACTTCTGCAGATGACATGTCTACCATTTGGCTTGGGTGCCGCTCCCAGAATGCTTGCGACTATAACAAACTGGACGGCAGAATACCTTCGCAAGAAAGGTCTGCGCTTCGGCGTTTTTCTCGACGTTTATTTACTAGTTATCAGTTGTCTAGTATCCATAACACAAGCTCTGCTTAGCTTGGGACTAGATGGCGTTGTGTGATAGTTGTGGAATATTATTATTATTACTAGTCCATCAGAACAAGGAAGTACTCAGCACGCATCTAAACATAGCTGTACGCTTCCTGTCGAGTCTGGGCTGGTGTGTAAATTACGAGAATTCGATCAACAGACCAACGAGGTCGATCGAATATCTCGGTATCGATTGGGACACACAAACAAACCGCAAGTCCCTGCCACCAGACAAGGTGAGAAAAATTCAACAGAACCTCTCGACCAGACTCGCAGCGGGCAGTTGGACCCTGAAGCAGGCGCAACGCCTCTTAGGGCTTCTCAACCTTGTGTCCTTCATCACCCACCGGGGAAGGATGCATTGCCGTGCGCTGCAGTGTCACATAAAAGTACTGCGTCAAAATCCTCTCGGAGCAGTACAATTGACACAAGACATTCGCAAGGAATTAGAGTGGTGGATGGAAAATGTAAGTCAAAAGACAGCGATGCACACAAATGTGCTATACACACTTTGTCATCACGGACGCTTCCGACGTTTCATAGGGTGCACTAGTCAACAACAACAAGATACAAGGTGCCCACCAGAAAAAATGGCATTGCAATCTCAAGGAGATGTATGATGTGATTGCTCTGTTGTCCCAGAAATCCAGAGCCCTCCGAGACTCCAGCATAACTCTCCAGACCGACAACAAAACAGTGGTCTCGTACATTCTCGTACAAAAAAGGCGGCACAAGATCACGCCGATTGATGGAGTTGACACGGAATTGCTGATTCTGAAGGACGACCTTGGTGTTGTACTGATCCCGCACCACCTACCAGGGGTGTACAACATCGAAGCCGACCACCTGTCGCGAAATCGCGTCGGCAGCGAGTGGCACCTACGGGTGGCAGCAACTTCGAAAATATTTCAGACTTGGGGAAAACCGGGCATAGATTTGTTGGCATCCCAAACCACACACGTGGTGACAACTAACGTTTCTCTAGATTCCTCAGACTCCAACGCCTGCTATCACGACGCGTTTAGCAGATACTGGCAATACGACCTAGCATGGGTGTTCCCACCACCGGCGCTGCTTCCACGAGTTCTGTACCACTTAAAATCAGTATTAGGGTGGTACATTATAGTAGCACCCAAGTGGAATAAACCGTTTCTGGTGACCAGACCTGAGGAGTCGAACCATGCCACGGCCCAAGAAGATCAGAGACCTAAAGACCTTGATAGCCACGGTGACCGGCTTACCACAAGCTCATGTCAACGATCTGAAATTGGAAGCCTGGCTCATTTCGGCTGGGACGCCATGACTAGAAATGGGTCTCCACAAGAGAAAGATCTTTTATCTTGCTGGCGAACTTTGACCCTTAAACTTACACGCCTATTTGGGGTAAGTGGTCTTTGTGGTGTAGTAAAATTAATGTACATTTTCGTACGCCAAATCCAGCAGATATTGCAAAATATCTAGCATATCTATATAAATCTAGATCAAAAGTTAGCTTACAGAACCATTCTCGTGCACGAGTCCGTTATTGCATCTATTTGTGAAACTACTTCAAATATTAAAATTTCTTCTTCTTCGTCGGTTCACTCTTGACAGAGTGGTCGTGGTCAGCATGTTGCAGCGAGACATCGTGCTGCCATATTGCGCCTCAAAATGAGACGCCATCCTTAGAATTTCTTCTAGTCACACTGTAAATCACATTTTGAAAGCAATTTCAATTGCCAAGCCTTTGCCTAAGGTACCCACATGGTACGCCAGGGTATTGATAACTTGTTTACAGGATAATACCCCTTGCATTAATATTATAGTTTATAATGAAGTGTCTAAGCGAACGGTGACTATTTTATTATTTTGGCTCCGCACGGTTAAAAATCTATCAATGGACAGGCCCGCTCATTAATAAATTTGTTCATAATAACTTTAGAGTTCCTGTTAGAGCAGCAACTCCAACTATAATCGGTGGTTGCATAAAACGTATATTCTATCTGGTATTGAAATACACCTCCAGGTAGTTTAGATCGGCTGTCTCATTAAATTGATTAGAAAATTATCCTTTAGATGATATTTTATCTAAAGTAAACTGGAGGCATACATCAACTTTCAGAAAATGTTATCATAAAGAAATCAGATCAAGTAACGAAATGTCCTCGGTGCTTTCGTTATCTTTATTTCAAGTCCCCAATTGATTGAATATGAATATTATTAAAATTAATATTGGGTTATAATTCACATTGTTGCTTTTCATTCATACAATCCACCAGGAGATAACAAACACGTCTCTCATAATGGACTTCGGACGTCAAACGGAACACATAATATAAAAATTTTACCTTCGAATAAAATTTGTATTATGTTTCCTAAGACGTCCGAAGTCCAGGTAAGGTCTTCCTGGTGCATACCTACCTTTGCATCATTATGAGCCGAACAATGATCTAAAACTTCATCATGGCGGCTTGTATGCGGTTTTTGAAGGTAGTTCACAGGTTTGACGTTTGGGGTCGCTAGTGGCGCGATTACGAGGCGGAAAGTGACGACATCTAGTGGCTGTTCGCGGAACGAAACGGTGTACTCTCTCTCATAATGGACTTCGGACGTCTTAGGAAACATAATACAAATTTTATTCGAAGGTAAAATTTTTATATTATATTTGAATTATGGTAACATTCGCCCAAGTGTTAAATTGTCTACATGTCATTACTTTAGTATTTCGCGGCAAATGCCTGCTGGGGTCGCGGGTTTTTTCTTAACCCAGGATACCGTGGCCCCGGAACGTAAAGGGCATCCGAAGGAACACGGGTGGATTTTAGTCCCACCCAGGGCGGGAGGACTCATTTGATGATTTTACCACCAAAAAAAAAAACTCACATAATAAAAAAATAGGTGTTCATTATTTTTGAATAACCAACCAACGACGGACTAAACTACATAATTTCAATTTGTTAATGTAGTACAATACCTTATTAACGTAATTGTTGGTAATTTTGCAGAAAATGAACCCACTAGGTTTGGACCTAGACAAGAAAATGTCGAAAGCGGCCCTTGCGAAGGAGGTTGCAGTCCGCGTATACCAATTACATGGACCCTTGGGCTACTACCGAGGATATACAGCATCATTAGCAGCTTACGTACCAAACTCCGCCCTATGGTGGGCCTTATATACAGCGTACCAAGGTAAGTCTAACGGCACGTTCCAATGATATTATAAAGTCATAAATATGTTACACACGTACTAAACAACGGAAAAAACTGTTCCGCGCCGAGCGGCAGCACAGATACACACTTTTTTATTCACACATTACATTTCACTACAAGTAAAAAGGATAGCTTGATACAACGCAATAAGAAAAAAAGTGACAGCTAGATAAACAAACAGCGCCACGCGTCATCAATCCCCCCGCACGTCGGCGTCTTCTCTCACTCTCGCACCCGTGCTCGCACTCTTTCTTTTACGACGCCATATTATAGAAACGTAATTTTTTATTTGTGAAAATATTAAGATAAATAGTATATTTACGAATGTTATGTGATTCCTTGACTTTTAGAAGTCTTGCATGTTTAATTTGTATAATATCTCATCACACACGACGGCATTTTCGGTAGTTTTGAGTCACTTTTACTTTTGATTCACTCTGTGGTACGTGAAGGGCCGCTGGCAACGTCGCACTGAGATCAAGATGTGTGAATCAGCCTCATTTGAGCGCGTATAACGTATCTACACCTTTTTAACTTATAATATCATTGGCTTGTTCACGACTTGCCCCTTTTTATCATGTCGCCCAATGAATCGGTCATTTCTGGGAAGGATTGGCACTAGCCAAGTCAAAGTCAGTGCTTACTTACCGACGTTCTAAGCATCAATTTCGTATAAATAGACAATTCTTTAATACTAACTTTCGATGAAAACCAACCTAAAACTGAGCCAGCACTTCACTTACCCATAGTATCGATTTTCGAAAACTTGCCCTATAGCCAAACGGCAATCGACAATCGCTAACGTTCACCAGTCGCTAATACATTTTCAACTTTATACCCTATTGCATAAGTTAAAAATCTATTAAAGATTACAGATCGTTTTGATTGTTTCGTTCGCTAATCGCTATCAATCGGCAGTCTTTACTAGATTTTAAACTTTATCCGAAGGGGTATAAAGTTGAAAATGTATTAACGACTGCTGAACGTGTACGTTACCCCAGCAAGAAAGTATCTCCTAGAGTTATAAGAGTAGAACGTAAAGTTGGTGCCTTATCTGCTGTAAATGTGCCCCCACATAAAAAATGTGTGCCCCCTGCCGTTTTGAAAAAAAAACGAAAAAACGATTCTTGCTAGGGTAACGTTTTTCTAGCAGGAAAATTCTAAACGAGTGATCGGAGAGAGAAAAATTGTGCATGGCCAGATAGCTTATATGTGTGCCACAATGTGCCCTCAAAAATAAAATCAGTGCCCCTTCAGATTTTCGAAATATTGCGTTTCCTGCTGGAGTAACGTTTTGATGAATCGTATATCTCTAAAACCATTGCATGTGCCCCTGTAGAATAAACATACACGAGTAGCTCTTAATGTGTGCCCCTATGTGCCCCAAATTAGATTTAAGAAAATATTTATAGTTTTCAAGTTATCGCGGTTTTATGAAAACCCGAAAAAACATCGCAGCGCCTAAATGAGACAAGGTATAAGTTTGCTGAAAACTGTATTCGGCCCTTCTTGACGCTAATAATAACCATACAAAGTTTCAAAACGCTTCATGCATGCGTTTTTGAATAATCTTGCTAAAAGTCAAAACGATGGTGTTATAACTTTGACGGCAAAATACAAGGAACTGGCTCAATCTCGGATGTGTAGGTGTAAACCAAAATCATGTGCCTTTAGTCAAAAATATATTATGGTGAAAATATTGAGCTTGGAATGTTTCGCAATAAGTAAATATAAACAAAAAACCAAATAAGTAAACAACGGCTGGTTATCCGACCAAATTTGAATGACTACTAAAAAGCGACGGATTCATTCATATCGATGACCTTCTTTACTTTACTCACTAACCGGTTCACACGTGTTGTGCCTGAGTACACTGAAGTAGAAAAGTAATAAATAATAAAATAAAGTTGTTATTGGATTATGTTCTACTAGCTGTTTCTATGACCTTACACATGATTAAGTACATTATAAATAAATAGTAGACTAAGTGCTATTCCAAGGTAAGCTATCTTCTCCATTCTAAATTTCATTATAATACATCCAGTGGCGATCTTTTCATACAAGCCCAAAAGCCTGGCATGCGTTAGAAATGCTCGATAGAGAATCAATATCAAACCCGAACTATTTAAAAATTCGCGCGCTTAATTCTTATCAAAATAACACAAAGTATCTACCTATGCCACACTACTACACATCGCGATTGGTCTAATGGTCGCGCGCAGAGTTTCGCATTAAGCAGCATCTACATAAATATAGCTATCACGCTTACACGTACCGGGCTTTTACCGGGCTTTCAAATACTATCTCTCGTCCCTTTCGCACTTCTAGCGATGTGCCGTGTAACGAGTTAGAGCCTTGTGCGTCTACAAATCGATCTTTAAGATGATTTAAGCCCTGCATGCGTATGAAGTTGTACGCGTATTGTCACTTTGCAAACTCTATAATGTTGCCGTTTTAGCGACCGTCGTGAGATCTTGGAGATTTTTAAAAAGTTTAGAGACTTTAAGATTTAGCAACAATAAAAACTAGCGACTTAAATAACTTAAATAACGAAATTAAATATTCAAGCAATATCATGAATATACAAAATTGCGACTTCTAGCTAGATTTTTCATATACCTGGGGACTTTTTTTGCCTAAATGACAACACTGCAACTCTGCGTAAGTAATTCCTGACACCCGAGTGCAACTCACTTCAGTTTCGTTTGCTTGAGTGGGAAAAAGTTTTGTTGTTAAAGTTTTTTGTGTGTTTTCTTAGATTTTCTCAGTGATACAATTGTTTTAGTGACTTACCTACAACCATGGAAGTAATAGTACCTTGTGAGGATTTAAAATGCGTTCAAGTTTTGATTGGCGAAGATAAGGTAAAATCTTTAAACTTTGCTCAGAAAAAACAGGTAATTTCTTCATTAAAACCGACGCCTAATCTGTGTATTTCTCAGACCAGTAAATCGCATAAACGAAAATTTAATAGATCAGTGTTTAAAAGTTGGATTTACAATTATCACTCACATTTTCCTACAGAGAAATTATATTCATTACTTGACATTTATGTAAATTATTTCGACAAACAAACATTAAAAAGTCAATTGATTTGCTTGTATTTTAGTCCTGATCTGAAAGATCGTAATGTTTTCGAATTAATTGATTTCATTCATGAGAATAACCTCGAAGATGCCTTTCCCGAGCTGTTAAAGTTAGCGTATCTTGTAACTATTCCGGCTACAAGTTCTTCCGCGGAACGTGCTTTTTCGTCTCATAAACGTATCCATACCTATCTGAAAAATACACAAGATCAAGAGCGTCTTTCCAAAGTATCAATGATAGCTATTGAAAAACAGTTATTGGTAGAATTAAAACGATCACCAACATTTTACTCTGATGTAATTAAATCATTTCTTAAGAAAGATAAACGATTCCAATTAGAATATAAATAATTTATTTAAATTCCTTATTACCTACATTCTATCTAGATATTTTGTAACTTTCGTTTTGTAACTTTCTGTTTTGTTTTTTTTTTGTCTGTAACCTGTTAGTTCTGATATGAACCAAGCAACTACTTACCATAACTTTGTTCCCTCAAGCAATGAAGCAAACCAAACGGCTTTTTTCAAAGCCGCCGGAGGTATGCAATTGCTGATTTCAAAATCGGTTAAAATTTTATTGGGCTTGCATCGTTTTGAAACCCTAGGCCCGCCACTGAATACATCCAGTATAAATATGTGTGAACGAAAGAAATACATCCACATATTTGCCATTTGCCAGGTCTTTGACCAAAAATTTGATTGGTCCCGATGTTTAAAAAAAATATAGTTCATGAAATGTATGATGAATACCTACTACTAAAAAGACGTGGCTCTTTTTGTATATAAATAAAAAGCCCGTATTTGTCTTTATATATATATATATATTGTCTTTATTGATAAGCCGTAGGTTAGATAAATCAACAGTAAGTTTTTCATCATTAAGGGGAATTCTCCAACCAGTCCGCGAAATTCAAAATTTCTTGCCTTATTTGCAATTTGCAGGCTAGTACTAGGTTGTATGTTGATTAAAATATTATTCGCGGCTGTAAGACGTATGTAGTTACAAGGTTAATATAGTCACAAGGTGCATTTAATATATTTTTTTAATTAGCCCCCAAAACTTTTGAACGCAACTGTACGGACAACAGCTTAGGTATAATACGTCCAATAAAGAAGGTCATCGATAAGTATGAATCCGTCGCTTTTTAGTAGTCATTCAAATTTGGTCGGATAACCAGCCGTTGTTTACTTAATTTGGTTTTTTGTTTATATTTACTTATTGCGAAACATTCCAAGCTCAATATTTTCACCATATATTTTTGACTAAAGGCACATGACTTTGGTTTACACCTACACATCTGAGATTGAGCCAGTTCCTTGTATTTTGCCGTCAAAGTTATGACACCATCGTTTTGACTTTTAGCAAGATTATTCAAAAACGCATGCATGAAGCGTTTTGAAACTTTGTATGGTTATTATTAGCGTCAAGAAGGGCCGAATACAGTTTTCAGCAAACTTATACCTTGTCTCATTTAGGCGCTGCGATGTTTTTTCGGGTTTTCATAAAACCGCGATAACTTGAAAACTATAAATATTTTCTTAAATCTAATTTGGGGCACATAGGGGCACACATTAAGAGCTACTCGTGTATGTTTATTCTACAGGGGCACATGCAATGGTTTTAGAGATATACGATTCATCAAAACGTTACTCCAGCAGGAAACGCAATATTTCGAAAATCTGAAGGGGCACTGATTTTATTTTTGAGGGCACATTGTGGCACACATATAAGCTATCTGGCCATGCACAATTTTTCTCTCTCCGATCACTCGTTTAGAATTTTCCTGCTAGAAAAACGTTACCCTAGCAAGAATCGTTTTTTCGTTTTTTTTTCAAAACGGCAGGGGGCACACATTTTTTATGTGGGGGCACATTTACAGCAGATAAGGCACCAACTTTACGTTCTACTCTTATAACTCTAGGAGATACTTTCTTGCTGGGGTAACGTACACCTGCTGAACGATAACGATTGTCGCTTGCCGTTTGGCTACAAGCCCTTAGCACTCCCTAAATATGGGTTTGACATTGGTGTTAATTGTTAAATGTCAGTAATTTCCACAGTAACGTGGAAATCACTGACCCTCACATTATAATGAGTAGTTTAATGAAATAAAAAATTGTATTAGCGGTCTTCATATCAATTGTCGTGTCCCCAGCGCCAGGCTACGAATCGGTGAAATACAAGTTCCTCTCTTTCTGCTCCTCTTAAGCTCCGATTTGTAAAATATGGTGTACAATACAATGTAAATATCTGGTTGACCGAGCTTTGCTCGAACCTGGGACCTTGATAAATCGATTCCTTGAGCCGGAAAACCCCTAATCTGTAACTTTCATGAAAATCCTTTGAGCCGTTTCCGAGATCCTGATTATTTTATATAAATAAATATACAAGAATTGCTTATTTAAAGATATTAGATATATCTGTCTATCTACATAAACAGAGAGATATAGAATAGATGCAATAAAATCAAACAAAACAACAAAAATCGTAAATATTCTCTGTCGGATATATCCGACTCTAGCGAAATGGACCCGAAAATATTTGTCGGATATATCCGACGTGAGAGCAGTGGTGGCCCAGTGGTATCGGCCCCGCCTTACAAGTTGTAGGTCGTGGGTTCGAACCCCGCCAGGCGCATTACTTTGTGTAATTTATTTCATCACCACTGCTCTCAAAACGGTGAAGGAAAACATCGTGAGGAAACCGGCATGTCCTAGAACCAAAAATTCGAAGACATGTGACATCCACCAACCCGCACTGGGCCCGCGTGGTGGATTATGGCCCACTCCCTCTCATAGAGAGGAGGCCTGTCTCCCAGCAGTGGGAACATTTATAGGCTGATGATGATGATATCCGACGTAGCCGGTTTAAAGTTAAAAAAAAAAATGTTTTTACAGATGAAATGTTGAAAATTGCTCCCGGTTGGGTGCCTACGCTGCTCATACAGTGCGCCGCGGGTACGCTCGGCGGATTTACGACAACTTTTCTTACAAATCCTTTGGACATCGTCAGGGCTAGGCTTCAAGTAAGTACCAAGTTACGACTTCATCTTCCTGATATCTTTTTATCGTGATGTAAAATCATCAAATGAGTCCTCCCACGCAGGGCAGAGCGGGAGACTTTTTTTTTATATGGGACAAACCCACCACACTATTCCCAAACCACTGCAACTCCTGAGAGCCAGAATCAATAGTGGCAACCACCAGAAAAGCGCCGAGACAATGAAGCTTGACGTGTCCCGGAGAATGAATTTATCTGTATTATGATATTTCTGGTAGACGTTACATATTTTTATTAATGTTTCTTTGTTTTTTGTTTCAGGTGGAAGGAGTAGGCACGATGAGGGATATCTTCAAAACGCTTTGGGCGGAGGAGGGGCTAGGAGGGTTTTACTTCAAAGGCTTGTCAGCCCGTCTTCTGCAGTCAGCTTGTTTTTCATTCAGCATTATTTTAGGCTACGAAAGTATCAAACGAGTCGCGATCAGTGACGAATTCAAACCGAGAGTACGTTGGTGATCTTAATAAATTTACGCCATAAAAATGTGTTTTTTTATTTACCAATGATATTCTAATATTATACAGATAAATGTTATACGCTTACAAAACAACAGCAAAAACTGTTCCGCGCCGAGCGCGGACTTTTTTATTCAAACATCACATTTCACTACAAGTAAAAAGGATAGCTTGATAAATCGCAATATGAAAAAAAGTGACAGCTAGATAAACAAACAGCGCCACGCCACCCACGCGTCATCAATCCCCCCGCACGTCGGCATCACCTTGTCGTTCTTACGACATCAGAATATTACGAAAATAATTGAAATATATTAATAAATCGAAGTATATTGCTTACTTACGTGTGGTATGAGATCCCGTGTGTTTTATTAATTTTTTTTATCATGATTGGTACACTTCATAAATACACACGATGGCATTTTTGATGACAATTACGTAGCAGCGCGCAACGTGTTACTCGTAGTCGTGCGAGACACAGACTAAAAGCAATTGTCCGACGTAGGACATTTTCTGGTCTTCACGTTTTGGGCGCTCATAACATATCTGTTTACTAAAATATCATTGTTATTTACCCTTTTTTTCACTAGGTGACCCGGAAAACTGCACAGCCTCAGAATTTGATTTCTGAACGACGCGAAGGGATAAACATCAAATCTTTGACAGGTAGAAATAATTCGTAAAAGAAAACGCAATTAATTAAAATTACACTACAATAATACACTACAATAATAGAATAGTACACTAGGAGAATTAATATTTTATATTTATTTCAGAAAAATACATAAATATTAATTAAACTATAGATATAAAAAAAAGAGTACCTACGGGTGAGTGGGGGTAAGTTGGAATGAAAATATCAAAAATATGATGAGATGAACAGTGTTGATTTGAAACTGTTTTCACACAAAGGGATTCAATGCAAATGCATTTTTTTTGTTTTAGGTAAAAAAGCATGGTCAAGTTGTTTCTATACTGTTGAAAAAAATCTTTATGAAACAATATTATTTGAAAAAAACTGTAATTAAAATTGGTCTTAATGAAGAAAAAATGTAGGGGTAAGAATGAAATAGTGACTAAAATAGTCCTTATGGTTATCACCATAAAGACGATTTTATTCTTACCCCGCTTGATGGAAGCCTAAAATTTCAATTTTACGCGGATAATGTGTCCGTACCGAAAATGTCAAAAAACACACGAATGCTCTCACTTAGCGACTGACGCAGACCACAGACTACATAGAGATATGACGCAGAAGTTCGTTGTGGGGCAAGACCAACGACGATATAATACTAGACTCCTAATAACAGGCGACCGATGTCTGCCAACACATTAGGCAAAAAAGTCTTATATCCGTCTCATTTCGACCAATCCTGTGAGCCGTAAACATACGTGAGACAGAACAAACCTTGAGTTAGCCAATCACAACGCAGTACCCCGTCCCCCTCGCTTACGTAGTACCTCAGCGAGTTGGCAGAATAGTTTTGTTCGTTAGATCGTGCAATGCGTAGTCTAGTAATATATAGTCGTTGGGCAAGACGAAACGGTGTCTACAATGATGTTGCCAGCATTAAAAGATTTCCTTTATATTCGACGTTATTGTATCTTTTTTATCTTTCCCCGTTTTTCATCTCACCCTAAAATAAAAAACTTTCATAAAAAATATAACCGCCCGATCAAAAACAGGCTTTGTTTTATTATTTCGTTGTCTTTTTTGCCACCGACTTCCGAAAGAAAAGTTATTTTGTAGGTTATTTTACCCTTTTCTGTGGTTGTTTTTGAAGGAGGTTTTTTTTCAAGTTTTTTATTTTATTATTTTTAGTTTAAATATTCAACCCATATTCTTGTCAAATACATCATTTTCTTACATGTGCACTAGAATTATGTAATCCGTAGCACCGGTATTAACATCGCTCATGTACACAATAAGCTAATAAAATTCCCGAACTCAAAAACTGCTGAACAGATTTTGATGAAACTTGCAGCATTCCCTAAGTTGAACAATCCCGGGCACGTCGCAATCGCGGCGGTAAGACCCCTCTTTGAGGAGTGGCTGGAGAGACGACACGGCGCACAGTGGTCTGGAAATCGAGCTCCATACTCATAGAAACATAAAGTGAGGAATAAAAAAAATAAAAATTGTAATGGCTCTGGTATACCTCCCTTGACATCATATTAAAGTATGGATGGTATAAGTTACACTAGGCGTGAGAAAAAAAATATTTGTTTTTTTGTATGGGAGAAAACACTTAAAGTACGTTTTCCCGAAACTTAATAGAACTGTTAGGCTGGTGGTCACACGAGCTATAGTCCCATACACGGCGATCAAGATGACATACAATTCATGTACCGTTAGGCGCCGCTTCGCACGTAATTTTTCGACATGTGTTTTTTCAAGTCTTTGGCTTGGTTAAATGACGTTGCCGATCGATTTATTTATATTATTATACGATTTAGCCTGCGAATGACCATGACGACGACAATAATTTAAAAAAAAATGATTGTACAGGTTTTTTTGCGCATTATAAGAACTAACTCATAACTAATTATTTCATCTAAGAACTTCTCCAACTTTTTCCGAAGGAGTAGCCTTACATATCGACGGGTAAAAGGCAAAAGGGGTCAAGCACCACAGATCATATTGTTCAGGAGAATAAAAAGAAAGTTAAAAAAAAAAATATCTCTTTATTGCTTTATTGAATCACATCACAATCTTCAGAAAAGTTTACTAAAATACAATGTTCTTTAATAATTTTACATCAAAATCAGCCTGAGATCAATAGTTTCAAAGATAGATGTCGTTTGACTCCAGGTTTTTACCATGTTTATCGCATTTGCGAGGGGTCAAGTAACAATATTTAATGTTGGAGTGTTTAGATTTTGGCCTAAGCTTCATGTTAATAAGTAAAATTTTATTTTATTTGGCACAACAGATCATAGAACTAATTCAGATTTTGGCTTAAGCTACCATAATCTTAATACAGTATTGTTTTATATTTGGCACAGCAGGTAGGGAATAGAACTATGAATTATGTATTAAACTAAAACAATAGAAGGAAAACTGAGATCCAAAAAACAGCAGTTACCTAACTGTTAGTACATACAACAGCATGTTTTCACATTATTTGAGTAAATAAACAATTTGGTACTTAATCTATTTATGTAAAAGCAAAAGGTCACTCACTCATAGGACACGAAATCTAGGAAACTACCGATGCTAAGGGTTCAAAATTTTGCACAGGGGTTCTGTTTATGCCGTAGTTACTCGCTAAGACGAGATTTTGCGAAATTCCACCCCTAAGGGGTTGTTTTTGGGGCTGATAGGTTGTATGAAACTTTGTTACTACAAGTACTAGAAGTTACAAATTTTGCATGCGGGTTCTATTTAGGGCGTAGGTGCTACTTAAGAAAAGGGTTTTTTGACATTCGACCCCTAAGGGGTTGTTTTTGGTGTTGATAGTTTGTATGAAACTTTCGTTACTAGACGTGCTAGAAGTCTCAAAATTTGCATGGGGTTTATTTTTAGGTCTTAGATGCTCACTATGACGGGGTGATTTGAAATTCGAACCCTAAGGGGTTGTTTTTGATGTTGATAGTTTGTATGGAACTTTCGTTACTACAAGTGCTAGGAATTTCAAGTTTTGCATTTGGTTTTTTAGAACGTTGGTGCTCACTTAGATGGGTTTGTGCGAAATTCGACACCTAAGGGGTTGTTTTGGGGTTGATAGATAGGAGTCTCCAATTTTACATAGGGATTTTTTTAAGATGTAGGTACTGCCATTAACGGGATTTTCTGAAACTCTATCCCTAACGGGATGTTTTTTGGGGTTTTACTTTGTGTGGGAGTGATAGGAGTATCAAAATAAAATGCACATAGGTTTTTAGGGAGTAGATGCTCACTAATACGGGAAATTGTTCTTGAAAGTTAGATATATAAAAATTCGCTTATGGGTTTTTTGGACTTATGTTCTACTTATGACTAAACAACTCTTGCTAAGACGTCATTCCTGTATATATTATAGTGTAGCTGGGCTCTTGAAGTTCCACACCAGGTGTTCCAGATCTTCAATTTTTATACGTTGACAGAGAGTACTCATCAGGCTGAATAACTCTTGCTAAGACGTCATTCCCTTATATCGACACCGGAAGTATCAATTAACGTAAGGGACAAAATACGACTTTTCAGGAGAGCCAAAAAACGATTTTTATTTTTTCATTTTGTCTATAACTTTTTACTGTCTCGTCCAATTTTTATGGTGTTCAGAGCAAAGTTTCTTAGAATTTCCCCTTCTTTCTTGTTTTATACGAAATATTTAGGAACACCCAGTAGTTTCAAAAATAGCATGTCCTTTACATTAAAAAAAATGTTTCGATGACCGTTACGTTACTGAATTTTTATAGATATTCCGTCGAGCGTAGTGTAAGCAGCAAGAGAAATAGAAAATTATACGAAATTTTATTGTAAAGGACTTTATCAGTGTTGCAATTTAATGTAACAATAGATTATTTACTAAAATTTATACTATTTTAGCACTATGGAAATGAGATTAAAGAGTAAATGAGTTCAATTTCAGGTTTTACTGCTAGCTATAGCAGATTTAAGTCTGATTTGAGTCGGACCGCGTCCTACTGCTCCGAGCTAGCTCGGTTACTAGGCTCAGAGTAGTTCTACATAGTTTTAGATGTTTATGAAGCAGGATTTACCTGTTCACTTTCTCGGAGAAAATTGCTAGATGTGCGATGTTCTTCGTGATCGCTGAATCAAAGGAATAGTCCAAATTCTTCTTCTTCAGATTACTATACTTTTGCTATAAAAGATTATGTTTTCCCGTCTTAACTCTTCGATTAAAATGTCTCTGACAATTCAGATACTGTTTAAAACAAAATCCGTTTTTTCTTTTCTTTGTTGACTATAAAATATTTAACAGAATTAACCATTATCCGAGCACACTCTGACCGTGTCAACGCGGCTTTAATTGGCTTTATAATTTGATTATATTAACAATTTAAGTTTTATTGGAATTTATTGCTACCTACCACTTTTTCTCCACCTGGCAAGAAGTGATGATGTGTAGGTAGCGGCTCTGAAGAGGATACCTATCTTCTTCAGAGCCGATGAATGAAGGAATGTAATGGAAACGAAAGGTCGATGAATTAAGGCATAGGAATTGTGCGAAACATGATATCAGTATGATAAAGTAGAAGTGACGAGTAGAGAGGACGTAAGGGGAAAAGATAGAATAAAAGGTGCATGGGTTGTGTGAAAGATGAAGCAATAAATATCTGTTTGACGTATTTCATCTGCAGTAATTTCAGCTCATTTCAACTTAGAATGGAGATCGTGCGCTGTGGTGCTCCTTGGGTGAAGGAAGCCTAAAGCCTATGTCCAAAAGTGATCTTTAATATTTAGAAATGATAATGGTGATGAATTTCACCTGCAGATTGATTAGTGTTGTCTATAGTTTATGTATTTTTATGTCTAATAGCCGTGATTTTCCAAATTCCTTCATCCTTTTCTGTTGCATTTGAATTTATTCAAGGTAATTTTTCGGATTTTTTATGTCGTAAGTGTCACGATTCCTAACATTTTATATAAACTTCAGATTTCGTCAAACAATTTTTTAAAGTAAGGGACATGTTGTTTACAGTGACAGACATATTATTTACAGTAAGGGACATGGTTTTTTAAAGTAAGGGGCATTTTATTTAAAGTAAGGGACATTGTCATTTAAATCGACTTATTTTTGACTAAGGTAAAGGTGTAAATTATTTAGTACCGTGACTTACTTCAATTTTTTGAAAAGAAAAAATATTAATGACTGTTACATCACATTTTTTTTCAGAAATCGTTTTTCGCTGTCAAAATTTTTGTACTGTAAGGGACATTTTTTTAAAGATAGAATTTTTTTAATAATACCAATCGATAGAGCGCGAAATTCTGAATCCAATGATATATATAACTCATTTTCGCCAAAATGTCCCTTACGTTAATTGATACTTCCGGTGTCGATATGTTATATAGTGTAGCTGGGCTCTTGGAGTTCCACATCAGGTGTTCCAGGTCTTCAAATTTTATACATCAACAGAAAGTGCTAAACAGGCTGAACAACCCTTGCTAAGACGTCATTACTGATGTTATAGTGTAGCTGGGCTCTTGAAGTTCCACAGGAGGTGTCCAGGAACTTCAAATTTATTCTCTCAGCAGAAAATACTCATCACGTGGAACAATTTTTGCTATGACACCATTTTTGTATCTCTTATTGTTTAGCAGGTCTGTTGCGGCTCTGCATCAGGTGTTCAAGTTTCCAAGATAAATTATAGCCTTTATGTTAACCGAACTTAATACATAAACAACAAAAAAAAATCATTCAAATCCGTAACAGTCTTTTTCGGTCTAAAATACGTCTCAATTTCAAGTTTTCGGGAATTGCAGACATGTTTTATATAAAATGTTAATCTGTGTTAAAAACTGCGATCGCGTTTCAAACACGTGTGAACTTGCTTTCACGCACACAAAACATACACCCACTTGCAACGGCGCTGGCGCGCGTACTGAGTGGATCAAATGCAACGTAATGAAAATAAAATTATTTAAGAAAGGGGCCAAGCGCCAATTATGTTTAGTTGACAATCTTTACTATTGGTGTTAAGTCAAAAAATTTTACATAACAAATAAAAGGAATATGGATACAAACGACATATTTATTTCTAAAATTGTTTTTAAAATTATGCCAAACGACAAGGCGATACAAAAACGTAATATACAAAATGGTCCTTCAACCAAGCAAGGTAAAGTCGGTGTCGCTTGAGCACTTTTGGTAAGTATCGATTTGGCAATTCAGTACAAATAATTCTTTGGTGCAAGTGACTTTTTTTCATGCTCGAAAAACGATACTATGACCATTCGAAAGAGAAAAAATAGTGGAGTTGGGGTCAATAAAAAAGTTAAAATCGCAAAATGTGGCGCTTGACCCCTTTTGCCTTTTTACCGTCGATATGTATATCACATGTCTGCTGTGAGGCATTTGGTAGCTGTGAAATTATTTTGCCATCTATCATTGTCATTAGCATTGAGTGCTTTACAACATGGCTTCCCATAATAGAAGGCTGCACTGCTTCAATCTCAGCCTCAATTAAAGGCTGTTCTTCCACGATGTTTAACTTGTTTTCGTTTGACAACTTAAAATAAGTACTTAGGTCTGTAAAACATGGTGGAACAAATTTAAAAAGTAATGAGACACGGCTTCAAGAGAACATCAAATGGCCCGAGGTCGTGAGGGTAAAAAAGACTACTTCTGTAGTGTCGCTAGAGCAGCAACCATGTTCCAGTTCTGACTTTGGTGTAAATGAGAGTGCATCAACATCCTACACACCGGAGACATGCAATGTTGGAACATCGACATCAGTTCTGACGCCGAGAAAACCATTCGTGGAGCTAAGCCCGCTATAGCAAAGGAGAGTGGAAGAGCTCCAAACGCATAGCACTGAAAGCTTTGCTCATGCAACTGGTCTGAAATCACAAAACAAGAATGTAGCAGATATCATTAAACTGGCATCGGAGAATCCCAAAGAATTTGTTGATAAAGCTTTAGGTATTACAATTTAATATGTACCATTACAATTTTTATTTTTTTAATTCGTTACTTTAAGTTTTTATGTGTATGGAGCTCGATTTCCATACCACTGTGCGACATTTTTTTTTTTTTTTTTAGCGTGGTAAAATCATCAAATGAGTCCTCCAACCCCGGGCAGGGCGGGAGGGACTGTCAGACTTCTACTGACTAAAATCCACGGTGTCCTTCATAGCCTGTTATGTTCCGGGGTCACGGTAAGGGAATAATCCCGCGACCCCGGCAGGCTTTGGCCCTCTGAGAGGGGGGCCCCGTCATTATGCTGACGCTCTTTGAGGCGCGCGTGGGACACAACGCGCCGTCGACCCGGGCATGGTCCTTGGTCGGGCAGCGAGTTGCCCTTTACTCGCTGCCCGCATGCCCGCGCCTACGGTGGCCGGAGATCGTCTCGCGACGTCCGTCGCCGTGGGCGTCCTACACCGCGGTTGGGGCGGAGGGAGGACTCTGTCCTCTCTCGCTCGCGGCGCGCCTCCTCCTTCGCGAGCATTACTGCTTCGCAGAAGGAGGCGACCGCTTCCCACTCCGTCTCGCCCCGCAGCATGGCCGCAACCAATGCCGGGCGCGAGAGGTCTCCGCCTATCGCAGCCGTGAGGACACGTCGGTGCGCCGCCCAAGCTGGGCAGTCCTGCACCGTATGCTCCACCGTGTCCTCCGGGCGATCTTCGCAGTGATGACACCCAGACGTTTCCTCCTTCCGCATTAGACACAGGTACCTCCCGAAGCACCCGTGCCCGGTGAGGACCTGCGTCAGGCGGAAGGTAAGGACGCCATGACTTCTCTCCAACCACTCCTCAAAGAGGGGTCTTACCGCCGCAATTGCGGCGTGCCACCACTGTGCGACATGGCGACTTTTTATTCTAATGCAGTATTATGAAATGGTCAGGTGCTATCTTTTAAGTGGTGAAAGTTTAAATGGTGCTCAAAGAATGTACCTTACAGAAAGTTTACCGCGTTTACAAAGACGCGGAATTAATTCGCGAGTGCCTAATAGCGCAGACAAACAATTTTAGCAGCAAACCAAAGGTTGTTAGATTATGGGCAGTTTACCTCACCAGCCCATGCAACAAGTCGTGGCGGTCATAATGAAATAACACCAGCAGTCGAAATTCTGTACTCGAGTTTTTCGAGCGTGACCCCTGCGCCAGCACTAACGACGCTGCTCGGCGCTTCGGTGTCAGCCAGTATTACGTGTGGAAGCTGCTGAACTCTTCTGGTTATCACCCATACCATTATCAACCAGTGCAATCTCTTCATGATAACGATGGACCCGCTAGAATCGTGTTTTGTGAATGGCTGTTAAGAAACATTAATAATTGTAACATTTTGTGGACCGATAAAGCATTATTTACGCGAATTGGAATTTATAACAGCCGAAACGAACATTATTGGGCGTTAAGCAACCCCCACGTTATTAGAAATATCTACCATCAAGTGCGTTTTAGTCTAAATGTTTAGGCGGGTATTATTAGTAATGTTATCGTGGGACCGGTAACTTCGTGAAAACCAAAACTTGTCTGCTCCATCGCCTGTTTCACATTATGATTCTTTGGTCCCGATTTGTTTTATAACTTTAATTGGAATTTCATAATCTTTGCAGTATTTTCCTTCCAATCTTAAACCTCAGCGTATTTTTAAGTAAATTCTCCCGACAGTTAAATGAAGTAAAAATAACATATTTATAGTTGGTGCCAGTTAAGATGGCAATAGCGGTCATTGACCTTTACCTAATAAGTCCTCGTATAATGACATAAGATCAGAATTAGCATTTTTCTGTGATATGATAGTTTCTACTTGTGAGTCTTTAATATAAAAATAATATAAAATCTGAGGTATAGGTGAAATGTTTTAACCATTTTGATATCTTATGAATACTTAGATACTTATATCCTTACAATATACTTACTAATATATTCGGTATTTTATAAAAATGCTAATTCTAAGCTTAATATGTCATTATACGAGGACTTATTAGGTAAAGGTCAATGACCGCTATTGCCATCTTAACTGGCACCAACTATAGTAACGTTTCAGTAGGTCTGTGGTTGAGTGATAGCTTTTAAGTAACTACAAGTAAATTTTACTAAACCACTACAAAAAAAAAAACACCAGCCACTAAAAGCATTATTACGCACCACTGAAAGGGGAGTCGAAACCACTACTAAGTTGGCAACACGGTGTCCGGTGCGCCGCCCATCCCGTCCACACGATCGAACTTGGTCCGGACCGTACCGCGCGTCGGGTTGCCTAGCAGTGTGGACATAAAAACAGCTAGGTTTAAGTATTTTAACTTGAAATGCTTGTAGTTATAAAATAAGTTCTAGACAATAATATAATTTTAATAAATTTTAATCAATATTTACTACATGAGATCAAAAATTATAAAATGAACCTCTATAATACATGCTCATTCGTTTTATTGATTTGCTAAGAAACTGTTTAATTAATTATTTTCTCCCCTGCGTGTATAAGAACATGACTTTTTAAATGACTGCTTATGCTAAAACGCTTCTGACATAAATCACATTTGTGAGGTTTATTAGGTGTGTTGAAGAATACGTCTTTTTAAAGAAAAACTTCTCCTGAAACTCTTCTGACATTTTTCACATTTATAAAGTTTTTCCCCCGTGTGTTTAAGAACATGACTTTTTAAGGAACTACTTACAATAAAACTCATCTGACATATTTCACATTTTTAAGGTTTTTCACCAGTGTGAATACGAACATGAGTATATAAATTAGAACTTTGACGAAAACTCTTCTGACATATGTCGCATTTGTATGGTTTTTCACCAGTGTGAATACGAACATGAGTATATAAATTAGACCTTTGACGAAAACTCTTCTGACATATGTCGCATTTGTAAGGTTTTTCACCAGTGTGTACAAGAACATGTTTTTTTAAATAACTACTTTGACTAAAACTCTTCTGACATATGTCACATTTGTAAGGTTTTTCACCAGTGTGTACAAGAACATGAGTTTTTAAACAACTACTTTGACTAAAACTCTTCTGACATATGTCACATTTGTATGGTGTTTTACCAGTGTGTTTAAAAACATGGTTTTTTAAAAGACTACGTTGACTAAAACTTTTCTGACATATTCCACATTTGTAAGGTTTATTATCAGTGTGTTTATTAACGTGAGTTTTTAAATTAGAACTAAGACTAAAACTCTTCTGACATATGTCACATTTGTATGGTTTTTCACCAGTGTGAATACGAACATGTCTTTTTAAAAGCCAACGTTGACTAAAACTCTTCTGACATATGTCACATTTGTATGGTGTTTCGCCAGTGTGTATAAAAACATGGCGTTTTAAAAGAATTCGTTGACTAAAACTTTTCTGACATATTTCACATTTGTAAGGTTTTTCACCAGTGTGTGCAAGAACATGAGTTTTTAAAGGAATACTACGACTAAAACTCTTCTGACATATGTCACATTTGTATGGTTTTTCACCAGTGTGAATACGAACATGTCTTTTTAAAAGCCAACGTTGACTAAAACTCTTCTGACATATGTCACATTTGTATGGTGTTTCGCCAGTGTGTATAAAAACATGGCGTTTTAAAAGAATTCGTTGACTAAAACTTTTCTGACATATTTCACATTTGTATGGTTTATTACCAGTGTGTATTCGCATATGTCTTTTCAATGTATTACTCGTAAAACTCTTCTGACATATGTCACATTTGTATGGTTTTTCACCAGTGTGAATACGAACATGACTGTTTAAATGACTACTTTTATTAAAACTCTTCTGACAGATGTCACATTTGTAAGGTGTTTCCCCTGTGTGTATAAGAACATGACTTTTTAAATGACTACTTTTGTTAAAACTTTTCTGACATATTTCACATTTGTAAGGTTTTTTGCCAATGTGAATTCGAATAATATGTTTTATTAAATAACTCTTTGTACTAAAACTACGGTGACACACATCGCAATCATATGTTTTTATTCGGTCATTCGCAGCTGTATCAGTATTATTCACAATATTACTGATAGATTGAGGATTTGTGACAAGCTTTGTGAATTTAGAAGGAGCTGCAGACTTGTGTTTCTCGGTGTTCCGGATAATTAGTAAGTCTGTCTGTTCAGTTTTCTTTTGTTGGAATGTCATTGTATCTTCTAGTCTTGTTAGTCGTACGTATAGCTCTGGTTTCTTCGCGTCAGACGCACCTGTGAATATGAAACTGGTAAGTAAGGAATGTTTTCCATGATGACGATGATGATGTGATCCGACCGATATCAGTCAGGGCGATTGCTTCAGCTCCGCTGTAGTTGTCGTAATAATATAAGGAATATAAATTGTTTGAAAGATCATAAAAAGCTGTTTATTAATTTTGGTGTACATAAAGAGTTCTATTTATTCTGTCAGCTAAATAATAATATAATAATAATAATAAAGTATCACACAACGCCATCTAGTCCCAAGCTAAGCAGATCTTGTGTTATGGGTACTAGACAACTGATAAACATACTTATATATTTCTAAATACATACATATTGTAGATAAATTACATCCAGACACAGAACAAATGATCGTGCTCATCACACAAATATTTGTCCTGTGTGGGAATCGAACCCACGACCTCCGGCATAGCAGTCAGGGTCACTAATCACTAGACCAACAGGCCTGTCAAATATAATTATATTGTTCAATGTTATTTATTTCAAACTAGCACTTCGCTCGCGACTTCGTCCGTACGTAGTTCGAACTTTTCCTCTGTGAATTTCTACTCCCGGTCTCCCTCCATACGGTATACTTTTGAAAAATCTAAATCAATATCCAAAAAAACCGGCCAAGTGCGTGTCGGGCCACGCAAAGTGTAGGGTTCCGTAGTTGCCCATTAAAATACATACGCGAACTAACTAAACTGATTCGCTTAATTTAATAATAATAAAAAAGAACCTCCTCCTTTTTTTGAAGTTAAAAATATTGACAATAAAACCTACCTATCCTCAAAACATACCCAGCTATTAGAGCTGTAAAATTAAAGTTGACAAACTTACATTTGCAGTTGAAGAACATGTTCTCCGATACATCTTGTTTAGGAAAATATGTTATCCAAGTACGTTTTATAAGTTGGTCGACTATTACTCGTTAACTTGTAAAGCCTACTTAGTCATGATAATTTTCTTTTAAACTTCGTTATATATACTACTATTGTGAATTTTTTCACACCCCCAAACATAACCGTTTAGCTGGTAGAGGGGGGGGGGGACACTCGAGTCGAGCAAAAATTAGCACTTTAAAGCTTAATATTTCACAAACGAATCTTTTTATCATAAAAATGTTAATAGAAACTATCAATATTTTTTAAAGACCTATTTAATGATACCCCACACTAAGGGGTACGCGAGAAATAAAAAAAACATCCCCACTTTACGTGTACAGGAGGTACCCTAAAAAAAAATATTTTACGAGATTTTATTTTACCACTTTTTCGGCACAACAAATCCGTATATTTACACAAATATTTGTCCTGTGTGGGAATCGAACCCACGACCTCCGGCATAGCAGTCAGGGTCACTAATCACTAGACCAACAGGCCTGTCAAATATAATTATATTGTTCAATGTTATTTATTTCAAACTAGCACTTCGCTCGCGACTTCGTCCGTACGTAGTTCGAACTTTTCCTCTGTGAATTTCTACTCCCGGTCTCCCTCCATACGGTATACTTTTGAAACATCTAAATCAATATCCAAAAAAACCGGCCAAGTGCGTGTCGGGCCACGCACAGTGTAGGGTTCCGTAGTTGCCTATCAAAATACATATGCGAACTAATTAAACTGATTCGCTGAATTTAATTTTAAAAAGAAGAATTTTCATAATCGGTCCAGGAGTCTTTGAGAAATCGGGGAAAATACATTAAAAAAAAAGATTACGACGAATTGAGAACCTCCTCCTTTTTTTAAATTTAGTTAAAAATAGTTGACAATAAAAACCTACCCATCCCCAAAACATACCCACCTAATAAAGCTGTAAAAATAAAGTTTACAAACTTACATTTGCAGTTGAAGAACATGTTCTGCGATACATTTTGTTTAGGAAAATATGCTATCCAAGTACGTTTTATAAGTTGGTCGACTATTACTCGTAAACTTGTAAAGCCTACTTAGTCATGATAATTTTCCTTCAAACTTCGTTATATATACTACTATTGTAAATTTTTTCACACCCCCAAACATAACCGTTTAGCTGGTAGAGGGGGGGGACACTCGAGTCGAGCAAAAATGATCACTTTAAAGCTTAATATTTCACAAACGAATCTTTTTATCAAAAAATTGTTAATCGAAACTATCAATATTTTTTAAAGACCTATTTAATGATACCCCACACTAAGGGGTACGCGAGAAATAAAAAAAACATCCCCACTTTACGTGTACAGGAGGTACCCTAAAAAAAAATATTTTACGAGATTTTATTTTACCACTTTTTCGGCACAACAAATCCGTATATTTACACCAAATTACAGCTTTCTAGTACTGGGCGTCTCTGAGCTAAACTGCGGACAGACGGACGGACGGACGGACGGACGGACATGGCGAAACTATAAGGGTTCCTTGTTGACTACGGAACCCTAAAAATGTGTGTATGTAAAACTAATGTAAAATTTGAGACTCCCAACCTATCAACCCCAAAAGCAACCCTTTAGAGGTGAAATTCCACAAAATCCCGTCTTAATGAGCACCTACGTCCTTAAAAGAATCCCCATGAAAAATTATAAACCTTTATCTATCAACATCAAAAACAACCCCTTAGGGGTCGAACTTCGCAAAACACCGTCTTAAGTAGCGCAGACGTCCTAAAAAGAACCCGCATGCAAAATTTTAAACCCCTAGTACTGGTAGTTTCCGAGATTTCGTGTCCTATGACTGAGTGACCTTTGGGCTTTTATACAACGTGTTACATTAATAGCGCAATACGTCTCGTGGGGTAACTCAGCTCATTAAAATGTTATCGTCCTGCGTCTGTCCTATATTTGATTATGCTTTTAGTTTATTTTTTACTTACTACCCTTTATTTAATATCTTGTAGGTACATGTATATTTAATTTATTTTCATATATATTATATTTGTTTCTAAGTTAATATAAGTATTAATATATATCTCACAAACACACACATACCACGTTTGGATGTTTTAAGACTGCTTTGCGTCCGTCACGTCATTGTCCAGGTCCAGTTGAAAACCAGCGTCGAGTACTAGCTACTCGACAATTCGCTGAACTGGACCAATTTGGCGTAGCCGTGGGACACACAATGTTATATTTTGCTATGTTTCGTTGTATGTACATGTTTTACTATGTTGTTTTTTTTTCCCTTTTTCTTCATTTATTTGTTTATATTGTGTGTACCGCCGCGGTTACCCAAATAAACGTTTTTTCTTTCTTTCTTTCTTTCTTTCCATGTTACTGATCAATGTTTGTTCTAAGACTTTACGAAAAACGCAAAAAAAAGAAAAATCTTTATTTTTTGCGGATTTCCTAAAGTCTTGGAACATTGTTCAGTGACATGGGCTGAGTTACCCCAGGAGAGGTTTTGCCTTATTAACGTTACACGTTGTATAGATACCATTGAACAATCTATGAGACACACCACTTTGAAGTTCCTGCTCTGGTTCAATACTCTCATTCTCTTCCTCACAAACATCTCGTAATGCTTCTTTGATATCATGATGTTCCTCCTCGAATTCAAAACTTTCATTTGTTTCCTCAAAGTCATCTTGTAATTCTTCTTTAATATCACGGTATTCCTCCTCAGATTCAATACACTCATTTTCTTCTTCACAATGATGTTGTAATTCTTCTCTGACATCAGGATGTTCTTCCACGGATTCAATACTATCATGTTCTTCCCTATGATCATCTTGTAATTCTTCTTTGATATCAAAGCTTTCTGATTGACATTTATCAAGTACATAGTTAACATGCATTGTTGGAGTTATAATAAACCCATTGAACAATTCTCTCTCATTACGGTTTATTACCTGTAACAAGTAGTTAAAATGTTGATCAGTCACTACAAGCTATCCAAATGCTTACTTTAGTTTTGACAGCTACATCAGATGTCATTTATTCCAGAATTGCCTCTTTACAATCCTCAGATACGGACCTATCCCCCAAAATCATATTCTGGATTTACACTGCGGCAGTAATCAAAGCAGTCATTACCTTAGTCTTAGTCACCACTTTGAACAAGCTACAACACCTATAAAGACTGGCCTGCATGGCGACCACAGGCTGCATACGTCTACAGCAGCTCTGGAAACCATGCTGGGCCTCCCTCCGCTTCACCTGTTCATGCAGCGAGAAGCAACACTGGCAGCGATCCATATCGAAACTCTCAGGTAAGAGAGAGTCACAATCACAACACACCTCAGTACTAGAGAGACTTTATGAAGAATTTCCCACGGTAAAAGTTGTTACAGACTGGGTATGTAAATAATTTATTTTTGCAGTGCTGGATTTATTACAAAATCCAGTTCTGTTAGGATCGTTGCTGCGAGGGGCCGAATCCTCACGGATGGAATTAAAAGGGGTTGGAGATTTCTCAGAAGGCTTCAACATCCACAGCACTGGGGCTCCATAACACAGTTGTCCAGCTAAGATGCTCTGGCAGTGAAAGCCTTTTTTTTAAGAATGTTGCCCCACGCTAGGAGTTTCTTTCTGTATCCCGGGTCCATTTACAAACATAAAAAGATGTGACTTTCTATGTTTGCAACACAAAGACACAGACCCGGAGCAACTACTAGCATATCATACAAATTCTATAATGTTTGGTCCCTACTGCATGTCTATGACTGATGAACACATTGATTCTTGTTAGATTTAAATATATTCGTTTAATAAAATTAATAGATTTAAAAATATCTAAAAACTCACGTTTTTAAATGTCCTAAAAATAAGAAAATAACCCTACAGGGTTGAGAGAGGAGCCACTCAAAACGTGGGGGCGTATATTATTTAAGGGATTATTTATGGGATATATTTACATGAAGTGAATATATCGTGGGTGTAACTTGCAAAGATACTCCCCCACGTTTTGAGTGGCTCCTCTCTCAACCCCGTAAGGTTATTTTCTTATTTTTAGGACATTTAAAAACGTGAGTTTTTAGATTTTTTAAAATCTATTAATTATTTTATTATTTTTATCTTTGCTCATCGGGTTTGAAGCTACCCTGAAAATTTCAGCCTGCTAGCTTATCGGGAAGTGCCTCAAAGCCTGTCCGCCGTCTTGGACGTCCGCCATATTGGATTTAAGTCTCATGACTATTTTTTTCGTATTCCTTACAGCAAACCCTTTCATTTGATACCCATATCATGGAGGTGGATTTCAAACAGCCAGTCTGCCATCTTGGACGTCCGCCATATTGGATTTAAGACACGTGACTATTTTTTTCGTATTCCTGACAGCAAACCCTTTCATTTGATACCCATATCATGGGGGTGGGTTTCAAACAGTCAGTCCGCCATCTTGGGGAGGCCGCCATATTGGATTTGTTATGACGTTTGTTAGCTAGTCATGTATTGTCATCAGAATTCAGAGCGTGTGCAAAATTTCAGCCTTCTAGCTTATCGGGAAGTGCCTCAAAATTGAGTTGCAAAAGTCCAACCAGAACGACAAACAAACAAACAAACAAGAAAAGTGAGTTTATAAAAACGTGGGAAAAATCATGGTAAAGGCGCTGCCTCATCGCGAGCTCACCTGTAATGTAACATTACAGATTCGAACATTCGAAGACAATAGAGCATCAAATTGCGCACTTTTATGTTACATTACAGGTGAATCGGTGACTGCTCACGGTGAGTGCCTTAAAGATTTGCAGCGTGCATTATTTCACTGAAAATTTCTTATTTTAAAATTTTTCATGGATTTTGTGTTATAATTTTATGCCCTTTCATAACAACGGAGGTGGATCAAATGATTTTCCAACCCGCGCGCAAAATACATGGAGAGAATAGAACATACGTTATTGTTCACCAAAATTTTACAATATTGCTGAAACTATGGTTACAATGGCGGTCTTATCATTAATGGCATGGAGTTAAGAGAGGATTGAGGATACCAGCCTGCCATACACACAATACTGAAGAGAGCCACACATAATACTGTTATAACAATTCAAACCTCACCTCATCATCCTCATTCAACATCTGAGTGAACAGCTTCTCTGCTTCCAGACATTTCCTCTGCAATTGACAGCATTGCTTTAGTCTAGTGTAGCAGAAGACACAAGCGAGCATCGGTCTACTGTCTTCAGTTACAAACTGCAAGAAAGGATTTTTCAATTAATTGTAAAATGAAGAACTATGACTTTGATTATAGAATGGTTATTGATAAATCTTGCTTTAAAGATACGTCTCTTCAAAAAGTTAATTCTCCTCGTTTGCTTCACAATAACCAAGTACTTGTGCTTGAATTGTTTACATAAATCATTTACTTACTGGAATCTCAGTCAGTTTCTCGAAAAGTTGTTGCAATTCCACATTGGTAACCTTAAACATACGAACATCTTCTTCCACTAAACATATTCTACACATTTGCAGCTTTTCTATTTTCATATTGTGAACTAATTTATTGAATTTGTTGCAAAAATCACAGGTAAAAAATAAAATTATATTTTTACACAAATAATATTATATTTTTATCTAAAATAAATAAAACCATTGGGATTTGGCCATAGATGAAGACAGGGTCCTATAACTCAGTAAGTTTGCATTTTGTTCTGGGCTATAGTTCTGTAACAGGACATTAGATGGCATGACTGTCTCAATTTTATCTATACTGAAATACAAATAAAAGAAAAGAAATATTGTTCGAAGATCTATAAAATTTTAACTATTTAAATTTGTTAAAAAGAAAATTAAATAAAATGAAGACAATATTGTATAAAATATTTCTATGACAACACTGACCCGTAGTTAAATAATGATACGTTTCATTTTACGCACGCATTGAAACATAAGCCGAAGTAAATTGACATAATTCATTGTGATAATTTTTATTTCTTGCTCTCGAAGAAATAAACTGAGCGGTAATTAAACACCTATTTAAATTTTAGACTTACTGTAAACTTATAACATAGTTTACAAATTACAATTTCAAGTCAAATATTGGCAGTGTAAAAAATGTTTGTTACGGAACTTCCTTGTCGGCCATTCCGTAATTATTATTTATTGTTTTTGTTACCATGGTTACCCATGTCTTGTGTCCACTTGTGTCAAACTCGATATTTTATGTTTTGTTTTCATGTATTGAGAAAGTTTTAACCGTGATTTTCATTTACGACCTGGATAGTGGCTATGTTATTTGAATTATTGTGGATTCATTGTGTTCTTTTTACCCGACTGCGCGACGCAAAGGAGGGTATAAGGGTAATTACTCGTGCAGTGCCCGTGCATTCTCTTGGACTCATGGAGTTTTTCATTGGAATTTCCTGTGACCTAGTGTTATCTGTTGTGTGTTAAGTTGTTTGTTTAGTTTCTACAAACTTAATAAAATGTTGTAATACTCAATTTTGTGTTTTATTCTGAACAAAATAAACATTATAATAATATAAGTGAAGAAAGAAAGGGATAGCTATATAGCTATCCCTTTCTAGGATACTGCACATAAATGTGTGTAATATGTATGTATCTATAGACACACATATGCACTGCAAGTTCTGTAACTCCACATCAGATGGCGCTTGTCGTTGAGGTCAAGTGAAGTCTCTATACCCCTATATACAAATGTACTCTATGGATGAAGACACAGACTAAGTAGAGAGAGAGTATTATACACTGATGAAGACTAGTATTACTAGTAATGACAGCAGCGTTGCCAGTATGATTTCCCAAAAAGGTACGGTTGGCTTTCTGAAAAGGTACGGTTTATAACTTCAAGGTACGGTTGGGTCAGGATACTTCTGCAAGAACTAGATCAGTTTTTTTTCTTCTTCAAATTGGCTGTCTGTGATCATAGGTTCGAAAAAAAGCGATATAGAATCGAATATTCAAAGGGACGTGGTGAAGTAGAACATTATTATCGATTGCCAATATTGAACAAATTCATTTGTAAATCAATTATAGTCTATAGAATGAACTCGAAGAAATAAAAAATGATCTAGTTCTTGCAGAAGAATTCCGACCCGTACGGTTTCGCTAGAATTTTAAAAATGCTATAGTCTACTCATATTCTACAGAAAAAACAAGGTGTTTGTCAAAAAAAAAAATGAAATATAATGTTTTAGGAACTAAGAAAATTCCATTTATGTAATTTGTGCCCATATTTTAGTATCAAATGTGTCAGAAAGTTGAAAAAAGTATCATCATCATCATCAGCCTATATTGTTCCCACTGCTGGGACACAGGCCTCCTCTCTGTGAGAGGGAGTGGGCCATAATCCACCACGCGGGCCCAGTGCGGATTGGTGGATGTCACATGTCTTCGAATTTTTGGTTCTAGGACATGCCGGTTTCCTCACGATGTTTTCCTTCACCGTTTTGAGAGCAGTGGTGATGAAATAAATTACACAAAGTAATGCGCCTGGCGGGGTTCGAACCCACAACCTACAACTCGTAAGTCGGGACCGATACCACTGGGCCACCACTGCTCTCCCGATACCACTGGGCCACCACTGCTGAAAAAAGTATGAGTCTCATTATTTTCTATTAGTTTTATTAGTTGCTTTTTACCTTTGTAGTGAAAAATAAATCACAAGTAGGTATAGAAAAGGTACGAAAAAGGTACGGTCGAGCCACAGGGTCGAGCCAAGGTACGGTTGTGGTACGATTGTATGACGAATAGTACGGAAAACCGTACTTTTTGGTACGGTCTGGCAACGCTGAATGACAGTTCTAAGCAGTGTTGCTAGTGGCAGCAGGGTTTTTTTTTTTTTTTTTTTAGCGTGGTAAATTCATCAAATGAGTCCTCCAACCCCGGGCAGGGCGGGAGGGACTGTCAGACTTCTACTGACTAAAATCCACGGTGTCCTTCATAGCCTGTTATGTTCCGGGGTCACGGTAAGGGAATAATCCCGCGACCCCGGCAGGCTTTGGCCCTCTGAGAGGGGGGCCCCGTCATTATGCTGACGCTCTTTGAGGCGCGCGTGGGACACAACGCGCCGTCGACCCGGGCATGGTCCTTGGTCGGGCAGCGAGTTGCCCTTTACTCGCTGCCCTTTACTCGCTGCCCGCATGCCCGCGCCTACGGTGGCCGGAGATCATCAAGCGACGTCCGTCGCCGTGGGCGCCTACCACTGCGGTTGGGGCGGAGGGAGGACGCTGTCCTCTCTCGCTCGCGGCCTGCCTCCTCCTTCACGAGCATTACTGCCTCGCAGAAGGAGCTGACCGCTTCCCACTCCGTCTCGCCCCGCAGCATGGCCGCGAGAGGTCTCCGCCTATCGCAGCCAGACACGTCGGTGCCCCGCCCAAGCTGGGCAGTCTTGCACCGTATGCTCCACCGTGTCCTCCGGGCGATCTTCGCAGTGGTGACACCCAGGCGTCTCCTTCTTTCGCATCAGACACAGGTACCTCCCGAAACTTCCGTGTCCGGTGAGGACCTGCGTCAAGCGGTAGGTCAGGACGCCATGACTTCTCTCCAGCCACTCCTCAAAGAGGGGTCTTACCGCCGCAATTGCGGCGTGCCCGAGTGGCAGCAGGGTTGCCAACTCAATGCCACGGTTAGGTGCTACCTTGCTAAAGCCGGGTTTTCACAGTAAGAGCGCACTCGAGCGCACTCGGACGCCAACGTCTAATCCGAGTAGACTAGGACTCTGCTCTATTTTTCGAGCTCACTCGGATCATTTGAATGTACTCTGTGGATCATTTTTATGTAAACAATATGGCGACAATTAAGAAAAAGTGCTCTCGCTATTGTGCACTCGCTATTGTGTGTAAACCACTATCCGTGTACACTCGTACGAAGCTGACTCGGTGCACTCGATCCGAGCCAACTCTTACTGTGAAAACCCGGCTTTATTAAATAAAAACCTTAAAAAAAAAATTAACCGACTTCAAAAACAACCACAAAAAAGGGTAAAATAACATACTAAAATAACTTTTCTTTCGGAAGTCGGTGGCTTTATTTTTTTTATTTCGTTGTCTTTTTGCCACCGACTTCCGAAAGAAAAGTTATTTTGTTGTGTATTTTTTTTTTAAGTTTTTTATTTTACTCTTTTTAGTTTAAATATTCAACCCAAATTCTTGTCAAATACATCATTTCCTTACAAGTGCACTAGAATTTGTAATCCGTGGCACCGGTACTATCATCGCTCATGTACACATGCTAATAAAATTCCCTATCTCAAAAACTGCTGAACAGATTTTGATGAAACTTGTAGTATTCGGTATTCCCTAAGGTGACCGATCCCTAGTACAACGAAAAAAGAATTTTGAAAATCGGTCCACAATTGGCGGAGTAATCGCGTAACAAACACGCAAAACGCTTGGTAATCATTATAATTTTTAAATAAATAATATTAAATACACTTTCACTCAACGACGATATAATACTAGACTACGCATTGCACGATCTAACGAACAAAATTATTCTGCCAACTCGCTGAGGTACTACGTAAGCGAGGGGGGCGGGGTACTGCGTTGTGATTGGCTAACTCAAGGTCTGTTCTGTCTCAACGTATGTTTACGGCTCACAGGATTGGTCGAAATGAGACGGATATAAGACTTTTTTGCCTAATGTGTTGGCAGACATCGGTCGCCTGTTATTACGAGTCTAGTATTATATCGTCGTTGCTTTCACTTTATCACACACTATTTTATAATATAACAACCACTTCTAATAATATTGTTTGATTTTTCTTTATCTGTTGACATAATGTCATAATAGCGCCCGCCCACAGACTAAGTAGAGAGTCTATACTCGCCCGCCTCTCTTATCTTTCAGTGTTGCCATTATTATCATTATTTTTTATTTATTTTTATTTTATTCATTTACATCTTTTTCGTTATATTATCTATGTACGTGTGTATCTGACCGTGACTTCACTTTGGGCCTAGAAAACCAGCGCTGTGACAGTTAAACGTCGCAGCAAATGCTGAGGTAGGAGCCTTTTGGCCTCGCACAGGACTTTTTTTTTTTTATTTTTTTTTAGCGTGGTAAAATCATCAAATGAGTCCTCCAACCCCGAAATTGTTTTATGTTTTGTTGTACTTTTTAAACGTTTGTTTTACTTAAATTAATTTTTGTTTTTCTCTGTTTCTTTATTCATGTAATATTGTTTGTTCTGTCCTGTGTGTCCCAATAAATCTCTTTTCTTTCTTTCAAAAATTAATGTCATCCAAGTAGCCGAAATCAATAAAAATGCTCACAAAATAAAAAGGACTGAACCAAATTGGATGAAATTTTTATGGGACCACACTGCAAGTACAGCTCGACATAAAAATGTAGAAAACCGGAAGTCGCCACTGTCTTCGCGCTACCAGCACTTTGAATGATTTTATTTCATTTTTTTTCACTTATTACGTTAGTTTTATGGCACAATAATAAATCTAACAAACCTGCGGTCTTTGTTTACATCAAATATCAAAGATTTTAAAACGCTGTCAGAAATAAAAATTTTAGTTCCGTTTCAATCCGTTCTGGCCAAGCTGTAACAAACCTGCGGTCTTTGTTTACATCAAATATCAAAGATTTTAAAACGCTGTCAGAAATAAAAATTTTAGTTCCGTTTCAATCCGTTCTGGCCAAGCTGTATACTGCATCGAAGAAAAAAAGAATGACACTAATCGGACTAGAAACCTCGGAGTAATCGATACATAAAAACAAAGAAAAAAAAAAACATACCGACCGAATTGAGAACCTCCTCCTTTTTTTGAAGTCGGTTAAAAAAGAAAACATTATAAATAATAATAATAATATAGTAGTTTATGTAACTGGTACATAATGAGGGGTATTATACACGAGTGTGAGTTTAAAAAACGAGCGAAGCGAGTTTTTTAATAGTATCACACGAGTGGTATAATACCTAATTATGTACAGTTACATACACTACTTTATCTACTCTCATTGAACATGAACATATCAAATAAAAGATAAAAATTAATAAACACTAATAAACATCCACCATGTCATCCACCGAAACACAAACGTCAAAATTCCAACATTCCCATCTAGAGCGCGCGCAGCCACAGATAAAAAATGAAATAGATGTATCTATGATCTGTAAACTGTATCATAATGAAAAAAAATTTTATTATAACATTATTTTGTTAGAGAAGTAGTGTTATAATTTAATTTTTTAATTTCATTACGATACTCTATGGTATAAAGTATGTCATTATAAAATCGTTTTGAGTTTTGTATTTCGAATTTTACGATATGAGAGTAGATAAAATTCTTTATTTCACCAAAAGCCATCATACAAACAATATCCGTAAAACTATGAACATTAATTTATAGGCTTATTACTAGGTAATACTAAAAAGTACTCTGGCTCCTAAACTAGGCGTAGGTGCCTGTGACTTAGGAGTCAGTGATTCTCCGTAAACTTCAGTGAAAGCTATAATTATTGTGGATCAGGACGTTACAATAAATAATCAATGGTGGCAAAATAAAGATCCAGATCTAAGCTGTTCAGCTTATAAGAGAGAAAAATAAAAAATAATACAATTAAGCAAAACTAAAAAGGTTTAACGGTGCGGTGATCAGTAAATGTAGGGTGATTGAGAGTGTAACTGTAGAGTATGAGGTGTGTGTTTGTGTGGTGAAGCGTGTTTGTGTGTGTTGTGAGAGGGAAGGAAGGGGTGGAATATTGATGTTAGGAATGATGATTTGTTATTACAAGTTAGTGTTAATTTATTAATTAACACTATAATTTACCCAGCAGAAGATCCTCAGTATTGTCATAATTAAGTGTATGAAGATATTCTCTAAGTACGTTTTTGCAATGATATTTAGGGAATGAGTAAATGTTTAATTTTTTGTTTAGGAAGTTGTACATTTTACTACTAATAACATAGAATTGGCGTTTGGCAAAGGCAGTTCTATGGCGTTCGTGAGGGAAAACATTATGCTTCAGTCTGCCAGTTGGTTCCCTTGGGGGACGTGTAGAGTGTTTACGCAAAGCAGATAGGAGAACATAAAGTTGCCTGACTGTGAGTACCTTGCAATCGGAATAGAGCTGCAAAGTGGGAAACCTACGTGGAAGAGAGAGCATTACTTTAAGCACAGCTCTCTGGGCTCTCTCAAGGCGAATGAATACATTTTGTGTGGCTCCTCCCCAAACGGGTAAGCAGTACGTTAAGATAGACCGGCATAGAGCAAAATATACTATTTTAAGTGTTTCAAGATCAGCAGAAGTTCGTAGCTTCTTGAAGACATATATCAGCTTACGTATCCGGGACGTAACCTTGACTATGTGGGGGTGCCAGTTAAGATGCTGATCGATGAGTACTCCTAGATATCTTACATTAGACGATTTAGTGAGGGAGAGGCAGCTACATTGCGCTAATGAATCACAGACGTGTGCTTTTAAGGTGAAGGAATTTGAGGGACACTGGTTAGTGGTTGGACCTGATTGCAAAGGGAACATATACTGTTTTGTCAACATTTAAAGTGAGCCAGTTATCAGACAAACATCTCATCACGGAGCAGAGCGCAATCTCGGCGTTTTGGTATGCCTGGGTCCAGTTACTTCCTTCTACGACAAGGGCAGTATCATCTGCATAGGTGTAGATCTTACAGTTATCGAGAGACAGTGTGCAGAGTTCATTTATATAAATGAGAAAGAGGGTGGGACCCAGGATGCTGCCTTGCGGAACGCCGAAAGAGATTGGAAGCTCGTCACTTTCATGCTGACCGATTTTAACTATTTGCGTACGATCTTTGAGATAATCTGCAAAGATTTTCAGTGGTTGTCCACGTATTCCAATCCTTTCCATTTTTCTCAATAAACTTGGGGCAGATACCGTGTCAAATGCCTTTGTCAGATCCAGGAAAATTCCCAGGCACTTGTGTTTTCTGTCTAGCGTCCTAGCTACGTGATTTGACAAATTTAGAACTGCGTCCTCAGTACTTACTCCATTTCTGAACCCGTATTGGTTGTTGGCTAAGACGTTGTTTGATTCTAGAAAACTTATCAGATTCTTATTGAGTACTCGTTCCAAGATCTTTGACATTGCTGACAAAATAGAAATGGGACGGTAATTATTTACATCATCTCTGCATCCGGATTTATGAATAGGGTGGACAAGTGCTTTTTAAACGCCGTCGGGAAGACACCTGCACCTATGCACAGGTTACAAACATGTGTAATAATGGGAACTAATACTCCTCTCGAGCCTTTTATGATCTTAGATGGAATACAATCAAAACCAGTAGCACAGTCAGTCCTCAGACCCAAGATAATGGAGTCAACATCGTCTTCGGTAACCTCAAGGAGTACCATTGAGCCACACGACTGTGAATTCACCACAGAAATGGGCACCGTAGGGGATGATTTAAATTTTGTCGCCAAGCTGCTGCCTATATTAGCAAAAAAGTTATTGACGTAATTTAGAGAGGATTTAGGATTTTCTAATAAATGTAACAAGTCAGAGGAAGGGGAACACTGTGTTTGAAGCTCCGACACTTTCTTAATAACATTCCACGTAGCCTTAACATCATTTTTTGCCTTGCGGAACAGTTCTTTTTCGTACGTACGTTTTAGTTTTCTCAATAGGGAATTGCAGTAATTGCGATAGCGAGTGTAGGTGATTTTTAAAATTTCATTATTTGCCGACATTTTGAGTTTAACATGCATGCGGTCACGGTGCCGTATACAGCGGAGTAGACCCGGCGTAATCCAGGGCTTTAAATTACGTTCTCTTTTTGGTACAACATGATTGTGTGTGTGCTCAGTAACAATGGAGGAGAGTTTACCTATAAGCGCATCTGCAGCATCATTAGGATCCGTTAGAGACAGGATTGGAGACCAGTCGTGGGTTTTGATATTCTCTATAGTAGAATCACAGTCTAATTTTGTCCTAGTTCGGGTGATATCCGAGTTTACACTCCTGTTTTGCAGGAATAGCAGCGTCGGTTCGTGATCTGTTATGGATGATTCAATAACGAAAGCCGTAGCGCGTTTATTTGTTTTTATTAGAATATGGTCTAAACAATTTAAGAGCCGTGTCGGAAACAGATGTGCTGGGAGAAGTCCGTTGGAGGCAGTGCAGTTTAAATATTCATCCGAGTGACCGTCAGTATTGTCAGCCTTGATGTCAATGTTCATATCACCAATCAAGACCACGGAAGATGTTGGTATCTTGAGAACGCTATCGAGGCTGTCAATAAAGTTGTTTATATTTTTGAAGGAAGGCGGTCGGTAAATAGCTACTATTGTAACGTCCTCTATGCAACAAAGGATGCAGTTTGCGTCAGAAAAATCTGGCTCACTGACATAGGCTATAATGGAAGATTTAACATAAATAGCACAGCCATCATTCTGATTATATGTGGTTTTAGTGGAATACGATGTGAAGCCATCCAAAGGCGGCAAATGTGAGAGTTTACTCAACCAACACTCGGTGAGAATGAGCACGTCACACTGGAAACCCAATAATCGCATGAGCACTGGAACTTCATCAAAATTTTTAGTGATACTTCTTATATTTAAGTGTAAAATTTTTAATCCTCTAGTCGGATCTATTATATACTGCATGCAGTTCTCAGGTTGACATTTGAATGATTTAGAAACGTGAAACGCGTCTATTTCATTATTAATAATATCTTGATTAGCCATTTGTTATAAGGATAAGCAAATACAAACTGTGTATAAGAAAATTGGACAAAATTTATTTTTGTAAACAGCAATATTCGAGAGAAATATAGTGATTCATGGCAGTTTCACGGGTATGTACTGTATTCGCGTGTGTGGTGATAGGATAAGGTATTTTGTATTTGAGTCTATTGAGTTGTGTGAATGTAATTTGCGTGAGTTGTGTTATTTTATTGGTGTGTGAGGTGTAAGAGATGAATGTATGTGATAGTATGTTGCTTAATTTTGATGTTACTTACTTTAAAGACTAAAACTAAAAATAAACAAAAAAGAGCGCAGAGAAAAAAATATGAAAACTAGAATTATTCATATAAAAACTATAAACATTCTGTGCTAGTCATATAATTAGTTTTTCGTTGTCCAGAAGACTGAGACATTTATCGGAATTGACAAGAATCTGTTTGTCTCCTTCTATTTTACGCAGAAATATGTTGCCATTGGAGATCCAACAGAACTTATAGTTGTTTTTGTTAGCGAACTCTCTGGCATGGAAGAATAGCTTTTTGGTGCTTGCTGGTAAATGTTCGGAGATGTACACGGGTTGACGATCACCTGACATACCTATGACAGCTGTGTTCAATTTGTCGTCTTTTCCTTTTCCCTTGTTGTAGTTGCGTACGGCCGCGAGGAATGTCTGCTTAGTTTGCACAGTTGAGAATTCCGTTATTATTGGGCGCGGGGAGGTTGAGGAGGTAGATTTAAGATTTTACTGGAAGTCGGTAAATATCACGGAGTTCTTTTTCATCAATGCGTACTCCGATAGCAGTGCCAACGCTACACACTGTTTTCACTAGATTGGTGCAAGATTCGTTATTTACTTGCGGGATGTTGCGCAATTCTACGGCTGAGGATCTTGATTTATGTTGAAGGTCAACTATTTTCCGTTCGAGAGATTCAATGTAGGTTTGCTGCTCAATTCGCTCCCTCCTCAGTATATCCACTTCAGTCTTCAAATCTTCGAACTGCTTATTAAGGAAATTAATGGACTTAACGATTCCAGCGTTTGACTCACATATCTCTGAGTTGCTTGCCTGTATTTTACTATTCTGGGTTTTTATGTCTTTTATATTCGAAGAGAGCTCAGCTATTAAAGTTGTTTGGGTTGTTTGGTTTGCAAGGATTTCTCGTAGCTCCAGTGTTTCCTGTGAGCCCATCTCTGCCGAAATGCCTTGTGGCGAGGTATTTGTACGCTGACGTTTATTTCTTTGAATGCATACCTTTTCGCACTCTGTCACAGCAGTCGTGATATCAGGGTGTCGAGTCTGCTAATTATTAGTCAGAATGGCGCCACAATGGCGTTTCAATTGTAGTGCTTATTCGAACCAGCAGTAAAAAATGGTTCGAATAAGCACTACAATTGAAACGCCATTATGGCGCCATTATGGCGCCATTCTGACTAATAATTGTAGTGCTTATTCGAACCAGCAGTAAAAAATGGTTCGAATAAGCACTACAATTGAAACGCCACTGTGGCGCCATTCTGACTAATAATTAGCAGACTCGACACCCTGGTTCAGAGCGTGTTTGGGACTGTCTTACAATGCCAGTCGGTGTTTTAGGGGTTTTAGGTGGAGTTCGATGTATCCCTGCCATGTTATCAACCAAAATAAATAATAGGTTGAAGGGAAATATCAGCAATAATACACAGGCAAACTGGTATTTCACAAGACCGATGACAACAGGCAGCAGCGCTAGCGCGTAGACGATACACTGATCTCGTAGTCGCTTCGTAGCAAAGGCTCGTGACGTAGCAGCGCGCGCGGTGAGAGCGTAGCAGCGATGGGTGACTCACGCACGTAGCTCGTAGCGCATGAGCGCACCGTTGTTTCGATAAGTGTAGCAACTGTCTCGGTGGCGCGTTGGCTAAGCGGTCCGGTCACTTGACAGTTGGATGATGGTTCGAAACCGATGAATCACAGTCACTTTTTCAAATTCACTTTGAAGCGTCAACAACACTATTATTTATGTCTAGTGACGGGTTTTTATCCGGATAAATACTCAAAATGGATAAATACTCAATAAATTTCCATTTTTACTCGAGTTTTTATCCAAAACAGTGGATAAATACTACTTACAGCGTAAGTTACATTGTTCATCGTAAATTTTGTTATTTTACAAGAAAAATGTTTGAAATACACACATCAAAAGTGTCTAGGGATCAACATATATTTTTGCAATAACTTTTCTCCTGATTGATATTAATTAAAATGTTCTTTAAGGATTCATCAAATAAAGTGTTATCGTTTGTCACAGTAACGATAAACCAGTCACCTTTGCATTCATAAAGAAATTTGCCATTTTCCTAATAAAGGGATTTTTGACATTTGAACCACTAACATTAAAGTTAGAAAAAAAGACTGAAAAAACAGTTTTCTTTAAAATTTTATTGGGTAACTTAAACAATTAATAATCCGTGTTTCTACCGCGAACACTAACAACACAAGAACATCGGTTTGGCATACTCAAAATGAGTTCATCCAAATCACGCTGTGGAATGGCCGCCCATGTTCGTTGCAACAACAAAAAAAGGTCTTCTTGCGACTGGATACCCTCCATATTCGGCAGAGCTCTTCTCTGTAGCATATCCCATGCATGCTCAATCGGGTTCAAGTCTGGCGACTGAGCAGGCCAGCAGGCCTACCCTGAACTAATTAAAAACGATTGAAAAGCAAGACATTTCAGTTTGAGTTCATAAACTGCATCGCTGAAAGTCGTACCCTGACGTCCAATAAGCTCAGCAATATTTCGATTGTTATAAATGAATGAAAGATGACGCAATTTGTAGCTGAAACGTTTTCGGGGAAAAAGAGACAACGCTATATAATAATAGCGTAGTCTCTTTCAACGCTAATATCTAATTGGCCATGCCATCTGACAGCAATTGTGCCAAACTGAGTCGCAAGTTTTGGTTTCATTCATTCAATTTTGTACCGGTTTGGTACCTTGATGTCTTATAGCAGCTCAACTGAAACGCTCAAGCTGTCAAAATAAGCAATCCAATAAAAGTTACTATTTCTTAAGATAAACTGAAACGTTATTGATGAATAGCAAGTTTTTAGAGGATTTTTTACAAAAACCGACGTGAGTGTACTTTAATCTTTCTTTTAAAGTTATAATACCTATCCTACATACATTTTTTCAACCACATTTGGTTTTCTGTAATAGTATAATGATTTATTTTTTTGTGTTTTTGAACGTAAGAGGCTCCAGTTTCGCGGTCAGTTGGACCCCTTCAATAACGATGATGCCGAATTCATTAGGCATTACCTAGTCTATCCAAAGAAACAAAGTTTGTCAAAATCGTTTTGAAACGTTTTAGGTGAAAAAGAGACAACGCTATTTAATAATAGCGTTGTCTCTTTCTCACTAAAAACGTTTCAGCTCAAAATTGCGATCTTTCATTCACTTAAAACAATCGAAATATCGCTGAGCGTATTGGACGTCAGGGTACGACTTTCAGCGATGCAGTTTATGAACTCAAACTGAAATGTCTTCCTTTTTAATCGTTTTTAATTAGTTGCCACAGTACATAATTATTTATTTACCTTTTGCTATTAAATACGAAAAAAAAATCTACGTGCAATTATAAAACCTTACATATTAGGATTTTGCCAGAGTAGAAAAAAACGGGAAAAAAAATAAGGTATTTTACTGTTTAAGAAAAAGGGCAAAGGCCTCGAAGCCATTCCAAAAACTTTCCAGAAAAAAAACGGTAACCTCCATGATGATATTGCGTCATTGTTGACGGAAGACAAGGCGGTATTTAAGGGTCAGTTCCGACCAGGGGTGGTTAGCTTTTTACGCGACCAATGCCAACAACGGCAGGATTTGCAAAAAGAAGATAGCGCTATATGAAAGAATAAGATAGACGATTCAGAAATTGATGTTTTAGATTCAATAAATATCTACCATTTTGGTAGATTTTGATATTTGAGTAATTATGATTATGGACATTTACGAGTTTTCTTTTTATTTTTAAGTAATTTGAATACCATGATTTCTGTATTCTCTATAATATAATTCTTATTTTAGGCCATTAAACCATAAGTTAACAGACTAAACCAAATTATGGGTGGACTTATTTTTACAAGATGGCAACTATTTCCACCTTGATTTTGTCACAAAACTTTTATGTCAGGTTGTCAGCAGTGTTGCCGTTTTAGCCACTTTGTGGCTAGATCTAGCGGATTTTCAACGGTTCTAGCCAAACAGAAAAACATTTTAGCCACCAAAATAAATCTAGCCACTTTTGGCTGATTTTTCGATTGTTAAACTTTTACTAAATTACTATTAGAAGTCTACCGATTAATTAAACCAAACTACAAAAAAACAATTAAAAATATTAAAAAAAGCTTGCCACAAAATTATGTTTTGCCTGCTGAAGTTTTAAACAAAGTCACTAAAACGGTCAAATCGGTCAAACAAATTGAAATACCACCCACATCGTCACCCATTGACGAAGAGATTAATGAATCTCCAGATGTCACTGTAGACTTAGGAATTGATTTTTAATTTTAAACCAAATAATTGAGAAAATATTTCACTAGCTGAACGTTTATTAGCTTTTAATAATGTTAAATACTAATAAGTATTAAAATTGTTTTATTTAACCCATTTATCACCGTGCCGAAATTGTAATACTTATCAATAGTAATTGGATACCTAACAGTATCTGGCCAAAAGCACTTTAGCCACTTCTAGCCGAATTTTGAAAGAGATTTTTTTGCAAAACTGGCTACTTTTTACTTACATGTAGCCACAAACTACATTGTCCTAACGGCAACACTAGTTGTCAGTTTCATTCATTTTATTTTCAACTGTGAACTGTTGTTTTTTAAATGTTTTACGACTTACCGGTTTGTGTTTTTATGAATTACGAAGTAGACTCCTTTGCGAAATTGACGCTTTTTTGTGTTGTGAATTCTTTATTTACGAGATAGAGACTCCTGTGCGAAATTGACGCTTTTTTGTGTTGTGAAATCTTTATTTACGAGATAGAGACTCCTGTGCGAAATTGACGCTTTTTTGTGTTGTGAATTCTTTATTTACGAGATAGAGACTCCTGTGCAATACTGACGCTTTCGTGTTGATTTTCCATCATGGTTGGAAAAGGCATTGTTAAGTGCGCTAAATGCGGAATAAGCTCAAAGGAAAATTTTTCTTTGACCTTTCACAGGTTTCCTCTCCCGTCCGTACATGGATCTCTAAAGTAAGTTGATTTTGTACTAATTTACACTAGCTGACACTATATCTTTATACACATACAACATACATAATTTCTGCTTACCTCACACTACATAATTATGTCTGGTATTACCTACATTTTCTAACAAAATAAATATCTAAACAGACCCTACTATATACAACATGTATGTCACTGATTCCGAAACAACAAATATCATGACATATTACATTTACAGTTTTGTTTTGTTTAATAATAAAAATCAACTCACAATCTACCAATCAGGCCAGTAAACAGTAGTTTGTGTTGATCAATTGCCGTTTTCAATAACCTATCCATCGATTCTCATCTACCTAGAAGAGATTGAATTTTGACTTAAACCTGTCAGACGTCCCAGCTCATTATTTAACAGTACTACTACTCATGAATTAGACCTATAATGAAACAATTCACCAAAGATTTCTGTATAAAAATCCTTGGGTATATGTATATGCTATACCTGGGGCGTTCCCAGGGTTAAGCTATAGAGAAGTATTTTATAAATGCCCATTACTTAGATAAATAGACATTACTTAGCACATGCTTTTGCTAAGCAGTATCTTTGTCACTGTCACGCAACTTGCAAGTGCAAGAGAGAGACGGAAACATAGCTTAGCCAAAGCAACATTTAACATGTTAAAATTTATTTATATATATTACATTTATTTATCTTGGCCTATGACTAGTGTCATTATTGTAAACAGCGTTTGTTGCATAACTTTTCTAATATTACAAAAAAACCTGTTTTCAGGGCCAGAGTTTGGGCAAAATTTTGTTTTCCCGATGATGATTGGACTTCAGATGAATCATTGGTGAAGCTATACAAACAGCATAAGATGCTATGTGGTAATCATTTCGATGATACATCATTTACTAGCAGTGCCAAAACTAGACTAAATAAATTTGCCATTCCAACTGAAGCTCAAAACATTTTGGCCCAGTTACGAAATGAACATTTGTCTAGAAAAGCACAAGAAACTCAAGTGAGTATTTTCGCTATTTAAAAACAGCATAGAATTATACTATATTATATATATTTTTTAATTTTAATCTCTAAACTGTCTTACTGACCTAGAAAACAATAACCATCTTGTCAAAGATTTTACATCAGCAGGCATATTTTCTAAACTTAGGTTGACATAGAAATGATAAGTAGTTTCTTTATAGTTCATAGATCATAATTATACTAAAAGAGAAGCTATAACATGACAATACAATGTACTTACTACAAAGTTACTATCATTGTGCTGTCAGTGAAGATAGCGAATAGGCTAGCAGATTATATATTATTCATCTGCACTAAACTAGAATTTATTACAGTTTCAATGAGTATTATGTGATGTTTGATCTTTACCAATTTACATTTTTTAGAAAGAAAATCTCGACGAATAAAACAAAAATTTGTACATAAAGTTCTATATATGTACATGTAATTTTTGTCCACAAAGGACATCATTTTTTTTGGGCCTTTTCTGAAAGTGCCGGCCAACGAAAAAAATTGGTACCTATGGGTAGTACTAGTCATTTGGAGCAATAGTTATTATGGCACAAAAGTTGTAGGATTGCTCTCGGCCAAGTTATACAAGTACGAAGATTCGTAATTTTCATACATTTCTTAATTTTTGAAACTGCCGAGATTCACCAAATAATCATAAGTATTGATAAAACTAGCAACCTCAAGTATTTTAGCATAACGCCTGTAATCCCTGAACACCTCTGCGACACCCGGGCAGAGGTGTACCGAATTAAAATGAATAATAATCTCTTTATTTTTTGTGAAAAGTAATAAAAACATTTTAAAATATACTAATCAGCTGGTGGGACCAGCATAAGGAACAGAATCGAAGCTGCCTGTGGTAGGCCTCTTGGGAGAGCAACCTCCTAACAATATGAGTCGTGACCAAAAGATACTGCTTTCTGAATCAACCACGTTTTTCGGGTAATAAAATCATCAACCGTGCTACGGTACCTATCCTGCTGAGATAGTCCCGCAACCCGGTAGGCGTTTGGCTCCATAAGGGCCACTGAAAGCTTATTTAGACGCGCGTGGAACACGACATGCTGTCGTCCTGGGCCTGATCCTTGATAAGACAACTAGCTCCGCATTACTTGCCGTACGCGACTGGATTGAGATTTCGAGGGCGTCCTCTTTCACGTGTTCTGCCTCTTCCTTCGCTGTCATTACTGCTGCAGAAGAAGTGGCAGCCTCCTTTCCGGATTGCCAACGTGTGATCTGGAAGCAGATCCTCCAGCATCTATGTGTATGAGTGGATCATCCGAATAGCTATGATCCCTTGGTGCGATTAGCTTGTGTTTCGCTTCCTTATGGAAACGACAGACACAGGGTTCCCGTAGAGGGGCTTTAACCGTACCACTTCCACGTAGAGCCTTCAGAAAGCGGCGTTTGCCTCGCAAGGTTGGGTAACAGCTTGAAGGCAGCCCCGGCTCGATCCTGTTTTTGATCCAAACGTCGGAAATGCTCCTTGAAGTTCCACGGGATGTCAAGGACGAGTATCAGTCGAGTCTCGTTGACTGGACGGTGAGGCAAACCCGTCTCACCGCTAATTGTGGACCCGACAGTATCGCGTTCCAAAAGCTATGAGGTTCTTTGAGAAAGCAACAAATGTATGAATGAAATGTAGGTACCGGCTCGTCGACTATCTTAGTATCTGGAACGCAAAGGGCAACCGAATGAATAGGGTGGACTTTTAGTCAGCAGGAGTCTGACAGTCTCTACAGCTCAGCCCAGAGCGAGATAACTCATTTGATGATTTTATTTCCCCCAAAAAAGGGCTGATTCAAAAAGCAATAGTGCTGATCACATCTCGTATTGTTAGGAGATTTCTCTCCCAAGACCCCTAACCACAGGCACCCTCAGTTCTGTTCCCGATGCTGGTCCCATCAGCAGATTTGTATATTTTAAAATGTTTTTATTACTTTTCACAAAAAATAAACCGATTATTATTCATTTTTATTCGGTACTCCTCTGCCCAACCCCTCAGGGATTACAGGCGTTATGTTAAATTACTTGAGGTCGCTAGTTCTATCAATACTTATCATTATTTGGTGATTCTCGGCACTTTCAGAAATTAAAAAATGTATGAGAATTACGAATCTTCGAACTCGTATAACTTGGCCGAGAGCAATCCTACAACTTTTGTGCCATAATAACTATTGCTCCAAGTGACTAGTACTACCTCTATAGGTACCAATTTTTTTCGTTGGCCGGCACTTTCAGAATAGGCCCAAAAATGTATGGAGCGTGAATGTTCTCCTTTAATAGAGTGTAACGTAACCCTGCAGATAGATATGTGGTTGTTACTTAGATGTGTTTAGAATAAAATATATGCAAAAAAATGACCCTTTAGCAGACTATGGCAAACCCTTAAGGCGGGTTATGATTTTATTATAAAGAAACAAGATGCTTACTTATTAAAGCAATAAATAATGTTTAGAGGCAGATTCTTTTCTTGAAGAATGAAATTCATTAGCAAAATTTTATTAAATTCTCATTAAAAAACAAATGTGTGTAGATTTAAATAAAAACTTGTAAAAATGAACATTTTCAGTATCAGGAGACTGCACTGCAGATGGATAATGTGCAAGTTACAGCCAGTACTTCTCAGTGTTCCAGGTCCATAGAACTCTCAGTTGAACATAACCTTCAGAGCACAGATTTGACCAAGGTAGGTAATTTAATTAGTAATAATAATAATAAAACTTTTTTTCTCATCCACATCCTGCTGAATGATGAGAGATGTTATAAATAATCTTAAATATTAGTGTCAGAAGGGCACGTAATGGAATAAGATAACCGACTAATGACTCTAGCAGTGCTCACTGCACTGCTAGGGTTTGTTATTGAATTAGGTTTAATGAAACAAAATACTTTTTTTATGATTATATACGTCATTTGAATCTTTGCATACATTTCTATACCCGATACACTTCTCGCTCTGTTCGTATGTGTATACCCTTCTAGTTACACTGTATAATCAGATAACAATTAATTCAAACATAATTAAATCTTACTATTATTACCTACTTATATACCTATTATGCATATAATATTTCAGAATCAGGAGACTGCACTGCAGAGTTGCAGACGGATAATGTGGAAGTCACAGCCAGTACTTCTCAGTGTTCTGGGTTCATAGAACACTCAATTGAACATAACCTTCAGAGCACAAATTTGACCAAGGTAATTCATTAAATAATAACACTTATGGGTACATTATTTTTTTTAACTAAATTAATTATTTCTCTAATTAAATACAATTGGTGGTAGTTTGCTTTTGACATAAAGTAATGATGAAAGAACAAAAAAAAAATACAATAATACTATAGAACACTAGCTTCCGCCCGCGGCTTCGCCCGCGTGGTGTTTTGATAGCCTATGTTCTTTCTCAGGGTCTAAAGATTGTCTGTGCCAAATTTCATCAAAATTGGTTGAGAGGTTTAAGCGGGAAAGCGTAACAGACAGACAGACAGTTACTTTCGCATTTATAATATTAGTTTGGATAAATAATAAAAGTATCTACAAAAAACTTCATGAGCTCATATGTCCAACTATGGTATTTATGTCACTATAACTACTCTTTAGGGTTCCGTAGCCAAATGGCAAAAAACGGAACCCTTATAGATTCGTCATGTCTGTCTGTCTGTCCGTCCCATGTCACAGCCAGTTATGAGGAAAGTATTAGAGCTATCCTGTTGAAACTTGGCAAGTAGATGTATTATGAGAACCGCATTAAGATTTTTACATAAATATAAAACAAAGACAATATTTGGGGGTACCCCCAGTACTTAGAATTGAAACTCAAAATTTTTGAGTGGTGGTATCTATGAATAGGTCTTAAAAATGATATTGAGGTTACTAACATCTTTTTTTTCTAAACTGAACGGTTTGCGCAAGAAACACTTCCAAAGTGGTAAAATGTGTGTCCCCCCCCCCTGTAACTTCTAAAATAAGAGAATGATAAAATTAAAAAAATATATAATTATGATGTTCATTACCATGTAAACTTCAATTGAAAATTGGTTTGAATGAGGTCGAGTAATAAGTTTTTTTTAATACTTCATAAATCGTAAACCGCAATTTACCTTGCAAAGTTACAACCAACTACAAGAACTTTTATATTATGTTACTTTGCTGCTACGGAACCCTTTATGGGCAAGTCCGACTCGCCCTTGGCCGGTTTTTTACATTTCAAAAGTTGTTAGAAATGCCTATCAAAATCAGACCATGTTATCCATGTCCACCTTTGTATTCATTCGTCATCGTCATCCAAATAAGTGATTTTGTATTCAAGACTGTTTCAATACCTGTTGATTACTTTTTGATTAATTGAAATGAACAGCAACAGGACAGACAGACAGCAGGAAGCGACTTTGTTTTATACTACTACTTCTTATTAATGAATGGGTCTGCTCTTGACCTTGATCTCACTTGACGGAAAGTAATGTTTGAGGTCTGCCATAGAATGAGCACAGTAGAAGTTTCTGCAGGTGGCCTGAGTTATTGTTGGATTGTGATCTAAGAATATGTTGAGTAGCTGCATAGTTTGACTTAAACACAGTGAAAGCTCTGACATGGTAATTATATTTTTTTACAGGAATCATGGAAAAGCAAGGGCATATTAAAGGACCTGGATGTAAAGAAAATGACTGAATTAACACCCAGGAAACAGAAACTGTATAAAAGGTGCAGAAAAAATTTAACTGAAATCTTCAGGCTACGAAGAAAATTCAAAGAAGTTAAAAAGTGCAACAGGGATATATTAAGTTCTTTGCACTCTAATGATGCGGTGAACAGTATTATAAAAACCAAATTAAGCAGTTCATTCTTTTTATTACTTCAAAGCCAGTTAAAAAATATGCCAAGAAAGTTAACTGGCCGGAGATGGACTCTTGATGACAAGGTTCTAGCCTTAAGCATATACAAAAAGTCTAGTTCATGTTACAGGCTGTTAAGTCGACTATTTTGTTTGCCTAGTGTGAGTTCACTTAAGGCATTACTCAACAAAATCCCAATGATGTGCGGAATTAACCAGCAAGTGATTGAAACCATTAAAGAAATCACGAAACGGAGACCTATTAGCGATAATTTGTGTGTTGTGGCTTTTGACGAAATGTCAATTAGGAAAAACCTGGGCTACAACTCCAAACTCGACCAAATAGATGGGTACCAGGATCATGCTGCCCAGGGCCGAACGCAAGAAATTGCAAGCCATGCCCTAACTTTTATGGCTATTGGAGTTAGGAAAACATGGAAACAGCCGATAGCGTTTTACTTTTCGGGAGCCTGCGTCACAGCCGATAGATTAGCTGTACTTATTAAAGAGGTGGGTCTTCTGTTTCTTTCTCTAAGTATGCAATTACAGTGACGCGGGAGCGGGTGGGATTTCCGCTCAACTCGCCCCGCCCGCACTTGGTGCACCTTAGTCAAAAACTATTTGTTTGCATTACCCGCTAGCTGTTTCCGCTGTCCGCCCCGCTGCCACTGTAATTGAACACTTAGTAATCAAATTATCTCGGCCTTAAACTATTTATATTAATGATAAATAAGAATATCATCGAGGTTAACTAGAATAAATATGAACTTTCAGGTTTTGAGTGCTTGTTTTGGCGCTGGATTGGAAGTAATTGGCGTCGTATGTGATTTGGACGGCGTTAATGCACGGGCAATCAATAGATTGGGATCATCGAGGGATCAACCATTCTTTGATCATGAGGGACACGAAATTGTGACCATATTGGACCCGCCCCACCTGCTGAAATGTTTCAGAAACAATTTTTTAAAGCACAATGTGCAATTTATACAAGATTTACAAATAGAAGGGCAACAACTAACAGGTTGGTATTGGTTGGAATTGGTGTAGTAGATTTTAGCCTTGCTTCGGATAGTAGGGACCTGTGCCATTTAGGCTAGGAGTTGACACCCGGTTGCCACCATTGTGGTGACAGCCTCGACACTGACATTTTATTAAATCCACCTTAAGCAGGCAGTGGCAGAAGGCCTATCCGCACACAACAGTCTTTCTACTTAGAGATATTTTAAGTTAAAAACAAAACTTAATTAATAATCCTCTATTACAGGAGTAGCTAAATGGAGCCACATAGAAGAATTTTATGAAATAGATCACAAAAATCCAAACTTCGTTTTTGCTCCAGCATTGACCCAGCAACATCTGCAGCCAAATGGCAAACAAAAAATGAAAGTTAAGCTAGCTGCTCAAGTGCTTAGCCATTCCGTAGCAGCAGGATTATTAGCCAAAGTAGCGCAAAGTAAGTTTCAACGTAAAATATTTATTATGTACTAGCCTTTTTACCCGACTGCCAAATAACAAGGCGGGTCATGTATTTGTCATGTTTAAGTGAAAATAAAAAAGAAAAAAGACTAAAATAAGCAAATAGATTTTGACAAAATATGACGTTTTATTCATACGATGAAATTGGCACAATAAAAAAACGAAACATTAGGCTTGATTTAAATATGTCACCGGAAGATATCAAGATCCGCAAGTTTATAAATTTACTAGGAAATTTATAAAATAACCTAACCTAACCTACCGTAAATTTATAAACTGACGAGTTAGATTATAAACATTTCGAATGATTATTCCGAATTTCAGTATGAATAGATTTTATATGGCTTCCGAAATCCTATTACTGCGGGCTATACTACTATAGGTGATTATAAGAAGCTGTTTTAGGCTTTTGACTGGTTGTTGTAACAATTATTATTACTGTTCTAGTTTACTACCAATAATGACGTCTTGTAACTAAAAATTACAAGAACGCAAAATGATACCACTATTACCCATACCTGATTAAATATAAATATCTGGTTGACCGAGCTTCGCTCGGTTTTTTGTTTTTGGCCTTCATTGGTCATGGCGTTATAGATGGCGCTTCTTAAAACGCGGTTTTTAAAATGTCTATATCTTGGGAACCGAGCTTTTCTCGAACCTGGGACCTTGATAAATCGATTCCTTGAGCCGAAAAACCCCTAATCTGTAACTTTCATGAAAATCCTTGGAGCCGTTTCCAAGATCCTGATTATATATAAATAAATATACAAGAATTGCTCGTTTAAAGATATTAGATTATTGGTCAATGTCATGTTAGATGCTGAAACCCTTTTATACATTAGATGTTTTTTATTTACTTTCAGACGAATTACCACAAGATGCCGTGGGGACTGCGACGCTAGTATCAAATATGGACAACTTATTTGACGCCATGAATGGTGACACGCCTGACCGAAAAAGGGGGAAAAAATATCTAACAAACATGTCCTCAACCAGCCCTCATGTAGAATTATTCAAAAAAATGAGAGTGTTTTTCTCAGAAATGAAGTTTTTAGGGGCAAGAAGTAAGCCCCCATCACAAGAAGGCTGGTTGAGGACGATAAACGCAATTGAGCGAATATTTAAAAATTTGAAAAAATATGATATAAATACTTTAAGTGTCCGAAGGCTCAATCAAGATCCTCTTGAAAACTGTTTCGGGTGCATTCGAAGCAATTGTGGTTGTAATCCGAACCCCACTTCAATTCAATTTATTGCAGCATTGAAAACTAGCATAATGACAAATTTAATTAATAATAATAAAAACAGAAACTGCCTGGATGATAATAACGATATATTAAATAATTTTAAGGTGTTTCTTCATAAAGGTGTGGAACAAAAAACGAATAATGCAAACTCTTCTATGCCTTTTCCAGTGGAATTTTCTATCGAAGGTGTAGAAGAGTTAGACATACCTCAGTGTTCTGGAGAAATGCAAGCATGTGCATACGTGTGCGGGTTTATCGCCAAAAACCTGTTAAGTAATTGCGAGCAATGTAAAAAAATTATGCTTGCTGATCCGAACACTGAGGTGTGTCATTTATTTACATCATTTAAAGAATATGACGACGTAAGAAGCAGTTTAAAATACATCCAGCCCAGTTTCTGCCAAATGGTGGAAAATGCTGCAAGTGTAATAAATAAATACCTAGAGGAAAAGTCGCATTGTAAAAATATTAAACAGAATATATTTAAAATATGCAATAATTTAAATAAAGATTGGCTGAAGGGGTGTGACGAACATCTGGAAGAAAATTTTAAAAAAATAATTGTAAGTACAACTGCAATATGCCTGAAACGGTTTTGTATTGTAAAAAATCGAGAGTTTGTTGAAGAAGCCTCAAAAAAATCGTTATTAAGAAAAATAAATATATTAAAAAATGTTTAAAAATCTTGTATTATTTGGCATCACATAAAATTACACAAGGAATTTTTGTTTGATGTTTTGCACAATATTTCTTTTTGTATGTGCAGAAACAGAAACGTAAATTCTATGATTTAATCGATGCCGCTTACGCCGCTCGACGATGCAAGATGTTAGACTGGGAGCTAAAGGTGTCTGATTATGCGTAATGTGAGTGTCGAATTTCGCCAACCGATTTAAGTGACGAAAAGGTCAAAGAATAACAATGTTTATCTTGCCGGTCAATTGTCTGGTCCATTTTTTTACGCCCTCTTCTCTTATTCGTAAACGGAATGATTATTTCCGTAATAATTTATAGAAAAATCAGATCACAGGATCACACTTTTTGCGGGACGGATAAAGCTCATAATACTTAATTGCATAAAAATATTTTTTCCAATCAGTTAGGAACTTGTTCTGATTTGCTGAATTAAATGAAGTACTGAACTAAATGAGTGGACTACTTCATCAAGCGAAAAGATACACATACTTAATGCAGGCAGGATATGTATTGTCACTATTTAGGGTCTCAGTTATAAGAATTCGGACATAGTTGCCTGCATTCGGATTTTGTATACTCAACTACCTCTAGCCCCTGGACTATGTAACTGACACCAAATGGACGACTGCGGGAGGAAGGGGGGTGGGGCGGGAAGCACGTGGCGAATGTAGACACTCCGCTGCACCGCGCGGCGTCTGGATACGCAGCGCGGCGCATCGCGGCGCAGCGCATCGTCGCGTCGCTTCGCGTCTCGGTCTGTACTGACCCTAAGTTCGAAAGACTATGGCCTGCCCAATGCTGGGTGAATTAAAAAAATCAAACAAAAAATATTGCGTCATTGCATGTTGGATAATCGAATACCTTAATACCACATCAAACTGATTCTGACGTTATCAAAATGGCGTCAAAGCATTTGCGTCAACTTATGCGTGAAATATGAAAAACAGAATAATAAAATAGGTACCTATATATTTTTAGGGCACTAACGGATTTAAGAATTTTTTTGTAATTTTTTAGTACTTTATTATCACTTTAAGATTTAATATTTTAAGACACTTTATTTAACATAATTCAAAGAATGTCGTAGGTATTAAACATAATAATTTCCTCATGAAGAATCGATGCACAATAATTTCCTCAAGAAGCTGTCTTTGTGACAAGAAATTTAAGTTATTTTCTGTTGCATTCTAGTCGAAGAAGGAGAGTAACATTCAATCAGCTGGAGACGTTGTGGGAGATTTTAAACGGAAATCAAGCTCTCGCAACGGGCTTCAATAAAACATCCCAAGCTCGAGAGCATGCAAAAAGGATGTGGATAATAGCAGCAGACAGCTTAAATTCTCAGGGTGATGGTGCAGAGAAAGATTGGAAGGGTTGGTGTAAGGTAAATAAATTTGTAAAATATCTATATTTTATGTTACTGAAATTGCTTCACAATATTGTTAAATACATTCAGGTACTAACATGCGCCATCTTTTCAGTACTGGAATGACTATAAGTGCAAGCTTAAATCTAAAGTCGCCAGCGCACGCACATGCAGCTACCCCGCCCCCTCCGCTAGCGCAGACCCCAGCCCCTCCATCAGCCACAGCAGCGGCGCCACGAGCCTTGTCTACTCAGCGCCGAGTTGTACCCATGTCTTCAGCCACAGCAAGGCAGACAATGGTTAACATGTCTACAGAAAGACTTAGGATTGAAGACCGGAGAAACACAATTTTAGAAAATGTATTCCTCGAACTCGGAGAAATAAAAGGCATTTTAAATAATAGGTAAGAACATAAGTTTCTATTTTAAAAGCGTCCACCGCACAGCCCAGACGCAGTGGTAGACGCCCACGGCGACAGATGTCGCAAGACGATCTTCGGCCACCGTAGGAGCGGGCGGTGAGTAATGAGCGACTCTCTGTCCGACCATGGACCGTACCTGACACGGGCATGTCCATGGTCGGACGGCGCGTTTTGTTCCACGAGTGCCTCAAAGAGTGTCAGCATAATTACGGGGCCCCCTTTAGAAGGCCAAAGCCTGCCGGGGTCGCGGGATTTACCGAATTACCGTGACCCTGGAACGTAAAGGGCTATTGAAGGACACCGTGGATTTTTGTCAGTACAGATGTGACAGTCCCTCTCGCTCTGGCCTGGCTGGGAGCACTCATTTGATGATTTAACCGCAATAAAAAAAAAGAGTTGATAGGTACTTTTTTATTATTACTATTACTGTTTTGATGAATCTTTGGGTTTATTTAAAACCCAACCCTCAACGTCTACAATATATACAAAATGAAACAACAGCTTAATACATTATAATAACTTTGTTTTTCAGGCTTCCCGGACCGCCCACAGCCGATGAACAAGTCTAGCTCTTGTGGACATGCCTTGCTGTAGGTTATGTTGGCTGCTATCCACAACATCAACATAGTCATGTTCATTTGAGCTTCTTGGTGAACCTCTTCATCTGTCAGTTTTGGCACTGAAAATTTAGCCCGAATGTAAAATTATATTTTTTTGTTTAAGAACAAATTGTTGTTGGCTACACCTAGTATAGGTGTAGCCAACAACAATTACAAACAACAATTAGCGTAACAATTTGTATACAACAACAATATGTATTTGATTTTATTTTATTAAATAATGTAATTGAAAAGGAAACTTTTATTTAACCATTATTTATATTTCATCATGAATCATTCCCAAGAATCCTCTGCCTTGAATCTTGCGGGCAGCCGGGCGGTGGCGGCGCGGGAGCAGGGCAGGTATCGCAGACCCGTTCTCTCTTCTTATGGTATTCCTCTCCTCCAATGTGCTTGGGAAAACAATGTATTTATTTCTCATTTGAGGAGAATTTAAAGCATTGTTTATTTCATGCAATACTGATGACACTGTTTGTTGTGCCACTGAATGACCAGCTACGTCTCCAACTAGTTTTTGATAAGACCCTGTGGCACAGAATGCCAGTACAATCAAAACCTTAAACAAATTACAACAATAATTGTACACCCTAATAGTAAACATTTAATAGTTGTAAAAATTGGATGTACTTAGGTATGCAGTTTCTCAAATCTTTTCTCACAAACAAAGACATAGGTTAGGTTTATGAATAAATTAAACTAAAGAGACAAGAAGTTATTTATCTACCTTGTTCTCTATACGGTTAAATCCGTTGGCTTGACAGGCTCCTTGATCAGCGGGCTCAACTCTGCGCACAAATTGAGCACTAGGTAATTCTTTAGATAGCCTGTAGTGCCTAATGAACTCGGCATCGTCAAAGATACTGAAAGGGTCCAACGGCCGCGTATCCGAAGCCTCTTAAGTTTTTGTGCGTAGTGTGAGGCAGAATTTTCCTCCAAAAACTCAAACAACAGTAGATCATCACACATCTGTAAGAGAAAAACACATACGGTAAAAAGGCACCTATGTTATGTATTTCAGACTATCACAGCAAGATTAAAGTACACTTACTTTGGTTTTGATAGAAATTCACTAAAATAGCACCAAATAACCTTGTGTTCGTCAAGAATCCACCAAACGTTTCAGTTAATGTGTTAGAAAAATAGTAACAGTGACAGTTTGAGCGTTTCAGTTGAGCTGTTTTATGACAATGGGGATGGCAACTCAAAGCTAATCGTAGATGGCGCTGCGATAGTTGGTCCCCACGTCTACCTTGTACAAAAAAACAAACAAGATTATTTGTTATAAAAATTGAGTATAAATACAAAACAAATATGGAAAATTATTCGTCCATGCAAGTACTATATACTAAAAGAAGAATTAAGACGCCGCGGCGCATCTACAAGAGAAAAAAAGTGATTTAATTGAGTGGTTATACATTTGATTTTACCGTAATAAATCCACAATTACTTGTAGTTGAGGTTTCAATTTTTGAGTTTAGGTATGTTTTACCTGTCCTCTCCTTTATCAAGAATATAATGCTGCTTTTGACTTTCTATTTTGATAAAATATCATAATGTTTTAAGTCAGTAATTTTAACCTTTTTTTCTATTTAGATTCGAGAAATATCACAATATATTTAATTTCTTAACACCACAACTATTACAAAACTCGTTCCAGGTGATAATTCTTCGATTTTCGAGCGATGCAATACTGGTACATAACCTCCAAAAGAAAAGTAGATATTATTTTGAAAAGTGTATTCCATCATTTTTACAGCTTATTACACAACATCTAGTCATTTTACATCAATAAATGTTTTTTTTTTCTGAAAATTCCTTTGATTTTACAGTTCTTTGGGGACCAAACTGTCATTTTCACTTTGACACTTGCCTTCCCCATTGAATGAATGAAACCAATACTTGCGATTCAGGGCTGCGTTTAAATCCTTTATCCAGTTTAAATGTATACTGACTAAATGTCAAACAGCCCGTTTAAGTACACCGAGAGGTGAAAAATTATACCAAATAAAATTTAATCTGCCCCGTTTACGGTCGTCCGCTGGTCTATGTTTTTACTGAAAGGAATAAATTTTTGCGACCTTTTTACCTCGCAAAATTTTATCCTGCTGTCAGATTGACATTAAGTTTTGGTGTTTTGCTCGATTCGCGCCGTAAAAACAAATATTTTTATTTAAGAGAGCGAATGTTATTTGTAGATTATGGATTTCATTAATATTACACCGGAAAATTGATTATTTGCCTGCCTAGCTGTCAAATTCAATTGACAGCTCAGTTTATTGAACAAATAATCAATTTGCCGGTGTATTATAAATCCATAATCCAAAAACAATATTCACTCTCTAAAATAAAAATAATATTCGTTTTTACGGCGCGAATCGAGCAAAACAACAAAACTTAATGTCAGTCTGACAGCAGGATAAAATTTTGCGTGGTAAAAAGGTCGCAAAAATTTATTCCATTTAGTAAAAACTTATACCAGCGGACGACCGTAAACGGGGCAGATTAAATTTTAGTTAGCTTCATTTTTCATCTCGCGGTGTACTTAAACGGGGTGTTTGACATTTAGTCAGTATAAATTTAAACTGGATAAAGGATTTAAACGCAGCCCTGTTTGGCACAATCGCTGTCAGATGGCATGGCCTACTAGATTGTACGTTAAGCTGTTGTCAGGGTACGAATTAGAAGAACAGTTCAGTTTAGGTCATGAACTGGATCGCGTTAAGAGCTTGGAGTAAGGCCCCTGGGCAGGACATTGATGTTAGCTGCGGCGAGAGTCTGTCTTACAACTCTTGCGGTGTGCGGTCATGCATTATCATGCATTAACTGAAATAAGGGACCGATTTGCACTTGTAGAGGAACGATGACGTCTGATACAATCGTCTCAGCATAAATTTGAGCGTTGAGGTTGCCTCTAATCCAAATCAACTCAGTTCTTCCGCCGATCCAAATACCCGCCCATACCATGATGGTTCCACCACTATAAGGATGGACTTCCTGGCAGGATTTTAATCGCTGTTGGCGTCCAGGGGTTCTCCAGTGTCGTATACGTCTTGTATCCGGTCGCATACCAAAACGAGACTCATCAGAAAAGCACACGAAACGCCATTGTTCTTCTGCCCAATTTCTGTGTTCAAGAGCCCATTGATATCGAATCCTACGATTGTGCATTGCTATAGGTGGTACCCGTAGCGGTCTTCGGGAATGAAGGTTCACTTCATGCAAGCGGTTTCTGACTGTTTGGTCGCTAATTAAGTTCCCTGAAGAGTGATGAAGCCTCACGGCTAACATCATGGCGGTTATTGTTGGAGCTCTTCGAGTTAAGATTTGAATGTATCGGTCTTGTCTCCGTGTGGTGCAGCGATACCGTCCTCCATGGCGCTCAGCCACGGTACCAGTGCTTCGGTAACGTGTCCAAAGTCGACTGATAACACTCTGACTTGTATTCAGAGCTAAAGCCACAGTACGTTGCCGGGAACCAGCTTCTATCATTCCCACGACTCTGAGCATTTCTTCCCTGCTTAAATGACGTCGCCGCTCCATAATAACGTTGGTTTTAATCAGTAGTAGGGAAACAGTGGCACTATATACAAATGTACTCTATGAGTGGCACTAATAATGTCTTCAATGCGTTGTATGTTTTTATAGGGAAAATATTGACAGCTGATTTTCATCTTTTACTCGAATTTGATTTACAGTTCCTGATTCAAATTATGAAATGCACCAAAAAGGATCCATATAAATTTATAAAATCATAAATTTATTACAAAGCCACATCTCAATCTCAAGAAATCCGCATAAAAATGCTTGATCCCTAGACACTTTTGATGTGTGTACATGATAAAAAACTTTTTGAAAAAAAGGGAACCGACTTCAAAACCAAACACAAAAAAACAATAAAATAACTTTTCTTTCGGAAGTCGGTGGCTTTGTTTTTTTTTATTTCATTGACATTTATGGCCACCGACTTCCGAAAGAAAAGTTATTTTATTGTTTTTTTGTGTTTGGTTTTGAAGTCGGTTCCCTTTTTTTCAAAAAGTTTTTTATTTTTCCCTTTTTAGTTGTGATAATCTTCTAAAATCTTCATAAAATCTGTGTCTTTGAAAATCTACAATCCTATTAAGAAAAACGGATCTATGTGAGCAACTTCACGAGATATCCATTATTGTTATATACTAAAACCTTGCCCAGAGTGTAACAAACACTTTTCTGAAAACTGCATCAAAATCGGTTCAACCAAACGCGAGATAATTGCGGACAAACATGCAATCGTCCCTGAAAATATACGATCCAAGTAAGCAAAACAGATCCACGCGGGCAACGTCACGGGATATCTATTAGTGTTATATACTCAAACCTTCTCCAGAATGTAATGAACACTTTCCTGAAAACTGCATCAAAATCGGTTCAGCCAAACGCGAGATAATTGCGGACAAACATGCAATCGTCCCTGAAAATCTACGATCCAAGTAAGCAAAACGGATCCACGCGGGCAACGTCACGGGATATCTATTAGTGTTATATACTAAAACCTTCTCCAGAATGTTATGAACACTTTCCTGAAAACTGCATCAAAATCCGTTCAGCCAAACGCGAGATAATCGCGGACAAACATACATACATACATACATACATACATACATACATACATACATACATACATACATACATACAGGTCGAACTGAGAACCTACTTTTTTTTTTGAAGTCGGTTAAAAATCTGTAAATATAGATTTGTAACGTACTTTTTTAATCACTTTAATAATTACAATTACTGTAAGCGTTGAAAAAAGGAGGAAATATTCACGTTTTTTCATAATTCGTTGTTTTCTTTTTTTCAATTTTTCATTCAAAACTTTAAATAAAACATAATTTTCAGTTTCTAATTAATTATAAAGTAGGACTGACGCGGACCACGCGACCGCACATTTGTCTGATCAAATCTAACCGAGTCTAACTGAGTGTAACCATCAGACTGACTCCGATTCTGATGGAGTCTGACTCCGAGTCTGAGTCTGACCGAACCTAATACCGAGTATGACTGAGTCTGACTGAGTCTTACCGAGTCTTACGGAGTCTTAACGAGCATGACTCCGAGTTCGAACAAGTTTGACCGAGTCTTATAAAGTCTTACCGAGTCTTACGGAGTCTTAGCGAGTATGATTTCGAGTTTGAGCGAGTGTGACTGAGTCCGACTGATTCTTACATAGTCTAAGCGAGTATGATTTCGAGTCTGAACGAGTCGAGATGACTGACTCTGACCAATATTCTTACTGAGTCTGACCGAGTATTACGGAGTCTTAACGAGCATGACTCCGAGTTCGAACAAGTCTGACCGAGTCTTATAGAGTCTTACCGAGTCTTACGGAGTCGTAGCGAATATGATTTCAAGTCTGACCGAGTGTGACTGAGTCCGACCGATTCTTACTGAGTCTTAGCGAGTATGATTTCGAGTCTGAACGAGTCTCACTGACTCGGACCGATTCTTACTGAGTCTGAACAAGTCTTACGGAGTCTTAACGAGCATGACTCCGAGTTCGAACAAGTCTGACCGAGTCTTATAGAGTCTTACCGAGTCTTACGGAGTCGTAGCGAATATGATTTCAAGTCTGACCGAGTGTGACTGAGTCCGACCGATTCTTACTGAGTCGTAGCGAGTATGATTTCGAGTCTGAACGAGTCTCACTGACTCGGACCGATTCTTACTGAGTCTGAACAAGTCTTACGGAGTCTTAACGAGCATGACTCCGAGTTCGAACAAGTCTGACCGAGTCTTATAGAGTCTTACCGAGTCTTACAGAGTCGTAGCGAGTATGATTTCGAGTCTGAACGAGTCGGACTGACTCTGAACGATTCTTACTGAGTCTGACCGAGTCTTACAGAGTCTTAACGAGTATGATTCCGAGTCTGACCGAGTTTTACCAAGTCTGACTCCGATCCTGACTAAGTCTGACCGATTATTACTGAGTCTTACCGAGTCTGACCGAGTCTTAACAAGTCCGACCGTGTCTTATCGAGTCTTACGGAGTCGTAGTGAGTATGATTCCGAGTCTGACTGAGTCCTACCAAGGCTGACCGATTCTGATTCCGAATCTGACTGAGTCTAACCGAGTCTTACCGAATCTTAGAATCTTACCGAGTCTTAGGTACTAAGTCTGACCGAGTCTTACCGAGTCTGCCCGAGTATGACTGAGTCTAACCAAGTCTTACTGAGTCTAACCGTATTCGACACCGAGTCTTACTCCGAAATTTGATCTATTGTTACATGTTAAACGGTTTACCTATCAAAAAACATGTACACAAAACTTGTTTTCAACCCTACCTAACATAGGGCTTTGGCCTTGTTGACATCATCTCAAGCCCTAATTGCCGTATCTGTGGCAGGACCTGTTCAACCACTGCCCTGCAGTTATCAGTAATGACTAGTCACGGTACGTCCTCCCCACGTCGTTAAGAAGAAAGAAAATATATTTATTTTACAGTCAAACATGTCATCGGTGTAGCACACAACGCCGATACCATGGAGGATTGTACCACGTAGCGCTCGGTCAAGCAGAAACAGTGTGCCAGACGGTTCCAAATGCGACGGTGCACCGTAGATGGTTTGAATTCGAAACTTCATAATAGCGGAGCGCTTCCTTAATTTAACTCTAGGGCAAAGTCTGGAAGACGTTCGTCATGACGAGAGACACTGCCAAGATGTCCTCAACCCGAACGATTGCTTCCGCAGCCAAAGCCCTTTTTTTTAACGAGGATAAACTGTCAAATGAGTCGTCCAGATTTGTAATGACTAAAATTCACGGTGTTTCTTCAATAGCCATTTACGATTCAAGGTCACTGTTACCTGTTTAGACAGTCTCGCGACCCCGCCAGGAGTTTGGCCCACCATGAGGGCCTCGTCAGTCAGTCAAATCACTCACATGCACGTTTGGCAGAAGCCAAACAGGATCTACAGATCCAAGATACGCAAACAAGATAAACTGCATATAAAATGAGGCCGAGTTAGGCTGCAGTGAGAAACACATTGCTTCTCCTTGACTGGAGAGACTTCTGAGACCTAATAATACAATAATATCATTTTTGGAAAGCCCAAGTAACAATACTTGTCACTGAATTTGTATAAATAACCATTCTATTCGCAAAAAATATAAATATCCGTCATTTTGAGTAAATATCCGATAAAAACGGGAAAAAACGAGTATTTATCCGTTTCGGATAAATACTCGAGTATTTATCTTCTGAGTATTTATCCTCCGCCCATCACTATTTATGTCTCACTCTGGGACCACCCAGTGGGAGGAGTTATTAGGTAAGAACAAGGTAAGTGCGACAAGGAAATGAGTTCCACTACAATCAGCCAATCACAGCAAATGATGCACAAGCAATCGACACACGTCCTTTGTGTTCAACGTCTAGCGCGAGAATGAATATGTTATGTGTCCATTTAACAGAATATGTTATAATTTTCGAATTGTTGTTACATTAAATATCTAAAAGTTATATTATTAAACAAAAACAAACAAAGATATAGTTAAATTGGACAATGTGTTCATTAAATACAAATAAAAAAAAAACAAAAACTTGAGAGGTGTCAAAGGACACCCGGATGGAACGAAGTTACTGTATACACTCAACAAAAATAATCGTCGCGACTCCACTCCACTCCACTCCGCTCCGCTCCAACCCACTCCGCTCCGCTCAGCTCAAGCAAAATTAGTGCTAGATTTAGTGCTGGGTGTTGTTTCTTAAACAGTGCTAGACACATGAAAATAGTCAAATATAACATGAGACAGTGTAACAATTTATTAAGCTAGATGGATAGACTTTATTTAGAGTATAAAATACATGAGCGATATAAAAACACAGTCCATAACACAGTCAGCAACACAGTCAACACAATGCACAGTACAGCACTAGACCACTGGGTAAGGCCACAATAGCCTCAGCAGGCAGGAACCGCAGCAGGAAGGGGCCTCAGACAGGCAGGACCGCAGCAGGCAGGGGCCTCGGAAGGCGCAGTCCTCAGCAGCAGGGAGTCTCCGAGGGCAAGATCCTCCTCAGAGTGTAAGAGCCTCAGCCTCTTCAGTAGCCCTCAACAGCAGAGAGTCCGAGAGGGCAAGATCCTCAGAGTGAAGAGCCTCGGAGGGTAAAAGCTTCCTCCGTTAGTTCAGAGGGTAAGAGTTCCCTCAGATTAGTGCCTCAGAGGGAAGCTTCCTCGTAAGACTGGATAGAAGTCTGGGATCGAAAGCACCCAGAGTCCGGGATAGAATGAACCCAGGTCCTGGATAGAATCTCCTAAGGTCCTGGATAGTCCTCCATAGAATGAACCCGATTCCTTTGACGGCCTCGGCTTTTATAGGTGTCAGCTTGTTTTGAAAATCATCCTTCGTTTCTGTTTTCAAATAGTTTCTTCGGATTCGGACAGATCAGACCAAGGAGGTCTGCGTGCGTTTACATTATGTAAAATTTTGAATTGAGTAATAATATAAAAATTAAATTAGAAATAATACAATATTTCAATGAAATCAACTAGATAAAAATAAATTATACAAATCAAAATGTAGCATCATAGACTAATAAGCTATAAGCTAAACAGAAAAGTTAAAATAAAAAGAAACTGACAGTTTGGCATTTGACATAAGTGTCACAAGAAAATTATCAAGTTAGTAAACAATAATTATAAAAACGATTATAAAAGGGATGATAAACAAGATGAATAGTATGATGAATGCCGTAAGTATTCATAAATACTATAACAGCTCAAAAAGCATAGATGAATTTTATTCAGAGGATAATAAAATTCATCTATGCTTTTTGAGCTGTCTCATGTTATATTTGACTATTTTCATGTGTCTAGCACTGTTTAAGAAACAACACCCAGCACTAAATCTAGCACTAATTTTGCTTGAGCTGAGCGGAGCGGAGTGGGTTGGAGCGGAGCGGAGTGGAGTGGAGTGGAGTCGCGACGATTAAGCTGCGAACATATTATAGGACGCGTCCGTCAGCCGCGGCTGAGGGACGCGGCTTAGCAGTGTGCACGGTAGTTCGGACGACAACCGGCCAGATTCTGTTCGGACGTCCGAACGCTCAAGGTCACGTCCGCGTCTTACGACCGACAGTTTGCACAGTGTAGTATTAAATGTACTGTCTAGATAATGAATAAGCCGCGTCTCTCAGCCGCGGCTGACGGACGCGTCCGATAATTTGTTCGCAGCTTTATTTTTGTTGAGTGTATACAGTAACTTCGTTCCATCCGGGTGTCCTTTGACACCTCTCAAGTTTTAGTTTTTTTTTATTTGTATTTAATGAACACATTGTCCAATTTAACTATATCTTTGTTTGTTTTTGTTTAATAATATAACTTTTAGATACCTATTTAATGTAACAACAATTCGAAAATTATAACATATTCTGTTAAATGGACACATATTATAACATATTCATTCTCGCGCTAGACGTTGAACACAAAGGACGTGTGTCGATTGCTTGTGCATCATTTGCTGTGATTGGCTGATTGTAGTGGAACTCATTTCCTTGTCGCACTTACCTTGTTCTTACCTAATAACTCCTCCATCTGGGTGGTCCCAGAGTGAGACATAAATAATAGTGTTGTTGACGCTTCAAAGTGAATTTGAAAAAGTGACTGTGATTCGTCGCTTAGCCAACGCGCCACCGAGACAGTTGCTACACTTATCGAAACAACGGTGCGCTCATGCGCTACGAGCTACGTGCGTGAGTCACCCATCGCTGCTACGCTCTCACCGCGCGCGCTGCTACGTCACGAGCCTTTGCTACGAAGCGACTACGAGATCAGTGTATCGTCTACGCGCTAGCGCTGCTGCCTGTTGTCATCGGTCTTGTGAAATACCAGTTTGCCTGTGTATTATTGCTGATATTTCCCTTCAACCTATTATTTATTTTGGTTGATAACATGGCAGGGATACATCGAACTCCACCTAAAACCCCTAAAACACCGACTGGCATTGTAAGACAGTCCCAAACACGCTCTGAACCAGATATCACGACTGCTGTGACAGAGTGCGAAAAGGTATGCATTCAAAGAAATAAACGTCAGCGTACAAATACCTCGCCACAAGGCATTTCGGCAGAGATGGGCTCACAGGAAACACTGGAGCTACGAGAAATCCTTGCAAACCAAACAACCCAAACAACTTTAATAGCTGAGCTCTCTTCGAATATAAAAGACATAAAAACCCAGAATAGTAAAATACAGGCAAGCAACTCAGAGATATGTGAGTCAAACGCTGGAATCGTTAAGTCCATTAATTTCCTTAATAAGCAGTTCGAAGATTTGAAGACTGAAGTGGATATACTGAGGAGGGAGCGAATTGAGCAGCAAACCTACATTGAATCTCTCGAACGGAAAATAGTTGACCTTCAACATAAATCAAGATCCTCAGCCGTAGAATTGCGCAACATCCCGCAAGTAAATAACGAATCTTGCACCAATCTAGTGAAAACAGTGTGTAGCGTTGGCACTGCTATCGGAGAACGCATTGATGAAAAAGAACTCCGTGATATTTACCGACTTCCAGTAAAATCTACCTCCTCAACCTCCCCGCGCCCAATAATAACGGAATTCTCAACTGTGCAACAAACTAACATCTGGTTGGCGTAGAAATTCTGGTCCAAGCAGCCACCTAGAACTGTCTTCAATCAAGCCGTCACGCGTAGCATCATCTGCAGCGTTCATGGCTGACGGTACCCACCTCCAGTCGTGAATCTCCGTGAGTTCTGCTACCTCGCTTACACGATGCGCTACGAAGGGCTTGAAACGTCCGATGTCAGACCTAAGCCAACTGACAACGGTCTTTGAGTCAGACCAATACCACGTCTTCGAAATCTTCAACCACGGCGTGTCAATATACATTTTTACCACCTGAGCGAGGCGCGCACCCAACACGGCAGCCTGCAATTCTAGGCGGGGGACGCTCAGTATCTTGAGAGGAGCTACCCTTGCTCGTGCCATGACCAAAGATAGGGTAAAACACCCAACTATTGACCCCTTAAGCGGTTTTCCTTGCTTCTTTCGCAAAATAAACTAATGTACGAGTTGCAAGTGGAAATGAATGTTTTCGGAAGATAAAATAAACATTGGAGAATGTAACTAAAACATTATTTCCAGTCATACAAAGGTAAAAAGTGTTTTTTTTCTCGAGTTTAGCAAGAACAGGCCATTTGACCAGTTATCAACATGCTTGTACCAAATTTTCATCATGCAAATGACCAATTTTTTGACCTCCTGTAGTATAAGAATAAACTCAAATATTATTTATTATGAATGTGATACGAGGTTTTATTTGATAAAAAACAAACAAAGCTAGTCTTATAGCCCTTCTCATTTTCTTTTTTCACACTATTTAGGTCTTCAGTCTTCAAACGCCGTCAATAATATTCTTGCACTTATTTTTGAAATTTTGTAGTTTTTATCACTTTTTGTTGTAGTTTTTATCACTTTTTGTCCAATTTTTCTTCTTTATTAGTAGTTATTTCACTGTTCTGTATTATGCAGCAGATATAAAAATACTCGACGGCAAAATATAAATTGAAATAACACGGCTTTAGTTCTACAAAGTGAGTTTAAAAACCATTGAATTAATATTTTCCTAATTACATAAGACGTTATACATAGAGGTTTTAACTTTTTAAACTTATGTAAAAGACCTCACAAATGAAGAGAACATAGATACAAATAAAAAACTAGCTCACACTTTGCCTCGGAAATGATTTAAGTCAGTTTGTTCAAACATGCAGGTTAGGGTATATTTTGTTATTTTATGCATTAAACCAACCTGTGGCTGAGGCATTGTTCGTGTTATATTCTGCAATTGTCCCACGGGATCATATACCGACATAAAAAGTATCCTGCGTCCAGGTACACCCACTTAACCAGGTTTTAAAAGGGTGCTAATTAAGGCAGCTTCTTTAAAATGTCATTCTCGTCTGCAAATATATTTAGTTGTCTAATGAATTAATAGGTCAGCGACAAACTTTTAGCGTCTAATAAATGGTTTATAAGCGACCATATATTGTAAAACAAGCTACTGTTAATATGACGCAACATGGTGATAATTCTTAAGCAACTAAATTTGTGATATGTCTACTCATTGCCAGCTTCTAATAAGTGTATCAACTTCATCTATAAAATAATATCAACGTACTCTAATTTCATAGAGTCACCGTTATATTTACCTAATTTTGTCTGTGTTCCACCAAATATACTGAATGTGCACCTTATGTTCATTAAAATATGTCATAACGAGGTGTAATAAAAAAAATCTACCTAAGCAGGGTCGACGAAGCCCCGCTTCGCGGGGCTTCTATTTCTGTGTACAAGGTTTAAAGGAACCTAACCAAACCGAACTTCGGGGTGTCCCTGAAATCTTGCTAAAGCGAGTTTTAGATTTGGTACTGATTTGGTACAATATAATTATAAAGTAGCTCACTTACAACATTAGTCGCTGAGTTATCAAATCAGAAGTAAATATATTTATCGGTAGCTCGGAGTCATATTAATTTAAGCTCGTAAATTGACGCTGGTTTCTTGATATTTTGTTGGAATAGTAAAGATGATGAATTAATATAATTGAAGCTGTTCTATTAACTCGTCGCTCACATATAAAAAAAGACGCTAGGTTGCAGGTGCTAAAGAAAACTTTTGTTGCCGCACATATAATTTCCCGTTTTAAAATAATCTGCTTGCCAAATTGTGTTAAAATCCATTCAGCCGTTCACTTTTCCTATAACATTATTAAGTCTAAAAGTCTAAGGCCGCTTTCACATTAGGGCGTTAGCAGCGCGACAGTAGCGCGGCAGAAGCACATTTTTTCACATTTTATATGAACAGCCGCGCATAAGCAGCGTCTGTCGCGCGACTGTCGCCCAAATGTGAAAGCAGCGTAAAATATTCAGGAGGATCCAGAATGTGACAGTAGACCGAAAATTTAAGTACCTCACTCAAATTATGCTAGGTAGTCAGGTTACTACGTACCTAAGGTAATTTTTATGTTTGTGATTATGCAGATACACACCTTTAGGGGTGCCAACGCCCATGGGCTTAATACAGATGCATTAAAGTTAAGCTACCTCACCATTAAAAATGAACTATACGTACACACCGTGGTGTCAGTAACTGGTATTCTCGTACATTTGGTTAATTACCAGCTATTGACATGCCATGTTAAAAAAATGGTTATTCATACATTTGAGTGTACCAGATACTGACCTCATCATTTTAACAAGTTAACGCTCATTAAAACTTGAAAATCATGTGGAAAAGCATTGTGTCTGTCTTAAATAACCAAAAAATACCAAACTCAAAGGAATCTATAGTGTAAAACTGAAATAAAATGACATTGAAAACAACCGTCAGCTTAGCAAATTGTTAAATTTCTTGATGATTTTAGGAGGGTATTTTGTTATCATAGGTTTACAGACGCAATATTGCTTTATTTAAATTTTCTGTGACGCCAATATATTACAAGATAAATTATATTTCATTTTCTGTATTCTTTAAACAGCACTGCAAGAAGATTTATTATTATTTTTGATAAAAACTGTTATGCGGTCAATAGTTGGTGGGAGGTCAGCAGTTGGGTACTTTACCCTATGTTCCAAGCGTCGTTGGTCATCTTTTGTCGTAGGTATGCAACAGCGCAGAAGGCCTGTGAACTGGCGTCACAAAATATATGAAGTTCCACCGGACCGTCATTTTCACAGGCGTCAGTCATCAGCCATCGCGGTACTTTGATGGTCGACACGCGTAAGAGTTCTTTGAGCCAAAGTTGCCACTTGTCTAGGTGGTGAGCCTCAACTTCATCATCCCATCCTATCTTTGATTTCCAGATGTTTTGAAAAAGGATTCGAGCTTTGACTGTTATAAATAAAAGGAACCCTAGAGGGTCAAAAACAGACATAATCAGTCGGAGTACTTCACGCTTTGTAGGTCTCTTGTTGCCTGACTTTATGTCGTCGTTTATCTTGTGCAAGTTCAGTAGAAACGTGAAGTCATCTGAGTCCGGGTCCCAATTCACGCCAAGTACGCGCTCGATAATATGCTCTTCTTTGGCATCTGAAAGCATTTTGACGCCAGCCAGAGCTAATTTGTCCTCGGGTAGATGGCTGAGAAGGTGCTTGGAGTTAGACATAAAATTCCTCATATTAAACCCACCTTGTGCGTGCACCTGACTATTCTCACGGCTTCTTTGTCACTATTTACAGAATAATAATAATTAATAATAATAATAATTTATTTATCTCCAAAACAAGTTAACACTTTGAACAATGAACAAAAACAATGTTATTGTAGGTAGTTTAACAATACAGGAATATTAAATTGAGCAACTGCGCCTGAGCTAGGCCGAGCCTGTATTTCAGGTCGCAGTTCACAACCCGGAAAATTATGAGTCTAATAACAATAATAGATCATTTTGTAGTGTTGTTATGTATCACAATAAATTTAAAAATTTACAATTATACTTTCTAAAACATGATTTGAAATAAAATAAAATAAAACCAGTTGTGTGTGTCGTGCGTGTCATCGTAGTGTAGGTGTAACTTTATCCAATACTTTAACTCAATTGTTTTAGAAGTTCTTCAGTAGCATTGTAATCGCAAGTAAGTAGAAAATTTAGTAATTTGGTTTTGCACTCGTGTTTGCTTAGTGTGTAAATGTTAAGAGTGGCATTAAGTTTATTGTAGAGGAAAGGACCGTTGAAACAGAAAAACTTGTGTGTAAATGAATGTTTAAATTGTTTGGACCTGGGGACTACATCATTGCGCCGACGTTTAAGAAGAATACTTCTGTCTATGGCGGTAAGTGAGTGTTGTTTGAGGATTGTGGTGAGGATGAAAAGTTGACGAACGGTTGGCAAGTTCCAGGAACGATACAGAAGATGGGTAGGGTAATAAATGGGTCGGAAGGAGCTAACTTTTAGAATAGCCCGTTGTGCTATTTCCAGAGGCATTAGAGTTGTTTTGGAGGTTCCGCCCCAACATGAGATGCAGTACATTAGAAGCGATTGGCATAGGGCTCTGTAAACTTTTTTTAAAATAAGTTCATCCGCGACATATCGTAGGTTCTTAAAAACGTAGATAAATTTTCTAAGCCTAGACTGAAGTAGGGAGATATGTGCTTTGTAGTTTAGCGATGAGTCCAAGACTACACCCAAATATTTTATCTCACATCAAGGACAATCACATGTACCAGCATTTGTTGGATGAGCATGCACAGAATGTGATTTTATATTAAGTTCAATGGGAGGTTTATTTGGATTTCTTATATAAAATGGGACGTACATCGTTTTGTCTGTGTTGAGAGTGAGGATATTTTGTTTCAACCAGTTGGAAACCTTGTTGAAGCCATTTTGCGCCAGCGTGAAAGTATTGTGCCATGTATCAGCAGCAGAAAAAAGCAAGGCCGTATCGTCAGCATAAGAAATGATGATACCATGGTCCAGATTTAACTCACAGAGATCGTTTAAGTACACTAAGAAGAGTGTAGGTCCCAGCACTGAGCCCTGCGGAACACCGAAAGAGACAGGGAGATCAGTGCTAATGTAGGAGTCCACTTTCAGGCATTGTTTTCGACCACTGAGATAATCCTGAAACAATTTGAGCTCCAAACCTCTTATTCCCAGGCTTTCCAATTTAGCTAGAAGACGTGGGACGGACACCGTATCAAAAGCCTTTGCAAGGTCAATGAAGATACCAAGTGCTTTGTTACCATCATCCAGATTTCTAATAACATAGTCAGTAAGTTTATGCACTGCATCCTCTGTTGATTTGCCTGAACGAAACCCAAATTGACTTGAAGAAATTAAACTGTTACTTTCAAGATAATTAACAAGTCTACAGTTAATTATTCTTTCCAGAATTTTAGAAATAGCGGGCATCACAGCAATTGGCCTATAGTTGCAGACACGGTGCCTATCCCCCGCCTTAAAGATAGGAACAATGATAGCTTTTTTAAGAACGTCTGGGAAGACACCCTGACTAAGGCAAGCATTGAATAATTGAGTAAGGGGTTGTACAATTATATCTTTTATAGATTTAAGTAAATTGTTAGATATTTTATCGTGACCGACTGCGCTAGAACTTTTTAAGCCATTTATAAGAGACATGACCTCGTCTTCATGTGTATCTAGTAAAACAAATGAGTTTTGACTAGTACAGTTTGAGACCGGGGTATCAATGACATTTTGAGCGGTAGTAGGGCAGTTAAGAAGTTTATTTGCGAGGGAACTTCCAACATTAGCAAAATACTCATTAGCCTGGTTTACAGATAATTGAGGAGAATTTCCAAGAAGGTCGGTAGCAGCTGATTTTGTTTTGTTTGTGTTAGTGATGGTTTTGATAACTTTCCAAAGGTTTTTATTGTTATTACTGTTCTTGTTCAATTCATTTTTGTCATGTTGTGTCTTTAGTCTCTTTAATAAGTTATTACAGTAATTTCTATAGCGAGTGTACGTAAGTTTGTGGGTTACATTATCAGGTGAGGCTTGTGAAACTTTGTGGAGACGATCCCTGTTTCGAATACACCTAAGCAATCCTGGTGTTATCCAGGGTCTAATAATGCGTTTTTTTCTTGAGATTTTAACAATCGTGGTGTTTTCTGTTACCACATCTTGTAGTTGTCTTACAAATGTATTCATGGCCTGATTAGGATCATCCATTTCTCCAATATAACTGTAGTCAATATTCTTTAGTTGTTCACAAATAGCTACAACATCATATTTAGAAGCGTAAGATTGGGCATGACATTTTCTATGAGCCTGGTAAAGACAGAGCAATACAGCATTGTGGTCTGTAATTGTGGAATTTAAAACAAATGTGTGAGATTTATATCTCGTTTTTAGAAGAACGTGGTCCAGACATGTTTTTCCTTGCCTGGTCGGAAAAATATGGGAAGGTAAAAATCCATGAAAAGCTGCCATATTAAGGTATTCGTGTGCTTTGCTATCGTGTGATTCCAATGAAATGTCTATGTTTATGTCTCCAATTATAACAGCTGATTTTATGTTTTTTAGGTTAGATAAAGTTGAGTTTAGAGATGCCAAAAATGTTTTATATTGGTATATGATGGAGATCTGTAAATTGCAATTATAGATATATCGTTATTTATTGTTAGAATCAGACAGTTGCTCTCTAAGAATGGTGGTTCAACCATATCTATATTAAGAGATTCTTTAAAGTAAATAATTATACCATCGTTCTGGTTTTTAAAATTTTGTGTTATTAGAGACTTGTAACCAGGTAGGTTTGGAATAGTGAGATTGCACGATAGCCAGCACTCTGTGAGAATTATGACGTCACATTCCATCTTAAGTCTATGCAAAAAAACAATTAAATCGTTAAAATTACGAGAAATACTTCGTATATTTTGCGTAACTATTTTTATGCTCGGCTCACTATGTGAGATGAGGCCAAAACAATCGTCAACGTTACAGACCACGGCCTCAGATATAGAAAAGTCATCCAGTTCGTCGTCGTGATTAGCCATTTGTAATGTTTATGTAAACGAAAGAACAGAGAACGAAACGAAATAAAGAGTAAACGCATGAAGGATAAATATCTAGTTGTAGGTATCATTCTGTTTACGTTTGGGTCATTAGGACCGTACAAGCTACGAGTATATAGATAGGTGGTATAGAAAAATGTGTGGGGATATGGAAAGATGAGTGACGTAACCGCATCGCAGGTACCAGTCGCGCTAATTACGTGTTCATTTTATATTATTGGTTATGTTAAAGCCATGAACTGCGTTATAAATTATAAACATTACGGTGACTTTGGATGTACACACAACAACAATGCATGAGAAATAAGTGTTAATTTCAACGACTGTCATCAACAGTGTTAATAAATAGGAAACAGTTTGCGAATAAAGTGAGGTTATAACTATTAAATAATAATTGAAATCGAGGCGATTAGTGTTCTGTGGTGTTGTGTTTGTTTTATATGGTGAGTAGAAACGTATTCGCAGAGAGATTATTGCAGTGTAAGCAGTGATAATAGTCAACGGGTAGACGTTAATTGTACATTATGTTTGTTTAGGTTGTACGAGTACTAGGTATTCAGTAACAGTGCTCGATATCAGTATTGTAGAAATAAATTCATTAATTAAAACTAAGCATGCATTATTTTTATAATTTCTTAAAGCTACGATTACAGACACAGGGAAAAACAAGTAGAAATCAGGATGAAACTTAAGGACTAGTCAATTCGCGTTGCTAGGGTTCTTCTTGAGTTCATTTAAATGCACTTCATTTTTGACACGAATGTAAGGTTTTCCTTCCTCTTTGCGAAGATAAATTTGTCCGTTTGAGGACCACACCTACTTATACTCAGCTGTATTTGCAAAGTCTCGTGTCAGGAACAACAGGCGTTTCATTTTAGCAGTGAGTAATTATTATACTATATAAAGCTCGATTACCACTGACTCACTCACTCACTGATTGACATAATTGTTCTCCCAGATGGTGAAGGGGGAGGTGGGTATATTTTGACAGATTCGTAAACAAGTGACTCTCGTGAGTATGGGAAAAATCCCAAACCTCCCCTTTTCGCCCCCCCTCCCCCCCCCTCCCCATCGTATCTCGGAAACTAAGAGACCCGTGTTTTGTTTTTTTTACGGATTCGTATAGAGGAGGCTCGGAAAAGTAAAAAACATTTTTCAAAGTCCCCCCCCTCCTTGCCCCCTTCTCCCCCCTTTAGGTGGATCTCGGAAGTTGACAGACTTGCAACATTTTTTTTTTCAGATTCTTATCAAGGGGCCCAGAGTTGGTCAAAATCATTTTTCAAAACTCCCCCCTCTCCCCCCTCTCCCCAACGTATCTCGGAAACTAAGAGACCGGTATTTTGTTTTATTACGGGTTCGTATAGAGGAGCCTCGGAAAAGTAAAAACCATTTTTCAAAGTTCCTCCCCGTTGCCCCCCTTCTCCCCCCTTTAGGCTGATCTCGGAAGTTAACAGACTTGCAACATTTTTTCTTTCAGATTCATATCAAGGGGCCCAGAGTTGGTCAAACTCATTTTTCAAGACTCCCCCCTCACCCCCTCTTCACCCCTCCCGCCATCGTATCTCGGAAAAACTAGGTAGCGGTAAAGCGAAGCGTAGGGATAAGGTCACGATAGCTTTCCGGTGGTAGGTAGGTCCTGAGTGGAGCGAACCTGCGAGACCGAGTGGAGCAAAGGGGGGGAGGTGGCGAGCGAAGCGGAGCCGGCGACCCCCGTAGCGTAACGAAGGTTGAGTGGGCGAAGCGTAACTCGGGGGTGACGATAAGCAAACTTACAAGTAACTCTCATGAGTAGGGCAAAAGTACCAAGCCTCCCCTTTTTGGCCTCTCCCCCCCCCCGCAATCGTATCTCAGAAACAAAGATACCCGTGTTCTTGTTCTTTACGGATTCATATAGAGGAGGCTCGGAAAACAAAAACCATTTTTCAAAGTTCCCCCCCTTGCCCCCCTTCTCCCCCCTTCAGGCGGATCTCGGAAGTTAACAGACTATTAACACTTTTTTTTCAGATTCACATCAAGGGGCCCAAAGTTGCTCAAAATCATTTTTCAAAACTCACCCCTCTCCCCCCTTCGCCCCTCCCCTCATAGTATCTCGGAAACTAGGTAGCGGTAAAGCGAAGCGTAGCGTAGCGTAGGGATAAGGTCACGATAGCTTTCCGCTGTTAGGAAGGTTCTGAGTGGAGCGAACTTGCGAGACCGAGTCGAGCGAAGGGGGGAGGTGGCGAGCGAAGCGAGCCGGCGACCTCCGTAGCGTAACGAAGGTTGAGTGGGTGAAGCGTAACTGAGGGGTGACGACAAGCTAACTCACAAGTAACTCTCATGAGAAGAGCAAAAGTACCGAGCCTCCCCTTTTTGGCCTCATCCCCCCACTGAGGTCAAAATCAAAATCCAAGATGGCGGCTGCGATAATTTTCAAAATGTTCATCATGGGAGTCGTTTTCATGGTATTCGAGGTTGCTAAAACCGATGGCGAGGTCAAAATCACAATCAGAGATGGCGGCTGCTATAAATTTCGAATTGTTTATCAATTTCATCATGGGAGTCGTTTTCATGGTTTTCGAGGGTGCTATAGCTGATGGCGAGGTCAAAATAAGAATCCAAGATGGCGGCTGCTATAATTTTCGAATTGTTCAACAATTTCATCGTGGGAGTCGTTTTCATGGTTTTCGAAGACACTAAAGCCGATAGTGAGGTCAAAATCAAAATCCAAGATGGTGACTGCAAAAAATTTCAAAGTTTTTATGATGGATGTCGTTTTCATAGGTAGTTTTCGAGGTTGATAAAACCGATGGCGCCGTCAAAATGAGAATCCAAGATGGCCTCTGCGATAATTTTCGAATTGTTCATCATGGGAGTCGTTTTCATGGTATTCGAGGGTGCTAAAACCGATGGCGAGGTCAAAATGAGAATCCAAGATGGCGGTTGTTATAATTTTCGAATTGTTCATCAATTTCATCATGGGGGTCGTTTTCATGGTTTTCCAGGATGCTAAAGCCGATAGTAAGGTCAAAATCAAAGATGGCGGCTGCGATAATTTTCAAAATGTTCATAATAGGAGTCGTTTTCATGGTTTTCGAGGATGCTAAAGCTGATAGTGAGGTTTAAATCCAAATCTAAGATGGCGGCTGCGATAATTTTCGAAATGTTCATCATGGGAGTCGTTTTCATGGTATTCGAGGGTGCTAAAACCGATGGCGAGGTCAAAATGAGAATCCAAGATGGCGGTTGCTATAATTTTCGAAATGTTCATCATGGGAGTCGTTTTCATGGTTTTCGAGGATGCTAAAGCCGATAGTGAGGTTTAAATCCAAATCCAAGATGGCTGCTGCGATAATTTTCGAATTGTTCATCAATTTCATCACGGGAGTCGTTTTCATGGTTTTCGAGGATGCTAAAGCCGATAGTAAGGTTAAAATCAAAATCTAAGATGGCGGCTTCGATAATTTTCGAAATGTTCATCATGGGAGTCGTTTTCATGGTATTCGAGGTTGCTAAAACCGATGGCGAGGTCAAAATGAGAATCAGAGATGGCGGCTGCTATAATTTTCGAATTCTTCAACAATTTCATCGTGGGAGTCGTTTTCATGGTTTTCGAGGACACTAAAGCCGATAGTGAGGTCAAAATCAAAATCCAAGATGGTGACTGCAAAAAATTTCAAAGTTTTAATGATAGATGTCGTTTTCATAGGTAGTTTTCGAGGTTGATAAAACCGATGGCGAGGTCAAAATGAGAATCCAAGATGGCGGTTGCTATAATTTTCGAAATGTTCATCATGGGAGTCGTTTTCATGGTTTTCGAGGATACTAAAGCCGATAGTGAGGTTTAAATCCAAATCCAAGATGGCTGCTGCGATAATTTTCGAATTGTTCATCAATTTCATCATGGGGGTCGTTTTCATGGTTTTCCAGGATGCTAAAGCCGATAGTAAGGTCAAAATCAAAGATGGCGGCTGCGATAATTTTCGAAATGTTCATCATGGGAGTTGTTTTCATGGTTTTCGAGGGTGCTAAAGCCGATGGCGAGGTCAAAATCAAAATCCAAGATGGTGACTGCAAAAAATTTCAAAGTTTTAATGATAGATGTCGTTTTCATAGGTAGTTTTCGAGGTTGATAAAACCGATGGCGAGGTCAAAATGAGAATCCAAGATGGCCTCTGCGATAATTTTCGAATTGTTCATCATGGGAGTCGTTTTCATGGTATTCGAGGGTGCTAAAACCGATGGCGAGGTCAAAATGAGAATCCAAGATGGCGGTTGCTATAATTTTCGAATTGTTCATCAATTTCATCATGGGGGTCGTTTTCATGGTTTTCCAGGATGCTAAAGCCGATAGTAAGGTCAAAATCAAAGATGGCGGCTGCGATAATTTTCGAAATGTTCATCATGGGAGTTGTTTTCATGGTTTTCGAGGGTGCTAAAGCCGATGGCGAGGTCAAAATGAGAATCCAAGATGGCGGCTGCTATAATTTTCGAATTGTTCATCAATTTCATCATGGGAGTCGTTTTCATGGTTTTCGAGGGTGCTAAAGCCGATGGCGACGTCAAAATGAGAATCCAAGATGGCGGCTGCTATAATTTTCGAATTGTTCATCAATTTCATCATGGGAGTCGTTTTCATGGTTTTCGAGGATGCTAAAGCCGATAGTAAGGTTAAAATCAAAATCTAAGATGGCGGCTGCGATAATTTTCGAAATGTTCATCATGGGAGTCGTTTTCATGGTTTTCGAGGGTGCTAAAGCCGATGGCGAGGTCAAAATAAGAATCCAAGATGGCGGCTGCTATAATTTTCGAATTGTTCAACAATTTCATCGTGGGAGTCGTTTTCATGGTTTCCGAGGACACTAAAGCCGATAGTGAGGTCAAAATCAAAATCCAAGATGGTGACTGCAAAAAATTTCAAAGTTTTAATGATGGATGTCATTTCATAGGTAGTTTTCGAGGTTGATAAAACCGATGGCGAGGTCAAAATGTGAATCCAAGATGGCGGTTGCTATAATTTTCGAATTGTTCATCAATTTCATCATGGGGGTTGTTTTCATGGTTTTCCAGGATGCTAAAGCCGATAGTGAGGTCAAAATCAAAGATGGCGGCTGCGATGATTTTCGAAATGTTCATCATGGGAGTTGTTTTCATGGTTTTCGAGGATGCTAAAGCTGATAGTGAGGTTTAAATCCAAATCTAAGATGGCGGCTGCGATAATTTTCGAAATGTTCATCATGGGAGTCGTTTTCATGGTATTCGAGGTTGCTAAAACCGATGGTGATGTCCAAATGAGAATCCAAGATGGCGGTTGCTATAATTTTCGAAATGTTCATCAATTTCATCATGGGAGTCGTTTTCATGGTTTTCGAGGATGCTAAAGCCGATAGTGAGGTCAAAACCAAAATTCAAGATGGCGGCTTCGATAATTTTCGAAATGTTCATCATGGCAGTCGTTTTCATGGTTTTAGAGGATGCTAAAGCCGAAAAAGACGTCAAAATCAAAATCCAAGTTGGCGACTGCAAAAAATGCAGTGTTCGAGGGGCAGTCAGCGCGTACCGAACACAATAATATTTTAAATATCGCATTTTTATCTAAAACGAAAAGTTTGTATTGTTTGGTTTCGAATTGAAAAATTCTTTTTAAGATGGATAGTTTTTGTGTTTTCATCATGGGTGTCGTTTTCGTGGTTTTCGAAGGTGCTAAAATCGATGGCGAGGTTAAAATGAGAATCCAAGATGGCGGCTGCTATAATTTTCGAATTGTCCATCAATTTCATCATGGGAGTCGTTTTCATGGTTTTCGAGGATGCTAAAGCCGATAGTGAGGTCAAAATCAAAATCCAAGATGGCGGCTTCGATAATTTTTGAAATGTTCATCAATTTCATCATGAGACGTAACGAAGGTTGAGAGGATGAAACGTAACTCAGGGGTGACGACAAGCAAACTTACAAGTCACTCTCATGAGTAGGGCAAAAGTACCAAGCCTCCCATTTTTGGCATCAACCCCCCTCCCAAACGTATCTAAAAAACTAAGAGACCCGTGTTCGGTTTTTTCGGATTCGTATAGAAGAGGCTCGGAAAAGAAAGAAACATTTTTTTCAAAGTTCCTTCTCTTGGCCCCCATTTCCCCCCTTTAGGCGGATCTCAGAAGGGACATGGATTATATTTTTTTTTCAGATTCGTATCAAGGGGCCCAGAGTATTTCAAAATCATTTTTCAAAACTCACCCCACTCCCCCCCTGCACCCCTCCCCCCATCGTATCTCGGAATCCAAGATGGCCTCTGCGAAAATTTTCGAATTGTTCATCATGGGTGTCGTTTTCATGGTATTCGAGGGTGCTAAAACCGATGGCGAGGTCAAAATGAGAATCCAAGATGGCGGCTGCTATAATTATTGACTTGTTCATCAATTTCATCATGTGAGTCGTTTTCATGGTTTTCGAGGATGTTAAAGCCGATAGTGAGGTCAAAATCAAAATCCGAGATGGCAGCTGTGACAATTTTCGAAATGTTCATCAATTTTATCATGGGACGTAACGAAGGTTGAGTGGATGAAGCGTAACTCAGGGGTGACGACAAGCAAACTTACAAGTAACTCTCATGAGTAGGGCAAAAGTACTTAGCCTCTCCTTTTTGGCTCCCCCCCCCCCCTCCCAATCGTTTCTCAGACACTAAGAGACCCGTGTTCTATTTTTTTACGGATTCGTATAGAGGAGGCTCGGAAAAGTAAAAACCATTTTTCAAAGTTGCCCCTTATGCCTCCCTTCTGAGTTATTAATAAGGTTTTAGATTGGATTAGGGGGTTCTTAAGGGGTTTCAAAATCTTTTAAGTGCCCTAACGGATTTTAATCCTAAGGAATTCTCAATTTATTTTGTTTTTGTTTTTTAGTTTAATTCTTTCTTTTATTGAATTAGTTATAAGGGTTTTCAGAATATTAAAAGTATTTTATATAATTTAATAATTTACAAAATCTTTTAAGGACAATGGATTTTCCAATTCATTTAAAGATTCTTATGGATTCTCAAAATTTTATTAAGGTTTAAGGAATACTTCTCCAAAACACGACCCCGCGAGCTGCTTGCAGCTCGCGCAACGCGCAAATACTAGTTCTGATATATAAATCGGTTGTTTAGAGACTTGAATGCCCATATTATTTGAGTTAAGTTGTTCAGGTCGTTGCTTAGACTGGTTGTATTTTTTAACGGCTTCTAGGAACGATAATTTAGTGAGCGTGTTTGTAAACTCAATAGTGACTGAAGAACTGGTCGAGTCTTTCTTAGAAGGCATCCTGGCAACATCTCTTATGTCGGTTTTAGTTAGGGCCAGGTAATTAACAGTCTTTGATAAGTTCATGACGTATCCAAAAAGATCTGGCTTCTTCTCATTTTGTATTTTGGGAACATTTCTGATTTCCGTAAACGTTTTAAGACTTGAGATTTCCATGGAGTCAAGTTTATCTTCCAAAGCACATATATGCGAATGTATTTGTTTACGTTCATGTTCCAGTTGGTCAATTTTATCTTCGACTGTTTTGACATTTAGCGTAAGGTGCGAGACTGATTGAGAGGCTCGGCGTGCAATAACGCATGATGTACCCGCTCGCATAACGTATACTTTTTCTTATGCTTACATTGTTTCAGCTGGTGTGTCGTGGACAAGCAAGAAAAACAAAGCTTATTTTCTGTAACATATTGCCAACGTTGGTCGACTGTCATGCGTTCGAAATCAGCACAAGAATTAAGGCCATGATCACCTTTACAGAGTCCACAAGATCGTGTTTTGTTTGTTGTGAAAACGGCGTGATTAGCGTGTCGATGCGTCACAGATTCGGTTCGATCGCTTGTTTTCGTCATAGGCGTAATGCATGTGGCGGCGTCAGCAATTTTCATAAGCCACTCGGAAAGGTCAATCAGTGTGACATGTCTTGCGCCTTTCTCGCTGACATAGAAACTCCACTGGAACTTCAGAATTGATGGTAGTTTTCCAATAATTTCTCTAATCAGTGTCGTGTTAGATATATGTCCTGCTTCGTCTGTCGCAGTCATGGCGGCCACTACATTCTGTACAGCGGTCGAGAATTCTATGAGACCGTTGACGTCGTCATGCCTTATATCCCGCATGGCTCTTATTTTATGAAGCATAATCTCAATAAGATATTCGGGTCTTCCGAATCTAAGTTTTAGAGTGTTAATAATCTTAGTCAAATTTGTGGCACTTACCAGCAGGGCCGATACGGCGTCACGAGCCTTTCCTCTCAGGCACTTTGTCAGTCTAGCAATATTCTCGTCGTCGCTGTATTGGCATAGCTTTGATGTTGATTTAAACTGGCTATAGAACATAGGCCACTCCTCAGGTCACCACAAAACGCCGGTAGTTCCTTTAGGGATGTCTGTCTGGCCAGGAACTTATTTATACCACTTCCCGGAGCACGCGCGGTGTCAGTCTGGACTTGGTAAAGCGGAGCATGGCCGGCATCGGGAACACGTGAATGGTCGGGAGTATGGAAGGCGCTCGTCATGGAGATCGCTTTTTTACGGTTGACTGTACATTCGCGGCACATGCACTTCCAGCGTTTGACAGATTATCGTCATCCATGTCATTCAACGCCTCAGTCTGTAGTCGCAACTTTACCATTATGAGTCGTTTTTCAATAGCAGCTTTTCGCTCGGTATCTTCCCGCTGCAGCTGCGCAGCCGCTTCAGCGGCTTTTTTCTCTACATTTGCAGCCTGTTCAGCAGCTTCAAGTTGTAACATTAAAAGTTGTTGTCGTCTTACCGTCGATGTCGTACTTCGATTAGAAACGATGGATGAAGCCGGCGAAGGCGCGCGGCTGTATCGGGAGGGCGGTCTGTCGTGCTCTCCGTTTGCAGGGGCGCCGGTCGATGTCATATTTTCTGCCTTTGACTTACTACGGGTTATTCAAATTCAAACATTTTATTTCAGACTAGCTTCTGCCAGCGACTTCGTACGCGGATCCTGTTGCTTATGCCAGCGACAATGGTGTCGTCAAAATCGAAGATCTTGAACGTCTGACGTCGAATTTTTAGAGCCTGGGGACGGGAAAACAACGGGAGAGTTAACAGGAAATGCCCATCAGACTAAACAACTCTTGCTAAGACGTCATTCCTATATATGTTAAGTGTAGCTGGGCTCTTGGAGTTCCACATCAGGTGTTCCAGATCTTCAGTTTTTATACGACAACAGGGAGTGCTCATCAGGCTGAACAACTTTTGCTAAGACGTCATTACTGTATATTTAATAGTGTAGCTGGGCTCTTGGAGTTCCACATCAGGTGTTCCATATCTTCGAATTTATTTTCTCAGCAGAAAATGCTCATCACGCGGAACAATTTTTGCTATGGCGCTATTTTTGTATCTCTTATAGTTTAGCTGATCTATTGCAGTTCTGCATCAGGTGTTCAAGTTTCCAAGATAAATTATAGCCTATATGTTGCCCAGACTTAATAGCTATACAACAAAAAAAAAAAAAACAATTAAATCCGTCGAGTAGTTCCGAAGATTAGCGTGTATGGAGTAACTTCTCCCGTTTTCCTAACATTTCTCTTCACTGCTCTGCTCCTATTGATTGTAGCGTGATGAAAAGTATACTATAACCAGCGCAGGAGTATGAAAAATAATTGTACCAAGTTTCGTCAAAATCTGTCTAGTAGTTTTTGTTTCTATAACGGTTATACAGACAGACAGACAGACAGACAGACAGACAGACAGACAGACAATAATTTTATTAATTGCATTTTTGGCATCAGTATCAATCCCTAATCACCCCCTGATAGTTATTTTGGAAATATATTTCATGTACCTACAGAATTGACCTCTCTACAGATAATAATATAATAATAATAATTCCACAACTATCACACAACGCCATCTAGTCCCAAGCTAAGCAGAGCTTGTGTTATGGGTACTAGACAACTGATAAACATACTTATATATTTCTAAATACATACATATCATAGATAAATTACACCCAGACACAGAACAAATGATCGTGCTCATCACACAAACATTTGTCCTGGGTGGGAATCGAACCCACGACCTCCGGCGTAGCATTCAGGGTCACTAACCACTAGACCAACAGGCCAGTCAAAGAATATTATAAGTATAGATAAAATCCATATATGTTATCATAGGTGCCAGTGTCGAGCTTGGCGATGAAGGACCACTTGAACGGTCTTGTCGTCGTGTATTTTTAAAGAAACTAATTATTTTACGTAATTAAATATATTTGTATAGTTCTTAAGTCTCCTGTCTTTCAAGTCTTCTCTTATTCGCTCTTGTCATAAGTCATGTTATTTTTATAGTCTGCCAGTCGGTTCGTCGTTACTGTGGAGGTCGGACGGCCCCGACAATAATGATAATTTATTCTTTAGGTAGTTTGTACATTGTATACAAAGTTGTCTTAATGGTAAATAAAATGTATCGGAGAACATGTTCTTCAACTGCAAATGTAAGTTTGTCAACTTTATTTTACAGCTATATTTGATAGGTATGTTTTGGGTATAGGTAGGTTTTTATTGTCAAATATTTTTAACTATATATTCAAAAAAAAGGAGGAGGTTCAAAATTCGTCGATATTCTTTTTTTTATGTATTTTCCCCGATTTCTCAAAGACGCCTGGACGGATTTTTAAAATTCTTCTTTTTATTAAAATTAAATTCAGCGAATCAGTTTAGTTACTTCGCATAAGTATTTTGATGGACAACTACGGAACCCTATACTGTGAGTGGCCCGACACGCACTTGGCCGGTTTTTTTAGTCGTCTTACAACGGCAGCCCAGTTCATGTACCTATCCAATGACTAGTACACGTTTATAATAAAAAATTAAGAGATTTAAAAAAGGAGATGTTTTCTGTTCCTTACAATAATGACCCAACAGTGTACCTCAAGGATAAGTCCTTTTTAAAAAAAAATCAAACCGACGAAACATCGAACTGAAAAGCAAAATATAAATTTTGAGGCGGCGCCAAACAAACAAACATATAAATTAACTATTTGAAGAGCAGAATAGCTCGTTGTATAGCTTGTCGTGGTTGAATAGCTCGTCGTAGCTATTCGTTGATTGTTTCTTTGGCGCCGCCTCAAAATTTACATTTTGCTTTTCAGTTCGATGTTTCGTCGGTTTGATTTTTTTTTAAAAAGGACTTATTTTTTACTTTTGAGTTTCCTATCTCGTGTCAATTTCTGTAACTAAAAACTCTCAACGACTGTCATACCCCAGCTACGTCTAAAGTTCTCATCAATATGAGTGAAATGAGCCCGAATACGATATAGTTGCTGCTAACTGTTAAGGATCTCTTGCTACTGCCCTCTGTCACCATCCTCAGACCCTCGATGACAATTATACCCCAGCTAGGTATAAAGTTTTCATCAAGACTAGTGAAATGAGCCCAAACACGATAAAGGTGCTGTTAACTGTTGAGGACCTCTTGCCCCTGCTATCCTTCACCATCCTCAGACCCTCGATGGCAATGATACCTCAGCTAGGTCTAAAGTTCTCATCAAGCTGAGTGAAATGAGCCCAAACATGATATAACTGTTGTTAATTGTTAAGGAACTCTTGGGACTGACTTCACAAAATAACAGGGATCTGGAGTTGATCTGATGATGGTGACGCCATCATGTTATGTTCTCCACATCTCTGCTATATAATAATGTCCTCAGAACTACAATTGTTAACCTTATTTCAACAGAATCGGTTGATAATTGAAAATTCTGTAGAAAGATTGACAATTAATTCCTTTTTTTCTACCCTTAGAGGCCGATTTTAGTTTTGAAATTTAAATGGGACCAACTTTGAGATATACTCTTTCCAACAAAAAAAGAATTTTTGAAATCGGACCACGTTAAGAAAAGTTATGCGTGGTCATACATAAAAAAAAAATAAAAAAAATATATACATGTCGAATTGAGAACCTCCTCCTTTTTTTTTCGTCGGTTAACAAAAGTATGAAATTATAGGAAAAAATCGTAGATTTTGAATTAAAAGGAGAATGGGCAAATTTGTATGGAGCGTGGGCGGTCCGCGGCCAATAATGATTTTGTTATATTCTGGTGTAGTTTAGGCCTACAATTATTGTGGGCAAGTTTTATCACTGTGGTGTACTTCTAAAATACTTTTTGGTTTTTATTGGGTGAATATTGATTATAAGGGAGTTTCGGGGCTACTGGTTGATATATGATATTGATTTAAGTTGAAAAAGTTTTATTATTCATTGCTTTTTGGTATGCTCGGAATTTTCAAAACTATAATTATTTTTTCAATAATTTCGTATGTCAGTCTGACCCTAACTGATTGAGGCATTAGTAGATCTGTTAACAGTAATAGTCGTTACTCAGCAAAATGACGGGGCCTCCCTCTAGACGGCCAAAGCCTGCCGGGGTCGCGGAACTTACGCGTAACTGTGGGCCCGGAACGTAAAGGGCTATTGAAGGACACCGTGGATAGTGTATGTGCAAGTACTCGCCATTAGCAAGACGAAAACAACAGCAATATTGCATATGAACATAATTATTGTGCGATATTGTTCTGTGCAATTAGGTTATATTGACACTCAGATATTTTTTTTCCTAAATGAAATACAGAGTAACGCCCATAGTAAAAGTTATTCCTAAATAGCAGTACTTTCATTTGATACTAAATTAATTGATGGCCGCCGAACGCCCAAGTCCGCCCATTCTCTTTTGTTGAATTTATTCGCGCATTTGTACCACCAGAAATTGTCGATCAAAGATGTTATAACTTACAACCCAAGAATTGATTTTCAATCTGGCAATGTCATACGTCTCCGACATGGTCTCCGATGATGCGTTTCGTTACTTAATTTATAGTGTGAAAACCCAAAAATGTACTTTATAGAATTTATTTATGTATTACAAATAAGTTTTTATTTCTAGTACACATTTTTTGTGAATAATCATGGGAATAAGAATTAAAAAAATACATTTATTTCACATTACGTATTATTTTTTGCTGATAGTGGCGTGTGTGTCGGATCATTTCGTTCCCTTTAAAATGGTTGAGCCGAATTGAATGGTACTGATATAATGTATATGTCATGTTGGCGAACGGGCGCTGTCAGTTGGGACTGGTCATCTCTTAGCTGCCACGGTCTATTATAATTAGTAAAAACTATATTTTTGAATTGTCTTTTTTTTTGTATTTACTATGGACACTAATGACTTGCCACATCGTGCTCACATAATGTACTATCTGATGATGAATGATGTAACACAAAAGTTCTGTAAAAATTTGGCGATTGATAAATGGTGTCCATGGAGTTTTTTGCTCTTTCTTCTCCATAGAGATCTACACTTTGGAATGAGCACCTATGGTAGTTTCACAGTTTTTATGTCTTGACTGGGACTGTAGCATCATAACTGTTTTTGTACTAGTTTTATTTTATGTCTTTTGACAATTCAAAAGTGCTTGTACAGCTTGGCAAATAACAGTAGAAAACCGGAAGTTGTCACTGTGCTCTCGCTACCAGCACTTTGAACAATTTTTTTTCACTTATTACGTTAATTTCATGGCATTATAATAAATTTAACATACCTGCGTTCTTTGTTTACATCAAATATCAAAGATTTTAAAACGTTGTCAGCAAACAAAAAGATTAGTTCCATTTCAAGACGTTCTGGTCAAGCTGTAATTGGCCTAGTTGAATTGTAATTAAAGATTTGATTTAAGGTTTTTCACCAGTGTGTATAAAAAAAACATGAGTTTTTAAATGAATATTTTGACTAAAACTCTTCTGACATATTTCACATTTGTAAGGCTTATTACCAGTGTGTACAAGACCATGACGTTTTAAATGACTACTATTACTAAAACTCTTCTGACATATGTCACATTTGTAAGGTTTTTCACCAGTGTGTAAAAGAACATGAGTTTTTAAATGACTTCTTTTACTAAAACTCTTCTGACATATGTCACATTTGTAAGGTCTATCACCAGTGTGTACAAAAGCGTGAGTTTTTAAAGTACTACTTCGATTAAAACTCTTCTGACATATGTCACATTTATAAGGTTTTTTACCAGTGTGTTTAAGAACGTGAGTTTTTAAAGAACTACTTTGAATAAAACACTTCTGACATGTGTCACATTTGTAAGGTTTTTCACCAGTGTGTTTAAGAACATGAGTTTTCAAATGACTACTTTGACCAAAACCCTTCTGACATGTGTCACATTTGTAAGGTTTTTCACCAGTGTGGTTAAGAATATGACGATTTAAATAAATTTTTTTACTAAAACTCTTCTGACATCTTTCACATTTATAAGGTTTTTCGTCAGTGTGTATATTCACAATATAACTGATAGATTGAGGATTTGTGACAAGCTTTGTGAATTTAGAAGGAGCTGCAGACTTGTGTTTCTCGGTGTTCCGTATAATTAGTAAGTCTGGCTGTTCAGTTTTCTTTTGCTGGAATATCATTGTATCTTCTAGTGTTACGTATAGCTCTGGTTTCTTCGCTTCAGACGCATCTGTGAAAATAAAACTGTTGAGTATAGGACTGGTAAGTATCGCAGCAGAACGCAGAGATCAGGATGTGTTTTTTTACCTTGCTCCCCACAAGAATTTGCCCTGTTCTGTTAAATATTATCGTCAATGCGTTTACAATATTTAAACTCACAAACACAAACAGCCTCTCTTCATTCTCTCTGATTGTCTCTCTACGGTAACAGTAGCGGAGCATTTTCTGGAGGTAGTTGAACAAGTATGACATTTTTTTTTTAATTTCTCTAAGATTTAGATCGAATTAACCCGCGAGCACTCGCGCTATGAGCATTTCCCTCACGGTAACTTTAAAAAGCGTGTTATTTTGTCAAAAATGTGCATAGGTACCTCATTCACGCTATAGCTGACTTTTAGTCCTCTCTCGTGCCCTATATACCGGTTTCATGTGCTTAGTGCTCCTCTATTAGTAGAGGGAAAGGATTTGATCGGCAGGGTCGCGTCGACCCTGCCGATCAAATCCTTTCCCTCTGGAGCGTTTTGCTCATCGCGCGAGTATCAGTGTAAGTATTTTTTTCTTGATTTTTACTTAGAATAAATATTTATATAATCATTTATTGCTATTTTTATATTAAATAATAGTCCGGTATCATTAAATAATAATTAAAAAATATAATAATCAATAAATTAATCTAGTTTAAAATTTTACAGATGGTTAGTCAACAGCAACACGTTCTGATGAGAAAATTAGCACCCGGAGACAGTATTTGAAATAATTAGTTCTACATTTAACACAACCCCAAATACATCGATGATCCACCATGCACAACCTGTCACATATCATTCAGCAAATTTTCCTTTGAACCTTGCGTTTCTAGGACTGAGAAAACCAATGTTATCTGCGCGATTTGTTGTGAAATCGCAAATCAAAAAGACATGTTTTACTGTAATTTTTTTTTTGTGTTCCGAACATGTTTTTATTTTATGTTATATATGTAAAGGTCATGCACATGATGAGGATTAATACCGTACCATTTTCACATGTTTTTTTTTGTGTAATTTAATTATTATCATTTTTTTATCAAAAGTAGGTTCAAATAACGGCAATTAAGCTATTATGTTTGTTACTGAAAATTAAAAGTATATCAAACATTGCGTAATTATAAAAGAACATTTCATTTGATTAAATATGATTGTTTTAATATATTTTAGTCACATATATCACATCAATGTCCAATACTCCAATATGACTGCATATAAAGTGTGAGCAAAATGCTCTATGCGCGAGTGTCTATGTAACTTTCGAGGGCGCGAGTGCTGCCGGGTTAAAATAATCAGCAATGAACAAATACACAATTTAAAAAATGGATAGGTAACTGTTTGAATTAGTAACTAACTTCCAGTTTTAAGTTATTTCTTTCCAAAACCCAGAATTATTGTTGTTTTACCATTTAATACACGAAATAGTGAGTTACTTAGTTATCTTGACAAACAAATAGAAACAATCGGAAAAATTTGACGTTTTTTAACATTCTAAATAAATATCCGGCATCCGTAAAATTATCATATTTTCCGTATGCCGAGCAAAGGAGATGTTTCATTTTCGGCCATCACAAGTACATTATATCAAAAAAGAAGAAATACCACAAATTCGGGAAAAATATTCTCTGGTGGATTTGCGCCTGATTTGTTGTGTACATAAAAATATAGTTTTTCAATTATTGCCATGTTTTATTCAACATGGCGTCTCGTTTGCTTGCATAATTCATTCGTTCTGAAATTATGTCTCATCAAATTAATGTTAAGTATAAAAAATAAATAAAAAATGTGTGTATTCTTGAAGTGTTTAAATAAACTACATATATTCTATTGTATTTTTGAGTAAACATTATTAAGTACCACGATTTTAAATCTTCTACAAACAAAAACAAAAATATAAATTATTTTAATAACATTTAACTTGAATGAAATTAAAATAATTTATATCTTGTTTTTTTTCAGTGGTTGGTTGCACTAGCAGTAAAAGTATCGGGCGTCATAAGGGGAGGGTATATATTCTTATATATTGTATATATGCTTTTGCGGTTGCACAACGACACGCTTTGCTTCTGCTTTGCTTGGTAGCATAGATGCAAACCTACCTTGCCACTTTCTTCTGAGGAGGCAAGGAGGCGAGGTCTTGAGGGAGAGTGCAACAGTCACGTTGATCCTCAAGGCAAGTCTGGTGAGTTACCTTCTCGTGGTTGCCGCCCCGTTATCGGTCTAATTCCGTAAGAAATAGACGTAACAGAAACCACCGGGCGATATTCTTTTAAATTTATTGTATTTATTTATATATACTCCCTTATAAAACTATCCCCCCCCTTAACCAAAATCCCTCCATCCCATCCCTATATCCCGTCGATCCCAGAGGAAGGGCAACCTCGATTCCAAAAAAGCCCACCCCCACCACTATGAACAAGCAGGAGGATCAAGTATCTACCCAGGTGGGTCCCGGCCAAGCCGGGGAATCCCACACCGCTACGGCGGTCAGCCCCCATCGTAATCTGGGGGGGCAACCGACTGCTTTAAAATTACTTCGCCACGCGACTTCGCGCGGCTGGCAGCTAATTTAGCGCCCTTAGCACAGGCAGCGACTTACGCGCCAACAAATACCACACAGGCTGCGACAGACGCGCCAAATTCCACTACCCAAAGTATGCCCCCCACGAGCCTCTGGCAGCAGAGCATCGTGAGGAACAGCATTACGAATCCTGACGAGAACCAAGACAGAACTAGACCAGGAAGGACGGGGACCGATGCAGGTGGCTCCACAACTTTCCCGACTAGCGGAGTACGCCCGCTGAGTAAGCGCGAAAAACCTAGGCGGGAAAGAAAGGCAGTACGCGACCAGCCGCGAGTTTGCGAAGGGGCAACCCAGCGCGAAAAGCGGCCGGACGCGGAACCCGGCGGCCAGCCGCGAGTTTGCGAATCCTGACGAGAACCAAGACAGAACTAGACCAGGAAGGACGGGGACCGATGCAGGTGGCTCCACAACTTTCCCGACTAGCGGAGTACGCCCGCTGAGTAAGCGCGAAAAACCTAGGCGGGAAAGAAAGGCAGTACGCGACCAGCCGCGAGTTTGCGAAGGGGCAACCCAGCGCGAAAAGCGGCCGGACGCGGAACCCGGCGGCCAGCCGCGAGTTTGCGAAGGGGCAACCCAGCACCATCAGAAACAACAAAATCTGCGGCCTCAGTAACATCGGAGGTAAGATAATTGTTGACACACACAGATCAGACAAACCAAGAACATGTGCTTACATACCCAAAGAAATCCCCACCGCGCCTCTCACTCAATTCTGTTCCAGAGATCTGACAGCCGTCAGGTTGCAGACAGGAAGCGACGTCTCTGATGTCGTACTGGCCTAGTGCGACACTGCGAGGACGCCAAACTAGACCTGATCATATGCACTGACTCAAACGCGCACCACCCACTCTGGGGCAGCGACGCACCGAACGCCAGAGGAGAGGTACTAGCTATCCACCTATTTATTCTCTACTAACCTTAACATCGTAAACCGGGGCTCTGAACCCACTTGGGTCACAGTCCGAGGACAAACGATCATAGACCTAACGATTGCTACAGAAAACGCGACTAACCACATCACTAACAAGTAGTGACCGACCGAAATTTCGGTTTCGGTTTCGGTTTCGGCCGGTTTCGGCCAAAATATCTAGTTTCGGCCCTAGTTTCGGTTTCGGCCAAAATATAGCCGAAACTTTCGGCTCTGCCGAAACTCAAGTGTTCGTGCATTTTCGTGCCTCGTTCGGTTAAATTCGTAGCTAACACGTGCTTGCTCGCCGGCGGGGCGCCCGCCGGCTCAGTTCGCCACCGTCCATTTAATCGTGAGTTGAGGTTATGTTTTTGAGTTTACTGCCAAGAGTAGGTAAGTCTTGTATATTCATGTCAGAATCAAATTTGTTACGAGTGAGTTACATTAATGAATAAAGAACTTATCAATCGTCAAGGTAATGACTGAATTCGAAATACAAGTTAACAGTTTCTTCATTGAAATAATGCTACGAGTATTTATTTATTTCAACTCGAGTAATTTCGTATTGCTGAGTATAGTGCGATTGTTGAGACTTCAAATCCAGTGAAACATTGAAAACAATGAATTTTTATAATTTAGAATACATTATGTATGGCTCAGTAAAAGTTAATAGCATAGAAAAATAGCGATTTCATAAAAATCTGCTATTTTCATTACTTTGCCGTTTACCATTACTTTCATTTCGTTTTTTCAAAATTTCGATAAAAATTCAGCAGTTTCGATTCCCGGCCAGGATTATTGATTTTTCTAAAATCCAATGATACACTTTTAGTTATCGTTAAAATCGGTCTCTAGACTCATTCAACGTCTTTCGATATTCCTCATAGTTAAGGATATAGGCAACTACGCCCAGTCGAAAAATATTCACCCTGTATATATAATAACTTTTTTCATGTCGAAAAATGTAAAAAAAAACATTAAAGAACAAGGTTCAAAAATGTATGGACACCGTCCCCACCCATGTAGCACCTCAAAATCTATGTCATTCGAAAGATCATAACCATCTTATCATTTTATTGTTCTACGGCGAAACTGAAATGTGCATCCGAAAAAAGTTATATCGACATGAAGGAACCGGAATCAGTCACCACAATACTATGTTCCCGATCACGATGGTTTTCTCTTAAATTATTACCGTGGAATGATTTCGTTCGTTCGTGGCTAATTGAAAAGCTCGCAGCTAAATAATTTAACCACACAGGCCGATCATTCGGGTTAAGCCGCGCTTACCGAGGTCGGTCTGTGGATGGGTAACAATCTGTCATTGTAGTTTCCTCCGTGCCTCGGAAATCACGTAAAGCCGTTGGTTCCGGCCATCATTGTAGATTTTTGACAGTCTTTACAATCAGAAGCTCTAAAATCTGACCACCAGTCTTACCATGGGGTATCGTATTACCTAATTACTGGGTTGTGGAGGTCCGATAGGCAGTCGCTCTATGTAAAATACTGATATTCAGCTAGCTGCATCTGGTTCAACTGGAAGCCGACCCCAATATAGTTGGGAAAAGGCTAGGAAGGCGGTGGATGACTTTTTTCGGAGTTTTCAAACAACTCTTTGAAACTAAATGGTGACTTCCGCACGGAAACAACTCACGGAGCAGAAAAAAGTTCAATGAAGAATTCTAATGAATATCGTTATTGTGAAGTAACCAATGACTGTTTTGAGGAGTATTCAAATAAAAATATCTTTTTAAACACAAATAAAATCGTTAACTTTTTATCGCCACAAATACAGTTTTCGGTTGTGAGATCGAGCTGTCCTGCCCCTTACGGCGCCTGCCTCCTCCTTCGCTAGCTCGCCTATCGCCGTCGCGAGGACACGGTGATGCTCTGTCCAAGCGGGGTAGACCTGCACCGTATCTTCCGAGCGGACCTCGTAGTGATGACACAGTCAATTGTTCCTTCCCTATCAGATACAGGAACCTCTCGAAACTTATGTATCCGGTGAAGACCTGCGTCAAGCGGAAGGTGAGGCAACCGCCCATGGCGCATCTCTAGCCATTCCTTAAAAAGGGTCTTACCACCGCGATTGCGGCGTGCCCGGAGTGATGAGGGTATGCCTGGGCCAGCGACTTGTAATAATACGCGATGGGTCGTATCGGGCGGCCGATGCGATTAGGGACCGGGAAAGAAACGCTTGGAAAGGCTTTTCATGAACTGAAGAATTGTGGGGAATTTAAGGTATCCTGACTTTCTTGAGGAACCGGTTTTCGACAGTCAGTCAGTCAATTTCGTTCGGTACTGTAGGGTTGGAAGGCATTAAGAGAATTTCGTTGGGCTAGCCAGTGCCTGGGACAATATTGCAATAGACACTGAAAACACCGAATAATGTATTTGTTGCGATAAAAAGTTAACGATTTTATTTGTATTTAAAAAGATATTTTTATTTGAATACTTCTAAAAACGGTCAATGGTTACTTCACAATAACGATATTCATTACAATTCTTCTTTGAACTTTTTTCTGCTCCGTGAGTTGTTTCCGTGCGGAAGTCATCATTTAGTTCCAAAGAGTTGTTTGAAAACTCCGAACAAAATCATCCACCACCTTCCTAGCCTTTTCCCAACTATATTGGGGTCGGCTTCCAGTTGAACCAGATGCAGCTGATTATCAGTATTTTACATAGAGCGACTGCCGATCGGACCTCCACAACCCAGTAACTGGGTCCCCCATGGTAAGAATGGTGGTCAGATTTTAGAGCTTCTGATTGTAAATACTGTCAACGATCTACAATGATGGCCGGAACCAACGGCTTTCCGTGATTTCCGAGGCACGGAGGAAACTACAATGACAGATTGTTACCCATCCACAGACCGACCTCGGTGAGCGCAGCTTAACCCGAATGATCGGCCTGTGCGGCTGTAATTATTTAGCTGCGAGCTTTTCAATTAGCCACAAACGAACGAAATCATTCCACGTTAATAATTAAAGAGAAAACCACCGTGGTCGGGAACATAGTATTGTGACTGATTCCGGTTCCTTCATGTCGATATAACTTTTTTCAGATGCACATTTCAGCTTCGCCGTAGAACAATAAAATGATAAGACGGTTATGATCCTTCGATTGACATAGGTTTTAAGGTGCTACAAGGGTGGGGACGTTTTGGGCATTGTTCTTTCAGAAAATAATCGAAATTTTAAATGTGTTAAAAAGTTTCGGTTTCGGTTTCGGTTTCGGCCGAAACTGAGAGCAAGGCCGAAAGTTCGGTTTCGGTTTCGGTTTCGGCTGAAAAATCAGTTTCGGTCGGACACTACTAACAAGCACGTATCGGACGAGCCTTCCTGCTCTGACCATAGAAGAATCCGCTTCACACTGACCACCAACACGAGGAAACCCACACCGAGGCGAAACCCGCGGCGCACTGATGTGCCCGGATATAAACGCCTCCTAGCCTCCTTGCTGGCTAGACACCTATCACAAATAACCATAAGAGACCCAACCCAACTAGAATACACAGTAACAAAACTATCGGAATATCTAACAGAAGCTTACCATGCATGCTGTAAACTAAGAGAGCCAAAAACCAGTCATGAGAGGAATCCCTGGTGGAACGCTGAACTTGGTAAACTCAGAGATGCATTACGTAAGCAATTCAACAGAGCCAAAAACACTAGATTCCCAAACGACTGGGAACTATACAAAGAGACCCAGTACACATATAAAAAGCAAATCCGAATAGCCAGGAAGACAGCCTGGCGCAAATTCTGTGAATCTATTGAGACCAACAACGAAGCCGCAAGGGTAAGGAAAATCCTCTCAACCGACCAGGACCGAACTCTTGGAACGCTGAAAAAACCCGACAATACATTATACACTCACGGACCTGGAAACCAGTAAGGTCCTTCTTGAGACTCACTTCCCCGACTGTAAACTCCTAGAGGACAGGACATGGGAGGCAGAACCAGACTGGACCCCAACGGATATGGACTGGTCCAGAGCCCACAGCATAATAACGGAAGACCGGATAAGGTGGGCCATTAACACCTTTCAGCCATATAAGTCCCCAGGACTAGATGGCATCTTTCCGGCCCTACTACAGTGGGGGGTTGCACATCTACTACCATACCTGATGGAAATCTATCAGGCCTGCATAGCACTTAGACATATACCCCTAGCATGGCGGGAGGTAAAAGTCATCTTCTTACCCAAACCTGGCAAAACGGACTACACCCAACCCAAGGCTTATCGACCTATAAGCCTTACATCTTTCCTACTGAAGACCCTCGAGAGACTCTGTGATAGGTATATCCGAGACGGACCTCTTCGGGAAAAACCGCTTCACAAACAACAGCACGCATACTCCACGGGCAGATCAACGGAATCCGCGCTACATAGCGTAGTATCCAAGATTGAATGTGCAGTGGACCACAAATGCTCAGCACTGGCCGCCTTTATTGACATTGAGGGCGCCTTTAACAAAACCACGTTCAACAGCATCAACATGGCCTTAGACAGGCACAACATAGACCCAACCCTGAGCGAATGGATTAGCAACATGCTCAAGCAAAGAGCTGTACCAGTTACAGTAAATGACACTACAAGGGCCATCGTGGCGAAAGGCTGCCCACAAGGGGGAGTCCTCTCACCGCTACTATGGAACCTGGTTGTAGATGACCTCATTAAAACACTAAATGAAAACGGTTATTTCACTGTAGGGTATGCCGACGATATAACCATAATAATAAATGGCACTCACGAAAATACCCTGTGCAACCTCATGCGCCAAGCATTGAAAATAGTGGAGGACTGGTGCAACAAACACCAGCTATCAGTAAATCCTTCAAAAACCGAGCTGATTCTCTTCACAAAAAACCGGCCAAGTGCGTGTCGGGCCACGCACAGTGTAGGGTTCCGTAGTTGCCCATCAAAATACTTATGCGAACTATGTAACTAAACTAATTCGCTGAATTTAACTTTAAAAAGAAGAATTTTCAAAATCGGTCCAGGAGTCTTTGAGAAATCAGGGAAAATACATAAGAAAAAAGATTACGACGAATTTAGAACCTCCTCCTTTTTTTGAAGTTAGTTAAAAATAGTTGACGATAAAAACCTACCTATCCCCAAAAAACATACCTATTACAGCTGTAAAAATAAAGTTGACAAACTTACATTTGCAGTTGAAGAACATGTTCTCCGATACATTTTGTTTAAGAAAACATATTATCCAAGTACATTTTATAAGTTGGTCGACTATTACTCGTAAAGTTGTAAAGCCTACTTAGTCATGATAATTTTCTTTTAAACTTCGTTATATATAATACTATTGTGAATTTTTTCACACCCCCAAACATAACCGTTTAGCTGGTAGAGGGGGGGGACACTCGAATCGAGCAAAAATTAGGACTTTAAAGCTTAATATTTCACAAATGAATTTTTTTATCAAAAAACTGTTAATGGAAACTATCATTATTTTTTAAAGGCCTATTTAATGATACCCCACACTAAGGGGTACGCGAGAAAAAAAAAATCCGCACTTTACGTGTAAGTACAGGAGGTACCCTAAAAAAAATATTTTACGAGATTTTATTTTACCACTTTTTCGGCACAACAAATCCGTATATTTACACCAAATTACAGCTCTCTAGTACTGTGCGTCTCTGAGCTAAACTGCGGACAGACGGACGGACGGACGGACATGGCGAAACTATAAGGGTTCCTTGTTGACTACGGAACCCTAAAAAGAGGAAGCTACCGACCCTACAACTTCCACGTTTCTTTGGAACCACCCTAAGCCTGTCAACTGAATCCAAATACCTGGGCATCTTTTTGGATAAACAGCTGAATTGGGCAATACACATCAACTACATCACCACAAAAGCCAGCATATCCCTGTGGCAGTGCATGCGAATGCTTGGCAGGAATTAGGGGATCAGTCCCAAGATCACTCACTGGCTATATACCACTGTCATACGACCGACAGTCATTTACGGCTCATTGGTCTGGTGGCCCAGAACAAACCTGAGCACAACCCAAAAAGACCTCGAAAAGCTGCAGCGATTTGCTTGTATGGCAGTCACTAGCTGTATGAGAACTGCACCCACCGCTGCCCTACAGGCAATGCTTGGACTGCCACCTCTACACCTCTGCGTGCAGAAAGAGGCGGCCCTAGCCGCCTTTAGGCTTCATGCCCTGGGAACCCTAAACAAAGACTCCAGAATTAAACACACGCGAATTAAGAATGATGCGATCGAACAACAGCCAATGATGGCATCACCATGCGACAAAGCCCCAAGACAATACCACTTTGAAAAGCACTACAATATCACACTTGCAGAAGAGCAGTGTGACTATTCAGGCCCGAAAGAGCTGAGGATATACACAGATGGATCAAAGAATGATTCCGGAACCGGGGCTGGAGTCTTCTCACACGACCTTAACATAAATATATCCAGCCCGCTGAGAATATACAACACCGTCTACCAGGCGGAATGCATGGGCATTATTCGTTGTGTGCGCGATGACAGCGCCCCTAGTGGCCGCAACTATTCAGGACTTGTCATCTGTCAAATCATGTCAACTAGATGATAAGATATCTTTGTGATATTAAATTCCGACTAGTTTTTCAACGAAATTGAAAAAATAGTGTAAAAAGTGAGTGTGTATATTATACCTAGCGATTTTCTTCCTCGTGGAAAATGTGGATATTATAATACGCACGGGATTTGAATCGGTTAAGCATAAAATACATTTCCAACCTCAAACTGAGCAAAAAGGGAAAAAATTAGTATTAGCACAGCATGTGAGAGAAGTGGAAGAGCTTAGAACGAACGGGAAAAGTTAAAGTTAAAGTTTTCGTATTAAATTATAAAGAAAGTTATGAAAATAAAGCAACTTGACACATGACAGCCCAGAATTAATTCACATTTCTGCCACGTCGTGCGCTACGATCGATTTGCCGTTCCCCACCACCCACTTCGCACATAGTCAATACAAGCAGCATATGCGATAGAGGCCAGAAGAGTTACGGACACCCATATACGTATACTCTCTGATAGCGCCTCAGTCCTTCAATCGTTGGAGAAACAATATACCACTTCAAGCTTAATATTAGAATGTCACAATGCACTAGAACGTCTAACGGTATCTAAACGCAACAAAGTGACACTACAATGGATTAAAGGACACAGCGGATCATTGGGCAACGACGCGGCTGATGAACTAGCTAGGAGAGCATCCAGCGCATCAGTTTGCGGACCTGAACCCATTATACCCATCCCCTTCAACCAGATACGTAGATGGCTGCAGGAGCGCACCCTCACACAAGCAGAGAGATGGTGGACCTCGACACCAGGCTGCAGGCAATCCAAGGAAGCCCTGCCATCCCTAGATGGCAGGCTAACCAGACGTCTTTTACGCCTGGACAGGACCGGCATGCGTCTGCTGACAGGGACCATAACGGGACACTGCTCCCTAAACAAACACTTCCACACAATAGGCATAACGGACAGCCCCCTGTGCAGGGCATGCATGGAGACTGAGGAAACCGTCGCGCATGTGCTCTTCGAGTGCACAGGTGCCACACAGATCAGGACAGAAACCCTCGGGACACCCAGGACTTACACAGATGTTCTCCACAGACCAAAGAACCTGATAAACTTCTGGAGGGAGGTGGGCTGGTTGGAATAAGCCACCAAGGCCACTATGGCCCACGCACAATGGTCCACATGAAGGACTAAGTGCGGAAACCAAAACCCCTAACATAGAACATAGATCGGGCGTCATTATCCTCAACGGAAGCCTCAAAATTGAAGATTGACCCAGTTGCATGAATCTTTTATTCGGGTTTCTGAACCCTCAAAATTACCGCTTGTTTATTGGAATAAAAGACCAAAAGCCATGCCATAAATATATAAATAAAAAAACGGTCTTGAAGTGTTAAAAATTTAGTAATATTCTATTGTATGTACACATTTTCGAGTAAACATAATTGACACAGTTCTCATCTTAGAAAACTATTTAGGAAGTTGGTTCTGATGAACAAAAACAAACAAAACATTTTTTTTTTTTTTTATGGCAATCGGCCGTAGCAATGCGTGCCAGTGTCATGTAGTGACCACAGGGTAAGCAGCGAAGTGACTATACATGGGTATTTTATTAAATTTAAGTTTACAAAGAGAATAATGAACTTAAACTTTTTGAGGCAATTCTTCTAGCCCTGAAATAAACACAAAACCTAGGAGTTAGTAATAGTTAGTAACATAGAATATATACGTCAAGACAATATAATAATTATTAATTAGGCTATGTCTGATTTTTATAATTTAATATTGTTATTGGAAATAAATTTAATAAAAGCACGTATAATTTGGGGATTAGGGAAAAATGAGAGGAGGTGACGGACATTACTGGGTTTTTGGATGTTCAATTTTGTAATAACCTGATCAAAAGAGGAAACATTATTCAAAGGGCAATTTAAAAATATGTGATCTAATGTACCATCATCCAGCCCACATTCACACAAGGAACTGTCCCGGACCCTAATTTTATGGAGGAAAACTGGGGTACAGCAGTGGCCAATACGGATTCTGCATATGACGGATGTGACGGTTTTGGATGTTTCTTTGTATTTATAAAACCAAGGCTTGGAAGGAATGGTTGGTTGAATAGATGCGAACAAGCTAGCCTTTGACTTGCTAGATTGAGACCAGTGGTCTTGCCAGGATTTAAAAAGATCTACTTTGGCCTTGTGAATTAGGTCATAGACCTGAATAGCATAATGTTTTTTATCTGCCAGATTGCTGCTGATCGCATTCTTAGCTGCTTTGTCTACCACCTCATTGCCCGTAATATCCACATGACTAGGAATCCATACTAATATGATTTCAACGTTTTTTTTAAAACAAGAATGTAGGACAGTTTTGATTTCGACAATAATTGGGCTACGTAGGTTATCTTTAAATGAATTTTTAACTATTGCCTGCAGAGCACTCATGGAATCAGAGAAGATGACTGCTTTTGAGATAGCTGAATGAGAGGAAATAAATAAACACGCCTCCAGAATTCCAATGCATTCCCCAGTAAAAACTGAAGACTCGGGAGGGCACTGGAACTGGAGGAATATCTTGGAGTTGGAATTATATACAGCAATGCCTGTTCTACCGTCGGAGGTCAATTTAGAAGCGTCAGTATAAAATTTGTAGTGATCAGGCCAGTTGTTATTAACAGTCGAAAGAAAAAGGTCATTAGCATTGATGGTATCCTTATTTATTCCAATAAAAGAGATTTTTGGAACAAAATTTAGAACTTCATATGGACATGAGTAGAGTGGGAATTTATTACACTGAGGAATGGGAGAATTGATTTCCACATTCCGGATTTTCCTTAATGAATTAAGGATCAAAGGGGGGTCTTTATGCTTCCAGTAATCGCTTTGTCTACATAAATTATCTAGTATGGAAAGCTTAGAAAGAACAACGTGATTACTAAGAAAATATACCTTGTACATATATTTATCGGCTAGGTATTGTCTACGGAGAAGAAGGGGAGGGTCGCCACTCTCAACTTGCAGAGCGTTGGTAGGAGTGGATCTCATACATCCTAGTACAATGCGGAGGGATTTCGACTGAATAGTTTCCAGCTTGGCTAACGCAACTTTACTACAGGGTTCCAGGAGGAAAGACCCATAGTCCAGTAAGCTTCTTATTGTAGCATTGTATATGAGTTTAAGAGTAAAGGGATGAGCACCCCACCATACTCCCGCTAAAGCACGTAGCATATTAAGGTTCTTGTCACATTTATTGATTATATAATTGAGATGAAAGACACCACTTAATTTACAATCTAAAATGACCCCAAGGAATTTCACCTTATCCTCGACCTTGATCGGGGCTCTCTCAATTTCAAGGTGGGCATATGGAGTTAAGCGTTTCCGTGAGAAAACAACAACGGAGCTTTTAGGAGCTGACAAGCTAAGGCCATGAGAGATTAACCACTGGTTAAGGGGGTTAAGGGATGTTTGCATGGATTCTGTAGCAAGTTCAATGGATGAGGTAGGAATATATAAGGCTAGGTCGTCTGCATATTGTAAAATCTGGCAGTCGCTATTAAGGGACTTGTGAAGATCAGAGGTGTAAATACTGTAATATAATAGTATCAACCAAAACTAAACGCATACAACACTTGTCAATGGTCAATGCGAACAAAACGCGAATCAAGTACAGACGGTGGTGAAACAGTCATTACATCATGACATAAACTTTGTATGCGTTTAGGCGTGGGTACAGACTGTTTAAAATGACTGAGACACAAGTCGGTCGATGACAGGAGGGCATTCGCGCCTTTTATCGGAGTCAAGAAGCATTGTATAGAATTGTTATAAAGATTAACTAATATAAGAAGAAAGAAACAATATAGGATTCCATAAAACTCAATTGTGTTTTATTGAGAATATTACATGGCGCAGCCGAAAACCGAACCAAGAAGAAAATATTGATGAATATAGAAAATAAATTATTGGAAGACATGGACATGGCGTCACCTATTGAATACAGGATGCCATCACCACTTAAACTGGATTCAATTGAAGAAATGTTGCCCAGGTGGAAAAGTTTTAAACAGCAGCTGAAAGTTTTCATATCGGCGGCTGGTTTGGAAAAAGTAACAGAAGCAAGGAAAGCTTCCATCTTACTCAACTGCATAGGGCAGGAAGGTCAAGACCTTTACTTTAATATTCTTAAAGGTAATGAAGAAAGTCATAAGTTTGAAGAATTGCTTTTGTTGTTTGATCAGTATTTTGAACCCAAGCAAAATGAACTCATCAGTACCTACAGTTTCTTTAAACGTGACCAGCAAGAAGGTGAAACTTTTGATAACTTCTACAGTGAAATAAGAAGGTTGGTTAAAAATTGCAACTTTAAAGATGATGCAAGAATGTTGAGAGACAGGATTGTCATGGGCGTTTATGACAAGAAAATACAACAAAGGCTTTTGGAAGATAGCGCACTAACACTTGAAAAAGCAGTTGACAAATGCAGATCCACCGAGTTGGCTAAGGAACATGTGAGAGTGATGAAAAAACAAGAGGATGCTGTGGCAGTTGATGTGCTTCAGAACACAAGCCTGAAGGACTCCCAGAATAAGTTAGAAGCTAAGTATACCAGGAACACAAATAGTAAAATCAAAGCAAACAATAAAAATAGTGGGGATTATGTTTTCCAATGTTTAAAATGTAATAGACAGCATGGGCCAAGACAGTGCCCCGCTTTTGGCAAAGTTTGTGCTAAATGCCAAAAATTGAACCATTTTGCAGTAGTTTGTAAAAGTAAATCTGTGAATTTAGTTCAAGAAATAGAAAAGCCAAATGATGATAGTTTTGTTCATGATTTGTGACTAGTAAAGATGTGTCATTCCATTGGTAATAATAGGAAGAATGGACAGGAATGGTTAACAACATTAAAAATAGAAAATAAAAAAGTTATATTAAAATGTGACACAGGAGCACAAGTTAATGTTTTGTCATTAAAAGATTTTAAATTGATTGTCGGTGATGAAAATCCTAAATGGTCTGAGACATCAATTTTACTTGAAGCATTTGGGGGTCATAAGATAAAACCATTGGGTAAAAGAATATTAAATGTTCATTTAAAGAACAATAAAACCCTTAAAGTGGAATTTGTTATTATTAAAAATGATGTGCGTCCTATATTGGGTTTTAACTCCCTTATAGATTTGGAATTATTAAAGAACTATAATATTAATAGCTTATGTGTAGACAAAAACAGTATTATTAATCAGTTTTCTGAACTTTTCCAGGGAATAGGTGAATTTCACACTCCGCTGGAACTGCACACCCAGGTCGATGCACAGCCAGTGATCAAACCACCACGTAGAGTCCCTCAGGCATTGATGAAAAGACTGGCGGACAAATTAAAAAATCTGCAAGAACATCAAATTATTGAGAAAGTTGAACACCCAAAATCTTTTGTAAGTAATCTTGTTATAATCGAAAAAAGTGATGGCAACTTAAGAGTTTGTTTAGATCCACAACACTTAAACAAAGTATTATTAAGACAATATCATCTCATTCCGACCTTGCAAGAAATAGTAAGTAAATTAAGTAATAAAAGTGTGTTCTCGGTACTTGATTTGTCAGATGGGTTTTACAATATAAAACTAACAGAGAAATCATCAGATCTATGTACATTCAGTACCCCATTTGGGTGTTACAAATTTCTTAGATTGCCATTTGGGTTATCAGTAGCTCCTGAGATTTTCCAAAAATATACTGAGAAAGCATTCGGTGATATACCTGGTGTGGTAATTTATTGTGATGATCTGTTAATATGTGCAGAAAATGAAACTGAACATGATAAAATACTAAAACAAGTACTTCAAAGAGCTAAAGAGAATAATGTAAAATTTAATAAAAGAAAATTCCAGTACAAACTAAAAGAAGTTAAATATTTTGGACACATTTTTTCCAGGGACGGAATGAGAATTGATAGTGATAGGGTAAAAGCAATATTAAATATTAAAAGTCCAAGTAATAAAAAAGAACTGCAGGTATTTTTGGGAATGGTAAACTATTTAAGAAATTTTATTTGTAATTTAGCAGAGTTAGTATCTCCTTTACAAATGTTATTAAAAAGAAATACAACTTGGTTATGGACAGAAATTCATGAAAAGACCTTTAATAATATTAAAAGATGTATTAGTTCAGCACCTGTTTTACAAAATTATAATGATAAATTACCAAATACAATTCAATGTGATGCATCTAAGGATGGACTTGGTTGTTGTTTAATGCAAAATGGCAAGCCTGTCTGTTATGCTTCTAGAAGTTTAACAAGTGCAGAGAAAAATTTTTCACAAATTGAAAAAGAATTGTTAAGTGTAGTATGGGCCACAAAAAAGTTTCATTATTACATTTATGGAAAAAAATGTAATGTTCTAAATGATCATAAACCTTTAGAAACATTGTTAAAAAAAGGAATACATGAAATTCCTTCAGCTCGTTTACAAAGATTAAAATTAAAGCTATTAAAGTATGATATTGATTTTAAATATCAGAAAGGACGGTTAATGCACATTGCAGATCTGTTATCCCGCTCATACTTGCATGAAGTTGATGAAGATCAGTCCTATATGTTTGAGGTAGTGCATTGTATTGGTTTGGCAACACATTTGCAATGTACAGTTGAGCAAAAACAAGAGTTAATAAGAGAAACAAACAAAGATGAAGAATTAAGTCAACTGTCGAATTTTACTTTGAATGGATGGCCAATCAATATAAAAAACCTATCAGTAAATCTAAAAAATTATTACAAATTCAGGGAAAATATAACAATTGATAAACAACTAATTTTTATGAATGACAGATTAATAGTTCCACAATCCTTAAGGGTTAAGTTCTTGAATAAATTACATGAAGGACATTTGGGAATGACTAAAATGAAACAGGTAGCTAGAGGTTTATATTATTGGCCATACATTGATTCACAAATAGAAAGAATAGTAAGTAAATGTTATATTTGTCAGACTTACCAAAATAATAACATTAAAGAACCTTTGTTGTCACATGAAGTACCAGATTTACCTTTCTCAAAAATTGGGGCAGATATTATGGATTTCAGAAATAACAGCTATCTTGTTTTATATGATTATATGTCAAAGTGGTTAGATATAAGAAAATTAACTAGCAAGTCTGCACAATCAGTAATAAATGCACTGATTGATATTTTTAGTTGTTTTGGTATACCATCAGAAGTAGTAACAGATCATGTTCCTTTTGACTCTTTACAGTGTAAAAAATTTGCAAGTGACTGGGGCTTCAAATTTACTTATTCAAGTCCACGTTACCCACAATCTAATGGTATGGCAGAGCGAGGTGTTCAAATTGCTAAGAAATTGTTAACAAAATGTCATGAAGACAAGACAGACTATAGACTAGCATTATTACAATATAGGTCATCACCAGTTTCAGGTACACATTTCTCACCAGCTCAATTAATTATGAATAGAAACCTAAAAACTAAGTTACCATCCACTCATAAATATTTACAACCTAAGTTAAATAACAATGTAAAAATGGAATTTAGAAAAGTAGTACATAGAAATATAAATAATTATAATAAGACAGCGAAAACAAAGGGTAACTTTTGTGTTAATCAGGAGGTGTGGTTTTTAAAAGATCCATTAAAATGTAAATGGTATTTGGGTAAAATTATAAAAGTTAATAATAACAGGTCTTATGATGTAAAAGACACTGAGGGTTGTGTTTATACAAGAACATCTTATCATATAAGATCTCAATAATTTGATGAACTTGGGTGTGTGGTTCAATGCAGCATTATGTTAATTTACATAATTGTTTTAGTTTATAGTACGTATATTGAAACTTAAAGTTTTGCTTCATTTCCTAAGTTAATTTACGCATGTTTTAGTTTAAGTATAGTACCTATTAAAACTGAAGGTTTTGCTTTATTTCATGGATACCTACTTTGTTAAATGCAAGAGTTGGTTTTGTATGAGTGTTAAGAGTCATTTTGCGTTAATATAATGTGTTTTTTTTTTTTGAAAAGGTAAAAATGTTGGAGGGTTATGGGATCTGTAACTTTTTTTTTTTTGTGTTTTTTTTTAACGAAAGGGGTATGATGTAATATAATAGTATCAACCAAAACTAAACGCATACAACACTTGTCAATGGTCAATGCGAACAAAACGCGAATCAAGTACAGACGGTGGTGAAACAGTCATTACATCATGACATAAACTTTGTATGCGTTTAGGCGTGGGTACAGACTGTTTAAAATGACTGAGACACAAGTCGGTCGATGACAGGAGGGCATTCGCGCCTTTTATCGGAGTCAAGAAGCATTGTATAGAATTGTTATAAAGATTAACTAATATAAGAAGAAAGAAACAATATAGGATTCCATAAAACTCAATTGTGTTTTATTGAGAATATTACAAATACTATATAAAAGAGGACTTAGTACTGAACCCTGGGGTAAACCACGCCAAACAGTTCTGGGGTCATGTGATTCTCCAGGGACGTGGAGTTTAACACTACGACCAGCCAACAAGTTACAGATACAATTAATAATCTTTACAGGGATACTCAGCTGGCGTAATTTACTTCTGAGTACCGAAAGAAGAACATTGTCGTAAGCTGCAGAAATGTCAAGAAAGACCGCCAGAACAGACTCATTTTTGCTGAAAGCAATCCGGATATCAGTCATCAGAACACCAATACTGTCCATTGTACTAGCCCCCTTTCGGAAACCAAATTGAGATTTGGCTAGAAGACCACGTCCTTCAACCAACCACTCCAATCTGTTTTTAATAAGGTGTTCCAATATTTTACCTATTACAGGTGATAGAGCAATGGGTCGAAAATTATCGGGGCAATCGGGAGGTTTCCCTGGTTTTAGAATAGGAATTATAAGCTGCGTTTTCCAAGAATCAGGGATATGTGAGAGATTAAAACATGTGTTAATTAATGATAAAAGATATTGGCGACTGCGGAGCCCCAATTTTTTAAAAAAGGAATATGGATGGCCATCTATACCTGGGGCAGAGTCGTGTACGTGTTCGAGCACTGCATCCAGTTCGCTTAACAAGAAGGGGGCATCTAAGGGGTCATTGGAATTTTCGCCCCCCTCAGAAGGTGAGGGGCATTCTCCCAAAAGAGGAGCGAAAGGGGGAGCTAGTTTGTTCAGGAAAGATTCTGTAATGCCGCTATGCATAGATGAGGAGTTTCGGACAGAGCAACCACGTTTAAAATGTTTGAATTTTTGCCAAATAAGAGAGGAAGGGGTTGAAGGGGAAAGTGAAGAACAGAATTTCTTCCATCCTTCTTTTTTTTTCTTTTTAAATAGACGTTTGGATGTCGCAACAATCCGTTTGTACTCGATCCAGTTTTCAGTGGACATATTTTGAGCATAATTGTGTTCCGCTTCTTTTCGAGATTTAATCATGTTGGAACATTCCCGATCCCACCAGGGGGGAGATGATAGTTTTCCAGAGGCTGAATTTTTAAGTGGAATGCTGTTATCCGCGGCTGAAGAAATTGAATCTGAAAATTTCGATATGCAGTCATCTATGTTGGCTGGGGAAATTTGGGGAAAAGTGGAAACCATATCTTCAAGAGTTTGGGAGTATAAGTCCCAGTCCGCACCAGTAAGCCTGTATTTTAAAAGTGGAGGGTTATCCCTTTGGGGTAAGGACCTATTGATCAGAGTAGTGCATATTGGGTAGTGGTCGCTACCATACGAGAGGTTTAGTCGTTTCCACTCCAACTGGGCGGTCAAACTAGCTGAACACAGGGTAAGGTCTACACAGCTTCTACTCAGGCCAGGTCTAGATAGGCGAGTGGCGGAACCATCGTTGACAACACATAAATCCAAATCTTCCAGCAGATCAACCAACTCCAAACCAGGGGTATCAGAATGGTCAGAGCCCCACAGAAAGTGATGGCAGTTAAAATCACCCAGAATTATAACAGGATTCAATGAGGAACATATATTATGAATGTATTGAAAGCAGGAGGGATTAGGGGAGGGAATGTAGACAGATATAAAATTAATGCCAAGGATATTAACACCTACAGCATTAATCTCATCTCCGTGGGGAAGAAAGGATAGAGGGGTGAAAGAAAGAAGATTGTTCACTAGCATAGCAGCCCCGCCATAACCATCAGAACGGTCATCCCGGAGAGTGCTATACCTAGGAATATTAAAATTGAGTCGTGGAGTTAGCCATGACTCTGAGATTGCAAAAATTGCAGGGTTATGCAAATTAATAAGGTGACAGATTTCATGTTTTTTGGGGAGAGCACTTCTGGTGTTCCACTGCATGAGATGGAATGTTACGGTTTTTAATTTTATTGACTATGTTGTCGGCAACGTGGTCTGGTAATGAGTAATTTGAAAGAAGGGTGGAAAGCAAAGTAATAATAGTGTTAATAGTCTCTTCATTCTCATTGTGAGTGGGAGGGGGGTCCATCAGAGCACAACCATTAGGAGAGGGGGGGAAAGAATAACTGTTAATAATATCCTGGTGGGCTCTACGGTCATAACCAGGGTGGAGGGGGGTGTGAGGCTTTGGACGGGTAGTAACAATTTTTTTACTGGTGGAAGAAGTAGAGGGTTGGGAATGGGAGGAATAATTAGAGATTGGGAGACGGGGAGGGCGGGGATTATGGTTAAAGGTCAGGGGGATAGTCAGTGCTGGAGGGGCTGACGCCGTAACGTCTGCAAAAGAACGGTAGGAGGGGGCAAAACGTTTGGCTGCTTCAGAATAAGATATATTGTCCTTGGCCATGGTGGACTTGATGTTCCGCTGACGCAGATGTTCCGGGCATTGACGACTGTTCGCAGGGTGGTCATCCGAACAATAAAAGCACTTGGGTTCTTCAATGGTACAACCATCTCCAAAATGGTCACCACTACCACAGCGGTAACACCGTGGCTTTGACCGGCATTGAGTTCTGGTGTGTCCATATTTGCAGCACCCGAAACACTGGACAGTGGGAAAATTATAGATCTCTACTGGAAGGGAATTGAAACAGCAGAAGACTCGATCTGGGAGGCTCTGACCATCAAATGTGATTACTACGCTTGATGTGGCAATCCATTCCGATTTCCCATTATTGGAAACTCTGCGATTCAATCTCCTCACCTTCAACACCTTACCAAGTGGAGATTTCAGGGCATCCAAGACTTCAATGTCAGTCCAATCAATAGGGACACCCCTCACAACACCCATCCTGGTGATGTTGAAAGTAGGAATGGACAGCGTGAAACCTTTTTGCTTAATTGACTCATTGTCGATAAATGCATTGGCATCTTCCGGGCCCTTGAACTCTACTGATACCCTGTTTCTACCTATTCTCTTTATACCCCCATCTACAATATTCACAACATTCAGTTTCTCTAACATTTTACCAAATTTTATAGAATGAAGGGTAGTGCCAGAGGTTGGGTCGGATTCACAAAGAGATGCATATACTAAAAATGGTTGTCTGTCTAAATGCGAGTACTTGGAGCGTGAGATCAAGGACGGAGACGTGACCCGGTCGCGTTTAGTCATTGGAGCATTTTCGTCTGTGCCATTCGTAGGGTCGTTGTGGCGATGTTTTTCTACGAGTTTCCTCTTTTGAGAAGCTACTTCAACTTCCATTGTCTCAAATTGAGATAGTGGGGCCGTCAGAATAGGTGTATGAGGAAAAAGGTCTTGCGATTGTAGCTGAGTGGGATGGGGGGGATCTGGAGGGCGGCCAGGAGGCCGTTCGTCACCCGCCATTGTCACTCAGCATAGGCCAGTAAGGAATTAAATAGTTAAAAACTTACCAGATGCGGTACACAACACAAATAAACACAAGACGAGCACAGACACGTAAAATATACCCAAAAACCACCAGAAAAAGCAGAGAATTAGCCGAAAATCGGTGCGAGAAACAAAACCACATGTACTCGCCACAAACAATCGCCTACCCTCCAAAACAATTTTAATTAATGTAAATGTCATCTCTACAACCTGTCATGGCTGTCATAACTCTTAGGATAAACGTCAAACATTTTTTATTACTTTTATCTTGTACATAAAATCCATTCAATATTATGAAAAAAATGTTACTTTATTCTATTCAGGGGTAATTTTCCCAGCTTTGATAAAATGTACATGTTGATGATGGCCGGAGCGCCATATAAAAATGAAACGTCTCCTTTTTTGAAGTTTGAGACCATCCCTGTGAATAGATAGGGTAGCTAGAGCTCAAGCACAGTTATCCAAAGACGAATATAAAAGAAATGAAAGGGTATGTCTGCGCGATCATGCGGACGACGAATAATGGGGCACTCGCCGGCCGACCACTGATCATGCCCGGCGCGTCGTTAAAGAGCTGTCATCAATATGACGGGGTGCATACACTCCCTATTGAGCTCACTGCGCTAAGAATAGATGTAGCTTGCCACGGTTTAAAAAGCTAAAATTTTTCGAGCTCGTTGCGCTTGGCGTTCAAATAGTCTTGGCTTCTCGTGACCCTGACTACAAAGTTTTGTCATCTTACTTTATAATGAGGAATTGTCTTTTCATAGTGATGAAAGCTCCGAGATTTCGAGATCGCTACGCTCAATCTTCTGATCTAAATATTGATCGCTACAGGTATTATGTCATTAAGAACGTATATTCCGAAAGTTGGCATCGTCGCAAAAGGTTGTCAAATATTAACAAGTTTTAATTAATTTAGCATTGTTACTGTATGAAAATAAGAAATGACAATGGGCAAAAGCGGTCCAAGATCCTCCACTTATGACACTTATGGGAAATGAAAGAACATAGTTGTGACATCATTCTGGCAAAAGATTACCGAAATCTGTCCTGGGGTTCTTTTTTTATTTCCGTTTAAAAGTGACTACCTAATCTAACCTAACCCAACTATTTTCATTCAGCTGTAAATGATGCCCGACGCATACTGAACCATCTGGGAAGGCGGTTGGCTTATGTTTGACTTACACCGACGGAAAATACTAATGAGACCTTAAATAGCTAACCTAACCTAACTTTTTTTGTTCAGGAAAAAATGATGCCCGACGCACAGCGAACCATCTAGGAAGACGGTTGGCTTATGTGTGACTTGGACCCACTAAAAATACCAACGAGACCTTAAATAGCTAACCTAACCTAACTTTTTTTGACAGCTTAAAATGATGCCTGACGTATACTGAACCATCTGGGAAGGCGGTTGCCTTATGTGTGATTTCGACCCACTAAAAATACCAACAAAACCTTAAATAGCTAACCTAACCTAACTTTTTTTGACAGCTTAAAATGATGCCTGACGTATACTGAACCATCTGGGAAGGCGGTTGCCTTATGTGTGATTTCGACCCACTAAAAATACCAACAAAACCTTAAATAGCTAACCTAACCTAACTTTTTTTGTTCAGCTAAAAATGATGCCCGACGTATGCTGAACCATTTGGGAAGGCGGTTGGCTTATGTTTGACTTACACCGACAAAAAATACCGCAATGAGACCTTAAATAGCTAACCTAACCTAACTTTTTTTGTTCAGCTGTAAATGATGCCCGACGCATCCTGAACCATCTGGGAAGGCGGTTGGCTTATGTTTGACTTACACCGACAAAAAATACCGCAATGAGACCTATAGCTAACCTAATCTAACTTTTTTTGTTCAGCTAAAAATGATGCCCGACGCATACTGAACCATCTGGGAAGGCGGTTGGCTTATGTTTGACTTACACCGACTGAAAATACCAATGAAACCTTAAATAGCTAACCTAACCTAACTTTTTTTGTTCAGCTAAAAATGATGCCCGACGCACAGTGAACCATCTGGGAAGATGGTTGGCTTATATGTGACTTGGACCCACTAAAAATACCAACCAAACCTTAAATAGCTAACCTAACCTAACTTTTTTTGTTCAGCTAAAATGATGCCCGACGTATACTGAACCATCTAAGAAGGCGGTTGGCTTATGTGTGACTTCGACCCACTAAAAGTACGAACAAAACCTTAAATAGCTAACCTAACCTAACTTTTTTTATTCAGCTAAAACTGATGCCCGACGTGTATACTGAACCATCTGGGAAGGCGGTTGGCTTATGTGTGACTTCGACCCACTAAAAATACCAACGAGACCTTAAATAGCTAACCTAACCTAACTTCTTTTGTTCAACTAAAAATGATGTCCGACGCAAACTAAACTATCTGGGAATGCGGTTGGCTTATTTTTCACTTACACCCACTAAAAATACCAACGAGACCTTAATTAGCTATTTAAAAAGCTAACCTAACTTTTTTTGTTCAGCTTCAGCAGACCTTAAGGTCTCGTTGGTATTTTAGTGGGTCCAAGTCACACATAAGCCAACCGCCTTCCCAGATAGTTCAGTATACGTCGGGCATCATGTTTAGCTGAACAAAAAAAGTTAGGTTAGGTTAGCTATTTATTTATGGTCTCATTGGTATTTTAGTGGGTCCAAGTCACACATAAGCCAACCGCCTTCCCAGATAGTTCAGTATACGTCGGGCATCATGTTTAGCTGAACAAAAAAAGTTAGGTTAGGTTAGCTATTTATTTATGGTCTCATTGGTATTTTTAGTGGGTCCAAGTCACACATAAGCCAACCCTCTTCCCAGATGGTTCACTGTACGTCGGGCATCATTTTTAGCTGAACAAAAAAAGTTAGGTTAGGTTAGCTATTTATTTATGGTCTCATTGGTATTTTTAGTGGGTCCAAGTCACACATAAGCCAACCCTCTTCCCAGATGGTTCACTGTACGTCGGGCATCATTTTAAGCTGAACAAAAAAAGTTAGGTTAGGTTAGCTATTTAAGGTTTTGTTGGTATTTTTAGTGGGTCGAAATCACACATAAGGCAACCGCCTTCCCAGATGGTTCAGTATACGTCAGGCATCATTTTAAGCTGTCAAAAAAAGTTAGGTTAGGTTAGCTATTTAAGGTTTTGTTGGTATTTTTAGTGGGTCGAAATCACACATAAGGCAACCGCCTTCCCAGATGGTTCAGTATACGTCAGGCATCATTTTAAGCTGTCAAAAAAAGTTAGGTTAGGTTAGCTATTTAAGGTAATTTGTTGGTATTTTTAGTGGGTCTAAGGCACGCTTAAGCTAACCGCCTTCCCAGATGGTTCAATATGCGTCGGGCATCATTTACAGCTTAACAAAACAAGTTAGGTTAGGTTAGGTTTGAATAGGTAAGGTTAGGTTAGGTTAGTAGTCACTTAAATGGACATAAAAAAAGAACTCCCGGACGGATTTTGATAATCTCTTGCCAGAATGATGTCACAACCATATTCTTTCATTTCCCATAAGTGTCATCAGTGGAGGATCTTGGACCAAGTTCCATACATTTTTGCCCATTGTCCTTTATGGCTCTGTAGTGCTCTAAAAAATTTATAAGGGAATGCAATAATTAATATCGTAACACCGAACATAAATAGTTTTAGATGTAAAAAAAGCATTTGGAAGCTTTCCAAATGCCTTTTATACACCTGAAACGGTTACAACATCAAATTTAGTGTTTTAATTGCATTCCTATAACATTTTTTTAGTGCACTACAGAGCCATAATTCTTGTTTTCATACAGAAAATTTGCCAAATTAATTAAAACTTGTAAATATTTGACAGCTTTTTGCGACGTTGCCAACTTTCAGAATATGCGGCCTTATGGAAAATAGTGGCATTTACTATTTACATAGACCAAATAATCAAGTGATCAGACTAAAGAATTTTTCTAATAATTAAACCCAGAAAGCTACCTAATTATGGCTGTGGTTATCCCATCAGCCACGGGTCGCGGGACTAAAGAGCTACCGTACCATATAATCTTTACAAAATGTCATGGGAATATTGAATGTTTTCGTCAATGAAGACAGGAAAGTAATTTTGAACATAAGAACTTCGATAATTACTTTCCTGGCTGTGTTTTATTTTGAAAGTGCCGTTTTTCTGTTGGGCTGCCCACTAATAAAGTTCAAATTAAATATTTAGACATACCACTTTGAAGTTCCTGCTCTGGTTCAATACTCTCATTCTCTTGCTCACAATCATCTTGTAATTCTTCTTTAATATCACGATATTCCTCCTCAGATTCAATACACTCATTTTCTTCTTCACAATGATGTAGTAATTCTTCTTTGACATCAAGATGTACTTCCACGGGTTCATTACTATCATGTTCTTCCTTACAATCATCTTGTAATTCTTCTTTGATATCAAAGCTTTCTGATTGACATTTATCAAGTACATAGTTAACATGCTTTGTTGGAGTTATAATAAAACCATCGAAAAATTCTCTCTCATTTCGGTTTATTCTTAGTGTTACCTGTAACAAGTAGTTAAAATGGTTGGTCAAATGTTGATCAGTCACTACAAGCTATCCAAATGCTTACTTTACTATTGACAGCTACATCAGATGTCATTTATTCCAGAATTGCCTCTTTACAATCCTCAGATTTGGACCTATCCCCCAAAATCATATTCTAGATTTAGACTGCGGCAGTAATATAATCAAACCAGTCATTTGCCTTAGATTGCTTAGTCACCACTTCGAACAAATTACAACACCTATAAAGACTTGCCTGCATGGCGACCACAGGCTGCATACGTCTATATCTACAGCATTCTGGAAGCCGAGCTGGGCCTCCCTCCGCTTCACCTGTTCATACAGCGAGAAGCAACACTGGCAGCGGTCCATCTCGAAACTCTCAGGTAAGAGAGAGTCACAACACACCTCGGTACTAGAGGAACTTTATGAAGAATGTCCCATGATAAAAGTTGTTAAAGACTGGGTATGTAAACAATTTATTTTTTATGTGAAATACAAAATCCAATTCTGTTAGGATCGTTGCTGCGAAGGGCGGACCCTTGCGGTGCTACGAATCCTCACGGATGGATTTCCCGGAAGGTAAAGAATGCTCGATGCCCATACTGTCAGATAGTATGGTCGATTTGCTATGAGACGAGTGTCACCAGAACCTAAATCAAGTAGGTGAGCACAACAACATAACCATCCAGTGGATCAAAGGACATTCCAACTAACGCCAAGATTTTCCCGTTTGCTTTTCCAAAATCTCACCAAAAAATTCTCCTATACAATAGTTTTGTGTAAAGTTCCATCAAAATATCAAGAAACCATACTAAGTACATCAACTTCAAGTAAATAAAAACTTTTGAAGAAAACAACATATTTTTTGTTTGTTCCATTGCGAACACTCCTTTAATAAACATGTCTGTGTCCTAGGAATCAAAGACAGTGCCCTGTATGGTACTTGTATATACCAGCTTGTATGGTGGTGGACGAGACATCAGCTCATGTGTTCCAACACTGCCCTGAGGGTACCTCATATAGGACTAAGTACGTTGATAACCCAGGTACTCTCTTTGAGATCACACACGAAGGCTCCAAATGATTTTCCAACCCACAAAAAAAATATGCAGATAGGTATGACATGTAGTTGTGGATACTAGACTGTTCAACAATATAATACAGACATGAGCCACACATAATACTTTAATAACAAGTGCCACAGAACAAAAGTCAAACCTCACCTCATCATCCTCATTCAACATCTGAGTGAACAGCTTCTCTGCTTCCAGACATTTCCTCTGCAATTGACAGCATTGCTTTAGTCTAGTGTAGCAGAATACACAAGCGAGCATCGGTCTACTGTCTTCAGTTACAAACTGCAAGAAAGGATTTTTCAATTAATTGTAAAATGAAGAACTATGACTTTGATTATAGAATGGTTATTGATAAATCTTGCTTTAAAGATACGTCTCTTCAAAAAGTTAATTCTCCTCGTTTGCTTCACTTATCCAAGTACTCGTGCTTGAATTGTTTACATAAATCATTTACTTACTGGAATCTCAGTCAGTTTCTCGAAAAGTTGTTGCAGTTCCAAATTGCTAACCATAAACAGACCAACATCTTTCACTAAACATATTCTACACATTTGCAGCTTTTCTACTTTCATATTGTAAACTGTTGTAAACTAATTTATTGTAAAAAAACTGGTGAAACTGGTGAAAAAAACAATAAAATATATTAATCAATTTTTGTCTAAACCACAGACTAAGTAGAGACCACAGACTAAGTAGAGAGTCACAGACTAAGTAGAGAGTATACACTGTAGAGAGTATACACCACAGTATACACTGTAAATAATACACAGACTACATAGAGATATGAAATAATACACCACAGACTACATAGAGATACTACGTATCCATAGACATAAAATGATATATTATGGACCAGAAATACCTACACAAAAAACGTGTATACTGTGGTGTATACCTACAAGTTGGCCTGTCGCAATAAATGGCGGCCAATGATAGGGATGTGCCAATCAAGAAACATAGTGTCACTGTAACGAGTATCGATACTAGTATCCCAAGTACTTTTAGGATTACATCATATTAGTATTATGACTAGATGGGCCAATCTTCAATTTTTGGACTTCCGTTTTGGATAATGACGCCCGATACTTTTACTGCTGGTGCAACCATCCATTGGCAAAAAACGAAAATATATATTATTTTAATTTCATTTTAGTTAAACGTAATTAAAATAATTTATATTTTTGTTTTTTGTCAATGGATGGTTGCACTAACAGGAAAAGTATCGGGCGTCATTATCCTAAACGGAAGTTCAAAAATTGAAGATTGACCCAGATACAATGATTGACATGATTGAATTATAATCCATGTAGTTACGTCAAAATAATGTGATTGTTTATAATTATTATGATAATTTTAGGTAAAGTTTAACATTAAAAGAAAGTTGTATTTTAAATTTTGTTTATTGATTAAAATAATATGACTTAAAAATTAAGCTTATCTGAATTTTGTATAGGTAATACAAAGCTGTATTTGTAACAGTTATGTATTACCTATACAAAATTCAAATCATTTACTTAAAGCAGACCAGTTAAATACATTTTCAATTGATGACAATTACAATCCGATATTATAATATAAGCTAATGATAGCATAGGTCGGAATTAGGTAGAGTTATTCATGTACATAATTACACAGCGAAAGATATGTCCAAAATCCCGGAATTACTTTACTAGAGCAGAAAAAAATCGAGATTTATTAAATAAAAAAGTTTTAACTTTCACACAATTTATTCATCTGTTCTATCTCTGATATTTTTATTATGGCATTATTTATTTGTAACACTGTTTCAAACACGATTTGATGATTGTCTATTAAAAAAAGGTTGCACTCCAGGAGTGCCGGTAGAAGTGAAAACTTTTTTGTTACTATGTTTTATTTTAAAACTGGAGTAGTACAGATATGAAATTAACTAATTTGAATGACGTCTTACTCATTTTCGATCAGGGTCACGTGACCCTGACGCGAGTTTTAAATTTTTTACCCATTACAGAAAAAGTGTACAACGCCGCTAAAGAAGTTTTCACTTCAAAAATAAAATCCCATCTCAAGATGAATGATGTAACAAAGGTCCTGTATAAATGACGATTCAAAATTATTGTCCTGTCCATGGAGTGTCTTCTCCATAGAGATCTACGCAGTAGACGACTTCTACTACCACCACCACTTTACCTACCATTTTTGAAGTGAAAACTTCTTTAGCGGCGTTGTACACTTTTTCTGTAATGGGTAAAAAATTTAAAACTCGCGTCAGGGTCACGTGACCGTCAGGGTCACGTGACCGTCAGGGTCACGTGACCCTGATCGAAAATGAGTAAGACGTCATTCAAATTAAAAATAAAACATAGTAACAAAAAAGTTTTCACTTCTACCGGCACTCCTGGAGTGCAACCTTTTTTTTTTTTTTTGTCTAATGACTGTAGTGTGGACTGTAGGTCGAAATGATTCATGAAGTTGTTTTTTGCTGGACGTCTGAAAAAAAAATGAAATACACATTACTATCTATATAACTTAGGCTAAAAAACAGGCTTTTATTAAACAATAATTTTGATACACTTACCGAAAATATTGTAGGAACAGAGTTCTCATGTAACCTAATACCATCAAGTGTTCTGTTAAAATTTTTTTCTTCAAAATGAAATGAACATATTATACCAGTCATTACTTCGAGGACTAATATTTTCCACAACGATAGAGTCCAACCAATTTTTCTTCAGTCGTTCATTTTCGGGAAACCTATAAAAGATTACTATTTATGTATCAATATATTATCATTAAAATTTGGTAACAGTTTCAGTGTAACGAAGGGACTAGTATCGGGAACTATTACAGAACGGTACAACACTATTATTGTTGTAAACAAACGAACGAAAATATAAAATGAAAAATATTGTCTATAGGACGGAAATAAATCCAAACAGTAATTCTCTAACCATGAAAATATGATCACTTAGCGATTTCTTTTAAGAAATTGTTCTATTTCATGTAGTTTTGCATGAAAAACTGTTACTAACCTGTGCAGTCTATTTAGGCTGATTTTTCTTTTTTCTGGCACGACAAGACACAATATGGAACATTCAGGCATGTTGAATTACAGTTTTTGAAGTGAAAACTTCTTTAGCGGCGTTGTACACTTTTTCTGTAATGGGTAAAAAATTTAAAACTCGCGTCAGGGTCACGTGACCGTCAGGGTCACGTGACCGTCAGGGTCACGTGACCCTGATCGAAAATGAGTAAGACGTCATTCAAATTAAAAATAAAACATAGTAACAAAAAAGTTTTCACTTCTACCGGCACTCCTGGAGTGCAACCTTTTTTTTTATTGTAATACGCACTTTTATACAAAACACTCCGTAATTTACAAAAAAAAAAAGGTTGCACTCCAGGAGTGCCGGTAGAAGTGAAAACTTTTTTGTTACTATGTTTTATTTTTAATTTGAATGACGTCTTACTCATTTTCGATCAGGGTCACGTGACCCTGACGGTCACGTGACCCTGACGGTCACGTGACCCTGACGCGAGTTTTAAATTTTTTACCCATTACAGAAAAAGTGTACAACGCCGCTAAAGAAGTTTTCACTTCAAAAAAGGTTGCACTCCAGGAGTGCCGGTAGAAGTGAAAACTTTTTTGTTACTATGTTTTATTTTTAATTTGAATGACGTCTTACTCATTTTCGATCAGGGTCACGTGACCCTGACGGTCACGTGACCCTGACGCGAGTTTTAAATTTTTTACCCATTACAGAAAAAGTGTACAACGCCGCTAAAGAAGTTTTCACTTCAAAAAAAAAAAGGTTGCACTCCAGGAGTGCCGGTAGAAGTGAAAACTTTTTTGTTACTATGTTTTATTTTTAATTTGAATGACGTCTTACTCATTTTCGATCAGGGTCACGTGACCCTGACGCGAGTTTTGGTCACGTGACCCTGACGCGAGTTTTAAATTTTTTACCCATTACAGAAAAAGTGTACAACGCCGCTAAAGAAGTTTTCACTTCAAAAACTAAATTTAACAAAAAGTAAACAACTGTTTGACAGCAGAACTACCACAAAGCTCGTAACATAAAATGGCGAAACCGGCACGTTTCTGTTTCGTAGGCAAATATGCCAACAAAATATTCCCATTTTGAGCAACAACTGAAACATTGTTCTCTCTTTTCTCAAATATGATTACTACATTAGAAAGGAAGAGACAAACGAATATTTCACTCTCTGTTTTGTATTTCACTCATATTTGTATAAGCAAAATGTATGTATGCATCCAAAGGTTGTCTTGAAAAATCGCTTTTAGCGATAAGACCGCCCATTGTGTCACCCTATGTATAAGATACTCTGTACCAATAATTTGTATGGTGTGCATAATAAAGTGTATTTCTATTCTATTCTATGTATAGAACATTGGGGCGCCTCCATATAACTTTATCTCAATGATCACAGCACATATTATGCACTGCTGCTGTTCCTCCTGTAAACCGCAGCAGTAGCCCGCGAGATTGAGGCCGTGCGCTGCTTTAGGCCCGGTATCCACCAAAGCGGAGGTGAGAGGAGATGTGTTAGAATTAACCAATCAGATGTCAACAGACGTCCACTGAAGCTAAGCGGAGAGATGTGGACATCTGATTGGTAATTCAAACACATCTCCTACTCTCCTCTCCGCTTGCTTTGGTAGATACCGGGCCATAGGCGGGCGTGCTCGCGTGGCGTGGTTTTCATGTAAGTAATCTCATAAACGGGCGACCCGCTGCACGCAGCGCTGGTCTATGAGATTACATGAAACAGCGAGGCCACGCGGGCGCCCGCGTCGGCCGCCTGCCTTACGCAGCGCACGGCCTTGATGTGTTTTTTGCAATTGAATGAAAGCTGTCCACGAAAATAATAGAGGGGAATTTAGAAAACTTAAAGCTGCCACCGCTGTTTAAACATAGTTGGTACCTACCGTATAATGTAATGTCTTGAGTACCGATAATCAATAGTATCAACTCCGGCTAAGCAACCTATGGCCAGGGCTGGCAGCTCTAGATTTTTGAATACCCGCCTTTTTAGTTGAACAGCTTTCGTTGGCCACTCTTCCGTTCGTTGACAACTTTCACACACGTGTTTTTTACTTTTCGTGCCAATAAACGTTTTTTCTTTGTCGCACTTGTGTAAAAATAACAAAATCCACGGATATCTAAATTCAAATTGTTGCAGCACCGCATTAAGCCCTAACGAATGAAAAACAAATTACAAACGAAACAGCAGCTATGCCTCGTTCGCTCGGGCACGCCGCAATCGCGGCGGTAAGACCCCTCTTTGAGGAGTGGCTGGATGGGCGTCACGGCGTCCTGACCTCCGCCTGACGCAGGTCTTTACCGGACACAGATGTTTCGGAAGGTACCTGTGTCTGATGAGAAAGGAGGAAACGTCTGGGTGTCACCACCCCGAGGATCGCCCAGAGGACACGGTGGAGCATACGGTGCAGGACTGCTACGCTTGGGCAGAGCACCGACGTGTCCTCACGACGCCGCGGCGGTGCTCTCTGTGCTCTGCTGCAGCGTGGCACGGTGGCACGCGAGTCGTACCGACGACACACTGCAGTATAAAAGGGGTCCTAGTCACAGAAAACCAAGAAAACACAATACACTGTAATTTTGATAATTTATTTATTTATTACTCTAAAAAACAAAATTAAACTTAAAACATCGATTACTGAATATCTATTTATTACAGCGCGCCCATTTCAAATGAAGTTACACTCTACTTCGAGATCATTTTCATCAGACAGCATACTCCCTTCGCCCTAGCCTCAGTGGTAGACGCCCACACGGCGTCGGACGTTACAAGACGATCTCTGGTCACCGTAGGCGCGTAGCAAGATGACGGGGCGCCCTTTAGAGGGCTAAAGCCTGTCGGGGTCGCAGGAATTATTCTATTCAAAATCAAAATCAAATATTTTTATTTCACATAGGCCCATGAAGGCACTTATAAAACGTCGACAAAGGGTGCTCGGTTCGGGTTGGTCGATTCCATGGAGAAGAACCGGCAAGAAACTCCATGGTTACTCTTTTAAAATGTGGTATAGTTTTACAAAATTATTGTTACAATTTTGAATAGGTAATTGGATATGTGAGAAAAACGTAGGCCTAGTAACAAGAGAGAAGTCCTTACGAGAAATAGTACTACAAAAAAAAAAAAAAAATATATATATACGACCTACAATGTTCTCACATTCACAAAAAAGAAGTATGTAAGAATCTATATAAAAAAAAAAAGCTATATAAGCTGCGTTACTTCTGTATTATCTTACAAACTAAAAAGTCTGTACAAAAGAGTAAAATCAAAGGCAATATAATATTGCAAAACAAATAAAATAAAGAAAAAAACTATGTACAAGAATAAAAATAAAATAGATGAATATTATTATCCTAACACGTGGAATATAAGTTAGAGCAGAGCAGAAATTAAGTACTGCTGCTGAGCTGCCAGGGAAGCCACATGTGCAAAAGGAACTATTGCCACACATCCTTGTCTTCAACGTAGTCCTTAATTTTGTAATATGCTTTTTTAATAAGGACACGTTTAATATGGGTTTTAAGCTTTCCATCAGTTAGCTCAGTGACTGATTTAGGCAATTTGTTGTAAAACCGTATGCTGTTTACAAGGAACGACTTGCTCGTCTTTGCTAGTCTGAATCTAGGTATTACAATTTCATGTTTACTGCGTGTATTGATATTATGAAAATCGCTTCTAGTCTTGAAGAGCCCTAGATTTTTGCGAACATACAGGATATTATCTAAAATGTACTGTGAAGGCAGTGTTAAAATATCAATTTCTTTGAATTTTTCTCTAAGAGACTCACGAGGGCCCATTTTATAAATTGCGCGGACCGCCCTCTTTTGTAATATAAAAACTGAATCTACGTCCGCTGCGGAACCCCACAGCAGTATGCCGTATGACATAATGCTGTGGAAATAAGCAAAGTATACTAGCCTAGCTATGGCTATATCAGTTAGCTGCCTTATTTGTCTTACCGCATATGCAGCAGAGCTTAACCTACCTGAAAGAGCTCTAATGTGGGCGCCCCACTGTAATTTGGAATCAATAGTAATACCCAAGAATACAGTTTCTGCAATAGCATCGAGTTTATTGCCGTCAAGTTTTAAATTTAGACCCACTTGTGGAACATTTGGTAACGAGAACCGTAGACACTTTGTTTTGTTTGCATTCAGTAAAAGATTGTTAGCTGCGAACCATTTCGAGAGAACATCTAGACTTTCGTTCACATGTAAAACATCCGTATCTTTTCTATCTATGTATTTTAAAAATAAGTGATGTGTCATCAGCAAAAAGAATTATATCTGATAAGTTGGCCATCATGAATGGAAGTCATTGATATAAATTAGAAATAAAAAAGGGCCAAGAATTGAACCTTGAGGCACGCCCATCTTGACTAGGGACCCAGATGAAGTCGCCCCATTTACATTAACTTTTTGCTGCCTATTTGATAAATATGAAAGAATAAGGCCAGCAGCTTGACCACGAATTCCGTAATGATGTAACTTACAAATGAGTGTATTATGATCGACGCAGTCAAACGCTTTGGAGAGGTCACAAAAGATACCAATGGCATCCTGAGATTTCTCCCAGGATTCCAGGACGTGACTGATGAGTTTAACTCCCGCGTCTGTCGTCGACCGACCTTTCGTGAAACCAAACTGCTGACTATGCAGAATTCCATTTGAATTAAAGTGTGCCAACATCTGATCCAGCATGATTTTTTCATAAATTTTACTTAATGCCGGGAGCACAGATATGGGTCGGTAATTAGAAGGATCACATTTACAACCTGATTTAAAAATTGGTACTACTTTACTATGTTTCATTAAGTCCGGAAACTTGCCACTGTCCAAGCATTGATTGAATATACCCGTCAGGACAGGAGCAATTGGATCAATAATATATCCAAGCACCCTAACGGATATCCCCCACAAATCTTCAGTATTTTTGATATTAAGGCTATTAAATGCTTTTTTAATTGTATCAATAGATATGGCTGTGAATTTAAAGTCCGGTATGTCCTTAGTAAAGTTATCTTTAAGTAGAGCCTCAGCTAGCTTTGGTGAAGAGGGGAGAGATTTAGTGACTTCAAGCGGTATGTTTGTAAAGAAATGTTCTAGTGTCTCAGCGACTTTTTGCTTATCAGAAATGGATTTATTGTCTATTTTTAAAGACATTTCATTCTGATCTCGATGTTGTGACTTACCAGTTTCTCTGTTAATGACCTGCCACACAGTTTTTATTTTATTATTAGAAGAACTAATTTTATTACTTATTATTTGAGATTTAGCTTGAGCGCAAACTTTTTTGAATATTTTGGAATATTTCCTAACATAATTTTATTATGGAAGACAATATCTGAAGTTAAAGATTTTTCATGATATAAATTATTTAAATTATCTCTGCTTTTTCTAATTCCCGGAGTGGCCCATTCACTAAATTTGGATTTATTATTAACTTTAACTTTTTTTACTGGACATGTTTTGTTGAATTCTTGGCAAACTGTTGAAAATAATATATCATAGTTTTTATTGGGGTCTTGTGGATCAAAGCAAGCAGTAGAAAGATTGCTATGAACATTGATAATAAATGATTTTAATTTCTTTTTAGTAAGAGGTCTTAATTCTATTGTTTTTACTAACTTAATTTTTTTTGTTTAACTCAAATGATACAAGTTGGCCAGTATGGTCTGACCTAACGCCGCTAATTAAGCAGGAATCTTTAACTTTACAATTAGTAAAAACATTATCTATGCATGAAGCTGAAGTTGCTGTTATTCTAGTTGCTTCATTAAATAAACATTCTAAATTAAATGATTTAAACAGAGATACAAGCTTTAATTTATCTGGTGAGTTGATTAATAGATCAATATTTAAGTCACCACAGACAAAAACTAATTTATTGTTGTTAAAAATAATGCCAAGTTAGATGATGGTGGTCTATAGACACATAGGATGGTATAGCCTTCGACCTCAGCACATGCTACCTCACACAAGCGATCAACAGAGCAAGCAGTGATATCCTTCCTTTCTTTATATCTCAAACTGTTATTACAAAGAATCATGGTACCACCACCTAAAGTGGATCTGTTGAAAGCACTGGCAACTGAAAAATTATTAACATTAAACAGCATCCTATCTGGTTTTAACCATGTTTCACTAAAACATAAAATATCCATTTGGTATTTATCTACTAACAACTCCACGTCTAAAATTTTGCCAGAGAAGCGATTAATATTCTGATGATAAAGTAAAATATTCTCAGTATGCTTCACTATTGTCGGCTCTAAAAGTTTAAAGATTCGGATACAGTATTACTCGAGATACAGGATAACACTGATTCATCGCTTAACCTAGTCTCAGTTAAATTATCAATAACTGCGTGTAAACTATAAACTAACAATGAAGCCAGAAAATGCCGACTTCTTTTCGGAAGAAACATAAAATTATGTTCCCGAATCAAAACAAAATCTCTAACAAAATTGTTAGTATCAAAAAATAATAAACGGTCACTATGACGACATGTTAAAAAATGCATCAGGTTATTCAGGCTAGAAATAAATTCATTCTCTTGACTAGACAAATTGTCAGAGTATGGTAAAGCACATAATATTATTACCGTGACCCTGGGAAGTAAAGGGCTATTGAAGGACACCGTGGATTTTAGTCAGTACAAGTCTGACAATCCCTCCCGCCCTGCCCTGGGTGGGAGGACACATTCGATAATTTTACGACGCTAAAAAAAAATGTAAATTTTGCCATTGCTCATTAAATACTAAATGCACATGAATTAATCTTGGGAAGACATTGTAGACCCTTACACGATAAAACTAAACGTTAAAAGTTAGGCTCTAGAATTCCTATTTTATACCTTTAGACCATTCGCAAGGTATTGGAGTAAGAATTTTTTTAAAGCAGAAAATGAGTCTATAATATCCCCTTCAAGTATCGGTAGTTCGGAATCAAACACACTGTATATCTGCTGAACGGGATGTCTTTTTAAAACTCTATTTTCACACACACAAAATTCCCAAATACTTTTTATAAAGTACATCTAAAACTAGATTTTCGGTGTTCCGATATTAATGATTGCATTGCCAAATTATGTAGTTAAAACTTTTAAATATTTGACAGCTAGTTGCGACGTTGCCACCTTTCATTGTTAATCTTCTTATGATTAGTTGTTTTGACTTAATTCACAACATCTTTTTAAGGTTTTGTGTGTATATGAAAATGAGTTTTTAAAATACTGCTTCGACTAAAACTCTTCTGACATATTTCACATCTGAACGGTTTTTGTTTAGTGTGTATGAAAGTGATTTTTTAAAGTATTAAATTACTTAGACTAAAACTTATCTGGCAGATTTTACATCGGTACGGTTTTTCATCTGTGTGGATATCCCAAGTAACACATCAAAGCATTATATTTTTATTCATTATAACGGCAGTCTTACAGCATTTCTGTAGCGTTTAAGCATTTTGAAGGTAGCCCTATATTAGCCCTACAAACGTTTATGCGGCTGATATAACTCTTATTTGGGCACAAATTATACGGCTTTAGATCCTAAATGGGTTCACATAGTTGTTTAATTGCATTATAAGCGCATTATACTTATTAGCATTATTGTGGTCAAGGCGTTGCCAATCGCATTATAGAAGCATTATTACGGTCAATGAAGATACCAATCGCATTGTGAAAGCATTATTATTTATTTATTTATTTAAACTTTCACGTACAATTGAGGTACATAAGGCGGACTTAATGCCACAAGGCATTAAGTCCACCAGTCAACCTTTGGGTCAAATGGAGAAGAAGCTGGAATAGGTGCAACTGTACAATACGAAACAATTAAAACTACTACAACTAATTATAAATAATATACTAATACATATGAAAATATATACCTATATTATATACCGTTATATATAATCAAATATTTGATAAATAAATTACACAGATATACTTAGATTAGATAGTGAAGATTTTAATAGCATTACAAATGCATTAGAGGAGCATAAAAGTGAAGTAAAAGTATGATTGTAGCCATTTAAGTGTTCACAGTTAGAACTTATATAAACCCCACATCATTGCAAAATGATCTCTAATACCATGGTATAAATTTTATAATACAATCATCGTTGTAACTTGACTACTTTGCCTTTTTTATTAAGGACGAACATGAACAAACCAGAGTAACTGATGACACCATATTTGTTTATATGAAATCAAAATTTATATAAGTTTTAGACTCTGAAGTTACTTTCTGCCTTCAAATATTACTGCGCAGTGTGGATTTGGACTGTATGTGCATAGTTATAAGTAATTACTGTATATCTACATGTTGTTAATGAAGGTACGGCCAGTAAAGAACTAGCTTTGGAGCAAGACGGTTGTGTTTCATTTGTACCTACATACCATTTGGCGACGAGTTTGGGGGTCTACCCACGTATTTTCAAGAATGACGAATTTCATAGGAAATTTGAGCGTTTTTGACTATAAAATGTACGAATGGGAAGTTTTTCACGGCAGACTGACGCAATTTATCAAGTTGAACAATATTTCGGAGGTCAACAAAAGTGCAGTGTTGCTAACACATTTGTCGGACGAATCCTACCGTCTGGTTCGGAACCTTGTGCATCCGAATAAGCTCGAGGGAACCGCCTATAATGAGCTAGTGAATGTACTCAATAATCACTTCACACCAAAGAGGTCAACATTCGCCGATAGGGCGAAGTTCTACGAAGCGACTAAATCCAACGATGAGAGCATCGAGGAGTGGGCTGCGCGGCTGCGAGGGCTAGCCGTGTACTGCGATTTTGGTTCGGAGCTGGACACGCTACTGCGTGACCGTTTCGTTCTAGGCTTCAGAACGGGACCGGAACGTGATCGACTATTCGAGAGTGACTCAAAGACCCTGACTTTCGGGCAGGCCCTGGAAGTCGCTCAGAAGGCTGCATGTGCACGGCAGGCACGAGTCGACGTTGTGATTAAGGAGGAGCAGGTCTTTTATGCGAATGCGGGTGGGCGCCGCGACGCGCGCAGTGCTGGTGCTGGCACGAGCGGAAGTCGCGCGGCAGGCACCGCCGGTGCTGCTGCTGGTCGTAAATCGGATGACGGCGAGCAATCACGTTGTGCAGTGTGTGGTTTAAAAAAATCATAATGCATCTCAGTGTAGATTTAAGAACTACAAGTGTCTTCTTTGTGGGCAAAAAGGCCATTTAAAAAAGTTGTGTGCGGTTAAAAAGTCAAATTTACATAATATTGGCACGGAGGAAGCAGAGACGTCTCAAGAAAGCGTTTGCAAAGAGTGTGAACTTTATAACTTGAGGTATGTCGACTATAATCCAATTAAAATTACTGTTAATGTGAGCAATATAGATATGAACATGGAGTTAGATACTGGGTCAGGAACCACGGTTATTGCAGAAACGTTGTATTCACTTCATTTTTCTCACTTATTTTTGCATAAAAGTGATCTTAAGATGTGTTTATACAATGGTCATAAAATCACGCCTCGAGGATATTTTATAGCAAAAATAAAATATTCAGGTTTATGCAATGAGATAAAAATTTATGTAATAGAAAATGGTGGACCACCTCTTTTGGGCCGTGATTTCATGACAAAATTCAAAGTTTATTTTGCAACAGCAAATAACAGCATAGTATGTATGAATGAGAGCGTTGAAGAGGTGCAGCGATTGTTGGACCAATACCCAGATATTTGGAAAAATGAACTAGGTTGCTTTAATAGATTTAAGGTCAATTTGCAGCTAAAAGACAATGCCACACCAAAATTTTTTAAGCCTCGGCCCGTGCCATTTGCATTAAAAAACAAAGTCGGTGCAGAACTGGACAGATTAGTTAGTTTGGGGGTACTCGTGCCAGTTACTTGTTCAGAATACGCTACACCCATAGTTCCGGTTTTGAAACAAGACGGTAAATTAAAAATTGCAGGTGATTTTTCTTGTACATTGAATAAAGACTTAAAAGTGGACAAGTATCCTTTACCACGAATAGAGGAAGTGTTTTCTAAATTAAGTGGAGGGGAAGCGTACAGTAAAATTGATTTGAGCAACGCGTATAACCAATTGTGTCTGTCGGAGCAATCCCAAAACTTAACAACTATTAATACACACAAGGGTCTGTTTGCTTACACTCGTCTGGTCTATGGTTTGGCAAATGCTCCAGCAATATTTCAAAGAACAATGGAAACTTTACTATCCGGTATAGAGGGAATAAGTATTTGGCTAGATGACGTCTGCATCACGGGCAAAACAAAGGAAATACATTTGTCTAGGTTACGAGAGGTATTAAGACGATTACAAGATGCAGGATTGCGGCTTCAAAAAGGAGAAATGTGTGTTTTTCAATAGTAGGGTGACTTATCTAGGTTACGTAATCGATAAGAACGGGTTGAGAACGTGTCCAACTAAAGTCGAGGCAATTGTAGATGCACCTGCGCCTACCAACGTTTTAGGAGTGAAACGATTTCTAGGCGTTGTCAATTATTATAGGAAATTTATTCCGAGTGCTTCGTCTGTATTGAGCCCGCTGAACGAGTTGCTACGCACGGGCGTAGAATGGCAGTGGGGCGAACGCCAACAAACTGCATTCAATAGCGTTAAGCGTGAGCTGGCCAGCGAGCGGGTTCTGGCGCATTTCCAGCCGGAGGCACCACTGGTACTCACGGTAGACGCGGGGCCGTGCGGCCTCGGCGCCGTGCTCGCGCACCGGGACGCGGATGGCCGAGAACGGCCAATCGCGTTCGCTTCACGGTCGCTGACGGCTAGTGAAAAGAATTACAGCCAAATTCATAAAGAGGCGACGGCTATTATATTCGGGGTGAAACATTTTCACCAATATCTCTACGGCCGTCAGGAGCCTTTTATTTTGAAGACGGACCATAAGCCTCTGTTAACAATTTTTGGCAAACGAAGTCTTATATCTGTCACGGCCGCCCTGCGTCTATAGAGGTATGCAATATTTTTAGGAGCATACAACTATACGGTTCAGTACGTAGACGCTAAAAACAATCAAATAGCAGATTATTTTTCTCGGTCGCCGTTATCAGTGGCGGTCAGTGATTTCGATAAGCAAGAGGACGGATCGACCAAGTACTGTCTTTTCTTAGACGCCAGCGTAGAACCGGTTTTGCACGATGACATTAGACGGGCTACGGCTGCTGACAATGCATTGAAAACAGTTATAAAATATATGAATAATGGTTGGCCTAGGAAAATACGATGTAAAACTATATCGCCGTATTTTCATTGCAAAACAGATTTAGAAGTTATAGATGGTTGTTTGTTTCGAGGTCATAGGGTAGTTATTCCGGCTATTTACAAAGACAAAATGTTGAAAGAATTACATACAGCCCATTTTGGAATTGTTAAGACCAAGAGTGCAGCTCGTAGTCGAATGTGGTGGCCGGGAATCGATGCCGATATCGAGCGATGGGTGGGAGCGTGCGCCGCATGCGCCAGCGTGCGCAGTGCGCCGCCGCGCGCGCCGCCCGCACCCTGGCCTCGCCCCCCGTCCGCCTGGCATCGTATACATATTGACTATTATGTCTATAGGACAGACAGTGTACCTTATTGTTGTCGATGCATATTCCAAATGGCTGGAATGTGTTCCTATGGATCGTGGCACTTCTACCAATGCTCTTATTCAAAAATTGAAAGATATGTTTTCACGATTCGGTGTACCTTATGTTATTGTATCGGATAATGATGTAAAAATTAGCTCAGTGGAATTTCATACATTTTGTCGAGTTAATGGAATTAAATATCTAAATTCGCCTATTTATCATCCTGCCAGTAACGGGCAGGCAGAAAATTCTGTTAAAATTTGTAAAAAGATGATAAAGTGCATGTTCGCAGAAAATAGATTATGTCATAAAGATATTCAGGAAAAACTACAGGGATTTTTGTTTGATTTTAGAAACACTATTAATTGTGCAACGGGTTTCACGCCAGCAATGTTAATGTTCGGACGGAATTTAAGATGTAGGTTGGATTTGATTTTACCACAAAACAAAAATATAAAAAAAAACATCGAACAAACAACAATGAAATGTAAGAGATGTTTTCAAGTAGGAGAAACTGTATGGGCGAAATGGTTCATCGCAAGAAAATGTATTTGGAGTATAGGCATCGTTAAGAAGATTATAGGTAATAGAATGTATGAAATTTATTTTAACGAATACGGAACTAGCTGTAATAGACACATAGATCAAATGAGACGATATACTGCTACACATAATAGTGATGTAGCAGTTGTTAGTCCATCGACAGAGGGAACGCCCGGTGTCCATAATGTACCAGATTGCGACCCACTGTTGGTGTCAGCGTCAGGCGCTCCATCGCCATCGTCACTGCAGTCTCCATCCTCTGCATCGCTATCTAATGAGCGATCGTCCGTGAACTTGCCATCGCCAGCGTCTCCAGCTCCATCGGCTAGTACCATGGAGGAGAGGGAGGTGCAGGTCACGGCTGACCGTGATAGGAATACCGTAGCAAAAAGTACTGATGATGTGAAGGAACAAGGGGGTTCGGAGGATGAGGATTGGCTGGAGGCTTGCGAAGTGATGGAAGACAGAGTCCAATCGGGTGAACAGAGTGTTGATCCACATAAGGATATTAACCGTAATGTAAACAATAGCCCATTCGAACGTTCTAAGAGGCAAAGGAAAAATGTTTGTTATAAGAAATATTTTAAGTAGGTAGATAGATAGAATAATAATAACACTTTATTGTACACCAAAATTGTTGTTGTTATTTGTTAGTTATAAGTATAAATCATACTTAGAAATTTAAGTATATTGTATCTTGTTAGTAAGAATGCTTTTGTAATTGCTACAGGTTTTCAGATTAATGTTGGAGGGAGATGGACTGTATGTGCATAGTTATAAGTAATTACTGTATATCTACATGTTGTTAATGAAGGTACGGCCAGTAAAGAACTAGCTTTGGAGCAAGACGGTTGTGTTTCATTTGTACCTACATACCAGGATTACTGTTAATATCTATATTAGTTTTATGGATATTTTTCACGCGCCTTCGATATTTTGTGATTTAGATAAAAAATATTATTTAACCGATTCATGGCCCATGACGCGCCAGGCGCGTCATAAGCAGATATCACGGGAGGCCCTTGACGCACCTGGCGCGTCATATAGAATTTACTTAAAAACAGATTTTAAAAAGTTGAGTTATAGAGAACTATCATTTCTTATCCTAAATTAAACATTGCAGTTTACAATACCCTTGGCCATTAATTTTGAATACATATTTTATAAGTCAGGGATAGCAAACCTTTGGTAAGTTTACAAACTTATACGGGGTGGAAGGGACACGAAAAATTTGAATTCAAACTTTTTCTTACATTCGTCTTCTTCAGAATCCATAATTTCTTCAATGCTAGTGTCTGAATTATAATTTGTATATTGACTATTGGTCATGGTACATGGTCCCATGAATTTACGCTTCTTTGAAATACGCAAAATCGATTGACTACATTCAGGAAAAACATCATTTTCTATATCGTTATCTTGTTGGTAATGTTCATGCTCAATATTAGTGAATAATGCCTCACTACATTCAGGAAAAATTTCGTCTTGCTGATTATCTACAAATAATACGTTTATTATCACAAACAATTGACCTAATACAAATAAATTTATACAAATGTTGACGACCCCCGTAACATTTTACTAAAATAAATAAATCCTACCTTGGGAGGCCATAATTATTTCCTTTGAAAACCAACGAATAAGAATTGAAACACACACAGAACTTTTTCTCTTAGCAGATCGACGCAAGATAACAGCGAAATACGCATAAAACATCATAGGGTGCCAATGACGCTCTAGGTGCGTCATCATGTATGTAGGCCCATGACGCGCCTGTCGCGTCATCGTCCAATGTTCGGGGCCTGGCTAAAGTATGCATGAAAATGATGGTGGCAACGAGTCGGTAGATATGTGTGTTCGGAAACGTCTCGAATAGACCGATGACGTCGACGACGGAGGCGGCACCGGCGGCAGGCGTCAGCGGGGGCACGGCGCGGCGCGTGGAGACAACTATATAAGACTCAACCGCGGACCGGAGCGCACTACCACAGAACATATATACCCCTAAAGGGGAAGAATGACGACTCCGTACTAATTTTGTGAGGAAAATTTTCCTTACCGACCAGCGCCATCTATGTTTAGCCCACGAAAACATGGCAGTAGAATCCAGGGCGGGAATTTCAAATACTACAAGTACTTTACAGGTTCTTTGTATTGCATTTTATGCACAAGTACATTGCGCTTCTCGATAGATTCTTTCAAATTACTATCGAGAAACACAATGTACTTGTGCATAAAATGCTGAAAGATAATAAAGTAAGGAGCAGTTTAGTAAAACAAACGATTTCATTTGACTTCTTTATTCATTTATGCTACAACTACAATGACTTATTTTACTAAGGTTCGGAAACCGATGTAAAGTGATGCTGGGATCTTTAGAAGGTGAAGTTCCACACATAGCACAGATTCTAGTGTTTTCTTCCTACGAACTCATCGGGAATAATGCACAAAATCAAACAAGAGTCACTGTCTCAACACCGGGTCTATATCTCACAAATACGCACTTAATTTCACCAAAACACAAACACAGAGGAGCAAGCTCGACTCACATTAACAATATTGTATGTAGAATTAAATGCAACTGTTTTATTTATTACAAATAAACACAAGAACAAGATATAAATGACGGTGCGCAAGCGATGGCAGACATTTTTTCCTATGACGTCAAATAGCCAATAGACAATATGGCGTTCCAGTGTTGTCATGTTGTCATATTTTTATCTCCTTTTTGTTTTGTGCATTCATAAATTTAAATGTTAAAAAATTCTAAACAAACGTTTTCGCATCAGAATAAAAGCAAAAATATATTTTAAGGATAACATACTTTAAAATCAATTAATAAGCCTATTATTAGATTGAATGTGAAATAGTATTTTTGTTGGCAACATTATGTAATTCGTCTCATGTACCTACTCTAATGTTGATGTCTCTTTCTTGTTTTCTAGCCCACCTACATCTTGTTCGTAGAACAAAGTCGACACCGCCTGCGCACTACTCGCCACTCACTCGAACCACCTAATCGATCAGCTAAGCACTGTACGCGTCGCGCACCGTCCAGATTTTTTACTGTTATATTTAATTTTGTAATAAACCAGTATTTCCGAAATCATCAGCGTCGTCATTACACAGTCCATAATCTCCTCAACAATGTGTGAAATAACCAAAACAATGATGTATTTCTAGTATAGAACAAATTTTGCATAATTCACATAATAGTTAGTTTGGGCAGTATTAAATTAAGTTGTATTACTATTATAAAGGCTTATTTCTTTTATAAATAGGTCTGAATGATAATATTTTTAGGTTAGAAAATATTTCCAAAATGGTGTCGGTCTATAGCAGCCCGGTGAAGCTTTAAATCTACTTGAATTTGTATATAATAGTAAACTAATGTTATATTGTGTATATATTTGTATAAGTGTCACTATAATATTAGTCTTGTAAATAGAAAGAAAAGTGCTGTGTGGTGGAACTAGTTTACGGGAAACGGACCTAACTGAAGTATGAAGGAAAATCGACATACTTACCTATAAAACTGAAATAGTGATTTATTGAAATGCATCATTTCTCTAAAACACTAGTTCAGTGAACTAGTGGTTTCATTTCAATAAATCACTAGTTCAGTGAACTAATTCAGTGGACTAGTCCAATGAACTAATTCAGTGAACTAGTCCAGTGAATCATCTCATTCAGGAACTCGTTCTGATTTGCTGGACTAAATGAAGTACTGAACTAAATGAATGAACTAAGTCATCAAGTAAAAAGATACTTCATTCATTTCTTTTTACTGACACATTTTGCGCATCTCTATTTGCCTAGTTGTGTGGACATAAAAACAGCTAGGTTTAAGTATTTTAACTTGAAATGCTTGTAGTTATAAAATAAGTTCTAGACAATAATATAATTTTAATAAATTTTAATCAATATTTACTACATGAGATCAAAAATTATAAAATGAACCTCTATAATACATGCTCATTCGTTTTATTGATTTAATTAATCTAAGAAACTGTTTAATTAATTATTTTCTCCCCTGCGTGTATAAGAACATGACTTAAAATTACTGCTTTTGCTAAAACTCTTCTGACATATATCACATTTGTGAGGTTTATTAGGTGTGTTGAAGAATATGTCTTTTTAAAGAAAAACTTCTACTGAAACTCTTCTGACATATTTCACATTTATAAAGTTTTTCCCCCGTGTGTATGCGAACATGACTTTTTAAGGAACTACTTACAATAAAACTCATCTGACATATTTCACATTTGTAAGGTTTTTCACCAGTGTGAATACGAACGTGAATATTTAAACTAGAACTTTGACGAAAACTCTTCTGACATATGTCGCATTTGTAAGGTTTATCACCAGTGTGTACAAGAACATGTTTTTTTAAATAACTACTTTGACTAAAACTCTTCTGACATATGTCACATTTGTATGGTGTTTTACCAGTGTGTTTAAAAACATGGTTTTTTAAATGAGTACGTTGACTAAAACTTTTCTGACATATTTCACATTTGTAAGGTTTATTATCAGTGTGTATATTAACGTGAGTTTTTAAATTACGTCTAAGACTAAAACTCTTCTGACATATGTCACATTTGTATGGTTTTTCACCAGTGTGAATACGAACATGACTTTTTAAATGATAACTTTGGCTAAAACTCTTCTGACATATGTCACATTTGTATGGTGTTTCACCAGTGTGCATTAAAACATGGCTTTTCAAAAGCCAACGTTGACTAAAACTCTTCTGACATATGTCACATTTGTATGGTGTTTCACCAGTGTGCATTAAAACATGGCTTTTCAAAAGCCAACGTTGACTAAAACTCTTCTGACATATGTCACATTTGTATGGTGTTTCGCCAGTGTGTATAATAACATGGTTTTTTAAAAGACTACGCTGATTAAAACTTTTCTGACATATTTCACATTTGTAAGGTTTTTCACCAGTGTGTGCAAGAACATGAGTTTTTAAAGTATTACTATGACTAAAACTCTTCTGACATATGTCACATTTGTATGGTTTTTCACCAGTGTGAATACGAATATGTCTTTTTAAATTACAACTTTGACTAAAACTCTTCTGACATATGTCACATTTGTATGGTGTTTCATTAGTGTGTATAAAAACATGGCGTTTTAAAAGACTACGTTGACTAAAACTTTTCTGACATATTTCACAGATGTAAGGTTTATTAGCAGTGTGTATTCGAATATGTCTTTTCAATGTATTATTACTCATAAAACTCTTCTGACATATGTCACATTTGTATGGTTTTTCACCAGTGTGAATACGAACATGTTTTTTTAAATGATTACTTTGAGTAAAACTCTTCTGACAGATGTCACATTTGTAAGGTGTTTCCCCTGTGTGTATTAGAACATGACTTTTTAAATCACTTCTTTTATTAAAATTCTTCTCACATATGTCACATTTGTATGGTTTTTCACTAGTGTGAATACGAACATGTTTTTTTAAGTGATTACTTTGACTAAAACTCTTCTGACAGATGTCACATTTGTTAGGTGTTTCCCCTGTGTGTATAGGAACATGACTTTTTAAATCACTACTTTTGTTAAAACTCTTCTGACATATTTCACATTTGTAAGGTTTTTTGCCACTGTGAGTTCGAATATGTTTTATTAAATACCTCTTTGTACTAAAACTACGGTGACACACATCGCAATCATATGTTTTTATTCGGTCATTCGCAGCTGTATCAGTATTATTCACAATATTACTGATAGATTGAGAATTTGTGACAAGCTTTGTGAATTTAGAAGGAGCTGCAGACTTGTGTTTCTCGGTGTTCCGGATAATTAGTAAGTCTGTCTGTTCAGTTTTCTTTTGCTGGAATGTCATTGTATCTTCTAGTCTTGTTAGTCGTACGTATAGCTCTGGTTTCTTCGCGTCAGACGCACCTGTGAATATGTAACTGGTAAGTAAGGAATGTTTCCCATGATGATGATGAAGATGTGGGGTCCACCCTTTATAGCAGAACTTTTTACGTCATAATTTTATTTTGCATAGCAACGGATAGCATAAACCTCTTTTCGCAGAAAATCGTTTGGCATACACTCATTTACCATAACACCGAAACCCATAATTTTGTAAGTCAGAATCATCTTTAGGCATAAATTTCATTTCCATAATAATCAATAAGTATAACCATCATTTCGTAGAAAGTTCACAACCAGAATCATCTTTTGCATAATTGTGTGGTTTTTATTTCCCAGACAGTAAGATGATGCAGTAAGCATGCAGCAAGCATTCAGCACATGCAGCAGGCATGGCTTCTGTCACGGCTCCGGCGCTGCGGGTCTCTGGCGGTCCCACGCGAGCTAATCGTCGCAGATGATTTTACGCCCACCACCGCAGCTTCGGCTTACTGGCCGGCAAGCCGGCCAGCCTCAGCCGCGGCGGTGTGCGTTAAAACCACCTGCTCCTCAGCTCACGGGCCGCCTCGCCCCTCCGCGCCTACGCGATTATAAATTACACTCTAGGGGTAGGGCAGACAAGACTACGTGAAGTCGGTTTTGCAGCGATTCATTTCTGTCACTAACTTTTGTAGCACACCATATTGATTTTATAAAACAATTTTTTTTATTTTTTATTATGACTATTAAATTATTTCTATTCTGAAATTCTGTGATCTTCGAAGTATACCAAGTCAAATTATTCCAAATAATCGGCGCTCTAAATAAACGTTATGCTAAATGAAAATATGCAAAATTGTAACTCTGACAAAAGTAATTATGCCCAATACAATTCTGCCATCTTAAAAGTATCCCAATTTAAATTCGGACATAAAAACATTAAGCCAAAAAACAATTATATTAAAAAAAATTATACCATAACAATGTTCGTTTAAAAAAGTTTCTGCCAAGTGAGTTCTGCCAAATAGGTTTCGGAGAAACAAGTTTCTGCCAGATAGAGGGCACCCTGAAGATGTGATCCGACCGATATCAGTCAGGGCGATTGGTTCAGCTCCGCTGTAGTTGTCGTTCGTGTGCTCGCATGTGGCTTATGTATCCAATCTCATGTTTCCCATAAGACCGCAGCGAATTGCTTATTACTAACTTACTTATATATTATCTCTAATTGTCTCATCAGTTCATAACGCGATCATAGAACATGCTAGTTCGCGGTAACGGCCGCTCGACTAGTTTCTGAGCGTAACTCTTATCTTCGTGGCACGCCGCAAACGCGGCGGTAAGACCCCTCTTTGAGGAGTGGCTGGAGAGACGTCACGGCGTCCTGACCTATCGGATGACGCAGGTCCTCACCGGACACGGAAGTTTCGGGAGGTTCCTGTGTCTGATAGGGAAGGCGGAAACGCCCGGGTGCCACCACTGCGAAGATCGCCCGGTAGAGCATACGGTGCAAGACTGCCCAGCTTGGGCGGGGCACCGACGTGTCCTCACGGCTGCGATAGGCGGAGACCTCTCGCGCCCGGCATTGGTTGCGGCCATGCTGCGGGGCGAGACGGAGTGGGAAGCGGTCGCCTCCTTCTGCGAAGCAGTAATGCTCGTGAAGGAGGAGGCGGGCCGCGAGAGAGTGAGGACAGCGTCCTCCCTCCGCCCCAACCGCAGTGGTAGGCGCCCGCGGCGTCGGACGTCAGCAGACGATCTCCGGCCACCGTAGGCGCGGACATGCGGGCAGCGAGTAAAGGGCAACTCGCTGCCCGACCATGGACCATGCCCGGGTTGACGGCGCGTTGTGTCCCACGCGCGCCTCAAAGAGCATCAGCATAATGACGGGGCCCCCTCTCAGAGGGCCAAAGCCTGCCGGGGTCGCGGGATTATTTCCTTACCGTGACCCCGGAACATAACAGGCTACTGAAGGACACCGTGGATTTTAGTCAGTAGAAGTCTGACAGTCCCGCCCGCCCTGCCCGGGGTGGGAGGACTCATTTGATGATTTTATCAGGCAAAAAAAAAAAAAAAACTCTTATCTTCGTCGCTTGCAGACACGCAGCCTTGCCACTTATCCTGCTTTTAATATTCCTATGGTTACGACCTCTGCCTAATTCTTCAGTGATGAAGATATTTACCTAATAGTACACACGTGACACGCTTGCCCTAGCGGAGGGAAAGTCGCACCAGGTGGCGGTCGACCTGGCGACCTTCACAGGCGGTTGCAAAGGTCGTTGGTAGGATCCGGCAGTTGGGACTCGAAGTGGCGCTGCACAAGACCGAGGCTATGTGCTTTCATGGCCGCGGAAACTCGCCACGGTCAGAGTCCCAAATAACGGTGGGAGGGGTCTACATCGGCGTCGGGTCAACGATGAAAACCTAGGACTTGATAGCCTGTGGAAATTTACGGAACACTTCCTGCGTTTGGCCCCAAAGCTGAACCGTGCACGTTTCAGCTTTGGGCCGACTTCCGCTTGACGCAGGTCTTCACCGAACACGCAAGGTTCGGGAGGTACCTGTGAGGATCGCCCGGAGCACACGTTGGAGCATAAGGTGCAGGACTGGCCCGCTTGGGCAGAGCACCGCCGTGTCCTCACTGCGGCGATACGCAGCCACCTCTCTGGTCAAGGCCATGCTGCGGGGCGAGACGGAGTGGGAAGCGGTCGCGTCCTTGGGAAGCAGTCATGCCAGTGAAGGAGGAGGCGGGACGCTTGAAGGAGAGGACAGCTTTCACCTCACGATCCAGCTGCAATGGGAAACGCGGCACGGCGCCACGGCAACGGACGTCGCAGGACAATCTCCGGCAACAGTAGGCGCGGGCATGCGGACGGCGACTAATGGGCGACTCGCTGTCCGATCATGGACCATGCCCGGGTCGACGGCGCGTTGTGTTCCACGCGTTTCTCAAAGAGCTGTGAGCACAATGACCCGGACCTTATTAATATTTCGCAAACGAATCTTTTGTCAAAAAATTGTTAACGGAAACTATCAATATTTTTTAAAGGCCTATTTAATGATACCCCACACAAAGGGGTGCGCGAGAAAAAAAAAACATCCCCACTTTACGTGTACAGGAGGTACCCTAAAAAAAAATATTTTACGAGATTTTATTTTACCACTTTTTCGGCGTAACAAATCCGTATATTTACACCAAATTACAGCTTTCTAGTACTGGGCGTCTCTGAGCTAAGCTGCGGACAGACGGACGGACGGACGGACATGGCGAAACTATAAGGGTTCCTTGTTGACTACGGAACCCTAAAAAAGGGTAAAATAACCTACAAAACTTTTCTTTCGGAAGTCGGTGGCAAAAGAGATAATGAAATTAATAAAAAAAAGTCACCGACTTCCGAAAAAAAGTTTTGTAGGTTATTTTACCCTTTTTTGTGGTTGTTTTTGAAGGCGGTTACATTTTTTTAGAAAAAGTTTTTTCTTCTTTTTTTTATGTTTGTTACCTCATAACTTGCGACTGGGTGAACCGATTTTCATGATTCTTTTTTTGTTTGAAAGCTGGTGCTTTCCGTGTGGTCCCATTGTCAGCATTTCATTTCAGGATTTATTTCTCTAATATCTCAGGAAAGAATTTATGAAGATTGGAGAATGTGTTCAATTTTGAATGTGCCAGTTGTCTGTTGGCTAAATAAAGTTTCAATAAAATTATTGAATACAAGAAACATACCACTTTGAAGTTCCTGCTCTGGTTCAATACTCTCATTTTCTTCCTCACAATCATCTTGTAATTCTTCTTTGATATCATGATGTTCCTCCTCGGGTTCAGTACTCTCATTGTCTTGTTCACAATCATCTTGTAATTCTTCTTTGATGTCATCGCTTTCTGATTGGCATTCATCAAGTACACAGTTAACATGCACTGTTGGAGTAATAATAAATTTATTGAAAAACTCCCTCTCATCTTGGTTCATTCTTGATTCTATCTGTAAACAGTTTAATAAAATCTTAAGTTAAATCGATCATAGTCACTAGAAGCTATCCAAATCGACAGCTACATGAGAAATTACTTATGAGCGTAGGCTCATAAGTAATTTCTCTCTTTCGCGTTTAAAGTGGTGTGCATAGGCACACCACTTTAAACGCGCCATCGACAGCGCGTTTTTATCAAACAGAGTAGACAGGCTGCGTCTGGTCAGACCTGCGTGGGCATAGCGTCTGTACCGCTACAAACGCGCGACGAGTGACGGCGCGTTTGGAAAACGTGGTGTGTATAGGCCCTTAATAGGTTATTTTACTCAAAAAAAATATTAGTCAAAAATATAGAATTATAAAAATATAAGAACCGTATTTTTTCTTTTAATACGTAAATCAAAATTAATGAAGATACAACGCTTATAAAAAATACAAAACGTCACTCGGCTGGTACAACATTACAAGCGCAGTGACGTCACAAGCGGGCTCCCGAATTAGAAAGCGTTTTAACTTTGTCAATATTCATTGATTTAAAAAAAAAGCTAAAAATATGTGTCCATTATTTTTCAATATTCTAACATACGGAGTAAACATATTTTCAATTCATTTATGCAGTAAAATGAATAAATCTATTTCGAAAACCGCGTCTTCTGGACGCCTTATCAATTAGTATCGCAGCTGCACACCTCGAGGCTGAATCTTTCATTTCTTTGTAAATGAATGAGAAATAAACAACTTGTAGCCAACATTCAGAAATAAATAAATAGTCAGCGTATATCAACACAAACTTCTGTTTTCTAGATGTTTCTAGCTGCATTAATATCAACGGTAAGACTCACTCACGCTCAAGTTCAGAAACCCTTTTACTGAAGAGAGCCACACATAATACTTTAATAACAAGTGCCACAGAACAAAAGTCAAACCCCACCTCATCATCCTCATTCAACATCTGAGTGAACAGCTTCTCTGCTTCCAGACATTTCCTCTGCAATTGACAGCATTGCTTTAGTCTAGTGTAGCAGAAGACACAAGCGAGCATCGGTCTACTGTCTTCAGTTACAAACTGCAACAAAGGTATTGTTTAATTAATTGTAAAGGGATATGACAAAAATCGGCCCGATTCATGTTGAGTCCAACAGAATTTCTAAATTAAAGATAATTCATAAAATAAAACATATAATAATGTGAGAATAATATGCCGAAACTGATAGATTTAATTAATCATTAAAAAGTTTATTTTAAGTTAAAGTGAAGTATTGAGAGGTCAACTCCATACAAAGCTTCAAAAGGAAAACTGATTATGTATAATTTTTTTAATTGTTTGTTTTCCTTTTAAATGATATTATAGTTCATTTTTGTTGGATTCATGGGCCGAGGCTTTAAGGGAAACTAGGCAATATCTTTTATGAAAGAAGTTCTGTGTGTTTGATTGAATGGTTATTAATAAATCTTGAGTAAAAGATGCGTATCTTCAAAAGTTCATTCTTCTCGATTGCTTCACAATAAGAAAATACTCGTGCTTGGATTATATATATCATTTATTTACTTACTGGAATCTCAGTCATCTTCTCGAAAAGGTGTTGCAGTTCAACATTGGTAACCATAAACATACGAACATCTTCCACTAAACATATTCTACACATTTGCAGCTTTTCTGCTTTCATACTGTGAACTAATTTATTGCAAAAAAACACAGGTGTGCAAATTATTCAATTTTTTAATAAATGACCATACGGCTGCGTTTAAATCAATTATCCAGTTTAAATTTATACTGACTAAATGTCAAACACCCAGTTTAAGTATACCGCGAGGTGACAAATGAAGCTAACTAAAATTTAATCTGCCCCGTTTACGGTCGTCCGCTGGTATAAGTTTTTGCTAAATGGAATAAATTTTTGCGACCTTTTTACCTCGCAAAATTTTATCCTGCTGTCAGACTGACATTAAGTTTTGTTGTTTTGCTCGATTCGCGCAGTAAAAACGAAATATTATTTTTATTTTAGAGAGTGAACATTATTTGTGGATTATGGATTTATAATATTACACCGGCACCGGCAAATTGATTATTTGTTCAATAAACTGAGCTGTCAATTGAATTTGACAGCTAACATTGACGGAAACTTGTGACTCCGTTCAGCGAACCCTCGCTAGTTTAATTTTTATTCGGCGAAATATCGCCGGCTGATTTAAACGCACCCCAGCGAACCCTCGCTAGTTTAATTTTTATTCGGCGAAATACCGCTGGGCTGCGTTTAAATCCTTTATCCAGTTTAAATTTATACTGACTAAATGTCAAACATCCCGTTTAAGTACACCGAGAGGTGAAAAATTATACCAATTAAAATTTAATCTGCCCCGTTTACGGTCGTCCACTGGTCTATGTTTTTACTGAAAGGAATAAATTTTTGCGACCTTTTTACCACGCAAAATTTTATCCTGCTGTCAGATTGACATTAAGTTTTGTTGTTTTGCTCGATTCTTGCCGTAAAAACGAATATTATTTTTATTTTAGAGAGTGAATATTATTTTTGGATTATGGATTTATAATACACCGGCAAATTGATTATTTGTTCAATAAACTGAGCTGTCAATTGAATTTGACAGCTAACATTGACAAAAAGATATGACTCCGTTCAGCGAACCCTCGCTAGTTTAATTTTTTCCGGCGAAACATCGCTGGAAGATTTAAACGCACCCCCGGCCTCCGCCGGCAGATTTAAACGCAGCCCATCGAGCTATGGTCGAGCATACTCTCCACAGACTAAGTAGAGAGTATACACTATACCAGGGTCCTATAACTCAGTAAGTTTGCATTTTGTTCTGGGCTATAGTTCTGTGACTGGACATTAGATGGCATGACTGTCTCAATTTTATCTATACTGAAATACAAATAAAAGAAAAGAAATATTGTTCGAAGATCTATAAAATTTTAACTATTTAAATTTGTTAAAAAGAAAATTAAATAAAATGAAGACAATATTGTATAAAATATTTCTATGACAACACAGACCCGTAGTAAAATAATGATACGTTTCATTTTACGCACGCATTGAAACATAAGCCGAAGTAAATTGACATAATTCGTTGTGATAATTTTTATTTCTTGCTTTCGAAGAAATAAACTGAGCGGTAATTAAACAACTATTTTAATTTTAGATTTACTGTAAATTTATAACATAGTTTACAAATTACAATTTTAAGTCAAATATTGGCACTATAAAAAATGTTTGTTACGGAACTTACTTGGCGGCCATTCCGAAATTATTGTTTTTGTTACCATGGTTACCCATGTCTTGTGTCCACTTGTGTCAAACTCGATATTTTATGTTTTGTTTGATGTATTGAGAAAGTTTTAACATGATTTTCATTTACGACCTGGATAGTGGCTATGTTATTTGAATTATTGTGGATTCATTGTGTTCTTTTTACCCGACTGCGCAACGCAAAGGAGGGTATCAGGGTAATTACTCGTGCAGTGCCCGTGCATTCTCTTGAACTCATGGAGTTTTTCATTGGAATTTCCTGTGACCTAGTGTTATCTGTTGTGTGTTAAGTTGTTTGTTTAGTTTCTACAAACTTAATAAAATGTTGTAATACTCAATTTTGTGTTTTATTCTAAACAAAATAAACATTATATTATTATAAGTGAAGAAAGAAAGGGATAGCTATATAGCTATCCCTTTCTAGGATACTGCACATAAATGTGTGTAATATGTATGTATCTATAGACACACACATGCACTGCAAGTTCTGTAACTCCACATCAGATGGCGCTTGTCGTTGAGGTCAAGTGAAGTCTCTATACCCCTTTATACAAATGTACTCTATGCACTATACTCTCTACTTAGTCTGTGGGTCGAGCTGGCATCTGTCACTGTCTGTCTGATTTAAATATTTATTCATGACCATGGATACTAGTCCTTCAGTCGAATACTTACATAATATGTTACACGTATTAGAGATACTTATAAGAAGTTATACCTATAAAATTATAAAGTCTTAAAAACTATTACATAATAAAATTTTTTTTTTCAGTATTACAATCATACAACGCATGGAAATATTTCTTATGCGTTAGGGATGTGAAAAAATAATCGATTATGGAAATAATCGATTAAAAATCGATATTTTTAAAGTAAAAATCGATTTTAAATCGTGATTTTATTTTTATGAATAATCGATTAATAATCGATATTTTTATAATCAATCATTACCGATTTTTCATCTGTAACCCTCCCCCGACATTATGTTTGGTCTTCTGCCGGACTCGAACTGCCAAAGAATATTATCATTCTACATAATATTACACTAACGCCATCTGTGCATCTATAATGGCATTAAATTTCGTCTGTGTTTTTGAAACAGTTTAGTACATTTATTTATTCAAACATTCACTAGATGGAGTTAACGAACTGTACTATTTTACCGACATTTGGTTGATGCATTTCATTGTTTACGAAACTTCATTTTCTAAAATGAACAATTTTGAAAGTTTTTTTGTGACTAAGTGTTATTAAAAGTCTCTTTTTAACAATGTCTACGACTAAAAGGACGACAAGTAGTTGGCGTCAATATTTTCATGTTCATATTAAGGTGAATGCTCCAACCGGCCCGCGAAATTCAAATTTTCTTACGTTTTTTGCAATTTGCAGGCCAGTGATATGTTGTTACTTTATCAAAATATGAATTGCGGCAATAAGAAGTAGGTATAATTTTAAATATAAAAATGATTGAAACAGTCGCTCCATCAGCTCTCACATAGAAAAGGTGCACATAAGTTAGATTTCGGAGATTTTAACAAATTACACCTTATATTGAACTTAGTTGGAAAATTAACAAAAATCGATTATTCATTAATCGATTTTTCATGCTACAAAAAAAAATCGATTAATAAATAATCGATTTTTTAGGTACAATGTCACATCCCTAGCGCTAATAAATCCTGAATTTGGCGGGGAACACTTTGTTGACCTTCACTTACTTTAAATGGCACTTTCATTTCACAAACTTCAAGTTGTGGAATATTATTACTTCACTCACTAAAGCCATAGACATATAATGATATGGACTGGAAATACCTACACAAATAACGTGACGTGTATACACAGACTAGATAGGTTCAGACAGGGCACTCTCTTATAGCAAATTTGACATGCCCGAAGGTTCACACATGAATGACAGCATTTTTTTTTTAATCTGTCTCTCCGTCCGACGCGTAATTATAGGCAAAGACATATACGATTCAGCCTAGAAAGTATTTCTTGCTAGGAATTTAAAATTTTAGTTTAATGTTAGCATATTTCTTCATATAATTGCAATCATATTGCAATTATATGAAGAAATATGCTGTAATAAGTCAAAAGGATATAAGGAATAATAAAAATCTTATTAGTTTCATTTATTTTTATTTTAAAATTATTAAAAACTTTTAACTGTTTATTCTCTAGTGGGAACACGTCTGTACCTTTTAATATTTTATTAATAACATTTCAACAATAATTAAACACGCGCTCAGAAACAGCATCCAATGAATTCCAACAAGTACTTATATTTAATATGATTTTTAATACCTCTAATATTAGAAATCCGTTTAGGTCGATGTTCTAAGTTTTTGTTTGCTTCTTTTTTGATGACTCCGAAACATTTCCCGGATCAATGTGGCTAAAACTTGTTTTTCATAAGTATGATGCGGCATCTTCTCTTCGTTTTTTTCTTGGAAGCGTTTGAAAACTGACGTCCTTTCGTCTTCCAACACATCACTGCACTTGTTGTACATGTTGCACATGTTTACAGCTTCAGATATGGAGGATTATTTACGAAATTAGATAAATTAAACACTAATTCACAAAACTTTGTGAAATTGTTTGACAGATCTACAAACAGTGATACCAACTCTCAGAAATTTTTATCCCTAAAACTTAGGTCAAAACTCCTAAAATCAACCCTATTACTTGGAAAACCTTCTAATAAAGACGATAATATGAAATAAAATAGATAATTAAAAAAATAAGTAATATTCTTTGATAAAACTGGATGTCCTTGGTCAATAATTTCTAATTGCCTATTTTAGATTGTAAGCTGGTAACACTCTTAACAAAGATGGCTGACAGAAAACGGAAGGCAGGGGTACGCGGGGGGTTAGGGAAGTGTCAGATGAAATTTTTTTTTTTTTTTTTTTTTTTTTACCCTGATGGGAAGGCTATGGTCATTCAACCTTATTGCCTAGTCTTTCGTCTCAATATTTTCTTCCGTGATATATTTATATAATATTGTCTTTCGTAATGTTTACTCATAGTTTTTAAGTATTTTTTAAAATTGTCTTTCGTATTATGTCAATTTAATGTAATATTATTCATGTCCGTTTTAATCTTTAGTTTTTGTCAAATCCAAGATAAGTGTACGTCGTTGTTAAGTCAAACATGACTTGAACAAGTATAATGTCAAATTAAAATTTAACTATCTCTCAAAATAACCTACAAAACCAAACAGAAATATGTACATAAACAGTTTAGAAGATATAAATAAAGTATAATACAAATGCTTAAAATATATAAAAGCATAACCTAAATTTCATTTACAGTTTCTAATATAAATTTGTACAAATATATATAGGTTGAGGCATTCTTCAGTAGCTCCTGAATGCATTGCGGGACCATATCAGGTTTTTTATAAATTTTCAAAAGTTCATCTGACAACACAAGGCGCTGAATGTTGAAAGACGAACACTCAAAGAAGATGTGATGTAAAGATTGGACTTTTTCCAATTGACAATACTCACAATAAGGCGAGTTAACCATTTTAAGACGATGAAGATGATAATTTAGACGACAGTGACCAAAACGCATACGACAAATAAATGAATAAAATTTTCTACTTATAAACTTGTTATTCTTGCAAAACCAAGGTAAGGAGTTTATTTGTACATCCAAAGTAGCAAACCACATGCCTTTATTTTCTACCTGTGTGGACTGGTATGAGTGTCTCCCCCACGCCTGATACATACACTGTCTTATAAGACTAACTGCGTCTGTATGTGGTATGGACACACTCATATCAGTGTTTGGAATCAATTCCTCTAGATCCACAATCTTTTTGGCCAGATAATCTGCCTTTTCATTTCCTGTAACACCAATGTGTGAAGGTACCCAAACAAAACCAACTTCAATATTAGAAAAAGACAATTCTGTCCATAAATCTTTTATCAGGTAAATGATGTAATTAGTGTTAGCATGTAGTTTGTTATTTGCCAGATTTTTTAATACACTCATGCTATCACTTACTACAAACCACCTGCTGTGACCTGAATTGCAATTTTTAATATGTTTTAAAGCGCTCAAAATAGCAACAGCTTCAGCTGTAAAAATACTAGCATTTTTGTCAATTTTTCGACCTATTCCTATGTTTGAGATTGGCTCATAAAGAGCGAAAGACACTGCTTTATCATTTTTCGAGCCATCTGTGTACACGAATTTATAATCTGGCCACTTTGACAATACTGCATTAACTTCCTCCTTTGAAGAGAGGTCCTTTTTGTTTTTTATAATTATATTTATTTCTGGAAATTTTGCAGCAAATTTTCCTTGATAACAAGGCAGAATGTGTTGTGATTGATATATATTTGTATTTTTAATAAAATTTATAAAATTATGAAGGTCTTCTAACATATAAAATGGTTTCATACCTAAACTGGGATTTGAATGCAACAGATTAACTAAAAGACTATTATTGGATACGCTATAAAGTTTCAATATAAATCTTTCTTTCAGGTAATGAAATCGAATTTTTAATGGTGGAACATTACATTCAACCTGCATTGCATTTATAGGAGTACTTCTGAATGCCCCAGTGATAACACGCAAACATTTATTTTGCAGAACATCTAGACTATTTACAATTTTAGTATCTGCAGCAAAACAATAAAAACCATATTCAAAATGACTACGAACTAAAGATTTGTACAGCAGTAGCAAAATTTTTGGGTCTGCACCCCAGTATGAACCGGCTAATGATTTCAATATATTGTAAGCTTTATTTGCTTTACTGATAATATGTTTAGTGTAATTGTTCCATGTTAAATTATGGGAAAATAAAACTCCTAAAAATTTGATTTCTTGTGAAATAGACAATGCACAATTGTTATATTGCACAAGGGGCATATTATGAGACTGTTTACCAAATACAACCACTTTAGACTTGGATGGATTGACATTAAGGTCAAGATAAGAGAAAAATTTGTACAAATTTGAGAGGGCGTCATTGACTATTTGAACAACCTGCGATAAATTGGCTCCAGAAGCATAAATTACTAAATCATCTGCAAATTGTAAATTTTTAACCTGAGACCCTAAAATTAAATTTAATCTACGAATATACAATATAAATAATAAAGGTGACAATATACCTCCTTGACAAACTCCTTTTGATGAAACTCTTGGACCGTACAGATGTCTATTAAATTTGACGAATACTTCTCTGTTGCACAAAAAGTTTCTGACCCAATTTATAAATTTTTCACAAATCCCTATTTGTAATAATTCATGACATAAAATATCTACATTTACGCTATTAAAAGCTCCAGCGACATCAAAGAAAACTCCGACCAAATTCTCATTGGCCAATAAAGCATAATGTATATCAAGTTGCAATTGACAGACACTTTCTCTAGCCGACCGATTTCTACGGAAACCAAATTGATTAGAAGGTAGAATATGATGTTTTTCAACATAAAACTCTAAACGCTGCTTCAACAGTTGTTCGAATAGTTTACCAACACAAGAAGTAAGTGCTATGGGACGATAAGAATCAGGACAGGATTTGAGTTTGTCGGGTTTTAAAATTGGTACAAGGCAATCTACTTTCCAGTCTTGGGGTATGATATTATTTTCCCATAGCAAATTCAGGACTTTCAGGAATATTTTTAAACCAGTAATGCTAAGTTTTTTAAATAGTATGTATGGCATGCCATCAAGACCATAAGTAGTGTCTCTTCTGGATGAAATGGCGGATATTAATTCACTAATTGTAAAAGGATCAAGCAGGAAACTATGGTTGGATTTGGTTGTATTATTAAATAAGGGTCTTGGGTCATTAGATACAAAATCTGGTGAATATTTCTTCAAAAAATCTAAAATCCAGGCGTCGTTTTCATGGTTATTGAAATTAAACGTTTTGTTATATTTACGCATGAAATTCCATATAATAGATATTGGCGTGCATCTGTTGAAAGTTTCACATAGAGAAAACCAACTTTTTTGTCGCTCAGTTTTTATAATTAATTTTTTAAGTGCACGAAGTCTTTTAAAATGTATATATGTTTCTTCTGATGGATTATTTTTAAAATCAATGTAAGCTGTTTTGAAATTTGATACAGCCTCTGTACATTTTTGATTCCACCAAGGAAGGGAAGGTCTTTTACTCCTATTTGTGGAACAGGAACGATTGCTGGTATTCATATTGACATTGCAATTTGGAATGGAATTTACAGCAGCTGTGCGTAAAATTGTACAGAAGTTACAATATAAATCAAGAGGACAAATGTTATCTGTTTCAAAATCAACTAATAACTCATCCACCTTATTACAAAACATTTGCCAATCCACCATTTTGTAATTCGGATAGACAGGCAAATGTTCAGCATTAGAACAATCTCTACAAGAATCGTTTTGACTATTATTCATTGTTACTTTTATAATTGCAGGAATTAGTCTTGTGTAGTTCGCGAACGAACTAGTTCGAAAGAACTGCTCCCACAGATGAACTAGTGAACTAGCTCCCACATTTTCCGTTCCGTAGTTCAGTAGTTCGGACAGAATAAAAGAGATCGACTGAACTAAGATCGTTGCACGGGAGCGGGACAGCACTACACTATAATACTCCCAAATACTCCCGTTCGCTCACCGATCATGCGCGCATCCCGTTTCGTATACTTTACACAAATTGTCGCATGCAGCAGGAACCGGATTAAAACGAGCGAACAAAGACAAACTAAATCTGAAATCTCTTTGCGAGCGAACGATTTGATCGCTCTTGATCGGTCGGTCTCTATTACGATCTAGGAACTAACGAACTAGAAGAACGAACTAGTTCGTTTAAGAGCGGAGAACTAAATTGAGCGTTCTCAGTAGTGAACTAGAATGCCCAAGACTAGCAGGAATGTGGTAACTACTACCAAGAGGGCTATCATGGATGTGCCATTCACAATTAAGTGCCAATGATGGAGAAACCAAAGACAAGTCTAATGCGTTCGCACGCCATGTTAAAGAGCCAACTGTTGTTGCCTGACCATTGTTAAGAAGAATTAAATTATTTTCGTCAATGACCTCTAAAATATTTCGACCGCGTGAAGAGTCTGAACCACAACCCCAAGATGTGTGATGAGCATTAAAGTCCCCATCAGCAAATATAAAAGGACCAGGAATAGACTTGACCAATGAATCAAAATTATCTTTATTGAAAGCTGGAATAGAAATTGAAGGACTGTAAAAGCTGACTATACTTATTTCCTTATTATTAATTAGAACTTTTACACAGATATTTTGTAATGAATTGTCAAAATAAGTGTTAATTTTAGTGTAATTAATACTTCTATGAATAATAATGGCAACTCCATTGTGTTTGTTGCCACAATCATTTCTTTCAACATTGTAGTTTTTAATTTTAAAGTTTTGTTCAGGTTTGAACCATGTTTCACTAATTATTGCAATATGAATATTGTGTGTATAGAGGAAATTGATAAATATATGTTTGTTGCTATTGAGGCTTTGTGCATTCCATTGCATTATATTTAAATTTGATAAATCCATTATGTAGGTGAAGGAATTTTGTTACTTAGAGTTGTTTTTAAGACCTCTTTAATTGAAGACGAGTTTATAGGGACATCTTTATTACTAACAATTTTGGTTATTGCTTCTACTAAGATATTTATAAATTTATCAGATTTCATTAAGTTATTAATTTGTACATCTAAATTTTTTGCAGTTAGAGCTGGAAAAGCATTTACATTGAAAAGATCAGAATATGTGGCGTTTCTTGACTTTATTTTATTTTCTTCAATTTTTTGTTTCTTTATTGGACAAACTGAGGAAATGGCAATGTGGTCACCCTTGCAGTTTGCACACTTAGCATCCTTTGATTCAACTTGACATTGCTTAAAATTGTGATTTAATGTACAGATTGAGCATACCTCGATATTGCGACAAAATTTTGCAATGTGACCATAGCGCAGACACTTGAGACATTGCTTAACAGGTGGAATATAAGTTTTCACCTCGTGGCGCCATGAGTCCAAGTATATATAAGCTGGGAGAATAGTGGATGCGAAGGTAACAGCGACCGCTTGTGTAGGTGCGAATTCTACACTGCCAGTATTCTTTACCCTGCGCATAAAGCGCCTGACCTGTACAACATTTTTAGAGCTGCCTATTAGCGAAAATATATCTGCATTGGACATATCTATAGGCACTGAAGTGAGGACTCCAGTTACCTCTGTATCAACGGCAGGAATGGAAGCCTTAAGACCCAACTGATCTAATATTTTATTATTATTTAAAAACATATTGGCATTATTTGGCAAATCGAAGGTGATGCCAACCTTATATTTATTTATGGATCGCATGTGTAAGACGCCTGAAACGCCGTGTTCGCGTATGCCTTTCGACAACGCCATGCGATCCCTGTCGGTGAAAAACGGTTTTCTTCGACGTGATTTAAAAAAACAACTAGCTCCTTTTTGGTTGTTTCCTCTGGGTACTTCCGACTGTAACCCTTTACCTTATAAATAGTGTACTTCTCCTTAGGGTCCTTATTTCTATTTACATCCCTGTAGGATGAACACGTTACAACCGATTCCGCTGAGTCGGAATCGGTTGATACCTGATGAGGATCCGGTGGCGGCTCCCCGTCCTTCCTCTTTCTCTTTTTCGCCATTCTAAACCACTTGAATATATATTAACACTTATACTACTACTATTTACTTAAAACTAACTATTGAAATAAGATTTTACAAAGAAATTGTACAAAATTAACAAATAAAGATTTTAAAACTGAAAAAGCGCGCCTTTCTATTCAAACGATTTCCCGCCTTTTCGTGTCAGATGAAATACGTGAACCATAGACTATAAGGTTGAGATATTTTACTTGAAGATTACCTGACCGGCGTGTATACCTAAAAGAAGTCTGTCACTTAAAATGGCGGCCAACAGGGCAGTATATCTAAGTAGTCTGTGAACAGGGCCCCCGTAAAGTCTACTGGCGCCTGTGTGCAAAAAAGGATTTTGGCGCTCCTTATGGCATTTTGAATTATCTTTTTTTATGGTAGGTCGGTCAGTGGCGTATTTTAAAATTCAGCGCCCTGGGGATGTAAAGCTTGCCACATCGGAACTTAAACACAAAAAAAACCATCAAGTGCTACTCAAACTTCACACCCAGAGTTCTATACCATCTAAGAGAAGCCAAATTTAAATTTTTGTATACCAATACAAGATTATGTAACTAACATAAGAGGCATTTGCTATTGAAAAATGAGAATGAATTTCAAAAGCGAGGGCAAGAAAAGCGAACGTCAACCTTGCTTGAAGCGCGAGCGTAGCGAGCGCGAAATTTTTTAGCTTTTTGGAATAGAACAAGGCAATTGTTCATAGAAGAACGCAGTGAGCTCTAAAAGTTTAACGTTTCCAGACTTCAATTTTTAATCTAAAAGTGAGGTCAAACATTTGAAGTCTTTAGTAGGTATTTAAACCTAATCCTATTTATTAAGTTCTCAACTTTTAATTAAAAATTATTTTTGTTTTTTTTCTGGGCAGTTGGCTTTGGCGCCCCTAAAGGATTCTTTGTATGAAGTTCTATGAAACCTCGCACACTCACCCGCATCGCAGTAGCCGCAGAAGCGGTAAGAAAACGATGACTGCGGGGACTGCGGAGACTGCGGTGCGGCTAGATCTGCGTGCACCTTTAGGATTACAGCTTGGCCAGAACGGATTGTAAAGAAAGTGAAGGTCAACAAAGTGTTCCCCGCCAAGTTCAGGATTTATTAGCCCATAAGAAATATTTCCATGCGTTGTATGATTGTAATACTGAAAAAAAAAATTTATTATGTAATAGTGTTAAATCTTCAAATGTATTCAAATAAAGATAGTTTTTCTTGAGATGTTTTAATGTTCATAAGCAAAAAATTATATCAGTCAAAGAAGAAGTAATAGAACGTGTCTTTTCTTTTTAACAAAACGTCAGAGTCCAAGTAGGAATAATAAAATTAGCCGGCCAGTTCGGTTTCATCAATGATCCTTCTTACATCCAAGTTTAGTTGTTAACAAATACACACATCAAAAGTGTCTAGGGATCAAGCAATTTTATGCGAATTTCTTGAGATTGAGATGTGGCTTTGTAATAAATTTATGATTTTATAAATTTATATGGATCCTTTTTGGTGCATTTCATAATTTGAATCAGGAACTGTAAATCAAATTCGAGTAAAAGATGAAAATCAGCTGTCAATATTTTCCCTATAAAAACATACAACGCATTGAAGACATTATTAGTGCTACTATTTCCCTACTACTGATTAAAACCAACGTTATTATGGAGCGGCGACGTCATTTAAGCAGGGAAGAAATGCTCAGAGCCGTGGGAATGATAGAAGCTGGTTCCCGGCAATTCGTACTGTGGCTTTAGCTCTGAATACAAGTCAGAGTGTTATCAGTCGACTTTGGACACGTTACCGAAGCACTGGTACCGTGGCTGAGCGCCATGGAGGACGGTATCGCTGCACCACACGGACACAAGACCGAAACATTCAAATCTTAACTCGAAGAGCTCCAACAATAACCGCCATGATGTTAGCCGTGAGGCTTCATCACTCTTCAGGGAACTTAATTAGCGACCAAACAGTCAGAAACCGCTTGCATGAAGTGAACCTTCATTCCCGAAGAAGACCGCTACGGGTACCACCTATAGCAATGCACAATCGTAGGATTCGATATCAATGGGCTCTTGAACACAGAAATTGGGCAGAAGAACAATGGCGTTTCGTGTGCTTTTCTGATGAGTCTCGTTTTGGTATGAGACCGGATACAAGACGTATACGACACTGGAGAACCCCTGGACGCCAACAGCGATTAAAATCCTGCCAGGAAGTCCATCCTTATAGTGGTGGAACCATCATGGTATGGGCGGGTATTTGGATCGGCGGAAGAACTGAGTTGATTTGGATCAGAGGCAACCTCAACGCTCAAATTTATGCTGAGACGATTGTATCAGACGTCATCGTTCCTCTACAAGTGCAAATCGGTCCCTTATTTCAGTTAATGCATGATAATGCACGACCGCACACCGCAAGAGTTGTAAGACAGACTCTCGCCGCAGCTAACATCAATGTCCTGCCCTGGCCTGCTCAGTCGCCAGACTTGAACCCGATTGAGCATGCATGGGATATGCTACAGAGAAGAGCTCTGCCGAATATGGAGGGTATCCAGTCGCAAGAAGACCTTTTTTTTGTTGTTGCAACGAACATGGGCGGCCATTCCACAGCGTGATTTGGATGAACTCATTTTGAATATGCCAAACCGATGTTCTTGTGTTGTTAGTGTTCGCGGTAGAAACACGGATTATTAATTGTTTAAGTTACCCAATAAAATTTTAAAGAAAACTGTTATTTCAGTCTTTTTTTCGAACTTTAATGTTAGTGGTTCAAATGTCAAAAATCCCTTTATTAGGAAAATGGCAAATTTCTTTATGAATGCAAAGGTGACTTGGTTTATCGTTACTGTGACAAACGATAACACTTTATTTGATGAATCCTTAAAGAACATTTTAATTAATATCAATCAGGAGAAAAGTTATTGCAAAAATATATGTTGATCCCTAGACACTTTTGATGTGTGTAGTTTTTAAGACTTTATAATTTTATAGGTATAACTTCTTATAAGTATCTTTATTACGTGTAACATATTATGTATTCGACTGAAGGACTAGTATCCATGGTCATGAATAAATATTTAAATCAGGGCTGCGTTTAAATCCTTTATCCAGTGTAAATTTATACTGACTAAATGTCAAACAGCCCGTTTAAGTACACCGAGAGGTGAAAAATTATACCAATTAAAATTTAATCTGCCCCGTTTACGGTCGTCCGCTGGTCTATGTTTTTACTGAAAGGAATAAATTTTTGCGACCTTTTTACCACGCAAAATTTTATCCTGCTGTCAGATTGACATTAAGTTTTGTTGTTTTGCTCGATTCGCGCCGTGAAAACGAATATTATTTTTATTTTAGAGAGTAAATATTATTTGTGGATTATGGATTTATATTAAACCGGCAAATTGATTATTTGTTCAATAAACTGAGCTGTCAATTGAATTTGACAACTAACATTGACAGAAACTTATGACTCCGTTCAGCGAACCCTCGCTAGTTTAATTTTTTCCGCCGAAATATCGCCGGAAGATTTAAACGCACCCCAGACAGACAGTGACAGATGCCAGCTCGACCCACAGACTAAGTAGAGAGTATAGTGTATACTCTCTACTTAGTCTGTGGAGAGTATGCTCGACCATAGCTCGATGGGCTGCGTTTAAATCTGCCGGCGGAGGCCGGCGGTATTCCGCCGAATAAAAATTAAACTAGCGAGGGTTCGCTGAACGGAGTCATAAGTTTCTGTCAATGTTAGCTGTCAAATTCAATTAACAGCTCAGTTTTTTAAACAAATAATCAATTTGCCGGTGTAATATTAATTAAATCCATAATCCACAAATAATATTCACTCTCTAAAATAAAAATATTCGTTTTACGGAGCGAATGTAGCAAAACAACAAAACTTAATGTCAATCTGACAGCAGGATAAAATTTTGCGAGGTAAAAAGGTCTCAAAAGTTTATTCCTTTCAGTAAAAACTTATGCCAGCGGACGACCGTAAACGGGGCAGATTAAATTTTAGTTAGTTTTATTTTTCACCTCTCGGTGTGCTTGAACGTGGTGTTTGACATTTAGTCAGTATAAATTTAAACTGGATAAAGGATTTAAACGCAGCCCTGTGTTTTTTTGCAATAAATGGGGAAGGCAAGTGTCAAAGTGACAACTGACAGTTTGGTCCCAAAAAAACTGTCAAATCAAAGGAATTTTCTGAAAAAAATCGATTTATTGATGTAAAATGACTAGATGTTGTGTAATAAGCTGTAAAAATGATGGAACATACAAATTTCCGACAATTCACACTATCAAGAAATAATGGGTAGCTGCTGTGACTGCCTTGAGAACAAAAATTGAATTATAACTAAGGAAAAGCTATATAATAAACAAATATCCAGCCCTGCGAAGCCGAGACAGGCCGTTAGTTGAGTTTATTAATGAAATTCTATGATTATACTTTAACTAAACAATCGAATACACTTTTCAAAATAATATCTACTTTTCTATTGGAGGTTAAGTACCAGTATTGCATTGCTCCATAAATCATGAAATGGTTCGTCTGGCGGAAAAATTATCACCTGGAACGAGTTTTGTGATAGTTGTGGTGTTAAGAAATTAAATATATTGTGATATTTCTCGAATCTAAATAGAAAAACGGGTAAAATCACTGACTTAAAACATTATGATATTTTATCAAAATAGAAAGTCAGAAGCAGCATTATATTCTTGTTATAGGAGAGGACAGGTAAAACATACCTATACTCAAAAATTGAAACCTCAACTACAAGTAATTGTGGATTTATTACGGTAAAATCAATTGATTACCACTCAATTAAATCACTTTTTTTCCTCTTGTAGATGCACCGCGGCGTCTTAATTCTTTTTTTAGTATTATGCACTTGCATTGACGAATAATTTTCCATATTTGTTTTATATTTATACTCAATTTTTATAACAATAAATCTTGTTTGTTTTTTTGTACAAGGTAGACGTAGGGACCAACTATCGCAGCGCCATCTATGATTAGCTTTGAGTTGCCATCCCCATTAGTTCACAATATGAAAGCAGAAAAGCTGCAAATGTGTAGAATATGTTTAGTGGAAGATGTTCGTATGTTTATGGTTACCAATGTGGAACTGCAACACCTTTTCGAGAAGCTGACTGAGATTCCAGTAAGTAAATAAATGATATATATAATCCAAGTACGAGTATTTTCTTATTGTGAAGCAATCGAGAAGAATGAACTTTTGAAGATACGCATCTTTTACTCAAGATTTATTAATAACCATTCAATCAAACACACAGAACTTCTTTCATAAAAGATATTGCCTAGTTTCCCTTAAAAGCCTCGGCCCATGAATCCAACAAAAATGAACTATATATCATTAGAAAGGAAAACAATTAAAAAAATTATACATAATCAGTTTTCCTTTTGAAGCTTCGTTTGTATGGAGTTGACCTCTCAATACTTCACTTTAACTTAAAATAAACTTTTTAATGAATCTGGTTGATTCTTGTCATACCCCTTTACAATTAATTGAACAATACTTTTGTTGCAGTTTGTAACTGAAGACAGTAGACCGATGCTCGCTTGTGTCTTCTGCTACACTAGACTAAAGCAATGCTGTCAATTGCAGAGGAAATGTCTGGAAGCAGAGAAGCTGTTCACTCAGATGTTGAATGAGGATGATGAGGTGGGGTTTGACTTTTGTTCTGTGGCACCTGGTATTAAAGTATTATGTGTGGCTCTCTTCAGTAATAGGGTTTCTGAACTTGAGCGTGAGTGAGTCTTACCGTTGATATTAATTCAGCTAGAAACATCTAGAAAACAGAAGTTTGTTTTGATATACGCTGACTTTTTATTTATTTGTTAATGTTTGGCTACAAGTTGTTTATTTCTACATTCATTTACAAAGGAATGAAAGATTCAGCCTCGAGGTGTGCAGCTGCGATATCAATTGATAAGGCGTCCAGAAGACGCGGTTTTCGAAATAGATTTATTCATTTTACTGCATAAATGAATTGAAAATATGTTTACTCCGTATGTTAGAATATTGAAAAATAATGGACACATATTTTTAGCTTTTTTTTTTTTAAATCAATGAATATTGACAAAGTTAAAACGCTTTCTAATTCGGGAACCCGCTTGTGACGTCACTGCGCTTGTAATGTTGTACCAGCCGAGTGACGTTTTGTATTTTTTATAAGCGTTGTATCTTCATTAATTTTGATTTACGTATTAAAAGAAAAAATACGGTTCTTATATTTTTATAATTCTATATTTTTGACTAATATTTTTTTTGAGTAAAATAACCTATTAAGGGCCTATACACACCACGTTTTTCAAACGCGCCGTCCCTCGTCGCGCGTTTGTAGCGGTACAGACACTATGCGCACGCAAGTCAGACCAGACGCGGCCTGTCTACTCTGTTTGATAAAAACGCGCTGTCGATGGCGCGTTTAAAGTGGTGTGCATAGGCTCATAAGTAATTTCTCATGTAGCTGTCAAAAGTAAAGTAAACATTTGGATAGCTTCTAGTGACTACGATCGATTTGACTTAGGATTTTATTTAACTGTTTACAGATAGAATCAAGAATGAACCAAGATGAGAGGGAGTTTTTCAATGGATATATTATTACTCCAACAATGCATGTTAACTGTGTACTTGATGGATGTCAATCAGAAAGCAATGATATCAAAGAAGAATTACAAGATGATTGTGAACAAGACAATGAGAGTACTGAACCCGAGGAGGAACATCATGATATCAAAGAAGAATTACAAGATGATTGTGAACAAGACAATGAGAGTACTGAACCCGAGGAGGAACATCATGATATCAAAGAACAATTAGAAGATTATTGTGAACAAGACAATGAGAGTACTGAACCCGAGGAGGAACATCAAAGTGGTATGTCTTTTTAACCGACTTCAAAAAAAGGAGGAGGTTCTCAATTCGTCGGAATCTTTTTTTTTTTTTTTTATGTATGGTCCCCGATTTCTCGAAGACGCCTGGACCGATTTGGAAATTTTTTCTTTTGTTTGAAAGGGTATACTTTCCAATTGGTCCCATGATCATCAGGTCAGGATCTGATGATGGGATCCCAGGGAAATCGAGGGCAACCTTCAAATTTTATAGGCACATAGTACCATTTTCACATATTTTCTAAAGCTGTTCAAGTATTTGCATCTGTTGATCATCATATCAGGTGGATGAGCTGATGATGGAAGGTACAACTCCTCTAGTAAGGAGTCGACATCGACTGTTTTAGTAAATTATGATTGTGTTTGCATATCTCCGGAACTACAAGTCCGATTTAAGTAATTCTTTTTATGTTGTACTAGGTATCGTTCAACTTAAAGAATACTGCAAGTTTCATCAAAATCGGTTCAGTAGTTTTTGAGATAGGGAAGGAATGAAAGAGATGTTAACGATGTTATTACCGGTGCTACAGATTTCTTACATAATTATGTAAGAAAATGATGTATTTGACAAGAATTTTGGTTGAATATTTATACTAAAAAGAGTTAAAAAAAAACTTTTTAGAAAAAAATGTAACCGCCTTCAAAAACAACCACAAAAAAGGGTAAAATAACCCACAAAACTTTTCTTTCGGAAGTCGGTGACAAAAAAACAATGAAATTAATAAAAAAACCACCGACTTCCGAAAGAAAAGTTTTGTGGGTTATTTTACCCTTTTTTGTGGTTGTTTTTGAAGGCGGTTACATTTTTTTCTAAAAAGTTTTTTTCTCAGCAACCATCACATAGACTATATTGTTAATGAATTTACTTCATCGCCTTCTTTAAACTGAATCAGAAAATTGGTTCTCGTTAACTGAAGCTGCTAGTTAGTTTCGTAGGCAAATGGTAAAAAACGGAACCCTTATAGATTCGCCATGCGAGACGGTTATCGGAGGTCACAAGGTTCACAATAAATCTCCGGTAGTTACTCGTCATTATAACTTCATCCATAATTGAACAGACAAAACCCTCGGTTTCACCAAAGAGGTCCCCGGATCGTAGCCAGGCCACGGACGCTGACAAATCTACATCAGGCCCATGTAGAGCCCGGAAAAAGCGCCCGTGAAGCTCCTTGCTCTGCCATACCTCCATGCGATTATTAAGGCCAGGTATCTCGGAATCGACCTATTTTTGATTCAACGGTAAACAATCAAATATAGCTTTTTTCGATCTGAAAAAAATATATCCCACCAAAAACATTACATGTAAAAAATGCCAAGTCTCTCGGTGCAGTCTTTCCATCGTAAAAAATTTTGAGATCTCACAGAAGCCAAGTCCTATTCAAATTATTTTGTAATTATAAATCAACATTTAGTAATTATATCAATAGTTTTCTTTATATTATAACTATAGTGACTTGGCAATGAGCACAAGTAAAAACAAATAAAACGGCATATTTGGAGGAGTTGAAAGTTACACACACCGCATGCGTAAACATTCTCTTTTATTTACTTTATTTATTCTCTTAACATTCATCATTTACTTTCATAAAGCGATGGCCCGTAAGGTATTCTTAATTATTGTATTGGAACATGTAGTCGGTAGTGACCATCATGATTCACACACATAACAAATAATCTGATCACAGGTCTCGTCAGTAACATTTGCACATAATTCCAGGCAGCAAGCAGCTTTTAATTTGTGCTCATTGCCAAGTCACTATAGTTATAATATAAAGAAAACTATTGATATAATTACTAAATGTTGATTTATAATTACAAAATAATTTGAATAGGACTTGGCTTCTGTGAGATCTCAAAATTTTTTACGATGGAAAGACTGCACCGAGAGACTTGGCATTTTTTACATTTTTGGTGGGATCTCATTTATTTTTTGTAAGTGTATTTCTTTCTTTTTTTTTAGGTGTCCTCATAATTTCTTGGACTTCAGCTACTTTTTTGCTTAGGACCCATTCTCTATCTAACAAACTAAATAGAACTAACAAATAACTAAATAAATATATATGTGGGAGCGCGCGTAGGGTCTGCGGCAGAACCGGCATCAGGAGTGTTGCTCGCGTCAGGCTCCGACATGGCGTAGGTGCTCGAGCAAGAAAACCACACGCACTCAAATCAATATTGTATTTTGTAATAATTTATCACAACACTTGCACTGTACAAAATACACACGAAAGTAGGTGAAGAGACAGTTTCAGAATGGTGCTGTCGCTTCGACAGTTCGTCTAAGACTGTTCGTCCCACACAGCGTCAAGCCCACTATGACTCTGTCCACGTGATCTAGTCACGTGCTTCACCAACCAACGTCACAATACAAATCAGCAACTATTAATTTTAAAATCAACCGAATATCCGACACGGCCAGAACTGACTATCACACGTCCTCGTGTGGTGGTGGTATGGAACCTGTAAACAATGAAAACACAACTTAAAGTTAACTGTTGACTCGGCCTACCTGACCAAGATTCAGTTCACTATCAAATTATGAAAGACATCTGAATTTAAAGGTCCAATCGCATTAATTCAAAATAATTAAAACTCGCGTCAAACAGTGGATAGTCAAATAAAGCAACTGCACACACACTTGCAACCCGGCTACCCTAGGCAGCAAATTCTAGTGACACTGTCACCCGGGGCTTACGAAGCCCAAACACATAAGTCTCCATGACTTTCGGCTACCCTAGGCAGCAAATTCTAGTGACACTGTCACCCGGGGCTTAGCAAGCCCAAACACATAAGTCTCCATGACTTTCGGGTCACTCCAAGTCGACCAAACACAATAGTCTCTACGAGACCCGGGCCCTCGCCACAACGCCTGCCGCACACTGCGCCCTGAACAGCCACGAGTGATTGCAGTTACAGCTGCGACCAGACGTGCAGTGCGGCCAAATAGTTACAAGTGTGCATACAATCAAACAATGGACACTTCATTAGTCTCTTCATCACTCTCGGCAATAGGATCAAGCTCTGGAGGAACTCTACTTTGAGGCATTTTCCGAATGCGGTCATGAGCGAACTTGTACGTTCTATTTCTTGTCAGTGATTTTAAAATATAGCGATCGTTTTCGAGCAACTCAACAACTTTGAAAGGACCTTTAAATTTGGGTTCTAATTTTGTTTGGTTTCTCTCTTCAATTTTGATTAATACCAAATCACCAACACTGAAATTAACTTCTTTGGCCTTAGTTTGCGTTTGAAATATCAAAATCAACATCATAAAAATCAATTGCGGGAGGTAATTCGCAACAACCTACATTTTGAATTTTCGAAATACGTAGGGTAGATTCAGTTAAATGTACCGCACAACCAAGTGTCAAAATATCGCGTCCGATCATAACATCGTATTTCATACAATCGTCAGGTAGTACGTAAAATAAAATTGACAGTTTGTTATTATTCACAACAACTTCGCTTAACATTTGTTCTGTGGTTAAAAACATTCAAATTATTACCAATACCAAGTATTTGAACTTTTAAAAGTGTGCGTTTGCCCGAGAATTTAGAAGCTACACTTTGTTTAACGATGAACATTCGGCGCCGGAATCAAAACAAAATGAATACCACTCACCGGATTGTTGTAGCTGCCCAAGGACTTCGCGAACTTCACAGTTGTCTACGCATCACTGCGGGATGGTGTTCGGGCCGGAACCGCTGGCTTCGTGAGCGCCTGCGGTTGTGCTCGTTCCAGACCGACTGCACTGCGAGGAGATGTGACCTTTTTCGCCACATCGGAAGCAAGTGATGGGTTTCTTGAACGAAGAAGTCTGCCCAGAAGGCCTTGTAGTGGTTGCAGTTGTAGGAGGCATTGGCTTGTCGCCTCTCGTAGAATTAGACTGGCGGGCACGGCGGCGGTCGCATGGCCTTAATCAGCTGCATCATGGAGCGATTTTGAGCTTCTAGCAAAGCCTGCCGTAACTGTGCGTTCAGGCCTGGGAGCTGTGGTTGTGGTGCGGCGCGAGTAGATCCCAATTCTGATGTGGGAGCGCGCGTAGGGTCTGCGGCAGAACCGGCATCAGGAGTGTTGCTCGCGTCAGGCTCCGACATGGCGTAGGTGCTCGAGCAAGAAAACCACACGCACTCAAATCAATATTGTATTTTGTAATAATTTATCACAACACTTGCACTGTACAAAATACACACGAAAGTAGGTGAAGAGACAGTTTCAGAATGGTGCTGTCGCTTCGACAGTTCGTCTAAGACTGTTCGTCCCACACAGCGTCAAGCCCACTATGACTCTGTCCACGTGATCTAGTCACGTGCTTCACCAACCAACGTCACAATACAAATCAGCAACTATTAATTTTAAAATCAACCGAATATCCGACATGTATCTACTAACTTACAAACTAAATATAACTAAACTAAATAACACGTAAACAACTAGATTTATGTAACTATGTCTATGTTATATTAATAAACTATTTTCCTAAATAACTGTTTCAGTAACAATAATAAATCTACTATCTAATCCGGCTAACTTAAGTTCTCTGAATATCGCTACAATATTTTTTTAGTTTCGAAATGGTTGTTCATAGATAGATGGCGCTATCAAATGAAAATTATTGAATTATTTTAAAGTACTACTTAGACTGCGCTCTGTAACGAAACCATAGCGCGATTCAGACAGGTACAATGCCATCTATCGAGCGCGCATACAATATTTATCGCAATACAATGGAGTTTTAGCTTTATTAATTTAATGAATTATGAACTTTATGAATTAATTTAGATTAATTATAGTCTATGTATTACATTTATATTATTCTTTTCTATTCTATGTATGTATTCATCCAATTGAATACTTAAACAACGAACAAAGTTAACAATGCAGTCAAAATCCATACACAATGTTCTTGCCAAACCGCAAATATAAAATTGTTTTCTATGGTATATTATTTTTTAATGTTTTTATAATTTTTCCTTTATATGTGGCTAATGACCTATCTTGGAGCAAAATTTGAAGTTTCTAAGTCTGCTAGAAGTACCTAAGATTTTTGATGATCGGTCAGTGAGTCAGTCAGTGAGTGACAAAATGGTGTAACTTTGATCGACCGTAACTCCTAAACTATTCATTCAATTGGCATGTAAATTCGAACTTAAGCTTGTTCTAATGCCTACTATTATTCACCGAAAACTTAAACTCTTAGCTTTGTCCACGTCGAAGATATAGGGGGGGCGAAACAGCCGCGAATCGCTTCGAGAAAAGATGGTACGGCCGTGCCCGTTTTGCTCGAGACTTGGCGGGGCACTGCCGTGCCCCCAGATGTTATAGTTCAATAAATTGTCTATGTTATTTCCTGGTTGAAAACGCGATATTTATAACTAGACTCGATAAAAAAAATCGCGAAAATAGAGATTTTTTAACGTTTTTTGAGTGGTACTTGAAGTAGATCAAACTTTTGGTCCTGAAAAATATATCAATAAATAGGTAATGATGTTTCTCAGAACTTTACCTGGTTACTTTTTCATTTAATAACAATTTTAATTTATAAAAAGACGTCAATGTGTTTGGGCACATACGCCGTTTTATTCTAAGCACACATTCACTATCGTCCTCTCATCTTTTGCCTATTAAAAGTAGTGTCATCACTGTCGTTCGTAGACGAATCAGTCAGCCAGCGTGGCTCTTACAGACTAGACCTATGACACTTTTTTTCTGATCGGGGCTGTCAGATTTTCGTAATAGGAAAATTGGAAATTGAGAAAAAGATCGAGAAAATAAAAACGAATGATGCGTAGGCATATAGATTATTCAAAATATGTTTAGGCATATATACGCTCAGTGGCGGCGTAAGGCGTGGGCGACGTGGGCCACCGCCTACGGCCTCGCGGTACAAGGGGCCTCGCGCCTCAAAATAATTTAAAGCGAGAATAAAAAAAAATATATAAATCAATTTTGTTGTGAAACATGTTTTCTTAGACTGGCAACATTTGCCGCCGACCAGAGTGCGGGGAATCCCTGGTTTTATTTGTTTACGTTCTTTACTTGGAAGCCAACCAAGAAAATTAAGTTTAAGATTAAATAATTTAAGAAAATTAAATGTATATCTCCACCTTTATAACGGGTGATTTTTTTGCTGGTATCTTTTTAGCAACACTGTTTTTGACAGATCACGCGTGAATCGTGTCTTGTGTCTTTGTCAAACTTGTTCAGTTTGGTCTATAATTTAACCATGAATCGACTTACGAACGAACAACGCTTGCAAATTATTAAATTTTCCTATCAAAATGCATGCTCGGTTAAGAGAGTGCATCGCGTGATCGTGACCGTGTGATGATTGGCGATTTTTTTTTGCCCAAAATGGAAGAATTGGACATGCCTGACATGTGGTTTCAACAAGACGGTGCCACATGCCACACGGCACGCGAAACAATGGCCCAATTGAGAGCCGCCTTCGGTGAACAGTTTATCTCACGTTTTGGGCCCGTCAATTGGCCGCCTAGATCGTGTGATCTAACGCCTTTGGACTATTTCTTGTGGGGCCATGTTAAGGCTCATGTCTACAGGGATAAACCAGCAACGATTGACGCACTGGGAGCCAATATTGAAGCATTTATTCGTGATATACCGGCTGATATGTTGGAGAGAGTGTGCCGAAATCGGGCCTTGCGAATGGGCCATCTAAACCGGAGCCGCGGCCAGCATTCGCATGAAATCATCTTCAAACATTAAATTATATTGATCGTTCTATCGATACCAATAAAGATTTCATCAAATTTTTCAAATTTTTTGTGTTTTTTTTGATAATCAAATCCTATACCTCTTAAAAAATCACCCGTTATTTACGATTTGTAATTTTTCATTAATAATTATGAATCTAATTTGTATTTTTATGAATAAAAACTTGGCAGTATGAATTGTTTTGTTTGTTTTTATCTTAAATATAAAATTTCCGTGTCACAATGTTAGTTACCGTACTCCTCTGAAACGGCTTGACCTATTTTTATGAAATTTGGTATGCATATTCAGTAGGTCTGAGAATCGGCTATTATCTATTTTTCGAACTTTTTTTTTTCTAGGAAAAATTTACTTATATGGCAAAACAACGTTTGCGGGGTCTGCTAGTCATTTTATAAAATCCGTCTTCAGGTTGCCATAGAACAGGGCCTCGCGAAATCTGTCTTGCCCACATCAAATTTAGGTCTTGCCCCGCCACTGTATACGCTGTGTTTAATGGGGCCTGATTAAACGGACATGGCTGTAAAAAAGACATATAAACTTTCTATTTTCAATAACATATAATTATTTTCATTAATAAATAAGAAAAATAACCGAACTTACTGAATTTCATCGCAGGAAATTCCTGACGACCCCTACAGAGCAAATAATGGATTTGAGAGAATGAGAATTTTAGAATACGTATCGTATATATATATCCATTACGAATTGTTTCTATCAATATAGTAAATTACTCACAGATACCTAAATCAATGTTATCGTGATATCTTGATACGGTTCTTGTTCATCGTTCTGCAATATTTTGCATTATCCATCGTCCAATACTTTTGGATCTTTATAACATTTCATTGAACTAAGATAATAGCACTGAATTTCAGTCAACAATAATTTGTGACAATAAATGTAAATGAAAACAACCACTAATCGTATCGAATTGCAATATAGGATAAGAAGCACTTCACTTTTATTATTATTTATTTCATTTCGTCACAGATTTATAACAATTTCGAAAAAACAGAATTAAATTAAATTAAATGAAAACTGCTTGTCAATATTTTGAATACTTCAAAATTACATGTCACCTACAAATAAGGCGTAGCACCCACCATGCGAATGACTACAAAGTACACTGCGACTGCGATGAAAAATCGGTGGTTGTTGTTGTCTCACCATATTGTGTTCAGTACAAGTTGTTTGTCGCTCTATTTGAAAAAAATTACGACGTGGTTGAAAATCATATCTTAAACCAAACATACAATACAGTTTTTTTTTTAAAGAAGGTAGACGTACTTGTCTAGTACATAAACATAAAATTTAAAAAAAAATAGTTCTTGATCGTTATTCTAAGTTTTGTGGCGCGTCCACAATCTGTTTTACTAGGAATTAGCATCGCTTAAACGAAACTATAATAGTTTGATAGAAATTACTATTTTTAATTGTATTTAGTAATAGTTTTTCTAAATAATGACAATTTTATTTTTACATTTAGTGTGTTAATTATTCCTAGAAAAGATGAGAAAGGCGCGTTCGCGGGAAATTTATAATTTTGGTTGCTCTAATACACTCGGCGTCACAAAAATCGCACCTCTTCGAAAATAAGTTTAAAACATGTCCCGCCAGTAACGAATACATTAAACCCAATTAATATTGGTATCAATTGAAAGTATGCTTAACGACCTTTAAATTAACAACAGTTAGAATCCCTAAACACAACAGGTTTCATTAGCACGTACAGGGCCGCGCCGCCCATATGTGCGAAGTGTGCGGTGCACACAGGCGCCAGGGCAATAGAGGCGCCGGATGACCAGTGCCAATTATTGAAATTATTTTGTCACATTACAACATATTAATACTTGAGTATCGATAAGTAAGTAGATACAAGTCTCAGAAGACGATACTTATCTAAACTATTTGAATTGACCCAGTATTTTGGGTTTTGTTTACATGAATTACGAGCTCTGCTTTAAAAATCAAAAGAACCGCCGGCCGCTCCGCATTCGCTATGATAGCCGACTATTTTATTATTAGTTTATTAATCTATGTATTTTATTACAAAGGCCGTGGATTAGTTTATAAACGTAACCCGATTCGACCCGACGGGGATTCCCCACAACAATTACAAACATTTTATCGAAAATGGGTATTAGCTAGTGGAGTCGCGGGTACAGCGCGTACTGGCAGGAAACTGTTATTTTGATAAAACTGGTGAAAACATTTCAGCAAAAAATTTGAATGTATGAAAGTTTAAAAGACGACTACATGTAAGACGCTTCATAGGTTTTGCACACAGGCGCTTCACAGGTTTTGAACACAGGCGCTGCAAGGGGTCGGCGCGGCCCTGAGCACGTAACGTTAAAAAAAATGTTGTCAAAATACGCATTGCAAGGGCCACTAATTGCACCTCCCTACAAGGGTATAAAACGGGCGACCCGGGTTAAATGTGGGTCATTCGCTATTCAACCTTTGAAGTGAACACACGTGAACAGCTACAGCAAGAAAAATACCCCAGAAGATGGATACCACTGCAGATGAAGCCGCTCAAGTCATTGCACTACTGCAATCAGGGATGCGGCAATGTGATGTTGCTCGGCAACTGAACTTGAGTCGTTTTGCCGTTCGACGAGTGTTCCAACGCTTCCAAGAGACTGGTGGCTATATCCGAAGACGTGGATCTGGAAAACAACGGTGCACATCGGAAAGAGACGATCGCTTCATTGTTTCGACGTCTTTACGTAATCGGTTCTCCAATGCTGTTGAGCTGCAACAACAACTGCTATCAGCTCGCAGAACTTCTGTAAGCGTCTCCACGATTAGAAGAAGAATGCGGGAGAAGAAAATTGCAGCTCATAGGGCTGCTACAGGGCCAAAATTGACTGCACAGCATAGGAGAGACCGGTTGCAATTTGCCCGTGACCATGTGGATTGGACAATAGACCAATGGAGGGCTGTGCTCTTCTCGGATGAGACGAGGGTGTGTCTTTTCTGCAACGACAGGCGTCGAAGAGTGTATAGGAGGCAAGGTGAACGATTCGCACAAGCCTGTATTCAAGAGACAGTGGAATACGGGGGTGGCTCGTGCATGTTCTGGGGCGGCATGTCAATCGACGGTAAAACGAACCTTGTGTGTGTTTCTCGGACTGGAAGTGCTCGCGGGCAAGGGTCGCTGACTGCTGCTCGGTACATAACAGAGATCTTAGAGGAGCAGGTTGTCCCTTATGCGGGTTTTGTTGGCAGTGGGTTCACGTTAATGCACGATAACGCCCGCTGTCACACCGCTTTAATTGTAAGAGACTACCTGCAAGAAGTTGGAATCCCTGTTATGCGCTGGCCGGCGCGAAGTCCAGACCTAAACCCTATTGAGCACCTTTGGGATGAACTGAAACGGCGAGTACGGGCACGTGATCCTGCCCCTACCACTCTCCAAGACCTCCAAGAGGCCGTCGTTGCAGAATGGGACAACATTCCTCAAGAGACTGTTGTCACATTAATTAGGTCCATGAGAGAACGCATGGAAGCAGTCATCAGGGCTAGGGGGGGTAACACTAGGTTTTAAGTTGTTTTTAAGGACTTTGTTGTAATTTTTGCTGATAAAATAAAATTTAACTTTTTAATCATTTGCATTAGCTTGCTTTTTTTTATTCCCTGGTAAACAAAAAACCAAATCCATTGATTTATGCTGAAATTTAAATAAATTGCCTTTCCAATGATGCCTTATAGTCATATGTCTACCATTGATTAATAGGTTTAAAATGACTTTGAAGGGAATTCTTAAAGTGGTGCGATTTTTGTGACGCCGAGTGTAGAACGAACAGAGGAGGATGGCACTACCATCGTTCACTTCATTTAGTCAGCTGCTAAAGTGCTGCAGTAACAGAAGTTCTCCATCTTGTTCTGATTTCATACCAGAAACGTTAGGAAGTCTTTTTATGGCGATCGGACAAAAAACCTGCAATTTTGGTGTTTATATTTGAATAATTTGGTGTTGTAATTTAAATGCATAATAGAACTTAGAATGTTTTCAAAATTATACAAATATAAATTCCATATTCTTTGTAGTTTTTTTTTAATAAATTATTTATCAATTAATGTTTTTCCATGCATCAGTGAAAAAATTGTACTTAAATTATACAAAAAACATCATATGATCATGATGGTGATGAATTGATGATAAAAGAGATGAAAAATATGTTTTTAAATTCAAATCAGTAAATGTTTTATTATTATTTATTAGCATTTTTTTATTTATTAATTACTACTACTGATGTCCCTTTTACACGGTGCTAGTGTCCGTCATTTATATCAAAATGCATCAAAAATTTGTACTGGTACACACCACCAGATGCTGAAGGGCGACCCGCTTTGTATACGCATGTTAATAAAACGCTTGTGTGTTTGGGGCTTAATAGATAATTGGGTATTGTCATTTTGGCACGGTATGCCAATGCTAATGAATTTTCTACAAATTAGTAGTTTTTTTTTGTTAACTGGGGACGTCAGAATCTGTGTCAAAATGTTATAAAATATATTTAGGTCTCTGAATGGAAAAAAAATATTTGTAAAACATTTGTCTTCATCAACAGGTATTTATATCTTTTTTTATTCGTAAATGTATGACATCCTTGTGATAAAATATTTCTACTAGAGTAATAAATATATTTTGCGTAAAGGGAACACTGTAAGAAATATTGAAGTTGAAGAAATGAAATACATAAAACTTTGGTTTCCGCGATAGTGGCACCAGTTGCGGCGAAGTCGTCAAACTTTCACCGCTCATCGAACGACGATTTTGCATAATATGGGAGCCTTAAGCGCCATTTAGACGAGGAGAGTTTCACGACTGGAACATACGATAATCGAAGGAATATAAAATACTAGCTTCCGCCCGCGGCTTCGCCCGCGTGGTGTTTTGACAGCCTATGTTCTTTCTCAGGGTCTAAAGATTGTCTGTGCCAAATTTCCTCAAAATCGGTTGAGAGGTTTAAGCGGGAAAGCGTAACAGACAGACAGACAGACAGAGTTACTTTCGCATTTATAATATTAGTTTGGATTGGATTAGTTTGGATTGTCTTCGTCTAAACATACACTCTTCTCGCCCGTTGACTTGGGCGATAATTGCCTCGCAAAGGAAGATTTCTCGTACGGGAGGTGTCCATCTATACAGAACGTCAAAGCGATAATCGCATTTCGAGTTTTCATGCCAGTTGCTAACACGTTGAGTGCAGTACGTGAGGGTGTTTTGATTATGTCTGCTCTTCAGGAATTAAATGAAACGGCAAAAGAAATAAAAGTGTTGGGTATTTAAAGCTGATTGCTGCATACTGTATAATAATCTGAATTAAGGTATTAGATAATGCTGTTTTAAAGCTTGATACTGAATAATTCTAAAGTGAACTTTATTAGTCTCTATGGAAGCATGTATCTGAGTAATAATAATCAGATTTGCTAATATTCAATTATTACTAAGCTAGTAGCATTTGATTCAGTTGATTGCTGAATAAAGTTGTTAGATAATGCTGTTTTACAGCTTGATACTGAATAATTCTACGGTGAAATAATTATTTAATGCTTTAACTAGATAAGTTGCCATGTTTTACAGCTGCTGAATAGAAAAGATTATTTGGGCTTTTATTAAGATTTCACCGCCATTACAGTGTGTTTTAAACTAACTTATTCAAATTAACCCACCACAGGTGTGTTTAATAGCGCAAATAACTTAATATGAGCTTATTTAAAATCTATTAAGGCTCTTATTCAAATTAAAGACCACGGGTACGTTTTATCAGCGCAAATAGCTTAATATAATAATAATAATAATAAAAGCCTTTATTCAAACAGTAGCATTTTTACAAGTAATAAATAATATCTGTGTGTTTTTAGCAGTTAGTTGGTTGACTTCCTGTCTGTTTGCCCTTTGGCAAAGGCCTCCTCCATCTGTTTCCATTTAACCCTATCTCTGGCTGTTGTTGTCCAGGTTGCACCTGCTATGGCCCTTATGTCATCAGCCCATCTTTGGACAGGTCTGCCCCGATTTCTTTTCATGCCTCTTGTGAACCAGTGCATTATGGTTTTGGACCACTTTTCCTTCCCTCTTACTGTGTGTCCAGTCCATCTCCATTTGAGCTTCTTTATAGTGACCACCACACTCTTTGTTTTTGCATGTTTCTTTATGGTTGATATTTTTATTCTGTCGGACAGCCTTATTCCCAGCATACTCCTTTCCATGGCATTTTGGCAAGTCTCCAGTTTCTTCAAATGTGCTTTTGTAGTGGCCCATGTCTGGCAACCATAAGTAAGCACAGGCAATATGCATGTGTCGAAGAGTTTCCGTTTAACAGTCATGCTGGTTTCGCTGTTTTTCATGATCTCTTTAAAGCTCCAGTACTGTTTCCATGCATTTCCAATTCGACGATCAATCTCTTTGGAAGTGAGCTCTGTTGGTGAGATTACTTGACCCAGGTAAATGTATTCATGAACATACTCGATTGTGTTGTTGTTGACACAAATTTTTTCTTGCTGCCCGTTTGTAGTCATGGCTTTTGTTTTCTGGGTGTTCATGAGGAGACCTGCTTTGCGGCTTTCTCTGTCCAAGTCATTTAGCATTCTCTCCAGCCCATCCTTCGACGATGACAGGATAATCAGGTCATCTGCGAACCGGAGGTGTGACAAGTTCTCACCGTTGATGACCAATCCGCACTTTTCCCAATTCAGTCGACGAAATTCCTCCTCCAAGACCGCTGTGAAGAGTTTCGGTGACAGAGGGTCGCCTTGACGGACTCCTCTTCCTATTTTGATTTCTTTGCCTTCTGTCTCAAGTTTGATTTTAGCTTTGCTGCATTCATATATGTTTTTCAGTATTCTTATGTATTTGTTCTCCACGCCTTGATTCTTGAGTGCTTGCCATATCTCTTGGTGCTCCAGGGAGTCAAAGGCTTTATTGTAGTCCACAAAGCAGCAGTAGAACATTACATTGAATTCTCTGGCTTTTTCAAATAGTTGTTTTACGACATGTATATGGTCTATGGTTGAATACCCGCTCCTGAATCCTGCTTGCTCTCTTGGTTGATTTTCGTCGAGCGTCTTGGTTATTCGAACCAGGATGATTTTCGCGAAAACTTTGTAAATGTTCGACATTAGGCTGATAGGTCTGTAGTTATTGATGTTGTTCTTGTCTCCTTTCTTATGAAGCAGTGTTATATTTGATATCGTCCACTGGTCAGGTATTGTCTCGCTCCTTAGTACGTCATTGAACAGATTTGTTAGAACTGGAGTTAATTGGTCGCTGTTTTCGATAATAAATTCATTGCTGATTTTGTCTGGTCCTGGCGCTTTGTCTTTCTTCAGAGTTGTCACTGCTTTTTCTACTTCTTCCTTTAATATGTCTGAGACCTCCTCTCCGTCTGCGAGCTTAATATAAGGTTTGTTAAAATCATTTGTAAGCTATATTTTTCATGTTGTTAACATCAAGAGGGGGCAAAAATCGTGAAAAAAACTTAAAAGACACGGTAACATTAAAAGAAAAAAACCGGCCAAGTGCGTGTCGGGCCACGCACAGTGTAGGGTTCCGTAGTTGCCCATCAAAATACTTATGCGAACTAATTAAACTGATTCGCTGAATTTAATTTTAAAAAGAAGAATTTTCAAAATCGGCCCAGGCGTCTTTGAGAAATCGGGGAAAGTACATAAAAAAAAAGATTACGACGAATTGAGAACCTCCTCCTTTTTTTGAAGTTAGTTAAAAATAGTTGACAATAAAAACCCAGCTATCCCCAAAACATACCCACCTATTATAGCTGTAAAAATAAAGTTTACAAACTTACATTTGCAGTTGAAGAACTTGTTCTGCGATACATTTTGTTTAGGAAAATATGTTGTCCAAGTACGTTTTAAAAGTTGGTCGACTATTACTCGTAAACTTGTAAAGCTTACTTAGTCATGATAATTTTCCTTAAAATTTCGTTATATATACTACTATTGTGAATTTTTTCACACCCCCAAACATAACCGTTTAGCTGGTAGAGGGGGGGGACACTCGAGTCGAGCAAAAATTAGCACTTTAAAGATTAATATTTCACAAACGAATCTTTTCATCAAAAAATTGTTAATGGAAACTATCAATACGTCGACCCGGGCATGGTCCATGGTCGGACAGCGAGTCGCCCATTATTCGCCGTCCACATGCCCTCGCCTACAGTGGCCGGAGATCGTCTGCCGACTCCCTCGCCGTAGGCATCTACCACTGCGATGATTGTCTAGAAACCTACGTCTTTATTGACTTGAATGACTCTGGCGGTTGAGAGCATGTCATGCTCACTCAAATGTCTCGCTGATGGTGGCATGTGTGTCGGATCATTTAGTTCCCTTCAAAATGGTTGAGCTGAATGGTGCTGATATATGTGTCATGTTCGTGAACGGGCGCTGTCAGTTGGGACTGGTCATCTCTTAGCTGCCACGGTCTACTTTAATTATTAATAACTTTATTTTTGAATTGTCTTTTTATATTTACTATGGACACTAATAACTTGCCACATCGTTCTCACATAATGTACCATCTGATGATGAATGATGTAACAAAAGATCTGTAATAATTTTGGCGATTGAAAAAGAGTGTCCATGGAGTTTCTTGCTCATTCTTCTCCATAGAGATCTACGCTTTGGAATGAGCACCTACGGTACTTTCACAGTTTTTATGTCTTGTGACTGGGACTGTAGCACCATAACTATTTTCTAGTACTAGTTTTATTTTATGTCTCTTGACAATTCAAAAGTGCCTGTAATTGGCTTAGTTGAAATAAATTATTTGATTTGATTTGATGTAAACACCAAGCTAGATGGAATACTTCATATTATCCAATAATAATTATACATTTGTATGGGTTTACATATTAATGTCTTTGACTGTACAAATGTATCTAGTCTTGATTAAAACGCACGTATGTAAACATGCTCACATATAAAACACGTAGAATAGATATACCGGAATAAAAAATCCCTTGATAACACTTAAGTCTTATGACCTTGATTGACTACTAATACCCGGTTTATTAAAATAAATAAAACATTTATTTTCATGGATCTTATGACAAGACCTACCTAAAAAGACAAACTACGTGTATTGGTAATATTGACCACCTTCCATACGCCCATCGTTCTTTGTACAATCGACAAAGTTGAATTATGACCCACCATAAGCTTATTTTCCTACAGACATTCAAATACAATTAGGTCCACATTCGTGTAAACATACATATCCGTGGGAACGACTTTGATCTTTGTCAATTTGACGGATACAAACGATTTATTGTCAAAATGGGTCATGATTCAACTTTGTCGATTGTACATAGATTTTTACATAAAAATTCTTGACAGCCGTAACGGGTTTTGTTTGCATAAACAACGAATAATGTTGTATTCCTTTCTTACTAGTTTTATTTTCACAGGTGTGTCTGAAGCGAAGAAACCAGAGCTATACGTACGACTAACAAGACTAGAAGATTCAATGACATTCCAGCAAAAGAAAACTGAACAGACAGACTTACTAATTATCCGGAACACCGAGAAACACAAGTCTGCAGCTCCTTCTAAATTCACAAAGCTTCTCACAAATTCTCAATCTGTCAGTGATATTGTAAATAATACTGATACAGCTTCGAATGACCGAATAAAAACATATATATGTGATATGTGTCACTATAGTTGTACTAGAAGAGGTTATTTAATAAAACATATTCGTATCCACACTGGTGAAAAGCCTTACACTTGTGAAACATGTCAGAAGGGTTTTAGTCAAAGATGTACTTTAAAACGTCATGTTCTTGTACACACTGGTGATAGACCTTACAAATGTGACATATGTCAGAAGGGTTTTGGTCTAAGTAGTACTTTAAAAACTCATGCTCTTGTACACACTGGTGATAGACCTTACAAATGTGACATATGTCAGAAGGGTTTTAGTCAAAGTAGTACTTTAAAAACTCATGCTCTTGTACACACTGGTGATAGACCTTACAAATGTGACATATGTCAGAAGGGTTTTAGTCAAAGTAGTACTTTAAAATTTCATGCTCTTGTACACACTGGTGATAGACCTTACAAATGTGACATATGTCAGAAGGGTTTTAGTCAAAGTAGTTATTTAAAAAATCATGTTCTTGTACACACTGGTGAAAAACCTCACAAATGTGATATATGTCAGAAGAGTTTTAGTCTAAGTAGTACTTTAAAACGTCATGTTCTTGTACACACTGGTGATAGACCTTACAAATGTGACGTATGTCAGAAGAGTTTTAGTCTAAGTAGGACTTTAAAAACTCATGTTCTTGTACACACTGGTGAAAAACCTCACAAATGTGATATATGTCAGAAGAGTTTTAGTCTAAGTAGTACTTTAAAACGTCATGTTCTTGTACACACTGGTGAAAAACCTTATAAATGTGAGTTATGTCAGAAGAGTTTTAGTCTAAGTAGGACTTTAAAAACTCATGTTCTTGTACACACTGGTGAAAAACCTCACAAATGTGATATATGTCAGAAGAGTTTTAGTCTAAGTAGTACTTTAAAACGTCATGTTCTTGTACACACTGGTGAAAAACCTTATAAATGTGAGTTATGTCAGAAGAGTTTTAGTCAAAGTATTCATTTAAAAACTCATGTTCTTGTACACACTGGTGAAAAACGTTACAAATGTGAGATATGTCAGAAGAGTTTTAGTAATAGTAGTCATTTAAAACGTCATGGTCTTGTACACACTGGTAATAAGCCTTTCAAATGTTAGATATTATGTCAGAAGAGTTTTTTAGGTACAAGAAGTCATTTAAAAACTCATGTTCTTGTACACACTGGTGAAAAAGCTCACAAATGTGAAATATGTCAGAAGAGTTTTAGGAAACGTGATCATTTAAAAAGTCATGTTCTTATACACACTCGTAATAAACCATACAAATGTGAAATTTGCCAGAAGAGTTTCAGTGAAAGTAGTAAATTAAAAAATCATGTTCTTGTACACACTGGTAAAAAACCTCACAAATGTGACATATGTCAGAAGAGTTTTGGTCTAAGTAGTACTTTAAAAACTCATGCTCTTGTACACACTGGTGATAGACCTTACAAATGTGACATATGTCAGAAGGGTTTTAGTCAAAGTAGTACTTTAAAAACTCATGCTCTTGTACACACTGGTGATAGACCTTACAAATGTGACATATGTCAGAAGGGTTTTAGTCAAAGTAGTTATTTAAAAAATCATGTTCTTGTACACACTGGTGAAAAACCTCACAAATGTGATATATGTCAGAAGAGTTTTAGTCTAAGTAGTACTTTAAAACGTCATGTTCTTGTACACACTGGTGATAGACCTTACAAATGTGACGTATGTCAGAAGAGTTTTAGTCTAAGTAGGACTTTAAAAACTCATGTTCTTGTACACACTGGTGAAAAACCTCACAAATGTGATATATGTCAGAAGAGTTTTAGTCTAAGTAGTACTTTAAAACGTCATGTTCTTGTACACACTGGTGAAAAACCTTATAAATGTGAGTTATGTCAGAAGAGTTTTAGTCAAAGTATTCATTTAAAAACTCATGTTCTTGTACACACTGGTGAAAAACGTTACAAATGTGAGATATGTCAGAAGAGTTTTAGTAATAGTAGTCATTTAAAACGTCATGGTCTTGTACACACTGGTAATAAGCCTTACAAATGTTAGATATTATGTCAGAAGAGTTTTAGTCAAAGTATTCATTTAAATACTCACGTTTTTATACACACTGGTGAAAAACCTTAAATCAAATCTTTAATTTCAATTCAACTAGGCCAATTACAGCTTGACCAGAACGTCTTGAAATGGAACTAATCTTTTTGTTTGCTGACAACGTTTTAAAATCTTTGATATTTGATGTAAACAAAGAACGCGGGTATATTAGATTTATTGTTGTGCCATAAAACTAACGTTTTAAGTGAAAAAAAAATCGTTCAAAGTGCTGGTAGCGAGAGCACAGTGGCAACTTCCGGTTTTCTACTCTTATTGTCAAAAGACATTAAATAAAACTAGTACAAAAATAGTTATGGTGCTACAGTCCCAGTCAAAAGACATAAAAACTGTGAAAGTACCGTTGGTGCTCATTCCAAAGTGTAGATTCTCTATGGAGAAGAAAGAGCAAAAAACTCCATGGACACTCTTTTTCAATCGTTAAAATTTTTACAGAACTTTTGTGTTACATCATTCATCATCAGATAGTACATTATGTGAGCACGATGTGGCAAGTTATTAGTGTCCATAGTAAATACAAAACGGAGACAATACAAAAAATATAGTTTTTAATAATTATAATAGACCGTGGCAGCTAAGAGATGACCAGTCCCAAATTACAGCGCCCGTTCGCCAACATGACATATACATATATCAGTACCATTCAATTCAGCTCAACCATTTTGAAGGGAACTAAATGATCCGACACACACGCCACTATCAGCAAAAAATAATACGAAATGTGAAATAAATGTATTTTTTTAATTCTTGTTCTCATGATTATTCACAAAAAATGTGTATTAGAAATAAAAACTTATTTGTAATACATAAATAAATTCTATAAAGTACATTTTTGGGTTTTCACACTTTTATAAATTAAGTAACGAAACGCATCATCGGAGACCATGTCGGAGACGTATGTCATTGCCAAATTGAAAATCAATTCTTGGGTTGCAAGTTATAACATCTTTGATCGACAATTTCTGGTGGTACAAATGCGCGAATAAATTCAACATATTTTAATTCAAAATCTACGATTTTTTTCCTATAATTTCGTACTTTTGTCCTTGAGGTACACGGTTGGGCCATTATTGTAAGGAACAGAAAACATCTCCTTTTTTAAATCCCTTAAATTTTATTATAAACGTGTACTAGTCATTGGATACATGAACTGGGCTGCCGTTGTAAGACGACTAAAAAAACCGGCCAAGTGCGTGTCGGGCCACGCACAGTGTAGGGTTCCGTAGTTGTCCATCAAAATACTTATGCGAACTAAACTAATTCGCTGAATTTAATTTTAATAAAAAGAAGAATTTTCAAAATCGATCCAGGCGTCTTTGAGAAATCGGGGAAAGTACATTAAAAAAAAGAATATCGACGAATTTTGAACCTCCTCCTTTTTTTGAATAGTTAAAAATAGTTGACAATAAAAACCTACCTATACCCAAAACATACCTATCTATAGCTGTAAAAATAAAGTTGACAAACTTACATTTGCAGTCGAAGAACATGTTCTCCGATACATTTTAATTACCATTTTTTAGGGTTCCGTAGTCAACAAGGAACCCTTATAGTTTCGCCATGTCCGTCCGTCCGTCCGTCCGTCCGTCCGTCCGTCTGTCCGCAGTTTAGCTCAGAGACGCACAGTACTAGAGAGCTGTAATTTGGTGTAAATATACGGATTTGTTGTGCCGAAAAAGTGGTAAAATAAAATCTCGAAAAATATTTTTTTTTAGGGTACCTCCAGTACTTACACGTAAAGTGAGGATTTTTTTTTTCTCGCGTACCCCTTAGTGTGGGGTATCATTAATTAGGCCTTTAAAAAATAATGATAGTTTCCATTAACAATTTTTTGATAAAAAAATTCGTTTGTGATATATTAAGCTTTAAAGTGCTAAATTTTGCTCGATTCGAGTGTCCCCCCCCTCTACCAGCTAAACGGTTATGTTTAGGGGTGTGAAAAAATTCACAATAGTAGTACATATAACGAAGTTTAAAAGAAAATTATCATGACTAAGTAGGCTTTACAACTTTACGAGTAATAGTCGACCAACTTATAAAATGTACTTGATATCATATTTTCTTAAACAAAATGTATCGGAGATAACTGCAAATGTAAGTTTGTCAACTTTATTTTTACAGCTTTTCTATGTATGTTTTTTGGGGATAGGTAGGTTTTTATCGTCAACTATTTTTAACTAAATTCAAAAAAAGGAGGAGGTTCTAAATTCTTTGTAATCTTTTTTCTTATGTATTTTCCCCGATTTCTCAAAGACTCCTGGACCGATTTTGAAAATTCTTCTTTTTAAAATTAAATTCAGCGAATCAGTTTAGTTAGTTCGCATAAGTATTTTGATGGGCAACTACGGAACCCTACACTGTGCGTGGCCCGACACGCACTTGGCCGGTTTTTTTTTTTTTTTTTTTTTTAGTGTGGTAAAATCATCAAATGAGTCCTCCAACCCCGGGCAGGGCGGGAGGGACTGTCAGACTTTTACTGACTAAAATCCACGGTGTCCTTCAATAACCTGTTACGTTCCGGGGTCACGGTAAGGAAATAATCCCGCGACCATTTTAATTACCATTAAGAAAACTTTGTATACAATGTACAAACTACTTATTGAATAAATTATTATTATTATTATATTATTTTTTCAAATCATTTATTCATTTGCAAACATGGGTATAGTACATAGATGTTATATTCTTTATAATTAAGTTCTCCACATTTTACCGACATGGGTATGGGTATGCAAATTACTTAGGAATAATTTATTTAGGAAATTATATGTCAGCCCAACAAGAATTACAGAAAAGTCAAAAAATAAATCAGTACCCTTAGCACGAATTTTCACTCTTTTACTTTACAGCATCTTTCCAGTATTTACAGCGTTTTTGTATGAAAAAACGGAACAGCGCCTCTGGTGTGCGGAGAAGGAACTACATTTTTCATTGAAAATTGTCAGTTTGAAATTGTCAAAGTTCCAGTTTACTTTACGTCTCAAATACTGAAAATTCGTGCTAAGGGTACAGAATATTACAAGCATGTCAAACCTTAATACTATAATAAATTAATCAATTCAATCACCAAAGTAATATTATGTATGTCCATCAGTAAGTGAATCATCATTTAGAAAATCGTCAATCGTGTAGTAGCATTTTGTTAGTAAAATTTCCTTTAGTGCCCTTTCAAATTGTACTACAGTCATATTTTTAATATCATTCGGTACTATATTATATAAGGTGCTTTATTAATATCTGCCAGGGCTTTAATGGGGGGTAGTATTGTGTTTATAGATTACAATAGTGAAGAAATTTCGTACCCCGGAACAGTCAATTCAATTTGAGACAGTAAACAAGTTAAATTAACATTGGCTCTACTCTGCATAACATGGTTCACAAAATACGCGCGATGTGTCGCTTCGTCAATGAAAACAACTGCTATCTCTTTCTATCTGTTCTGTGAATGAAAACTGAAATCAGCTGACTAGATTTGTCTCTAAACGTACTAATACGCAGGAAAACAAGTGTTTTAAATTACTTACCAGCTACCGCATTCAAAAAACTGACGTAAATAAGATGATAAACTTCCCATCACACTTAAAACAGGCTTTGGACAGACAAGTTAGTGTAAAGAATCACAACTTTTTTTAAATTATTTTTAAACAATAAGTACCTACTTAGATAACGATAAATTACAGTAACTTTGCGTGTTTAAAAGTTAATAATCTTATTTACAATAATTGCACAGTATTTACACTTATTTACACACTCCCCACCTACTTATCTACAAAACTGTTGCACAAGTCTACACGTAATTGTCGCTCACATCGAAGACACGAGCTGCATCCCTGGTGCTCGCAAGAGGATGACGCCGAAAGAAGTCCAGCACTTCCTCTTCAAGATGGGCAGAATAGGGAGGCCTGCCTGCGTCAACGGGAGGCGGGTCAAAGCGGCCGTGTTCTCTGAACCTGTACACGGCATCCAAAATTGTGTGATGGCTCACTCGCACACCAAACCTCAGCTGGTACAAGTTCACTGCATGCGCAGTTACGGAGTTACACTCGCGGTAGCACAACACCATTTCAAGATATTCTTGATTGGAATACAGACGTCTGGGAGGCATTTTTAAAGGAAGCCGCAAACCGGAACCGCTAAAACTAACTTCCGAGCGGGCAGGCGCGGGCGGCGGGAAGCGACTGGCGAGCGGGCGCGGGCGGTCGGCTGGCGCGTGCGACGAACGGGGTGAGGGTGGGGGCGCGCGGGGCATCGCTTTGACGACCGACGAGTCGCCGGCGTGTAGCGGCATCGTTTGATAAGTATGGCAACAGTGTATGAAAGGCGCCGCCGCGCGCCGGCGGCGTTTTGCGAATTTGGTGCGGAGCGGCAACGCTGGACGGCTTTATACTAATAAATCAAGTCAAATTTATACGTACTTTTTTTTTGTATGAAAAAAAATATGACAAATAATCAATTAATTAACTTTACTATTGTAATCTATAAACGCAATACTATCTCCCATTGCAGCCGTGGCAGATAATAATAAAGCACCTTATATATTCGAGGGGCATTACCAAAAATACTTTTTCGCATTAATGCAGTTTTACATTTAGCTTGGCATAATTTATTTATGTACTGTGTTCTTATTGGATTTATTCTGACCTCTGACATTTTTCGGAATAATTGAGGGTTACATTTCACAAACAAGGCCGTTTCCAGTATGTATAAAGAAGGTAAAGTTAGAATTTTCAGGGACTTGAAATGGGGAACACAGCTATCAGTTGTCTTCAGACCGCACATTGACCTGATGCATCTCTTTTGTAACCGAAATACTAGTTCTCTATGGCATGTATTTAATGCGGCAACTAAGTATAATGAATATAGGTTGAAAAAAAAATAGAGTGGGTACCAAACATAATGGGTTGGCAGCTAATAAGGAGTATCGTAGTAAGTAAAAGATGGCATATTAATATATCAGTTATAAGCTCCGTTTTAATTTAAACTAGCATCAAGTTTTTCTTTTGGGAACTGAATTAATATCTAAGCGAAAACTTAATGATGAAAATAAAATAGAAAATGGGCATACATAAATAATACAAATCAGATTCTATTTAAAATTGTTTGTATGAAGAATAAATATAAACTAGCTTAAAATTGTGTGACTTTTAATAGCTTTGAATTAGTACCACCTGAACACTAACGTGTTAGTTGCACACATTACCGGCGAATGCCACCCTACTAACATTATTAGTCGCCAAGTCATTATATACAGCTCCTCGCCTAATATTTCAATTGACTGGTATAGTTTATTTGCTACCTAAACGCAGCTGCTAGTTTTTAGTTTTTATAACACCCTTAATTTTGAACCTTACGTAATATAATAGTCGCGAAAATATTTAATCGCTGGCAAGTTATTTTATTTGTTGCAAACATTTAGTCGACTTTTAAGTTATTAGTCACTCGGAAAATAATAAGCTGTTCTCTATCAGTAGACTGACCCCAGAAAATAATTCCATATCGCAAAACGGAGGCAACTTGTCCATGATAGGCAACTAAAAGAGCTTGATTGTTCACTTTCTTTGAGAGTTGATAGAGAGCATAAGCGGATTTGCTCAGTTTTTTACGTAGTTCTTCTACGTGAGGCTTTCATGTAAGTTGATGATCAATAGTAATGCCCAAAAACTTAGCCCTATCCACCTCTTCAATATTACAACCCTTGTAGAGAATATTAATTTTAGGATTTTCACACCGTTGATAAAAATGCATGACTTCTGTTTTATTGAGGTTTATAACAAGACTATTATTATTAAGCCAATTAATTATGTCAGTTAAACAAGTGTTGATGTCATTCTCATAAGTATTTGGATCAGTGCATTTTATAATGGCTGTACTGTCATCTGCAAAGAGAACCATTTTGTTGGTGGTTGCTTCCGGGAGATCGTTAATAAATATCAAAAAAAGTGGCGGACCCAGTACGCTACCTTGTGAGACGCCATATTTTACGTGTCTAGGCTTCGACATATACAGTGTGTCCGGGCACGGGTTAGCGATATTTGAAGGGGATATACTAGGCTCTTTTTCATCGACATAAATGCTTTTAAAAAAATTCTTACTCCAAAACTTCGCGAATGGCAGCCATTTTAATTTTTTGATTTGTCGAACTGGGGTGTGTACAATAAAATTCAAATATCTTTAAATCCAAGAGACCTACATTCATGCAAATGACTTTATTGCAAAGTTCAACGTTGAGGCTTATCAAAAACTTACGAAAGTTTTCTAAATAATATGTAAAAATAACCAAAAAACATGGGCAAACACGAAATTGTACACAAAAGTTACTGAATAATTTCACATTTTTAACTCTAGCTCGATAAGTACCCCTGAATTTTGCTAGGGTTTTTGCACAAAATTAAAAGTGTTTGAGTCAGGCTATAAAATCATATCAAAATTATCACTCTACGTTAAGTATCTTAGGAGTTATTCTCACTTGAACATCACCCTTCCGTCTCGCCCCGCAGCAATAATTCCTAGAAGTGGTTTCATATAATGAAAAAAATGTACCATTTCAGTTTATGGATTATGGTGGTCAATAATGCCAGCTGATAAACATTCGTTGGAACGATTTAGCTCGCCCAAAGAATGCGACGCCTGTAATATTGGGGTACATGCGCTAAGGAAGGGTGATGTTCAAGTGAGAATAACTCCTAAGATACTTAACGTAGAGTGATCATTTTGATATCATTTTATAGCCTGACTCAAACACTTTTAATTTATTGCAAAAATCTTATCAAAATTCAGGGGTACTTATCGAGCTAGAGTTAAAAATGTGAAATTATTCAGTAATTTTTGTGTACAATTTCGTGTTTGCCCATGTTTTTTGGTTATTTTTACATATTATTTAGAAAACTTTTGTAAGTTTTTGATAAGCCTCAACGTTTAACTTTGCAATAAAGTCATTTTCATGAATGGAGGTCTCTTGGATTCCCAGATATTTGCATTTTATTGTACACACCCCAGTTCGACGGATTAAAAAATTAAAATGGCTGCCATTCGCGAAGTATTGGAGTAAGAATTTTTTTTTAACCATTTTTGTCGATGAAAATGAGCCTAGAATATCCACTTCAAATATCGCTAACTCGTGCCCGGGCACACTGTATACTCTTTCTAGTTTAGTTTTTGGACATATTTTACAGATTTCTGTGCATTGCAGTCTATTACTGAGGTATGATTCAATTAACTTTAAGACGTTCCCCCTTATTTATACCATAGCTATGTAATTTGTGTAACAGAATGGTATGGTCCACATGGTCAAAAGCCTTGGTCATGTCAGTGTAAATTGCGCAGACTGGATTTCTTTTATCTACAGATGACATAACGGTAGTCAACAAGTCAAATATTGCCATATTTTTCGTAGTATTATTATTTTCGTAGTATTATTATTATTCACTTTATTTATTTTTACACTTATAAATTACATTTTTAAATATTTTTACAAAAAAAGAAACAAAAAACATTTAAAAATATAAAAAATAGCAGTCCACCAGTACCGGGAACAGGGTCCGGGCTACCGGTGGTCAGGGCTCTTGAGAGAGGAACCTCCTAACAATACGCGCCGTGTCCAAGAGTACTGCCTTCTGAATCAAGCGCTTGATCCAGCCACCCAGCGAGAGCCTCCTCAGGTGTTGGTCGAGGCTCTTGGCAATTAAGCCATTGGCAGATACGACTATCGGCACAATAACTGCCGTATTCACGTCCCACATGTCAACAAACTCGCGAGCCAGATCAAGATACTTGAATTGTTTATCTTTTTCTGCCTTCACGAGGTTCTCGACATGCGGGACCGTTATATCAACAATTATTGCGCGACGCTCCAATCGATCTATCACCACAATGTCAGGCTTATTGGCAACAATAGTCCTGTCAGTGATGATAGGTCGATCCCAATACAACGAGATATTGCCATTTACGAGAACTGGGTCGGGCGCATACCTATAGTACGGCACTTCCGATTCCACAAGATTGTACTTCAAAGCAAGTTGCTGGTGGATAATCCTGGCCGTGGGGCGCCGGCTTAGAATTGCGCTCCCCCAAATCATCCCGTGGGTGTCGTAAGAGGCTACTAAGGGACAAACCGGAGGTCGGGCAGCAGCGTCCTCCGTGTACTGCACATCCTCACTGCGATCGCCAACCCGCCTGCCAAGCGTGGCGATTAAGGCAAATTACCCCCTAATAATGAAAACCACAGAAACCAGGCCCCCAGTCCCCGGCGCTATCCCTGGCGCGGGTAGCGGTCAAGGTAACGGCGGAGCAGGGGGTGCTAAGAATCTCCGGAAGAGATCCGGCTACCCACCCCCACGACGACTGGCCCTGGTAACACACAACATACGCACATTGAGGACTGACGAAAAGATCTGCGAGCTGGAAGAGGAGCTGAGCAAGTTACACTGGGACATTATGGGGTTATGCGAAGTCCGAAGAGAGGGGGAGGACACCGTAACCCTGAAGTCTGGTAACTTGCTCTACTACCGGGAGGGCGACCAACAGTCCCAAGGTGGTGTCGGGTTTCTCGTTCACAAGTCCCTCGTAAACAATATAATAACCATCGACAGTGTGTCGAGCAGGGTGGTATACCTAATACTCAGAATATCCAAAAGATATTCGCTGAAGGTCATTCAGGTATACGCACCGACCTCGTCACACTCCGATGACGAAGTGGAGACTATGTATGAGGACGTAAGTAGGGCCATACATAGCTCCAAAACCCACTTCACTGTTGTTATGGGGGACTTTAACGCAAAGTTGGGCAAGAAAAGCGGTGATGAGTTGAGAGTGGGGCAATTTGGATATGGGCAACGGAACCCTAGGGGACAGAGGCTGGCCGACTTTCTGGAGAAAGAGGAACTCTTCATGATGAACTCTTTCTTCCAGAAGCCGCCTCACAGGAAATGGACCTGGCTGAGTCCCGATGGTTTCACGAGAAACGAGATAGACTTCTTCATGACCGACAAGAAACGGATATTCAGTGATGTCTCTGTGATCAACAGGGTAAAAACCGGTAGCGATCACCGAATCGTAAGAGGCTCGCTGAATATCAATGTTAAACTTGAAAGGTCCAGCCTGATGAAGTCTACGCTCCGACCTACTCGGCCCCATATTCAAAACCCCGAAAGCTTTCAACTCGAGCTCTCTAATCGCTTTGCTTGCCTTGAGAACTTAGTGTCAGTGGACGAGATCAACGACGGGCTAGTGGAAACTGTCCGCACGGTAGGGTCTAAGTTTTTTAGACCCTGTCGTAAAGATAGACCTCAGAAATTGACCGAGCAAACCTTAAACCTCATGGCTGAACGACGTTTGCTACAGTTGCAGTCTTCCGATGACGCGAAGTCATATAGGCAGCTCAATAGACTTATATCTAAGTCCTTGCGACACGATCTGCGTCTCTTTAATACGAATCGTGTTAAGGAGACCATACAGCGAAACCAAGGCTCTAAAGTGTTCGCAAAGGACAAGTCTATTGGGCAAAGCCAGATGACAAAGCTGAAACGGGAAGATGGCAGCATAGCGTCGACCAAAGCAGAGGTTTTAGGCGAGATCGAGAGGTTCTATGGACTGTTATACACTTCGGTCGCAAAGCCCGTTGACAGCTTGGTAGGAGATCCAAGAGCCAAGCTGTCCCGACATTATACCGAAGATATCCCGGACATCAGTCTGTACGAGATTAGGATGGCCCTGAAGCAGCTTAAGAACAACAAGGCGCCGGGCGAGGACGGAATCACTTCAGAGCTTCTGAGAGCGGGTGGAACACCGGTACTTAAAGTCCTCCAGAAACTCTTTAATTCCGTCCTCTCCGAGGGCAAAACGCCTGAAACATGGAGTAGAGGTGATGTGGTGCTGTTCTTCAAAAAAGGTGATAACAGCCTATTGAAGAACTACAGACCCATCACGCTTCTAAGTCATGTTTACAAGCTGTTTTCAAGGGTTATCACGAACCGTCTCGAACACAGACTTGATGACTTCCAGCCTCCCGAACAAGCCGGTTTCCGAAGAGGCTATAGTACCATAGACCACATCCATACACTGCGGCAAGTTATACAGAAGACCGAAGAGTATAACTTGCCATTATGCTTAGCGTTTGTGGACTATGAGAAAGCCTTCGATTCGGTGGAAACATGGGCGGTACTTGAGTCACTCCAGCGATGCCATATTGACTATCGGTACATCGAGGTGTTGAAGTGCTTGTATAATAACGCCACCATGTCGGTCCGAGTACAGGAGCAGAGCACGAAGGCGATTCCATTGAGAAGAGGCGTAAGACAGGGGGACGTTATCTCCCCGAAACTGTTTACTGCCGCAATGGAAAACGCCTTCAAGCTCCTGGAATGGCAAGGACTTGGCATCAACATCAACGGCGAATACATCACTCACCTTCGGTTTGCCGACGACATCGTAGTCATGGCAAAGTCGATGGAGGAACTCAGCATGATGCTCGATGGCCTCGACCGAGTTTCACAACGGGTGGGCTTGAAAATGAACATGGACAAGACGAAAATTATGGCAAATGCCAATGTTGTGCCCACCCCAGTCTCTGTTGGAAACTCGGTACTCGAAGTTGTTGACTCATATATCTACTTAGGACAAGTAGTCCAGTTAGGTAGGTCCAACTTCGAGAAAGAGGTCAACCGCCGAATCCAACTCGGTTGGGCAGCGTTCGGGAAACTACGCAATGTCTTTTCGTCCGACATACCTCAGTGCCTCAAGACGAAAGTCTTCAACCAATGTGTGTTACCAGTGATGAGTTACGGCACCGAAACGTGGTCTTTCACTATCGGCCTCATCTCAAAGCTCAAAGTCGCTCAACGAGCTATGGAGAGGGCTATGCTAGGTGTTTCTCTACGTGATCGAATCCGAAATGAGGAGATCCGTAGACGAACTAAAGTCACCGATATAGTCCACCGGATTAGCAAGCTGAAGTGGCAATGGGCAGGCCATATTGCTCGCAGAGCAGATGGCCGATGGGGTCGAAAAGTACTAGAGTGGAGACCACGGACTAGCAAGCGCAGCGTAGGACGTCCACCAGCAAGGTGGACAGACGACCTTATAAAGGTCGCCGGAAGACGCTGGATGCAGGTCGCTTCCAACCGGTATCTGTGGAGATCAAAAGGGGAGGCCTATGTTCAGCAGTGGACGTCCTATGGCTGAGATGATGATGATGATGAATCCTGGCAACAAGGTTGTGTCTATGCAAATACTCGCCGTCAGCCAGACGAGAACACCCAGAAATAATGTGTCGGATCGATTCTCCCGGACGGTGGCATGCCCGACATATGTCAACCGTGCCATCCTTCACAATGTATTTCCGGTAGTTATTCGTCATCATAACTTCGTCCATAATAGCACAGACAAAACCTTCGGTTTCCCCAAACAGGTCACCGAAGCGCAGCCAGGATACGGACGCTAAAAAGTCTACATCGGGACCATGTAATGCCCGGTAAAAGCGTCCGTGAAGCTCCTTGCTCTGCCATACATCCTTACGATCATTAGTGTCTAATACTTTAGGTTTGCGCCAGTTCTCGTTAGCCAAGGAGAGCGGAGTAAGACCCTTGTCCACTGTGACCACATCTTGGTGCATCCCCACGTCGGCTTCTAGGAAATATTCCCTGAGACTGCATACCTCACGATTGTGCAGGGTCTTAGCATTTAAGAAGCCACGACCCCCGCACTTCTGCGGGATATACAGTCTCATCACCGACGACCGCGGGTGATGCATCCGATTTGCAGTCAGCAGTGAACGGACTCTCCTATCCAGGGCGTCAAGTTCTGTCTGAGTCCATTTGAGTATGCCGAAGAATACATCAATACCGGCATGACCCAACCGTTGAAAGCGCGCACCTTATTGCCACCTGACAAAAGACTGTTAAGTACTTTATTCAGGCGGCTAAAGAAGCGCTCCCTCAACGATTGCTTCATTTCAGCATTATTGATGCCTAATGCTTCCGACATACCCAAATATTTGTAGGTCTCTGTTGAAGAGAGGTATCTAAGGTTTATGGAATCCGAGAGTTGAGTTCCCTCTGATTCCATAATCTCCCCTCGCTTCACATGCATGACTGCACATTTGTCCACACCAAATTCCATCCTGATGGCGCTACTGAAAGTTTCTGTAACCTTCAGTAGCTTCATCAGTTGCAAGTTGTTGCGGGCAAAGAGTTTCAGATCATCCATGTAAAGAAGGTGAGATATGACCCGACCACCTCTCTTCAACCGATATCCTAGCCCCGAACCCTCCAGTAATGTACTGAGTGGGTTCAAGGCCAGACGAAAGCCTTCGATAAAGTCTGGCACAATGGCTTATTATATAAGCTCTACCAACTGGGTGTGCCAGACCGTCTCGTGCTCATCATACGAGACTTCTTGTCGAATCGCACCTTTCGCTATCGCATAGGCGACGCCCTCTCCTCCCCACACCGCATCCTAGCCGGTGTCCCTCAAGGCGCAGTCCTCTCGCCCCACCTATTCTCGCTATTTACTAGCGATATTCCCAAGAGCAAGAAGGCTCAGTTAGCTCTCTTCGCGGACGACACGGCCTTGTATTACACTGGCCAAAGTCCTACCGCTATAGCCCAAAACCTCCAAACCTCAGCCAACGCCCTAGGCGCCTGGTTCAGGAAATGGAGAATTGAGGTTAATCCCGATAAAAGCCAGGCGGTCCTATTCACCAAACCGCGTAAGCGACCAGTAGACCCCACCCCGATCACTATGTACGGCAAGCCTATTCCTTGGAAGAAGCAAGCCAAGTACCTAGGTGTGACCCTCGACAGCCACCTCTCCTTCCGAGACCACATCAAAGCAGCTCGTAATCGGGCTGCTTTTGCTATGGGTAGACTTCACTTCCTGCTCATTCCGAAAAGTTCCCTGTCCCGAAAGTGCAAAATGCGCTTATTCACGGCGGTAATCCGCCCCATCATGACTTACGCGTGTGCCATCTTTGCGCATTCCAATCCCCGCTTCCTCTACAAAATGCAGGTCCTCCAAAACCGTTTTCTTAGGAAAATCACGGGAGCCCCGTACTATGTCCGTAACGACACCCTCCACCTAGACCTTAGGATCCCCACCATCGCTCAGTTCATGAAGCGCATTGCCACGCGCTTCTTTGAAACTGCAGTTAGGCACCCCAATCCGTTAATCGCATCGTCCGCTCGATACGATCCATCGCGTATTAGCTCCGTTCGCCGACCAAGGCATACCCTCATCACCCCCGACGACCCCATCACCCTCCTCCAGGAGAGCCGTAGGGAAACCAGTACGCTGCGCAAACACAGACACAGACCGACTCCGTCATTCCGCCTTCGCCGCCGAGGCCGCCCGTCGCGACGCCCAAGTCAATGCCCTCCCCCCCGTCCCTTGCAAGAGCCAGCCCGCGATGCTGAGCCAGTAGTTTTAAATTAGCCCCTAAATAATGAAATATTTAGTTATCCAGCCTGTCCCTTGCTGTCCTCTGTCAGTGACGCCCTAAGCCGAGGTCCGTACCCCACAGGGGGTGCCCTTAGCGTGTGGTCACTTAGTTTTTAACTTAGTTTGTAAGCCCCTGGTTGGAGGCCTTAGAGTCATCTATGGCAACCACAGGAAAGTCCGGTTAAGCAGCACACAACCTCTTATAGGTTGACCTGCGAGATGCCCGTATCCAAAAAAAAAAAAAAAAAGCGATCGACACAGTCGGCGGGCAGCAGCAAGCAAGAAAAAACCTAGAAGAAGAAACATGAACAAGAAAGAAGAATAAAGTTCCTCAAGTAGTTCAAGCTTCACCAGTGTTTTATTTACCAATCCAGCAATCGAATGTGCCCCGCACATATGTCATATCTAAATTGTTTCAGGCATCCCATGCCTTCAAATAGGTCTTCTTCTTCTTCTTTTGACAACATATCTACTCTTTTCATTAAGTTCAGTTTCACACACGTTGCTTTTCCTAATATAGGTGTAATATCTTTGTTCACTACTATAGACTTAATTTCATTTGAGTTACCTTTAATTTGTGTTTTGAATGTGTCTCTCCTATGACTGGAATCTTGTGATTTGAGAATGATGTTAGATACCTTGTGGTTGATGGTTTGATGTAGGCTTTTGCTTTGTCCGCTATGTTTTTGCTTATCACATTACACTGGCTGCCAGAATCAAGTTTGAACCTCACTGTTGTTTCTCTGGGTAAGCTTGCTACTTCATACCAGTCTTCAGTATCTAGGAACTCAGTATCTATTGAATAGACATTAAGGTTTTCGCTTATATCTTCTTCCGAGCTCTCTGTTATATTTTCATGTTCAACGGTTTCTATTTTCTTTGTTTCGCAGCACTTGGTAAAATGATTTCTTTTGTTACATGTTTTACACACTTTTCTGAAAGCTGGACAAGCTCTTAAGCCATGTGTAGTATCACACCTTCCGCAGTGAAATGTTTCTTGTTCTTTTTCACTTTTTTCTTTACATTTATTTTGTTTGTTTGTTAATTTTCCTTTATTTCTGTTCCAGGTCACCGCATCTACTGTTGCTGCTTGTTTCATCTTCTCACCTGTATTTTCACTTGTTCTGCAGAGTGGCAGATGTCTATGGTTTTTTGTAATGTAAGATTTGTCTCCGCAAGCAATTTTTCTCTTGTAGAATCACTTTTTATGCCAATTATTACGCGATCTCTTAGGATTGATTCTTCTAAGTCGCCATAACCACAGTTTTTAACTTTACTCTTTAATTTGGTGATGAACTCGTCAAAATGTTTTTGTTCACCTTGAGTAATGAGGTTGAACATGTACCTTTCGTATGTTTCGTTACTTTTTGGCGTAAAATATGCTGTGAACCTTTCTTTTATTGTTTTTAGTGATTTTGACTGAGCGTCATTTAAATTGAATGTGTTGAAAATAATGGCGGCGTCGGGTCCAATACTTATCATGAACGTCGCTACTTGTACTTCTGGCTTTTTCTTTTCAAGGTTTGTGGCAATTGCATACCATTCCCATTGCTGAAGCCATATTTTCCAGGTTACAGCAGTGTTTTCTGTACCTGTTACGAAATATTTCGGCGGCTTAATTCCGCTCATGCTCATGGCGTCATTTTCGTCCACGGCTTTGTCCATCGTGTTCGTTTGTCCCTGGTTTCGGCACCATGTAATGTTGGAGTCCCGTACGGTTCATCGAATTACCCTTGGTCGATATAACTGTCTACAGAATGCATGGTTCACCGACGAAGGGTAATACGAGAAAACTATTAGTCGATACTATTATTTAGCGACTGCACGTTTCGCCGAATAACGCTACATAGAATGAATGGTTAGCTGGAGAGCTACTGAACCCTGCGACTAACGGTCTTCCTGTAAGGTTAGAAATTTGTACACGTAATATTTATAGCATGCTAAGAGCAATAGCGATGACCTGGCAGGCGTCAGCCGTGCACATCATTAGACAATTTAATTTTCAAAGTGTAAAAAAAATTGAAAAAAAAACTTGTTCCTGTAAGCTTAAAAATTTTACAGGATGTAGTTTATTTATTGTAAATCTTGGAAAAAAAATGACAGGCGATTACAAGGTGCACAAGTATGTGACAGGCGAATTGAAAAGTGCAAAGTTGATGAGGAAAAATAAACTTTCTCCTGTAAGATCAAAATTATCTCGCGTTTGGCTGAACTGATTTTGATGCCGTTTTCAGAAAAGTGTGCGTTACATTCCGAGAAAGGTTTTAATATACAGGGTGAATTTTTCAACTGGGCGTGGATGGCTATCTCCGAAGCAATGAGGAATATCGAAAAACGTTGAAAGGAATCTCGAGGCCGATTTTGACGAAAATAAAACTGCATCGTTGGATTTTAGAAAAATCAATAATCCTGGCCAGGAATCGAACCCGCTGATTTTGGAAAAAAAATCACAGCCTGTATTATTACACCATTCGATGGTGTTGCTAATAAGGATCAAATTCTGGGAAGTGATCATATAAGGCAAACTTAAGGAAATAGCAGATTTTCATGAAATTGCTATATTTCTATGTTACTATGTTCTACTGAGCCTTAATTTATTTATAATTGTTTTCAATAATTCAGTGAATTTGATGTCTCAACAATCCCAGTGTATTAAGCAATGCGAAATTATTGAGTTGAACAAAATCAAAAATAAGCGTTATTTCAAAGAAGAAACGGTTAACTTATGTTCCGAATACAGTTATCGTCTTGAACATTCATCAGTTTCTTTTTTCAATTATAGGTACTTTTTCCTTAAGTTTGCCGTATATGATTACTTCCCAGAATTTGATCCTTATTAGCAACACTATCGAATGGTGTAATAATACAGGCTGTGATTTTTTTTCCAAAATCAGCGGGTTCGATTCCTGGCCAGGATTATTGATTTTTCTAAAATCCAACGATGCAGTTTTATTTTCGTCAAAATCGGCCTCGAGATTCCTTTCAACGTTTTTCGATATTCCTCATTGCTTCGGAGATAGCCATCCACGCCCAGTTGAAAAATTCACCCTGTATATTAAAACCTTTCTCGGAATGTAACGCACACTTTTCTGAAAACGGCATCAAAATCAGTTCAGCCAAACGCGAGATAATTTTGATCTTACAGGAGAAAGTTTATTTTTCCTCATCAACTTTGCACTTTTCAATTCGCCTGTCACATACTTGTGCACCTTGTAATCGCCTGTCATTTTTTTTCCAAGATTTACAATAAATAAACTACATCCTGTAAAATTTTTAAGCTTACAGGAACAAGTTTTTTTTTTCAATTTTTTTTACACTTTGAAAATTAAATTGTCTAATGATGTGCACGGCTGACGCCTGCCAGGTCGTCGCTATTGCTCTTAGCATGCTATAAATATTACGTGTACAAATTACTAACCTTACAGGAAGACCGTTAGTCGCAGGGTTCAGTAGCTCTTGGACTAGGTTGTCCGATACCAAGATTTGCCGATGTCACGGTTCGCCGAAACACGCTTGAACTAAATAATCCTATATCCCCACGCAAAGCCTTTGGCGGCATATTCAGGCGGAAGGGTTGGCAAAGCGCTATGGTACTGATTTCGTATTTGCACATAAAATCAGACATTTATTTGCTTTAGCATTTTTGAAACCAGAAGAGATACCGGAGGCCTTCGAGCAAGTAAAAAACTTAGTATTGGCACAATGGTTCAATAAGTATTATGTGTCTGTAGTATTTACAAAAAAATCTGGCCCAGGGATGAAGTTCATTCTGAGCAGAAATCCACCATTGTTCCCACCAGCTATGTGGTCAGTATCTAATCGTACCTACTTATTCTATTCCGAAAACACAAAATGCTCTGGAATCATGGCATAATCGGTGGAACACACTTTTGAATCGCAAGAAGTGGAATATCTTCAACACTATTAATGAGTCCATTAAAGAACAAAAAATATACCGACTGCGAAATCGAGCGCATCACTGCATCTGCGTTCGTCGCAAATTGAATATGAAAAGAGACTAGAAAAGCACTTGTCCCTAAAAAGTGAGATGAGCATAGAAACTTTCTTATGTGGGCTAGCTCACATAATGTACATAAAAAACGTTAATTTTATTTTCTAAATTGATTGTTTTCTTGTATGTTTGTTATGATTGAGCAGTTAGCAATAACCTTTATTTTTGTTATTTACCATTTAATTATAAAAATAATCAAACTTGCTGTTTTATTATTTTCTTTACATTTATTTTTATTGAATTACTAAGATAAACGCATGGAAATAGCAGTTATCGCAATTTAATCGATGTCTGTCAAAATTGTCGTGTATTCCCGTTCGTCCACTCGACTTCGTCCCCCTAGTGGGACGAACGGGAATTCGTTATTTATTTTCCCGATGGTCCCACTAAATTTTTTGAGTGGACGAACGGGAATAATTTATTAATTCTTTTTTGTAGTTCTATTGGTCCCACCAAATGTGTCCGTTTCGACCGCGCGGCCATGACGTTTTTTTTAAATAAAAACCATCCCAAGTTTTTGTAAAAAAATGTAAAAGTCGATTCCCAAAAACCATAAATTTGTCAAAGCAATGGTTAAAAAGTTATAAGGGTTTGAACGTGGCCGCGCCATCGAAACTTTCCGAACCGCGCGGCCATGGAGATCTTTAAAAGTAAGAGTCGCAGAGACCTGAAATTTTGGGAAATAGTAGATTGAATTTGTAAACCAAATGTAAAAATATAGAAAAAAATCCTGTGTTTGTATTTTAGGAGTTGTAAGGATAAAACCTCATGGCCGCGCCATTGAAACGGTGTCAAAAACGTTATAGCCGATATCTCACTGAAAAAGAATCTCAGACGTCTGAAATTTTTTGTAAAACACAGATTTGAATTTGTCGAAACTAGTAAAAATACAACAAAAAATCCTAGGTTTATACTTCAGGAGCTGTAAGACTAAAACGCCATGGCCGCGCCATCGAAACGTTGAAAATTTCGTTTTTCGCCAATATCTCACTGAAAAAGCATCGCAGAGGTCTGAAGTTTTTTGTAAAACACAGATTTGAATTTGTCAAAACTAGTAAAAATACAACAAAAAATCCTAGGTTTATATTTGAGGAGCTATTGAAGAAAATCGTCAATGCGTCTTGAATATGTCGATTAGGGTGACCACGGATTATTATTTACAGAGAATTTTCCACCTTTTTTATAAAAAATGATATCCCAAGGATTCGTTGAACAAAATTTTTAAAAATCACATAAATTAGAGATTGTTCGATTGTTGGTACATATATGTTTTAAAAAAAAAGTAATTATTAAATAAAAAAATCAGGTCGGTTTCAGGTCGGTGTAAGACGATACATAATTTAACATAATTATGGTTTAATCGATGACTATTAAGATATTAAACAACAGGAGAATTTTAAAAACTATAGTGAGAATAAGCTCCATTTAAAGACGGGGCGTCTTTAAATGGAGCACTCAACATAGAACAATCTCTAAATTATGAGATTTTTAAAGATATAGCCATATTATTGCTCCTCATTGTTCGACGAATCCTTGGGATATCATTTCAAGACTGGCCTGTTGGTCTAGTGGTTAGTGACCCTGACTGCTATGCCGGAGGTCGTGGGTTCGATTCCCACCCAGGACAAATGTTTGTGTGATGAGCACGATCATTTGTTCTGTGTCTGGGTGTAATTTATCTATAATATGTATGTACATATTTAGAAATATATAAGTATGTTTATCAGTTGTCTAGTACCCATAACACAAGCTCTGCTTAGCTTGGGACTAGATGGCGTTGTGTGATAGTTGTGGAATATTATTATTATTATTATTATTATTTCTTTTAAAAAAGGTGGAAATTTCTCTGTAAATAATAATCCGTGGTCACCCTAATCGACATATTCAAGACGCATTGAAGATTTTCTTCAACAGCTCCTCAAATATAAACCTAGGATTTTTTGTTGTATTTTTACTAGTTTTGACAAATTCAAATCTGTGTTTTACAAAAAACTTCAGACCTCTGCGATGCTTTTTCAGCGAGATATTGGCGAAAAACGAAATTTTCAACGTTTCGATGGCGCGGCCATGGCGTTTTAGTCTTACAGCTCCTGAAATATAAACCTAGGATTTTTTGTTGTATTTTTACTAGTTTCGACAAATTCAAATCTGTGTTTTACAAAAAATTTCAGACGTCTGAGATTCTTTTTCAGTGAGATATCGGCTATAACGTTTTTGACACCGTTTCAATGGCGCGGCCATGAGGTTTTATCCTTACAACTCCTAAAATACAAACACAGGATTTTTTTCTATATTTTTACATTTGGTTTACAAATTCAATCTACTATTTCCCAAAATTTCAGGTCTCTGCGACTCTTAGTTTTAAAGATCTCCATGGCCGCGCGGTTCGGAAAGTTTCGATGGCGCGGCCACGTTCAAACCCTTATAACTTTTTAACCATTGCTTTGACAAATTTATGGTTTTTGGGAATCGACTTTTACATTTTTTTACAAAAACTTGGGATGGTTTTTATTTAAAAAAAACGTCATGGCCGCGCGGTCGAAACGGATACCACCAAATAATATAAGACTGGTGGTTTTAATTGTTAAAAAAAAAAACAAATTTGAATATGAGATATAAGGAAAAGAATAATATAGCGCTTGTCGAGAACGAAGTGGAGTAAAGGACAAGCAAACTACGAAACAACGAATAAACATATTTCTGCACAAATCTTTTTAGTGGGACGAATGGCACTAATCGAAGAACATATTCCCGTTCGTCCCCTCTTGAATTAGGAGTGGGACGATCGGGAACAAATTAAATATTATTTTTGTAAATTCCCGTTCGTCCCACTAGTGGGACGAAGTCGAGTGGACGAACGGGAATACACCAAAATTGTATGAGCAAAGAAACTAAAGACAATTATATTATGGATCGTCGGTGTAAGAAAACGGTGCTTTCGATGCAAATTTCTACCTATCGATATAGGATTATTTAGTTCAAGCGTGTTTCGGCGAACCGTGACATCGGCAAATCTTGGTATCGGACAACCATTCATTCTATGTAGCGTTATTCGGCGAAACGTGCTGTCGCTAAATAATTGTATCGACTAATAGTTTTCTCGTATTACCGTTCGTCGGTGAACCATGCATTCTGTAGACAGTTATATCGACCAAGGGTAATTCGATGAACCGTACGGGACTCGTAATGTTGTGTACTTATTAAAAGGCCGTTTATCAAATCGTAACCTTTAATGGGGAAGGCAAGTGTCAAAGTGACAAGTGACAGTTTGGTCCCAAAAGAACTGTCAAATCAAAGGAATTTTCTGAAAAAAAAAAACGATTTATTGATGTAAAATGACTAGATGTTGTGTAATAAGCTGTAAAAATGATGAAACATACAAAGGACATGGTCCACAATGTATGGACCAAAAACCCAAAATCAAAGTGTGATCGATACGGTCAAACTGTATGCAGATGGATTCCTTAGAACTATCTTAATAATCGTACCAAGTTACAATATCCTAATCCATGGCATATCGGAGTTATGGACTGTCAAAGTTTGCCAAAAAAGTTCCACTTGCTACTTGAGATTTCACGTTTGTGTTGCCAAAATAGTCATGCTGCCGATTATATTGCGTACCAACGACGGCATAGTTGTTATTAACGAAAAAAAAAACTTTTTGAAAAAAAGGGAACCGACTTCAAAACCAAACACAACAAAAAAACTATAAAATATCTTTTCTTTCGGAAGTCCGTGGCTTTGCTTTTTTTTTTATTTCATTGATATATTATGTATATGGCCACCGACTTCCGAAAGATAGTTTTTTAACCGACTTCAAAAAAAAAGTAGGTTCTCAGTTCGACCTGTATGTATGTATGTATGTTTGTCCGCGATTATCTCGCGTTTGGCTGAACGGGTTTTGATGCAGTTTTCAGGAAAGTGTTCATTACATTCTGGAGATGGTTTTAGTATATAACACTAATAGATACTGGCCTGTTGGTCTAGTGGTTAGTGACCCTGACTGCTATGCCGGAGGTCGTGGGTTCGATTCCCACCCAGGACAAATGTTTGTGTGATGAGCACGATCATTTGTTCTGTGTCTGGGTGTAATTTATCCATAATATGTATGTATTTAGAAATATATAAGTATGTTTATCAGTTGTCTAGTACCCATAACACAAGCTCTGCTTAGCTTGGGACTAGATGGCGTTGTGTGATAGTTGTGGAATATTATTATTATTATATTATTATTATTATTAGATATCCCGTGACGTTGCCCGCGTGGATCCGTTTTGCTTACTTGGATCGTTGATTTTCAGGGACGATTGCATGTTTGTCCGCAATTATCTCGCGTTTGGCTGAACGGATTTTGATGCAGTTTTCGGGAAAGTGTTCATTACACTCTGGAAAAGGTTTCAGTATATAACATTAATAGATATCCCGTGACGTCGCCCGCGTGGATCCGATTTGCTTACTTGGATCGTAGATTTTAAGGGACGATTGCATGTTTGTCCGCAACTATCTCGCGTTTGGCTGAACCGATTTTGATACAGTTTTCAGAAAAGTATTTGTTACATTCTGGGGAAGGTTTTAGTATATAACAATAATGGATATCTCGTGAAGTTGCTCACATAGATCCGTTTTGCTTATTAGGATTGTAGATTTTCAAAGACGCCGATTTTATGAAGATTTTTGTTGATTATCTCAACTAAAAAACTTTTTTTAAAAAAGGGAACCGACTTCAAAACTAAACACAAAAAAAACTATAAAATAACTTTTCTCTCGGAAGTCGGTGGCCATGGCATAATAATGTCAATGAAATAAAAAAAACAAAGCCACCGACTTCCGAAAGAAAAGTTATTTTATAGTTTTTTTTGTGTTTAGTTTTGAAGTCGGTTCCCTTTTTAAAAAAAAGTTTTTTTTTGTGTTTGGTTTTGAAGTCGGTTCCCTTTTTTTCAAACATGCAATCGGCCTTTTTGGCGCAGCCGTGAGACACAAACATTATTCTTTTATCTTCTTCTTGTGTTAGATATAGGTTTTCTCTTTTTTTTTCTGTGTTTATTTTTATTTTGAATGTGTGTGTCCATCGTGGTCCCTTCGCGCCAAATAAATGTTTTTCTTTCTTTCTTCTTTTAATCGTCCCTTAAAATCTACGATCCAAGTAAGCAAAACGGATCCACGCGGGCAAAATCAAAGTGTTATATACTAAACCTTCTCCAGAATGTAATGAACACTTTCCTGAAAACTGCATCAAAATCCGTTCAGCCAAACGCGAGATAATCGTGGACAAACATACATACATTCAAACATACATACAGGTCGAACTGAGAACCTACTTTTTTTTGAAGTCGGTTAAAAAAGTGCCAGCATTACAGTAACCCCGGGTCGACGGCGCGTTGTGTTCCACCCGCGCCTCAAAGACGTCAGCATGATGACGGGGGACTCTAGAAGGCCAAAGCCTGCCGGCGTCGCGGGAATTATCAATTTACCGTGACCCTGGAACGTAAAGGGCTATTGAAGGACACCGTGGATTTAAGTCAGTACGAGTCTGACAGTCCCTCCCGGTCTGCCCTGAATTCCCGGAATCAATTGATGATTTCACCACGATTACAAAAAATAGAAAACCATTCAATGAATGATCCTATGGAGAGATGCCGCTGCAAAACTGATACATATATGGACGCCTGCCAGCAGCACTCGTGTCTTCTGCACTTGTTTAGTTTTAATGTTGTTGTTCTGTTCTGTGTGTGACTAACAATAAACTTTTCTTTCTTTCTGTCTTTCTTTATTTCCAAAGTACGGCTTTTGATGGATGGTCCAAGTAAAACAACACTTGCTGAGAACAATCTGAGGATGAGTTGCCAAAGTTAAGCAACATACACAGAGGTCTGTCTTTGGATGGGTGACCACTGTAAAGTAACATTTCCCAAAGTGTTTTGTTTCTTAACGTTGGGTGGATGACCCAAGACATGCGGTGAGATATCAGATGTTATACATCAATTGCGACTACTGTTATGTAATGCTGGCACTTTTTAGAGTTCCGTAGTATTATATTGAGGTTACTAACATAATTTTTTTCTAAACTGAACAGTTTGCGTGAGAGACACTTCCAAAGTGGTAAAATGTGTCCCCCCCCCCCTGTAACTTCTAAAATAAGTGAATGATAAAACTAAAAAAAAAATTTGTAGTACATTGCCATGCAAACTTCAATTGAAAATTGGTTTGAACAAGATCAAGTAATTATTATTTTTTTAATACGTCATAAACCGTAATCCGCAATTTACTTTTCAAAGTTACAACCAACTACAAGAACGTTTATATTATGTTACTTGCTGCTACGGAACCCTTCATGAGCGAGTCCGACTCGCACTTGGCCAGTTTTTTTTTTGTAATACCTTTAATAACATCTAAGGCGTCGTTGGTACGCAATATAATCGGCAGCATGAGTACTTTGGCAGCACAAACGTGAAATCTCAAGGAACAAGATGGATATTTCTTGCACACTTTGACAGCCCATAACTCCGATATCCCATAGAGTAGGATGTTGAAACTTTGTACGATTATTAAGATAGTTCTAGAGAATCTATCGGCATACAGTTTGACCGTATCGATCACACTTTGATTTTGGGTGAATTTTGATACCATCTCCTTTCCGACAATGGGGATTGTCTTAATTTTTCAAACATTCGATTTTATTTTATTTTCTGCAAATTTAGAGCATTTTGAGAAACCAATTTGAATATTTTTATGATTGGCTCAATAGTTTTTTTATTTTTAATATTTTAATTTTTGAGGTAGCTGACGTCACCATTGACCAAAAAGTTGTGCCTTTGCCTCACCAGTGAATAATTTAAAAAACTGCCTGACAACACAACGTCACTTTCTCCTGATAGTAGACGTCAGTTAACATCCTTAGTCGGGGAGCCCAGGGAGGGAATTTTAATGTGACTCCAGCGCATCAGATTATCATAAAGGAGAAATCTTGCACCCTTTAATGTACCTGTACCAAGTATCAACCCTTCATATGGTCCCCACCATTGGTTGTGTGGGAGAACCCGCCAGATTAGTAAAAAAAAATCGATCCACAGAAATACTTGAGCGAGTCAGATTACGAAAAGGCCACTTGAACGTCCACGCCGCGAACTGTCAATGCACTAAAACGTCACGATGCGAGTGTCAAATTTTGCGCTATAAATTGCGCAGTAACTCTTCCGATAAAAACGTTTGTCAAAAGAAAACTATACAAGCTATAATAAAATTAAAAATACCGTAGCATAGCCTAATGTATACACAATATGATTATTTAAAAGTATATGCTCTAAACCCAGATCAAATTACTTAAAATAAATAGAGAATCTTAAACAGTACACATTTTTCTCTCATATTCCGAAATTATTGTTTATTTATAATAATTCCAGGCAATTTGTAACAGTTAGAAATACGGTGAAAGAAACTAGATTATATTTCCATGAAAACGATACCAAAATATTAGTATTTGATGCATCATAACTATTTTTAATAAATGAAAGAAAAGAGGTCTGGTTATCCCGATTTTCGGAGCAAGCGCGAGACCTTGAATGAGCAAAATGGCCGCCCGGGGCTGTGCAGACGAGATGCTTTTTTGATTACCTACCTAGTTTGTCACTTATTTAAAGTGTGTTAAGTACGTGCATGTATATGCGAAATATAATAAAAACACTCATGCGTTAATATAAACAGCCCAGTAAAACAAATTAAGTAATTTTAAAACAAAAAAATCCGACACCAATAATATCTCGTCTGCACAGACCTTGTACATGTAAACGTTAGAGTACACTCCAGTGTCGGCAGCGTGAGCGCGTGCAGTCGCCGTGTTTACTTACTTTGAATTTGCATGTAATCACTGTGTATTATATTAATTGTATTAAAAGTATGTATTTATAGTAAATCTAGATAGTATAATTAAACGAATGGCATAAATTCAATCACAAAATATGTGTTCACTTATGTTTTATCACTTAAAATTTGCGGCCACTTTGACATACGACGGACCATCTCCAATGTAATACATCATTTTTTAAACCATGACGCCAATGAAACTATGATTATTTTATATCATGGACACGAGCAAATCTTAAGGAATATCTTGATATAATACACTATACGATCTAACTAATAAGAAAAAAGAACTAACGACATATTCTATTCTATTTTTCCCAAATGGCAAGTCAAGACGATGTCGACTATTCTGCCAGTGTCAAGAGCGACTTGGAGAAACAAGTGTGCATGATTAGAACTAAAAAAAAAATAACAATAAAAAAGAAAAAAAAAAAAAAAAAAAACTGGATCCTCGATTGATATGTCGAACACAACGTAGATCTTGTTGGGTTAGTACAGGACTGAAACAAACAAAAAGATAAAATAAATATATACATTATATTGTTAGAACATAAAAAATAACATATACCACAGCCAGACATGACAGGTTAAAGTTTAATGTTGTTGTGGCGGATGAAGATCATCAGCGCCAGGAGCAGTTCAGGGGAGGGATAAGTTAATAGAGAAGGGAAATTAGTTGGGAGAGGAATCTTGAATTCGTGGAGACGGCTATATAAATCCAAAGGAGGAAGGTTGTTTCTACATTCAAAGAAAATGTGGTCCAGAGTGCCTTCGTCCAAACCGCACTCGCAGAGAGAGGAGTCACGAACACGAATTTTGTGCAGGAAAACAGGGGTGCAACAAAAACCTAGTCGGATACGACAGAGAACCGAGATAACTGTTTTGGAGACTTTTTTATAAGGAAAGAACCAAGGTTTAGGTTTTATAATTGGTTGGACTGCATAATAAAACCTTCCCTTTTGTCTTCCAGAAATGTTCCATTCCTCTTGCCATGCAGATTGAAGTCTACCTTTAGGTAGGTTAAGCAGGTCATAGCCCTGATGGGTATTGTGGGTGAGATCAGCTGACGCTGATGAACAGGCATCTTTAGCCAAAGCATCAGCGCACTCATTTCCCTTGATGCCGCAATGACCAGGTATCCAAACTAACTGAACCTCTTTTTGATTTCTAGTACATGAAAATAAAGACTTTTTAATTTTTAAAATTAAAGAGCTGTGCGATTTACTTTTGAAGGGGTTCTGAACTAGGGCCTGTAGACAGCTAAGAGAGTCTGTGAAAATAACTGCTTTGTCAATGTTGTGGTGTCACTCTATAAAGAGGCAAGCCTCTAATAAAGCCACACACTCGCCTGTAAACACAGAGGACTCCTTAGGGCACCTATATTGCAAAATAATTCTGGAGTTTTGATAATAAACTGCAGCACCAGTGTAGTCAATATCACTAAGTTTTGAAGCATCAGTGAAAAACCTTTGGAAACCAGTCCATCGTTCTCCCACCACCGCGTTGAATCTCGAATTCGCCGAAGGGGAGTTTTTGAAGATGCCGATGTCAAAAAGGATATTCGGAATAAAGGATAGGACATCATAGGAGAAGCTAAAGAGGGGTAATGTGGAGTACTGGTCTATGGGGCTTTCTAAATTTTGAATTTGGCGGAATTCTTTAATAATGAGGGGGAGTTCTTTATTTTTCCAATAGCTTGAGTTTCTGCATAGTGCATCAAGCTCGGTCAATCTTTCTAAAAGGGGGTGCGAGGTTCTAGGTGTTACCCTAGCCAGAAAACGAGAAGCTAGATACTGCCGTCTCAAAGCAAGGGGAGGCTCAGCACATTCGACCTGCAACGCGTTAATGGGAGAAGACTTCATGCAACCAGTGATGATCCGAAGGCACTTTGACTGAACCCTGTCTAACCCAGCCAAGGCACCCTTGTTGCAAGGGACTAAATGGAACGTTCCATAATCTAAAATACTGCGAATTAAAGCGTTATACACCAATTTCATTGTATAGGGGTGGGCACCCCACCAGACACCCGCAAGAACCTTTAAAATCGAAACTACTCTTTCACATTTTTTGATCAATAAATTTATATGCTGAGTACCTTTTAATTTTGAGTCAAGGAAAACGCCTAAGAATTTAACATGATTTACTAAGGGGATAACATGGCCTGAAATATCCACTGATATTTGTGGGATCAGTCTTTTGCGGGAGAAAATTACTGCCGAACTTTTTGGTGCTGATAATGTCAGGCCGTGATTTAAAAGCCATTGATTCAAAGAGTCCAGAGAGAGGCAAAGAGATGACGCCGCGTCTATAATTGAGGAATTTGTCACATAAAGAACTAGGTCATCTGCATACTGTAGAATGTGACAGTTACTATTCAGGCAGGAGCCAATATCTGCAGTGTACAAGTTATAAAGAAGGGGACTGAGGACGAACCCTTGTGGGAGTCCCTTCCATGACTGCCTTTTCTCAAAATGTTCTCCCTGGACTCTCAGAACCAAAGAACGTGACTTGAGCAGTCCACATATGAATTCTATTATCTTAACCGGAAGTCTCAGCTGATGCAGTTTCTGCCTGAGTACGGGAAGAAGAACGTTATCATATGCGGAGGAGATGTCGAGGAAAGCGGCAACAACGGATTCGTTCTTTGAAAACGCTAGACGGATATCCGTGACTAAAACGCCAACGCTATCCATTGTGCCGAGACCCTTCCTAAACCCAAATTGATAGTTCGGCAGTAAGTTTCGTGATTCGACTGCCCATTCCAGACGGTTTTTAATCAGGTGTTCCATTAGTTTTACCAAGACTGAGGACAGAGCGATTGGTCTAAAGCCATTCGGGTCATCGACGTGTTTGCCTGGCTTCAATAAGGGAATGATGATTTGGAGTTTCCATTGATCTGGAACCCATCCATGATTGAAACAAAAATTAATGATATTCAGGAAGTACAATTTAGCCTTCTCTCCAGAATGAACAATAAAAGAGTATGGCACTCCATCAGTTCCGGGGGCTGAGTCCCGAACATGCCTGAGCACCACATTCAGTTCTTCCAAGGTAAATGGCACATCTAATGGGTCCTGTGAAGTAATTTGCATGGGCATATTGAATAATTCAGATGAGTGAGGTACGTATTGAGGAGCAATTCTGTCAAAAAAAAGTTCAGCTGTTTCCCTGGTCATTGGTGAGGAGATTGATGGTGAGCACCCTCGTCTGTACCTATTAATCTTTTTCCAGACCAATGATGCTGGAGTAGCAGGAGATGAGGAAGTACAGAAGTTAACCCAACCCATGCGTTTCTTTTTACGGAGGAGACGTTTTGTTTTAGCATTAATTTGCAAATATGTGAGGAGATTCTCAGTACTCATATCTCTATTATAACGTTTCTCTGCGTCTTTCCTTTCTTTGATTGCAGAAGTGCACTCTGGATCCCACCAAGGAGGGGAGGGAATCTTGTTGCGGGCACTATTCTTTACAGGGAAGCAGGCATCCGCACTGGAGGTTATAGCTGTAACAAATTCCTCGCAACAGATCTCGGCATGGTGGTGACCAGTATGATCTAGAGATACTGAATTTAAATTTGGAATTACATCAATCTTGTCCTCCAATAGTGAAGCAAACCTATCCCAATCTGGTTTGGACAAATTATACTTCAGGAGTGGAGGAGAAGTTTTTTCTAAATATGTCTTATTGACTAAGGATATAACAATAGGGTAATGGTCACTACCATGCGACAGGGACGTACATTCCCAATTGGTAGACAACGCCAACTCAACCGAGCAGAATGTTAAGTCAACACAGCTTTTTTGTTGACCGGGAGAGGATCTGCGTGTTGGGCAACCATTATTGAGGATGCATAGGTCCAGATCGTCCAAGATATCAACCAAAGCCAAACCAAAGGCATCACAGCGCTCAGATCCCCATCTATAATGGTGACAATTGAAGTCACCCATAACCAGAATTGGTCCATCAACATTGGAGAGTATGTTTCTCAAAAGAGTTAAGAATTCATGTTTAGGGTGAGCTATGTAAACTGAAAACACTGTGATACCTTCGACCCTACCTGCTACAATACTCATATCGCCTGTGAGCGAAGGTAAGGGGAACGGAGAAAGAGGTACCCGATTGTTGACTAGGAGAGCCGATCCTCCATAGCCATCAGATCTGTCACATCTGAGAATATTAAAATGTGGCATACGGAAGCTGAGGCTTGGGGTAAGCCAAGTCTCAGCTATAGAACAAGCCAGTGGCTTGTACTTATTTAATAGGAATATGAGGTCGTGCTTTTTATGCCACACGCTCCTCACATTCCACTGAAGGAAGGTTTGGCGAGACGCCATTTTTAATATTTAAAAGTAAAGAAACAATTTGGTCGGCAACGTTGGACGGTAAATGGTTGTTAGAAGTAGAAGAAATAATAATGGGGATGAGATTAATCAGTAAGTCAATAATAGAAGAACTATTATTGGAAGAAACATTATTTTGAAGGGAACAGCCATTGGGCTGTGTGGGTTGGGGAGAACTAACTATCTGATGGTGAGCAGCTTTATCATAGGATGGGGAAAGGGGGGCATGTGTCTTGGGTTTTAGAGTCACTGTTTTACGATAGGACTGAGAAATTGGAGTTTTTGCTGCGGTGGCATAGTTGCGGGAGACTGATGGAATAGCCTTGTTAGCCTCAGCATAAGGGATGTTTTTTTCCGCCATGACAGTTTTGATTGCTCTCTGCCTGCCATACTCAGGGCATGACTTGCTATTTGCATAGTGATTACCCGAGCATAGCACACAGAAAGCCTCACCCTCAGAAATGCTGCAACCATCACCTGGGTGATCGTGGCCACATTTACTGCAGCGAGGTCTAGACCGGCATACGTTAGCTACGTGACCAAATCTGCAACATTTGCGGCATTGGATTGTCGGGTATATGTATTGCTCGACAGGGAGAGATGTATAGCAACAGTAAACCCGTTTAGGCAGGACTTGTCCATCAAAGGTCAGGACACATGTTTCAGTCGGCTTCCACTCATTCGTACCGTCTTTTTGTACTTTCCTATTAATACGTCGTACTTTGAGTATACGCCCACAACCTGAGGGCACAGTTAAGTAGGTCAGAGCTTCTTCTTCTGAAATACCAGCGGGAACACCAGTTACAACGCCCATTCTGGTTATATTAAATGTTGGAATTGCTGCTGAGTACCCATTTTTAGACAACAGGTTGTTAACTAGGAAAGAGTTTGCATCCTGAGGGGAAGCAAACTCTTTTCTTTTTTCTTTTTAGAACATACTTCTTTTTTCTTTTTAGAACATATTCTTTCAAATCCAATAGGTCGCCATGATGCTCGAGTAACTGCAAATTAGAATCCTCGCCTCCCCTACTATAAAAATACAATAAATTTTTGAAATCGGTTTTTATTTTTGTTTTTTAAAACGGAAAGTCGTCGACGAGGTGACATTATTGTTCGTTTTCCTGAGCAATACTTTAGCATTAACATAATGAATATACAAAGGTATCTTAAGCTTTGATATCTTACTTGCATCAAAATGATCTTCGCAACAGTAGGTACATTTTATAAACCTTGCAATATTACACGCCTACATCACGGCATCACTTTTCTCGCAAATCTTATAAAGAGATTATGAGGCATGTTGCAGAAATAATCATAAAATATATAAAAAACTAAACATTATTATTTGTTTACATTTTTGACATTTTTAATTTGACACTTGACAGATTGTTGAAAATACTTGCCACTTACTTTTTATTGTCTGAGGCAACGATACAAAACGGTACAGCCAATAATAACGTCACTTGAAGGGCAAGGAAGGTCAAGCGTATTTTATCAAAAATATCAATCAAATATGAACATTTTTCATTTTTGATTGGTTACTAATGATTAGTAACGCTATTCCTAGAAATGGTTTTTCAATTACAACATATTGAAAAAAATGAACAATGCCCATTCACACTATCAAGAAACAATGGGTAGCTGCTGTGACTGCCTTGAGAACAAAAACCGGCCAAGTGCATGTCGGGCCACGCACAGTGTAGGGTTCCGTAGTTGCCCAACAAAATACTTATGCGAACTAACTAAACTGATTCGCTGAATTTAATTTTAAAAAGAAGAATTTTCAAAATCGGTCCAGGAGTCTTTGAGAAATCGGGGACAATACATAAAAAAAAAGATTACGACGAATTTAGAACCTCCTCCTTTTTTGAAGTTATTTAAAAATAGTTGACGATAAAAACCTACCTATCCCCAAAAAACATACCTATAAAAGCTGTAAAAATAAAGTTGACAAACTTACATTTGCAGTTGAAAAGCATGTTCTCCGATACATTTTGTTTAAGAAAATATGATATCCAAGTACATTTTATAAGTTGGTGGACTATTACTCGTAAAGTTGTAAAGCCTACTCAGTCATGTTAATTTTCTTTTAAATTTCGTTATATATACTACTTTTGTGAATTTTTTCACACCTCCAAACATAACCGTTTAGCTGGTAGAGGGGGGGGACACTCGAGTCGAGCAAAATTTAGCACTTTAAAGCTTAATATTTCACAAACGAATTTTTTTTATCAAAAAATTGTTAATGGAAACTCACATTATTTTTTAAAGACCTATTTATTGATACCCCACACTAAGGGGTACGCGAGAAAGAAAAAAAACATCCCCACTTTACGTGTACAGGAGGTACCCTAAAAAAAAATATTTTCCGAGATTTTATTTTACCACTTTTTCGGCACAACAAATCCGTATATTTACACCAAATTACAGCTCTCTAGTACTGTGCGTCTCTGAGCTAAACTGCGGACAGACGGACGGACGGACGGACGGACATAGCGAAACTATAAGGGTTCCTTGTTGACTACGGAACCCTAAAAATTGAATTATAACTAAGGAAAAGCTATTTAATAAACAAATACCCAGCCTTGCGAAGCCGAGACAGGCCGTTAGTTGAGTTTATTAATGAAATTCTATGATTATACCATAACTAAACAATCGAATACACTTTGCAAAATAATATCTACATTTCTATTGGAGGTTAAGTACCAGTATTGCATCGCTCCATAAATCATGAAATGGTTCGTCTGGCGGAAGAATTATCACCTGGAACGAGTTTTGTGATAGTTGTGGTGTTAAGTAATTAAATATATTGTGATATTTCTCGAATCTGAATAGAAAAAAGGGGTAAAATTACTGACTTAAAACATTATGATATTTTATCAAAATAGAAAGTCAGAAGCAGCATTATATTCTGATTCACAGACAGACAGGTAAAACATACCTAAACTCAAAAATTGAAACCTCAACTACAAGTAATTCTGGATTTATTACGGTAAAATCAAATGTATTACCACTCAATTAAATCACTTTTTTTCCTCTTGTAGATGCACTGCGGCGTCTTAATTCTTCTTTTAGTATTTGCACTTGCATTGACGAATAATTTTCCATATTTGTTTTGTATTTATACTCAATTTTTATAACAATCTTAATATATATAATAAAAAAAATAATATAATAAATAATAATATATATAAATCTCGTGTCACAATGTTTGTCCTCAATGGACTCCTAAACCACTTAACTGATTATAATAAAATTCGCACACCATGTGCAGTTCGATCCAACTTGAGAGATAGGATAGTTTAAATCTCAAATTATAGTCGCAATTTTAATAATATTATAAAGATTGCACCCGTGCGGAGCCGGGGCGGGTCGCTAGTATATTATAATAAACGCAAGTCACACAAAACCAAAAACATTATCGCACGCCATGCGCACGCCATGTTCGTAAGTTGTGTCCACTGACGTAAGGGTGGCGTTTACGAAGGCGGTGCGTTCACGAAGCTTACTTGCTTCCTGACACTATCTCTTATGGATAACCCACAATAACTTTTTTTTGTAATTTACTTTTTACGACAAATAATGGCTAATTTTCGAAGCGATTTTAACCAAAACAGCATTAATCCTTAACCAATTAAATACCTTGAATACATTGTTCATTTAATATAGATCTATATGGCCCTTTACACCGTATGATTTAAGTGAATATTTTCGAAGATATTACAGATTTAAAAATTGCGGGACGTAGCGTTTGCGGCGGTACCGGCCCGGTGCGGCAAGAGCGTGTTATAAGACAATATCTTGGTTTAAAGAAAGAGCGATTCTGTCACCAACTAACGAACAAGCAGATAAAGCAAATAACTTGATTCTTTCAAAGATTGATGCGCCGACGAAAATATACTACTCGGTCGATACTGTTCTCGATTTGGAAGAAGCTGTTCATTTTCCTACAGAATTTCTAAACTCTTTGAACCCGTCTGGACTCCCTCCTCACCAGGGACGGTTACCGTTACCGAAAAAATACCGGTAAAATTACCAAAACATAAACGTTATGTTACGTTAAATATTAACGTTAAACATAACGTTATTTTATAGGATTTACCGCTATTTAAGTATCGTTACTTATAACGTTAATTCACTAAAAGCTAACAATTTCTGGTGCGACGTTGCCAAACCGATGACACGCCGCGCCTCTTTTCGTTCGTACCATGTCGTCTTTTCGTGTATCGTAACCAAGAAGGCTATGTTCTATGTTAGGGGTTCTGGTTTCCGCACTTAGTTCTTCATGTGGACCATTGTGCGTGGGCTGTGGGTGAAGATTACGGCTTTTCGCACATGGGTCGCATGTACACTCGTAAAAAAGTGTTATTCATTTTATTTTAAACCAAAATACGAATAAAAACTTGAGAGGTGTCAAGGAACAACGATAGCAAGTGAAAAAAAAGTTCAAGCGATTTTCGACCTTATTGACATTTATGCAAACACCGGATTTTAATGAAGGAGCAATGTTAGCTAAAGAGAATGTGAGAAAAACAAACTAAATTTTAAATGTCGATAAGGTCGAAAATCGCTTGCACCTGTTTTTTTGACTTGCTATCGATTAGCAAATGTTTTCCGAACTTCAAGCGATTTTCGTCCTTATTGAAATTTATGCAAACACCGGATTTTAATGAAGGAGCAATGTTAGCTAAAGAGAATGTGAGAAAAACAAACTAAATTTTAAATGTCGATAAGGTCGAAAATCGCTTGCACCTGTTTTTTTTGACTTGCTATCGTTAAGCAAATGTTTTCCGACCTTCAAGCGATTTTCGTCCTTATTGACATTTATGCAAACACCGGATTTTTCTGGCTGGTAAGACCCCTCTTTGAAGAGTGGCTGGAGAGACGTCACGGCGTCCTGACCTATCGGATGACGCATAGAGAGGGAAGAAAGGCCCGGGTGTCACCACTGCGAAGATCGCCCAGAGGACACAGTAGAGCATACGATGCAAGACTGCCCCGCTTGGGCAGAGCACCGACGTGTCCTCACGGCGGCGATAGGCTGAGACCTCTCGCGCCCGGCATTGGTTCCACGCGCGCCTCAAAGAGCGTCAGCAAAATGACGGGGCGGGCTCTCAGAGGGCCAAAGCCTGCCGGGGTCGCGGGATTTTATTTCCTCACCGTGACCCCGGAACATAAAGGGCTATTGAAGGACACCGTGGATTTTAGTCAGTACAAGTCTGACAGTCCCGCCCTGCCCAGGGTGGACTCATTTGATGATTTTACCACGCTAAAAAAAAAAGCACCGGATTTTAATGAAGGAGCAATGTTAACGAACGAGAATGTGAGAAAAACAAACTAAATTTTAAATTTCGATAAGGTCGAAAATCGCTTGCACCTGTTATTTTGACTTGCTATCGTTAAGCAAATGTTTTCCGACCTTCAAGCGATTTTCGACCTTATTGACATTTATGCAAACACCGGATTTTAATGAAGGAGCAATGTTAGCTAACGAGAATGTGAGAAAAAGCAAACTAAATTTTAAATGTCGATAAGGTCGAAAATCGCTTGCACCTGTTATTTTGACTTGCTATCGTTAAGCAAATGTTTTCCGACCTTCAAGCGATTTTCGACCTTATTGACATTTATGCAAACACCGGATTTTAATGAAGGAGCAATGTTAGCTAACGAGAATGTGAGAAAAAGCAAACTAAATTTTAAATGTCGATAAGGTCGAAAATGGTCGGCCTGTTATTCATCCTTCGTTGGCTATTTACTGGTCTGTACTTGTATCTCTATCTACAGTACTAAGTTGCGAACTTTAGTGATGAAAGACGATGGGGGTGGCCGATGGCGGCGACCTACAATTTTGTAACTAAATTACATCGCACCTACCGACATCGTTTGAAAGAGATAGGCGTGTAAATTACCGGTATATATATTGTTACTTTTACCGATACTCATTTTAGTTATTAGGTAACGTTAACGGACTTACAGATATCGTTATTAATATCGTTACATTTTTATCGTTACCATAACAATAATTCGTAACGTTATAAGAAAAATAACGGTAATCCGGTCCCTGCTCCTCACAAAATGGTGTTGAAAGTAGGTTGTCCTGTTATTTTATTAAGAAACCTGAATCCACCTAAACTTTGCAATGGCACGCGTTTGCTGGTAAAATCATTGAAAACTTTCATAATAGAGTGCACAATACTCACAGGATGTGGTACCGGAGAAGATGTATTGATTCCCCGAATCCCTCTGATACCATCGGATTTACCCTTCCAATTTAAACGTTTATAGTTTCCGGTAAAGACATCTTTTGCAATGACCATTAATAAATCGCAGGGTCAAACCTTCAACGTTGCAGGCTTAGATTTGAGCGTTGACTGTTTTTCACATGGACAACTGTATGTCGCTCTTTCAAGAGTGACCTCCAGAGAAAACATGTTTGTATTGTCTAATGACAAGAAAGCTGTGAACGTTGTTTATAAAGACATTCTGTAATATGTTGTAAAAATAAAATAAATTGTTAAAAATGTAAAAAGTAAATAAGTAAAAATGTAGTGTATGAATTTAGATATTCCAAAGATAGCAGGAAATCTTCATGGTATAGGGAAAGGGGGATTGTTTTACTCCAAATTTAACGCTTGCGGGCCACGGGCAGTAATGAATAAATCAAAACTACTGGATCGATTTTAATCACATAGGCTATATATTTTTTACCCGTGCGAAGCCGGAGCGGGCCGCTATGTTTTTATATACAACGTTCACATTTTTTCTGTAGTGTATTTAGTATCAGCATTGCACCCGTGCGAAGCCGGGGCGGGTCGCTAGTTTTAAATAAATAAATAATCTTTAAATCAAAAAATGAGCTGGTATGTTCCATCTTGGACAGCCAATCTTCCATGTGGTGACTAGTAGTTGCGAACAGCGTAGTGTCATCTGCATAGCGCAAGTTCGATACCCTCACACCTCCTATTGATACACCGTCCGTCCAATCTTCTAATGTTACTAACATAGATATAAGTGTATTACTTACAATAATTTATCAATGGATCACGGTCCGAAATAAATGAACAATAATAATAAAAAACCGGCCAAGTGCGTGTCGGGCCACGCACAGTGTTGGGTTCCGTAGATGCCCATCAATATACTTATGCTTTAGGTACTATTATATATTCTGTGCTTATGCGAACTAACTAAACTGATTCGCTGAATTTAATTTTAAAAAGAAGAATTTTCAAACAAATAGGGAAGAGAAAACAAAGAGGGAAGGGACTTTCTTTCTGCGTTTTTTTAATGCAACACGTACTTTTTAGCCAGGATGCGATCTTGAGGGAGTGACCTGAAGGTCTACATCGGTGACTGCCACTGGAACTCGGCGACGGATCGTACTAGATGTGGACTGTCCTCAATTACTGGGTTTCCACTACACGTCCCCTGTAGGCTCCCTCGTGCTCCTATCACTCCCTTGCATCCACCACCACGTAGAACAGTGCTTGGAGCGAGCTCTGTTGTCCCCCGGCTTTGTAAAGTTCTAAATAGCGTCAGTGATCTTATTGACGTTCACTCTGACTCACTTAGCAAGTTCCAGAATCGTTGCAGATAATTTATGATATTATATTCCTATTTTGTGTTCCTATTTTATATAATCTATAATATATCTATAAATTGTATATAATTTTATTTTCTTAGTATTATAATAATATTGTAGGTATCATTTCTATTTGTCACTTCCAAATTAATTAGTTTGCTTTTGAACACTTGGCAGTAGTGTCACTTGGATTTTGAGTTTTACTTGTTACTGGCGCAGAATAATGTGTATGTTGTTTTATTTTCCAATTACAATTTGCATGCGGTGCTAGCCTTTAATAATTAATTGTTGCACTACTCCTAGCAGGGCCGTCTTTACCAGAGGGTGCAAGGGGTGCGGTGCACCCGAGCGCTGAGCACCCGGGTGCACCAATTTTTTGATATTTCAGTGAACTTAACACCATTGCACAGTTTTATAATACTTGTTACTTACGACAAATACATAGGTATTTGTCGTAAGTAACAAGTATGCGCAAGCAAAAAAAAAGTAAAAACATAGTCATCAACAATAATATTTTGGGTAAACTTTAGTATCATCCGACAGCAGGCAGAGGGGGATGGCGGGGTCTGGTTGTTGTCTTTACATGAGAGTGGTGCCAAGACACGGGGGCACCGATGCGGTCTTTATGCTAAACGATACCAAGTTTTCAAAATACGCCTAAAGAGTGACTATAACGAATTTTGAGGTTAGGTTACAAAAACACATTTCCTTGAACTGGGAGTGGCACCGGGGGGTATCGGGCTTCCCCCCTCAATAAATAAATAAATTATCAAAATTACGTGTATTATGTTTTCTTGGTTTACTAGGATCCCTCCCTTCCATAGTGCAGTGTGTCGTCGGTTGCGTGCCACGCTGCAGGCCCTGCAGTCTCGACAAATATAACGACAAAAATCGGTCGTTAAGTCTTATCGATGTCAAATTTCTTCAATAGATTTTTAACCTTATAGTCCGGTCAATTTAGACCAAAAAATGAGAGTGAAGTTACATAAAGTCCCAGCAAGCTGAATTTCTGTGAAGTTGTTCAAAACATAATTATAAACAATGTCTAGAAGTTCCCCATCATTCCCCTGTAAGGAAAAAATTTAATTCAAGGTCAAAGATAAAAAAATGAGTTTTTCGCGATTTTCAGCAAAACGGTAAGTTTTATCATAAAAGTACCTCAGACAAAAATTGTAGATCATAAAATTATCTATAAAAATGTATCAATACTTTTTTTCTTACGAGCCACCGTTTCTGAGATATAACGATTCAAAAAGTTATAAAAGTTGTTATCGTCATAATATGCACACGTTTCCACGCCACCTATGAGGTAGTGTACTTAGCGCGTTTTTTTTAACGTGGTTTCCCCAGAAGCCTAATCCATGGGTCAGTTGTGATCCTGTTTAATGTAAAACTATTGCAAAATAACGGAAATTTTCAAAGATTGGGAAAGATAAAAGCGATGTAAATGAAAAAAAGTGTTGAAGTTTATTCGTCTTATTCGTAAGTTTCAAATTAATTGTTAATTCAATGTGCTGAAGTTTTTAAAAAGAGTAATTCAACCCAACAAGAAGTTATGACCAACGGCATCCGCTTTCTTCTTTCTATGTACGGAGCTCCTAAAAAAACTACCTGTTTAGATAAGCATCGATATGCATGTTTCGTTAAAAATACTAAAAATAAAAAAACAAGTTCAATTATCTTGTCTTCCTCCAACTTCAGTTGCTGCTCACCAACATCTTTTTCGAGCATATTACCAAGTTCAAGTGTGGCTTGGTTATCAGCTAGACCCTACAGACTGGGGTTGGAAGTTGGTCAACAATATATTAGAGCCAGTTCAAACTTTACTTCCACCTGCGCCGGAAAAACTGCTGAACACTATTTTTCGCAACTGTAAAAAGGGATGCAGTGCTAAATGTGGTTGCAAAAAAGTCGGACTGTCTTGTTCTTTGGCATGCAAAAATTGTCAAGGCCGGTCGTGCTCTAATATTGAATCACAAACAATGGAGGATTCGTTTGACTCCGACGAAGTATCATGCGATACATCGCTATTGACGCAATTTACTTGCATCCAAAATGAAGATGAAGAAGAAGCAGGAGAAGAAGAACAAGAAGAAGAACAAGAATTTGAAACTTACGAATAAGACGAATAAACTTCAACACTTTTTTTTTCATTTACATCGCTTTTATCTTTTCTAATCTTTGACCGTTATTTTGCAATCGTTTTACATTAAACAGGATCACAACTGACCCGTGGTGTAGGCCTACTGAGGAAACCACGTTAACAAAAAACGCGCAAAGTACCTACACTACCTCATAGGTGGCGTGGAAACGTGTGATTATGACGATAACAACTTTTATAACTTTTTGAATCGTTATATCTCAGAAACGGTGGCTCGTAAGAAAAAAGTATTGATACATTTTTATAGATAATTTTATGATCTACAATTTTTGTCTGAGGTACTTTTATGATAAAACTTACCGTTTTGCTGAAAATCGCGAAAAACTAATTTTTTTGATCTTTGACCTTGAATTATTTTTTTTCCTTACAGGGGAATGATGGGGAACTTTTAGACATTGTTTATAATTATGTTTTGAACAACTTCACAGAAATTCAGCTTGCTGGGACTTTATGTAACTTCGAATGTCTAAATTGACCGGACTATTATGCTTTCGAAATAAAGTTGAAAATCTATTAAAGGAATTTGATAACGATACGACTTAGCGACCGATTTTTGTCGCTACAGTGTAAAAAAAACGAGGGCGCAGGCTGAGACCCGCACCCCGGCGCAGAATAGACTTAAGACGGCCCTGACTCCTAGCTACAGTAAGTAAACAAATTGTATAGTTATAAGTGTAAACAATTGTTGGTTGGTCAATAAATAAATAATTAATAGATTTAAAAAAATCTAAAAACCCACGTTTTTAAATATCCTAAAAATAAGAAAATAACCCTACGGGGTTGAGAGAGGGGCCACTCAAAACGTGGGGGCGTATATTTTTTAAGGGATTATTTATAGGATATATTTACATGAAGTGTATAGATATAGATCGTGGGTGCACCTTGAGAAGATACGCCCCCACGTTTTGAGTGGCCCCTCTCTCAACCCCGTAGGGTTATTTTCTTATTTTTAGGATATTTAAAAACGTGGGTTTTTAGATTTTTTTAAATCTATTAAGTATTTTATTATTTTTATCTTTGTTCATCGGGTTTGAAGCTACCCTGAAAATTTTAGCCTGCTAGCTTATCGGGAAGTCCCTCAAAGCCTGTCCGCCATCTTCGACGTCCGCCATATTGGATTTAAGTCTCATGACTATTTTTTTCGTATTCCTGACAGCAAACCCTTTCATTTGATTGATACCCATATCGTGGGGGTGGGTTTCAAACAGTCAGTCCGCCCTCTTGGGGAGGCCGCCATATTAGATTTGTTATGACGTTTGTTAGCTAGTCATATATTGTCATCAGAATTCAGAGCGTGTTCAAAATTTCAGCCTTCTAGCTTATCGGGAAGTGCCTCAAAATTGAGTTGCAAAAGTCCAACTGGAACGACAAACAAACAAGAAAAGTGAGTTTATAAAAACGTGGGAAAATAAAATAAAATAGATGTGCCGAGTTTGGGCTCGTTTTGTTAGTTATGATGAGATCTTACCTTCGAACTTAATGGAATGACCTGAAGGGAAACCTAAACTAATTTTAATAGTTTTAAGAATAATTTTGCTGGCCATATTTTATTTGAAAGTTTTTAAATTGTATAGTAATAATGGATTACAAATACTGGAAAAGAATTATGAAAACTGGTGGCTACAGAAGGAAAATTGTGAAGAAGTACAATGAAACCCTAATTTATTCCAATATGGAGTTTATCTTTAGTATACCGAATGCTAAAATTAAACAATCTTAAATTCGTTTAATACTGCGCTTGTAAAATATAGCTATACTAATGGCGACACTATCAATACAAATAAAATAATTAAATGAGAACAGGAAATACCTTATTTAACAAGGCGCATGAATTTTGAAGCGTAAAACAAGGTCTCATTAACAGTAAATAATAAATTCCAATACGATTACTTACCGTATACTTACTTACTGTACTACTTTTACTTTTATAATAAAGTGCCGTACAGCACGGTATAAACGAACGAAGTTAATCTTTACGCAAATTAATTATTGTTTTCATTTAATTTTAACTTTGGTAAGTACATACCTGACGCGAGTGGTCTGAGGTCAACATTCATTGTTTGCCTGTCACTAAAACGTTGGTACACCCTTACTGTTTATAAATCTGTGTTTTATAACTCAGTGCCAACTGCCAACGACACTCAGTTGGATCTGACGAAACATTCTCAAAATATGCTAACCTTATACCAAAATAAACATAAGTAGGCTTGCATAATATTTATGTTAAAGCTATATTAGCCTGAGTCGGCTAAAATTAATTTTGGCTAGATTACAGTAAGTGCAAACAGCATTCAATTAGACTGATATTAGAACGATATTAAACTAAATATGCTTATAATTGGTGCCTAAATCCAGGCCCATATCATTATATAGGAGTGATGTAAGAGCAACAAAACAGTAGTCTTGAGATTGTTGTAAGCCTAGCTTTTATTTATTTATTTTTTAAGAAAGCTTACAGACTAATAACAATTATAAATAAATCTTGTATAAATAAGGACAATAGCTAATGACAAGCTTCCACATAAATATGAACGTCTATATAATTACAAGTTGCTTGCGTTGACGTTGGTGACTTTAATTAACTACATAGTTACAAAATTCACTTAGTCGAAATAATATACTGTCCATATCAAGACGTGCAACATCAAAAATAGGGTAGAAAATCTATTTGCGATTGTCAAAATATTCATTGCTCAATATTTTTCTAATTTTATGTGCGCTGGTGCAGAATAAGTCAATTTCTAAGTGTGATGGTAAACTATTAAAGGCTATAGCACTCCGTATACAGAAGGCATTTCGCCTGTACTTTGTCGATGTGTAAGGTATTTTGCTGGTTGGAAATTTCGTCAAACAGATTTTGCATTCTTTCTACCGGGAATGGGGCTTTCAAACGTTTCAGGATCTACTTCCAGCACTACTTCTTCTGCCAGGATGGAGGTGAACCAGGGTCAGCAAGTTGGAGTAATACTAATTGGATAACAGCTGATGATCCTCTTCTTCTGCAATGGCAGAATGAAAAAAGAATGTCTGAAGAAGTGATGATACATTTATTACCATGCCATACTGCAGCAGAAATGAAGCGTTATTTAACATCAGTCGACGAGCAGAAGTCAGAGACAAGCCGTTATTTATTACAGCAAAGGTTCTTTAAATACAAAGTGGCAACATTGTTTTAAGTTTGAAAAACGAACTGTCTCAAGAATGTTGGTTTGTGTAATGCGAGCAATAATAAAGATCTATTATTTATTAAAGTGAAAGCCTTTTCTTTAATCAACTTTTAATATACATTTATTTCACAATTTTGTTCAAAAGATATAAAAAGTTACGCAAATAACGTGAGTGAATTTTGCAAGATTACGAGCCTTAAATAGCTACTTTGGAAGAAACTTTTTGTCATAATTTCACATTTGAGTTGCATGTTTTTAAACAGTGTGTAAACATGAATTTTTAAAGTCCCCCTTTGACCAAAACTCTTTTGATATATTTCACATTTGTAAGGCTTTTTCACCAGTGTGTTTAAGAACATGAGTTTTGAAACGCCCCCTCCGACAAAAACTCTTCGGACATTGGTCACATTTGTAAGGTTTATCACCAGTGTGAATAAGAATATGATTTCTTAAATTAGTACTTTGACTGAAACTTTTTTGACATATTTCACATTTGTAAGGTTTTTCACCAGTGTGAGTAAGAATATGATTTTTTAAAGTAGTAATTTGACTAAAATTCATCCCACATATGTCACATGTGTAAGGTTTTTCACCAGTGTGTAAAAGAACATGAGTTTTCAAATGCTGACTTTGACTAAATCTCTTCTGACATAGTTCACATTTGTAAGGTTTTTCACCAGTGTGTGCAAGAACATGTTTTTTTAAAGTAGCATTTTGAGTAAAATTCTTCTGACATATGTCACATTGGTAAGGTTTTTCACCAGTGTGACTACGAACATGACGTTTTAAATTAACTTTTTGACTAAAACTCTTCTGACATATGCCACATGTGTAAGGTTTTTCACCAGAGTGTGCAAGAACATGAGTTTTTAAAGTCATACTTGTACCAAAATTCTTCTGACATATGTCACATTTGTAAAGTTTTTCACCTGTGTGTATTTTAACATGTTTTCTTAAAGTACTTCTTTGACTAAAACTCTTCTGACATATGTCACATTTGTAAGGTTTTTCTCCAGTGTGTAATTGAACGTGAACTTTTAAAGTACCACTTTGATTAAAACTCTTCTGACATATGTCACATTTGTAAGGTTTTTCACCAGTGTGAATTAGAACATGAGTTTTTAAAGTACTGCTTTGAGTGAAACTCTTCTGACATATTTCACATTTGTAAGGTTTTATATGAATACCAATACGTTTTATTAATTCACTTTTTTTAGTATGACCACGGTGACACACATCGTATTCATATGTTTTTATCCGGTTATTCGCAGCTGCATCATTATTTTTTACAATATTACTATTCAATTGAGAATTTGTGACAAACGTTGTGAATTTAGATGGAGCTGCAGACATGTGTTTCTTGGTGTTCCGGATAATTAGTAAGTCTGTCTGTTCAGTTTTCTTTTGCTGGAACGTCATTGTATCTTGTAGACTTGTTAGTCGTTCGTATAGCTCTGGTTTCTTCGCTTCAGACGCATCTGTAAAAATAAAACTTGAGTATAGGACTGGTAAGTATCGCAGCAGAACGCAGAGATCGGGATGTGTTTTTTTACCTTGCTCCACACAAGAATTTGTACTATAACGCTGTTAAACATTATCGTCAATGAGTTTACAATATTTAAACTCACAAACAGCCTCTCTTCATTCTCTCTGATTGTCTCTCTACGGTAACAGTAGCGGAGCATTTTCTGGAGGTATTTAAACAAGTATGACATATTTTTTTGCGGATGCTTTCGTATGGCGTTGTAGATTTCAATGCCTACCCACCAAATGAGACCATTATCTAATGCACGTCTACGTATTGGGTGATGTCATCTAATAGATTTAAAACAGATGTCATTCGAAGCATCTAGTAGAGATGACATTTTTTTACTTTAGAGAATTTCTTCTAAGGAATATTATACGGAATATCTGAATTTGTCAACCTAACCTAACCTAACTTACATACTTTTGAAAAAAAGAAAAACCCCATCGATTTTTTTTAATAACCGACTTCAAAAAATGGAAGAGGTTCTCAATTCGTCGAAATCTTTTTTTTTATGTATGTTCCCCTTTTTCTCGAAGACGATTTGGAAAACCGATTTGGAAAATTTTTCTTTCGTTTGAAAGGGTATACTTCCCAAGTCGTCCCATGATCATCAGGTCCGGATCTGATGATTGGATCCTGGAGAAATCGAGAGCAACCCTCAAATTTTATAGGCCCACACAGCACACATCGTTTTTCACAAATATGAAGTAATTTAAGTATTTGCGTATGATAATCATCATCTCATTAACTTGAGCTGATGATGGAAGGTATTGTACCTTCCATCAATTCCTCTAGAAAGGACTCGGCATCGACTGATTAAGTAAATTATGTTTGTGTTCGCATATCTCCGGAACTACAAGTCCGATTTAAGTAATTCTTTTTTGTTTTACTTGGTATCGTTCCACTTAGGTAATACTGCAAGTTTAATCAAAATCGGTTCAGAAGCTTTTGAGATAGGGAATGAATGATAGATATGTTAACGATGTTATTACTTTATTATCCGTTCTGATTACAAAATTCTAGTGCACATGTATGAAAATTATGTACTTGAACTTGACAAGACTTGTGGTTGAATATTTAAACTAAAAAGAGTAAAATAAAAACAACCACAAAAAAAGTTCAAAACAACCTACAAAAAAACTTTTCTTTCAAAAGTCGGTGACTTTATTTTTTGTTTCATTGACTTTTTGTCACCGACTTTCGAAAGAAAAGTTTTTTTGTAGGTTATTTTGAACTTTTTTGTGGTTGTTTTGAAGTCGGTTACATTTTTTTTTGTTTTTAGGGTTCCGTAGTCAACAAGGAACCCTTATAGTTTCGCCATGTCCGTCCGTCCGTCTGTCCGCAGCTTAGCTCAGAGACGCCCAGCACTAGAAAGCTGTAATTTGGTGTAAACATACGGATTTGTTGCGCCGAAAAAGTCGTAAAATAAAATCTCGCAAAATATTTTTTTTTAGGATACCTCCAGTACACGTAAAGTGGGGATGTTTTTTTTTTTCTCGCGTACCCCTTTGTGTGGGGTATCATTAAATAGGTCTTTAAAAAATATTGATAGTTTCCATAAACAATTTTTTGATAAAAAGATTCGTTTGTGAAATATTAAGCTTTAAAGTGCTAATTTTTGCTCGACTCGAGTGTCCCCCCCCCTCTACCAGCTAAACGGTTATGTTTGGGGGTGTGAAAAAATTAACAATAGTAGTATATATAACGAAATTTAAAAGAAAATTATCATGACTAAGTAGGCTTTACAAGTTTACGAGTAATAGTCGACCAACTTATAAAACGTACTTGGTATAACATATTTTCCTAAACAAAATGTATCGGAAAACATGTTCTTCAACTGCAAATGTAAGTTTGTCAACTTTATTTTTACAGCTATAATAGGTGGGTATGTTTTGGGGATAGGTAGGTTTTTATTGTCAACTATTTTTAACTAACTTCGAAAAAAGGAGGAGGTTCTCAATTCGTCGTAATCTTTTTTTTAATGTATTTTCCCCGATTTCTCCAAGACGTCTGGACCGATTTTGAAAATTCTTCTTTTTAAAATTAAATTCAGCGAATCAGTTTAGTTATTTCGCATACGTATTTTGATGGGAAACTACGGAACCCACTGTGCGTGGCCCGACACGCACTTGGCCGGTTTTTTTTTTAATTTTATCCTTTTTAGTTTCACTATTCAACCCAAATTATTGTCAAATACATATTTTAGTACATGTGCACTAAAATGTTGTAATCCGTAGCACCGTATATCCCATTATGTATGTACACAATGAGAACTACTAAAAATAAAAATTACTGCACCAAACTAAATGAAAATTTTATGGGACCAAATGGCAGATATACTGTATGGAACAAAAAAAGAATCATCGAAATCAGACCAGAAACCTCGGAGTAATCAGTGTAGACAAAGTTGAAAAATTTTAGGTTTTTGTTGATTTTTCAAAAAGTGCTAGTCCGATTTTGATAAAATTTTAAGAGGACCATTCCAGAAGTATACCCTATCCAACAAAAGATTGTTCAAATCGGTTGTCAAATGAAAACGACGGAGTTATGCCCGAACAAACATAAAAAAAAAAAAATACAAACATCCGAATTTTGACTGGCCTGTTGGTCTAGTGGTTAGTGACCCTGACTGCTATACCGGAGGTCGTGGGTTCGATTTCCACCCAGGACAAATGTTTGTGTGATGAGCACCATCATTTGTTCTGTGTCTGGGTGTAATTTATCTATAATATGTATGTATTTAGAAATATATAATTAAGTATGTTTATCAGTTGTCTAGTACCCATAACACAAGCTCTGCTTAGCTTGGGACTAGATGGCGTTGTGTGATAGTTGTGGAATATTATTATTATTATTATTATTAATTGAGAATCTCCTCCTTTTGGAAGTCGGTTAAAAAAATAAAATAAAAACTTTTTCAAAAAAAAATGTAACCGCCTTCAAAAACAACCACAAAAAAGGGTAAAATATATCTTTCGAAAGTCGGTGACAAAAAAGACAATGAAATTAATAAAAAAAAGTCACCGACTTCCGAAATAAAAGTTTTGTAGGTTATTTTACCCTTTTTGTGGTTGTTTCTGAAGGCGGTTACATTTTTTTTGAAAAAAAATTATTGATGACTACAGTCAGTCTCTTTGTGGACCATTTTAAGCATATTAGAATGTGTTCTATTGACTGTATGGTGGGGACGCAGTCCATACAAAAACGCCCATGGTCCTTTGAGAATGACGTCATACCATTAATAACGATAACAAAAATATAACGTTATCATAATTTTTTAAGTAGCCGAAAGTGCTTTGTGTCAGTTTCTCTTGGCCTCACTTTAGGGTGCTCCCACATCTATCGACGCGGAATCGGCTTAAGCCGGTCAGAAAATCCTTTATGTCAACGTAATAAGGGTGTTACCAATGCTATTCGCACCGGCTCGGCTCGGACGACGCGACGCGACGTCGGCCGACGGCGGAACGAATCGTTTGTAGATTAGCTGATCGCATCCGTACGGCTGCGTACAGCGTCGAACTACTTCCAAACAGCGCCGAAGATGGCCGAACGCATGCCTTCATCTCCGACGGTAGCTGATCGCATCCAAACGGCTGCGTACGGCGTCGAACTGCTTCCGAACAGCGCCGAAGATGGCCGAACGCATGCCTTCATCTCCGATGGTAGCCGATCGCATCCCTACGGCTGCGTACGGCGTCGAACAGCGCCGAAGACGTCCGAACGCATGCCTTCATCTCCGACGGTAGCTGATCGCATCCGTACGGCTGCGTACGGCGTCGAACTGCTTCCGAACAGCGACGAAGACGGCCGAACGCATGCCCGCATCTCCGACGGCAGCCGAACGGCTCCGGATACGGCCGAGTACCAATGGTGGTGGCCTGGCACAGTGTTTTATGAAGACCATTTTTCGGACATTGCTTTTTTATGTAAAAAACTGATAGTTTTAAGTTATTTAAATGCATTACTTTGTAAATTGTAACACCATTTTACTAGCGATCACTACTAGTAATCGACTGCCGATAGCATGCGAACATCCGTCGCGGCAGCTGATTGGCGGTAAGCCGAGTAGTGTGGTGATACGCACTCGGCTTAAGCCGGTTCCGCGTCGATAAATTTGGGAGCAGCCTAACAGGTTCTTTTTGCACAATCACAGATCAGCTTATACTGGTTTGGTATAGCTTGATTTGTAGCCGTCTGTACCAGTTTCTTATCCGCCATTTTGTTTTTTTTTCAAAATGGCAGCCGCTTCTGAAGCATTCATAGATCGATAGATCACATCAATATAAACATAAAATGGACGAGGCAAAACCTCGTAAAACGTCACGTTTCCGAGTTATGAGCTGTGAAACATGTACAAGTAGCAACGAATTTTTACTATTTTTTTATGTTTGTTCTAAATATTCTAATGTCAGGAGGAATTTATTGTATTAAATGAAAGTGCCAGTTGTCTTATATTAACATATTAAGTAGGTACTAGCTGTTGCCAGCGGCTTCACCCGCTACAACTCGAAAATTATCCCACGGGAACATAAAATCGGGATAAAAACTATCCTATGTGTTAATCCAGTTTATAAACAAGATGTGTACCAAATTTTATCCAAATCCGTTCAGTGGTTTATGCGTGAAAGAGTAAAAAACATACCTACATACACATTCATACATCCTCACAAACTTTCGCTTTATAATATTAGTAGCATAAGAAACATACCACTATGAAGTTCCAGCTCTGGTGCAATACAATCATTTTCTTCCTCATAAACATTCTGTGATTCTTCTTTAATATCATGATGTTCCTCCTCGAATTCAATACTCAAATTTTCTTCCCCACAGTCACCTTGTAATTCATCTTTGATATCAAGATGTTCTTCCTCGAGTTCAATACTATCATGTTCTTCCTTAAGATCATCTTGTAATTCTTCTTTGATATCATCACTTTCTGATTGACATTTATTAAATACATAGTTAACATGCGTTGTTGGAGTTATAATAAACCCTTTAAAAACATCACTCTTATTTCGGTTTATTCCTATTTTTGTCTGTAACAAGTAGTTAAAATGGTTGGTTAAATACTGATCGCAGTCGCTACAAGCTATCCAAATGTTTACTTTACTTGTAACAGTGCATCAGACATTATTTATTCCATAATCGCCTCTTCAAAGTCCTCATTGAAACCAAAGCTTTTCCTCTATCTAGATTTTGGCAATTAAAACCCTAGAGGGATGAGTTTTTGATAGACTTTTCTCATAACATTCGTTTTTTTAGGGTTCCGTAGTCAACAAGGAACCCTTATAGTTTCGCCATGTCCGTCCGTCCGTCCGTCCGTCCGTCTGTCCGCAGTTTAGCTCAGAGACGCCCAGTACTAGAAAGCTGTAATTTGGTGTAAATATACGGATTTGTTGTGCCGACAAAGTGGTAAAATAAAATCTCGTAAAATATCTTTTTTTAGGGTACCTCCTGTACACGTAAAGTGGGGATGTTTTTTTTATTTCTCGTGTACCCCTTAGTGTGGGGTATCATTAAATCGGCCTTTAAAAAATATTGATAGTTTCCATTAACAATATTTTTGATAAAAAGATTCGTTTGTGAAATATTAAGCTTTAAAGTGCTAATTTTTGCTCGACTCGAGTGTCCCCCCCCCCTCTACCAGCTAAACGGTTATGTTTGGGGGTGTGAAAAAATTCACAATAGTAGTATATATAACGAAGTTTGAAGGAAAACTATCATGACTAAGTAGGCTTTACAAGTTTACGAGTAATAGTCGACCAACTTATAAAACGTACTTGGATAGCATATTTTCCTAAACAAAATGTATCGCAGAACATGTTCTTCAACTGCAAATGTAAGTTTGTAAACTTTATTTTTACAGATTAATAGGTGGGTATGTTTTGGGGATAGGTAGGTTTTTATTGTCAACTATTTTTAACTAACTTCAAAAAAAGGAGGAGGTTCTCAATTCGTCGTAATCTTTTTTTTTAATGTATTTTCCCCGATTTCTCAAAGACGCCTGGACCGATTTTGAAAATTCTTCTTTTTAAAATTAAATTCAGCGAATCAGTTTAATTAGTTCGCATAAGTATTGTCCAATTCATATATTAATGCATGCAGAAATATGTACAAAACAGTCGAAATTAAATCATCATTGAGTAAAGACGTTTGTTATTTTTCTAAACCACCGTTCCATGACACCAAAGTAAAGTGAACCTAAAAGACAATAACCATATGGTCGAAATCGAGCCGGATTAATTAGTGAATGGAACGGCTTGCGGGCTCGCGCGAATACAATAGAGGACCGCATTCCTTAGATAAGGATTGAAGTTGTTTACAAGTAATTAGTGTATTTGAAGACTATTATAAAAACTTATATTAAAAAGTGGTTAAGACATTGCAACAGTATTGAACGTGTTTGTGCGAATAAGTTACGTGGACTATTTATTTTAATTCTGCAAAATGACGTCACCTACTCCAGAACAGTCAAAATATCTATCTACGTTAGAAGATGTGGCTAGTATGATACGGAAAGCGCAAGTTAACATGAAGAAGTGTCCCAAACAGCGATTGACAGCAGGTTATGTTAAAGCGAGAATAAAAACTATTGAGGAGTATTGGGATTCGTTCAAACAAACGCATAGCAGCCTCACGAAGTGTACACCACGAGAACAGCGAGGCGTGTTGCCTTACTTTCTTAATGAAGAATATTATACGTATGAAGAAATGTATCTGTGTTTACAAGCCGATTTAACCGATCTTCTTACAACTTTGGAATCGCAACACAGATTATTAGAAGCTTCTAACATGTCTACTTCGTCACATGATGGCCAGCTACCGTTTGCTAAGCTACCGAGAATACAGCTACCGACGTTTTCGGGCAAATATGAAGAATGGCCTACGTATAAGGATATATTTACAGCACTCGTTCATAACACAACTATTAGCGATGTACGTAAGTTGCATTATTTAAAGACTAGCGTTGCCGGAGAGGCAGAGATGTTATTACGACATATTCAAATTACCGAAAGTAATTATGCAACAGCATGGGAACTACTTCAAGGACGTTTCGGTAGTAAGAAGATGATTGTGTCGTCAGTTTTAAAGAAGTTTTGCTGTCAGAAAAAGATAAGCAACCCATCAGCTACACAAATTAAGGCTTTGCTCGATAATACTGTAGAATGCATCAACAGTCTAAACAACATGAACATAAACACTGCTACTTGGGATCCTATCCTAGTATTCCTAGTGGCACAGAAATTGGATTCAGAGACGTTGAAGTGTTGGGAAGAGGAAGCTTACAAGGAGAATAGTGATGAGTTGTCTACGTGGGTGGAGTTGAAACGGTTCCTCGAGTCTAAATTCCGAACTCTCGAGTTAATCGCTCCCATCACGGCTACAGTAACAAAAGAGAAGACACAAGGTCACAAAGTGTATCATGTCGTAGCAAAGGATACTAAGAACGATAAGGGTGACTCTGCGAACACAACTAGCAGTTCATCGCCTTATTGTGTGTATTGCGAGGGTGACCATTACATCTTCAGTTGTAAAGAATTTGCAAAACAAACTGTAGAACAACGACGTGAATTTGTGAAGAAGAAAAACCTCTGCTTCAATTGCCTAGTACCGAATCACATAGTCTATAAATGTAAACAAAAGAAGAAATGTCGAGTCTGCGGAAGAAAGCATCATTCTCTTTTACACGAAGGAAAAGAAACAACACAAGAGAGTGATACACAAGAGAATAACAAACAAGAAGAACAACTAGAACAGAAGGTCACAAGCGCACACTTCTCTAAAGAACAACCTGGTCGTCAAGTGTTATTGGCAACAGCACAAGTACATGTTACGTCAAGCGACGGTACAACACATGTGCTTCGTGCACTGATCGACCAAGGCTCAGAGGCTTCATTTGTATCTTCAAGAGTAGTCGAACTCTTGAGATTGAAGAGGACAAGCATCAACGGTGTAGTCTCAGGAGTTGGAGAAGGAAACCTGGTACCTATAAAACATGTAGTTGACCTGTCAGTTACATCGCAATACAATAAAAGGGAAGTTATTCAAGTGAAGGCTTATGTTTTGAAATCACTATCTGCTAGATTACCTTCAAAACACCTTGCGATGAAGTGGCCAGAACTCAAAAAAATATTATTGGCTGACCCTACGTTTAACACACCGGGCAAAATAGATTTATTACTCGGTGCAGACATCTTTTCTAAAATTATTGAAGTTGGTTTAATAAGATGTTCTGATGGCATAGTGGCTCAGAAAACACGTTTGGGGTGGATACTTTCAGGTCAAAGGGAAGACAAATCAATTAACGAAGAACACAAAATAACAACACTACATGTGACAAGTATGGTATCAGAAGACAATGACTTATTGAGAAAATTTTGGGAAATCGAAACAGCTCTATACAAGAAAAGAAAACTACTTACAAAAGAAGAAGAGAAGTGTGAAGAGATTTACAAGAATACAACTAAAAGAATAAATGGAAAATATACAGTGCACTTACCTTTGCGACAAGGAATAGAAGAGACACTGAAATTATGCGGAGATACAAAACAACAAGCTGTTTATAGGTTCAAACAATTGGAGAAGAAATTACAAAATTCTCAAAATTTAAAGTCAGAATATTCTAAAGTAATTCATGAGTACATGGAAATGGGTCATTTGAAAAAATCTGACCCTGATGATGATAATAAATCAGTCTACCTTCCTCACCACGCTGTAATACGCGAAGACAAGGATACAACGAAGGTTCGAGTAGTTTATGACGCGTCTGCGAAGGGTTCTAACGGTCATTCTTTGAACGACACCATGATGATTGGTCCTGTATTACAACCTGATTTACGAAGCTTAATTATCAAATGGCGAACACATAGAATATGTGTAGTGGGAGACATAATTAAGATGTATAGAATGATTGATATGACATCAGAACATACAAATTTACAACGCATAGTCTGGCGAGATAAACCTGAAGAAATACTAGAAAGCTTCAACTTGATGACAGTAACATTTGGTACAGCTGCAGCACCCTACTTAGCTGTACGAACGTTACAACAACTCGCCGACGATGAAGCGCAGGAGTATCCTAATACTGCACCTGTAATTAAAGATTCATTTTATATGGACGATTTAATGTGGGGAAGTGAAACTGAAGAGAAAACAAAGAAAACGTGCAAGGAAATTAAGATAATACTAAGTAAAGGAAATTTTAAAATGCAAAAGTGGTCTAGTAATTCTGAAGAAGTATTAAAGTACTTACAAGAGGGAGATGACACAAACAACGCGAAGGATGGAATAGAGATAAAGCTAGATAAAATTATTAAAATTCTGGGACTGACATGGGATAGGAAGGATGATACATTTAAATTCACAATTAACTTACCTGAAGTTCGATGTCCCGTAACGAAGAGATCTATTCTGTCTGATGTTGCAAGGCTGTTTGATCCATTTGGATGGCTGTCACCAGTGATCATCAACGCTAAGGTTCTGATACAGAAACTGTGGCTATGCAATATGGGATGGGATGACGAGCTGCCGTCAGAGTTGATAGATGAGTGGATGAGATATAGGGAAGAATTAATACACCTGCAAAACATTACAATACCACGCTGGTTGAAAACTACATCAACCAATTATACAAACATTGAATTGCATGGTTTTGCAGATGCATCTACACACGCATATGCTGCTGTTACTTACCTTAAGGTTATTGAAGAAGACACAGTTCATATCACAATCATCGCATCTCGAACTAAGGTCGCACCTTTGAAGCAAATTTCAATCCCTAAATTAGAATTGTGCGCTGCAGCATTACTAACAGACTTAATCAATGATCTGGTAGACCTGTTGAAAATACCTAAGAAAAAAACCTTTGCGTGGACTGACTCAATGGTTGTGATGTCATGGCTGCAATCTCAGCCAAGTCGTTGGCGTACATTTGTTGCGAACCGAGTGGCAGACATAACACGAATTCTAGACAATGACCGATGGAGACACGTTCAGTCTGCCGATAACCCAGCCGATATCGCTACAAGAGGCGTAAAAGCAGGCGACTTGGCTTGTTTAGACTTATGGTGGACTGGGCCTGTATGGTTAAAGGATAAAAATCTTGAGATACAAACTTTTGAAATTCCTCAAACTGAACTAGAATTGAAGAGTTCATCATTTCATACAAATTTAGAAGTCAAACCAATCTGGGAACATTTTTCCTCAATTACGAGAATGAAAAGAATATTAGCCTACTGCAGAAGATTTAAAAAAAGAGACAAGGAAACAAAGGAAACATATTTAACAGTTGATGAGCTGGAAGAAGTGTTACAATTATGCATAAAATATTATCAAGATTTAGTTTATCAGAAGGATATTGAACATTTACAGAAAGACGGAAGCGTGAAGAAAAGAAGTTCCCTTATCACACTCGCCCCTTTTTTAGATAAAAATGGGATAATTAGAGTGGGGGGAAGGTTAGAAAATGCCTCCATAGCTGAAATTACAAAACACCCAATTGTAATACCATGTAACCAGCATATAACTAAGCTATTAATTCAAGAAGCTCATATTAGAACACTACATGGTGGGATACAAGCCATGATGGCTTTTGTGAGAACAAGATACTGGGTGATTGGTTTGAAGTCTGCTGTAAGGAAATTTATTCACAACTGTAAGATTTGTATTTTGGATAAAGCGAAGGTAAAAACCCAGTTCATGGGTCAGTTGCCTGCCGTCCGAGTCAATCAACACCGGCCATTTATGAATAGTGGAGTCGATTACGCTGGACCGGTATTAATAAGGACATCGAAGGGCCGAGGACACCATGCAACAAAGGGCTATATTTGCTTATTCATATGTATGGCTACTAGAGCGATCCATCTCGAAGCGGTCACAGACCTAACAACACAAGCTTTCATAGCCGCATTTCGGAGGTTTGTTGCACGCAGAGGCCACTGTTCGAACTTATGGAGCGACAATGGCACCAATTTTATTGGCGCTGCCAAGGAATTGAAGGGCATGTTCCAGAAGGGAAAGGATAACATTGCGAAGGAAGCGGCTGAACTTCTAGCTAATGATAGCACGGTATGGCACTTCATACCACCAAGGATGCCTACGTGTGGTGGCCTGTGGGAGGCTGGAGTTCAGTCTGCTAAAAGACACCTCTACAGGATAAATAAGGACGCGAAACTCACCTACGAGGAGATGTCTACGCTTTTAGCACAAATCGAGGCGTGTCTCAACTCTCGCCCCCTTTATCAGGTGGATAATACTATGACGCCTCTTACTCCAGGGCATTTTTTGGTTGGCGAACCATTGATTTCGGTTCCTGATACATGTTACGAGAACAAGTCTGTTAATCTCTTAACTAGATGGCAAGTTATTCAGAAAATGACTCAAGACTTCTGGAATAGATGGCGTACAGAGTATCTTAACACGCTCCAACAAAGATATAAATGGCAAGTGAAGGTTCCCGAGCCTGCTATAGGAGATGTTGTAATTATTATGGAGGATAATTTGCCCCCTACGAAATGGTTACTAGGACGGGTGATACAAATACATCCTGGAAAGGACAAACTCGTAAGAGTGATAACAGTCCAGACTATGGGGAATAAGGAGTTAAAAAGGCCCCTATACAAATTGATACCGCTGCCCAAAGAGCAATAAGTCAGTGAGTTATGGTGGGCGGTTAATGAAGTGATTTTTTATAATGAAATTTATAATGTTTACAGTCCATTTTTCTTGATTTGTGTGTGATGTATGTATTAGTATTCAAGGAAGTAGTTATTTAAAACTAATGTTTTGGTGGGCGGTATGTCCAATTCATATATTAATGCATGCAGAAATATGTACAAAACAGTCGAAATTAAATCATCATTGAGTAAAGACGTTTGTTATTTTTCTAAACCACCGTTCCATGACACCAAAGTAAAGTGAACCTAAAAGACAATAACCAAGTATTTTGATGGGCAACTACGGAACCCTACACTGAGCGTGGCCCGACACGCACTTGGCCGGTTTTTATTAATATACTAAAGCTACAATAAAAAACTATTGTCACTGTAGACTCAAAAGTTTTGGAGATAATGCCTTTCAAAGTACAGTGGACCCCCGGTAATCCGACAAACATTTTGCAGGGCAGTGTGGGACTATCGAATTCGTCGCATTATAGAGTACTGCCTAAGGGCGTGGACCCATGTCTACGGTGCGGCGTCGTGTTCGTGCCCGCTCAGCAAGTGTATCCAAAAATAAAAATTACAGTTTCGGTTTGATATGGACCGCGAAAGACGTATCCTGCTCCTGTTGCTGTTAAGACGACGAGAAATGAAGAAAAAACAAAATTAAAGAAAATATTGGGTAACGCAATATCGGGTACGCCGCGGCGCGGCACGGCGCCGTGCCGTCCGCCGGCGGTGGTGCCGTGCCGTTGCGCGGCGAGCGGCGCCGCACCGTGGACATGGGGCCACGCCCTAAGACCCCCCATAGTCCGAAAATGTTTACAAAAGTGTACCTTGTAATCCAACAAATTACATACCCCATGATTAGATTCTATATGTTATACGTATATTTTTACTTTGAAGTATAAAGGTAAGCGTCCACAGGTCCGCATCGCACGTATCGGACGTATCGTACGTAACGGATTTTAGTAAGCCTTGTATTAAAACTCATACAACTGCGTCCACTGATCCGCATCGTACGGACGGCTCATCGGCAATGCCTACATGCGATGCGTACCGATGACGTCATACGGAATGCCGATCAGTGGACGCGCCCCGCACGATTATTGAATCATTTGTTCTTTTTCTTTCATTCCTCTTCTGCTAAAAACAAGCAAATAACAACTTCTGCATCGCTTTCCTCCTTTCTCACAAGCACTTTCCGAACGTACGATCACTAAAAAAATCCAAATGAAGGTGACATCGGCAATCCGATTGCTGATACTCGCGTCGGCAATCCGATCGCTGGTGATACAGAAATCCGTTTGATGCGATGCGTCCGATACGTACGATGCCGACCTGTGGACGCTTACCTTAAATCATTCTTCAATATGTATGTCAAATGTTTCTAGAATACATGAAAGTGAAACCTACATCATGAATACATTTAATAAAAAAAATTTGATGCCTTTCTTCTTGTATATTAATATAAATTTGAGATGTCTAAAATGTAAGATTTCAAGTGACTTCTGGAATATAGTAAGAAATGACGTTGTTGGAAACTTTTAAATCGCCGTCACATTAGGTCGCAAGTATTGGCGCAGCAGAGCGACAGCAGCGGATGCAAATCATTTTTTTTCTTTCAATTCATCGTCTATACACCGTGTTCTTCACGTTATCCATAAACTTTAGCAAATACTTCTATGGCTTTTACAAATCAAATCCAACAAAGGAAGTAGTACTTAAAAAGGCTTCGTTACAAAGATATTTGTAATTTCATTTAATGAAATTTAATTGAGCTATGCAGTGAGAAAGTATCTTAATTTGGCCTATGTTGCCGCTTAGTGCAATTAAAATGATAAATCTATCAAATACTACACTTCTCATCAAAAAAATCGAAACACTTTCGTTTTTATTGTTTTTGTCCTAATTTTTTACAAAAGAGAATTAATTCCATGAAAAAAAAACATTACTGTGTAGCTGGCAGTTTGGTCATTACAGTAAGAAGAAAAAAATCAAAATTCGAAATAATTTCATTTGTTTATCCTATAAATGAAATTAATCACTGTTTTGAGACAAATGTGTATTTAGGGTTGGAGTACGTTTCTCGTTTAAAAACTAAAAATTAGCGCTTGTCTTTAAACTTTCTGTTTCTTATTTCATTTACTGTGACTTTGGGACGTCTGAAAAAACTTTTTTTTCTAAAACATATGGATACTTCGCCCGCAGAAGCCGCCCAAGTGGTGGCATTGCTGGATTCTGGACTTAGTCAGCGTGTTGTGGCTGCAAGATTGCATCTAAGCTTATCATCTGTTCATAGAGTCTACAAACGCTATCGGGAGACTGGTTCGTTCACGCGCCGTTCAGGATCTGGCAGGAATCGGTTCACTTCTGAGCGAGATGATCGATTTATTGTAACAACTTCTTTACGAAATCGACGCCTTAACGCTTTTCAACTGCAGCAGCAGCTTCGCGTTGTACGAAGAGTAGCTGTAAGTGACTCTACAATAAGAAGAAGGTTGAAGGAACGCGGATTGGCACCGCATAAGCCAGCGAATGGGCCGAAATTAACTGCAGACCATCGAAGAGCGCGCCTTAACTTTGCACGCGAGCACCTAACTTGGTCATACCTTCAGTGGAGCAAAGTACTGTTTTCTGATGAGTGTAAAATTATGCTGTATGGTAACGACGGAAGGAACAAGGTCTACAGAAGAGATGGAGAACGCTTTGCACAATGCTGCATTGAAGAAAAGGTCAGCTATGGTGGCGGTTCGTGGACGGTTTGGGGAGGAATCAGCGCCGACGGTAAGACAGAACTTGCCTTTGTGTCTGGGCCACGGCTGCCTGCACTAAACTCTCATCGGTACATCGAACAGTGTCTTGAACCTCATGTGATGCCCTATGCACATTTTATTGGCAACGACTTCATATTCATGCACGACAATGCTAGAGCTCACACCGCGGGCGTCGTACGAGATTATCTTACCGAAGTCGGTATCTCCATTATGGTATGGCCAGCAAGAAGCCCGGACATGAATCCCATTGAACATCTATGGGATGAATTAAAGAGACGAATTCGAGCAAGAGATCCAGCCCCAGAAACACTTAGCCAGCTGCAAAATGCAATCCAAGAGGAATGGGATAATATACCACAACATGTGATCGTGACTCTCATCCGATCGATGAAGAACCGTATGGAAGCAGTAATAAGAGCTCGCGGAGGGAATACAAGTTATTAAATAAACGTTTCTTACATTTTTTTTTCATTTACGCGTGTTGTTTTACCCATTTCCTTCATATTCCATACAGGGTAAAAATTACTCATTATACAAAATACGAAACCTATGAAGACTTAATTTGAATTTAGAACATTAACATTAGGATTTAAAAACCTCATACTACTCACTATTAAATGACATTTTACATTTATTCCTAAATATACACATTTTTCTGATAATCCTTATCAAATCATAAACTGCGAGGTGTTTCGATTTTTTTGATGAGAAGTGTATTTGCATTTCATTTGCACGTACGAGAGGAACCCGAGAGTTAGCGAAGAAATACGATCATTTGCGATAACGAATCTTTCAAAGAGATTAAACTGGTCGCTATGGATACCTAAGTTGTTATTTGTCATTGTTTGTCATGCATGATTTTAACTGTCAGGATTATTGTTTATTGTAATTTGCTTTTGGGTTTCCGACTAATTTAATCAATCATTTTGATTACAACTTTCACTATGCCGCACGAATATTCTGCTCAACACCAAGCTGATATTCACTTCGTCTACGGTTTCTGTGACGGAAATGCTACAGCAGCTGTGCGAGAGTACCAACGGCGATTCCCTGGTCGGCGCGTTCCTGATATACGAACATTTATTAACATACACAGGAGATTTTGTGAGATCGGAATTAGACCACGCCGCCCTGAACGAGCAATCAATTTGAGCGTCGCTCAAGAAAACAGAATAATGAACCTTATTATTCATGATCCTACACTCTCAACGAGACGCGTTGGGAGAATCGTGGGTGTATCTCATAAGCTAGTGTGGAAACTGTGGAAAAGATATGGTTTGCATGCCTACCACTACAGAAAATCCCAAGGCATAATACCACCTGATCACTTCTCAAGAATTGTTTTTTGCCAGAGAATGAATCAAGAACTGATAAATAATCCAATACTGCTTCAAAAAATTCTTTGGATGGATGAAGCCCAGTTTACAAGAGCGGGAGTATTCAATTCCAAAAATCAAGTGCAGTGGCATGAGAGCAACCCGAATTTACATTGGCAGGCGTCACATCAAACTGAATTCTCTGTAAACATGTGGGCTGGTGTTTTTAACAATCAGCTGATCGGCCCTATTGAGATTCCCCACCGCCTAAATGCTGACAATTACTTAGAGTTCCTAAGAAACGTCACTAGCTTCGAATTTTTCGAACAAGTGGATCTTCAAACTCTGCGAACCATGTGGCTCCAACATGATGGGGCCCCTGCACATTATGGCACACAAGTGCGTGAATATTTAAATGCAACGTTTCCTGGCCGTTGGATTGGACGAGGTAGCACAAATATCGCATGGCCAGCTAGGTCCCCAGATCTGACTCCTTTAGATTTTTATGTCTGGGGAACCTTAAAGGAGAAGGTGTACTCCGTACAAATTCAGAACCGTGAACAGCTCTTAGATAGAATATCTCAGGCTGCTGAACAAATAAGACAAATGTCTGTAAATTTAAATGGCCAAATTAGGACTCGTTTGAATATTTGTGTCGAAAAAGAAGGTGGTCATTTCGAAAACTTTTTACATTAAATTTATTTTTTGCTTTTTAGAGTTTAATTTTTATTAATAAAAATATTTTTGAATGACATTACGGCTGACGTAGTTGTCTAACCTACAGTGTTATATGGATCTTTGGACACTCCATTGAAGTTGACAGGAGAGCGCTCATTTGTGAAATGTATTGAAAAATAAGTTGGTGGCGTTAGTTCTGATGTTGCCCACGCAACAAGTGTGCTTATAAATTATAATTATTCTACTCAAATGCATAAAAAAATATGCTGTGATTACCATTTATCTTAATTTGACCGAGACCTATCTTTTGAGAGTATTTTTACGAATGTACGTGAGCTCTAAGCGTGGTCCCCAGATTGCGTGTTGAGCTGCCCCTCTTTTAGTCAATAATTTTGAGATTGAATGTTCGTTACTTAAGCCGAAACGGCAGAATGGGAAGATAATTATGGTAGCCTACTCCCCTTCCCGTCGTTGGAGGTCCGGCGTTGCTTTAAGCCTAGACTAAAAATAAGGACTGCAGAAACGTTTTGCGAAGGCTGCATGTCGTGGGAAGAGGTTATCATGATTTGGTTATGGAATTTTGTTTTTTTTTTTATTCCTCAATTAAAAAGACAATTCGAAATACGTATCTACCTGCTTGGTAGCCTTATACGTTCTCTTTAGATAAGTATAGTACATTGACAGTGCTATGAGGAACGAGATAAAAAATCAAAGAAACTGTTTTGACAAGTTTCAGCCCGCCAAATGTTATGAATGAAAATACGACGTTGCCAATTCGGATAAAGAGGCATGCATATCGGATTATTTACGTCTAGGTATTTAGTTTGTATGAAAATTAACAAAAAATAAAAAATAAGAATTTATTAATGTGTCCATAATGAAAAATGCTTACTTCCGTGGTCTGAACATCTGGTCGAAGTTTATGTATATCGTCCGGAACACGGTGTATAGTAAAATTTTGTAATGTCGAAAAACTATCTATGTTATCCAGCTTGGCGGTGATGGGACCCGAACCCATAGTGCTCCCTTTCTGATCAGGGAACACACAGGGATGATGATGATGATGATAGGACTCCCTTTTCCGCACTTAGACTCCCATTTGGTCCGTTGTGCGTGGGGATTCTGGCTAACAGAGCCAGCCTAGCTCCGCCCAGAAGCACAGAAGCCTCCTGGGAGCTTCACAGGCTTCGCGGAGCGACCTCACTGTTCCGAGGATTTCTTCACGTTGAGAGGCCACGGCCACGCATTCCAGGATAACGTGGGCGGCTGATTCCTCGGCGTCAAGGCATCCCCTGCAAAGGGGACTGTCTGTGGCACCTATGTTAAAAAGATGTTTATTGAGTGTGTTATGGCCCGTAATTGTTCCTATAATTATTCTAAGGTTATTCCTGCTCATGCTGAGGAGTTTTTTGGTTAATCGCGGGTGTACCATCGGCAGAGCCAATTTCGACTGTCTACAGTCTGTTGCCCGTGACCATCTGTTGTTATGGAGTTCCGTCGATCTTTGGCGAATCCACGCACGAAATTGTGAGAAAGGCAGTGGGAGAAGAGGGTAAGGGCCTAGCACCTTCATATCAGAGCCTCTCTTCGCAAGTTCATCTGCTGCATCATTACCCAAAGATCCGCTGTGTCCTTTGATCCACTGGAGAGTAATCCGATTGAACATCGACAAACTCTCCAGAGCTTGGTGGCACTCGAGAATTAATTTATTGTTAGTTTGTTTGTTTTCTAAAGCTTTGAGCACAGATAGACTGTCAGATACGAATTTAATGCCGTAGTCTCGGATGCCTAAGCGCTTTACTGCTGTTGCGGCTTGTGTTAAAGCAACACATTCGCATTGAAAGATCGAACTGTGTGTGCCTAGCGGTATGTGTATGTTAATATTGAGATCAAGGGAGTGTATGCCAGCACCTGACCCGTTTTGTGTTTTTGAGCCGTCTGTGTAGATTCGCACTTCATTGGCTCCTGACTGGTCCCTTTCCTCCTGAACTGTTTGTATGATATAGTTTTTGTTGAACATCGGTTGGTTGGGTATTCTATCACACGGGGCAGCGATGAGAGGCTGGTACTCAATCGCCCGGTCCAGGATTTTAGCGTGTGGACTGGTAAGGTTTTTGCCCCATATGCCCAGATGCATTAGCCTGATGGCAGCCAACGCCGCCTCCTGCTGTATGTACAGGTCAAGGGGAGTTAATTGAAGGGCTATCTCCATGGCTGCTGTTGGGGTGGTTCTCATGCAGCCAGTGGTAGCCGAACAGGCCAGTCGTTGGAAGCGTTGTAGTTTGGTAATGGTGGTCGAGAGTTCAGTTCTCGTCCACCAGACTAGAGCACCATAAGCCAACATTGGCCTGATCAGCGTTTTGTAGATCCACAGAGTAATCCTTGGAGAGAGCCCCCATGTTTTTCCTAACATTTTTTTACATTGATATAGTGTAATTGTGCTTTTATTAAGTTTGTAGTCAAGATGCTTGTTCCAGAGCAGTTTGCTATCCAGGATCACCCCCAAGTACTTGACTTCGTCCTTGAGCGTTAGTTCTGTGTTTAAGAGTTTTGGAAGCCTATGAGGTCCAAGACTTCTCTTGTTAGTGAACATTATTATTTCCGTTTTTAAGGGGTTAACCGATAGTTCGTGCTTCGTGCACCAACACTCGATTATTTTGAAGGCCTTTCTCATGAGATCGCATAAGACGCCCTCAAATTTCCCCGAGATTAGAATTGCTATATCGTCCGCGTATCCCACCGAGTACAGACCGCTGGCGTTGAGCTCTGCAATGAGCTCATTAACCACTAAGTTCCACAGCAGTGGTGACAGCACCCCACCCTGTGGGCAGCCCCTACTCACGATACCTCGTGTGGTGGTGTTCACGGTAAATTGAATAGCACGGTATTTTAACATGTTGTTTATCCATTCTACGAGTGTTCGCGCAACACCGTGTGTGGCAAGTGCCTGTTTGATGCTGACGAAGTTGGTTTTGTCAAAAGCACCTTCTATATCAATGAAAGCGCCTAGGGTTGAGTTTTTGTCTTTAAGAGCATTTCCTATGCGTGAGACCACGCTATGGAGTGCTGATTCTGTTGATTTGCCTGCACAGTAGGCGTGTTGATTAGGATGTAGGGGTCTTTGTACCGAAATTTGGGTCCTAATCTTCCTATCTCCCAGCCTCTCCAGAGTCTTCAAGAGGAATGAGGAGAGGCTTATAGGTCTAAAGGATTTGGGTTGTGTGAACACACAGGGAAATTACATCGAAACAATATAACAATACAACGAAACATGTGGCAGGAAATCAATGGCTGCTTCACCAAACGTGTGCCCTGAGCACAAGCACTAAGCAGCAGCTATGCATAGTTATAGCCACCCTTACAGGACATGGCTCTTTTAATAGACAGACGCAGACATCCCCTGCGCAGAACTAGAATGGTGGCGGACAAGACATCAGCTCATGTGCTCCAACACTAACCTGAGGGCACCTCATATAGAACTAAGTACGTTGGTGACCCAGGTACTCTCTATGAGATCAAACACAAAGGCTCCTCCAGGAGTTGGGACAGATCAAATGATTTTCCAACCCGCACGCAAATATGCAGATATTACATGGGGTTGTGTGTGGATACCAGACTGATATATCATACTGAAGAGATCCACACGAGTGTACAAATTATTATACTTTAATAACCTCACCTCATCATCCTCACTCAACATCTGAGTGAACAGCTTCTCTGCTTCCAGACATTTCCTCTGCAATTGACAGCATTGCTTTAGTCTAGTGTAGCAGAAGACACAAGCGAGCATCGGTCTACTGTCTTCAGTTACAAACTGCAACAAAAGTATTGTTCAAGTAATTGTTTTATGAAGAACATTATTCGGTCAGTGGGTAGCCTTAGGGGCGGATTCTATCCATTTTGTTTTAGAATAGTTTTTGATAAGTCTTCCTTTGATACGTCTCTTCAAAAAGTTCATTTTTCTCGTTTGTTTCACAGTAACAAAGTACTCGTGCTTGAATTATCTATAAAGATCATTTACTTACTGGAATTCTAGTCAGCTTCTCATAAAGTAGTTGCAGTTCCATATTGGTAACCATAAACATACGAACATCTTCCACTAAACATATTCTACACATTTGCAGCTTTTCTACTTTCATATTGTTAACTAATTTATTGAATTTGTTATAAAAAACACCAAATATAATAACAAATTATTCAATTTTTGCATTTAGAAGCAAGCTTTGAAGACTCTCAAGCAAGTCCTTTAATGAATCTGACAATGACAGATATCACTTTTTTTTTTTTTTTTTTGTGGATTTTTATGACCTGGTCATTCGGACCTTTAAGTCAAGTCTTATTTAATTTTCCAAAAACACTGCACTGTGTATCACTTCACTTTTTATATTGATCCAATCGTGTTTTTAATATATTTATATAGTGGTTTGAAATTGTTTTTGTCTTTTAATATTTGGTTAAGTGGCGGCGGGCGGGATGAAGAATTGATCACATCACTTTCACTGAGTTCACTAGCCAACACTAATCTGTCAAGTAGGAAGTTTTGACAGTCGAAGATAAGATGTTCCATGGTTCCTTCTTGGGATTCACAATGTGGGCATATATTACTTCTAATAATATTAAGTCTAGCAAGGTGTGACGGTGCAGTATTATGGCCAAAGCGCAATCTATTTATCGTAGTGATAAAGTCTCGGCTGGCTTCCTTCAATTTATTGTACCATGGCTTAACAGGTAATCTTTCTTGAATACTTCCATACCATTTTCCTTTGACGTCTTGGTCTTTCTTCCACATTTCTAACCATAACTTACATAAACTTTCATTAATACATTGCAGGAAGTCAGTCATAGGAATGTCCATTCTATTACTAATATCTACAGCATTACTACCTTCATATGCGGTTTTATCAACTGCTTCATTGCCAGAGATACCTCGGTGAGAAGGAACCCACAGGAAAGCTATTTGGATGTCCTTAAGGTAATATTGATGAATTATTTCCTTGATAAAATACAGAATGTGATTTGACTTAAATGATACTGAAAGATTAGTTAGGGCATTTATCAAACTTAATGAATCAGAAACTATCAAAAAGTATTTACAATTATTAATTTGACGAATATGTAATAATGCCTGATAAACCGCATATGCCTCTGCAGTGAATATGGTACATATATTGTGCAGAACAAAGCTTCGAGAGATTTTGCTTTGAGAATCATATATAGCGGCGTGCACATGATCACTCCCCTTACTGCCATCAGTGTAAATAACATAATAATTTGTGTTATCTTCCAAAAACTGTAACATATCTAAATTATTGTTAATGGAATTCTGCAATTGTTTTACAGGATGTGTAATACAATGATATGAGAAGGAGTAACATGGCCATGGACACTGTTTTCTAATACTAGTAAAACTATTTATTATTTCTGACAATATTTTGGATAATGTTGGGGATTTGCCATTCAAAAGATCCTCTCCTGTTGTGAGAGGCCCAGGAGTTCCACTTACAGAAGGTATAATTTTGTTAATAATTTTTCTGTTATTTCCTGCAATTAATTTAAGACAGAATCTCTCTGCAAGTAGAATACGTCTCAAAATTAGGGGCATAATTCTGGTCTCCACTTCCATGGCCCTTATGGGAGTAGAGCACATTGCACCAGAAATTGTTCTCAAAGCCCTGTTCTGCAATAAATCTAGTTTATTTACATGAGTACTATTTATATACACTAGTGAACTATAATCAAAATGACTTCTCACTATACTTTTATACAACATTGACAAAATTTTGGGGTCTGCTCCCCATGAGACACCTGCAAGACATTTAATTATATTTAATCCTTTGAGAGCATTCTTTGATATATGTTTAATATGTTCATCAAAAGTTAATTTTCTGTCTATTACTACCCCTAAAAATTTCTTTGAATTTACTGGATTTATAATTTCCCCATTATAAACTATTTTTGAATTAGTATTATCTTTTCCAAATATCATGACACTGCTTTTAGAAGGATTAATTTTTAAATGAAGCACATCATTATAGTAGTGAAATAGTTGGGATAAGGCTCTATTAACATTGTCTATTGCACATTCTAAATTATAATTACTACTGTACAAAACAATATCATCTGCAAACTGCAAAATATCTACATTACTATTTACAAATTTACAAATCTCACTTGTGTATATATTATAAAGCAAAGGAGATAGTGTGGCACCCTGCATTGTACCCCTAGATGCACATTTTGGACCATGTAATGTATTATTGTGTCTTACATAGAGTGTTCTTGTAATCAAAAAATTGTAAATCCATTTACATAGTTGACCAGGCACACCTAACCTAGACATAACTTGTACTAGTATAGCTGGATCTAGACTGTCAAAAGCACCTTGAACATCTAAAAATACACAAACAGTGTGTAATTTTCTCTCCTTTGCATGTTTCAGATCCGAAACTAAGGAAGTGAAGCTGTCTGCACAACTTCGCCCTCGTCGAAATCCATATTGTACATGTGGAATGATGCCATTAGATTCCATATACCAATCCAAACGATTTTTAATCATGTTCTCAAATAATTTACCTAGACATGAAGACAGTGATATGGGTCTATAAGAGCTGGCAAGCTCTGAGGGTTTATCTGGTTTGAGAATCGGAATGACACATTGTGTTTTCCATGATTGTGGAATACATTTACAATGCCAAAGTAAATTAAGAATATTAAGAAATATTTTTTGTGCAGATTCATCTAAATTTTTAATAATGCAATAAGGGTAATCATCTAAACCAGGTGTTGTATCTTTCCGAGTTAACAAGCTCATTTTAAATTCAGTCCATGTGAAAGGATCTAACAAAAATTTTGAATTTAGATTATCATTATTTAATTCGAAAATATTGCCTAAACTATTAACATCAATTAAGTTGCTATTATCAGATAATTTATTTAGAAATTGGGAAATAAACTCATCATTATATGATTTATTGCCAGCTCTTATACCTTTGAACATTTTAAGGAGATTCCAAATCTTACTAATAGGAGTAGTTCTATTAAAAGTGTTACATAAGTTATCCCAACCTTTTCTTTTTTGTTCCGAAATGGTTCTTTTTTTAAGTGCATCTTTTCTTTTATAAGCTAAATAGTTCTCCATGGTAGGTTCAGTTCTATACAGTTTCAATGCATTGTAAGAGGCAATTACACTTTTCTCACAAATGTCATTCCACCAGGGAGTTGGAGGTCTGGTTTTAAAATGATTTGGTTTATTAAATTTAGGAATTGTCATATCTTTTAAAGTATCCAATCGAGAACAAAAATCATTATAGGTTGAAATAGGATCATACAGTTTTAGGACTAAATCATTAAATATTGTTTTGGAAATAGTTTTATACTTCTCCCAATCTGCTTTTTTATATGTAAACCTATCAATAGGGGGATTAATATGATATCTATCAATATGTAATGAAATCTCTGTTATTGTTGGGTAGTGATAGCTGCCCATGGCGTCATCATGTACAGACCACTCGCATATTGATGCGAGGTTAGCACTAATAAAGCTAACATCAATTGCAGACGGATTTCGTCTTGGGTTGTTAACAGTTGTAAAACGACCGTCATTTAAAATACATAAATCCAAGTCATCAATAATATTGAATAGATCCTGACCTCTGCTTTTAGTGGATAGACAACCAAATGCAATGTGGTGCGCATTAAAGTCACCACTGACGAATATTGGCTTTGGAAGATCATTAATAATATTACGTAGTCTATTGATCCGTATTTGCCCACTAGAAGGAGGACAGTATACACAAAGAATAGTCAAACTACCATGCACAGTAGATAAGGACAGAGCAACAGTTTGAATGTCTTCATAAAATCTAGTGTTTAAAACTTTATACCTTAAATATGGTTTAATTAAAATTGCTACACCATTATGAGTATTGTTGGAGTTTTTAATATAAATGTTATAACCAGGTATTCTAAAATTATTGTTTTTAAACCATGTTTCGTTCAGTAAGCAAATGTCAATATTTTGTTGTTGTAAGAATTGAATCAATAAGGGTTTTTTACTATTAGCACTTTGAATGTTATACTGAGCAATACGTAGTTTAGACTGAGTGTGACTTGGATCCATTACTTTAGATTTTTAAGAAGTATTTCTTTAATACTATTGACGGTGGTAGGCGTATTATCTCCCTTATTACCGAGTTCCACCAACGTCTGTACCAGGGCCATAAGTACGTCGTTGTTGGCAACTATTTGGGCTTTGATGTCAACCTTAGGAGGGACTTCTTTAGATTTATTTACATTTTGTACAGATTTATTTACACTTTGTACAGAATTATTTACAGATACAAGCTTATTTACAGATGTATGTACAGATTTATTTACAGAATCGATTGTTTTCATTTTTGGAGGTGGCAGAGGTGGGAATTGTGTATTATCATTCTTAATTTGTTTTGTCGATGTAGCACTTGAATAAGTAATCTTATTTTTCTTTTCTAAAATTTTATTTATCTTAATTGGACATAATCTAGATATTGCAAGATGAGGCCCGCTGCAATTGCAACAGCAGATCTCTGTTGGTCTATCACATTCTTTATATAAATGCTCGCCTCCACAAATGGAACATCTTTGTTTGCCATTACATATTCTAGCTGAGTGGTTAAATTTGAAGCAACGGAAACATTGCTGTAATGGGGGAATATATTCAAAAACTCGATAAGAAAACAAATCATATTGGACATTGTCTGGAAGTACATTAGATAAAAAAGTTATGCTAACGGTTTGTAGTGGTACTCGTTCTTGTCCTACCTTTTTTACAAATCTTCTTACAGCTATTATTTCATAGATTGATGATAGTTTAGTATATAGTTCTTTGTTAGAAATGTTTGCTGGTACAAATCTGATTATTCCTGTTTTTTCAATTTGCGCAGCCGGAATAAACGCTTTCAAGCCATGTTTGTTAAGAAATGCGCTATTGTTGATAAGGTTATTGGCCGTATTATACTGTTTAAATATAATTGCTATTTTATTTGCATTTATTCGTTGTATAGCCGTCACCCCTTTTATCTCGCTAGAAAATATATGATTTAGGTAGATAGGGCTCTTATTGCCTATCCTATCCTTGTTATTTGCAGCTTCAATAAATACCTTATAGTCCAGGTAGTTGGCATTTTCCGGGTATAGTCTTTTATAGTCCGGTTTAATATACGGCGAATAGATTTGCTCACCACCGCCGCCGCCATCCATGTCCATGTTTGTCCCTCCGCTGTCCTCAGGCCGAGGACGTTTAATTGCGGTGGGCGGGTTATCCCCGCCCCCCTCGTTTCCTACCATTTGTACGTGTTTGCACACCTTAAACTGATATTTTTATTGACTTTTGGGTAAAAAACAAGCTAATTTTTAATTAAAAACGAATTTGAAATTTTTTTCTCGCGCGCTCTTTTTTAAAGTTCCCGCCAGAATCGACAGATATCACAGATAAATTAAATCCGGTCGAGCAGTCATCCATCTGTCACTGTCATAATAATAGGGATAGGGACGCTATTTGAAATCGATTACAATCGATGCCAAGCATCAACAAGCAAGATTAATGCAAGTGTATCTCTAAGTAGTCTGTGATGCAAGTATCCAACAAGTACAAGTATCAGTCTCCGCAGTCCCCGCATTACGAATTCTTTGTATGAAGTTCTATGAAACCTCGCACACTCACCCGCATCGCAGTAGCCGCAGAAGCGTAAGAAAACGATGACTGCGGGGACTACGGAGACTGCGGTGTGGGTAGGTCTGCGTTCACCTTTATACGAACGCAGACCTAGCCGCACCACAATCTCCGCATTACGAACAGGGACGGTTACCGTTACCGAAAAAATACCGGTAAAATTACCAAAACATAAACGTTATGTTACGTTAAATATTAACGTTAAACATAACGTTATTTTATAGGATTTACCGCTATTTAAGTATCGTTACTTATAACGTTAATTCACTAAAAGCTAACAATTTCTGGTGCGACGTTGCCAAACCGATGACACGCCGCGCCTCTTTTCGTTCGTACCATGTCGTCTTTTCGTGTATCGTAACCAAGAAGGCTATGTTCTATGTTAGGGGTTCTGGTTTCCGCACTTAGTTCTTCATGTGGACCATTGTGCGTGGGCTGTGGGTGAAGATTACGGCTTTTCGCACATGGGTCGCATGTACACTCGTAAAAAAGTGTTATTCATTTTATTTTAAACCAAAATACGAATAAAAACTTGAGAGGTGTCAAGGAACAACGATAGCAAGTGAAAAAAAAGTTCAAGCGATTTTCGACCTTATTGACATTTATGCAAACACCGGATTTTAATGAAGGAGCAATGTTAGCTAAAGAGAATGTGAGAAAAACAAACTAAATTTTAAATGTCGATAAGGTCGAAAATCGCTTGCACCTGTTTTTTTGACTTGCTATCGATTAGCAAATGTTTTCCGAACTTCAAGCGATTTTCGTCCTTATTGAAATTTATGCAAACACCGGATTTTAATGAAGGAGCAATGTTAGCTAAAGAGAATGTGAGAAAAACAAACTAAATTTTAAATGTCGATAAGGTCGAAAATCGCTTGCACCTGTTTTTTTTGACTTGCTATCGTTAAGCAAATGTTTTCCGACCTTCAAGCGATTTTCGTCCTTATTGACATTTATGCAAACACCGGATTTTTCTGGCTGGTAAGACCCCTCTTTGAAGAGTGGCTGGAGAGACGTCACGGCGTCCTGACCTATCGGATGACGCATAGAGAGGGAAGAAAGGCCCGGGTGTCACCACTGCGAAGATCGCCCAGAGGACACAGTAGAGCATACGATGCAAGACTGCCCCGCTTGGGCAGAGCACCGACGTGTCCTCACGGCGGCGATAGGCTGAGACCTCTCGCGCCCGGCATTGGTTCCACGCGCGCCTCAAAGAGCGTCAGCAAAATGACGGGGCGGGCTCTCAGAGGGCCAAAGCCTGCCGGGGTCGCGGGATTTTATTTCCTCACCGTGACCCCGGAACATAAAGGGCTATTGAAGGACACCGTGGATTTTAGTCAGTACAAGTCTGACAGTCCCGCCCTGCCCAGGGTGGACTCATTTGATGATTTTACCACGCTAAAAAAAAAAGCACCGGATTTTAATGAAGGAGCAATGTTAACGAACGAGAATGTGAGAAAAACAAACTAAATTTTAAATTTCGATAAGGTCGAAAATCGCTTGCACCTGTTATTTTGACTTGCTATCGTTAAGCAAATGTTTTCCGACCTTCAAGCGATTTTCGACCTTATTGACATTTATGCAAACACCGGATTTTAATGAAGGAGCAATGTTAGCTAACGAGAATGTGAGAAAAAGCAAACTAAATTTTAAATGTCGATAAGGTCGAAAATCGCTTGCACCTGTTATTTTGACTTGCTATCGTTAAGCAAATGTTTTCCGACCTTCAAGCGATTTTCGACCTTATTGACATTTATGCAAACACCGGATTTTAATGAAGGAGCAATGTTAGCTAACGAGAATGTGAGAAAAAGCAAACTAAATTTTAAATGTCGATAAGGTCGAAAATGGTCGGCCTGTTATTCATCCTTCGTTGGCTATTTACTGGTCTGTACTTGTATCTCTATCTACAGTACTAAGTTGCGAACTTTAGTGATGAAAGACGATGGGGGTGGCCGATGGCGGCGACCTACAATTTTGTAACTAAATTACATCGCACCTACCGACATCGTTTGAAAGAGATAGGCGTGTAAATTACCGGTATATATATTGTTACTTTTACCGATACTCATTTTAGTTATTAGGTAACGTTAACGGACTTACAGATATCGTTATTAATATCGTTACATTTTTATCGTTACCATAACAATAATTCGTAACGTTATAAGAAAAATAACGGTAATCCGGTCCCTGATTACGAATTCTTTGTATGAAGTTCTATGAAACCTCGCACACTCACCCGCATCGCAGTAGCCGCAGAAGCGGTAAGAAAACGATGACTGCGGTGCGGCTAGGTCTGCGTTCACCCTAAAGCGTTATGGTAACAACAAAGTAATGGGGATGGCAACTCAAAGCTAATCGTAGATGGCGCTGCGATAGTTGGTCTTACGTCAGATTACTGTCTACCTTTTACAAAAAACAAACAAGATTTATTATTATAAAAATTGAGTATAAATACAAAACAAATATGGAAAATTATTCGTCAATGCAAGTGCACATACTAAAAGAAGAATTAAGACGCCGCGGTGCATCTACAAGAGGAAAAAACGTGATTTAATTGAGTGGTTATACATTTGATTTTACCGTATTAAATCCACAATTACTTGTAGTTGAGGTTTCAATTTTTGAGTTCAGGTATGTTTTACCTGTCCTCTCCTAAAACAAGAATATAATACTGTTTCTGACTTTCTATTTTGATAAAGTATCATAATGTTTTAAGTCAGTAATTTTACCCCTTTTTTCTATTTAGATTCGAGAAATATCACAATATATTTAATTTCTTAACACCACAACCATCACAAAACTCGTTCCAGGTGATAATTCTTCCGCCAGATGAACCATTTCATGATTTATATAGAGCGATGCAATACTGGTACAGACTTAACCTCCAATAGAAAAGTATATATATTATTTTGAAAAGTGTATTCGTTTGTTTAGTTATGGTACAATCATAGAATTTCATTAATAAACTCAACTAACGGCCTGTCTCGGCTTCGCAAGGCTAGATATTTGTTTATTATATAGGTTTTCCTTAGTTATACTTATAATTTAATTTTTGTTCTCAAGGCAGTCACAGCAGCTACCCATTATTTCTTGATAGTGTGAATTGTCGGAAATTTGTATGTTCCATCATTTTACAACATAATACTCAACATCTAGTAATTTTACATCAATAAATCGTTTTTTTTTTAGAAAATTCCTTTGAATGACAGATCTTTTGGAGCCAAACTGTCACTTGTCACTTTGACACTTGCCTTCCCCCCTTCCCCATTGAACGATTCGGTAAAACTCGGTGTAAACGATTAATGAAGTCATTCGGTGGCCCGGTGTGTATGCGGCATAAGATTTTTTCTAAACTTTACTTGGAATTTGTGGAACTGGGATTTTTGAAGTGAAAACTTCTTTAGCGGCGTTGTACACTTTTTCTGTAATGGGTAAAAAATTTAAAACTCGCGTCAGGGTCACGTGACCGTCAGGGTCACGTGACCGTCAGGGTCACGTGACCCTGATCGAAAATGAGTAAGACGTCATTCAAATTAAAAATAAAACATAGTAACAAAAAAGTTTTCACTTCTACCGGCACTCCTGGAGTGCAACCTTTTTTTTTTTTGTTACGTGAGTGAATTTAGAAACATAGAAACACACATACACAAACGTTCAAACCCGGAACAACTTCCTGTAGGTCATATAAATATTAAGGCGAATGCTCCAACCAGCCCGCGAAATTCAAATTTTCTTACGTTTTTTGCAATTTGCAGGCCAGTGACATGTTGTAACTTTATTTAAATATGAATTGCGGTAATAAGAAGTAAAATTTAAATATAAAAACGATCAAAACATTCGCTCCACCAGTTCTCACATAGAAAAGGTGCATATTGTTAAAATCTCCGAAATCTAACTTAAATGCAGCTATTCTATGTGAGAGCTGATAGTCAGTACGAGTCTGACAGACCCTCCCGCCCTGCCCGGGGTGGGAGGACTCATTTGATGATTTTACCACGATAAAAAAATAACGGTGGTGACACACTGTACTTGAGCCGACTAAAATCCAGGGTGACCCTTCAATAGCCCTATACCTTCCAGGATCAAGCTTACTTGATAAGACAGTTCCGCGACCCCGGCAGGCGTTTGGCCCTCTATCCCGTCAGATAGCTAACAGTTCTTTGAGACGAGCGTGGAACACAACGTGCCGTCGACCCGGGCATGGTACGCTCATGACATTAAGTTTCATAATATTCCACAACTATCACACAACGACATCTAGTACCATGCTAAGCAGAGCTTGTGTTATGGGTACTAGACAACTGATAAAAATACTTATAGCCCAGGAGCCACCAATCCTGAAAGCTCCGTGATCACGGATTCTAATATTTTTAATAAAAAATATAAGTTAACGTTTAGACGAACAAGATTTGCTTGGTCGGCGTGGATTTGATTGGCCGGAAATATTTTAATAAATTTTTTTTATTATTAAATTGCCATAATTTTTTTCCGTCATCACGGATTTTGATTAATCTTATATAGAATTGTGTGAAATATTCTGTTCAACAAGAAAAAATCCGGCCGACCAATGATTTTTAGCCGGAAAGGTCACGCATACCTATTTGAATGGTGTGATAAGGGGTAAAATTTATCCATTATCACGGAATCCTTTTTTTTTTTAATTCACGCGTTTTAATGTCACATTTATGATTATTTTGGTATGCGTGCTTACAAACTGCCGAAAGTATCGCGCATACCAAATTTTAACTCTCCGCTTTTTAACGGTTTCTATATTTCTGTAAAGAGTGAGTGAGACAGATTTTTGGTTCAAGTTGAAACCTTGCATGAGTTCGTCTCTTTCTATTCCCTACGAATTTAACATTTACCTGCCTCAAAGATTAGTAATCCAAAATTCAAAGACGCAATAGTTACTTTTTTACATAATCATTGGACGGACACTACATGTAGCTCAATTATTAAAGACAAAAAAGTTTTTTTAACAGTTGAAGACAAGTGTTTTGTGTACACTCATAGTAATGGAATAATAACTCGAATACTAGATGAAAATTATGAATGCTACCATGAAGAAGCTGATACAAGAATTTTTTTCCACTAGAATAAATGTTCGCCTCAACAAAAAATCCTCATAAAATCATTAGATACTGACGTGTTAATTATTTGTCTCGGAAACATACATAAATTCAAAGAGCAAGAAGTATGGATCACAACCAAAACCAATAACGAAATAAATTACGTAAACTGTACACAACTTGCAGAAAAGCTAGGTTCATCAGTCTGTCGAGCTCTACCGGGCTTCCATGCTTTTACAGGTTGTGATTATACAGCAGCTTTTGTTCGTAAAGGAAAAATTAAAGCCTACAACCTCCTGTTAGAAAATGAAGAATATCAGAACATGTTCGAGCATTTGACAAATCCGGAAGACATAAATGATAAAGAAAAGACAGATTTAGTCCAAAGATTTACAAATGAAATGTATAACGTAAAAAATAATAATGTTAATGCGGCAAGATTTGAATTTTTTTAAAATTTTTTGCAAGTACAACCGACAAAGAAAAATTTTACAAAGGTATGATAAATTTCAATTCAAATAATATTCCACCATGCTGGAAAACTTTAACGCAAAAAATATTACGCACCATTTTTGTAAACGCAATGTGGCAAAATGCTACTGAACCCATTTGTACATTATATGATCCAACAGAATGTGGATGGCAAGTAAATTAATCCAGTAAACTCGAACCATTGTGGTACATTGGCCCATCAGCACCGTTAAAGGTTGAGGAAATATTAAGTTGCCAACAGAATGAGGAAGAAAACGAAGAATCAGAAGAAGAGAGAAATGATAATTTTGATGATAATGATGTAGATGATTATTAATTAATAAACTTGAATTGAACATATTTTTTGTATCAACCTTCATCCAAACTAATATTATAAATGCGAAAGTAACTCTGTCTGTCTGTCTGTCTGTCTGTCTGTCTGTCTGTCTGTTACGCTTTCCCGCTTAAACCTCTCAACCGATTTTGATGAAATTTGGCACAGACAATCTTTAGACCCTGAGAAAGAACATAGGCTACCTTTTATTGCGAAAAAGGGGATGAAGAGGTTGAAATAGGGGTTGAAAGTTTGTATGGGATTTCTTAATTTTAAAAGATAAAACCATGAAACTTTATATTTAAGCACTTGATAAGATATATTTAAACATTTGTTCTAGCGTTTTTGAAATTTCGACCTGTGAGGGGGTGAAATAAGGGTTGAAAGTTTGTATGGGATTTTGTCATTTCTGGGGATAAAACCATGAAACTTTATATTTAGGAACATGATAAGAAATAAATAACAATTTGTTCCAGCGTTTTTGAAATTTCGACCAGTGAGGGGGTGAAATAAGGGTTGAAAGTTTGTATGGGATTTCTTAATTTTAAAAGATAAAACCATGAAACTTTATATTTAAGCACTTGATAAGATATATTTAAACATTTGTTCTAGCGTTTTTGAAATTTCGACCAGTGAGGGGGTGAAATAAGGGTTGAAAGTTGTATGGGATTTTGTCATTTCTGGGGATAAAACCATGCAATATTGGCACCGACCAATGAAATCGTGGGACAGATCAATGAACGAATGATGTCACATGTGCAAGGCGATGTTGTCGAATATTTGTCAGTAGATATTGTCATGGACAGTGAACAGGTGACATCTTATCCTACAGAGACTTTAGAGCTGTCAGGAGTGCCGTCTCATAAGCTGAGACTGAAAGTTGGGGTTCCAGTTTTGTTAATGAGAAATCTCGAAGCGCCGAGACTATGCAACGGGACCCGATTGCAAATTACGCAGCTAGGACGCAATATTATTAGAGCAGTTATAATGACAGGAATAGCTAAAGATGAAGAAGTTTTAATTCCCCGTATACCTACCCATGATCCCTACAGATTTACCTTTTCAGTTTAAAAGAATCCAGTTTCCCCTCAAACCAGCCTTCGCAATGACCATTAACAAAGCGCAAGGGCAAACACTTATAGTAGCAGGTGTCCATTTAGAGAAAAACTGTTTTTCGCATGGCCAACTGTACGTGGCCTGCTCGCGAGTGTCGAGTCCAAACAATCTCTACATTTTAACAAATAATAACAAAACAGCAAACGTTGTGTACAAAAATGTTTTAAATTAGGTCATTTTTAAATATTTTTGTACACAACGTGATGCTGGCCCCTGGAAGTGTCTCTTGGACATAAGGGACCAATAAATTTTCTTGGGTACTTTCTGCCACTTAATGGAATACATAGGTACCATACACCTACTGTAAACAGATATTTTATATTTTTTTTAACATACCTACTCTCTTTTAACCAAATGCTATACCCAAATCTATACCGTTCCATTAATATGATCCCTAATATTCAAATTAATTTACTATAACTGTGTAAATGTTTGTTTCACGGCTAATTTGCTGAGCCGTTTGTTACAAAATTGGATATGGATAGTCTGAAATCTGAAAAACAACATAAGCTACTTTTTATCAAAACACCACGCGGGCGAAGCCGCGGGCGGAAGCTAGTTTCTTATATAATCAACCCAAATAAAAATTTTCCTGTATTTCCTCTTTTCCATATTAATTAGTATAATAAATAGTTAAAAACTTGAAGAAGAGACCAGAGGTAGAAGAAAGACTAAAAGAAATGTCATCAAGTAAGTGAAATCTATAATAGTATGATCCTCACTCACACAATAAAATTTGGTATGCGCGATACTTTCGGCAGTTTGTAAGCACGCATACCAAGATAATCATAAATGTGACATTAAAACGCGTGAATTAAAAAAAAAAAAAAGGTTTCCGTGATAATGGATAAATTTTACCCCTTATCACACCATTCAAATAGGTATGCGTGACCTTTCCGGCTAAAAATCATTGGTCGGCCGGATTTTTTCTTGTTGAACAGAATATTTCACACAATTCTATATAAGATTAATCAAAATCCGTGATGACGGAAAAAAATTATGGAAATTTAATAATAAAAAAATTTCATTAAAATATTTCCGGCCAATCAAATCCACGCCGACCAAGCAAATCTTGTTCGTCTAAACGTTAACTTATATTTTTTATTAAAAATATTAGAATCCGTGATCACGGAGCTTTCAGGATTGGTGGCTCCTCGCCTATTAGGTAAATATTTCTAAATACATACATATTATAGATAAATTACACCCAGACACAGAACAAATGATCATGCTCATCACACAAACATTTGTCCTGGGTGGGAATCGAACCCACGAAATCCGGCATAGCAGTCAGGGTCACTAACCACTAGACCAACAGGCCAGTCAAGTGTAACGGGTCCCACAGTCCCAGTGGAACATCGTCGCACAAAGGTAAGCGTCCTCAGGTCGGCATCGTACACGGACGCATCGCATCAAACGGATTTCTGTTTCGGCAGCGATCGGATTGCCGACGCGAGTATCAGCAATCGGATTGCCGATGCCACCTTCATCGTATCCACTGATCGGCATCGGTACGCATCGCATTTAGGCATTGCCGATGAGCCGTCCGTACGATGCGGATCAGTGGACGCAGTTGTATGAGTTTTAATACAAGGCAAACTAAAATCCGTTACGTACGTCCGATACGTGCGATGCGGACCTGTGGACGCTTACCACAAATTGATGAAAACGTAATACCACGGTTTCAAACGCTAATCGGAAATTATACCTTGAGAATATAAAATTGGGATAAAACTGTCCTATGTGTTAATCCAGGTCATAAACTATTGGCATCCATATCCGCTGAGAAGTTTTTGCGTGAAAGAGTAACAAACATCCATCCAAACAAACTTTCACGTTTATATAATATTGGGGGGAAGTAGGATATGATTCTTTTTTTCAACGTCGTGAAATCCTCAAATGAATCCTCCCACCCAGGACTGGGTAAGAGAAACTGAAAGACTTGCACTGACTAAAATCCACGGTGGTTATTGCCGTGGGCGCTCCCACTGCGGCTGGGTCGAGAGGTCGACGCTGTCCTCTCCCTCACGCGACGCGGCTCCTCCTTCGCTTCGCAGCAGTCGCCTCCTTCCGCGAAGAAGTCATGCTTCGCAGACGGAGACGACCGCTTCCCATTCCGTCTCGTCCCGCAGCATGGCCTCGATCGATGTCGGGCGCGAGTGGTCTCCGCATATCGCCTTCGCCTGTACACGGCGGTGTTCTGCCAAAGCGGGGCAGTTCTACAACGTATGCTCCACCGTATCCTACGGGCGATTCTCGCAGACTATTAGTAGTATGGGACAGGTAAAATAAAAGAGTTACTATAGATTACCTATTTTAATAATCATGTCTCCTTTCAATAGGAAGATACGAAGTTTGGCTCGTGGCTAAATAATAATAGCCGCACGACAGACCGATCTTCCGGGTTAAGGCGCGCTTGCTGAGGTTGGTCTGTGGTTGGGTTACCATCTATCATAGCCAATGATATTCTAATATACAGAAACAAGAACAAAACAACAGAAAAAACTGTTCCGCGCCGAGCGGCAGCACACATACACACTTTTTTATTCACACATTACATTTCACTACAAGTAAAAAGCGGTTATTCCCGTTCGCCACCGCCAGTATTGCCCCCTCCGGTGGCGACTGGGAATTATTCTAAAAAAATATCCCAGTCGCCACCTCCGGGTGGCAAGCGGGATTGTTGGTAGTAAAAATCCCAGTGGCCACCCCTAAATATAGTTAAAATAAATGCTATATCTTTATATTTTTTTGGAATGATTTTAAAATAATTACCGACGTCACAGAATGTTTAAAGTAAATGAATTGTTTAGTTAGGTACCTTTATGTATCTAGATATATATGCATTGAAGTTTAGGCAATAGGTACGGTTCACTATAATATTGTTGCCGATGTCCTTTGTTAATATTTCACGTCTTTAAAACCATAAAATAGGAAACGGCGCGAGCGCCTTGCGCAGCGGCGACCCGCCGATGACACGAGCGCCGAAAAGCCAAAACTATCGTGAGAAAGGATTACTAATCCTTTTGTTTTGCTACTTAAACTCTAGTAGCTCAATTGAAGATGCCGATGTCCTTTGTTTACATTTCACGTCTCGGAATAAACCATAAAATAGGCCGTGTGCTTTGTTTTACCTATAACAAACATGCCGAAAAGCCAAAACAGACACAATAGACAGAAGGTCATAAATCTTTAAAAACACAAAACAGCTTTTTATTGGGCTTGATGGGGATGGTTTTATGAGTGATTCTTGCAAAACTAAACTTTAAGTACAATGCATTTAGATCTAAAATGTAAAACAAGTATCGGCTGGCAATGCGTTGTGGCAGCATTTCTAATCATAACATGTGCATTCCTAACCATGTCAGGGTCAAGTACATCGTGTACTACCTCGGGTGAAGTGTCATTAATTTATATTAAAAGAAAACATGGTGTTGTTTTGCTTCACGGTGGCCACCAATATTATGTGAAAAAAAAAAAGGTTGCACTCCAGGAGTGCCGGTAGAAGTGAAAACTTTTTTGTTACTATGTTTTATTTTTAATTTGAATGACGTCTTACTCATTTTCGATCAGGGTCACGTGACCCTGACGGTCACGTGACCCTGACGGTCACGTGACCCTGACGCGAGTTTTAAATTTTTTACCCATTACAGAAAAAGTGTACAACGCCGCTAAAGAAGTTTTCACTTCAAAAATACCCAAGTGGACTAAGTGTGTCGGAATGCAGCCAGCGAAAAAAGAAATGCAAAGGAGTTATAAAGATTCGTGTAAGTTTGTCTACTTGTATGCCTATTAATCGTAAGCAATATCTTTTTCTTTGTATTATAAAGAGATTTTTTGTAACGAATAGGATCCGAAACTACTGGATCGATTATAATTTCGTACCCTGATTCCTATACTCTTATTTAATAATCAAATTAAATGTTTAATAAAATCTTTTTTTCTTCGCAGAATAATAATATCGTAAATGAAACGCCGCATTTATGTACTCCAGATTTCCTAAAAAATGAAATTGATGAGCGGCTTTATTATCAAAGGGAATTACCCGGCAGTTCCTCAGTCTTATAATAATATGATTGCAACATTAGAAAACAGCGGATTAGATTTGGTGTGCAAGATACCAACATTCAATAGCGTGAAATCATCCTTGTACAGATTTAGGAATGTACAAGCTGGAGTACAGTGTCTACAGCCGCAGCTAGTAAGAAACGTTGAAGTCCCGAAGCAATTCACAAATTTTTTACTAGCTGATTATGCTGATGGTGACAGCCGAATTCTAATTTTCTGCACAGAAAAAGCTAAACTTTCAATTTGCAAAGCGACTGATTTTTACAGTGACGGAACTTTTAAAAGTTGTCCGAAACCTTTTTCGCAGCTATATGTTATACATGCAGATATGGGAAGTACATCAAATAGTACGAATTTAATGCCTATTGTTTACGCTCTTATGAGTGAAAGAAACGTGAAATCGTACTTCATTCTGTTTTCCATGATAAAAGCTCAAATCCCCGGCTGGAATCCGCTTAAGGTGATTGCTTCGATGTAGCCCGCGAAATTCAAATTTTTTTACGTTTTTTGCAATTTGCAGGCCAGTGACATGTTGTAACTTTATAAATATTTGTGTTGCGCAAATAACAAGTATAATTTTAAATATAAAAAATATCAAAAAACTCGCTCCATCAGCTCTCACATAGAAAAGGTGCATCGTAGTTAGATTTCGGAGATTTTAACATGATGCACCTTTTCTATGTGAGAGCTGATGGAGCGAGTTTTTTGATATTTTTTATATTTAGAATTATACTTGTTATTTGCGCAACACAAATATTTATAAAGTTACAACATGTCACTGGCCTGCAAATTGCAAAAAACGTAAAAAAATTTGAATTTCGCGGGCTGGTTGGAGCATCCCCCTTAAATACAAAACTGACTTCGAAAAAGCGGCAATGACTGCTATAAAGAATTTATTTCCGCAAGTTAACACAAAAGGATGCTATTATCACTATAATAAAGCGGTTTGGGAGAAGGCCCGTAAACTTCAAATTACAAAATCAAAAGATGTGAAGAAAATAAGAGAGGTTGCACTAAGTGCAGTTCTACCGTTATTGCCTGCACACGAAATTTCAAACGGCTGGAAGTATATTACTCGCTACAGTACACAAGAGGAGGATTTAAAAAAAAGGTTGCACTCCAGGAGTGCCGGTAGAAGTGAAAACTTTTTTGTTACTATGTTTTATTTTTAATTTGAATGACGTCTTACTCATTTTCGATCAGGGTCACGTGACCCTGACGGTCACGTGACCCTGACGGTCACGTGACCCTGACGGTCACGTGACCCTGACGCGAGTTTTAAATTTTTTACCCATTACAGAAAAAGTGTACAACGCCGCTAAAGAAGTTTTCACTTCAAAAAAATTCAGAAAATACTTTGAAGAACAATGGCTGAAGGAAGAATTTATTCCAATTTGGTGTGCTTACGGAGAGCAGCATAGGACCACTAACTTCTTGGAAGCTTGGAATCACAAATTAAACCAAGAAATTGGAAAAAAGAACCCTAATATTATTCATTTATTAAATGTATTGGTTAAAGATTCTGCATATTTCAGTGTTTGTGATAACATTAATAAAACCAAAATGACACCTTTTAAAAAAAGAAAGAAAAATAATGTCCTTACTGATCAATTTATTTTGGATATTCAGTTAGAGCTGTTACATGGCAATATATCAGTAGGTCATTTTTTAGAAACTGTAAGGCATTAAGGCTTCTTGGCAATGAAAATAAATAAAAAAAGGTAAAAAAAAACCATAAGAGGTATGGTAAATTAAACAAATTATTCATTACTTGATGACGATCAATGAATAACGTAGGTCAATTATGGGTACCTAAATAATGATGTTGATTTGTGCCAGTCATAACAAATTACCTAAGTATTTTTTTTTAAAGTAGCAAAATATCTAGTTCTAAGTTTTTTTTTTACATATAAAACCCAATTACTGTAAATACTCTGTGATACGAGTACATTAATGACGAATTTAATTGAGAGGACGCATCTGTGATTTTTTCTAATACTGATTAGGGTAGGGTAGAGTCTCGTTATGTCTGTGATTATTTGAAAATACTCATTATGCTAAGTGCATACTTTTAATTTTGTTAAAAATATTTTTTTTATTAGGGCAGAGTAATACTTTATTTGTTTTGTATATTTTCTAATAATATTTTTTTTCCTATAGAAATGATTGTTGACTTGTTGATGTGATTGTTTAGAATTTGTATAAAACTTGTTGATTTTGGAAATGAAAATGTAGATTTAAGAAGGCGGAGAATTGTTTTTTCAAGTATATTTTAAGAAATATTTTATATTCTATTGAAAGTACCTAATTATCTGTGATTTTGGATTTGTGTTTAAAATAGTTGATTTTGAAAATAAAAATAGTAAAAAATAATGTTTGTTTAATTTTCTACCAATTTATAAATATTGTAACTCTCTCGTTTGATTAACCCTACGTACTTCTATTTTTTAATCAGAAATTTAATAAAATTAACATTCTTTGTCATTCCAAAAAAAAAAATTAAGATAATAGGTAGCATACCTAGTTTTTATGTTAACTATATTTAGGGGTGGCCACTGGGATTTTTACTACCAACAATCCCGCTTGCCCCCGGAGGTGGCGACTGGGATATTTTTTTTGAATAATTCCCAGTCGCCACCGGAGGGGGCAATACTGGCGGTGGCGAACGGGAATAACCGCTTAATCATTGGGATGGCTCAGATAAATACAACTTACTGCACTAGACCCAGTGGAACGCAGAGCTCCTTAGAATAATTGGCAACGTGAAACTGGTGGATGGTTACTCTACAGCTTAGCTCATCTCATCGACGCAAGCTTACCCTCTTTTCGTTTTTTTTATTGGGTTCGCTCGTGGCTAAGATGAGACCTAACATAGGTCGAACTCATGAATTCTACAACCTCTTTCCACCGGCCTACTTGCATTACATCTAATGTCCAGTATTGGACATCTAGATTAACTGCAAGTTTCCATCCATTTAAATTATTATAGTTAGTACACTTAGAGTGAATAGATTTGCCACCTCTGAATAGAAAAGAGGCTATAGCAAACCCATGTCTATGAGGCCGACGAATAAGTTGGTTGTATGATTTTAATCAGAATAAATACTATACCCTAAAGTTATCTTATTATTTTCATTGTTTTCTAATGCCATGGAAAAATGCATTTTTGTCCCGAAAGTCCCGAAAATCCCGGGATTTCCCGGTTCCTTGGACGCCTGTCCCGAAAATCCCGGGTCTTCCAACAAGGACCGGTTCTCGATTCCCTATATGCCACCATCGTTGGTACTCGGCCATCTCCGGCGCCGTTCGGCTGCCGTCGTAGATGTAGGTACATGCGTTCGGCCATCTTCGGCGCTGTTCGGAAGCAGTTCGACGCCGTACGCAGCCGTACGGATGCGAACAGCTACCGTCGGAGATGAAGGCATGCGTTCGGCCTTCTTCGGCGCTGTTCGCGGGAAGCAGTTCGACGCCGTACGCAGCCGTACGGATGCGATCAGCTACCGTCGGAGATGAAGGCATGCGTTCGACCGTCTTCGGCGCGGTTCGGAAGCAGTTCGACACCGCACGCAGCCGTACGGATGCGATCAGCTAATCTACAAACGACTCGTTCCGCCGTCGGCCGAAGTCGCGTCGCGTCGTCCGAGCCGAGCCGGTGCGAATGGCGTTAGTGTCTCGGTCTAGCAAATGGCAGTTCTAAGCGACAGAAAGAGAAAGGGCGACGGAAAAAGCTGATTCCGCGTCGATAGATGTGGGAGCACCCTTAGCAATAGTTGTTTAGTCTGATGGGCATTTCCTGTTGTTTTACAAAAATGAAAGATCTGGAACGTCTGGAATCGTCTCGCGCATCCCATTGTTTTCCCGTCCCCAGGCTCCTAGAATTCGATATCAGACGTTTCGGATCTTCGATTTTGATGACCCCGACTGTTGGCATAAACAACAGGATCCGCGTACGAAGTCGCGGGCAGAAGCTAGTCAAAAAAATAATATAAAAAAATTTGACAAAGGGTTTCCTGAAGCGGCGGTAAGAGCCCTCTTTGAGGAGTGGCTGGATAGGCGTCACGGCGTCCTGACCTACCGCATGACGCAGGTCCTCACCGGACACGGAAATTTCGGGAGGTACCTGTGTCTGATGAGAAAGGCCCAGCGCACACCGGTAGTGGCGCGGCGAAGCGCATTGAGGAGCGTTGAGAGCATTCGAGCACGGCGCGGCGCAGCTACTCCGAGCGCGGCGCGGCGCGGCGAAGCTACTCCATACAACATACATATGTTTGCACTAAGTTAAATTAGTACTTTGACTGAAACTTTTCTGACATATTTCACATTTGTAAGGTTTTTCAGCAGTATGTTTACGAACATGATTTTTTAATGAACCACGTTGCTTGCAACTCTTCTGGCATATTTCACATTTGTGAGCTTTTTCACTAGTGTGGATACGAACATGACATTTTAATTTATAACTTAGACGAAAACTAAAAATAAGGAACTGTCTCAGGAATTTTGGTTTGTGTAATGCGAGCAATAATAAAGATCTATTGCTTATTAAATTAAAGTGAAAGCCTTTTCTTTACTCAACTTTTAATATACATTTATTTAACAACTAGCTTCCGCCCGCGGCTTCGCCCGCGTGGTGTTTTGATAAAAAGTAGCTTATGTTGTTTTTCAGATTTCAGACTATCCATATCCAATTTTGTAACAAACGGCTCAGCAAATTAGCCATGAAACAAACATTTACACAGTTATAGTAAATTAATTTGAATATTAGGGATTATATTAATGGAACGGTATAGATTTGGGTATAGCATTTGGTTAAAAGAGAGTAGGTATGTTTAAAAAAAATATAAAATATCTGTTTACAGTAGGTTTATGGTACCTATGTATTCCATTAAGTGGCAGAAAGTACCCAGGAAAATTTATTGGTCCCTTATGTCCAAGAGACACTTCCAGGGGCCAGCATCACGTTGTGTACAAAAATATTTTAAAATGACCTAATTTAAAACATTTTTGTACACAACGTTTGCTGTTTTGTTATTATTTGTTAAAATGTGGAGATTGTTTGGACTCGACACTCGCGAGCAGGCCACGTACAGTTGGCCATGCGAAAAACAGTTTTTCTCTAAATGGACACCTGCTACTTTAAGTGTTTGCCCTTGCGCTTTGTTAATGGTCATTGCGAAGGCTGATTTGAGGGGAAACTGGATTCTTTTAAACTGAAAAGGTAAATCTGTAGGGATCATGGGTAGGTATACGGGGAATTAAAACTTCTTCATCTTTAGCTATTCCTGTCATTATAACTGCTCTAATAATATTGCGTCCTAGCTGCGTTATTTGCAATCGGGTCCCGTTGCATAGTCTCGGCGCTTCGAGATTTCTCATTAACAAAACTGGAACCCCAACTTTCAGTCTCAGCTTATGAGACGGCACTCCTGACAGCTCTAAAGAGTTTAGAAACTCTGTAGGATAAGATGTCACCTGTTCACTGTCCATGACAATATCTACTGACAAATATTCGACAACATCGCCTTGCACATGTGACATCATTCGTTCATTGATCTGTCCCACGATTTCATTGGTCGGTGCCAATATTGCCATGATGTTCCTAGGTTCAGTGGTTAAAATTTTGTATACAAAAAGTTTGGCTTCGTAGTTCCCGTTTCGAATCCGTTCCGTTCCGTTCGAATTTCGGGGATTCCGTTTGTAGAATTTCACCCCCACGGTGGTAAAAATTTCAAAATGCTAGAACAAACGATTTTAAATTTCAAAAACGCTAGAACAAATTGTTATTTATTTCTTATCAAGTTCCTTAATACATATAAAGTTTCATGGTTTTATCCCCAGAAATGACAAAATCCCATACAAACTTTCAACCCTTATTTCACCCCCTCACTGGTCGAAATTTCAAAAACGCTAGAACAAATGTTTAAATATATCTTATCAAGTGCTTAAATATAAAGTTTCATGGTTTTATCTTTTAAAATTAAGAAATCCCATACAAACTTTCAACCCCTATTTCAACCTCTTCATCCCCTTTTTCGCAATAAAAGGTAGCCTATGTTCTTTCTCAGGGTCTAAAGATTGTCTGTGCCAAATTTCATCAAAATCGGTTGAGAGGTTTAAGCGGGAAAGCGTAACAGACAGACAGACAGACAGACAGACAGAGTTACTTTCGCATTTATAATATTAGTTTGGATTTTGTTTAAAAAAAGTTATACAAAGTTACGCAAATAATTCAGCGCGAGTGAATTCTGCAAGATTAGAGCCTTAACCTCTATCGTCCTGAGATACCAAATGTGGTTCCTAAACGGTCACCACCGTTGAGTCCTGAGGAACCATATGTGGTTCGCGCGCGGCACGCGCGTACAAGCCTACTTCAACCTTATTTATATTAAACACTATGGCTCAGAATTGCTTGAAAAAATTCATCCATAGAGCTCGATTTTAGTCGATTATTATTGTACCGAATAGTTACTGAAATCAACTGGGTGTCATTATAAAAAAAAAAAAAAAGAATCGCTCTTTGTCGATGTCAAAATGTCAAGTGATCAACCACTTGAAATGTTGTTTATGTCTAATTTTTTCCATGATAGGACTATAAGTGTACTGAAATTGATAAAGTGTCGTGTTTATGTTAGATTTCAACTAAAATTTTAATTGGAAAACGTAAATTATCGAGTAGAAATAGGTTTTTGTCCCTCGTATAGGCCAATTCGGTTGTCAACAATGTATTTCTAATACCATGGAATTTCCGTTGTTTATTTTTTCGATTCAAGGTTAGTAATCAGTTGAAGAAGGTTTATGTAGTATCCTAAAAAACATTTTATAGTGATACCTGTTCATAATAACACGGATGATCGTTTACAAAGTCGTGCATTGAACTGCGCATGGAAAAATTACAGCTCCATATAAATAAATGAATTTTAGAGTTGGAATCTTATAGGAATAGTGTATGTGAGAATTTTTTTATTAGAATACTTATGTATTCGTTATATTAGTTCTAAAGTTTCGTGTAAATTGATTCAGTAGTTTTATCAAAAATAAATAAGGTACGTCAACAGGTCTAGTTACGGCTGTGGTTACGGCGAGATCTCTTATCTACAGGATATTTTAATTCCGAAGTACTTATACAAGAGGTGTTTATATTGAAATACAAAGTCTCGTTACTAAGGAACACGAAACTTTTTACCGTTTGAGATAAGAGTCATTGTATCTCGAGTGATTACAATTATTGTGAGCGTCGGCCAGTGTTGACAGTCGCGCAATATTAACAAATAATAGCTCCATGTAAGTTGAATTTTGAGTTGGAATCTTATAACATTATATGTTGGAATTTTCTTATTAGATTACTTATATATTCGTTATATTAGTTCTAAAGTTTCGTGTAAATTGATTCAGTAGTTTTATCAAAAATAAATAAGATACGTCAACGGGTCTAGTTACGGCGAGATCTCTCCTATCTATGGGATATTTTATACCAAAGTAGTCATACAAGAATTGTTTATGTTGTAATACAAAGACTCTTTATCAACGAATACGAAACTGTTTACAGTTGGCCATTTGAGTAATTATAACTGGAGCGATAACGGTTAATGTAAGCGGCCGCCACTTGACGCGCGCGATGACGTAAGCGCTCGTAAATGTCAAGGACGGGACGGAGTTTACGATACGCGAGCGCGGTACCTGAGAGGTTAAATAGCTACTTTGGAAGAAACTTTTTGTCATATTTCACTTTTGAGTTGCAAGTTTTTAAACAGTGTGTACACGAACATGTTTTTTTAAATTCCCCCTTCGATTAAAACTCTTCTGACATTTGTCACATTTGTAAGGTTTATCACCAGTGTGTATAAGAATATGCTTTCTCAAATTAGTACTTTGACTGAAACTTTTCTGACATATGTCACACTTGTAAGGTTTTTCACCAGTGTGTTTAAGAACGTGAGTTTTCAAGTGACTACTTTGACTAAAACACTTCTGACATGTGTCACATTTGTAAGGTTTTTCACCAGTGTGTCTAAGAATATGACGATTTAAATTAATTCTTTGACTAAAACTGTTCTGACATATGTCACATGTGTAAGGTTTTTCACCAGTGTGTTTAAGAACATGAGTTGTCAAATGACTTCTTTGACCAAAACATTTCTGACATATGTCACATTTGTAAGGTTTTTCACCAGTGTGTCTAAGAATATGACGTTTTAAATAAATTCTTTGACTAAAACTCTTCTGACATCTTTCACATTTAAAAGGTTTTTCGTCAGTGTGTATACGAATATGTTTTATTAAATCACCTCTTCTAGTACAACTATAGTGACACAAATCGCATTCATATGTTTTTATTCGATCATTCGCAGCTGTATCAGTATTATTCACAATATTACTGATAGATTGAGGATTTGTGACAAGCTTTGTGAATTTAGAAGGAGCTGCGGACTTGTGTTTCTCGGTGTTCCGGATAATTAGTAAGTCTGTCAGTTCAGTTTTCTTTTGCTGGAATGTCATTGTATCTTCTAGTCTTGTTAGTCGTACGTATAGCTCTGGTTTCTTCGCTTCAGACACACCTGTGAAAATAAAACGGGTAAGAGCGGAATACAACATAATTTTTTGTTTATGCTAAACCCAAATCCCGATACACCTGTCAAGAATTTTTATACATTATATTTAGTATATGCGAAACCTGAATATAGTTTTTTCAGAATCAGCAACTGGGGGCCAATTCTCGGTATTAGAGATGGTGTCGAACTCGACAAAAATTTCTAATGACGTCATTTTTTCGACAAATTTTAAAAGTTGCTATTCTGGGGAGTCATGTCGAGTGCTTCTGAGCAGTAGAGATGTCATGTTGATTGTAGAGATACGTCATTTCTGAGTGAATTCGTTGAGTTTTGGATTGTACAGACGCCAGCATATCAAGCTTGTGGTAACCTGTCAGATTTCTTTAATGGAATTTCAACCTTATCACAAGAGTAGAAGGATAATGTTTGATTGGTAAAATCTGACAGATTGGGGTAGGTTGACCTGCTGGCGTCTGTACATTGTGTTTTCTTTTCTTTAGTTTTTAAATAAAATACGACTTGGCATCTCATTATCATCGATTGCATGTAGCGGAGATGAGGATGTTAATAGTCCAAGAGCTACTGAACCCTGCGACTAACGGTCTTCCTGTAAGGTTGTAAATTTGTACACGTAATATTTATAGCATGCTAAGAGCAATAGCGACGACCTGGCAGGCGTCAGCCGTGCACATCATTGGACAATTTAATTTTCAAAGTGTAAAAAAAAAATTAAAAAAAAACTTGTTCCTGTAAGCTTAAAAATTTAACAGGATGTAGTTTATTTATTGTAAATCTTGGAAAAAAAATGACAGGCGATTACAAGGTGCACAAGTATGTGACAGGCGAATTGAAAAGTGCAAAGTTGATGGGGAAAAATAAACTTTCTCCTGTAAGATCAAAATTATCTCGCGTTTGGATGAACTGATTTTGATGCCGTTTTCAGAAAAGTGTGCGTTACATTCCGAGAAAGGTTTTAATAAACAGGGTGAATTTTTCAACTGGGCGTGGATGGCTATCTCCGAAACAATGAGTAATATCGAAAAACGTTGAAAGGAATCTCGAGGCCGATTTTGACGAAAATAAAACGGCATCGTTGGATTTTAGAAAAATCAATAATCCTGGCCAGGAATCGAACCCGCTGATTTTGGAAAAAAAATCACAGCCTGTATTATTACACCATTCGATAGTGTTGCTAATAAGGATCAAATTCTGGGAAGTAATCATATACGGCAAACTTTAGGAAAACGTATAATTTAAAAAAAACTGATGAATGTTCAAGACGATATAAGTATTCGGAACATAAGTTAACCGTTTCTTCTTTGAAATAACGCTTATTTTTGTTCAACTCAATAATTTCGCATTGCTGAATACACTGGGATTGTTGAGACATCAAATCCACTGAATTATTGAAAACAATAATAAATAAATTATGGCTCAGTAGAACATAGTAACATAGAAATATAGCAATTTCATGAAAATCTGCTATTTCCTTAAGTTTGCCTTATATGATCACTTCCCAGAATTTGATCCTTATTAGCAACACTATCGAATGGTGTAATAAATACAGGCTGTGATTTTTTTTTCCAAAATCAGCGGGTTCGATTCCTGGCCAGGATTATTGATTTTTCTAAAATCCAACGATGCAGTTTTATTTTCGTCAAAATCGGCCTCGAGATTCCTTTCAACGTTTTTCGATATTACTCATTGTTTCGGAGATAGTCATCCACGCCCAGTTGAAAAATTCACCCTGTATATTAACACCTTTCTCGGAATGTACCGCACACTTTTCTGAAAACGGCATCAAAATCAGTTCAGCCAAACGCGAGATAATTTTGATCTTACATGAGAAAGTTTATTTTTCCTCATCAACTTTGCACTTTTCAATTCGCCTGTCACACACTTGTGCACCTTGTAATCGCCTGTCATTTTTTTTCCAAGATTTACAATAAATAAACTACATCCTGTTAAATTTTTAAGCTTACAGGAACAAGTTTTTTTTTTTCAATTTTTTTTACACTTTGAAAATTAAATTGTCTAATGATGTGCACGGCTGACGCCTGCCAGGTCGTCGCTATTGCTCTTAGCATGCTATAAATATTACGTGTACAAATTTCTAACCTTACAGGAAGACCGTTAGTCGCAGGGTTCAGTAGCTCTCCAGCTATAAGATGGATGTGTGGAGTAACAATCGATAAAGTAAGGAATGAGTTTATAAGGGGCAGTTTGAAAGTGGCGCCTGTCACAGAAAAAATGAAAGGGAATCGTCTATCTTGGTATGGACATGTGATAAGGAGGGATGACAATCATGTGACTAAGACAGTGATGAGTATGAATGTTGATGTATGGAGAGGAAGAGGAAGGCCAAAGAAGAGATGGATGGATTGTCTAAGGAATGATATGAAAGAAAAAGGAGTAGATGATACTATGACGTGTGATAGGGGAGAATGGAAGAAAAAAACGTGTTCCCCAAGTAAAATGGGATGAGGACAGGAAGATGATGATGACGACTTCGCATCTCATACCTACTGGAAATTCGATTTATACTCTTGATTTTTGTATTGTGTTTTCTTGAAACGACAACCTTCGCGCAAATAACTGTAATTTGTGTACGTGTACCCACGATTAGACTTGAAACCACTGAAAGATGGACGAGTTTATTAGCATTTTTATCTCGGAGTTGTTGGAAAGTGGTGAGCAACTGGCCAATACACGGCGACAACAGCGCACTTATCCCGCCGTCGATATTTACGATTTGAGCAAAATAGAAGTCATTAAAATAATTCCCCTCCATGTTAAAATAAAACTCATGAAATGTAAAACAGCACAGCCCACTAATGATTTATAAACACATTAACACAGAGTCCATGTAAACATAACAAAAGACGCAAATTCTGACACTGACAGACAATCAACTATCAAACTGATTATTTTCACGCTAAACGTTTCGTTTTTTACTTGAATAATTCGATTTATTTTAAAACAAAATCATTCATTCACTTATAGCTACCTAAAACGGAACGTGCGATTCTTCATAATGGTAACACTATGTTCACTCGACTCTTTTTTTTTTTTAGGTCATCATCATCATCATCATCATCAGCCGGAAGACGTCCACTGCTGAACATAGGCCTCCCCTTAGCCCCGCCACCGCCACGCCGAACGGCAATTCGCCACTTGCATCCATCGGTTGCCCGCGACCGTCACGATGTCGTCGGTCCACCTAGTGGGAGGCCTGCCTACGCTGCGTCTTCCGGTCCGTGGTCGCCACTCGAGAACTTTTCTTCCCCATCGGTTGTCAGTTCTACGAGCGATGTGGCCTGCCCATTGCCACTTCAACTTGCAAATTTTATGAGCTATGTCGGTGACTCTGGTTCTTCGCCGAATATCCATGTTTCGGATTTTATCCCGCAAAGAAACTCCGAGCATAGCTCTTTCCGTTCGAGAATGTCTAAGCAACTATCGCAAGCAATAATCGCCATAACATAATCGTATCAAAATGTTTACACACAGGCAAGAACTAAAATCTCGTATAAGATTATATCATACGAGATTCGCATATGACATTATCGTAGGCGGTAATGTCTATGTTTGCTTACATAGCGAAATTAATAATTGTAAGATGATTCTCGCATAAGAGAATCTCGACTTGTCTAAACACGATCTCGTATGACATTTTTTCACGTTCATACGAGTATCGTACAAATCAGTTTGAACCGTTTTGAGGGTGAGTTCCGTCATTCGAGTTTTGCGATTACTAAGATATTCAAGGAGATCATTGTTCTTAAAATGACACATATTGTTGAATGTCTCTTCATATTCCAATTGTAAAACAAGGCAAAACGTGTTAGATGCTCCCAAATTATTTTGACTCGCTATCCATTTTTTAACCCAACACTTTTATTTCTTTTGCCGTTTAATTAATTTAATTCCTGAAGAGCAGACATAATCAAAACACCCTCACGTACTGCACTCATGTTAGCAACTGGCATGAAAACTCGAAATGCGATTATTGCTTTGACGTTCTGTTTATGTAGATGGACACCTCCCGTACGAGAAATCTTCCTTTGCGAGGCAATTATCGCCCAAATCAACGGGCGAGAAGAGTGTATGTTTAGACGAAGACAATATTTTATATTCTTTCGATTATCGTAAGTTCGAGTCGTGAAACTCTCCCCGTCTAAATGGCGCTTAATAATCGCATGGAGGTATGGCAGAGCAAGGAGCTTCACGGACTCTTTTTCAGGGCTTTACATGGGTCTGATGTAGATTTGTTAGCGTCCGTGGCCTGGCTACGATCCGGGGACCTCTTTGGTGAAACCGAGGGTTTTGTCTGTGCAATAATGGATGAAGTTATAATGACGAGTAACTACCGGAGATTTATTGTGAATCTTGTGACCTCCGATAACCGTCTCGCATGGCGAATCTATAAGGGTTCCGTTTTTTACCATTTGGCTACGAAACTAACTAGCAGCTTCAGTTAACGAGAACCAATTTTCTGAATCAGTATAAAGAAGGCGATGAAGTAAATTCATTAACAATATAGTCTATGTGATGGTTGCTCAGAAAAGATGCTTCGTGCATCCATAGATAGGAAATGTGCAACCAATAATAACTATGGTGATGTGATGGCTGAATGTTTGTTAATTTTGAACAATCTTTACAAAATGTTATAGAAAAAAAACTTTTTTCAAAAAAAAATTTAACCGCCTTCAAAAACAACCACAAAAAAGGGTAAAATAACCTACAAAATAAAATAAATATTTAAAAAAACAAAAAACCCGACTGCGTAAAAACTAAAAAGAAAGAAACAAGCCCAGTAGTTGAGAATTCACTCATTCACACTCACAGTCGGGGCCCATTCAAATTATACCAATCAAATCTTCCCAAGGGGCCCCGACTGTGAGTGTGAATGAGTGAATTCTCAACTACTGGGCTTGTTTCTTTCTTTTTAGTTTTTACGCAGTCGGGTTTTTTGTTTTTTTAAATATTTATTTTATTTTACTATTTTTAGTTTTTGTTAGCATATATCAGTCCAAATTAAATTGAAACATATAAGTTATATATATTTCCGTAAACCATTTTTAAAACCCTTTAATTTGATACCCCCCTTGATAGAATGTGAGAGATTTAAAAAAAATATTTTTAGTTCGGAACCCTTTGCACACGACTTCGACTCGCACTTGGCCAGTTTTATGTACCCAGTGACACTCTCACGTTTAAGACGAATCTAACGACACCTCTCAAGTTAAAATCCATCAAGCCGTTTGGGCTGCAGAGCAACACACAGAAACATACATACATACATACTTACATACATACATACATACACTCGAAAAACATAACCCTCCTGGCGCAGTCGGGTAATAACTTTTCTTTCGGAAGTCGGTGGCTTTGTTTTTTTATTTCGTTGTCTTTTTTGCCACCGACTTCCGAAAGAAAAGTTATTTTGTAGGTTATTTTACCCTTTTTTGTGGTTGTTTTTGAAGGCGGTTAATTTTTTTTTTGAAAAAAGTTTTTTATTTTACTCTTTTTAGTTTAAATATTCAACCCAAATTCTTATCAAATACATCATTTTCTTACAAGTGCACTAGAATTTTGTAATCCGTGGCACCGGTATTAACATCGCTCATGTACACATGCTAATAAAATTCCCTATCTCAAAAACTGCTCAACAGATTTTGATGAAACTTGCAGTATTCCCTAAGGTGAACGATCTCCAGTACAACAAAAAAAGAATTTTGAAAATCGGTCCACAATTGGCGGAGTAATCGCGTAACAAACACGCAAAAAGTAATGTCATCCAAGTAGCCGAAATCAATAAAAATGCTCACAAAATAAAAAGTACTGAACCAAATTGGATGAAATTTTTATGGGACCACACTGCAAGTATACTGCATCGAACAAAAAAAGAATCGCACTAATCGGACTAGAAACCTCGGAGTAATCGATGTACATACATAAAAAAAAAAAACATACCGACCGAATTGAGAACCTCCTCCTTTTTTTGAAGTCGGTTAAAAAAATTGAATGTTTTCGCAATGTTCTAACATAGGATCTTCGATAATTACTTTCCTGACTTTATTGACTTCATTTTAATGTTGGGAGTTACTGTGTTTCATTTTGAAAGTGCTTGTCTGTTGGGCTGTCCGCTAAATAAAGTTCAAATAAAATATTTAATATAAAAGACATACCACTTTGATGTTCCTCCTCGGGTTCAGTACTCTCATTGTCTTGTTCACAATAATCTTCTAATTCTTCTTTGATATCATGATGTTCCTCCTCAGGTTCAGTACTCTCATTGTCTTGTTCACAATAATCTTCTAATTCTTCTTTGATATCATGATGTTCCTCCTCAGGTTCAGTACTCTCATTGTCTTGTTCACAATCATCTTGTAATTCTTCTTTGATATCATTGCTTTCTGATTGACATTCATCAAGTACACAGTTAACATGCATTGTTGGAGTAATAATAAATCCATTGAAAAACTCCCTCCTATCTTGGTTCATTCTTGATTCTATCTGTAAACAGTTAAATAAAATCTTAAGTCAAATCGATCGTAAGTTAAGGCATAAGCACTCTCTTCACTAGTATTGAACCAAGCCTAGATGGATCTTCAGACCATACTCCAGTGATTCTAACAGTGACTTCAACCGTAATGCATCGTGAAGAACCTATCACATTACACAATAAGGAAACCGATTGGGAAGATTTTCGCTCATATCTCGTTGACCACGTTAATCTGAGAATTTCACTGAAAACTAGGGATGATGTCGAAGACGCCTGCAAATACATCACAAACAAAATCCAGGTCGCAGCATGGGTAAACACTCCATTGCTCAATAAAATCTCGGATCCGATAATCACCCAGCCACTAGAAATAAGAAACAAAATAGCCGAGAAGCGGCGACTCAGACGTATCTGGCAATTATCGCGTCATCCTTCAGATAAATACATACTGAATAAAGCAATAAAAGAGTTGAAACTAACTATCGAAGAACATAAAAACAACAGCCTCAAGAAAACTCTAGAATTACTTTCACCAACAGCTCGCGGGGAACACTCGCTGTGGAAGGCCTCGAGACATCTAAGTAGGCCACAGCAGTCATTCTGTCCTTTAAGATGGCAGTCGTCTTGGGCGCGTACTGACCGCGAGAAAGCGGAGGCATTTGCCTTTGCTCAGGTTTTCAAACCAAATGAGGGAGACGACGACGCTGACCTGGATGCCATACTCGCACAAGATATTCAGTTGTGCCTACCCATTAAGCCAACGTCGCCTAGAGAAGTAGCGAGGGAAATCAGGTTACTAAATACTAATAAGGCACCGGGATTTGACCTGATCACTCCTAGATTACTCAAAGAGCTTCCAAAGAAATGTATCACCTTTTTGACCTGCTTGTTCAACGCCACCTTCAGGCTCTCCTATTTCCCGAATCTATGGAAAGTCTCAGAAATAGTTATGATCCATAAAGATGGCAAGCCACCACAAGAGTGCTCTTCATATCGACCTATAAGTCTGACTCCGGTTTTATCAAAGTTATGGGAAAGGATTTTTCTCAAAAGACTCAGTGAAATAATCAGCGAGCATGAAGTAATACCCAGGCATCAATTTGGTTTTCGCAAAGCACACTCTACCGTTGAACAGGTACATCGGGTGTACCATTGTATCAGACAGTGCCTCGAGAATAAAAAATACTGCTCAGCTGCGTTTTTGGATGTACATCAGGCCTTTGACCGAGTCTGGCACAAAGGACTGCTTTATAAAATCAAGAAAAAATTACCACACTCTGTGTTCCATATCCTAGAATCCTATCTCTCTGATAGGCTATTTCGGGTCAAGCAAGGGGATGCAAGATCTTCGCTAATTCCCATTGAGGCTGGCGTGCCTCAAGGGTCAGTGCTCGGTCCGGTGCTATACAACATTTTCACTTCGGATCTACCAACTTCCGACGATGTCACTATTGCCACCTATGCCGACGACATTGCCTTTCTGGCTGTAGATAGTGACCCTAGAAAAGCTAGTGAAAAACTTCAAAAACTCTTAGATGACACTTCAGATTGGCTTAAAAAATGGCGCATCCAAGCTAGTGCACAGAAATCCAGCCATATAAGTTTCACTCTAAGAAGAGGAGATTGTCCTCCAGTACGCTTAAGACACAATATTCTGCCTCAAACTGAAAGTGTGAAATATCTTGGCTTCCTCTTGGATAGACGTCTAACATGGAGAGACCACATAAAAGCGAAAAGGAACCAAGTCAACTACAAATTTCGAAGTCTTTATTGGATGCTAGGCAGAAACTCAGTGCTTTCCCTGGATAATAAATTACTGATATACAACTCTGTTTTAAAACCCATATGGACATACGGCATTGAAATCTGGGGAGTTGCTTGTAAGAGTAATGTCACATGCCTACAAAGGGTGCAAAACAACATCTTGAGGAGCATTGTTAATGCTCCATGGTTCACCAGGAACGATGAAATACATGAATATTTGAACATGCCAACAGTGGCTTCTGGATTACTCGACAGTGCTAATGTGGTTAGGAGACTGAAAAGAAACCACATACTCTGAATTGAGCGCAAGGCATTGGCCTGCAGCTCATTAAAAACCCTACATTCACTCAACAAAGCTGATAAAAGTCTAGCGACTGATTGCAGTTAAAAAAAAAAAAAAAAAAAAAAAAAAAAAAAAATCGATCGTAGTCACTAGAAGCTTTCCAAATGTTTACTTTACTTTTGACAGCTACATGAGAAATCACCTAAGAGCCTATGCACACCACTTTAAACGCGCCATCGACAGTGCGTTTTTATCAAACAGAGTAGACAGGCTGCGTCTGGTCTGACTTGCGAGCGCATAGCATCTGTACCGCTACAAACGCGCGACGAGTGACGGCGCTTTTGAAAAACGAGGTGTGCATAGGCTTTTACTCAAAAAAAATATTAGTCAAAAATATGGAATTATAAAAGTATATGAACCGTATTTTTTCTTTTAATACGTAAATCAAAATTAATGAAGACCGGCCGGTACAACATTACAAGCGCAGTGACGTCACAAGCGGGCTCCCGAATTAGAAAGCGTTTTAACTTTGTCAATATTCATTGATTTAAAAAAAAAAGCTAAAAATATATGTCCATTATTTTTCAATATTCTAACATACGGAGTAAACATATTTTCAATTCATTTATGCAGTAAAATGAATAAATCTATTTCGAAAACCAACCAGCATAAATGAGCTGTAGCATCGATTGGATGAGGCAATAGCCTCATACCGTGCAAGCTCAGAAACCATCATCCATCTATTACTGAATGTCCCAGGACGGATTGTATTAAATTAAAGGAGTTAAAAAAAAAAAAACGAAAACGGCGTCTTCTGGACGCCTTATCAATTAGTATCGCAGCTGCAAACCTCGAGGCTGAATCTTTCATTCCTTTGTAAATGAATGAAGAAATAAACAACTTGTAGCCAAACATTCAGAAATAAATAAATAATCAGCATATATCAACACAAATTTCTGTTTTCTAGATGTTTCTAGCTGCATCAACGACGATATAATACTAGACTCGTAATAACAGGCGACCGATGTCTGCCAACACATTAGGCAAAAAAGTCTTATAACCGTCTCATTTCGACCAATCCTGTGAGCCGTAAACATACGTTGAGACAGAACAGACCTTGAGTTAGCCAATCACAACGCAGTACCCCGCCCCCCTCGCTTACGTATTACCTCAGCGAGTTGGCAGAATAGTTTTGTTCGTTAGATCGTGCAATGAGTAGTCTAGTATTATATCGTTGTTGAGCTGCATTAATATCAACGGTAAGACTCACTCACGCTCAAGTTCAGAAACCCTATAACTGAAGAGAGCCACACGTAATACTTTAATAACAAGTGCCACAGAACAAAAGTCAAACCCCACCTCATCATCCTCATTCAACATCTGAGTGAACAGCTTCTCTGCTTCCAGACATTTCCTCTGCAATTGACAGCATTGCTTTAGTCTAGTGTAGCAGAAGATACAAGCGAGCATCGGTCTACTGTCTTCAGTTACAAACTGCAACAAAAGTATTGTTCAATTAATTGTAAAGGGATATGACAAGAATCAGCCAGATTCATTAAAAAGTTTATTTTATGTTAAAGCCAATATGGACCTATGGCATACAACTATGGGGTTGCGCCAAAGAAAGCAATGTAGAAATTATACAAAAATTCCAGAACAAAGTACTCAAGAACATCGTGAACGCGCCTTGGTACATAAGAATTGACGACATCCATCGGGACCTTAATATAGAGTTCGTAAACAGCATAATCCAAAAATATGCAGAAGCCCATGAACATCGGCTTCATCATCACGTAAATGTCGAGGCCATCCAGCTCCTTGATAATACGAACCTAGTAAGAAGGCTGAAAAGGACTAAGCCTTTTGAGTTAGTGTAGTGTAATTTATTTGTGACTACAGTGAGTGAAAATTAGTGCCTAGCTATTTATATGGACACAATAAGAAAGTGACTTCCCCTTAACAGACGCTAAGTAAACGCAATGGACGTGCTCTTAGATATAAATTTACTGTTAGCAAATTAAGTTAGATATAAATTGCTTATTAGCCTATTTAGGCTAGATTGTAATATAATAACTAAGTGAAAAAAAAAAAAAAAAAAAAAAAAAATGTTAAAGTGAAGTATTGAGAGGTCAACTCCATACAAACGAAGCTTCAAAAGGAAAACTGATTATGTATAATTTTTTTAATTGTTTTCCTTTTTAATGATACATAATTCATTTTTGTTGGATTCATGGGCCGAGGCTTTAAGGGAAACTAGGCAATATCTTTTATGAAAGAAGTTCTGTGTGTTTGATTGAATGGTTATTAATAAATCTTGAGTAAAAGATGCGTATCTTCAAAAGTTCATTCTTCTCGATTACTTCACAATAAAAAAATACTCGTGCTTGGATTGAAATCAATTATTTACTTACTGGAATCTCAGTCAGCTTCTCGAAAAGGTGTTGCAGTTCCACATTGGTAACCATAAACATACGAACATCTTCCACTAAACATAATCTACACATTTGCAGCTTTTCTGCTTTCATATGTTTCATATTGTGAACTAATTTATTGCAAAAAATCACTGGAGTCGGTGTCGAGCTATGGTCGAGCTCATAGAGTACATTTGTTTATATGGTCGAGCCGATCAGCTGACATCACAGACTAAGTAGAGAGTATACACTGCTGACATCTGTCCACAGAACATAAATACTTCCCTCTATAATTAAGGTGAACGCACATCTAGCCGCACCGCAGTCTCCGCAGTACCGCTACCGCAGTACCCGCACTCATCGCGTTTTGTTAATGGCCTCGCACATCTAGCCGCACCGCCGGAGTATGACGTGACCCTTGAATGTTAGGAATATATCAGGATTGGAAAAAAAATAGTTTTTTTTTTAAAGGAGATCATTTTTTTGGGGCTTTCCTGAAAGTGCCGGCCAACGAAAAAAATTGGTACCTATGGGTAGTACTAGTCATTTGGTTGGAGCAATAGTTACTATGGCACAAAAGTTGTAGGATTGCTCTCGGCCAAGATATACAAGTTCGAAGATTTGTAATTTTCATTTTTTAATTTCTGAATGTGCTCAGAAACACCAAATAATGATAAGTATTGCTAGAACTAGGGACCTCAAGCAATTTAACATAAAATATCATCACGCCTGTAATCCCTGAAGGGTTGGGCAGAGGTGTTCCGAATTAACATGAATATTAATCTCTTAATATTTGTGAAAAGAAATAAAAACATGTTAAAATATATTTCTGCTGGTGGTGCTGCCATCGGGAACAGAATCAACATTGCCTGTGGTAGGGGTCTTGGGAAAGCGACCTCCTAACAATACGAATCGTGACCAATTATGTGCTTTTTGAATCAACCCCTTTTTTTGGGAAATCTAATTATCATATTAATGAGTTATCTAGCTCTGGGTTGAGCTGGAGAGTCTGTCAGACTTCTGCCGACTAAAAGTCCACCCTATTCATTTGGCTGCCCTTTGCGTTCATTACATTTCATTCATACATTTGTAGTTATAGCCTTCGGAACGCGATACTGTCGTACCCCCAATTAGCGATGGGACGGGTTTGCATCGCCGTCCAGTCAACGAGACTCAACTGGAATTCCTCCTTGACATCCCGTGGAAGTTCAAGGAGCATTCCTGGGGCTGCCTTCAAGCTGTTACCCAATCTTGGGGGGCAAACGCTTCTTTTTGGGAGGCTCTACGAGGAAGTGGTGCGCTTCGAGCCCCTCTACGGGAACTCTGTGTCCGTCGTCTCCATAAGGAGGCGACCAAACAACCTGATCGCACAGGGCATCATGGCTATTAGGGTGATCCACACATAGTTGCTGGAGGGCTTCCGCTTCCAGATCACACGGTGGCAATCCGGAAAGGAGGCTGCCATTTTTTCTCAGCAGTAATGACAGCGAAGAAGGAAGGAGGCAGAACACATGAAGAAGAGGACACCCTCGAAATCTCAATACAGCCGCGTACGGCGAGTAATGGGGGTAAGGACGACAGCATGTCGTGTTTCTCGCGCGCCTAAAGGAGCTTTCAGAGGCCCTTATAGAGCCAAACGCCTACCAGCTACCCTACTAAGTCGCAGGACTATCTTAGTAGAACACCGTAGCACAGTTGATGACTTTATTAGCCAAAAAACGTGGCTGATTCAGAAAGCAGTACTGGATTCGTATTGTTAGGAGGTCGCTCTCTCAAGACCCCTACCACAGGCAACGTTGATTCTGTTCCCGATGCTGGCACCACCAGCAGATTTATTTATTTTAACATGTTTTTATTTCTTTTCACAAAAAATTAAGAGATCAATATTCATTTTAATTCGGAACACCTCTGCCCAACCCTTCAGGGATTACAGGCGTGATGATATTTTATGTTAAATTGCTTGAGGTCCCTAGTTCTAGCAATAGTTATCATTATTTGGTGTTTCTCAGCATTTTCAGAAATTAAAAAATGTATGAAAATTACGAATCTTCGAACTTGTATAACTTGGCCGAGAGCAATCCCACAACTTTTGTGCCATAGTAACTATTGCTCCAAATGACTAGTACGGTCAGCCAAGAAAGTGGTGTACCAGTTTTGATTTAGTTTCCCGGTCATCGAAAATTACAACAAGGTTCGTTATAAAAAGATATTACTGAAAGAGACAACATTATCATGACGTAAACCTATGTATTTAGTATTCATACGTCATATGTCACATATAAGTACATGACATTTTAACCTTTAGTATAAATGAAAAGGACATTAGTTTCTACAAAGCAATTGAAATGTTTCCAAACAAAAGTAATAAAAACTATTTAAATAGACAACCGAATTCCATTTGAAAAAGAAAACTGACAATTGACATTTTGTCAAATATATGCAAAAAATCGATATATTTCCCGTGTTATTTTTCAATCAACTGCATATAAAATCATCTCAATGCCTGCCAACTTGACCATTGCCGAAAGAGCACAAATAATTGCCCAATTTAATGAGGGAAGCAGTATCAGTGCGATATCCCGGAATTTGAATATATCGAGGCGTTCTGTCTGCTTTTGGATTCGTCGTGAAGGAGAGGAGGGAAGTTTGTTGGATCACAGAAGAAGTGGTCGCCGGCCTGCACTCTCCAATAACGATAGAGAATTCATGAGACGGGAATATGAAATCAATGGTTTTAAGCCCACAAAACATTTTGCGGAGATGTTCGATGTGAGTGCCCAAACAATAAGGAATCATCTACATTACATGGGGTTGCACCACAGGCATTACGCCAAGAAAATATATTTGACGGATGCTCACAGACTTGCTCGTCTGAACTTCGCCAGAGAGCACTTAGAGTTTGATTGGTCTAATACAGTGTTTTGTGATGAAAAAACGTTTAAATCCAGTCAGCATGGACGTCTTCACCTTTGGCGATATAATTCAACACGGTATAAGAGTACGTTCAGATGACAAGCGCTCAACGCGCGATCAACACGCGTAAAATTTTTGTATAGTGTTTACATGACACGCGCTTGTCAGGCGTCGAACGCGCGTTGCCGCGACCGTCATGGTATTCAGTACAGTTCTTACATTTGTTGAAGATGGACGTTGAAACAGTTTTAACAGTGATTCTATACCGACGGCTGAAACGACGCGACAGAAGACGCAGATATTGGGTCCACCCAATTTTGTCACACAGGCTGACTGAAAGCCAGTACATAATTTTGTATCCTAAGTATTTCATCTATAAATAATTCCGTATTAAAAACTTCGGTTTCCATTTCGAACGATTTTTGGACGGACTGATACTGAAGAACCCTAAAATACGTCTATCCGCGTCGAAAGCGCGCGCTCAACTGAACGGAAATATAGAAAACCAATGATCTCAAGGCGCGCGTTGACGCGCGCTGACAACAGTCGAGCGCTAGCGCAGCGTTCAACGCGCGCTGTATAAAAACGCGCGTTAGCATGTGTACAGCCTGAATAAAATGTATGTAGTTGTAAACGCGCGTTATCAAAACGCGCGTTGAGCGCTTGTCATCTGAACGTACTCTAAAGATGATCATGTAATTCCAAATAGAGAATCAGGTCGAATTTCCGTAAATATTTGGGGCTGGATGAGTGCGGATGGTGTAGGAGAATTGTGTTCTCTACCTCCTCGAGCGACGGCTGTAAATTATATCGACGTGCTTCAGAATGCAATGCTACCGACAGTCCGTAATGTTTACCCGGAGAACGAAGTGCCACAATTTGATTTTGTTCAAGATAATTGTTCAATTCATAATGCGAGGATCGTAAGAGCCTGGTTTCGTTCACACACTGACGTAAGGGTAATTCAGTGGCCCTCAAGATCGCCGGACCTCAACCCGATAGAAAATCTTTGGGGCCTTATGGTCCAACGATGGTCGCATCAAAATGAAAGAACCAAACAAGCTCTAAAGCCCGGTTTCCACCGCGAGCGGAACGGACTGTTACATTGTTTTTTAGTGTTCCTGGCTCAGGTTGCTATTTCGCGGCTGCGTTTCTAATAAACAAAGTGTCAAGTACCTGCATTCATTGGTCAACCATTCCTATGTATCGTTGGTTTCATTTCCCAACAATAAATCACTTTTCTAAATTCTTTTAAACAGTTTCACAATATTATTGTGATCAAAACTTAGGTTGTTTACGATTGAAATGACATTCATTGCGTCAAACGTCAATTCTGACAGTTCGAGGCGCCCTCTACCGAAGTAACAACCATAAAATAATCGATATTTTAATCTAAGGATCACAAATCTTTAAATAGTATGAACTAACTCATTTTGTAATAATTATCAATTTTAAATAGTAAATGAATAAAAGAAATTAATAATCAACTAAATATCCATAAACGGAAATGATATAATTTTTTCAATATAGACTTTATTCGAGAACCTTCGACCGAATCGATACATTTTTAATCTGTGGACTTTTGCGTGGATTGTCTCTGGGAAATGTCAACTTTAGTGTTGTCAGGCGGAGCTCTCCTCTTACCCCGACCCTTAACCGACTTCCGGCCGGCGATTTGCGATGTCTTTGCTGGGATGAGGAGCGTCACTCGCCGCCAGCCTCGCTGAGGAGTTACACATAGTTTTTGGTGCGCAGTCGTAAAAGGTAAGTCGGTATCCTTAGTGGAGTGAGCGTGGTCTGTGCGTCCACCCGAAGGGTGTGTGTGTGTGAGGGAATAACGTCGTGCTAATCTTAACGATTATTTCAGGATTCCTAACAGCGCCTGTCGTCGCGGTTCTGCCCGGTGGAACGTGCAGCAGCCCGCAGCCCACGCCGCCTTCCCCGGCAATAACCGTGAGTAATAAACCAGCCATTTCCCAATCGTATGCCGTAGGCAATTTCTCAGGGTTGACCTAGGTGTTAAAGTATTGCCCAGGAAAACGGCATAAGTCCTTGGCGTAGTGGACGGACGCCACGCGTATTTCATTTTGTATAAAGGCCATGAGCCGGCCGAGGTTCTGTCTGATAGGTTACACAGCTCGATCACATCGAGGTTAACGAATAAGTTACACTTTTATTATTTGGTCTCCGTTTGTCAATTGCAGTGTGGTGAGGCCCCTCGAGTAATTCGATCCGCCGCCGAGATCTTAGCCCGTCTCATTAGAAGCCGGCTAAGAGCTGGGACGTGGACCCCGTTCCTCGACGCCGCTGGGAGCCTAGCCGAGGCTGCTGTACGGCTGGCAGACACCGCCTAGCGTGAGCGCAGGCGTGACGGTTTTTTTTCCCTTTATATTTATTTTTGTTATCACCGCACCTTGGAACACCGGTGTGATTTTGGTACCCGGTGTTGATGTCGGTACTACACCGAACTTTATGTTAAGAATCTTGAGCTCTTTCTGAATACCTCCGGAAGTGACAGTAGATTTGAGGATATCTTCAGCTCCAGGATTCGGGACTCTCCAGGTCCCTGGCGCCCATTAATTAAATTATTATAATTGTTTTTAACTGGAAGGTTCCGGTAGTTATTTAGTTCTGCTTTAGTTATATTAACGTAACCTTGTTAACGGAACAGTACTCGGTTTATCTCCAACCCCCCACGACCCCAGCTCTTCTTTAAACCCCTAAGTTACAACTGGCTAGCTTTAATTAATTAGAAAGGGTAAAGAATCTCACCACAGTAGTTTTATATAAATTTTATTCCCGGACTGTTGTTAAGGTTAATGATTTTTATTATTATGGTAAGAACGTTACAATAATATGTTAATTGAAATTCAATTTAAATGTAATCAATTAATTTAATCGAATAATTCTATTATACGGGAGATTGTTACGCGCAGTAATAAACCGGTTTATGTTATTTTGTGGTTTTATTTTAGTCCGACCCTCAAAGGTTAGGGACAAAATATTTTATGTAACAGTGGCGACCAACGTGTGTATTAGTTGGAGATAGAGGTTACGTCTGTCGCTGTAACTTAAAAACCGGAGTACTGTTTCTGGAACCTTCCATTTATTTTAATTTTAAGAAGAAAAAGCCGTCGTGCGGAATCCTTTGTTGGTGTTTGTGTTGTTTTATGCAATTTTACATACATTGACTTTAACAATTTTATTTAAAAACTTCTTGCTGCATTGTACAATCAGTTTCGTTTCACCTGCGCGCCAAGATATTGTAACGGGACTTTTGTTTCTTTTTTTTTAACAAAATTTTATATTGTATTGCTTTGTAAGATCGCTACTACTGTAACTGCGTTTACCTTATAACGTCTTCGTTAATTGTGACGGCCAGTTTTAACTTCGGTTCAGTTTTTAATTGACAATATGGAACGACCCATTAAATTTAATTTGCTTCGTAAAGATGAGCTCGTATATGAAGTACTGATCCGGGACGCTAAACCCGCCTCAACAGTGGAGGAACTGCGGATTCAAATTAGAGATCTTGGTAAACTAGTTAGTTCCGATGAGATCTTGGAGACGGATAGAGATCCGGAAGCGGAACTAAAGATAATTAAGGCCAAATTGCCAGAAATTGGGGAAGTTCTGGAGAAGTACCCCTCCAATTTTAAAAAATTTAACCGCGCCAGGGCTTTGGGTTTCCACCTCTTCCATCGTTTGGGTAGGATAACTCCTCCAGCTGAACGTGAAGCCGATTTCGCAGCCGTTGACAGACAACTTAGCGGGCTTTTATCAAGGCTTGATTCTATTAACGCAAGCTTTCATCAGTCCTTTTCTCCTGCTGAGGGGACACCGGAGGTATTGACTAATTTGCAGTCGAAGGATGTCATCATTTCCTGCAAAAAGGATACGGTTAAAACCCTTGGGGTTAAATTTAACGGGACGGGTTGCGTAAAAGCTTTTATTGAGCGTCTAGAGGAGCTCTGCGAGGCCCGTGGAATAGATGAGCTGTCCTTACATCAGTCTGCTCTGGACATTTTCTCGGACGGAGCTTTATTGTGGTACCGAGGCATTAAGGCGTTGGTTGGTAATTGGCCGGAACTGAAGAAGCAACTACTCATTGATTTCGCTCCACCAGATTACGACATGCGTCTCATGTCGGAAATCACAAATAGAACGCAGGGGTTGACTGAACAATCTTGTATCTTTATTGCGGTTATGGAAAATTTGTTTAATAGGCTTTCTTATAGAGTTCCGGAACACGATCGTTTGGCGCGGATTAAATACAACATGAGACCAGAGTACACTTCGGGGTTGTCGTTGTTCACCATCAATACGCTGGGCGAGTTAAAGGAGAAGTGCAGGCAGCTGGAGTTGGGCTTCCACAGCAAGGCTCAGTTCCATGAGCCGCCCAAACCGACGTCTTCTTTCGTCGCAGCGGACTTAGCCTACCAAGCCCCGAAGGGTTCAAGGGTTGAGGCCGTGCAAAAAGACCCGGGTTCATTGTTCTGTGTTCGTTGTAGGGTTAAAGGGCACTCGTTATCTGATTGTAAATCGAAAGAAGTTGTTTGTTACCGTTGTGGCGAGAAGGGTGTACGTACACCATCGTGCCCTAAGTGCAATAAAAAGCGGAAGGAGGTTCAGTCCTGCCCAACCTGCATTTCAAAAAACTGAATGTCCGGAACTACAGCCAAAAGTTTGATAAGTCAGATTGGAACAATCATTTACAATTTTTAAAATTATTTTTTAATACATTAAGGGTGAATACAGTACATTATAAGACTTCGGATGATAGTCGTCCACACTTAACTGTCTCGATATACGATGAGCAGTATTACGGCTTACTCGACTCGGGTTCTTGCATTTCGGTGTTGGGTTCCGATGTTGGCCAACATTTTATAAGGGCCGGTGCAACTGTGCACGCCGATAAACGGTTGGGCAGCATAGTAACTGCCAATGATTCGCGAGCATCCGTGGAGGGTTATTTATTTTTACCAGTAACTCTCATGGGAGTAACTAGGGTTATTAAATTTTATATTATTCCGGATATTAGCACACCGTTAATTTTTGGTGTTGATTTTTGGAAGGCCTTTAATTTGGCACCAAAAATTTTTAATACTTTACCTTTTCAATATATAAAACGTAAAAGAGGTCATACTTGCGTCTCGGAGGTTAGACATCTACAGCCGTTTGATGAATTAACACCGGATCAGAAGAATAAAGCGGAGTTATTAATTAAAGAGTTTGAAGGGGTTTCCTTTGAGGTGAAGGGATTGGGTCGCACCCACCTGCTGCGTCATAAGATTGACACGGGAGATGTTCCCCCTATTAAACAGCGTTATTACCCTTTGTCACCTGAACGCCTCAAGGAACTCAACCGTCAGCTGGATGAGATGTTGGAGTTGGGGGTGGTGGAACCTAGCAATAGCGCGTGGAATAACCCGGTTCTGTTGGCTCCAAAAGCAAATGGCGAATGGCGGTTTTGCCTGGACAGCCGAAAACTAAATGCGGTCAGTAAGCAAGATGCGTATCCACTACCCTACATCTCTCGCATCTTAGACCAGTTGCGTGACGCGCGTTATCTTTCGTCTATTGACTTAAAATCGGCTTTCTGGCAAATTGAACTGGACTCCGTTTCGTCCAAAGAAAAAACCGCGTTCACAGTCCCCGGTCGAGGTGTGTTCCAGTTTAAAGTTATGTGCTTTGGGTTGACAGGAGCCCCAGCCACCCAACAGCGATTAATGGACAGACTTTTCGGTCCGGAGTTCGATAATAAGGTCTTCGTGTATTTGGATGACATAATTATTTGCTCATCAACCTTCGAGGAGCACATTTCGCTTTTAAAACGGGTTTTAGATAAGTTGAGGCAGGCAAATTTGACAATTAATTTACCTAAATGCTGTTTCTTTCGACGTGAACTTAAATATCTGGGTTACATAGTAGACGAGCGAGGCTTGCACACAGACCCGTCGAAAATTCAGTCAATTGTCGACTTTCCAACCCCTACAACTCGTAAGCAAGTGAAAATGTTTCTTGGAACGGCCTCCTACTATAGACGTTTTATTAAAAACTTTAGCTCCATAGCGGCCCCTTTAAATGCGCTAACTAGTACTAGTAAAAAAGCGCCGCCTTTCAAGTGGACGGCTGAGACCGAATCTGCGTTCTCAACCTTGAAAGAGGCATTGGTGTCAGCTCCAGTATTAGCTTGCCCGGATTTCTCTCAACCTTTTGAGATTCATTGTGACGCATCCAGTTATGGGATAGCGGGCACTCTGACTCAGGTTGTTAATGGGGAGGAGCACCCGATCGCCTACTGCAGTCGTTCGCTTAATCCGGCGGAACGAAATTATTCTGCGACGGAGCGTGAGGCACTTGCGGTGGTCTTCGCCGTGGAACACTTTCGTCCTTACGTTGAAGGCGGGCCTGAGTTTAAAGTGATAACCGACCACTCTAGTTTGAAGTGGTTCTTTAATTTAACCAATCCCTCTGGGCGATTGGCCCGTTGGGGTTGTCGGTTATCACCTTACAATTTTACCATTGAGCACCGCAAGGGTAAGGACAATGTGGTCCCAGATGCCTTATCGCGTGGCGTTCCGGTGCTGGAAATTAAAGCGTCCGACACTGACACTTGGTTTAAGGGAGTGTGGGACAAATGCGTCAGTACGCCTAGGTCGTGTCCTAACTTTATTATTAAGGGGGATAAACTCTACCGCTATTCAAAGAATAAATTCGGAGTAGCCAGTGACAATGATTGGAAGCAGGTAGTACCGGAGAGTAATCGAGAAGAATTGCTAAGGAGTCATCACAGTGGCGAATTGTCACCACACTTCGGAGTGTTTAAAACGTATAAAAGACTCGCTCTCCGTTACTACTGGCCGAACATGTACAAAGATGTGGTTAGCCACGTTGGTAAATGTGAGAAGTGCGCCGCGTACAAACACTCACAACAGCCTCCTTCCGGTCTCTTAGGTGATGCGAAAGACTGTTCCAAACCATTTGAAACAATAAGCATTGACTTGGTAGGTCCGTTACCACGGTCAAGGGCGGGATACACGTACCTGTTAGTGGTCGTGTGCTGTTTCACGAAGTATTGTCTGCTGTTTCCTTTACGTAGAGCGGTTGGAAAGGTTATAGCACAGAAACTGGAGGACGGCGTTTTCCTGGTACACGGTATACCCCGCACGGTGATAGCAGACAACGGGTCGCAATTTACGGGTAATGAGATTCGCTCACTACTACAGAGGTACAAAATACCTCAAGTTCACTTCACACCTCGTTATTGCCCTAGCGTGAACACCGTGGAACGCTATAACCGTACCATAATGACCGCGGTATCAATACTCGTGGAGGATGATCATCGAGCATGGGACGTAAACATCTCTAAGATCCAGTTCGCTATGAACACCTCCACGAATGAAGTTACTCGTTTCACCCCGTTCTTCCTAGTTCATGGCAGGGAGGCAGTTAGTAGTGGTGATGTCTTCGGCAATGATACCGTGGGACAGCTCACTCTAGCTTGCGCCTCTCGCAGCTCATACGGAAACCAGCTGGGAACGTTAGGTGATATCTTTGATAAGGTAAAGAAAGCGCTCATCAAATCACATTCTCGTAGTGCTCGTTATTATAATAGTGGTAGGAGGCACGCGGAGTTTGAGGTAGGCGACACTGTGTGGAAGAGAACATATCCCCAGAGTGACGCCTCCAAATTCTTTATGGCCAAATTAGCACCGAAATACGAAAAATGTATAATTAGGAAAAAACTTTCACCCTTAGTGTATGAATTAGAAGGCTGTAGTTCCGGCAAAAATCTAGGCACCTGGCATATAAAAGATTTTAAACCTCCAGGTGGCCATGATTAATTTTTTTTTAATTTTTTTTTTTTCCAGGTATTACACTGTAAAATAAAATATAATTTCACACCATTCATGGTGATACTTACGAGCGGACGCAACTCGTTAAATAAGCCTTGGCGGGAGCGGATGGTAACTCCTTAAATAAGCCTAACACCAAAACTTAATTTATCTGTTGGTTCAGCTACATTAAAACAGTAGTTGGTCGCAGTGACCATTAAGGGCTGTATTTGCCTTGAGGTTGCTGGTTTTTATTTGAGCGTTAGTGGATTTATATTCACGGCGCTAGTTTACAGTTGGTTAAAGGTATTTTCCACTGTTTTTAAGGTTTGTAGTGGTACACAGGTTCCTACTGTGTCCACGTTTGTTGACCATATTTGAAAGTGGTTGTTGCATGTTTAACAACCCAGTTGGGTATCCAAACCTCCGGACTGCTGATAAGGCAGCAAACTGATAGTCCTGAGATAGAAGGCCGTAATGGCGGGCGTGTAGGCTGCATTGATGGAATACGTTCTTGATAGTATTTTTTTTTGCCAGGCAATGGCCAGTACTTTCCTTTTCAATGTATTATTTGGATTCTAGCTCGGCATGATTGTCGGCAGTTTACCCATTTGGGGTGTGAAGGGTGGTGTACGATTGAATAGGGTTGTCTGTCCTACATAAACATAGTGGGTCAGACTGGGTCAGTTCGTAGAGAGTTACTTACGTAATTTTTTTTAAAACTCTTTGGAGCTTGTCTTTTACATGTTTGTAAATGGATTAGACTCGCACCAGGAAAAAAATTTTTATTAGTTAATATATTACAACAAATAATAATACTAATCGTGCACCAGCATTCATATACCTATTTAATTTTTACTTCTTTTCGTTCTCCATTATTCTTTTCAGGCTCGAACGGTGTGGATTTGGAAAGCGAGCTTGGTACTTTGGAGTCTGCTTTAACGCTGGAGGGCCAGCGTCGAGATTTGCCCTAGTGGGTCAAATCTCTGGTGGTTGGGGAGGTACTGTTACATTGTTTTTTAGTGTTCCTGGCTCAGGTTGCTATTTCGCGGCTGCGTTTCTAATAAACAAAGTGTCAAGTACCTGCATTCATTGGTCAACCATTCCTATGTATCGTTGGTTTCATTTCCCAACAATAAATCACTTTTCTAAATTCTTTTAAACAGTTTCACAATATTATTGTGATCAAAACTTAGGTTGTTTACGATTGAAATGACATTCATTGCGTCAAACGTCAATTCTGACAGTTCGAGGCGCCCTCTACCGAAGTAACAACCATAAAATAATCGATATTTTAATCTAAGGATCACAAATCTTTAAATAGTATGAACTAACTCATTTTGTAATAATTATCAATTTTAAATAGTAAATGAATAAAAGAAATTAATAATCAACTAAATATCCATAAACGGAAATGATATAATTTTTTCAATATAGACTTTATTCGAGAACCTTCGACCGAATCGATACATTTTTAATCTGTGGACTTTTGCGTGGATTGTCTCTGGGAAATGTCAACTTTAGTGTTGTCAGGCGGAGCTCTCCTCTTACCCCGACCCTTAACCGACTTCCGGCCGGCGATTTGCGATGTCTTTGCTGGGATGAGGAGCGTCACTCGCCGCCAGCCTCGCTGAGGAGTTACACATAGTTTTTGGTGCGCAGTCGTAAAAGGTAAGTCGGTATCCTTAGTGGAGTGAGCGTGGTCTGTGCGTCCACCCGAAGGGTGTGTGTGTGTGAGGGAATAACGTCGTGCTAATCTTAACGATTATTTCAGGATTCCTAACAGCGCCTGTCGTCGCGGTTCTGCCCGGTGGAACGTGCAGCAGCCCGCAGCCCACGCCGCCTTCCCCGGCAATAACCGTGAGTAATAAACCAGCCATTTCCCAATCGTATGCCGTAGGCAATTTCTCAGGGTTGACCTAGGTGTTAAAGTATTGCCCAGGAAAACGGCATAAGTCCTTGGCGTAGTGGACGGACGCCACGCGTATTTCATTTTGTATAAAGGCCATGAGCCGGCCGAGGTTCTGTCTGATAGGTTACACAGCTCGATCACATCGAGGTTAACGAATAAGTTACACTTTTATTATTTGGTCTCCGTTTGTCAATTGCAGTGTGGTGAGGCCCCTCGAGTAATTCGATCCGCCGCCGAGATCTTAGCCCGTCTCATTAGAAGCCGGCTAAGAGCTGGGACGTGGACCCCGTTCCTCGACGCCGCTGGGAGCCTAGCCGAGGCTGCTGTACGGCTGGCAGACACCGCCTAGCGTGAGCGCAGGCGTGACGGTTTTTTTTCCCTTTATATTTATTTTTGTTATCACCGCACCTTGGAACACCGGTGTGATTTTGGTACCCGGTGTTGATGTCGGTACTACACCGAACTTTATGTTAAGAATCTTGAGCTCTTTCTGAATACCTCCGGAAGTGACAGTAGATTTGAGGATATCTTCAGCTCCAGGATTCGGGACTCTCCAGGTCCCTGGCGCCCATTAATTAAATTATTATAATTGTTTTTAACTGGAAGGTTCCGGTAGTTATTTAGTTCTGCTTTAGTTATATTAACGTAACCTTGTTAACGGAACAGTACTCGGTTTATCTCCAACCCCCCACGACCCCAGCTCTTCTTTAAACCCCTAAGTTACAACTGGCTAGCTTTAATTAATTAGAAAGGGTAAAGAATCTCACCACAGTAGTTTTATATAAATTTTATTCCCGGACTGTTGTTAAGGTTAATGATTTTTATTATTATGGTAAGAACGTTACAATAATATGTTAATGGGGATGGCAACTCAAAGCTAATCGTAGATGGCGCTGCGATAGTTGGTCCCCACGTCTACCTTGTACAAAAAAACAAACAAGATTATTTGTTATAAAAATTGAGTATAAATACAAAACAAATATGGAAAATTATTCGTCCATGCAAGTACTATATACTAAAAGAAGAATTAAGACGCCGCGGCGCATCTACAAGAGAAAAAAAGTGATTTAATTGAGTGGTTATACATTTGATTTTACCGTAATAAATCCACAATTACTTGTAGTTGAGGTTTCAATTTTTGAGTTTAGGTATGTTTTACCTGTCCTCTCCTTTATCAAGAATATAATGCTGCTTTTGACTTTCTATTTTGATAAAATATCATAATGTTTTAAGTCAGTAATTTTAACCTTTTTTTCTATTTAGATTCGAGAAATATCACAATATATTTAATTTCTTAACACCACAACTATTACAAAACTCGTTCCAGGTGATAATTCTTCGATTTTCGAGCGATGCAATACTGGTACATAACCTCCAAAAGAAAAGTAGATATTATTTTGAAAAGTGTATTCCATCATTTTTACAGCTTATTACACAACATCTAGTCATTTTACATCAATAAATGTTTTTTTTTTCTGAAAATTCCTTTGATTTTACAGTTCTTTGGGGACCAAACTGTCATTTTCACTTTGACACTTGCCTTCCCCATTGAAATTCAATTTAAATGTAATCAATTAATTTAATCGAATAATTCTATTATACGGGAGATTGTTACGCGCAGTAATAAACCGGTTTATGTTATTTTGTGGTTTTATTTTAGTCCGACCCTCAAAGGTTAGGGACAAAATATTTTATGTAACAGGACACATTAATGACTCCTTTAAACTCGCAAGCGCAAACTGCATACTTGTATTTCCACCAACAAATCGTTTTTGCGTTCCCAGAGCGAGCTCATTTTTACTCTTTTCACCCGCTGGGTCATTAATGTGTCCGCTCCGCTTGCAGTGGAAACCGGGCTTTATTAGTCACTGTAATTATATTTGGGAGGAAATGCGGGGAACCGATATTTGCTCACGGCTTGTTGGTTCAATGAGGTCTCGTCTTTTAGAGGTTATAGAGGCCAACGGCGGTTACACCCGTTTCTAATTTTTAAAAATTTTCAATATCTTCTAAATATTACTATATATGCTATGTTTTTGTTTGTTATAAGTATTTTAAAATTGATTGTAGAAATTTAATAAAAGGATAAATCTATTTTTAGCTTGTTTTTTATTGATATTGTAATTACAAGTTTACAGAAATTGTAGGTTTGTGGATTCGCCTTGTGCCTTTACAATTTTATGTAACTTGTTGATTACAATTCTGAATTTGTAGATACAATTTTGTCATCAAAATCTACAGCCCCCCGCCGTTGATTTTACGACGTCATTGGTTCCATCAAGTTCAAACTAAGAACAGCTGTCACGTTACAAACAGTAATAGTCGTTATCAATAATCAGATAAAGACAGCAATAGAAGTTGTCAGATCGATCTGCAAGCGAAACTAATCTTTATCACCTATGAATCTGCAAGCGATATTCAACCTTAGGGTGGTACACCACTTTCTTGGCCGACTGTACTACTCATAGGTACCAATTTTTTTCGTTGACTTTCGGAAAAGGCCCAAAAATGTATGGAGCGTGAATGTTCTCCTTTTCAATTTATATTATATGCTCTTGTCACCGCCGGGGTGCCAGCCGTCTTAGAACCCAGTGGCTTGGCGCGCGACGATGGGAAGAGACCAGATGGTATGACCATAATGCCATGGTGTAACGATTTAATAAGCTAGGAGGTTACACTTTAACAAAATAGGAATGTTACATTTTATTTTAAAATAGAAAATACAGGATAATATAAAAGATAAAGTCCACAACACAGTCCACAACACCGTCAGCACAATGCGCAGTACAAGGCCACGATAGCCCTCAGCAGGCAGGAACCGAAGCAGGGAGTGGCCTCAGTAGGCAGGACCGTAGCAGGCAGGGGCCTCTGAAGTCGTGGTCCTCCGCAGCAGGGAGTGCCAGAGGGTAAGAACCTCCTCTGAGTGACGGAGGCTCTCCTGTAGTCCTCAGCAGCAGGGAGTTCCCCAGAGGGCAAGATCCTCCTCTGGAGAGTAAGAACGAAGAGTGCCGACAGTCCTGGATAGAATGTCGTCCTTGATAGAAATGACCCGAAAGTCCTGGATAGAATGTGAAGAGTACTTGACCCAAAGGTCCCGGATAGAATCTACCCGACAGTCCTGGATAGAATACCTCGATTCCACAGAATCCTCGACTTTTATACCAGTCAGTCCTTGTCAGCTTGTTTTCGAAAACATTGTTCTCTTCTCTTTTTGAATTAATGTAGAGAATCTGAGATATCAGACCACGGAGGTCTGCGTGCTTTTACATGTGTAAAATTAGAATTTAGTATTTTAATACAAATATTATTACAATAATTAAATTAGAATTTATACAATACAATGAAATTAATTAGATAAATTAAATTATATAATCCAAAATGTAGCAACAAAGATCAATAAGCTATAAGCTAAACAGTAAATAAAAAGAAAGTGACAGTTTGGCAAATGACATAACTTGACATAAGTGTCACAAGAAAAGTAAACATAAATATTATAAAAAACGATTATAAAAAGGATGATAAATACTATATTTCCCCAACGACCCCGAGAAAATTTTTGGCCTAGGACAAAAATTTTGTAAAGGTTAAAATATTACCACATTCACAAAACTTCCATAACTCAATCAAACACACACTCAATCAAAATCAATCTTACGTAAAGTGTCAGGTAGGATTCACACTCAATGATCACTACTCAACCGATAAATCAATAACTTTAAGGCTTATTTTCGGAGTTGTAATCCGCTCGCGTCGAAAACCACTAATGAGATGAGATTTTTAACAATGGCTTGTTTAAGGAGTTGTCATCCGCTCCAAAAGACAGCTATGGTTTAGAGCCATAGTTATCGGACAAGATGGGGTAGGCCATCATGCCGTAGTTACCATTGGGGTAGACCAATAGTAGAGAGAGAGGTTAACAGAGGCTTATTTTTAACGGAGTTGTCAGCCGCTCCAAAAGATAGCTATGGTTTAGAGCCATAGTTATCGGACATGATGGGGTAGGCCATCATGCCGTAAAGACTATTGGGGGACCAATAGTATATAAAAAATGAAGCGATGAATGAATTAAAAAAGATGCCTTATAGAGTTTTAAGACCACGAACAACTCTATAAGGGAAGAAGAAAGAAAAGGGAAAAGATAAGTATGAAGAATATTTTAAAATCTTTCTATAAAGTAAATAGTTCGAAATTAAAAGCATAAAAAATGATTCTATCCAGGGTGAATAAAGAGAGAGAGTAGGGGACAGTTTAGAAAATTTGAGTTTTTAATGCGAGAGTCAATCAGTACTTTATTTTGCCATGCAAAAAGTTCCATAGCAAATAGTCAACTCTATGGGCCTGTTGCCTAGCAACCAATGTCGATTAATAAATAAGTCAGAAAAATAAAAATATTTTTCCACGAAAAATGAATTTTAGTATGTTTCCCCGATGATGGATAAGTACAAATAAATAAATTTAAGATTATTGTAAGAGTAATGTAGGTGAATAGGTTTTGTAAAAACGTCCACAGGATACTCTCCTGTTTCTGTCGTGAAGTGTCTCAACAACCAACTTGGGAGTGCCCACGAATGGATTAAACACACCAAGCGGCCGTTGAGTACGAATACCCGAGGGTAAAGCGCATTTCACACAGAGAGCGGGCGCGGGTCGGGCGCGGGAGTACGGCGGGTCTAGTTCTTTGTATTTAAATGGAAGACTTCACACTGAAAGCGTGCGCGGGTCGGGCGCGGGGCGGGTCGTGCCCGTACACCGAAACGCGCCCGACCCGCGCCCGACCCGCGCCCGCTCTCTGTGTGAAATGCGCTTAAACGTTGTGGTGTGCAAGTCTGTGGGGATGTAGTGTAAAAATGTTTTTGTTAGGAGTAAAGTAGATGTGAGTATGAGCGACTACAGGATATTGTCCAATAGCCGCCGTAGAGTAACCGATCTCCAACCTTGGTTGTGCCCACAAGTGGGTTAACACTCCCAAGAGGCCGAAAGGGTGCCGATTATCTTACGATAACGGAATGTATGAGGGTGTAGTAGTATAATACACTTCTCATCAAAAAAATCGAAACACCTCGCAGTTTATGATTTGATAAGGATTATCAGAAAAATGTGTATATTTAGGAATAAATGTAAAATGTCATTTAATAGTGAGTAGTATGAGGTTTTTAAATCCTAATGTTAATGTTCTAAATTCAAATTAAGTCTTCATAGGTTTCGTATTTTGTATAATGAGTAATTTTTACCCTGTATGGAATATGAAGGAAATGGGTAAAACAACACGCGTAAATGAAAAAAAAATGTAAGAAACGTTTATTTAATAACTTGTATTCCCTCCGCGAGCTCTTATTACTGCTTCCATACGGTTCTTCATCGATCGGATGAGAGTCACGATCACATGTTGTGGTATATTATCCCATTCCTCTTGGATTGCATTTTGCAGCTGGCTAAGTGTTTCTGGGGCTGGATCTCTTGCTCGAATTCGTCTCTTTAATTCATCCCATAGATGTTCAATGGGATTCATGTCCGGGCTTCTTGCTGGCCATACCATAATGGAGATACCGACTTCGGTAAGATAATCTCGTACGACGCCCGCGGTGTGAGCTCTAGCATTGTCGTGCATGAATATGAAGTCGTTGCCAATAAAATGTGCATAGGGCATCACATGAGGTTCAAGACACTGTTCGATGTACCGATGAGAGTTTAGTGCAGGCAGCCGTGGCCCAGACACAAAGGCAAGTTCTGTCTTACCGTCGGCGCTGATTCCTTCCCAAACCGTCCACGAACCGCCACCATAGCTGACCTTTTCTTCAATGCAGCATTGTGCAAAGCGTTCTCCATCTCTTCTGTAGACCTTGTTCCTTCCGTCGTTACCATACAGCATAATTTTACACTCATCAGAAAACAGTACTTTGCTCCACTGAAGGTATGACCAAGTTAGGTGCTCGCGTGCAAAGTTAAGGCGCGCTCTTCGATGGTCTGCAGTTAATTTCGGCCCATTCGCTGGCTTATGCGGTGCCAATCCGCGTTCCTTCAACCTTCTTCTTATTGTAGAGTCACTTACAGCTACTCTTCGTACAACGCGAAGCTGCTGCTGCAGTTGAAAAGCGTTAAGGCGTCGATTTCGTAAAGAAGTTGTTACAATAAATCGATCATCTCGCTCAGAAGTGACCCGATTCCTGCCAGATCCTGAACGGCGCGTGAACGAACCAGTCTCCCGATAGCGTTTGTAGACTCTATGAACAGATGATAAGCTTAGATGCAATCTTGCAGCCACAACACGCTGACTAAGTCCAGAATCCAGCAATGCCACCACTTGGGCGGCTTCTGCGGGCGAAGTATCCATATGTTTTAGAAAAAAAAGTTTTTTCAGACGTCCCAAAGTCACAGTAAATGAAATAAGAAACAGAAAGTTTAAAGACAAGCGCTAATTTTTAGTTTTTAAACGAGAAACGTACTCCAACCCTAAATACACATTTGTCTCAAAACAGTGATTAATTTCATTTATAGGATAAACAAATGAAATTATTTCGAATTTTGATTTTTTTCTTCTTACTGTAATGACCAAACTGCCAGCTACACAGTAATGTTTTTTTTTCATGGAATTAATTCTCTTTTGTAAAAAATTAGGACAAAAACAATAAAAACGAAAGTGTTTCGATTTTTTTGATGAGAAGTGTATAATAAGTAAATAAATAAGTAGATGAGAAGATGATGAATATTTACGTTGGGCGCCAATCTGTAACGATTTAATAAGCTAGGAGGTTACACTTTAACAAAATAGGAATGTTACATTTTATTTTAAAATAGAAAATACAGGATAATATAAAAGATAAAGTCCACAACACCGTCAGCACAATGCGCAGTACAAGGCCACGATAGCCCTCAGCAGGCAGGAACCGAAGCAGGGAGTGGCCTCAGTAGGAAGGACCGTAGCAGGCAGGGGCCTCTGAAGTCGTGGTCCTCCGCAGCAGGGAGTGCCAGAGGGTAAGAACCTCCTCTGAGTGACAGAGGCTCTCCTGTAGTCCTCAGCAGCAGGGAGTTCCCCAGAGGGCAAGATCCTCCTCTGGAGAGTAAGAACGAAGAGTGCCGACAGTCCTGGATAGAATGTCGTCCTTGATAGAAATGACCCGAAAGTCCTGGATAGAATGTGAAGAGTACTTGACCCAAAGGTCCTGGATAGAATACCTCGATTCCACAGAATCCTCGGCTTTTATACCAGTCAGTCCTTGTCAGCTTGTTTTCGAAAACATTGTTCTCTTCTCTTTTTGAATTAATGTAGAGAATCTGAGATATCAGACCACGGAGGTCTGCGTGCTTTTACATGTGTAAAATTAGAATTTAGTATTTTAATACAAATATTATTACAATAATTAAATTAGAATTTATACAATACAATGAAATAAATTAGATAAATTAAATTATATAATCCAAAATGTAGCAACAAAGATCAATAAGCTATAAGCTAAACAGTAAATAAAAAGAAAGTGACAGTTTGGCAAATGACATAACTTGACATAAGTGTCACAAGAAAAGTAAACATAAATATTATAAAAAACGATTATAAAAAGGATGATAAATACTATAATGGAAGCTGGGTAGGCCTTTGGTGTGGGATGCAACATGTGTCGACACCCTTGCGCCATCCCATCTTCCTAGTACAGCGTGTTGTGCTGGCGCTGCTGCTGCAGGTGCTGAAAACTTCAAGCGGCGCAAATACATTGGCTTAGCTAGTAGCTATGTGTTTGAGCCGTTTGGGGTTGAAACTCTGGGGCCATGGGGTCCGAGTGCCCACAACGTTTTTAAGGAAATCGCCAGGCGTTTAGTCGACTCTTCAGGTGACCAGAGGGCTGGCCTATTCCTAGGCCAACGAATCAGCATTGCCATACAACGTGGCAATGCTGCCAGCGTTCTGGGCACTGTTCCCGTTGACAGCGATGTGGACGTATTCTTTGACGCCCTTTGAATGTTTTTTTTTTTTTTCTTTTATCTATTTTTTTTTGTACATAGATATTACTAGTAATTTTTTATTTATAGTTTGTACATAACTGAATTTAAAACACAAGTTAATTTATACTGGTGAAGGCGTGTAAATAGCCTGCACCTTTGTGAAGGTTGTGAAAAAGTTTGAATTAAGAACCTACGTAATTTTAAGAAGTAATGGCGGACCTAAAAAATATACCTCCCTATTGATGAATCCCCGAGAAACCAATACCAAAAAAAACTATTAGCAGCAAACCATGCCCACGTACCTTGACAATCCAGAGATCCCACTCAGACCCAGGGAGATGGGAAGATACCTCGTTCATGCTCGCGTGATGGCTTGGTATGAGCTGCCGGCCGGCGAGCAAAATCTTCTTGAATCCACCGGTGGAATGGTTAAAACTCCAAAAATCAACACTGCACTATAAGTTCTCAATGAAGCACAGATGCAGGTCCATTTATTTTATGAATATCATCAAGGTTTCACCAAAAAGGAATTTTTGAAAGGCGGAGCAAAAAACACAGTGTCTTTTTTAATGGCAACGGGGCGAGAGTGCGCCTCGCTAATGCCATCTATTGGTCAATTGCGAGAACACTCCAGAAAGTTTCGATACAAATGGGCGCTGCGGAAACAAAATATTGGTGCGAGGATTCATCAATAGACAAACTAAAATATGTAATCTGAACTACTAACATATTATATTATATGGAAAAATCCTAAAATATTATTATTTATTTTATTTATATTGAAAAGGCATTGACGCTTCACCATGCTCGGGGGCTTTGGAAGGACGCAAGTGCTTTCAAAAAGAAAAGTGAAAAATTATAAGTATTTACTGACCTATATTTAGATCAGAGAAAAATCCAAGCTCTATGACTGAATGCGAGAAACAAATAATACAAGTTATTTAATGTATTTCCTAAACCTTAAAGACTACTAGTATCGTATAAGAGTTAACGTTTATTGCGTTGGAATAGGATATAATTTAGCGACGGCACGTTTAAAATTACCGAACTTTGTCTTTACCATTGCAACACGAGTGACATTATCCGTGCCTTTATAAACTTCAGTTATAACTCCTAATGGCCAACTCAGAGGAGCTGAATTATCCTGTCCCACTAGTACGACAGTTCCAACTTCTACGGGTTTGTCAGGAGTTGCCCATTTTTGTCTGACTTGCAGCGTATGCAGATACTCTAGGTGCCATTTCTTCCAGAAGGATTGGACCATACCATCTAACAACTGTTTGCGCTGCGACAAACTAATGCGCTGACCAGACAAATCGGCTGCCGGCAAATACTGCAATGGAGTCGACATCAAAAAGTGAGCGGGAGTAATAACTTCGGGATGGGGATCGGAAGACAAAACGCTCAGAGGGCGCGAGTTCATAATACACTCTATTTGAATGAGTACAGTTTGTAACTCCTCATAAGTTAGAAGCTGACTTCCGATCACGCGATAAAGGTGCGTTTTTAACGTTTTTACATTTGCTTCCCACATGGCGCCAAAATGTGGGGAGCGAGGTGGGATCATTTTCCACATTATGCGGCGTGTTGACAACTCATGTAAAAGAGACGAATTGAAATTTGAATTTAATAAGAATCTATAAAGCTCATCTAGTTGGGCCTTAGCCCCAACGAAATTTGTAGCATTGTCCGAATAAAGACAAGATACTGGCCCTCGACGCGAGATAAAGCGTTTAAACGCGGCTAAAAAGGCATCAGAGGTTAAATCAGAGACCAACTCTACATGGACGGCCTTGGTTACCAAGCACACGAATAAACAGATATACGCCTTCTGGGCGTGTTGGCCTCTGCGACGAGTGAGGGTTATGCGTATGGGACCAGCATAATCCACTCCAGTGTGGACAAACGCCTTTGCTTCCGATACTCGGTATTCAGGCAAGTCTGCCATCACTGGAATGGGATGCGTCGGATTTACCCGAAAACATGTGTTGCATTGTCTCAACTTGGACCTAATGACAGTCCTGGCATCTAATATCCAAAATCGCTGTCTTAGAATAGACATGAGTAGTCCCGGTCCAGTGTGACAATTCATCACATGGTAATGACGAATTACTAGGTCCACAATATGGTCATGTTTAGGAAGTAAAAAAGGATGCTTAGCGTCAAATGGAAGGTGAGACTTCGAAAGCCTTCCGCCAATGCGTAATATTCCCTCTTCATCTAAAAAGACAGCTAGACTTTGGAGTTTCTTTGGAAGCAATTTCCCAGATTTGATGAGCTTAATGTCATTTGCAAAATGAACAGATTGCACAGCACAGACTATCGCTCGTTCCGCAGCTGATAAGCCCTGAATAGAACGAGGCTCACAATGAGCCTTTGGTCTAGCGAATTTCAATATATAGGAAACAATGCGCAACAATTTATCCCATGATGAGGTACGTTGAGCAAGTTGATATAGAAGGGGTTGTTCTACTTGCGTGGTCACTGTTAAGTCATTTGCCTTGTGCTCGGGAAGTTCCCCACAATTAATAGGAGAGAACGGTTTGACGAGCCAATCCTCAGGAGCACAACGAAGCCAAGAGGGGCCGTTCCACCAAAGTTCATGTGACACTAACTGAGAAGGGAGGATGCCACGAGATAGACAGTCGCTTGGATTCTCAACACCTGCCACATGGTAAAAATGTTGAGAACCCAAGTTCTCCTGACATTGAGCAACTCTATTGCTGACAAAGACTGACCAGCGGTGCGGAGAAGAGTGTATCCAAGATAAAGCTATCGTGGAATCTGAAAAGGCGTAAATTCCTGCAATAGGAACACGTAAAGCGTAAGAATCACGAACAGTTTTTACCAATTTTGACATGAGCACGGCGGCACAAAGCTCCAGACGTGCAAGAGTTGTAACCTTGGTAGGTGAAACCTTTGATTTCGCACAAAGTAAGCGGACTATGACACCAGATGGACCAGTAGAGTGTATATAAATCACACACCCGTACCCACCCATACTAGCATCAGCAAACGCGACTATACGAACGGAACAATCATCGGTAACGCCCACATGGCGTGGTATGCGTAATGTATCCAGCAGCGGAAACTCTTGCATGAGAATGGAAAAACGTTTAAAAATATCGTCAGGAGCGGGATCATCCCAACCAATATTACTCAGCCATAACTCTTTGATGAGCAACTTGGCATAAAATATCACGGGGGCGACCAAACCGAGAACATCAAATAAGCGTGCGACTATCGAGAGTATATTTCTCTTAGTACATTTCTCAGCTACGTGAGCGGAAGTGAAGAAAAAATTATCCTGAGAAGGTTCCCACGAAAGGCCTAAAACCTTAGACACATCACTCCCAGCGTGAAAATCAAGGGACTTACGATGCGAGTCGGGAAGACTGTTTAAAAGAACGGGTGAATTGCTACACCATTTAACAAGGTCAAAATCGCCCGATTTAAACATCTTTATAAGATCATGCGATAGCTGCATGGCGGTGTCTTCATTATTCACAGAATACACCAGATCGTCCATGTAGAGACTGGTCTCTGCTACTTTAGCAGCTTCGGGATAATGCGGACTGTCAGAGGCCAGCTGTCGCACAGTGCGCATAGCTATGTAAGGACTCGACTTAAGCCCGAAAGGTAAGCGATTAAAGGCGAAGGTTAGCACAGGTTCGTTCTCATTGAATCGAAACAAAATGCGTAGGTATTTACGCTGGTCAACGGGTACACCAATGCGTAAATACATTTGTTTAATATCAGCATTTATAGCGATGGGAAATAGTCTGAAATTTATTAAAAGAATAAACAAATCTGTTTGTAAATTTGGACCAATATGGAGTACATCATTTAAAGATAACCCTGTATGAGTTCTAGCACTAGCATCCAATACAATGCGCGGCATCGGTTTGTCTGGCCGAACGACAGCGTGATGAGGGATATAGTACCCGTCATCGGAAACGGCAGATTCGTCGACCTGACTTAAATAACCGTTGTCCATATACTCTTTAATCACTGCATTATAATTTTTCCGCAACATCGGCGATTGGCGGACTTTCCTTTCAAGCGCAATAAGCCGACGATACGCGGCGGTGCGGGAGTTACCCAACTCGGCGGGATCCTTACTAAAAGGTAACGCGACGGTATAACGTCCCACATCGTCTCGTGACACGGTCGAGGAAAAAATATTCTCACATTCGGTTTCCTCAGGAGAGAAAAAACGTTTATTATTAACTTCTTCCAATTCCCAAAACTTTTGTAATAAATCATTGAGAGCCAATGCTGTGAAAGAAGAGTTAGGTAAATTTAAATTATCACTATTATGCGGAAAATCACCCATAAAGATATACCCGAATGTGGTCAATAATGCAGGTGGGGCGCGTGAACCAAGATCGACCCTATTCCCCAAGTAAATGTACGGAAACAGTTGAGCGCCCAACACTAGGTCAATATCCCCTGGAATATTCCAGCTTAAATCTGCGAGCGGAAGCGCGTGGAAGTCTATATGGCTATCCCACTTAACATGGTGCGATGGTAGCTGGTCCGTAATGCACTCAACTACGAACGCGTGAATAGTATATTTTTGATCAGGATATACGCGAGACTCGATATCTAAATGTACGTATCCTATTATCGGTCGCGATACAGAACCAACTCCTTTAACAAATGAATTACTCAAAGGAATTATCAGTAAATTAAGTTTTCTACAACATGCTGTAGTTATTAAATTATTCTGCGAGCCATTATCAATTAAACACCTCACTACTGTTTTGTGACCCGCACTGTCACTTTTAGCTCGCGCATAAACCTGAGCTGTCGATAACAGCACTATCGCCTTAGCCTTCGCTGCATCAGCTGCTAATAACACGGCCGAGCTGTGAGCCGAAGACGCTGGCGTCACATCACACGAATCAGACGCAATCACCCGTGCGGAAATATCGACCTTATCGCAATCAACGTAAGAGCGAGGCACCAAAGGCGTACCGGGGGTCGAAAGGAGCGCGGGAGGGGGGAGAGACAGCGGCGCGGGAGACGACGACGCCACGACTACATTGCAATTCGTCGCTTTAACATCAGCTGTTTGCGGTTTATTTTCTTTATCAAAATGTAATAGTGTATGATGGCGTTTTTTACATAAGTCACAGACTGATGTTGACTTGCAGTTACTCAATCCGTGCAATGTGCTCAGACAATTCGCGCACCCACGTTTGGATTTAATAAACTCGAACCTTGTTCTAGGAGTCAACGCGGATTTAAACTTAGCGCAGTTATACAAATGAACATGAGCGTTATCATTACAATACGCGCAGCATGGAACCGCGATCGCGGGTAAACAAGCGGACGAGTCAGCTGACTCGCTCACAACAAACGCTTTTGTCTGTGTGCGTGACTCGCGAGGAGCGGAAGCGGGGTTTCTACTAAAGTTTCTCGCGTTCGAATGATACAAATTCGAGCGTGCCAATATCTTTGCCTGATCTTGAACGAAGCTTATCAATAATTGCGTTGTGGGAATTTCAACATCTCGAATGGTAAGTTCAAACGATTGAGTAGTCTGTGCATCGATTTTTCTCATTGCGCAGTGCAGAAGAATAAAATCAGCAAGATCCGTAATCCCAAGTTGTTTCAAGGCAGAAATAGACGCACTAAATGTTTCTATGAAAGAATCGAGACTATTAGCATTAAATGAACAACTTTTTAAATCCAATATGTTATTTAAATAATGCGTACCTAGTGAGCGCTTCTCTTGATATTTTTTAACTAAACTATCCCATAACAACTTGTAAGTATCACCAGTAGGCACAATTCCAGCGGTAACCTTCAATGCGTTGTGTGTAAGCCTACCTATCAAGTACTGCACACGCTGCGAGTCAGTCAGCTGATCATTATCATGGATATTTGACTTAAACGACTCGTAGAAAACGGGCCAATTCTCAGTTTTCCCATCGAAAGATGGCAGCGCGATAGGAGGCAACTTTATTTTAGGCGGTTCAAAAAAAGTCTTTGAGTTGCTACTGGGTAATGGTGGCGATTGATTGCTGTTTATTTTATTCCTAACACGTTTAATATGAATATACAAATCTTCAAAGGATTCTAAACAAGCATAGTCGGCACTTGAACCAGGTTTTAAACTAATGTTTATTTGATTAATTTGATCGACAAAGGATTCAAATTTATCTCGAATGTCATCAATTGTCTCTGACTCAGTCATAAAACTTTCATTTTTCCTCGAATCGAACGACGATATATTTCTTGATAAATCATACAAACGATTAATGCGTTTAAATAACAATCCTTTCTTTTCGTGAAGAATAGTTAATAAATCTTCCGGCTTCAGTTGTTTATCCGTCATTTTGCTAATATTATAAAACGAAGACAATAACAATAAATACCTACCAGGCGGTTTGCAATATTATCGCACCTACCAAACTATGAGTATCTAGGTATCTATCTAAATATTAATACGCACAAAGCCGAGATGAGTTGGTAACTACCTACTTATTTACTTATGAACAAAGCGAATTTTTAAATGCGGATACCTACTTAGAATGAACTTTACCAATAAATACGTAATGTCGTTCTATGTAAACTAGGTATTATATTAATTGAACAGATTTACCAACAAATACGTAAAATCTATTGTCAATTTAATAAGCTGCGTTAATTAGGTATTAATTTACCGAAAGTTTACGTAATTATATATCTATTGTGCGTTATTGAACCTATATGATTTTCACCAAACAAATACGCAAAAATCTAGGTACCTACTGGTTATTTATCCGGTAACGAAGGACCATTAATTAAGGTGAAGGCGTGTAAATAGCCTGCACCTTTGTGAAGGTTGTGAAAAAGTTTGAATTAAGAACCTACGTAATTTTAAGAAGTAATGGCGGACCTAAAAAATTTACCTCCCTATTGATGAATCCCCGAGAAACCAATACCAAAAAAAAATATTAGCAGCAAACCATGCCCACGTACCTTGACAATCCAGAGATCCCACTCAGACCCAGGGAGATGGGAAGATACCTCGTTCATGCTCGCGTGATGGCTTGGTATGAGCTGCCGGCCGGCGAGCAAAATCTTCTTGAATCCACCGGTGGAATGGTTAAAACTCCAAAAATCAACACTGCACTATAAGTTCTCAATGAAGCACAGATGCAGGTCCATTTATTTTATGAATATCATCAAGGTTTCACCAAAAAGGAATTTTTGAAAGGCGGAGCAAAAAACACAGTGTCTTTTTTAATGGCAACGGGGCGAGAGTGCGCCTCGCTAATGCCATCTATTGGTCAATTGCGAGAACACTCCAGAAAGTTTCGATACAAATGGGCGCTGCGGAAACAAAATATAGGTGCGAGGATTCATCAATAGACAAACTAAAATATGTAATCTGAACTACTAACATATTATATTATATGGAAAAATCCTAAAATATTATTATTTATTTTATTTATATTGAAAAGGCATTGACGCTTCACCATATACTATAAATAAATAAAAATAATAAATCGTGTCTTAGGCCCACGATGGACATCAAATATTAGCCTAAATTTAGTGTTTTATAAAAAAACGTAAATACCTATTTTTATGGCAAAATTAAAGCATGTAGTATTTTTTCTCTAGTCTAATGTCCACTGAGGGCCTAGAATGGGCCATCCTCTTTTTGATACATTTCCATTTCTAATGATATAGGTAACAAACATAGTTATCACCTTCTGATCACATGCAACAATAAGGTTATGTAGAAATCGAATATACATCTATCTATACATATAATAAAACAGTAAAAAAAACTGTGTCTGTACATTGACTATATTTAAAAAATAATAATTGACGGAGGTTTAGAAACAGTAATAGAGCACGAATCCAAAAAAAAAATCTGTCTCTTTATCTGTATGTCTGTTTGTCTGTTTGTTTGTACACGCTAATCTTCGGAACTACTGGACAGATTTGAATGATTGTTTTTTTGTTGTATAGGTATAAAGTCTGGCCAAAACATAGGCTATAACTTATCTTGGAAACTTGAAGGCCTGATGCAGAACCGCAACAGACCAGCTAAACTATAAAAGATACAAAAATGGTGCCGTAGCAAAAATTGTTCCACGTGATAAGCATTTTCTGTAAAGGAAATAATTTTGAAGATCTGGAACAGCTGATGTGGAACTTCAAGAGCCCAGCTACACTATAACATATATAGGAATGACGTCTTAGCAAGAGTTGTACAACCTGATCAGCACTCTCTGTTGACGTATATAAATTGAAGATCTGGAACACCTGATGAGGAAATCCAAGAGCCCAGCTGAACTATAATATATAAAGGAATGACGTCGTAGCAAGAATTATACAGCCTGATGAGCACTCTCTGTTGTCGTGTAAAATTTGAAGATCTGGAACAGCTGATGTGGAACTCCAAGAGCCCAGCTAAACTATAACATATAGGAATGACGTCTTAGTAAGAGTTGTTCAGCCTGACGCGAACTCTCTGTTGATGTTTAAAAATTGAAGATTTGGAACACCTGATGTGGAACTCCAAGAGCCAAGCTACACTATAACATATAAGTGAATGACGTCTTAGCAAGAGTTATTCAGCCTGATGAGTACTCTCTGTCAACGTATAAAAATTGAAGATCTGGAACACCTGATGTGGAACTTCAAGAGCCCAGCTACACTATAACATATACAGTGAAGACGTCTTATTAAGAGTTGTTCAGCCTGATGAGCACTCTCTGTTGACGTATAAAAATTAAAGAACTGGAACACCTGATGTGGAACTCCAAGTGCCTAGCTACACTATAACATATACAGTAAAGACGTCTTAGCAAAAGTTATTGAGCCTGATAAGCAACCTCTGTTGTCGTATAAAAATTGAAGATCTGGTACACCTGATGTGGAACTCCAACAACCCAGCTACTTTATAACATATATAGGAATGACGTCTTAGCAAGAGTTGTCCAGCCTAATGAGCACTCTCTGTTGACGTATGAAAATTGAGATCTGGAACACCTGATGTGGAACTCCAAGAGCAGATATACACTATAACATATACAGTAAAGACGTCTTAGCAAGAGTTGTCCAGCCTAATGAGCACTCTCTGTTGACGAATGTAAATTGAGATCTGGAACACTTGATGTGGAACTCCAAGGCCCCAGCTACACTATAACATATATAGGAATGACGTCTTAGCAAGAGTTGTTCAGCCTGATGAGCACTCTCTATTGACGTATAAAAATTGAAGATCTGGAACACCTGATGTGGAACTCCAAGAGCCCGTGAAGAATGACGTCATTCCTATATTAGCAAGAGTTGTTTAGTCTGATGGGATCTGGAACGTCTGGAATCGTCTCGCGCATCCCGTTGTTTTCCCGTCCCCAGGCTCTTAGAATTCGACGTTTCAGATCTTCGATTTTGACGGCCCCGTCGTCGCTGGCATAAGCAACAGGATCCGCGTACGAAGTCGCGGGCAGAAGCTAGTAACATAATAATACTGCAGAGTTAGACTAGTACGATAGTACCACTCAAGTATCAACATTAACCTGACGCGCTATACCAAAGTAATGTCAGACAAAATGTAAACATAACCTATGTGCTCGATGTTTGTTTTTCGAAATTTCACTTATTTCGTACGCAAGCTATTCAAAACAGAATGGGGTTCAGTAATTAACACTTGATTCATCTATAAATAACAAGACAAAAAGTTACATACCTGTCATATCAGCGGTTTTTTAGTAAACATCGTTGAGATCGGTAAGTTATGATTTTGGGCCCTTTTTCTATCAAACATCGCATAAAAACTTATATGATTTTATTTTTTCACTTATTATTACGTTAGTTTTATGGCACAATAATAAATCTAACAAACCTGCGTTCTTTGTTTACATCAAATGTCAAAGATTTTAAAACGTTGCCAGCAAACAAAAAGATTAGTTTCGCTTCAAGACGTTCTGGCCAAGTTGTACTTAGTTTTGAACACATAACACCATTATGTTATGATGTAATAAATGTATTCAACACGCTTAAATCTAAACCAGGGACCGAAAAACTTTATAAATTACGGTACCGGTATTGAAGAATTTTGGTTATTTTTCAGACTTAGGTAACCGCTATCTGGGTAACCAGACCGAAGAAAAATGTAACCTCTATTCAGGTTACCGTTTTAATACCGGTTAACTAAAGATAACGACTCTTTGTCACACACACATGCGATGCGCGCCCTGTGACTATTGCCGACGGCACGTATGAAGTGTGCAAGATAGGGGTAATTTTTATTTCGGTAACCGGTATTAATACTGGTTATGTATTCACTTTTAATAATAAAGGTAATCTTTAAAATTACCTGTAAAAGAAAAAAAGGTTGTTACCGAAAAAATACCCGTATTGATCATACCGGTTTCGGTCCCTGATCTAAACATACTGGCGATTATTGGGGCATTTCAATTAAACTTAAATTAAATGTAATTGATATAGTCGCCCCTATCTTGCAGTTACTTTTAATAAATGTGTAGATCGTACTTTCCCTGACCTCATGAAGAGTAGTGAAGACATACCATTATTTAAATCAGGCAATAAAAATGATATTGGTAATTATGGTAATTTCAGACGGTATTCTTTCTTATCTGCTAGTAAAATATTTGAAAAATTAATTGATACTCAAGCAGTCATTTGAATGTAAATAGCCTCCTTCATAGTGAACAATAATCGTTTTACGAAAGGTCGTTCAACAACTGATGCAGGTGTTGCTCTGCTGAAGCACATATTTGAGGCGTGAGAGAGCTCTAAGAATGCGGAATTGGTGTTTTCTGTGATGTATCCAAAGCCTTTGATTGCGTACACCATGATACACTTTTGCGAAAATTACATCATTATGGAGGCCAAAACGATGCTCTAAATATAAAACGTGCGCGAACAACAAAGTGATGGCAGTTTTTATTTATGTGTGCGCGGCAGATAACCTGTTCAGCCAGGTGTGCCTGAAGGATCAATTCTGGGCCCGTTTCTATTTTTGGTCTACATTAATGACTTGCCGTATCTTTTAAAGGGCATTTGTGAAATTTTACTGTTTGCAGATGATGCTTATATTTAAAGTAGATAGAAATAGACAAGATTTTGACGATGTTAACACCGCATTATCATTGGTCACGGATTGGTTTACTGCTAACAACCTGGTTCTCAATGCCAAAAAAATGAAATGTATAGAGTCCGCCTTGCCAAATTTACAAATCTAGGACCCAACATTGTTCTAAGTAATGAAAAACTTGAAACTGTCGACTCAGCTGTGTTTCTGGGTATTAAAGTAGATTCTAAAATTCAATGGTGTTCGCATATAAAAAGTTTAGAGGAAAGACTAAGCTCGGCCTACGCTGTCAGAAAAGTAAGACGGTACACGGCCGTTGATACAGCTCAACTAGTTTAGTTATTTTCACAGCGTCGACATTTTATTGTGGGGCAAAGCGTTGTCTTACAAACACGAACTGTTCGGGCAATTTACCAGCTGGGTAAGAGAGTTTCTTTGAGGGATTTTTTAAGGAGATTAGCATTCTGACGGCTTTATGTGTTTGTATTGTTTTATTATTTTATTTTGATCAACGGACATTTTTGTCCTACTTTACTTTACATTTTATTGTTTGTCTTTTTGCGTGTATTTTAATTTTTTATGATGTTATTTGATTAAGTGTTATGTGAGGATCATTTCGTTGTAAGGGAAGGAAAATATCTGGACAGTAGAACTTGGTCAAAAGTACAGTAAAGTTGCTTCAAACAGCATAAAGTTTATCAGTAGTAGTCAGTATACGACCCACTTCTGTTGCCCAGACATTTTAATTTCCAATACAAAGAGATTTAAAAGAACCTATAGAGCGGGCATTGGGAAAATTGTCATACAAAATTTTTGATGCCGTGCGTCAGTAGCGCTATCTAAGCGTTGCATAGCAACGCGACTACTAGACTGAGGGACTTTTTACCTATTGGTAAAAAGTTTTGGAGCACAAATTTCTTCGTGATGTCCCGTCTATTGCTCGTATATAGTTTATTGTCTTTGTTCCAATACAATGAAATGATTCTTAATTTTTTCGTTTAAACAATTTGTGTGAAAAAATATTTTGCAAAGGAGGTGTTTTTTTTTCGGCCCAAACATGTACCGAGGTACAAATTACTGTTAAAATCCCTTCCAATAATTAGTATTTTTAGCAGTATTTAAAATCCTTCAATACTAGATAGAAAAAATAATAAAAGTATATGAGAAAACACTACTTCGCAACGGAACTGCGTTCAAAGAAACGTTTATGACAGCATTTACGGCTGTCAATCTGTTTCATCTGTCAAAATCACGTCAAAATATGACATCGGTGTTTCATTACTGGACAGCATTTTGACAGTAATGAATATCAACGACAATAGAAAAAAACTATCGGCCTAGGTCGGGAACCCTGGCTTTTGGCCGGCAGATAATCAAACGCAAAAAATAATACGAAATGTGAAATAAATGTATTTTTTGAATTCTTGTTCCCAAGATTATTCACAAAAAATGTATACTAGTAATTAAAACTTATTTAAAATACATACATATATTCTATAAAGTACATTTTTGGGTTTTCACACGTTTATAAATGAAGTAACGAAACGCATCATGTCAGAGACGTATGACATTGCCAGATTGAAAATCAATTCTTGGGTTGCAAGTTTTAACATCTTTGATCGACAATTTCTGGTGGTACAAATGCGCGAATAAATTCAACATATATTTATTCAAAATCTACGATACTTTTCCTATAATTTCGTACTTTTTTCCGTGAGGTACACGATTTGGCCATTATTGTAGGGAAAAAAAACATCTCCTTTGACCAACTTCTGCCGTCCCGATTTTTTTCTTGTGATACAACGAAATGATCCGTGCATGAAACAGGGTCGAACGGCACTAAAACAATTTTTGGCAATTTCTCTTCTTTCTGTGGACAACTCACACTTGACCAAAAAAATAAAAACGCAAAAAATTTCAAAATCAAAAAAGAACTAAAGGTTCCTAAGAAAGTTTTCCCGTATGCAAAGTATAATAAAATATAATATAATAATAATATTTTTTTAAATTGAATGTAGCTGATAAATTCTAAATGAATGTAATTGATAATTTAATGTAATTAATAATTTTTAATTAAATACAATTGATAATTTAGCAATTAACTACAATTAATAATTTTGTCACAATTATTGTATGCCTAACATGGTGGAGCAGTGCAAGAGCACAACAACCTCTAGAACAACTTTTTTAAACCGCTGTCTCACAATAAAGATCTTTGACTTTGACTTTGTATCTCTTATGGATTCGGATTTCTCACTTTTGGCCAATTTAAAAGAAACACCCTATACGTATAGTGTATCTATCTTGTATTATATAGGGCTATGTCGCTTTTAGGATTGTGTGAGTTCCATGTACTTCAGAGCCATCTTTGACTAGAAACCTAAGTCTTTTATTGACTCGAATGACTCTGGCGGTTGAGAGTATGTCATGCTCACTCAAAAGTCTTGCTGATAGTGGCGTGTGTGTCGGATCATTTGGTTCCCTTCAAAATGGTTGAGCTGAATTGAATGGTACTGATATATGTATATGTCATGTTGGCGAACGGGCGCTGTCAGTTGGGACTGGTCATCTCTTAGCTGCCAAGGTCTATTATAATTATTAAAAACTATATTTTTGAATTGTCTTTTTTGTATTTACTATGGACACTAATAACTTGCCACATCGTCCTCACATAATGTCCTATCTGATGATGAATGATGTAACACAAAAGTTCTGTAAAAATTTTGGCGATTGAAAAAGAGTGTCCAATTGTCCATGGAGTATTTTGCTCTTTCTTCTCCATAGAGATCTACACTTTGGAATGAGTACCTACGGTACTTTCACAGTTTTTATGTCTTTTGACAATTCAAAAGTGCTTGTACAGCTTGGCAAATAAGAGTAGAAAACCGGAAGTTGCCACTGTGCTCTCGCTACCAGCACTTTGAACGATTTTATTTTCACTTATTACGTTAGTTTTATGGCACAATAATAAATCTAACATACCTGTGTTCTTTGTTTACATCAAATATCAAAGATTTTAAAACTTTGTCAGCAAACAAAAAGATTAGTTCCGTTTCAAGACGTTCTGGCCAAGCTGTAATTGGCCTAGTTGGATTGAAATTAAAGATTTGATTTAAGGTTTTTCACCAGTGTGTATAAAAACATGAGTTTTTAAATGAATACTATTACTAAAACTCTTCTGACATATCTCACATTTGTAAGGCTTATTACCAATGTGTACAAGACCATGACGTTTTAAATAACTACTATTACTAAAACTGTTTTGACATATCTCACATTTGTAAGGTTTTTCACCAGTATGTACAAGAACATGAGTTTTTAAATGACTTCTATTACTAAAACTCTTCTGACATATGTCACATTTGTAAGGTTTTTCACCAGTGTGTACAAGAAAATGAGTTTTTAAAGTACTACTTCGACTAAAACTCTTCTGACATATGTCACATTTGTAAGGTTTTTCACCAGTGTGTGCAAGAACATGAGTTTTTAAATGACTTCTTATACTGAAACTCTTCTGACATATGTCACATTTGTAAGGTTTTTCGCCAGTGTGTACAAGAACATGAGTTTTTAAAGTACCACTTTGACTAAAACTCTTCTGACATATGTCACATTTGTAAGGCTTATCACCTGTGTGTACCACAACATGACGTTTTAAATGATTTCTTATACTAAAACTCTTCTGACATATTTCACATTTATAAGGCTTATTACCAGTGTGTTCAAGAACATGACGTTTTAAATAACTACTATTACTAAAACTCTTTTGACATATCTCACATTTATAAGGTTTTTCACCAGTATGTACTATCGACAAAGTTGAATCATGACCCATTTTGACAAAAAATAGTTTGAATCCGTCAAATTGACAAGGATCAAAGTCGTTACCATGGATATGTACATTTACGCGGATGTGGACCTAATTGTATTTGAAAGTCTGTAAGAAAATAAGCTTATGGTGGGTCATGATTCAACTTTGTCGATTGTACAAGAACATGAGTTTTTAAATGACTTCTATTACTAAAACTTTTCAGACATATCCCACATTTGTAAGGTTTTTCACCAGTGTGTACAAGAACATGAGTTTTTAAATGACTACTTTTACTAAAACTTTTCTGACATATGTCACATTTAAAAGGTCTTTCACCAGTGTGTACAAGAGCGTGAGTTTTTAAAGAACTTCTTTGACTAAAACTCTTCTGACATATGTCACATTTGTAAGGTTTTTCGCCAGTGTGTACAAGAACATGAGTTTTTAAAGTACCACTTTGATTAAAACTCTTCTGACATATGTCACATTTGTAAGGCTTATCACCTGTGTGTACCACAACATGACGTTTTAAATGATTTCTTATACTAAAACTCTTCTGACATATTTCACATTTATAAGGCTTATTACCAGTGTGTTCAAGAACATGACGTTTTAAATAACTACTATTACTAAAACTCTTTTGACATATCTCACATTTATAAGGTTTTTCACCAGTATGTACAAGAACATGAGTTTTTAAATGACTTCTATTACTAAAACTTTTCAGACATATCCCACATTTGTAAGGTTTTTCACCAGTGTGTACAAGAACATGAGTTTTTAAATGACTACTTTTACTAAAACTTTTCTGACATATGTCACATTTGAAAGGTCTTTCACCAGTGTGTACAAGAGCGTGAGTTTTTAAAGAACTTCTTTGACTAAAACTCTTCTGACATATGTCACATTTGTAAGGTTTTTCGCCAGTGTGTACAAGAACATGAGTTTTTAAAGTACCACTTTGATTAAAACTCTTCTGACATATGTCACATTTGTAAGGCTTATCACCTGTGTGTACAAGAACATGACGTTTTAAATGATTTCTTATACTAAAACTCTTCTGACATATTTCACATTTATAAGGCTTATTAGAATTGTGTTCAAGAACATGACGTTCTAAATGATTTCTTATATTAAAACTCTTCTGACATATTTCACATTTGTGAGCTTTTTCACCAGTGTGTACTAGAACATGTTCTTTTAAAGTACTACTATGATGAAAACTCTTCTGACATATTTCACATGTGTAAGGCTTATTACCAGTGTGTACAAAACCATGACGTTTTAAATGACTACTATTACTGAAACTTTTCAGACATATCCCACATTTGTAAGGTTTTTCACCAGAGTGTACAAGAACATGAGTTTTTAAATGACTACTTTTACTAAAACTTTTCTGACATATGTCACATTTGAAAGGTCTTTCACCAGTGTGTACAAGAGCGTGAGTTTTTAAAGAACTTCTTTGACTAAAACTCTTCTGACATATGTCACATTTGTAAGGTTTTTCGCCAGTGTGTACAAGAACATGAGTTTTTAAATGATCACGTTTTCTAAAACTCTTCTCACATATTTCACATTTGTAAGGTTTTTCACCAGTGTGTATCAGAGCATGTCTTGTTAAATCATTTCTTGTTCTGAAATTCTTCTGACACATTTCACATTTATAAGGGTTTTCACCAGTGTGTATACGAACATGATTTTTTAATTTACTATTTTCACTAAAACTCTTCTGATATGCGTCACATGTATAAGGTTTTTTGTCAGTGTGTATACGGATATGTTTCATTAAGTTACTTTTTATACTATAACTACGGTGACATATATCGCAATCATATGTTTTTATTCGGTCATTCGCAGCTGTATCGGTATTATTCACAATATTACTGATAGATTGTGAATTTGTGACCAGTTTTGTGAATTTAGAAGGAGCTGCAGACTTGTGTTTCTCGGTGTTCCGAATAATTAGTAAGTCTGGCTGTTCAGTTTTCTTTTGCTCGAATGTCATTGTATCTTCTAGTCTTGTTAGTCGTACGTATAGCTCTGGTTTCTTCGCTTCAGACACACCTGTGAAAATAAAACTAGTAAGAAAGGAATACAACATTATTCGTTGTATAAGCAAACAAAACCCGTTACGCCTGTCAAGATTTTTATGTAAAAATCTATGTACAAAGAACGATGGGCGTATGGAAGGTGGTCAATATTACCAATACACGTTGTTTGTCTTTTTAGGTAGGTCTTGTCATAAGATCCATGAAAATAAATGTTTTTATTTTAATAAACCGGGTATTAGTAGTCAATCAAGGTCATAAGACTTAAGTGTTATCAAGGGATTTTTTATTCCGGTATATCTATTCTACGTGTTTTATATGTGAGCATGTTTACATACGTGCGTTTTAATCAAAACTAGATACATTGGTACAGTCAAAGACAGTAATATGTAAACCCATACAAATGTATATTATTGCATAATGTGAAGTATTCCATCTAGCTTGGTGTTTACATCGCAGTGGTAGATGCCTACGGCGATGGAGTCGGCAGAAGATCTCCGGCCACTGTAGGCGAGGGCATGTGGACAGCGAGTAATGGGCGACTCGCTGTCCGACCATGGACCATGCCCGGGTCGACGGCGCGTTTTGTTCTACGAGCGCCTCAAAGAGTGTCAGCATGACGGGGCGGGCTCTTAGAGAGCCAAAGTCTGCCTGGGTCGCGAACTATGGCGTCGATACCAGCTTGGTCTCTGTCTATTAATATAGAGCCATAATATTGGCGTGCCCTAACGTATCTTGATTGACACGCTGTACACCGTGACTTTTTAGTCGTCTTACAACGGCAGCCCAGTTCATGTATCCAATGACTAGTACACGTTTATAATAAAAAATTAAAAGATTTAAAAAAGTAGATGTTTTCTGTTCCTTACAATAATGGCCCAACCGTGTACTTCAAGGACAAAAGTACGAAATTATAGGAAAAAAATCGTAGATTTTGAATTAAAATATGTTGAATTTATTCGCGCATTTGTACCACCAAAAATTGTCGATCAAAGATGTTATAACTTGCAACCCAAGAATTGATTTTCAATCTGGCAATGTCATACGTCTCCGACATGGTCTCCGATGATGCGTTTCGTTACTTAATTTATAAAAGTGTGAAAACCCAAAATACATTTTTGGGTTTTCACACTTTTATAAATTAAGCTTTATAGAATTTATTCATGTATTACAAATAAGTTTTTATTTCTAGTACACATTTTTTGTGAATAATCATGGGAAAAAGAATTAAAAAAATACATTTATTTCACATTTCGTATAATTTTTTGCGTTTGGTTATCTGCCGGCCAAAAGCCAGGGCTCCCGACCTAGGCCGATAGTTTTTTTTATTGTTGTTGATGAAACACCGATGTCATTTTTTGACGTGATTTTGACAGATGAAACAGATTGACAGCCGTAAATGCTGTCATAAACGTTTCTTTGAACGCAGTTGCGTTGCGAGGTAGTGTTTTTTCATATACTTTTATTTCTTTTTCTATCTAGTATTGAAGGATTTTAAATACTGCTAAAAATACTAATTATTGGAAGAGATTTAAATAGTAATTTGTACCTCGGTACATGTTTGCGCCGAAAAAAAAAACCTCCTTTATGCGTTATTATGACGCAAGGCGTAGCTTTACAAACACCCTTATCTCATAGAAAATGAGATGGAATGATCTGCCCGACTATTGCGCTGGGTAGGTATACTCTACTACAGCTAGATACGTAAACATTTTAACAGGGTGTTCCATAGTTCTAATGTAGTAATTTATTAATATTAAAAATTATTATTAACGATAAAAAAAAAACTTTCATAGAGGTATTTTAGGTCGGATACATTAAGTGGACCACTTTTGTAAGACGACTAAAGTCACGGTGTATAGGAGAGGGGAGGAACGAAGAAGTATTTAGTTTCCCAAATGATTTTTCTTAAACATCAATGGGCATTGTTCATTTTTTTTAATATGCTGTAATTGAAAAACCATTTCGAGGAATAGCGTTACTGATCATTATGTACTAATTAAAAATGAAAAATATTCATATTTCATTGATATTTTTAATAAAATACGTTTGACCTTCCTTGCCCTTCAAATGTTTAACACCTTCTTCAAACCTTTGGCTGTACACAGTTTTGTATCTTTGCCTCAGAAAACAGAAAATATAAAAAATATAAAACCGGCCAAGTGCGAGTCGGACTCGCTCATAAAGGGTTCCGTAGCAGCAAGTAAAGTTCTTGTAGTTTGTTGTAACTTTGCAAGGTAAATTGCGGTTTACGATTTATAAAAAAAAACTGATAACTCGATCTCGTTCAAAACAATTTTCAATTGAAGTTTGCATGGTAATGCACATCAAATATTTTTTTTGTTTTATCATTCTCTTAGTTTAGAAGTTATAGAGGGGGGGGGGACACATTTTACCACTTTGGAAGTGTCTCTCGAGCAAACTGTTCAGTTTAGAAAAAAATATGTTTGTAACCTCAATCACAGAATAATAGTACTACCTCTATATAGTTTTTCAAGACCTATTCATAGATATCCCACACGAATGGATAAGGCGAAAAAAAATATTTTGAGTTTCAATTCTAAGTATGGGAGGTACCCCCAAAATTGGTTTTGGTTTTATTTTTGTGTGAAAGTTCTAACGCGGTTCACATAATACATCTAACAAAGTTTCAACTTTTTGTCGAAATTATAAGAGCTATCTCTTGTAATTTCGACAAAAAGTGGCTGTGACATACGGACGAACAGACAGACAGACAGACATGACGAATATATAAGGGTTCCGTTTTCTGCCATTGTCTACGGAACCCTAAAAAATAAGTGACAAGTATTTTCCAGGGATGTCAGGCATAAGTACCAATTTCTTGGTATACATACCAGTTTTCAGTGTCACGTACCATGTACCAAGATTATTACTCGAGAAAAAAAAAACAAAATTGGACGTTGACCAACAATACAGAATAAACGACAAATTTTAGGGTGCAATCGAGTATTATTATTATTAACAATACCAATATAACCTATATTTAACAATCTTACAAAACAAAAATATTAAAAGTAAGTTTACATTTTTTTCCCTCTCTTTTATATATCTATATATGTATCATTTGACACCGATATTGAGATTGTCTTGCGATTTCGCAAAGGCCTCCCCTGTAGCTTGCCACTCCTTCCGATTATGGGTCATCCTCCTCCAAGTAGCACCAGCCATCTTTCGAAAGTCGTCTTCCCATCTTAGGCGTTGCCTTCCTTTCTTTCTTTTGTTATATCTTGGACACCATTTGGTTACGTCCTTAGCCCATTTATTATTAGTACTCCTCAACATATGACCTGCCCATCTCCATTTCAATTTCCTTATGCAATATGTGATTTCGTTGATTTTAGTTTGGTTTCGTAATGTCTCTAGTTTGATTTTGTCTTTTAACTTGTCGTTGAGCATGCTACGCTCCATGCTATGTACCAATATTTCATATTGGTACATCACAGTGGCCGTCTGACATCCCTGATTTTCTCAAGTGTCAATTTGTAAATGTCAAAGATGTAAACAAACAAGATTTTATTGTAACTGCAAATTGCTTCATTATCTCGGTTAAATCGGCATCGGCAATATAACATAAACTACAAGTAAAATAGAATACAGGAAGTGCTTTGTCCCAACGGGCAACAATAATACTAATAATAATCCAAACAACATTTTGTTCGTACTAAAGAAGATTTGCGAGAAAAGTGGTGTCGTGATGACGGCGTGGAATGTTGCAAGGTTTATACAATGTACTGTTGCGAAGATCACTTTGATGTTAGCATTTCAGAAGCCTTAGATTCCTTTGTATGTTCATCTAGGAGTAATTTTGTTTTGTAAATAATAACCTAGCGGGATGTAAGTGACGTTTAGACAGTTGACATTGTGTTGACAGTTTTTTAATTTTGCTCTAGTAAGGAAACGGCACAACTTTTAGGCCAATGGTGACGTCACCTACCTCAAAAATTAAAATATTAAAAATAAAAAAACTATTGAGCCAATCATTAAAATATTCAAATTAGTTTCTCAAAATGCTCTATATTTGCAGAAAATAAAATAAAATCGAATGTTTCAAAAATTAAGACAGTCCCCATTCGATTCCTAGCAAAGAAATTAGTTTTTATCAAAAATCCACATGTAGTTTTCATCAAAATCAGCCTTGAGATGCCTTTGAACAGTTTTCGATATTCCTCGTAGTTTCAGATTTGGCCATTCATGCCCAGTTTGAAAATTCACCCTGTATAATGAAGATGGCTTCGTAAACCTTTTTTATTGACGTGGTAAAATCATCAAATAAGTCCTCCCACCCAGGGCAGGGTGGGAGGGACTGTCAGACTCGTACTGACTAAAATTAAATAGCTCTTTACGTTCCATGTTTATGGAAATGCGATAAGTCCCGCGACCCCGGCAGGCTTTGGCCCTCTAGAGGGGGCCCCCATCATCATGCTAACACTCTTTGAGGCGCGCATGGAATACAACGCGCCGTCGACCCGCTCATGGTCCATGGTCGGACAGCGAGTCGCCCATTACTCGCCGCCCGCATACCCGCGCCTACGGTGGCCGGAAACCGTCTGCCGACGTCCGTCGCCGTGGGCGTCTACCACTGCGGCTGGGGTGGAGGCGGAGGAGGGCTCACGCGGCCCGCCTCCTCCTTCGCAAGCATGACTACTTCGCAGGAGGCGCTTGTTAGTTAGGCACACAGTGCTGGTATGATGTACCTGTGACTCACACTACGTCTTTTCTTTTTATAACTTCGTATTCTATATTTTCGTAGAGGAACACAAAATTCAATTTAATTAAGATTTTTTTATTATTTACATTTATGGGCTAAGAAGTATCATAAAAAAAAAATTCATGCGTATTGGTTACTTGGACCACTTTGACGCATTGTTCTTAATAAAATCTATTATAAAATCGCAAAGTTTTAACCTCTTAGGTACCGCGCTCGCGTATCGTAAACTCCGTCCCGTCCTTGACATTTACGAGCGCTTACGTCATCGCGCGCGTCAAGTGGCGGCCGCTTACATTAACCGTTATCGCTCCAGTTAGAATGACTCATATAGCAAACTGTAAACAGTTTCGTATTCGTTGATAAAGAGTCTTTGTATTACAACATAAACAATTCTTGATGACTACTTTGGTATTATAAATATCCCATAGATAGGAGAGATCTCGCCGTAACTAGACCCGTTGACGTATCTTATTTATTTTTGATAAAACTACTGAATCAATTTACACGAAACTTTAGAACTAATATAACGAATATATAAGTAATCTAATAAGAAAATTCCAACATATAATGTTATAAGATTCCAACTCAAAATTCAACTTACATGGAGCTATTATTTGTCAATATTGCGCGACTGGCAACACTGGCCGACGCTCACAATAATTGTAATCACTCGAGATACAATGACTCTTATCTCAAACGGTAAAAAGTTTCGTGTTCCTTAGTAACGAGACTTTGTATTTCAATATAAACACCTCTTGTATAAGTACTTCGGAATTAAAATATCCTGTAGATAAGAGATCTCGCCGTAACCACAGCCGAAACTAGACCTGTTGACGTACCTTATTTATTTTTGATAAAACTACTGAATCAATTTACACGAAACTTTAGAACTAATATAACGAATACATAAGTATTCTAATAAAAAATTCTCACATACACTATTCCTATAAGATTCCAACTCTAAAATTCATTTATTTACATGGAGCTGTAATTTTTCAATGCGCAGTTCAATGCACGACTTTGTAAACGATCATCCGTGTTATTATGAACAGGTATCACTATAAAATGTTTTTTAGGATACTACGTACACCTTCTTCAACTGATTAATAACCTTGAATCGAAAAAATAAACAACGGAAATTCCATGGTATTAGAAATACATTGTTGACAACCGAATTGGCCTATAGGAGGGACAAAAACCTATTTCTACTCGATAATTTACGTTTTCCAATTAAAACTTTAGTTGAAATCTAACATAAACACGACACTTTATCAATTTCAGTACACTAACGTACATTAAAGTCCTATCATGGAAAAAATAAGACATAAACAACATTTCAAGTGGTTGACCACTTGACATTTTGACATCGACAAAGATGCGATTCTTTTTTTTTTATAATGACACCCAGTTGATTTCAGTAAGAATTTGGTAACATAATAATCGACTAAAATCGAGCTCTATGGATGAATTTTTTCAAGCGATTCTGAGCCATAGTGTATAATATAAATAAGGTTGAAGTTGGCTTGTACGCGCGTGCCACGCACGATCCCGATGTGGCTCCTCAGGACTCAACGGTGGTGACCGTTTAGGAACCACATTTGGTTTCTCAGGACGATAGAGGGCTTGTTATGTTCCCTGAAAACATGTTCATTTCGCGACGGTTTGCGGTACTTCCGCAACAGCGCCTCATGTGTCGTACATCATCATCAGCCGGAAGACGTCCACTGCTGAACATAGACCTCCCCCTTAGACCGCCACGCCGAAAGACAATTCGCCACTTGCATCCATCGGTTGCCCGCGACCGTCACGATGTCGTCGGTCCACCTAGTGGGAGGCCTGCCTACGCTGCGTCTTCAGGTCCGTGGTCCGCCATTCTAGAACTTTTCTTCCACAGTGGTTATCAATTCTACGAGCGATGTGGCCTGCCCATTGCCACTTCAACTTGCAAATTTTATGAGCTGTGTCGGTGACTCTGGTTCTATAGCCGAATATCCATGTTCCGGATTTTATCCCGCAAAGAAACTCGGAACATAGCTCTTTCGATTGCTCGTTGAGTGACTCTTAGTCTCTCTAAAAGGCCAGCAGTCAAAGACCACGTTTCAGAGCCATATGTCATCACTGGCAACACACACTGGTTAAACACCCTTGTCTTGAGACACTGTGTAATTCTGGATGAGAAGATATCTCGTAGCTTCCCAAACGCTGCCCATCCGAGTTGGAATCTTCGGGCGACCTCTTTGTCAAAGTTGGACCTACCTAACTGAACAATCTGCCTAAGGTAAGTATAATGGTCTACAACTTCGAGAGTATCATTCCCAACAACAACCGGTACGGGTGCCATGTGTCGTACACTCATTGATAATAGTTTGGCGTGAGGTACCTTACCATACGGTGATAATTATTTATTGTAATTATGTGGTCTTATAGGTAATATAAAAAAAACTTTTGGAACTAAATACAACATGGTGTAAAAAACTTTTTTCAAAAAAAATTTAACCGACTTCAAAAACAACCACGAAAAAGGGTAAAATAACCTACAAAATAACTTTTCTTTCGGAAGTCGGTGGCTTTGTTTTATTATTTCGTTGTCTTTTTGCCACCGACTTCCGAAAGAAAAGTTATTTTGTAGGTTATTTTACCCTTTTTCGTGGTTGTTTTTGAAGTCGGTTAAATTTTTTTTGAAAAAAGTTTTTATTTTACTCTTTTTAGTTTAAACATTCAACCCAAATTCTTGTCAAATACATCATTTTCTTACAAGTGCACTAGAATTTTGTAATCCGTGGCACCGGTATTAATATCGCTGATGTACACATGCTAATAAAATTCCCTATCTCAAAAACTGCTGAACAGATTTTGATGAAACTTGCAGTATTCCCTAAGGTGAACGATCCCTAGTACAACAAAAAAAGAATTTTGAAAATCGGTCCACAATTGGCGGAGTAATCGCGTAACAAACACGCAAAAAGTAATGTCATCCAAGTAGCCGAAATCAATAAAAATGCTCACAAAATAAAAAGTACTGAACCAAATTGGATGAAATTTTTATGGGACCACACTGCAAGTATACCGCATCGAACAAAAAAAGAATCACACTAATCGGACTAGAAACCTCGGAGTAATCGATGTACATACATAAAAAAAAAAAAAAAAAAAAACATACCGACCGAATTGAGAACCTCCTCCTTTTTTTGAAGTCGGTTAAAAATTATTGGAATCGATTCAGTTATTGATTCTGGACAAACTATACAGCGTGAAATTCTAATGGTTGTCTTTCCGAAGCGAAATGAGTTTGTATCGGTAATACAATCGATTAATATTTATAAAAAAAAATAGACTCAACAAATGGCAGATTTACAATTGTGATCAACAAAACTCGAAAGTGACTTGAACCAACAGTAGTGCATCGCGCGATATGATACGCGGAACGCGGGCGGCCGCCTGGGTCGTTGCACTTTTAAATCAACTGATCATACTTTGAGTCCTGACTTAATAAAACACAAAACCCAATAAGTTATTCCAATTTTTCCCTTCATACTTTTACGGATTTAGGACCGTCATAAATAATTATCTTTTAAAAAGTCTGATTTAGATAATTAAGTACACTCGAGAGCAATGAATCCGGGTCACTTAAAGAATCCTAAAAATCTCGGAAACTAAAAATGCTAGTGCAAAAAATTGTATTTAATTGACAATGTAATACTCCTTAAATGAAGGTATTAAAACTTCTTAGTTAGGTATTGTAAAGTTATATCATAAAAAATCAAATTTGAAAAAGGGCCACTTTCGAAGATGGAACTACGAAATTACAGCATTTGGTTTTGCTTTTGTTTGTAATCTGTCATTTATGTGGGTACATAAACCATGTTGATAGTGCTCTATATTCATTATTCAAGCTGAAATTATGTCGCTTACGCCTGAAGAATGCACCAGAATACTTACAATGCTGGAAACCGGCCGGAGTCAGCGCGATACAGCCAGGACTGTCGGTGCGTCGCTGTCAACAGTACAAAGAGTTCTCCGACGTTACGAAGAAACTGGTTCTAACCTACGCAGACCAGGAACGGGCAGAACCAGGTGTACCACAGCTCGAGAAGACCGATACTTGGTGAACACCATGCTTCGAAATCGCTTTCTCACAGGAACTGAACTCACCAATCAGTTTCGACGCCTCGGAGGAAGTAACCCAAGTGCATGGACAGTAAGACGTCGGCTTGCTGAATCTAACTTAAAACCCCTTAGACCTGCAAACGGCCCTAAACTGGAGCGTGGGCATCGTATTTCAAGACTAAGATATGCCCAGAGCCACGTAAATTGGAGTATTGAAGATTGGTCAAAAGTTATGTTCTCCGACGAATCAAAATTTATGCTCTACAAGCACGATGGAAGACACAGAGTGTATCGAAGACCAGGGGAAAGATTCAAGCAAGCATGCATCGATGAAAAAGTAGCCTACGGTGGTGGGTCTGTACTTGTGTGGGCCGGAATTTCTTCTGAAAGTCGCACAGAGCTGGTGATCATAGAAAACGGCTCTTTAACTAGCGTAAGATATGTGGAAGAAATCCTCAATGATCACGTTGGTCCATTTATGGTCAATTTAGGTGAGGATGCTATATTTATGCATGACAATGCCCGACCTCATACAGGTAGGATTGTGAATGACTACCTTCAAGAGATGAACATTACTCGTATGGAGTGGCCAGCGCGCAGCCCGGATATTAACCTGATCGAGCATGCATGGGACGTAGGGTATCGAACCGGGAAATCCCGGTCCCGAAAATCCCGGGATTTCCCGGTTCTTGAAGTATAATTTAAGTCCCGGGAAGTGAAACTGAGAACCGGGAAATTCGGGATTTTCGGGACTCAGAAAAACAGTATAAATAATTTGTTTAAACTTGTCAATTCTTTTATAGAACAAAAGAATCAAATTGGATGTAAGGTATTTATTTACTTCGTCGTTATATACGGGATAACATGTTCAGATACAGGTGTGGTTGACAGAGAAGGTTATATCTCGAAAGCCTTTGACAGGGTCTCGAGAGAAAAAGCTTTCTTGCTTTTGGTATCCCAGTTGATTTTTGTAGCTGGATATCAGACTTTCTTAGTAAACGATCAATCAGAGTAGTCGTTGATGACTGATCCTTTGAGCTTCTGGTTATTGACTCTGGAGTTCAACAGTTACCTGTTTTCTTTGCAACTCTTATTTTGCTGCACATTTCTTACCCACTTCAGCCTGGTATTGCTGGATAGGTAGATAACAGTACTGTTTCAGTGACATACTTGCCCACTGCAAAATCCAGTGGAGATTAAGTTCATTGCTTCAGAGACACCATGGTAGAGCGAACAGATTTGATACTTAGTATCCCAGTGACCGAACAAGAAACTTCTCTCTTTTAACGCCATCAACATACAGGCGTATATTTCCTTAGTGAAGTAGGAGTAAATCGTAACTACATCTTTTATAGAGTAATTTGGACCAACTCCTATTTTTCCTGTTTCTGTAACTGATGACCTTGAGCTTCTGGGCATGGAGCTGACATCCAGTGTCAACTTTGACGTGGGCATCCTAAATAGAGTGAAGCGATACCTTACACCTGAATAGCCTATGTGCAAGCCCATTTCTGCATAAGGTGATTGCGTCGTAGTAGCCCGCGAAATTCAAATTTTCTTATGTTTTTTCTTATGCTACTGCTCCACCTGCGTCTTAACGCGTAGATTAGTACGTTAATTTAGGCGTTACGTAAATGTGGCCAACGTTTTAATGTGTTAAATTACAAACGGCATTACTAATGGCATTAAACGTTAAGCGATAGCTCGGGTGTCGGTTTTTTGGACACATCAAAGAGTTTTAGCGCGTAGTTCAGCGCGCTAAGCGATATTGGCTACATTAACGCCGTCTCATTCTGCGGGACGCGCGCGCACAGCAAGGGCGAATGTACTTTGTTTTAGGCGGGAACTGCATTTACGAGAACGACAATGGAGTGGTCGAATGAGAAAGCTTTAGAGTTTTTAGAACTTTTTCAATCAGAGCCGTGCCTTTGGAATCCAAAGCTGCAATCACATAATAAGAATCGCTCGGCAGTTAGTGATGCGTGGCTATCCGATGCGTGGTTATCCAGTCTAAAATGCATAAAATAATTTATGACGCTCATTGTTGCAACTAGTGTAACTGCTTCAAGCTCCATTGTGTGTCTTACTTTAACCTCCATTTTGACGCGTGATTTCTCGAAGAATTAACTCTTAACGGCATAGTAACCTAAATGTAGCCAATGCGCATTTTTAACGCCTTAATTAACAAGTAGTTGGCCATTATCATTAACGTTAACGCTAACCCAGGTGGAGCAGTAGCATTACGGAGTATTGCAGCAACCTTACTCAACTTAATCATTGGGATGGCTCAGATAAATACAACTTACTGCACTAGACGTAGGGGAACGCAGAGCTTCTTAGACTAATTGGCAACGTGAAACTGGTGGATGGTTACTCTACAGCTTAGCTCATCTCATCGACGCAAGCTTACCCTCTTTTCGTTTTTTTTTATTGGGTTTGCTCGTGGCTAAGATGAGACCTAAAATAGGTCGAACTCATGAATTCTACAACCTCTTTTCACCGGCCTACTTGCATTACATCTAATGTCCAGTATTGGACATCTAGATGAACTGCAAGTTTCCATCCATTTAAATTATTATAGTTAGTACAGTTACAGTGAATAGATTTGCCACCTCTGAATAGAAAAGAAACCCATGTCCATGAGGCCGACGAATAAGTTGGTTGTATGATTTTAATCAGAATAAATACTATGCCCTAAAGTAATGTTATTATTTTCATTGTTTTCTAATGCGATGGAAAAAATGAATTTTTGTCCCGAAAGTCCCGAAAATCCCGGGATTTCCCGGTTCCTTGGACGCCTGTCCCGAAAATCCCGGGACTTCCAACAAGGACCGGTTCTCGATTCCCTAATGGGACGAGCTAGGCAGATGCGTAAAACAACGAAACCCTCCCCCAATCACGCTTCGTGAGCTCAAAATTGCTCTCACAGAGGAATGGGAGAATATTCCCCAAAATCGTATAAGGAACTTGGTGTACAGCATGCCAAACCGCGTAAACGCAGTAATGGAAGCACGAGGAGGCAATACGAAGTATTAAAATTCAAGAAAATCGTAATAAAGTTCAAAAATTTCATGTTTCCTATTTTTGTTTTAAGGAGAGATCAGCAGTTTTTTCTTTATGTAATTTTGTGTTAATAAAATGTATGGTGACTCATATTTTTTTTACTTTCATTTAAGGAGTATTACATTGTCTATTAAATACAATTTATTGCATTAACCTATCATTTTTAGTTTCCGAGATTTTTAACATTCTTTAAGTGACCCGGATTCATTGCTCTCGAGTGTATTTGAGGCGTATTAAAAAAATGGAATCAACTTATTTACAATGATTTTGATTACCTAACCCACTTTTAAATGTTTATTTACGGGGTACGAGTGAGTTCTTACATTTCCCGGTAGCGGAGTAATTGTTCGAAATGCAAACCACTATGTTCAATGCACAAACGAGTACGTTTTAACTGGTTGTCTTTCAGTTTGATAAGAGTGTCTTTATAAAGTCTCACGATATTGAAAGCGTCCATTATCGCACATAACAACACGTAACGAGTTTGATGTATACCTCACAATACACCAGGCGTTTGAGCTCAGACCACGATAGACCACAGAAAAGATGTCGATAACGTATTACACTTATGACGTTCGCGGAAGGACTAAACGTAAACGCAGAGCGAACCTTTTAGCCGCGGGCGCGGCCCCCCCCTCACCCGCGCCGTCGCCGTATGCTCCGCGCCACTATGCTCGAGAGCTTATTTTGCTCTGAACATTTATTATTCACTCGCGGAGGCGCGTGAGTTTGTGTAGGTACCTACCTACGTCATGTCTAGTGCACTACTATCGATTCTCCCTCTTTCGAGTTTATGAATACTTTTTTAAGGTTTTAAAAAAAAAGGAGCTTTTTTTTAAGTTTAACTTTGTGTTTCGATAGTACTACTGATGGGTAATCATCCTGCCGTGGAAAGACAACCATTAAAAGGACATGACCAATTTTTGTATGGACGTTTGCATAGTTATTGAATTCAATGTACACTAATGATTTTTGGTGTTTTGTATTCGTGAATATTGATACATTAAATTGCAGTAAATAAAACACATCAAGAACTTGTCATTACAACAGACTAGACGAAAACAGTTTGACTAAACCTTTAGTCAGATTGCTGGCAATAAATGCATTTTTTTTACGTGGTAAAATCATCTAATGATTCCTCCCACCCCGGGCAGGGCGGGAGGGACTGTCAGACTCGTACTGACTAAAATCCACGGTGTCCTTCAGTAGCCCTTTGTTCCGGGGTCACGGTAATGAGAAAAATCCCGCGACCCCGGCAGGCTTTGGCCCTCTAGAGGGGGCCCCGTCATCATGCTGACGCTCTTTGAGGCGCGCGTGGAACACAACGCGCCGTCGACCCGGGCATGGTCCATGGTCGGACAGCGAGTTGCCCTTTACTCGCTGCCCGCATGCCCGCGCCTACGGTGGCCGGAGATCGTCTGCCCACGTCCGACGCCGTGGGCCACTGCGGCTGGGAAGGAGCGAGGACTCTGTCCTCTTCCTCACGCGGCGCGCCTCCTCTTTCGCGAGCATTACTGCTACGCAGTAGCAGGCGACCGCTTCCCACTCCGTGTCGCCCCGCAACATGGCCTCGACCAATGCCGGGCGCGAGGGGTCTCCGCCTATCGCCGTCGTGAGGACACGGCGGTGCTCTGCGCAAGCGGGGCAGTCCTGCACCGTATGCTCCACCGTGTCGTCCGGGCGATCCTCGCAGTGGTGACACCCAGACGTTTACCTCCTTCCTCATCAGACACAGGTACCTCCCAAAGCATCTGTGTCCGGTGAGGACCTGCGTCAGCCGGAAGGTTAGGACGCCGTGACGTCTATCCAGCAATAACTGCATAGACTAGGATTTGCTACATTAAAAAGGCGCTTTAATGAATTATTTATTAAAATCTGACAATAATAACAAAATACCTAGAAATTCATGTTTTTCTTTAAAGTGTATTTTATGGGTTGCCTTATTGAATGAATTTAGAATTCATCTTGCATTACTCAATATTTTTTGAAATAATTTATTTTTTTCTATTTTAGCCTTTTTAGGTTAAATAATCAACAAAAATCTTCACACTAATCGGCGTTTTTGAAAATCTACAATCCTAGTAAGCAACAAAAACTGATCTATGCGGGCCACTTTACGAGATATTCATTATTGTTATATACCAAAACCTTCCATAGAATGTAACGAATACTTCTTTTGGAAACCGCATCAAAATCCGTTCAGCCAAACGCGAGCTAATTGCGGACAAACGTGCAATGGTAACTGAAAATCTACAATCCAAGTAAGCAACAACGGATCCACGCGGGCAACGTCACGGGATATCCATTAGTGTGGTATATCAAAAACTTTTCAAGAATGTAATGAACACTTTCCTGAAAACCGCATCAAAATCGGTTCAGCTAAACGCGAAATAATCGCGGACAAACATGCAATGGGTGCTGAAAATCTACAATCCAAGTAAGCAAAAACGGATCCATGCGGGCAACGTCACGGGATATCCATTAGTGTTTTATAATTATTTAAACCTTTTTAAGAATATAATGAACACTTTCCTGAGAACGGCATCAAAATCGGTTCAGCCAAACGCGAGATAATCGCGGACAAACCTGCAATAGGCGCTGAAAATCTACAATCCAAGTAAGCAACAACGGATCCACGCGGGCAACGTCTCGGAATATCCATTAGTGTTGTATATCAAAAACTTTTCAAGAATGTAATGAAAACTTTCGTGAAAACCGCATCAAAATCGGTTCAGCCAAACGCGAGATAATCGCGGACAAACCTGCAATGGGCGCTAAAAATCTACAATCCAAATAAGCAACAAAGGTTCCACGCGGGCAACGTCACAGGATATCCATTAGTGTTATATATTAAAACCTTTTCAAGAATGTAATGAACACTTTGCTGAAAACCGCATCAAAATCGGTTCAGCCAAACGCGAGATAATCGCGGACAAACATACATATAGGTTGAACTGAGAAACTACTTTTGTTTTGAAGTTGGTTAAAAACTGACAAGTTCAGAGAGGCTAAAACCTACGCAGTAATTCATTTTTATATTTTTATTTTATAATGGTATTTACTATGTACGTGTACATGGAATTTTGATGGAATGCAATTTTTGGCCATGTCCTTTCACCCTGTATATTCAAGCTTCGCATAATACTGAAAATGTTTTATACTTGTTTTAATCTCTGTTTTTAAACGTGTGATAAAAACACTGTTTAAATTCAAACTGTTTTAAACATTTGTTTGAAAACAACTTGTTTCAGTCATGCAAACCCTGTTGAAAGACAAGGTATGTTGTAAGAAAACTTCAATACAGAAACTGTGGTTGCGCGGGTTAGCTAACTACTAATTGGCTATGACGAAAAAACGGGAATTTGACGTTCTGCCGGGAACACAGGAATTAAATACAGAACAAAATAAAGGAAGGTGGGTACAGTACCTTTTTCTCCGGAGATGGTCTTGGTGAGCGGATTCGAACTCAACTGCTGCAATGTTGCTCAGGAGCGCGTAACCGTCTTGAAGTTTTAGCTAAGAAGTGTGGGCCTCTAGCGGCGGACCCCTTTATACGCACGCACTCTCTTTTACGCGGGCGAGTACTGTGCTGGAAAGGGATGCGAGGAGAGGAGGTCACAGCCAATCAGATTAGTCGTTCAATGTCATGAAGTGTGAAACAGATTTAATCGTTATGTCTCACAGCGTAACCAAACTGTATAACATTCATGTCAGAGGTTATCAAAATCAAAATCAAAGCGTTTATTTTAGGTCATTACAGGCACTTTTGAATTGTCAAAAGACATTAAATAAAACTAGTACACAAATAGTTATGGTGCTACAGTCCCAGTCACAAGACATAAAAACTGTGAAAGTACCTTATGTGCTCATTCCAAAGGGTAGATCTCTATGGAGAAGAATGAGCAAGAAACTCCATGGACACTCTTTTTCAATCGCCTAAATTATTACAGAACTTTTTATCATCATCAGACGGTACATTATGTGAGAACGATGTGGCAAGTTATTAGTGTCCATAGTAAATATAAAAGACAATTCGAAAATAAAGTTAGGTATTAATAATTAAAATAGACCGTGGCAGCTAAGAGATGACCAGTCTCAACTGACAGCGCCCGTTCACGAACATGACACATCTATCATTAAAATATATGTTTTATGTTACGTATAACAAAATACAAGAAAACAAAAACTACAATTTATTTACAAACGTCATCATAACCAAAACTAAGTTAAATAACTACAACAACCAACCTAATTTCAAGTAAAACTAAATTCTTAATAAATCTAAAACCTACTTCGACATAACGCTCTTTTTCTTTCGGGGAACTTTCGGAAGACCTCTAATGAATGGGTCTGAGCTGAGTAAGTCTGTTATGTAAAATGAAAATGGAACCCTTGGTTACTTAACTGTTATGCTGCAAGACCTGCATTTAAAAAGTTAGTGATTAAAGGATTTTAAAAACCCAAATCACATATCACACCTGTTTCCGTCGCGGCGATGTGCGTTACTCAAAACGCTGAGGAAATGACACCTTTTAATGTATTATGTATGGATTTCAATATGTAATATTCAGTTTAAACCTCAACGTCGGATATATCCGACAAATATTTTGGGAACCATTACGTCAGTCGGATATATCCGACAAAGAATATTCACGTTGTTTTGTTTGATTCTATTGCATCTATTCTATATCTCTCCGTTTATGTAGATAGACAGATATAATACTTTTTATTGTACACCATAATATTTTACAAATCGGAGCTTGTTAGCAAAGAGGAGCAGAAAGAGAGGAACTTGTAATTCAGATTCGTAGCCTGGCGCTGGGGGCACGACAATTGATATGAAGTCTGGCGGTTAAACGACGGCGATAGGCGGCGACCTCTCGCGCCCGGCATTGATAGAGGCCATGCTGCGGGGCGAGACGAAATGGGAAGCGGTCGACTCCTTCTGCGAAACAGTCATACCGGCGAAGGAGGAGGCGGGCCGCGTGAGTGAGAGGACAGCGTCCACCTCACAGCCCAGCGGCGACGGACATCGCAAGACGATCTTCGGCCACCGTAGGTGCGGACATGCGAGGTTTAGCAAGTGTAACGAACACACAGCGCCATCTAGTAATCAAAGCACTATGATGAGCGGCTACAAAAACAAGAAGACAGCAAGTAAAGATGACCTCTGTGGACATGTGATGCCATCTACAATCTTTCGAGTTCAACTATCTGCGCCAGCGCCACCCGGCTTGTCATCTGCACCACAACTACAAACAACTATGTGTGAAGATTAAGCACACAGACAAACCATCCACCTTTATAAGCAGAGCTGTCTTCAAACAAATCATCATTCTACTGGCTAGAGGATCAGAGTTCGGTAGCCACGCAGCCAATTCTGAACCTAAGTACAACTAACTCCAGTTCGATAGCCTAGCGGTCTCTGGAATTAGCCAGCTAGGGGAGGTCTGAAGGGCGATAGCCACGCAGTCCCCTTTCATCCCTCCACTTAGGGTTGCAACTATATTGATTTGTTTATAATAAATAATGTAACAGTGAAGTTGCCAATAAATAAATAATATCATCAAGATCACCGGGGCTTTAATTTAACAACCAGCAACCCTACACAAGTATATTTTGAGGAGTGATTTCTAACGTAAGATGCCGTAGGGGAGCCCATACGAGCGGCGAGTAATGGGCGACTCGCTGTCCGACCATGAACCATGTCCGAGTCGACGGCGAGTTGTGTTCCACGCTCGACTCCAAGTTAATCAGCACAATGACGGGATGGCGATCATTAGAGGGCCAAAGCCTGCCAGGGTCGAGAGGCTAACGAATACCGTGACCCCGGAACATAAAGGGCTATTGAAGGACACCGTGGATTTTAGTCAGTACAAGTCTGACAGTTCCTCCTGTCCTGCCCTGGGTGGGAGGACTCATTTGATGATTTTGCCACGTAAAAAAAAAACTGTGTTTGACGGACTAAACTGATTTTCAATTTATTTAAGTAGTGAACTACCCTATTTTGACAATCTTCTACGTTTCGAGCTCTTAGACAAATCTTTCCTGGGACGTCCCCGTTTGCAAGATAGACCGGGCTTGTTCGCGTTTTCTTGAATGAACTTCTCATTGAACCTTACTAAATCGACACATTCAATTTCATTTAACCAATTCGAGTACTTCAGCAAAAATTTTGATTTACTTCTAGAGACAATTTTCCAATATCTATCAATACTTTTACATAAATTGAGTATCTTATTATCTAAGTTCCTAATGTCGACATTTTCGAGCTCCAGTGTAGCTAGAAGAGTTCCCAACACGTGTTGATGTTTCTGAGGAACAGTTCCAGATATGGCACACCAAATCTCAAAGAAATGCATCCTTGATAAAGAATATTTAATCAAAGTACCTGAAAAAAATAAAATAATTTACAAAATGTTTCATTGACCGCGCTACGCTAGAGCTCGGACACACTTCACCGTCTTCCTACCCCCCATGCGCACTTCGACTCATGTCCACACACACTTCACCGTCCTTCCACCCCCCGTGCGTACTTTGACTCGCGTCCGGGTTCTGGACTCAAAATCCGGGGTTTTCACGCGTCTTGTCCTGGTTTTCAGATTTTAGAGATGGCAACCCTAATTATAAGGACATTTAGATTTACAAATTTTGCATGTTATTTCTTTCTTATACCTCTGACCATCACTGAGGCAATACAAGTTTTATAAGGCACAGCATTTTTTAGTTTCCTTGAATAGTCCCAGAATGTCCCCAACAAATATCAAACAAACGCAATCAAAACTTGACATTTTTCTCATCGATATGTGAAAAAATACCTTTGTTATAATTATAACAATTCCGTAATTACATTTGTAGATACATTTTTTTTTAATTTGCGGATCGCGATCGTAATTTCATGTCTAAAGACCCCGAGCGAAACTAAATAGTGACCCCCGATGTAAACACAAAGGCTTTTTTGACCGGTGTTAGCCGATTCCGCGACGATATATATGGGTGCACCCTAATTTGATGACGAAATTTTTGCATTTATGACCTAAAACGAAACCACCATGCACCTTAGGCAGTGGCTAGCGGGCAGCAAGTAATGTATAGCTCGCTATTCGATCAAGGACAAGACCCGACTAGAAGGCGTGTCGTGTTCCATGCGCTGCCTAGGGAGACTGATGGGACCTCCATAGGGTCAAAGGCCTATCAAGACGCGGCTGAAAACGCGGGCACAAGCTCATTGATCGTTGATGGATGGAACGAATAGAATATTTGTATGATCTACAAGTTGTTCCAGGTCTAGGTGTATGTGAGTTTATATGTTTGTAAACACACCCCACGACACAGGAGAAATTCTTAGTGTGGGAAACATTTTAAAATATCGTTGGTGTGCTTGCCAAAGCTAATTTTAGATTACTTTATTTTTTATTGTTTTTAAGGACACAGATATTGCACATGTTTCAGGTATTTAAAGTGTCTTTGAAATTTTTGGTATTATTTTTCAAATGACTGTTTTTGCCAGCAAAGTTTTAACAAAAATTAATTCTCTCTAGCGAAATGAAAAATTCCAAAATGCACATGTCAGCTTTGGCAAGCTCACCAACAATATATGTATAAGGAACATACCACTTTGAAGTTCCTGCTCTGGTTCAATACTCTCATTCTCTTCCTCACAATCATCTTGAAATTCTTCTTTGATATAATAATGTTCTTCCTCAAATTCAATACTTTCATTTTCTTCTTTAATATCATACTGTTCCTTCTCGGGTTCAATACTCTCATTTTCTTCCTCACAGTCATCTTGTAATTCTTCTTTGATATCAAGATGTACTTCCTCGTGTTCAATACTATCATGTTCTTCCTTATGATCATCTTGTAATTCTTCAATAATATTACGATATTCTTCCTCAGGTTCAATACTCTCATTTTTTTCCTCACAATGATGTAGTAATTCTTCTTTGATATCAAGACGTTCTTCCTCAAGTTCAATACAATCATGTTCTTCCTTTTGATCATCTTGTAATTCTTCTTTGATATTATCGCTTTCTGATTGACATTTATTAAGTACATAGTCAACATGCATTGTTGGAGTAATAATAAACCCATTGAAAAATTCCCTTTCATCTTGGTTTATTCTTGATTTCGTCTGAAAACAGTGTTATAAAATGATCAGTCAAGTTTTGTGTTTTCTTCAAGTCACATTTATTAAATACACAGTTAACATGCATAGTTGGAGTTATAATACATAAACCCATTGAAAACCTCTCTCTCATTTTGGTTTATTCTTGGTGTTGTCTGTAAACAGTTGTTAAAAATGGTAGGTCAAATGCTGATCGCAGTCACTTCAAGCTATCCAAATGTTTACTTTACTGTGTGAGAGTCACCATTATTTATTAACAGTTCAGTGAATTTGGAAATGAAATGAATGATCTTAAATGGGAGATAAAATAAACAATATACTGTCAAAACACATGTATAATACAGAATTATTACACAGAATGTCTGATTTCTAAAAAAAAAAGTCAAACATGACACAATACGGAACTTCGCCCGCTAATCTTATTCTTGACAGGCACGTTGGTCTAGCTAGTGGTTAGTGACCCTGACTACTATGCCGGAGGTCGTGGGTTCGATTCCCACCCAGGACAAATGTTTGTGTCATGAGCATGATCGTTTGTTCTGTCTGGGTGTAATTTATGTATGTATTTAGAAATATATGTATAAGTATGTTTATCAGTTGTCTAGTACCCATAACACAAGCTCTGCTTAGCTTGGGACTAGATGGCATTGTGTGACAGCTGTAAGTATTATTATTATATTAATCCCCTCCGCCTTGTTGCTTATGTCACACAGATCAAAAGCACGTTTAAAACTGGTGAACAAATAAAGGGTTTCGAAAATCCCTCCAGTACTTTTAGAGTCTATTCAATACATACTACACGGAGCCTAGGTCAGTGTCAAATAGAGTTGAGAAACCCTATTACTTGAGCCACACATAAAGGCCTGTCCGCACACAACAGTGCCGACATGTTCCGTACCGTGACGTGACGTGATCAGTGCCTTATCTATCAGTGTCAGTGAAAAATATTGTACCATACATTTTGTACGACGCTATCCGTACTCATCAGTGTCAGTGCCATTGAGTGATCTTCATTCACTCGTATATATGAACAGCACATCACGAAACGGTACGTGTCAGCACTGTTGTGTGCGGATAGACCTTAATACTTTAATAACAAGTGCTACAGAACAAAAGTCAAACCTCACCTCATCATCCTCATTCAACATCTGAGTGAACAGCTTCTCAGCTTCCAGACATTTCCTCTGCAATTGACAGCATTGCTTTAGTCTAGTGTAGCAGAAGACACAAGCGAGCATCGGTCTACTGTCTTCAGTTATAAACTGCAACAAAAGTATTGATAAATTAAGTACCTAATCGTTTTGTGAAGTGTTTTTTTGTACGATAAAAAAAATCTTCTTATATATAAAATTTCCGTGTTACAATGTTAGTTACCGTACTCCTCTGAAACGGCTTGACCTATTTTTATGAAATTTGGTATATATATTCAGTAGGTCTGAGAATCGGCTACTATCTATTTTTTTTTTTAATTATATGCCTAAACAACGTTTGGGGGGTCAGCTAGTAGTTTCTACAAATCTAGCTTAAATGTATCTTTTGTAAAGTGAATCTTTCTCGTATGTTATACAAATATCTGGTTGACCGAGCTTCGCTCGGTTTTTAAAATGTCTATATCGTGGGAACCGAGCTTTTCTCGAACCTGGGACCTTGATAAATCGATTCCTTGAGCCGAAAAACCTCTAATCTGTAACTTTCAGGAAAATCCTTGGAGCAGTTTCCGAGATCCTGATTATATATAAATATACAAGAATTGCTCATTTAAAGATATTAGTTAAATAACAAACTAATCAAGCTTTGAGTGTAGAGTGGATTTACTTACTGTAATATCCGTCAGTTTCTCATAAAGTTGATGCAATTCCACATTGGTAATCATATACATGCGAACATCTTCCACTAAACATATCCTACACATTTGTAGCTTTTCAATTTTCATATTGAAATATCTACTATTTTATTTACTATTTAATTAATGAAAACAATGCCGAGGAGCACAGATTGCCGAGCACAGACTAAATATAGAGTATACACCAGGGTCCTGTAACTCAGTAAGTTTGCATTTTGTTCTGGGCTATAATTCTGTAACTGGACATTAGATGGCATGACTGTCTCAATAAGAGGTTTCACTGCGAGTTTTCGCCGCCAGGGGCGCCACAAGCACATTGTTGTGTATTTCAAGTTATTCTTATAGTAAATCATACAAAAAATGTTTTTATTTAATAATGCAGTGTTGTAACAAAAACAAGTTGCTTGTTATAATAAAGGGGTTCATTTTATTCCATAAAGACCCATAAATAAGAAAAAAATAATGTAATCTTGAATGGCCATCCATGTTATCACTTAATTTCATTCCTTTTACGATATTTGCATCGAATCTAAAACATAAATTATTGAATTTTTATACTGATCAATTCAAATTTTATTAGTATGTAAATCACGAAGTAACATCTTAGAAAATCATGCAATTCTACTAAATAGGTACTACATCCTCAACAAGTATGATTGGAAAATTCACAAAATCATGAATAGGTGAGTACAATTAATTATTGTACAATAAAAGTTCAAGTAATAATAATATAACATTTATAAAAATCGTACCGTTAACAAATAGTTATTTATGTATTATATTTAGTTAAAGTTACAGATGGTAAATTTGTATCTGCGTTGATATCCTTAAATCGGGATTTTTCGAGCATAAATAAAGATTTCGTTTCACTGTCTTCATCTTCTGTCGAAAGATTAGGTTTTACACAAAAACTATATTTTTTCTCATATGAAATCAGCCTGAAACGATAATTTTATATGAATAAATACTGGTATTTATCACGTTATCATCGTTCAGGCAATTTTTTTTTTTCAAAGTAATTTGTTCTAGTCATTCTTATCTTTCAATTAGGTATGTTTGTTCCCTTGTAGCGAAGCACCACGAACTCGTAATATACTTATTTTTTAATTAAACGATAGTTAAAACATCGTACTTTTCCATCTTTTATTTGATTTTACAAAATTTAACTTATTTATTCTTTATTAGTAAACACGTATGTCAAAATTGGCGGCATTGAAGTTTTCGTTGACGAAATTAAGTGCTGGTGGCGCCATCTGAGCCGAGCTTTGCGTGATACCACCCATTTCATCTATACTGAAATACAAATAAAAAAAAAGAAATATTGTTCGAAGATCTATAAAATTTTAACTGTTTTGTTAAAAGGAAAATTAAATAAAATGAAAACAATATTGTATAAAATATTTCTATGACAACACTGACCCGTAGTAAAATAATGATACGTTTCATTTTACGCACGCATTAAAACACAAAACCGAAGTAAATTGACATATTCATTGTGATAATTTTTATTTCTTGCTCTCAAAGAAATATACTGAGCTGTAATTAAAACAACTATTTAAATTTTAGACTTATTGTAAATTTATAAAATAGTTTTCAAATTACAATTTCAAGTCAAATATTGGCACTGCAAAAAATGTTTGTTAAGGAACTTCAATGTCGGCCATTCCGAAATTGTTGTTTTTGTTACCATGGTAACCTGTCTTGTGTCAACTTGTGTCAAACTCGATATTTTATGTTGTGTTTGATGTATTTAGAAAGTTTTAACCGTGAATTTCATTTACGTCCTGGATAGTGGCTATGTTATTTGAATTATTATGGATTCATTGTGTTCTTTTTACCCGACTGCGCGACGCAAAGAAGGGTAATTACTCGTGCAGTGCCCATGCATTCTCTTGGACTCTGGAGTTTTTCATTGCGAATTTCCTGTGACCTAGTGTTATCAGTTGTGTGTTAAGTTGTTTGTTTAGTTTCTACAAACTTAATAAAATGTTGTAATACTCAATTTTGTGTTATATTCTAAACAAAATAAACATTAAATTATTATAAGTGAAGAAAGAAAGGGATAGCTATATAGCTATCCCTTTCTAGGATACTGCACATAAATGTGTGTAATATGTATGTATCTATAGACACACACATGCACTGCAAGTTCTGTAACTCCACATCAGATGGCGCTTGTCGTTGAGGTCAAGTGAAGTCTCTATACCCCTATATACAAATATACTCTATGGTATACACTCAGACGGCAATCTTCGAACAAAAAATAACGACCAATAGAAAGTGCAAGAATTCAGATTGACAAGCACAGATTATACAGAAATTCTTGAACAGGTCAAATGAAATGACTTTTTAAAAGCAACTATTACGATTTTAGATACAGGCCTTTTGTCTTTTCCGTATTTGGACCTCAGGCTTTTGTCACAGATATTTTGTTTGATTATTGTACTGATTGGTTTTGGTCAACCATATGTCAGAGCAATCATTACTTGAATAATTCTCAAGTAATGATTGTTCTGACATACGATTGACTGTAGATTACAAAAAAAAAACAGGTCTAAATAAAACAAAGAAATATAATTATAATGCTTCAAATTAGAGGCAAACCCAAATTCAATTCGCCCGGAGGACACGGTGGAGCATACGGTGCAGGACTGCCCAGCTTGGGCGGAGCACCGACGTGTCCTCACGGCTGCGATAGGCGGAGACCTCTCGCGCCCGGCATTGGTTGCGGCCATGCTGCGGGGCGAGACGGAGTGGGAGGCGGTCGCCTCCTTCTGCGAAGCAGTAATGCTCGCGAAGGAGGAGGCGGGCCGCGCGCGAGAGAGGACAGTGTCCTCCCTCCGCCCCAACCGCGGTGGTGCACGCCCGCGGCGACGGACGTCGCAAGACGATCTCCGGCCACCGTAGGCGCGGGCATGCGGGCAGCGAGTAAAGGGCAACTCGCTGCCCGACCATGGACCATGCCCGGGTCGACGGCGCGTTGTGTCCCACGCGCGCCTCAAAGAGCGTCATAATAATGACGGGGCCCCCCTCTCAGAGGGCCAAAGCCTGCCGGGGTCGCGGGATTATTTCCTTACCGTGACCCCGGAACATAACAGGCTACTGAAGGACACCGTGGATTTTAGTCAGTAGAAGTCTGACAGTCCCTCCCGCCCTGCCCGGGGCTGGAGGACTCATTTGATGATTTTGCCACGTAAAAAAAAAAAAAAAAAAACCCAAATTCAATACATAACAGAAAATTAAAAGAATAAATCTTACACAAAAAGCTTCTACTCAGTCGCAGAAGACTTAAGCCTGTATTGTATTACAGAATGTCACTCAATACTCAAGTATTACTTAAAACTAGATTCAAGGCATTTGATTGGTTGAAATCTATATTTAAATAGAGATCAGTGCTTGAGTTTCGTTCTGTAATACGGGCCTTAGAATAAAACATTGGTTAAATAAGATACTTAAATAATTATTCATAACCACAGAAATATTACTTACTCAAGGAAGCACATATGCTCACACACATAATCATAACAAAAAATAAATTATGTATACACCGTGTTCTTCACGTTATCCATAAACTTTAGCAAATACTTCTATGGCTTTTACAAATCAAATCCAACAAAGGAAGTAGTACTTAAAAAGGCTTCGTTACAAAGATATTTGTAATTTCATTTAATGAAATTTAATTGAGCTATGCAGTGAGAAAGTATCTTAATTTGGCCTATGTTGCCGCTTAGTGCAATTAAAATGATAAATCTATCAAATACTATTTGCATTTCATTTACACGTACGAGAGGAACCCGAGAGTTAGCGAAGAAATACGATCATTTGCGATAACGAATCTTTCAAAGAGATTAAACTGGTCGCTATGGATACCTAAGTTGTTATTTGTCATTGTTTGTCATGCATGATTTTAACTGTCAGGATTATTGTTTATTGTAATTTGCTTTTGGGTTTCCGACTAATTTAATCAATCATTTTGATTACAACTTTCACTATGCCGCACGAATATTCTGCTCAACACCAAGCTGATATTCACTTCGTCTACGGTTTCTGTGACGGAAATGCTACAGCAGCTGTGCGAGAGTACCAACGGCGATTCCCTGGTCGGCGCGTTCCTGATATACGAACATTTATTAACATACACAGGAGATTTTGTGAGATCGGAATTAGACCACGCCGCCCTGAACGAGCAATCAATTTGAGCGTCGCTCAAGAAAACAGAATAATGAACCTTATTATTCATGATCCTACACTCTCAACGAGACGCGTTGGGAGAATCGTGGGTGTATCTCATAAGCTAGTGTGGAAACTGTGGAAAAGATATGGTTTGCATGCCTACCACTACAGAAAATCCCAAGGCATAATACCACCTGATCACTTCTCAAGAATTGTTTTTTGCCAGAGAATGAATCAAGAACTGATAAATAATCCAATACTGCTTCAAAAAATTCTTTGGATGGATGAAGCCCAGTTTACAAGAGCGGGAGTATTCAATTCCAAAAATCAAGTGCAGTGGCATGAGAGCAACCCGAATTTACATTGGCAGGCGTCACATCAAACTGAATTCTCTGTAAACATGTGGGCTGGTGTTTTTAACAATCAGCTGATCGGCCCTATTGAGATTCCCCACCGCCTAAATGCTGACAATTACTTAGAGTTCCTAAGAAACGTCACTAGCTTCGAATTTTTCGAACAAGTGGATCTTCAAACTCTGCGAACCATGTGGCTCCAACATGATGGGGCCCCTGCACATTATGGCACACAAGTGCGTGAATATTTAAATGCAACGTTTCCTGGCCGTTGGATTGGACGAGGTAGCACAAATATCGCATGGCCAGCTAGGTCCCCAGATCTGACTCCTTTAGATTTTTATGTCTGGGGAACCTTAAAGGAGAAGGTGTACTCCGTACAAATTCAGAACCGTGAACAGCTCTTAGATAGAATATCTCAGGCTGCTGAACAAATAAGACAAATGTCTGTAAATTTAAATGGCCAAATTAGGACTCGTTTGAATATTTGTGTCGAAAAAGAAGGTGGTCATTTCGAAAACTTTTTACATTAAATTTATTTTTTGCTTTTTATAGTTTATTTTTTATTAATAAAAATATTTTTGAATGACATTACGGCTGACGTAGTTGTCTAACCTACAGTGTTATATCACAGTATAAATATCTACAGTAGTGGATCTCGGCCGCATGATAGAAATAAATACCTACAGCCGCGCGGTACGTAAACATGCGTTAGGGCTGTCCGACGCCCGTCTCCAGCATTTTAATTACATTTGCCTACTTTCTGTTTGTATTTAGTGTTGTGATTGTAAATATACTTTTCTTATATTTAAGTAAACAAATAAAATACTTTGTATATTAAAAAGGAAGCGTTCAATAAAAATGCGTGTTGTTTTTTATTAATAGATTTAATTTAAAAACAAATGTTTGTTTGAAAAACAAATTGTGCTTATAAATGACAATGGGCAAAAGTGGTCCAAGATCCTCCACTTATGACACTTATGGGAAATGAAAGAACATAGTTGTGACATAATTCTGGCAAAAGATTATCGAAATCTGTCCTGGGTTTCTTTTTTTATTTCCGTTTAAAAGTGACTACCTAATCTAACCTAACCCAACTTTTTTCATTCAGCTGTAAATGATGCCCGACGCATACTGAACCATCTGGGAAGGCGGTTGGCTTATATGTTTGACTTACACCGACTGAAAATACCAATGAGACCTTAAATAGCTAACCTAACCTAACTTTTTTTGTTCAGCTACAAAAGATGCCCGACGCACAGTGAACCATCTGGGAAGCCGGTTGGCTTATGTGTGACTTGGACCCACTAAAAATACCAACGAGACCTTAAATTGCTAACCTAACCTAACTTTTTTTGTTCAGCTGTAAATGATGCCCGATGTATACTGAACCATCTGGGAAGGCGGTTGGCTTATGTTTGACTTACACCGACTGAAAATACCAATGAGACCTTAAATAGCTAACCTGACCTAACTTTTTTTGTTCAGCTAAAAATGATGCCCGACGCACAGTAAACCATCTGGGAAGACGGTTGGCTTATGTGTGACTTGGACCCACTAAAAATACCAACCAGACCTTAAATAGCTAACCTAACCTAACTTTTTTTGTTCAGCTAAAATGATGCCCGACGTATACTGAACTATCTGAGAAGGCGGTTGGCTTATGTGTGACTTCGACCCACCACAAGTACGAACAAAACTTTAAATAGCTAACCTAACCTAACGTTTTTTGTTCAGCTAAAAATGATGCCCGACGTGTATACTGAACCATCTGGGAAGGCGGTTGGCTTATATGTGACTTCGACCCACTAAAAATACCAACGAGACCTTAAATAGCTAACCTAACCTAACTTCTTTTGTTCAACTAAATATGATGCCCGACGCACACTAAACTATCTGGGAATGCGGTTGGATCATGTTTCACTTACACCCACTTAAAATACCAACGAGACCTTAATTAGCTATTTAAAAAGCTAACCTAACCTAACTTTTTTTGTTCAGCTTCAGCAGACCTTAAGGTCTCGTTGGTATTTTAATGGGTCCAAGTCACACATAAGCCAACCGCCTTCCTAGATAGTTCAGTATACGTCGGGCATCATGTTTAGCTGAACAAAAAAAGTTAGGTTAGGTTAGCTATTTATTTATGGTCTCATTGGTATTTTTAGTGGGTCCAAGTCACACATAAGCCAACCCTCTTCCCAGATGGTTCACTGTGCGTCGGGCATCATTTTTAACTGAAAAAAAAAAGTTAGGTTAGGTTAGCTATTTAAGGTCTCATTGCAGTATTTTTTGTCGGTGTAAGTCAAACATAAGCCAACCGACTTCCCAGATGGTTCAGTATGCGTCGGGCATCATTTACAGCTGAATGAAAAAAGTTAGGTTAGGTTAGCTATTTAAGGTCTCGTTGGTATTTTTAGTGGGTCCAAGTCACACATAAGCCAACCGCCTTCCCAGATGGTTCAGTATACGTCGGACATCATTTTTAGCTGAACAAAAACAGTTAGGTTATGTTAGCTATTTAAGGTTTTGTTGGTATTTTTAGTGGATCGAAATCACACATAAGCCAACCGCGCCTTCCCAGATGGTTCAGTATACGTCGGGCATCATTTTTAGCTGTCAAAAAAAGTTAGGTTAGGTTAGCTATTTAAGGTTTTGTTCGTATTTTTAGTGGGTCGAAATCACACATAAGCCAACCGCCTTTCCAGATGGTTCAATATACGTCGGGCATCATTTTTAGCTGCACAGAAAAAGTTAGGTTAGATTAGGTAATTAAGGTCTGGTTGGTATTTTTAGTGGGTCCAAGTCACACATAAGCCAACCGCCTTCCCAGATGGTTCAGTATGCGTCGGGCATCATTTTTAGCTGAACAAAAAAAGTTAGGTTAGGTTAGCTATTTAAGGTCTTGTTGGTATTTTTAGTGGGTCTAAGGCACGCATAAGCTAACCGCCTTCCCAGATGGTTCAATATGCGTCGGGCATCATTTACAGCTTAACAAAACAAGTTAGGTTAGGTTAGGTTTGAATAGGTAAGGTTAGGTTAGGTTAGGTTAGGTTAGGTTAGGTTAGGTTAGGTTAGGTTGGGGGACCCCCCACAGAGTTTGCGTCCACGTCGCGTCCCCTGGAAACGACCCAGTTCTGACCACCGTAACGGAGTGGCAGACTGGGTACGGCCAAAGTTCTCTGTGACTCGAAGCTCTTTACCTTGCCTTGTTGAGCTACGACCTGCTGTTTTATTGTGATGCCGAAAGACCCTGCGCGGGACGCCTGCGGGCGATTTTTAAAACAAAAAGGCCCTTCTCAGGGCCAACCCAAAGGCCCTTCTAAGGGCCAACCCAAAGGCCCTTCTCAGGGCCAACCCAAAGGCCCTTCTCAGGGCCAACCCAAAGGCCCTTTTCAGGGCCACTCCGACGCTGGGGCGTCAGAGGCTAGCCGCGCGCCGTCTGCGGCTAGCTTCTTTGGTGAGGCGGATGAGTCGTCGGACGACTCTGTTGTCCGAATGTCGGACACCGACGACTCTCGTGCCAGGAAGCGGGTCCACCAGAGCGGTGGCTCCGGGGGCTCTTCAGCCTCGGGTAGGGCGAAGCCGAAGGCAAAAAAGCCGACGGCCGTTGCGGACACCCATGCCGTTGGGCTCGCGGACGCCCAACGCCAGTTGGGTCTGGCTAGGCGGCAGAAGCTCCTACAAGAGCTGGAGGAGCGGATTGTGGCGAGCGAAAACCGGGCGCTCGCCGCCCGGGCTAAGTCCGGGTACGGCGCGTCCCGCGTTGTGTACGCGGACCACTCCCTCGCAGAGCTCGAGAAAATGGCGGAAGAGGACGAGCAGGAGATCGTGGAGGTCGCCACAAAGTCCTCCCACCTGAAGGGGACCTTCCAGAAGGCCCTCAAATGCCGGGCCGCGAGCCTTCGCGGTGTCATCGCGGAGCTGGTCAGGCGAAAGGCCAGCGACGAGACGCGGCAACTGCAGGCGAAGGTCGGTCGCCTGCAGTCGGAGGTCGACCAGCTTCAGAAGAAGCTGGCCGAAGCCACGGGCCAGCCGCAACAAGCTGGTACGAGCGCTGCGAGAGAGGGCCCTACCTCCAACCTTGAGGATGTAATCCGCAAGGTTGTGATGGAAGAGAGGGCCTTCACGAGGGCCTGCTTAGCAGGAATTGAGGACCGGCTCCTGCCGGAGAAACGCCTCCGACCGCCGCTTGCGGCGGATAAACGGCAGAGCGAGCAGGGGCCGTCCTCCTCTCAGGCGGAAGATGCCCTTCTCCCCTCTACCACACCTGTCAACGAGTGGACGGTAGTGGGCCGCAAGGGGAAGGGCAAGGGTAAGAAGACGGCAACAGTCGTCCCTGCCGGCCGGGCCACTGCCGCCCCTACCGCTCCCAGCCAGTCCCAGAAGACCGGCAACGGGAAAGGCAAAGCGAGGGGAAAGGGGAAGCTAGTCCCTCCAAAAACTGCGGCCGTCGTGGTGACGCTCACCACGGAGGCTGCGGGGCGAGGAGAGACATACGCGTCCCTACTGGTGCGGGCGCGTGCCAATGCCGATCCCGCTCAACTCGGGATCGGCAATGTCTCCTGCAGGCGGACCCAGGCCGGGGCTCGGATATTCGAGTTCCCTGGGGCGGAGGGTAGTGCCCACGCAGACCTCTTCGCAGCCAAGCTGCAAGAGGTCATTGCGGACTCGGCGAAGGTGGCTCGGCCGGTCAAGTTGGCGGCCATTGAGGTGACGGACCTCGACGATTCCGTCACCAAGGAGGAGGTGGTGGCTGCGGTCGCAGCGGTGGGGGGCTGTGGCGTCGCGGCGGTCCAGGGCCGGGACATAAGACCCGGCCGCGGTGGCATGGGTAGCATTCGCCTCGAGTGCCCAATCGCCGCTGCCAAAGCCGTCCTTGCGAAGGGACGGCTTACAGTCGGGTTCAGTTCGGGTGCAGTACGGGCACTCGAAGAGCAGGCGCTGCGGTGTTTCCGGTGCTTCGGCATCGGACACACCCGGCCGCTGTGTCCGTCCACGGTAGACAGGACGGACGCCTGCTACCGCTGCGGCAAGGAGGGGCACAAAGCCGCCTCCTGCAAGGCCGCCACGCCGCACTGTGCGGTCTGTGCCGCCAGTGGCCGCCCGGCGGCCCACGTCATGAGGGGGAGGAACTGCAATCCTCCCCCTAAGCGGGGCAAAGCGCAGGCACCGTCCGGGCCTGCTAGTATTGCTGGCGCCGTCGTTCCTGCGGCGGCCGTGGAGGGGGGTGCGATGTCCGACTGATGGATACGGTCGAACATCGCATCCTTCAGGCGAACGCCAACCACTGCAGGGCAGCCCAGGACCTGCTGATGCAGTCTATGGCTGAGTGGTTGGTGGACTTGGTGGTGGTCGCCGAGCCATACTCGGTCCCTGGCCGTTGGCTGGGCGACCGAGACGGCCTCGTGGCGCTTGTAACGCGGTCTTCCACAGACTCCCCTCCCCTCTCGCTCTTAGAGAGGGGACCGGGATACGTGGCCGCCGCGTGGGGAGAGATAGTGGTTGTTGGGGTTTATTTCTCCCCAAACCGCCCTCTCTCGGACTTTGAGGACTTTCTCGAAGTCCTCACCGCAGTCATAGGGAGGGTGGCGCCACGCCAGGCTATGGTGGTCGGCGACCTGAACGCCAAGTCGGTGGCGTGGGGCAACATAGCCAGTAGCTGCAACGTCCGGGGACGCGCCGTCGAGTTTTGGGCGGCCTCATGCGGTGTGTCCCTCCTCAACAGGGGGGCAGTCCACACATGTGTGCGGCAGCAGGGTGGGTCGGTGGTGGACGTGTCGTTTGCCACCCCGGCACTGGCCGCCCGCGTTGTCAACTGGCGGGTAGAGATGGCGGAGACGATGTCGGACCACAGATACGTGCGGTTCGACATCTCTGCCCGGGGGGGAGCGGTGGCCCGCTCTGGGCAATCCCCCTTCCCGCGTTGGGCTCTCACCCGTCTGGACCGGGAGGCAGCCAAGGAGGCGGCCTTCCTCCAGGACTGGCTGTCGCCCCCTGGCGAGGTCCGGGACGTGGACGTCGCAGCGGTTCGGCTGAGGGAGTCCCTGACCGAGGTGTGCAACTCCAGCATGCCCCGGTCTCGCCGTCCGCCTCCCCGTCGTGCCGTCTATTGGTGGACGGAGGAGCTGGCGGGGCTCCGGGCCGCCTGCGTGGCGGCCAGACGGGCCTTTGCACGGAGCCGACGGCGCAGCGCCCGAAATCAGGCCGAAGAGGATCGCCTCTACGCCTCTTATCGGGAGGCGACGGCGGTCTTCAAGTCCGCGATGGGGGCCGCCAAGGACTCGGCGAGGGCCGAGATGCTGGAGGGTCTCGACAGGGACCCTTTTGGTAGGCCATACAGGGCGGCGCGGAGCCAACTGCGCCCCTGTGGTCCCCCATTGTCGGAGACCCTCGAGCCGTCGTTGCTGGATGGGGTGGTCCGGTCCCTGTTTCCGCGCAGGACCGACTTCACCCCACCAACGATGGACCCCCCGCAAGGGGCGGCCCCGCCGGAGGAGGAGGTCCCCCCGGTGACGGCGGCGGAGATCGGGGCGGGGGTTCTAAACCTCCGCAAGAAGAAGACGGCCCCCGGACCAGACGGCGTCCCCGCACGGGTGGTAGCTATCGCCGCCTCCCAGATGGAGGACAGGTTTCGGGACCTCTTCAGCGCGTGCTTTGCGGCTGGGAGGTTCCCGAAACTGTGGAAGGAGGGGCGGCTTTGCCTCCTCCGTAAGGAGGGACGCCCGGCGGACTCCCCCTCGGCATACCGACCCATCGTCCTGCTCGATGAGGTCGGCAAAATGTTTGAGGGGATCGTCGCTGCCCGGCTTGACAGCCACTTGCGGGGGGCAGGGCCGGACCTGTCGGACGCCCAGTTTGGCTTCCGCCGAGGGCGTTCGACCATCGACGCGCTGGCCCTGCTCAAGGGCCAGGTGAAGGAGGCAGTGGAGGCGGGGGACGGAGTGTTGGCGGTGTCGTTCGACATCTCGAACGCCTTCAACTCCGTTCCCCACTCGACTATATTGGAGGCGCTCCGGTATCACGGAGTGCCCCAATACTTGAGGGACCTCCTGGCCAGCTACTTGGAGGACCGAGAGGTCCTCCTCGTAGACAAGACGGCCACGGTGAGGCGATACGGCGCAGAGTCCGGTGTTCCGCAGGGGTCGGTGCTTGGCCCTCCCCTGTGGAACATCGGCTTCAACTGGCTTCTGCGGGGAACCCTCCTCCAGGGCACGAGTGTCATCTGCTACGCGGATGACACTCTCCTCACTGCCCGGGGGAGGACCTTTGGGGAGGCGGCCTGTCTGGCCTCGGCTGGCGGATCCTTGGTTGCAGAGAGGATCCGCCGCCTGGGATTGAAGGTGGCGCTGCACAAAACCGAGGCCGTGTTCTTTCGCGGGCCCCGGCAGCGCCGCCCACCTCCCGATGCCCACATCGTCGTGGAGGGCGTCCGGATAGAGGTCCAGCCCCAGATGAAGTATCTAGGCCTGGTGCTGGACGAGAGGTGGCGCTTCGGCCCGCATTTCAGCGGGCTGTCGACGCGCCTCCTCAAAGCTGCGGACGCCCTCTCGTGGCTCCTCCCGAACATTGGGGGGCCCAAGGCGAAGTGCCGACGCCTTTATGCCGGCATACTCAAGAGTATGGCCCTTTATGGGGCACCCATCTGGGCGGACTCCCTCCAGAGGAGGGAGAACGCGACCGCCATCCGCAGGCCCCAAAGGGCCATTGCACAGCGGGTGGCGAGGGCCTATCGCTCAGTAGGCTTCTCGGCGGCGTGCGCTCTGGCGGGCACCCCTCCTTGGGAGTTGGAGGCTTGGGTGCTCGCTAGAGTCTATGAGTGGACGGCGCGCCGGAAGGCGCTCGGGGAGCGCCCCGCCGCTGAGGAGCGTGAGGCCGTGCGGCGGGAGGCGAAGGAAGCCATCGTCCTCCACTGGACGGAGGACCTCGCCGCAGCCGCCTTTGGCCGCCGGACATTGGACGCGCTCGGTCCGGTTCTTCAGAGCTGGCTCGAGCGGTCCCATGGTTTCCTCTCATTCCGTCTAGTGCAGGTGTTGTCCGGACATGGCTGTTTCGGAACGCACCTGCACCGGATCGGGAGGGAGGAAACCCCGGTGTGCCACGACTGCGGCGCAGCGGAGGACACGGCACAGCACACCCTCGAGGTGTGCCCGTCGTGGTCCGAACTGCGCCGCGGTCTGACCGCTGTGATTGGGCAGGACCTCTCGCTTCCAGCCGTGGTCGAAGCCATGCTGGAGAGCGAGGAGTCCTGGACAGCGGTCGCCTCCTTCTGCGAGGACGTGATGTCGCAGAAGGAGGAGGCGGAGCGCGCGCGGGAGGATGATCCTCTCGCGGCGCCGCTCCGCAGACGGAGAGGTCGGAGAAGGCGCCGACCTCTCGGTGGCGACGGGCAGGCGACAGGCGCGGGGGCGCCTTCGCCTGCATTGCACCCGTCACCACCTTCGTAAGCATTCCCGGGCCCGTGTGAGGGCCCGGCCAGAGGAGCATTCGTCGGCGGAGGGCTGGAAGTGATGGCTGTGCCAGTGATTTCCCAGCCTTCCGCCACTAGGACGAAGCGGGAATGCCGCTGGGTTGTTTTAGTGGGTATACCGGTCTTTTAGACCGGGGAGTCCCACATAACCCTCCCATCCCCCCGGTGGGAGGGTATGCGTAATGCATTTTTTTCCCAGCGCAAACAAAAAAAAAAAAAAAAAAAAAAAAAAAAGGTTAGGTTAGGTTAGGTTAGGTTAGGTTAGGTTAGGTTAGTAGTCACTTAAATGGACATAAAAAAAGAACTCCCGGACGGATTTTGATAATCTCTTGCCAGAATGATGTCACAACCATATTCTTTCATTTCCCATAAGTGTCATCAGTGGAGGATCTTGGACCAAGTTCCATACATTTTTGCCCATTGTCCTTTGCGACCGAAAAATATTTGCGCCTTGACTGACTCGTACGAAATGCTTTATTATTGAATTTTAAAGTATAATAAACTCGCATTCTAATAAAAAGCTTCTCGCATTCTAATAAAAAGCTTTCTTCTTTTTAAAATTAAATTCAGCGACTCAGTTTAAGTTAGTTCGCATAAGTATTTTGATGGGCAACTACGGAACCCTACACTGTGCGTGGCCCGACACGCACTTGGCCGGTTTTTCTAGTATGTATTATTCATACACAAAACACAGATAATAAACAAATATTACTGTAGCGCCGTTACGTAAAACGCACCCGTGACGATATAACAAGGGTCTGATTACGTCGTCGTGTGGATTCGCGTCAACCGCTCCTTCAAGGTCAGTGCGCCGCTCGCGCTACCTCGTACAGCGCATCGCTCGCGCAGGCAGTCGCCCTAATGCAACCGAGTGCGCACACTCAAATACGAAGCGAACTATGTACTCTTACGTTCCAAGATTCATGACTGTGTTAAAGTTTATGTAGTACACTGAATATACGTTGATTGTACACCGTACCGTAGGTAAATGAAGCTCAATGCTTCATTTCCGTGCCCGCCGACAATCCCACCGCGCCGTTACACCATGACTTTACTTTGAATAATACAAACTAACAAAACACACATGCACTGGAGTTTTAACACAAGAGTAAGTACCTACCGTATCATGATTCATTCAGAACCGCCTATAACTTAACTATTTAACTTGCCTCAGTAACTTTCCTTTACTTTATTCATTTTACTGTATTTATTAACCCAAATACCCTTTTTTTCGTGAGATTAAGGAAAATACATAACCATTAAAAAGTCACACATTATGTACCTACCTACTAGCACGGCTACTAGCTACTAGTAAGTAATAGTAGATTACGCACCAAGGGAATAAAGCAGTGCCTTACGTCACGGGCGTATTGAATCCCGAAGCGACACTAAGGATTCTGGGGGTGAACCTCCGGAGCGCAGCGAGGAGGTTCAAGTGTTAATTCCCGAGTGAAACGAGGGAATTAAGATAAGAATCCTTAGTGTAGCGAGGGATTTAAGTTAGCCCAAGACAAAGGCAGCTTTATTCCTGAGGTGAGTACTCTGCTTTTCACACCACCTGCGAGGAAATAAATTCGAATTTTGAAATTTGATGTGGTACGTCAACCTTCGAACGTGAGCATGCTGTGGTGCCCACCTCAGCAAGCGATCAGCTGTTGCAGTGGGGACTGCCGGGGGGCAGCCGCCGCTGCTTCAATTCCTTCGTTCAAAGTTTTCATACTATGTTTTGTTTGAGATTCCAAATTCAAATCACATTATTCCCACGGGAATAATGAAATTCAGTACATATATTATTCCCGGCTCGAGCGGGAGGGAACAATGACTTGCTTTACGGCCAGTTTGCATGACTTATAATGTGACATTTACGAGCAAGTGGTGTGAAAAATAATTTTTCACACACTGAGGTGGGCACCACAGCATGCTCACGTTCGAAGGTTGTCGTACCACATCAAATTTCAAAATTAGAATTTATTTCCTCGCAGGTGGTGTGAAAAGCAGAGTACTCACCTCAGGAATAAAGCTGCCTTTGTCTTTGGCTAACTTAAATCCCTCTCTGCACTAAGGATTCTTATCTTAATTCCCTCGTTTCACTCGGGAATTAACACTTGAACCTCCTCGCTGCGCTCCGGAGGTTCACCCCCAGAATCCTTAGTGTCGCTTCGGGATTCAATACGCCCGTGACGTAAGGCACTGCTTTATTCCCTTGGTGCGTAATCTACTATTATAGTTAGTACTCACCTTTCAGAGGTAGCAGGTAATTAAAAAAAAACTTATGTCTGGATGCGTTATTGTTGACGTTAAACACCCAAACACAGCACAATATTTTCTACTTGTCATATTTGCTAAAAAAAAACAACGCACCGTCCGTTCATCACTACGGTACGGCCGTGACTGTCTGCGCCTCGAGCGCGCCCCGACATGGAGGCGCGTAGGTATAGCTCGCGTTTCGTCCGTTTGTAGGGAGTTCCAATACTGTACATATTATTACCGTGGTTATATGGATCTTTGGACACTCCATTGAGGTTGACAGGAGAGCGCTCATTTGTGAAATGTATTGAAAAATAAGATGGTGGCGTTAGATCTGATGTTGCCCACGCAACAAGTGTGCTTATAAATTATAATTATTCTACTCAAATGCATAAAAAAAATATGCTGTGATTACCATTTATCTTAATTTGACCGAGACCTATCTTTTGAGAGTATTTTTACGAATGTACGTGAGCTCTAAGCGTGGTCCCCAGATTGCGTGTTGAGCTGCCCCTCTTTTAGTCAATAATTTTGAGATTGAATGTTCGTTACTTAAGCCGAAACGGCAGAATGGGAAGATAATTATGGTAGCCTACTCCCCTTCCCGTCGTTGGAGGTCCGGCGTTGCTTTAAGCCTAGACTAAAAATAAGGACTGCAGAAACGTTTTGCGAAGGCTGCATGTCGTGGGAAGAGGTTATCATGATTTGGTTATGGAATTTTGTTTTTTTTTTACGCCTCAATTAAAAAGACAATTCGCAATACGTATCTACCTGCTTGGTAGCCTTATACGTTCTCTTTAGATAAGTATAGTACATTGACAGTGCTATGAGGAACGAGATAAAAAATCAAAGAAACTGTTTTGACAAGTTTCAGCCCGCCAAATGTTATGAATGAAAATACGACGTTGCCAATTCGGATAAAGAGGCATGCATATCGGGTTATTTACGTCTAGGTATTTAGTTTGTATGAAAATTAACAAAAAATAAAAAATAAGAATTTATTAATGTGTCCATAATGAAAAATGCTTACTTCCGTGGTCTGAACATCTGGTCGAAGTTTATGTATATCGTCCGGAACACGGTGTATAGACAGTAGAAGTTGGTCAAAAGTAGAGAGTAATGTTTCTTCTTACTAATAAATAAACAGCATAAGGTGGTATTAGTACATATTTTCTGCCCATACAATTATCTCATCCATAAATGACACTAAATCAAATGACGTCATAAAAAAATGATATTTTTTTTGTTCATAGGTAGGGTAAAACACCCAACTATTGACCCTTAAGCAGTTTTCCTTGCTTCTTTCGCAAAATAAACTAATGTACGAGTTGCAAGTGGAAATGAATGTTTTTGGAAGATAAAATAAACATTGGAGAATGTAACTAAAATATCATTAACAGTCATAGTCAGGTAAAAAGTGTTTTTTTTTTCTCGAGTTTAGCAAGAACAGGCCGTTTGACCAGTTATCAACATGCTTGTACCAAATTTTCGTCATGCAAATGACCAATTTTTTGACCTCCTGTAATATAAGAATAAAGCTTATTATTTTCCGAGTGACTAATAACTTAAAAGTCGACTAAATGTTTGCAACAAATAAAATAACTTGCCAGCGATTAAATATTTTTGCGACTATTATATTACGTAAGGTTCAAAATTAAGGGTGTTATAAAAACTAAAAACTAGCAGCTGCGTTTAGGTAGCAAATAAACTATACCAGTCAATTGAAATATTAGGCGAGGAGCTGTATATAATGACTTGGCGACTAATAATGTTAGTAGGGTGGCATTCGCCGGTAATGTGTGCAACTAACACGTTAGTGTTTAGTTTTGTTTATTTTGTGAGCCAGCATGACAGGTATCAGTTATTTGACCTAGGATGCAAGAGCGAATGAAACGAGCTCGGGACTTGGGGCATCCCGACACGGACAGGTTAGGTTCGAAGGTGATGGCGGGGTCTGAAAGACCCCGCCATCCCCTTCGTGTTAGGTTACTTTAAACCTTGCACGCAGAAATAGGAGCCCCGCGAAGCGGGGCTCCGTCGAGCATTCTGGCAGGTGGTACTGATTCAAAGCTATTAAAAGTCACACAATTTTAAGCTAGTTTATATTTATTCTTCATACAAACAATTTTAAATAGAATCTGATTTGTATTATTTATGTATGCCCATTTTCTATTTTATTTTCATCATTAAGTTTTCCCTTAGATATTAATTCAGTTCCCAAAAGAAAAACTTGATGCTAGTTTAAATTAAAACGGAGCTTATAACTGATATATTAATATGCCATCTTTTACTTACTACGATACTCCTTATTAGCTGCCAACCCATTATGTTTGGTACCCACTCTATTTTTTTTTCAACCTATATTCATTATACTTAGTTGCCGCATTAAATACATGCCTAAGAATAAATTCAAATATGACGGAGCACCTGTCAAGCCTCGTTTATTCAACCGACAGCGTAACGACTTATTTAAATAGATCCGTACAGTTCGGCGGCTCGAGCAAGACTGACTCAGCGCGCTCTGTGCGGCCGTATTTATAGCGTGGCGAGCACGTGCACATAATTTTAGGTTAAGTATTGAATTTATTTGAATCACAAGATTTTTACATTACAATAATCAAACAATAATTAATTCTTGGCTTATTAACCAGTTTTGACTCAATCAAATGATTAAACTCAGTTATTAATGATTAATTCTCGTTATTGGCTAATTTATTGTTGTTGCGCCGATACGGCCATACTGACAGGCGGTGCGAGCTCTGCACCAGCCTCGTTGATTGTTGGTCTTATTTGTACCTGCAACAACAGATTAGACTTCTTTTGAGTCGGATATCTGTGAGCAACTTGTGTTGCTTATGTTAGTTATTAAGTACACCAACACACAATGCCCTTCATGGTTGGTGATATCAGTGTAATTGAGGTTAGTAGGTTCTCGTAGGGTTCTCGGAGGTTCTCGGAGGTTCTCGGAGGTTCTCGAAGGTTCTCGAAGGTTCTCGGAGGTTCTCGAAGGTTCTCGAAGGTTCTCGGAGGTTCTCGAAGGTTCTCGTAGGTTCTCGTAGATTCTCGTAGATACACATGTTTTAAGGTAATTTGAAGTAATTGTTATTAAATTTAATTACTTACGATTTATTCTGATGAATTGTTTTCACCCTGTAGCTGACGGTTTTCTGGGTCTCGTGAAGTCGAAGGGATGGGCTCAATTGCAGCAGACTCCTGATGACCAGGTGATACATTTCCCGCCGATACGGTCACTTGTTCACCCGGTTGTGGTGCGCGGCGCAGCTGATCATGAGCCACCTTGCGAGGTCGCCCCCTGCCGTCCACCTTCTTCACCAAATATCGGTCATTTTCTAGAACTCTACACACTTCATAAGGTTCACTAAACTTAAGATCGAGTGATGTTTGATTGCGAGGGTTATTCTTAATCAACACATAGTCTCCTCTTTGGAAATGATGAATTTTGGCTTTATGTTGATTAAATCGTTGTCTGTCTTGTTCGCTTGAACGAGACATTTTCTGTAATACCTGTTGAGACAGCGCCTCGATATCTACGGTTTCATTATCAATGTTCACTAAATTGAGGAGCTCAGGAGGTACACAGTGCTTCCGTTGTGTAATAAGTGTCAATGGAGCAACTCCTGTGACACGATGAGTTGTGCAGTTCATTGCTAGTTGTAGTTCCTCAAGTGTAGTGTGCCACTGCTCCGTTTCGTAGTTTTTAATCATCACCAATGCATTTTTGAGAGTTGCAACAACCCTCTCTACTTGACCATTCGCTCGGCTAACTCCTGGGGCTATGGCGTGAATATTTATTCCAGAGTGGTCGCAATAGTCTTTAAATTCACCCAGGAACTCTCTTCCTCCATCGACTATTATCTGAATTGGTGCACCGAATAGATGTACAGTGCGTTTCAGAGCAGCTAATGTACTGTGTGGATTCTTGTTGCTAGAGAAGTAAAAGAGAACATATTTTGAGAAAGCATCAATGGTGACTATAACGTACTGCTGATCATCTGGAGTTCCCAGCTTTCCCGTTATATCCATATGAATAACTTGGAAAGCAGCAGCCGGCTTTTCTATTGGGTGCATTTGGGCTTGAATAGCACCAGATCTTCCTTTTGATGTTCGGCATATCACACAGTTGTCCACAAATCTTCGAATAGTAGAACTCATTTTATCGAACCAATAAGTTTCTCTGATCTTCTGTAATGTCTTTTCCCAACCAGGATGTTTCAGCGCTGTGTGAAAAGAGTTAATAATACTCCATTGGAAGGCCTTGGGGACGACTGTGCTAAGCTGTTGATCAAAAACAGGATCGTTTACTTGTTTCTTTAAGACGTTATCTTCCAAGGCGTAGCTCTCCACTGAATTGCCATCGCTAAGGCTGTCCATTATAGGTCGCAGTTCATCATCACGCCGCTGTTCAATCTTGAGCCAATTCATGTCTCTTGTCATAACATTGACTGCAAATTCAGTCGGGTTTCTGCTGAAAAAGTCAGCATGTTGGAGGCGTTCACCCTTGCGGTACTCAATTTCAAAGTCGTAGTTTTGCAAGAATGCCCACCAGCGATGAATCCTCGGTAAAAGGTCCTTCTTGTGTTTGGACGCCTTTAATGCATTGCAGTCCGTTATCACCGTGAATCTTCGTCCATACAAGTATTGGCGAAAATGTTTTATAGCTCGTACCACTGCTAATGTTTCCAACTCATAGGAGTGGTAACGACTTTCTGCTTCGGTGGTCCTCATACTCATAAATGCAACTGCATGTTGACGTCCATTGATCACCTGTACCAGTACTGCACCATACCCAAGGCTACTAGCGTCCGTATACAGCTGTATGGGTGCTTCTTCTTGGAATAATGTAAGCACCGGAGCAGACGTTAAGCATTCAATTATTGTGTTACGTGCTTTTTCGTGGTTGTCTGTCCATGTCCATTTTGCACCTTGTTTTGTCAGTTCATACAATGGTAACATTATACGCGAAAAGTCAGGAATATATTTCCTGAAATATCCTGCTAGTCCATTGAATTGTCTCACCTGCTTGACAGTCTTCGGTACTGGAGCTTTGACGAGAGCCTCGACTTTTCGCGGGCTTGGCCGTACTTGTCCATCAGAAACTACGTTTCTGAGGTATTCTATGGATCGTTTGAAGAAACTGCACTTGTCAGCGTTTATGGAAAAGCCAGCTTCTTGTAGTGCTATCAGAATCCGCTCCAGGTGTGATATTCCTTCTGGAAAATCTGTGCATTTGGAGAGCACATCATCCACGTACACCTGTGCAGCTGTCCCCAGCAATGATGTCAGGGCTCTGTTGATGCATCGCTGGTAGACAGAACAAGCATTACTCAGGCCAAACGGCATAGTGAGGTATTCATATAGCCCATCCGGTGTGACGAAGGCGGTCTTCTCTATCGAGGTTTCAGCGATAGGAATCTGATGAAAACCAGCTGCCATGTCAAGACTTGTGTAAAAATGGCCATTTGCCAGCTGGTCAATCTGGTCAGAAATCAACGGAAGTGGGTAATGATCACGTAGAGTATTCGAGTTAAGTTCTCGAAAGTCAACGCAGAGACGATCATCGCCATTCTTTTTCTTGACCAGGATAATAGGGCTTGAATAAGGTGATTTGCTTTCACGTATGATATTATGTGTCAATAATTCTTGAATTATAGTACGTACCTTTTCCCTTTCCAGTGGACTGAGTCGATATGGTCTTCTTTCGACAAATTTATCTGGGTTTTTCAATCTGATCTCCAGTTCGCCTGTGTTGACCCGCGTTTTAGGATATCCACGAATAAATAAATGCTCATATTTATTCAGGAGTCCACGTAATTGTGAGATTTCATCTTCGCTGGTTAGATCACAATCTAGATTATTAAAAATAGGAGAATTCTTACTTACCAGATTGATGATTGCATTGTGAACTAGCTTGGTCCCGTTGGGTGTAATAATCATATTCAGATTGGTATCATGAGTCAGGTTCATACCCACTAAAATATCTGTTGACATTTCATAGTCAGGTAATACGAAAAACTCCAGCTCAATACTGATGGTATCTATGACGCAAATGGTCGTAAGCTTGGTTAATGATAGTGCTGGAAATTGTCCAATTCCTTTCAAATAATTTACTGCTGGGCTCCTCTGACCTGGAAGAACTATAGCAACCGATTCTCGCATGATTGAGCATTCTGCCCCACTATCAAACACAGCTTGTAATGTCTTTTCTCCTATTTTGATGAAAATAGGAGCCAGCTTATTGCTTGCCACGTAATTAACGTTTGAAGTCAACGATCGTTCCCGCTTGAAGCAAGTTTCATAACTGTGGCCTGTTTTCTTGCAATAGGTGCAGGTAGCTATGGTTTGTGCTTTAGGATCCTTGTTACCAGTTTCTGGTTTAGCTTCCGGAGGTTTAAATCTGCAATCATTGGTTGAGTGGTTTGTCTTTTTACATATGCGGCAGCTAGATGTTGATTGTTGACTGTCCGCAAATCGTGAACGCTTGTTAGGTATTGTGGAACTTGAGTTTGGATGAGTACGCTTCTTCCGTATAGATGTTGCCACTGAAATCAGTTCAGGAACAGTGGTTGCTCTGGCATTCAGTAACTCAATGCGTAATCGCTCATCATTAACACATCCAATCACAGCCTCTACGGCGTGTTCGTCTCCCAACTTGTCCTTGGTGACCCTTCTCCATAGGATCCATGCCCGTGACAAGAACTCAGCAATATCCTTTGAGGAATCATAAACATGTTCCCTGAACATAACAATGTCTCGGGAGTACCTGTTCTCCGGTTCAAATGTGGTGATGATGTTCTTCCGCAACTCTTCCCAGGTACTACTGGTCACCATCCAATCATCGATCCACATTTTTGCACGTCCCTTCAGCAGACTGCAGACTTTCATACGAACGTCAAAATCACTTAGTTTATATGCCTCAATGGCTTGATCAATATGTTGACACCACTCACGTACTCCCACATGGGTATCCGGGTCGAATGACGGCAGGTAAATGTCTTTTATCCTTATTTTTGATTCGGTAGGCGGAGCGCACAAACGCTCTGAAATTCTCTGCATCATTTCCATCATCTGCATAAGGAATTGTGGTGGTATTCCGTCCATCCGCATTCCTTGATCAGGGTATGTATGCGGTCTTGATTGATTTATGGCTTCCATCGATGTATTGGAGACCAGCACAGGCTCCTGACGCTGAATGTTGGCTGGTTCCAGTTGCTCAGGTGGTAAACGAGCTGATGAGGAAGTGGCTTGAGTAGAGATCTCTTGCGATCCCACTTCTGATGACGGAGCACCTGTCTCCGTTCTGTTTTTAAAAAGTGTGACGTCAGCATAGCTGACGTCACTGACACTATCTTCATGGTGATCACTCATCTTCAATCTTCAAAGTAAAACACCACAAGTACACTTAAAGCCTCGTTTATTCAACCGACAGCGTAACGACTTATTTAAATAGATCCGTACAGTTCGGCGGCTCGAGCAAGACTGACTCAGCGACGACGATGGTAGTCGCTACACCCCCGCAGAGGGGTGTGGCAAGCGGTCCCGGGGCTTTGCCCCCTTCCCGCGGACGCTTGCCGCGGCCCATAGCGATGGGCCGGTCATAAGGGTGGTAAATGACCATGGCCTGTTCTTTGTTGTAAGGCATTTGTAGTTCCGGTGAGAAGTTGCTATTTGTTTTGTGTAGGCGCGCCGCGGTACTAACGACAAGGAACTTTTCCCGCTTCTTCACGACCCCTAGGCGGTCCGCCCCCACCGAGTGAGACCCCCAGTTACCTGGGGGAGGCTCAGCAGAGAGCGACCTGCGACATGGGGGCCGGCTGGGGCGCTCCTACACGAGTGTGTGGCCCCCGCCCGACCCGTGTTCCAGAGCTAGCCAGTAGCGACCCGGGCAAGGGGCTGAGGTGGGTGTGTGGACGGTATTGTACTGTGTAACACCGCCCAGTGGTTGCTTGAATCACAGCCCACGCTGTGCATTCAGGCGTAAGTGTGTAGCGCCTGAGGAGAAAGTGATTGTGTGACACTGCACGACGAACCTACAGGCTGTATCAAAAACTCTGTTGTTCCTTCTACCTACGTTTTAAGAATTGGTATACAAACGTAATATAGTGAGTAATTTATGAAAAACTATTAATAAAATTAATTAAAATAAATATTTAATTATTAATGTTTGTAATATTTAACTAGTTTGTTACCTCTGCTGCAATACTGCATGAAGCGATGTCGCGAAACCACAAAGAGATATAACGCTACCGCCACTCTCTTTGATCGATGCCGCTGAGCCGCCGCCGCGCGCCGCTGGCGCAAATAGGTATCCAAGAATTTTTCTACACAAGTTGCTATAATCACTTTTACGAACCAGTTTTTGAAAATGTTGGATTAGTAGGCGGTATTTTTATGCACAATTGATTAATTTTTAAAATTACATTTAACACTTTCACTACACTTAAAATGTCGTCGAGTGTGTGTGTCGAATGAACCTATTAATTTATTATGACATCAACTTGACGGCCACGGAGATGCTGTTCGATGTGACCACCTTCTGCCTCTACACATTTGTGACAACGTCTAATATTGTTTTCGCGCACGCTTCGCAGAACGGAGGTATCGGACTTGATGTGGTCAAATGCTGCTACTATGCGTGCACGCATTTCGACCTCCGTATCGCACACCGTTTTGAATACCTGTTGTTTTACAGTACCCCAAAGGAAAAAGTCTAATGGCGTCAGATCAGGTGATCTTGCAGGCCAATTGATGGGTCCGGCGCGACCAATCCATCTGTCTCCGAACTCGGTATCCAAATAGCTTCTCACATCGCGGGAGAAATGTGGCGGCGCGCCGTCATGTTGGAACCACATACGTCGCACGATATGGAGGCCTAATTCGTCCAGTTCATCACTCAGCTGTTCTTGAAGGAAACGAAGATAGTTGGCACCGCTCATTGATTGGTCTAAAAAACAAGGTCCAATAATTTTATCACCAATAATTCCAGCCCAAACATTAATCCGCCACCGATGTTGAAAATGACTGGGTTTAATAGCATGCGGGTTTGTGATCGACCATACGTGTTCATTGTGTGAATTGAACACACCTGTTCGAACAAATGAGCACTCGTCGGTGAACAGTACAGAGTTCAGGAAATCATTATCTTCTGCAAACTTGTCTAGTACCCATCTACTGTATTGTAGTCTTGGCTCATAATCTGAGGGAAGTAATGATTGGACGCGTCGATAGTGGAATGGGTGCTGGCCATCTTCTTTGAGGACTCTCCACACGCGCATATGGTTTACTGCGAGTTCACGTGCCACTGATCGCGTACTTCGCGTTGGATCGTGCTCAAACAAATCCAAGACTTGCTCTTCAATATCGTCTCGAGTCCTCGGTCTGCCTGCGTCAGCTCGATGTTGGTCTCGTCCGTGGACACTGCCGGTATTGAACTGGCGCATGTGCAAACGTTGGAATGCCATCGCCGACGGTAATGGTAAATTCGCAAAACGTTCTTGGTAGAGTCTGCGTGCTGCTGCATAATTGCAATCACATTTCCCAAGACACATCAACATATTAAAATATTCTGCGTTAGAAAAAGACATGTTTACGTAAACAAAACACAAGTCACTCACTACGCGGGTCAACAATCACATCCGTTCGATAGGAAGTTGCGCAGGCGACTAAGGAAGAAGGAACTAGGAAGTGATTTGCGGGGCGGAGGGCGGGGGATAAAGGGTTAGTTAGGCACGTGCGCCGCCCGCGGTAGCGTTTGTCGGCATTTTTTGTCAAAGTCAAAGAAAGCCGCGGAGCTCGTTGGCTATTTATTATTAAAAATGTACTTTTAAAGTCAGAGATTGTAAACATTTTTTTGAATATGTCGATTTTACTAGTTATTTGATTATGACAAACGGACTAGTAAATATTGTTTTTTTTTTAATTCTATTTTCATAAATGTTATCCTTATAGGTATATGTATACGTCCCTAAAAGGAACAACAGGGTTTTTGATACAGCCTGTATATTAACTTAGAATCCGTCGCACAGCAGGCGTGCATGTAAAGTAAAGTCTATTGTTTGGGTAAGTTACGTGTTGGTCAGCGACTTACCCAGGAGTCAATCCGGGAGGGGCGGGGGCGCAGTCCGCCAGGAGGTCACGGGGAAGGCGCCTTGCGTCTGGGGGGCGCGCGTGCAGGGGTGCCAAGTGCTTGACGTGGGGCCAAGCAGAGGCGTCGGCACGCGCGAACATCCCCGTCGCCAGGCGCCTTATGAAGTCGTCCAGGCTCTCAATCCCGAGGTCGCGCTGTATAACGTCGTTCCTCACGACGAAGGGTGCACCAAGGATGGTCCGCAGCACAAGATGTTGCTGTGCGCGGAGCCGCCTACGGTTCCCCTCGCACGTGAGGGCGAACCAGGCGGGTGCGGCGTACGTCAAAATTGAGCGTATATATAGTTTATACACGCTCAACTTGACCCGCACCGGGAGTCGGGACGAGAGCACTGGACGTAGCTGGGCGCGGGCGGCTCTGACCCGCCCGATGACCTGGCGGACGTGCGCGCCCATGCTGAGGCGACGGTCGATGGTGACCCCCAGGTACTTGACCCGGGGCGACCACGCGACGTCAGCCCCATGCAGCTTCAGGGGTGGTGGTAGGGGCGAGTTCCCGGTGACGATGGCCTGCGTCTTACCCACGTTAACCGACAGCCGCCACTTCGACAGCCAGTCGGGAAGGAGGTCGAGCGCGCGCTGCATTTTGACGGCCGCGTAGGGTTGTTTCGCCGGTTTCGCGACCACCTTCAGTAGGCGACCATTTGACGGACTAAGTTTCTTTAAATCAAGAAAATAGTATTTGTAGAGGTAATATACATAAAAAATAAATATAATGTGCTTTCTAAATAATTATGAAATAAGAATTTATAAAGTTTGAAACAAAAGGTTCAACCCAGAGCCGAAAAAATATTGTTCAATGCGCGTCTTGATTCCGTGGTGAGTGGAGGTACCGCGAGTTGAAAAAAAACTAACATGACGCGCGGCGCTCAAAGGTAACTTTTAATACTTATTTCATGTTTTTCACAACAGTTACATGTTAAATTGTATAATCGATAAGTATGGATTATAATTTTGTTGCATTTTGCTTTTTTTAAACTTATTATTATGATAAAATCAAGTGGTCGGTAACCGAAATGCTTATTTATCAAAAACGTTAGATAGCGACCACATGGTCGCAAACCGACGAGTTCAGCATTATTTTGTTTTGATCAATAAATGATCCTTATGCTTCATACAGGACTGTTATAATTTTGAATGTAGTATTGTAAAAGTCTTTCTTTGTAGTCCTTTGGTAAGCGACCACCAGTTTCTTTGTAAGAAGTTTATTTAATTTATCTACAAAATTGGACGCTAAACAGGTGGTCGTAAACCAAAGTAAGCGAAATAAAGACATTGGTTTCCGGCCACCATAATTTAGTATGAGAGAAATAACGGCCGCTAACAGAAATAAGTATGAAAGTTCATTGAGTATGCGACCACGTCTGATTTTTTGTATTTCGTAATTATTTAAATGTCCGTTTCATAATTATTTGTTGTAGGTACCTCATCATCTCGGCCATAGGACGTTCACTACTGAACATAGCCATAGGCCTCCCCTTTATATAGATCTCCACATTATCCACATATGCCGGTTGGAAGCGACCTGCATCCAGCGTCTTCCGGCGTCTGTCCATCTTGTTGGTGGACGTCCTACGCTGCACTTGCTAGTCCGTGGTCTCCACTCTAGCACCTTTCGACCCCATCGGCAATCTGCTCTGCGAATAATATGGCCTGCCCATTGCCGCTTCAGCTTTCTAATCCGGTGGGCTATATCGGTGACTTCAGTTCGTCTACGGATCTCCCCATTTCGGATTCGATCACGCAGAGAAACACCGAGCATAGCCGTCTCCATAACTCGTTGAGCAACTTCGAGCTTTGAGATGAGGCCGATTGTGAAAGACCACATTTCGGTGCAATAAGTCATCACTGCTAACACACATTGGTAGAAGACTTTCGTCTTGAGGCACTGAGGTATGTTGGACGAAAAGACATTGCGTAGTTTCCCGAACGCTGCCCAACCGAGTTGGATTCGGCGGTTGTCCTCTTTCTCGAAGTTGGACGTACCTAATTCGACTAATTGTCCTAAGTATATAGATAATATATGAGTCAACAACTTCGAGTACCGAGTTTCCAACAGAGACTGGGGTGGGCACAACATTGGCATTTGACATAATTTTCGTCTTGTCCATGTTCATTTTCAAGCCCACCCGTTGTGGAACTCGGTCGAGGCCATCCAGCATCATGCTGAGTTCCTCCATCGACTTTGCCATGACTACGATGTCGTCGGCAAACCGAAGGAGAGTGGTGTATTCGCCGTTGATGTTGAGGCCTGGAATGGCAAGGACTTGCCATTCCAGGAGCTTGAAGGCGTCTTCCATTGCGGCAGTAAACAGTTTCGGGGAGAAAGTCCCCTTGCTTACACCTCTTCTCAATGGAATCGCCTTCGTGCTCTGCTCCTGTACTCGGACCGACGCGACGCATGGTGGCGTTATCGCTGCATCGCTGGAGTGACTTAAGTACCGCCCATGTTTCCACCCAATCGAAGACTTTCTTAGATTTCACAAACGCTAAGCATAATGGCAAGTTATACTCTTCGGTCTTCTGTATAATTACCGCAACGTATGGATATGGTCTATGGTGCAATATAGCCTCTTCGGAAACCGGCTTGTTCGGGAGGCTGGAAGTCATCAAGTCTGTGTTCGAGAGGGTTCAAGATTACCCTTGAAACAGCTTATAAACATGACTCAGAAGCGTGATGTGTCTGTAGTTCTTCAATAGGCTGTTATCACCTTTTTTGTAGAACAGCACCACCTCACCCCTGCTCCGTGCTCCAGGCGTTTTGCCCTCGGAAACGTTGATTATTTTTAAATGTAAGTACTACATGTTATGGATATTGTTGGACCAATGATTGTTGATTCTATTACAACTATGACTAATTCTCTACAAAATGTGAGATTGTTATCTTTAATTATAAGAAAACATTACACCAAATGATTACCATTTTTGTTTTTATTAAATAGCAAATATAAAAATATTTTTTAAAGCGATTATAATTGTTTTATTGGCAAATTTTTCATATTATTATAGCGGTCGCAAACCAGCTCACTGGTGGTCATAAACTGATAAAAATGGTCGCAAACCGACGTTTTCGCTATATTTTCACTTTTTCCGTATTTTATAAATATTTTTGTATGAAAGTATTTTATTTTATGTTTTGTATCCAAACTACATTATATTTGGGACAAATTCACAGTAACATACACTATCTTGCGTGTAAACAACATTTTTTTTTCTTCATCTAAAGTGGGCAACCCAGCTAACTGGTCGCTAACCGGCGCAATCACCCTACCTGGCGTTCATAGAGGGACTGACTCAGCGCGCTCTGTGCGGCCGTATTTATAGCGTGGCGAGCACGTGCACATAATTTTAGGTTAAGTATTGAATTTATTTGAATCACAAGATTTTTACATTACAATAATCAAACAATAATTAATTCTTGGCTTATTAACCAGTTTTGACTCAATCAAATGATTAAACTCAGTTATTAATGATTAATTCTCGTTATTGGCTAATTTATTGTTGTTGCGCCGATAAATATTATTTATTATGAATTTGATACGAGGTTTTATTTGATAAAAAACAAACAAAGCTAGTCTTATAGCCCTTCTCATTTTCTTTTTTCACACTATTTAGGTCTTCAGTCTTCAAACGCGGTCAATAATATTATTGCCCTTATTTTTGAAAATTTGTACTTTTTATCACTTTTTGTCCAATTTTTCCTCTTTAAGCCTGCCGGGGTCGCGGGATTATTTCCTTACCGTGACCCCGGAACATAACAGGCTACTGAAGGACACCGTGGATTTTAGTCAGTAGAAGTCTGACAGTCCCTCCCGCCCTGCCCGGGGCTGGAGGACTCATTTGATGATTTTGCCACGTAAAAAAAAAAAAAAAAAAATTTTCCTCTTTATTAGTAGTTACTTCACTGTTCCTGTATTATGCAGCAGATATAAAAATGCTCGCCGGCAAAACAAATTGAAAGAATACGGCTTTAGTTCTACAAAGTGAGTTTAAAAATCTTTGAATTAATATTTTCCTAATTACATAAGACGGTTTTAACTTTTTAAACTTATGTAGAAGACCTCAAAAATGAAGAGAACATAGATACAAATACAAAACTAGCTCACACTGCCTCGGACATGATTTATGTCAGTTCGTTCAAACATGCAGGTTGGGGTATATTTTGTCATTTTATGCATTAAATCATAATCTTCTGCAATTGTCACACGGGATCATATACCGACATAAAAAGTATCCTGCGTCCAGGTACACCCACTTAACCAGGTTTTAAAATTATCTGCTTGCCAAATAGTGTCAAAATCCTTTCAGCCGTTCACTTTTCCTATAATATTAGTAAGTCTAAAATATTCAGGAGGATCCAGAATGTGACAATAGACCGAAAATTTAAGTACCTCATTCAATTTAAGCTACGTTCTCAGCTTACTACGTAAGTTATTTTTTATGTTTCTGATTATGCAGATACACACCTTTAGGGGTGCAAATGCCCATGGGCGTAATACAGATGCATTAAAGTTAAGCTACCTCACCATTAAAAATGAACTATACGTACAAACCGTGGTATCAGTAACTGGTATACTCGTACATTTGGTTAATTACCAGCTATTGACATGCCATGTTAAAAAAATGGTTATTCATACATTTGAGTGTACTAGATATTGACTTCATCATTTTAACAAGTTAAGGCTCATTAAACTTGAAAATCATGTGGAAAACTTAAAAAAAAAAATTTAACCGACTTCAAAAACAACCACAAAAAAGGGTAAAATAACCTACAAAATAACTTTTCTTTCGGAAGTCGGTGGCTTTATTTTTTTATTTCGTTGTCTTTTTGCCACCGACTTCCGAAAGAAAAGTTATTTTGTAGGTTATTTTACCCTTTTTTGAGGTTGTTTTTGAAGTCGGTTAATTTTTTTTTAAGTTTTTTATTTTACTCTTTTTAGTTTAAATATACAACCCAAATTCTTGTCAAATACATCATTTCCTTACAAGTGCACTAGAATTTATAATCCGTGGCACCGGTATTAACATTGCTCATGTACACATGCTAATAAAATTCCCTATCTCAAAAACCGCTGAACAGATTTTAATGAAACTTGCAGTATTCCCTAAGGTGAACGATCCCTAGTACAACAAAAAAAGAATTTTGAAAATCGGTCCACAATTGGCGGAGTAATCGCGTAACAAACACGCAAAAAGTAATGTCATCCAAGTAGCCGAAATCAATAAAAATGCTCACAAAATAAAAAGTACAGAACCAAATTGGATGAAATTTTTATGGGACCACACTGCAAGTATACTGCATCGAACAAAAAAGAATGACACAATCGGACTAGAAACCTCGGAGTAATCGATGTACATACATCATACATAAAAAAAAAAACATACCGACCGAATTGAGAACCTCCTCCTTTTTTTGAAGTCGGTTAAAAAGCATTGTGTCTGTCTTAAATAACGAAAAAATACCAAACTCTAAGGAATCTATCGTGTAAAACTGAAATAAAATGACATTGAAAACAACCGTCACCTAGCAAATTGTTAAATCTCTTGATGATTTTAGGAGGGTATTTTGTTATCATAGGTTTACGGACGCAATATTGCTTTAGTTAAATTTTCTGTGACGCCAATATTACAAGATAAATTATATTTGATTTTCTGCATTCTTTATGCAGCACCGCAAGAAGATTTATTATTATTTTTGATAAAAACTGTTATGCGGTCAATGTGGTGGGGGGGTGGTGGGAGCTCAGCAGTTGGGTACTTTACCCTACTATTTGTAATATTTTGAAAAAATATTTTGGGCCAACTTCCGCCGTCCCGATTTTTTCTACCAATACAATGAATTTCACTCATTTTTTTGGACATTTCCCGTATCTCTTTATGCATGCGGAATTCTTCCTTAAAGGCCAATTTAAAAGAAAAACCTTGTATATGAGCAGTACGTCGAAAACTACGAATGGTAGAAGGGCTTAAGCGTAGCGTGGCTTGGCTCCGTATAAAAAATTGTTTAGAGGTCATAAGCTAAGTAAGGTTAAAGATTTATCAAAGAAAAAAAGTGCATAAAATTAAAAAAATATTTATTCATCATAATTCATCTGTCACTTTTATTAAATATTTTTTTTGGGATATTATAAATTGCATACCAAATAAATAAATAAGCGATTATTTATATAATAAATAATACATACTCATCATTTATATTCTTTTTTACATCAAATAACTTACTTCACTACAAATAAACTAAATGTTTAACAAAACTCAAAGTGCAGATAGGTACATCAATATATATGACATTATTTTTTCCTGATAATGCAATACAGTGAATTTTTTTTTGTACAAAAATACGACCTACATAGCATAAATACTAACTGCACAGCAAAGGAGATGGGAAAGTTCAAGTATGTGCAAAAATTCAGACGGCTATAGAAATGGGACCTAGCACTGTATAACGCTGAATAGCTCAATATTAATATTTCACATAAAAAAAGTTTCTAAAACTTGTTATATCTTCATAATCATGATAAAAAAAAACGTGAACACCTACCATTATAAGTACTACAAAAATTGCAAATATTGATATTGCTATAAACTTTTACTTAGGCGTTTACTTTTATGTATCTGCGATTGTATTTATTTATTGATGACCACATTAGTGACCCACTCAGATTAATTAAACATCTTCAAACTACTTACCAAATAATGTGATACGTGCTTAAACTTAAAATAAAGACAGTTTTCACAGACGATATAAGTAGGTAAGTAGATAGTTGTAATGATAAACAAACGATATCGTTTACTTGATTTACATAGTTGAATACAGTATACCTAAACCTGTTTGCAAGAACTAATCTATCTAATAATGATAACCACATTCTTATTATTATGTTAGTTATATCGGTAAAGTCAAATAAACGCGCTGGGCGCTTTCATTTTGTTGTCGTGATTGATTAATCCTTTCTGAACTCGTTGTTGAACCCTCTAATTAGCTAAGGATACATTTAACAATTTCGAAATGAAACAAGAAAAATAGGAAATACTATATTTATTCGTTAATCTGTGATTCTTTTATATAAAGTCTGAAAGAATACGAAGCGACGGACTGTGTTTAAATGTCATTTTATTACGTGATGATGGAAATCTGGGTGTGATGTTGTTAATTTCTGCAACTTTGAACTGTTTCTTTCCACTACATGGCGATGGCCTTGCAATGTTCTCACAGAACAAGCACAAGTTAAGCACTCCGTTGAATAGCCGAATAAACGAATTTCACCAGTTGCTCCTGAATGCAGCAGTTCATAACAAGGATGACAATGTTGGCTGAAAGATCGGCCTGTGCGGTTATAATTATTTAGCCACGAGCTCCTCTCGAGTGTATATGACGCCGCAGTCTTCGCGTGGATATACCACAGTTTATGCATTGCATGATTCACTGTATACAAGTCAAGTCCTAGTCGAGAAGCGAGAGGTCGGTAGGTTTGCAAGCAGGAAGTCCAATAAACAAGCGGGAGTCAAGGAAAAGCAAAATGAAAGAATCACAACGAACAATAATAATAAGCAGAGCGCAGAGCGTTCAAACGACGTCTGACGTTTGTTTTTTTCTTAAAGATGGGATTGGACTCAAAGTGTCACAGAAGCGATAAAAGAATCGATTGAAATCGTTAGAAAGTAGTATCGATCATACTTCAGTTATTTTTTTTTCTCCCCTACTCCAGCTGGTGTAGCATGGCGCCGTAGAAAGGGGTTTTGTCGACGCAAGAATAGGCAAAATGACAGAACGTAGAAATATTTTTAGCGTTTTAAGCATGGTAATGTAAAAAATATGGAAAATAAACGTTCTTATCTACAATAGTGTACGAATGGTGTCATATTTGTGCAAAAAAACAGTCGATTTGTGTAGAAATAACGATGAAATAACTTTGTCTTTTCTTGGTAGAATAGAGATAGAATCGCCATGCTACGCGTGCTGGGCAATATTCTCTTTCCACTCCTACCTTTCACGATGTTGGGCGTCTTCCTTCCAGTTCAGACGGAACCTGTCTAGTTAATATTATTCTGCACAAAATATGAACTAAGATTAAACTAAGAAGCTCATTCCGAAGCTTTTAACGAAAATAATAAAGTTGAGTTTAGTGGACGAATCACTTTAAAACAATCTGATTTTCCGAATCAAAACGCATGAAAACACAATAAAAATCAACGAAACGACTCTGAATCTATCGATTCCAGCCAAATAATGTTTCAACGCCAATTCTTAATTTCAGAAAACAAATCGTTTTAAATCACATTAGTAAAAATCGATTAAATACAGTTTCATTTTAACAATCTGGAAAAGCGTTATTACCCTTCCCTAGTTTTCATTATTTCATCGTGACCAAGTCATCATGTCAATAAAAAATGAGCGAAAAGCAATTCAGATACTTTTTTATGTTTAACATTTTATATAAGTCTTAGGAAATTATTAAACATTAAACAATTCATTAATGAATTTTCAACTACTACGAGTTAAAATGAAATTCTTATAGACGACTGGGGCACTCATTTAGCCATCTCCTTTCCGAGGCAGCGACAAATAAAAAATTTCGCAGAAACGATTGTGAGCAGCCCGACACGGATAGGTTAGGTTGGGGACTTCCAGACCCCGCCATACCCTTCTGAAAGGAGAATGGGCAAATTTGTATGGAGCGTGGGCGGTCCGCGGCCAATAATGATTTTGTTATATTCTGGTGTAGTTCAGGCCTACAATTGTTGTGGGAAAGTTTTATCACTGTGGTGTACTTCTAAAACTAAAAAATACTTTTTTGTTTTTATTGGGTGAATATTGATTATAAGGGAGTTTCGGGGCTACTGGTTGTATGATATTGATTTAAGTTGAAAAAGTTTTATATTCATTGCTTTTTGGTATGCTCGGAATTTTCAAAACTATAATTATTTTTTCAATAATTTCGTATGTCAGTCTGACCCTAACTGATTGAGGCATTAGTAGATCTGTTAACAGTAACAGTCGTTACTCAGCAAAATGACGGGGCCTCCCTCTAGACGGCCAAAGCCTGCCGGGGTCGCGGAACTTACGCGTAACTGTGGCCCCGGAACGTAAAGGGCTATTGAAGGACACCGTGGATAGTGTATGTGCAAGTACTCGCCATTAGCAAGACGAAAACAACAGCAATATTGCGTATGAACATAATTATTGTGCGATATTGTTCTGTGCAATTAGGTTATATTGACACTCAAATATTTTTTTTCCTAAATGAAATACAGAGTAACGCCCATAGTAAAAGTTATTCCTAAATAGCAGTACTTTCGTTTTATACTAAATTAATTGATGGCCGCCAAACGCCCAAGTCCGCCCATTCTCCTTTGTCATTTGACATTGAATAGACAATAAATTGTAGCTTGTTTAGTGATATTTTGAATTGAATATATTGCTGTGCAATCAGACAGAGAAAAAGGATATTTTTTGATTTGCGTTTAAATACTACCCTTTTTTAATGTGATAGCCGAATCAATCACAAGAAAGTTTAAGTATCTGCCTTTAGGGAATATAGTAAGAGGTTTGACAGGCGTTATAGATTCGTCATGTCTGTCTGTCTGTCCGTCCGTATTTCACAGCTACTTTTTGACGAAAGACAAAATTACAACAAAAACCAATTTTGGGGGTACCCCCCGTACTTAGAATTGAAACTCGATTTTTTTTTTCGCCTGAACCATACGTGTGGGGTATCTGTGAATAGGTCTTAAAAAATGATATTGATAGAGGTACTAACATCATTTTTTTCTAAACTGAACAGTTTGCGCGAGAGACACTTCCAAAGTGGTAAAATGTGTCCCCCCGACCCTGAAACTTCTAAAATAAGAGAATGATAAAACTAAAAAAAATTATGATGTACATTACCATGCAAACTTCAATTGAAAATTGGTTTGAATGAGATCGAGTAATTACTTTTTTTTAATACGTCATAAATCGTAAACCGCAATTTACCTTGCAAAGTTACAACCAACTACAAGAACTTTTATATTAATTACTTGCTGCTACGGAACCCTTTATGGGCGAGTCCGACTCGCACTTGGCCGGTTTTTTTTTTCACTTATTGTGTACGTGAACAATCTTACTACAACTGTATACACCGTGACTTTTTAGTCGTCTTACAAAAGCAGCCCAGTTCATGTATCCAATGACTAGAACACGTTTATAATAAAAAAAATGGTATCTAAGAGATGATTGTGAAAAATTTTTTAATAAAAATTTTTTCGTTATTATGACGCAAGGCGTAGTTAGAAACACCCTTGTCTCATAGAAAATTGGAATGGAATGATCTGCCCGACTATTGCGCTGGGTAGGTATACTCTACAGCTTGATACGTAAACATTTTAACAGGGTGTTTCATATTTCTAATGTACCTATTTATTAAAAATAAAATTATAATTACGTTAAAAAAAAACTCGCCTAGAGGTATTCTAGCTAGGTCGGATATATTAAGTGGACCACTTTTGTAAGACGACTAAAAAGTCACGGATACGTTAAACATATAAGATACGTTAAACATATCCGTCATTCTTGAGAAATATAGTGTTACGTCGATCGTATTGAGAGACCAATCTACAACGTGTAACGTTCAATGCGCAAAACCTCTCATGGGGTAACTCTGCCCATGTTACTGAACAATGTTTGTTCTAAGACTTTTGGAAATTAGCAAAAAAAAATAGTTTTTCATACAAAATGAGAAATTGATCGGGCCCATCAGTATAAAAAATCTTTTTATTTTTTTGTGAACAAACATTGTTCAGTAACATGGGCTGAATTACCCCACGATAGGATTTGCGGTGTTGTGCTCTGTAGCAAAGCCACCTTATATTTTTTTATTATGATATAGCCCATTTTGATGTACGGCTAACGTTCATAACGTACATGCATTGTTTGTGAATGTACGACTTTTAATTTAAAAGAAAAAAGTAAATTAATGTGGCGTTGCTGCGGAGAATTCTCTGTGGCAACGCCACCTGTAATCAGCATTTGTAGATACAATTTCAGCTATTTCTCTGAAGTTATATAATGTACGAACGCTGTTTATTATGTACACGTGATAAGTATGAAAAAATATGTTAATTCTAAAGTTTAATTCTAAACGCACAAATTGTTCCATAAAGTGTTAAGTTTTTTAATAAACTTTGCCCACACTAGGAATTTCTCCTGTGCCGCACGTGTTTTCAAACATATAAACTCACATACACAAATGTTCAGACCCGGAACAACTACTGGTAGATCACACTTGATACTAATATTTGCTCCGTGCGGGAATCGAACCCGCGACACGCAGCGCAACAATCTAATCACTCAGCCACTGCGCTAACCGTGACGTCAAATTAATTAAAGTAACGTATTCGTAGTTTAGCCATTACTTCAGATTGACAGGAGAATTAAAATAAACCAAACAGATTTCATCTAGATAAATCTTATATATAAAATTTCCGTGTCACAATGTTAGTTACCGTACTCCTCTGAAACGGCACGACTGATTTTTATGAAATTTTGTATGCATATTCAGTAGGTCTGAGAATCGGCTACTATCTATTTTTTTTTAATTTATACGGCAAAACAACGTTTGCGGGTTCAGCTAGTAACTACTATAAATCAGCGGGTCCGTTTCCTGGCCAGGATTATTGAATTTTCTAAAATCCAAAGATGCTGTTTTAATTTTCGTCAAAATCGGCCTCGAGACCCCTCTCAACGTTTTTTTGATATTCCTTATAGTTTTGGATACATATAGCCAAACACGCCTAGATAAAATTTCAACCTGTTCGTGAATACAGGGTGATTTGCAATTCGATGCGGTCCTTGAAATGGGTGATGCTTTTTTTTACCAACTTCAAAAAAAAGGAGGTTATCAATTCGACCCGTATGTATGTAATATTTCCAGAACTGCCCAGTTTTCGCATAATTATGTTGGTCTATATCAGCGTCTGAACAAATGTGCCAAAGGGGTTTGAACATTTTTGTATGGGCCGTGTACCAGGTGCCATCCGCCATTTTGATTTTTTTTCAAAACGGCGTACACGAATGAAACTTTCATAAATCGATAGATCACATCAATACAAACATAAAATGTAGAGAGAAAAAATCACGTAAAGCGTCACGTTTCCGAGTTATGAGCTGTCAAAGATGTACAAGAGGTGCCATAGTTTTTTTTTGTTTAATGTTTTGTTTCGTTTTTAAATAACCGGAACATTGATTTTTATATACATATACAATTAAAATTAAATATAATTGCCTGAATATTGCGCTTCTTATATACTTACTTATATAATTCCAAAAGGAATAATAAAGTTGGTGGATTGAACATCTGAGTGCATACTTCCAGTCAACCTGAAGTGATTTGGAAGAAAGAAAAGGGATTTTTTTGACAAACAGGACATACGCATACACATAATATGAACTCAAGTATTACATTATAATATATATTATATTTATTTCTAAAAAAGTAAGGTTTACAATGACATGAGAAGGTTTAGTTGTCATACGAGTACAGTAAAAATTAAGAATAATATTAAGATTATTTTTACATTTAAAAACGTTACTTATGATGTACAGCGTGGCACAAAGTGTACGCAATGCGCACTAGAATTGAATCAAAATCTTGATCAAATTACAATGCGTATTGAACAACATTATACATAATTATATAATGACAAGAATCTATGTGAAACGTCCCCACTTTTGTAATCGACTCCTAAAAAAGGAGGTTACTCAATTCGACCGTTTATGCTTTTTATGTTTGTTCGCGCAGAACTTCGTCGTTTATGAACCGATTTCGATGAATCTTTTTTTGTTGGAAAGAAGATATTTTAGAGGTGGTCCCATGATAAGCAAATCAAGGTCTAATGATGAAAGACCAGAGAAATCGAACGGACCTTTCAAAACTCGTAAGACTTTAAAGCTATTGTCAAACAGACAGCCGTGACGAACGCGAAGCGAGGCGTTTTTGTTTGTAATGTATGCAATTGTTTGAAGCCCGTCACATAGACTATCGGATCGCTTTCGCTTTTTCTATGTGACCGGATTCAAACAATTGCATACATTACAAACAAAAACGCCTCGCTTCGCGTTTGTCACGCGTGTCTGTTTGACAATAGCTTTAAAGCACTATGTACTGTACAATTTATTAAAGGTTTGGAGTTGATCTGATGATGGGACCAAGTGACAGTCGAAGGAACTCCTCAACGATTCGCAACAGATATCTTGTGTTTGAACTTAATTCATTTCGTGTATCCGAGAACAGATGACGGGAGTACTCAGCAATGTACGGATTGGTAGTTAGGTACTCATTGGTCATTAGGTAGGACCGTATAGAAGCGTGACCTCTTCTCCGTGGACCACGTAAAGTACTCACGCCACAAAAATAACACTGTCTGTGGCCTGAGCCACCGCGCTCGGTAGTGTCACTCATTAATTAACAGTATAGCAATTAATAACACAACAAGAACTTAATAATAAACACTCGGGAAGCTTACCACGAGCTCTACCGTCATCCAGTTTAGGACTTACGTGACGTCAGTCATGGCCTACTAGATTGAATCATTACGATTAAATCTAGTAGGCCATGGCATTTGTCAGTCAAACCTAATTCGTACTATAATGTCAGTTCAATTATTCAATCTCGTAGACCATTCCATTAGGCGTAACGAAGGGCGCTACAGACTATCCTAAGAAACAAAGTCATTTGAAACGTTTTTGATGAAAAAGAGACGAAGCTATTTAATATTAGCGTTGTCTCTTTTTCATCAAAAATGTTTCAGCCACAAATCGCGATCTTTCATTCACTTTTAACAATCCAAATGACACTAAGCGAATTGGACGTCATGGTACGACTTTAAGCGATGCAGTTTAGGAACCTAAACTTAAATGTCTTGCTTTTGAATCGTTTTTAATCAGGTCATGGCATGGTAGGCTTGTGTATGTCCGTAGGCATGGTCAGATCAAAGAAACAGACAGATAGAACGTGCGCGACGAATAAGGTGAAACCACTTTTTATTTAGGTATGCATTTTTACCACATAAACTGGCAACACAGACCAATTACTGTTGAGGTTTTTTTGTTTCAAGTGTACCGTAAGCTCCGGGTGATCCTCGCAGTGGTGACACCCAGGCGTTTCTTCCCTCCCTATCCGACACAGGTACCGCCCGAAACTTCCGTGTCCGGTGAGGACCTGCGTCATGCGGTAGCAAAAATTGCATTAAACATATGGCATGCATATAGTTTATAGGAAAACTGTCAAAAACTCGCTGCCTGTATACTTAACTCTTTTCCTGTGTTTCCTGTACCTATGTACGGTGCGTACACTTGCAGAGATGTTGTTGAGGTTGTTGTTCAGGTTTGGAGCGCGTAGAGAAAGATTCACTTAGTTTCCGTTAGATTTATAACGTTTAATTGTATTTACAATAAAAACTGTTGACCATTAAACTGAAACTGTCGGCGATGTTTGTAATATCATACTTAGTGATTATTTCCGTTGGAATAACATTGGGTTAACCTATATATCATTCATCATTCATATAGAAACATCAAAAAATTAAAAACCATCGTTTTTAATTTATTAAAAACTATGGCACCTCTTGAACATTTTTGACAGCTCATAACTCGGAAACGTGACACTTTACGAGATTTTGCCTCTCTACATTTTATGTTTGTATTGATGTGATCTATCGATTTATGAAAGTTTCATTCGTGTACGCTGTTTTGAAAAAAAAATCAAAATGGCGGATGGCACCTGGTACAAAAGATACAAAGCCCTTTCATAAGTGTATGTAGATGTAAATCGATCGATTCTGGTAACGTAGCCCTTCACTATACCGGAACAAAAATATAATAGTAATTACTAATAATATTGAAAATTAAAACCCCACAAATGTTTTAATTGAATTTATGCTAAAACTAATTTAAAATAATAACATTATTTATAGATTTGCTTAAGTGGCCATACGCTTCAAAAAGCGAAACCATGAGTGGTCATTCTCCTTTATCCTGATACCCCGCGCGTAACAATACTAAAGTATCTGTTACCATAGTTTCACTTGCTTTAGTTTAGAATAGACTGGTTGACAGCATCAGTGAATTACATACACAATTAGTCCGTTATTCAGTGTTTCAAAGAAATTCTTTTGTTGAATTAATGCATGTTTACATAATACTTATTTAATGCATCAAATTTCGAGAGTGGTGGCTCGAGAGTAGAACCACTGAACCATTACTCCAGTTGGTTGCGTGCTTTCAGTACGCGGTACAGGGTCTGTAGCCAAACGGCAATCGAGAATCGTTAACGCTCAGCAGTCAAATCTAATCATATCGTTTATTTCATCTACGCCAATTACAGGCACTTATGAATTGTCAAAAGACATAAAATAAAACAATTACAAAAATAGTTATGGTGCTACAGTCCCAGTCACAAGACATCAAAACTTTGAAAGTACCGTAGGTGCTCATTCCAAAGCGTAGATCTCTATGAAGAAGATTGAGCAAGAAACTCCGTCGCTAATACATTTACAACTCTATAACCCAGCGGATAACTTTGAAAATCTATTATAGACAGCTGAACGGCAGCGAAAGAAACAAACAAAACCGATTTATCACCTTTATATATGTATGTTTATAACATAATATCCAACCAGATAGAGTTGAAATCAATTAAAGACTACTGAGAGATAGCGAGCGGTTGTCAAAGCAGGCTGTTTTTTTTATTGGACAGTGTGTTTACGAACATGTTTTCTTAAATTAGAACTTTGTTTAAAACTTTTCTGACATGTTTCACATTTGAAAGGTTTTTCATCAGTGTGTATAAGAACATGTGACTTTAAAGTAGCATTCTGATTAAAACTCTTCTGACATATTTCACATTTGTAAGGTTTTTCACCAGTGTGTACAAGCATATGAACTTTTAAATTACTGCTTAGACTAAAACTTTTCTGACATGTTTTACATTTGTGAGGTTTTACATCAGTGTGTGTTGTACGAACATGTCGACTCAAATTAGAATTTTGATTAAAGCTCTTCTGACATATATCACATTTGTAAGGTTTTTCATCAGAATGTATACGAACATGTTGTTTTAACTCACTTGGACTAATAAAACCATGCTGACATATTTCACATTTGTAAGGTTTTTCACCAGTGTGCGCATGAACATGCTTTATAAATTTAGATCTTTGATAGTAGCTCTTGTGACATATATCACATTTGTAAGGTTTTTCACCAGTATGTGTACGTATATGTGATTTTAAATCAGCACTTCGATTAAAACTTTTTTGACATATTTCACATTTATAAGGCTTTTCACCTGTGTGTATACGAACATGTGAATTTAATTTGGACCCTTCCCTAAAGCCTTTCTGACATATTTCACATTTGTAAGGTTTCTCACCAGTGTGTATTCGAACATGTGATTTTAATTTGGACCCTTCCGTAAATTTCTTCTGACATATTTTACATTTGTGAGGTTTTTCACCAGTGTGTATACGAACATGTCTTTTCAAACCGGTTAGTTCAATAAAACTCTGTTGACATATTTTACATTCGTAAGGTTTTTCACCAGTGTGTAGACGAGCATGTATTTTCAGACGACGTTTTGTAGCAAAATTGCGGTGGCACACATCGCAATTATACGATTCTTTTAGTTCATCCGCAGCTGTATCAGTATTATTCACACTATTGCTGATAGATTGAGAATTTGTGACAAGCTTTGTGAATTTAGAAGGAGCTGCAGACTTGTGTTTCTCGGTGTTCCGGATAATTAGTAAGTCTGTCTGTTCAGTTTTCTTTTGCTGGAATGTAGTTGTATCTTCTAGTCTTTTTATTCCTACGTATGGTTTCTTCATGTCAGACGCACCTGTAAATATGAAACTGTTAAGTATAGGTACATGTATTGTACATATTTTCATGACTTCAAGAGGAACTGTTAACGCCCTTACTACGTTACGGGCGCCAAACAGCACGGTTAGCGCAATGGCTGAGCGATTGGACTGCTGCGCTGCGTGTCGCGGATCGATTCCCGCTCGGAGCAAATATTTGTATGATCTATAAGCATTTTTTCAGGGTCTGGGCGTTTGTGTATGTGAATTTATATGTTTGTAAACGCACCCACGACATATAGCTGGAGAGCTACTGAACCCTGCGACTAACGGTCTTCCTGTAAGGTTGTAAATTTGTACACGTAATATTTATAGCATGCTAAGAGCAATAGCGACGACCTGGCAGGCGTCAGCCGTGCACATCATTGGACAATTTAATTTTCAAAGTGTAAAAAAAAATTTAAAAAAAAACTTGTTCCTGTAAGCTTAAAAATTTAACAGGATGTAGTTTATTTATTGTAAATCTTGGAAAAAAAATGACAGGCGATTACAAGGTGCACAAGTGTGTGACAGGCGAATTGAAAAGTGCAAAGTTGATGAGGAAAAATAAACTTTCTCATGTAAGATCAAAATTATCTCGCGTTTGGCTGAGCTGATTTTGATGCCGTTTTCAGAAAAGTGTGCGTTACATTCCGAGAAAGGTTTTAATATACAGGGTGAATTTTTCAACTGGGCGTGGATGGCTATCTCCGAAACAATGAGTAATATCGAAAAACGTTGAAAGGAATCTCGAGGCCGATTTTGACGAAAATAAAACTGCATCGTTGGTTTTAAGAAAAATCAATAATCCTGGCCAGGAATCGAACCCGAGTGATTTTGGAAAAAAAATCACAGCCTGTATTATTACACCATTCGATAGTGTTGCTAATAAGGATCAAATTCTGGGAAGTGATCATATAAGGCAAACTTAAGGAAATTGCAGATTTTCATGAAATTGCTATATTTCTATGTTACTATGTTCTACTGAGCCATAATTTATTTATTGTTGTTTTCAATAATTCAGTGGATTTGATGTCTCAACAATCCCAGTGTATTCAGCAATGCGAAATTATTGAGTTGAACAAAAATAAGCGTTATTTCAAAGAAGAAACGGTTAACTTATGTTCCGAATACAGTTATCGTCTTGAACATTCATCAGTTTTTTTTCAATTATACGATTTCCTAAAGTTTGCCGTATATGATTACTTCCCAGAATTTGATCCTTATTAGCAACACTATCGAATGGTGTAATAATACAGGCTGTGATTTTTTATCCAAAATCAGCGGGTTCGATTCCTGGCCAGGATTATTGATTTTTCTAAAATCCAACGATGCAGTTTTATTTTCGTCAAAATCGGCCTCGAGATTCCTTTCAATGTTTTTTGATATTACTCATTGTTTCGGAGATAGCCATCCACGCCCAGTTGAAAAATTCACTCTGTATATTAAAACCTTTCTCGGAATGTAATGCACACTTTTCTGAAAACGGCATCAAAATCAGTTCAGCCAAACGCGAGATAATTTTGATCTTACAGGAGAAAGTTTATTTTTCCCCATCAACTTTGCACTTTTCAATTCGCCTGTCACATACTTGTGCACCTTGTAATCACCTGTCATTTTTTTCCCAAGATTTACAATAAATAAACTACATCCTGTTAAATTTTTAAGCTTACAGGAACAAGTTTTTTTTTAATTTTTTTTTTACACTTTGAAAATTAAATTGTCCAATGATGTGCACGGCTAACGCCTGCCAGGTCGTCGCTATTGCTCTTAGCATGCTATAAATATTACGTGTACAAATTTACAACCCTACAGGAAGACCGTTAGTCGCAGGGTTCAGTAGCTCTTGGACTAATAGGAGAAATTCCTCGAAATAAGTAACTTTCACGCCTTGAGAGAGCCAGTCTGTTGGTGCTGTCCGCTAAAAAATCAAATAAATAACATTAAATGTAAAACGTACCACTTGGAAGATCCTGCTCTGGTTCAAATCTCTCAATCGCTTCCTCACAATCATCTTTTAATTCTTCCTTGATATCATGATGTTCCTTTTTCAGTTCAATACTCTCATTCTCTTCCTCACAATCATCTTGTAATTCTTCTTTGATATCAAGATGTACTTCCGCGTGTTCAATCCAATCATGTTCTTCATTACGATCATCTTTTAATTCTTCTTTGATATCATGATGTTTCTTTTTCGGTTCAATTCTCTCATTCTCTTCCTCACAATCATCTTGTAATTCTTCTTTGATATCATAGCTTTCTGATTGACATTTATCAAGTACATAGTTAACATGCATTGTTGGAGTAATAACGAACCCATTGGAAAAATCTCTTTCATTTTGGTTTATTCTTAGTTTTGTCTGTAAACAGTTGTTTAAAATGTTCAGTCAAATGCTAATCGCAGTCAATACAAGCTGTCCAAACATTTACTTTACTATTCACAACTCCATGAGAAATCACCATCTATGCTAAAATGCTGGACAGTTTACTCATTTGCTTGAACAATTAATTTAAATTTTGTTGATACAATTATACCGTCTTTAAGTTTAAATAAAAAAATTATTACCAGAATAAAATTGTATTAAGCTTTACACAAATGAAGTTCACTATTTTTCCGGTTGATATAATGGTAAGAGCATCTCAGCGGAAATATAATTGTGCTTGGCTGGCTTTGGCTGGCTTTGGCTCTCATTTCACATTTATGTTTTTGATGGGATTAGAATACTACTGAAAAATCTTACATTTTCTACAATAACTGTAGGAAACGTCTTAAAAAAAACGATGTAGTGTAATCAGACCTCTAATTATCAAAAAACCGCATGAAAATCTATTCAGCCAAACGCGAGATAATCTTGAACAAACATACAATCGACTGAAAATCTACAATCCAAGTAGGCAAAAAAATCCCTATCTCAAAAACTACTGAACCGATTTTGATGAAACTAGCAGTATACCCTAACTTGAACAATACCTGGTACTTGTAGTTCCAGAGATATGTGAACACAAACTTAAAAACATACATACGCTTTTGGTAGACATGGGTAGTTCGCGAACGATTGAAGTAAATGAACTAGTTCATTTCCCAAAATGAACTTTTCATTCATTCACTGGCCATTCAAATGTGTCTTTAGTTCAGTGTTTCTTTTCGCTTAGTTACTCTATTCATCACCCTAATAAGTATGAACTTTATTGTAATAGGAATATAGTCTTTACGGGAAACGGTAGGTCCATTTCCCGTAAAGACTATATTCGTATTAAAGTTTGAAGGAATATTGATATTCGTATAAAACTGAACTATTGATTTAGTGAAATGCATCATTTCTCTAAATCACTAGTTCAGTGAACTAGTCCAATGAACTAGTCCAGTGAACTAATTCAGTGAACTAGTCCAGTGAACTAGTCCAATGAACTAGTTCAGTGAATCATCTCATTCAAGAACTCGTTCTGATTTGTTGGACTAAATGAAGTACTGAATGAATGAATGAACTACTTCATCAAGTGAAAAGATATACTTCATTCATTTTCTTTTTACTGACACATTTTGCGCATCTCTATTTGAAAGGCACATTTGTTCAGAAGCTGATGATATAGACTAACATAAAAAAAAAACTGTGCAATTCTGGAAAATTACATACATGTGAGTTGATAACCTTCTTTTTTCTTTGAAGTCGATAAAAAGCAATAAACATCAAACTATAGTAATAGCAAATTACCATTTAATTAGCTGAGGACGGTATTGTATTGTATTGTTAGGGGCTCCCTTTTCCGCATTAAGACTCATAGGTGGTCCGTTATCTGTTGTGTTTATAGTTAGCTGAGGACGGTATTTTAACAACTATGTTTCCGGACACGGAAATTATATCTTATATGTATATACAATTTCCGTGTCACAATGTTAGTTACCGTACTCCTCTGAAACGGCTTGACCTATTTTTATGAAATTTGGTATGCATATTCAGTAGGTCTGAGAATCGGCTACTATCTATTTTTCGAACTTTTTTTTTCTAATTTATATGGCCAAACAACGTTTGCGGGGTCAGCTAGTAAAACTATAAGTTTCACATATCAGTCATTCAAATAAAATTCAAAAGTCAAACCCCACCTCATCATCTTCATTCAACATCTGAGTGAACAGCTTCTCTGCTTCTAGACATTTCCTCTGCAATTGACAGCATTGCTTTAGTCTAGTGTAGCAGAAGACACAAGCGAGCATCGGTCTACTGTCTTCAGTTACAAACTGCAACAAAAATATTGTTCAATTCGTTGTAAATATATATACAATAACAATTAAGCTTTGAATGTACAGAGTAGAAAGATTATTTACTTACTGGAATATCCGTAAGCTTCTCATAAAGTTGTTGCATTTCAACATTGGTAATCATAAACATACGAACATCTTCCACTAAACATATTCTACACATTTGCAGCTTTTCTACTTTCATATTGCCCACTGAAAACACTGCTGCTATCTAAGATACATAATCTGAGGCTGCCACTGACTTTAAACCTTTTAAACCATTATTAAACAAATAAATTACAACAACTCAAGTGTTCTAAAAATTATAGAATTGTTACTGTCACTGTCAAATGTCAATAATCATCAATAATGTCATGTCATTTTGATTTTTGTAATGGCGTCTCCATATTTAGTGGGTCTACAGACGATCAAACTTTGCGCGGACCACACCACGACCTTGGTGCGCTCCGGACCAAATTCGAACGCGAGGCGCGGACATCATTATTATCGGTACGGCTGGTTTGGTCCCGAACGAAGTGTGGTCCGGATCAAGTTCGATCGTGTGGGCAGCGCACCCAAACAAATGTCGGTTAAGATAATCGCTTTTGTGCCACCGAACGTGCAACACCGAACACGTAGTATAGCGTGTATGTGTAATAAAGATGCACGCAATCAAGCTTATGAAATACTTTTAGAAAAATGGAAGACATTTGGCAATAGACAATTTGGGCCTGTTCAGAAAGAATAGGCGGCATGTTGAGGACAGTTTGTGGAGCCATGTTTTACGTGTTTACACAACGCCAGCACAATAAATATTAAAATACTCTGTGCACAAAACTAACTGGACAGTTCGGAGTGCGATGCGGTATGCGGTCGTCTGTTGAACCCATAGACATAAAGTGGTTGAACCGAACGTTGCGCCTAACCTTAGGAAATTAGTACATTATGTGCCAAAAATCGGTAGAAATTGGTAGAATCCAAAATTAAAAACTGGACTTTTTTTTGTTATAAATCTTTTAACACTATGGACTCAGGATTCATGTCTGAATTTGAATTTTAGACACACAGTCTAGAGTCAGAGTGTCTGTACGAAGTCTACTTCTTTTGCAGGTTTTCATATTATTAATTATTAGGAGAAAATAATAACGATGGTAGGTGGACCAAAAAGTTGGTACGGTCCGGAACATGAATGTATAGACTGATACAATCTGGAGACAAAATTCGGTACAAAAGGTTTAGTCAAATATTTAGTTCTAGCAATACTTATCACTATTTGGTGATTCTCAGCACTTTCAGAAATTAAAAAATGTATGAGAATTACGAATCTTCGACCTTGTATAACTTGGCTGAGAGCAATCCTACGACTTTTGTGCCATAGTTACTATTCCTCCAAATGACTAACTAGATACAAATTTTTTCGTTGGCCGGCAGTTTCAGAAAAGGCACGAAAATGTATGGAGCCTGATTGTTCTCCTTTAGTAAATATTTTTATAACAGAAAGTATTTGTTTTATTTTTAGTTTTCTGAATACCACATAATTATAAAAATTTGGGGCTAGGTCTTAGAAGTTCACAGTTATGCTATTCTCTGTAAGAAATCTCATCACTGGAATCTACGATGTGCTCTTCGATTTTTTCGCTAACGCGAGTGGCTTTAGCCCCATGGTAGTGTGACAAGTGTGAGCGCTGCGGCTGAGCCGTGAACAGGCTGTTTTATAGAGAATAGCACTGCAGGTCAGTAGAATAGGTATCTAATTATTTGAATTAACCATTGTATTGTATGTTCATTTATTATTTAGTGATGTCCTTAGAAAAATGGTATAGTGGTCATCCTAATTAGGAAGTGATAGTGAGACCACAGAAAGCGAGATAGCGATACATTATTTTAGCTTCAAGTAGGTATATTCGGAGTTTGGTCTTCAGATTTTATCTATAACTTCATGGTTCGGACCAAGTTCGATCGTCTGTAAACAGCTTATTTACTCTGTGATCCAAGCCAAGAAAGCCAAATGAGCCAAACAGTATCTCTAAGTAGTCTGTGAAGTGTGAAGCCAAATAGGTTGGCATAAAGGCCTCGAAGCCATGCCAAAAACATTTAAAAAAAGCTAAATTTAAGTAAGTTGAAAAAAAAAAATTTGACAAAAGTTATCAGGCATCAGGGATAACAGCAGCAGGCACCAGCAGCAGTGTTTTCAATATATAATATAAAATAGTAGATTTCAATATGAAAATTGAAAAGCTACAAATGTGTAGGATATGTTTAGTGGAAGATGACCCACTGACCGATGTTCGCATGTCTAAGATTACCAGTGTGGAAATGCAACAACTTTATGAAAAACTGACGGACATAACAGTAAGTAAATCCACTCTATACTCAAAGCTTGATTAGTTTGTTTGTTATTGTATATCACGTACCTAGTATCTCTAAGTAGTCTGTGTGTATATCATACAAGAAAGACACTTAACAAAAGATACTGACTGACTGAGACTGACCTGAGACTGGCCCGTTGGTCTAGTGGTTAATCATACAAAAAAACACTTCTTATAACAATAATTGTTAAGTCTTAATCATTAAGTACAGTAAAACGGGGCTATTTGGGTTTGGGAGGTATTTGGGACCACCCAGAATTTCTAAGAAAAACAACGATAATATTGTCGGTTGGTGAAGCAACACTTTATTGTTTACGCTTACAATAAACAAACATATTTGTTAAAAATCTTTCTTTATCCTACCGATCCCAAAAAAAAGGGATTATTTTATGCGGTAGGTATTAGTTATTGCATGTCCCAAATATTGATAGATTTGTTTAAAGTTATTTTCAGCCCTTTTCTATGACTATTGCTGTCCTTAATAGCCCCAAATATGCGATATTTGGGACAATCACATCATTATTTTTTTTCAGTTCCTGTTGTAAGACGTTAATTCAAATGTATAAGTAATGTGTTCTCTAAGACCCATATAAATTTTTACCATAGCTATTTAAGTATTTGATATAAACAAGATATTTGCTAAATTATATCAAATGTGTCCTGATTAGTACCATTGTATGGTACTTAATTTATCAATACTTTTGTTGCAGTTTGTAACTGAAGACAGTAGACCGATGCTCGCTTGTGTCTTCTGCTACACTAGACTAAAGCAATGCTGTCAATTGCAGAAGAAATGTCTGGAAGCAGAGAAGCTGTTCACTCAGATGTTGAATGAGGATGATGAGGTGAGGTTTGACTTATGTTCTGTGGCACTTGTTATTAAAGTATTATGTGTGGCTCTCTTCAGTAATAGGGTTTCTAAACTTTATTTGAAAAGACTCTGTGTACTTTGTATTGAATAAACTAAAAGTACTGGAGGGATTTTCAAAACCCTTCATTAATTTGTTCACCAGTTTTAAACCTTCTTTTGATCTGCATGACATAGGCAACAAGGTGGAGGGGGGGGATTAATATACAGTGTGTCCGGGCACGAGTTAGCGATATTTGAAGGGGATATTCTAGGCTTATTTTCATCGACAAAAATGCTTTAAAAAAAAATCTTACTCCAATACTTCACGAATGGCAGCCTTTTTTTTTTTTGATCTGTCGAACTGGGGTGTGTACATTAAAATGCAAATATCTTTGAATCCAAGAGACCTTCATTCATGCATGACTTTATTGCAAAGTTAAATGTTGAGGCTTATAAAAACTTACGAAAGTTTTCTAAATAATATGTAAAAATAACCAAAAAACATGGGCAAACACGAAATTGTACACAAAAATTAGTGAATACTGAATACTGAATACTGTTCAACGAATCCTTGGGATATCATTTCTAATAAAAAAAGGTGGAAATTTCTCTGTAAATAATAATCCGTGGTCACCCTAATCGACATATTCAAGACGCATTGAAGATTTCCTTCAACAGCTCCTCAAATATAAACCTAGGATTTTTTGGTGTATTTTTACTAGTTTTGACAAATTCAAATCTGTGTTTTACAAAAAACTTCAGACCTCTGCGATATTTTTTCAGCGAGATATTGGCGAAAAACTAAATTTTCAACGTTTCGATGGCGCGGCCATGGCGTTTTACTCTTACAGCTCCTGAAATATGTATAAACCTAGGATTTTTTGTTGTATTTTTACTAGTTTTGACAAATGCAAATCTGTGTTTTACAAAAAATTTCAGACGTCTGAAATTCTTTTTCAGTGAGATATCGGCGATAACGTTTTTGTCACCGTTTCAATGGCGCGGCCATGAGGTTTTTTCCTTACAACTCCTAAAATACAAACACAGGAATTTTTTCTATATTTTTACATTTGGTTTGCAAATTCAATCTACTATTTCCCAAAATTTCAGGTCTCTGCGACTCTTAGTTTTAAAGATCTCCATGGCCGCGTGGTTCGGAACGTTTCGATGGCGCGGCCACGTTCAAACCCTTATAACTTTTTAACCATTGCTTTGACAAATTTATGGTTTTTGGGAATCGACTACTACATTTTTTTACAAAAACGTGGCATGGTTTTTATTAAAAAAAAACGTCATGGCCGCGCGGTCGAAACGGACACAAAATTATCACTCTACGTTAAGTATCTTAGGAATTATTCTCATTTGAACATCACCCTTCCGTCTCGCCCCGCAGCAATAAATCCAAGAAACTACTATTTCAGTTTAAGGATGGTTACTTGGCGATCATTTACATGGTGGTCAATAATGCCAGCTCATAAATATTCGTTGGAACGATTTAGCTCACCCAAAGAATGCGACACCTGTAATATTGGGGTACATGCGCTAAGGAAGGGTGATGTTCAAGTGAGAATAACTCCTAAGATACTTACTGTGGAGTGATAATTTTGATATCATTTTATAGCCTGATTCAAATACTTTTAATTTAATGCAAAAACCCTTGCAAAATTCAGGGGTATTTATCGAGCTAGAGTTAAAAATGTGAAATTATTCGATAATTTTTGTGTACAATTTCGTGTTTGCCCATGTTTTTTGGTTATTTTTACATATTATTTAAAAAACTTTCGTAAGTTTTTGATAAGCCTCAACGTTTAACTTTGCAATAAAGTCATTTGCATGAATGTAGGTCTCTTGGATTCAAAGATATTTGCATTTTATTGTACACACCCCAGTTCGACAGATCAAAAAATGAAAATGGCTGCCATTCGCGAAGTTTTCGAGTAAGAATTTTTTTAAAGCATTTTGTCGATGAAAATGAGCCTAGAATATCGTCTTCAAATATCGCTAACTCGTGCCCGGACACACTGTATAGTAATAATCACAAGTATCACACAATGCCATCTGGTCCCAAGCTAAGCAGAGCTTGTGTTATAGGTACTAGACAACTGATAAACATACTTATATTTTTCTAAATAAATACATCCTATCCTACTAATATTATAAATGCGAAAATTTGTGAGGATGTATGTGTATGTTTGTTACTCTTTCACGCAAAAACACTGAACAGATTTGGATTTGGTACACAGATAGTCTATAACCTGGATTAACACAGGATAGTTTTTTTCTCCCGATTTTATGTTCCCGTGGGATAATTTTCGAGTTTTAGCGGGTGAAGCCGCTGGCAACAGCTAGTATTTAATAAATGTGACTTGAAGAAAACACAAAACTTGACTGATCATCTTATAACACTGTTTTCAGAAGAAATCAAGAATAAACCAAGATGAGAGGGAGTTTTTCAATGGTTTTATTATTACTCCAACATTGCATGTTAACTATGTACTTGATGAATGTCAATCAGAAAGCGATAATATCAAAGAAGAATTACAAGATGATTGTAAGGAAGAACATGATAGTATTGAACTCGAGGAAGTACATCTTGATATTAAAGAAGAATTACAAAATGATTGTGAACAAGACAATGAGAGTACTGAACCCGAGGAGGAACATCATGATATCAAAGAAAAATTACAAGATGATTGTGAAGAGAATGAGAGTATTGAACCAGAGCAGGAACATCAAAGTGGTATGTCTCTTATTGTTGGTGCGCTTGCCAAAGCTGATATGTGCATTTTGGAATTTTTCGTTTCGCTAGAGAGAATTAATTTTTGTTAAAACATGCTGGCAAAAACAGTCTTTGAAAAATAATACCAAAGATTTCAAAGACACTTTAAATAACTGAAAAATGTGCAATATCTTTTAAGTGTCCTTAAAAAACAATAAAAAATAAAGTAACCTACCGAAATGAAAAATCGTAAAATCAGCTTTGGCAAGCACACCAACGAAATTTTAAAATGTTCCCCACACTAAGAATTTCTCCTGTATCGTTACAAACATATAAACTCACTTTAGTGACCGACCGAAATTTCGGTTTCGGTTTCGGCCAAAAAAATAGATTATGGCTCAGTAGAAGTTAAATAACATAGAAAAATAGCAATTTCTTAGAAACCTATTTGTTCCATAAGTTTTCCGTATAACATTAATTTCCAGAATTAGATCCTTATTAGCAACACTATCGAATGGTGTAATAATGTGTGTTTTTTTTCCAAAATCTGCGGTTTCGATTCCTGACCAGCATTATTGATTTTTCTAAAATCCAATGATTCAGTTTTCGTTTTCGACAAAATCGGTCTTCAGTCATCCTGTAATTCCTGTATAATTATACCTACACTTTTTCTTAAGTGTTAACAAATAAATGTAAAAAAAACATAAAATTTTAGAAAATAATCGAAAATTTAAATGTTTTAAGTTTCGGTTTCGGCCGAAACTGAGAGCTAGGCCGAAAGTTCGATTTCGGTTTCGGCTGAAAAATCAGTTTCGGTCGGACACTAACTCACATGTCTCACATACACAAACTCCTAGACCTGGAACAACTTACTTGTAGATCATACAAATATTCGTTCCATCCATCAACGATCAATGAGCTTGTGCCCGCGTCGTCAGCCGCGGTTTTGATAGGCCTTTGGCCCAATGGGGGCCCCATCAGTCTCCCTGGGTAGCGCATGGAATACGACCCACGCTCCAGTCGGGTGTTGTCCTTGATCGGATAGCGAGCTATACATTACTTGCCAGAGGCGTCTCTAGCCCTTGTGGCCCCTGTGTGCAACCAGTACCCTGGCGCCCTCTAGTCTAGTAGGAGCGGGGAGCAAAATGGAATACTAAGGGACTTTACTCAAGGGTCATGGCGCGATGTCGATTGTCGATTGCCGATTTAAGTCGCACTTATTTACTAATGGAGTGATGCGATGCAATTCGACCGTACCTTCAAAAATCACCTTACTACTTCGCCATAAAGGCGCGGCAAACCAAAGACAAAAGATGTCGCACGTGACGAGTAGTTGCGCGATCGAATTTCGAACGCAGAATCATGTGCATTGTCATTAGCACGTACAGTCGGCCAAGAAAGTGGTGTACCACCCTAAGGTTGAATATCGCTTGCAGATTCATAGGTGATAAAGATTAGTTTCGCTTGCAGATCGATCTGACAACTTCTATTGCTGTCTTTATCTGATTATTGATAACGACTATTACTGATTGTAACGTGACAGCTGTTCTTAGTTTGAACTTGATGGAACCAATGACGTCGTAAAATCAACGGCGGGGGGCTGTAGATTTTGATGACAAAATTGTATCTACAAATTCAGAATTGTAATCAACAAGTTACATAAAATTGTAAAGGCACAAGGCGAATCCACAAACCTACAATTTCTGTAAACTTGTAATTACAATATCAATAAAAAACAAGCTAAAAATAGATTTATCCTTTTATTAAATTTCTACAATCAATTTTAAAATACTTATAACAAACAAAAACATAGCATATATAGTAATATTTAGAAGATATTGAAAATTTTTAAAAATTAGAAACGGGTGTAACCGCCGTTGGCCTCTATAACCTCTAAAAGACGAGACCTCATTGAACCAACAAGCCGTGAGCAAATATCGGTTCCCCGCATTTCCTCCCAAATAAAATTACAGTGACTAATAAGAGCTTGTTTGGTTCTTTCATTTTGATGCGACCATCGTTGGACCATAAGGCCCCAAAGATTTTCTATCGGGTTGAGGTCCGGCGATCTTGAGGGCCACTGAATTACCCTTACGTCAGTGTGTGAACGAAACCAGGCTCTTACGATCCTCGCATTATGAATTGAACAATTATCTTGAACAAAATCAAATTGTGGCACTTCGTTCTCCGGGTAAACATTACGGACTGTCGGTAGCATTGCATTCTGAAGCACGTCGATATAATTTACAGCCGTCGCTCGAGGAGGTAGAGAACACAATTCTCCTACACCATCCGCACTCATCCAGCCCCAAATATTTACGGAAATTCGACCTGATTCTCTATTTGGAATTACATGATCATCTTTATACCGTGTTGAATTATATCGCCAAAGGTGAAGACGTCCATGCTGACTGGATTTAAACGTTTTTTCATCACAAAACACTGTATTAGACCAATCAAACTCTAAGTGCTCTCTGGCGAAGTTCAGACGAGCAAGTCTGTGAGCATCCGTCAAATATATTTTCTTGGCGTAATGCCTGTGGTGCAACCCCATGTAATGTAGATGATTCCTTATTGTTTGGGCACTCACATCGAACATCTCCGCAAAATGTTTTGTGGGCTTAAAACCATTGATTTCATATTCCCGTCTCATGAATTCTCTATCGTTATTGGAGAGTGCAGGCCGGCGACCACTTCTTCTGTGATCCAACAAACTTCCCTCCTCTCCTTCACGACGAATCCAAAAGCGGACAGAACGCCTCGATATATTCAAATTCCGGGATATCGCACTGATACTGCTTCCCTCATTAAATTGGGCAATTATTTGTGCTCTTTCGGCAATGGTCAAGTTGGCAGGCATTGAGATGATTTTATATGCAGTTGATTGAAAAATAACACGGAAAATATATCGATTTTTTGCATATATTTGACAAAATGTCAATTGTCAGTTTTCTTTTTCAAATGGAATTCGGTTGTCTATTTAAATAGTTTTTATTACTTTTGTTTGGAAACATTTCAATTGCTTTGTAGAAACTAATGTCCTTCTCATTTATACTAAAGGTTAAAATGTCATGTACTTATATGTGACATATGACGTATGAATACTAAATACATAGGTTTACGTCATGATAATGTTGTCTCTTTCAGTAATATCTTTTTATAACGAACCTTGTTGTAATTTTCGATGACCGGGAAACTAAATCAAAACTGGTACACCACTTTCTTGGCTGACCGTACATGCAACTCGATATCGAAGAGATCTGTGAACGATATCGTCAATCCGTGCGACTCCATTAACAAACACTAGCGATTGATCATTTTCTTCGGCCCCGGCCGGACCGGACGCTTGTATGATGGGTACGCTTTACACTACGATATTACGAAAAACTTTATTCCGAAATTCATAAATACCGATTTTCATAATTCCGAATGGTTCAAAATTCCTAATATAAAAAAAATATCCAATTCGTTTCTGTCACTTTGAAGAATGAGAAACGAAATTCCAATTTTCAATGTTCCGAAAAAATCAGTTTATTCGGAATCTCGGTCTAGCAAATGGCAGTTCTAAGCGACAGAAAGAGAAAGGGCGACGGAAATCAGCCTTAAATATCTGTTTTAAGGCTGATTTCACGTTGAAACAAAAGTTATTGTGTTTTAAATAGAGTAGGAAAAGGAGTAGCCTTGCTACCGCGCGCCCGGCGTCGGCCATAACACGAGCGCAGGGTCTTTGATAGCGCCGGCATCGACACATCTTTGGAGGTGTCGCGTTAGGGGGTGCTCGGCGCCCCCTTAGACCCCGGCGCCCGTGTGCACCGCACACCCTGCACTATAGGTAAAGCGCCTCTGTTACTTGCGGCCCGCTAGTCAGTGCCTAAGGCAGTGGTCCGACCGCCGACGATGAACGAATAACGAGTAGAACTATACACTCTAAAAAGAGTTGGCGATCGGCGGGAAGCGAGTGTAGTTTCGATAGTTTTGTCGCCGGGCGACAGCGAGTGTTCAAGTGCGATGAGCGATTTACAGCGATTACTCGCTCGCGGTCGCTTTATGTGACATTTCATTCACTGTACCGAACGCGAGCATATCGCTCACTCGTTGCTTACCCGGATTTTGAGTCCAGAACCCGGACTCGACTCGAAAGTCGTGAGTCGAAGTGCGCACGGGGGGTAGGAAGGCGGTGAAGTGTGCGTATGGTGGTTTCGTTTCGTGTGAAGACGTGAATGGATAGTCCGAGCTCTAGCGTAGCGCGGTCAATGAAATATTTGTAAAATTATTTTATTTTTTTCATGCATTTCTTTGAGATTTGGTGTGCCATATCTGGAACTGTTCCTCAGAAACATCAATACGTGTTGGGAACTCTTCTAGCTACACTGGAGCTCGAAAATGTCGACATTAGGAACTTAGATAATAAGATACTCTATTTATGTAAAAGTATTGATAGATATTGGAAAATTGTCTCTAGGAGTAAATCAAAGTTTTTGCTGAAGTACTCGAATTGGTTAAATGAAATTGAGTGTGTCTTCTTCTTCTTCTTCGTCGTGTCGATGATTCTAAGTCTAAATGAGCTTCGACCAAAACTCTGCCACATTTACGGCGTTGGTGGTGGCCTCGGACAGGTCCCTTAGAGTGCAGGTGGAATTGCTCAAAGCACAAGTGAGGAGGTGGGCCATCGTTTGTGCTGGGGCTCCGCAGTCGCACCTCTCCTCATCGCAGTACCCCCACCGGGCCATGTTATACTTGCAGCGACCAACCTGGCTTTGTAAACTGTTTAAGGTCTTCCAGGTGGGCCGCGGCAGTTGGTGGCCTGCTGGAAGCTTTTCTGCAGGCTCAGCGTAATGTTCCGGAGGGGGATATCTGAGGAGCCACAGCTGTTTCCGGGCTTCCCCAGCCGAACTATTGCTGACTGGTTTAGTGGACCTGAGGAAACTTTTCCGGCTCTTCAGTCTGCCTCTTGACGTCTCCATATTGTATAGGGGATGGCGTTTGTTGTCGATTTAGTAAGGTTCAATGAGAAGTGCATTCAAGAAAGCGCGAACAATCCCGGTCCATCATGCGGACGTGGACGTCCCAGGAAAGATTTGTCTAAGAGCTCGAAACGTAGAAGAATAAATTGAAAATCAGCTTAGTCCGTCAGATATATAGAAATCATCAAATGAGTCCTCCCACCCGCGGGCAAGACGGGAGGGACTGTTAGACAAGTACTGACTAAAATCCACGGTGTCCTTCAATAGCCCTTTATGTTCCGGGGTCACGGTAATGAGATAAATCCCGTGACCGTCAGATACAGTATTGAAAAAAAATAAACAAAACATATATTTTAATGATAGATGTGTTCGTGAACGGGCGCTGTCAGTTGAGACTGGTCATCTCTTAGCTGCCACGGTCTATTTTAATTATTATATTTTTTTTTGAATTGTCTTTTTATATTATTTACTATGGACACTAATAACTTGCCACATCGTTCTCACATAATGTACCGTCTGATGATGAATGATGTAAAAAAGTTCTGTAATAATTTTGGCGATTGAAAAAGAGTGTCCATGGAGTTTCTTGCTCATTCTTCTCTATAGAGATCTACCCTTTGGAATGAGCACCTACGGTACTTTCACAGTTTTTATGTCTTGTGACTGGGACTGTAGCACCAAAACTATTTGTGTACTAGTTTTATGTCTTTTGACAATTCAAAAGTGCCTGTAATGACCTTATTGAAATAAACGCTTTGATTTTGATAACCTCTGACATTTTGGAAAGATTGTTCCAAATCAAATGTTAAACAGTTCCTGTATTGAAGTTTTCTTACAACATACCTTGTCTTTCAACAGGGTTTGCATGACTGAAACAATTGATGATGTACGACACATACATGAGGCGCGTGTTGCGGGAGTACCGCAGACCTTCGCGAAATGAACATGTTTTTAGAGAACATAACAAGCTAAATCTTTGCGATTTTATAATACACTTGTCGTACTTGTAACCAATACACATGACATATTTTTTATGATACTTAATAGCTCATAATGTAAATAAAAAAAATATTTTAAAAAATCCAAGTAACCGGGTTTTCGACCTGAGTGTACATCTTACACTCAGGTCGAAAAATTTAATTATTCTTAAATAGATTTTTGTGTTTCTCTACGAAAATATAGAAAACGAAATTGTAAAAAGAAAAGACGTAGTGTGAGTCACGGATACATCATCACTGTGTGCCTAACTAACAAGCCGATAGTTGACATAATTACGAATCAACTGAAGCAATTTGGGTAACTTTTTTGGGGTGGAGAATCATTAAGTTAATCCTCCCTCTCTGAATGTAGCGGCGAAGGAACTGTCACACTTAACTGTCTAATCCTTTTGTCATTCACCACAAACCCATAGCATAGTAGAAAAGTTTTGTTAGCTTACCGAAGCCGACCTTTCGCGCCCGGCATTGGTCGAGGCCACGGTGCGGGGCGAGGCGGAGTGGGAAGCGGTCGCCTCCAACTGCGAAGCAGTCATGCTCTCGAAGGTGGAGGCGGGCCGCGTGAGGGAGAGGACAGCGTCCTCCCTCCACCACAGCCGCAGTGGTAGACGCCCACGGCGACGTACGTCGGCAGACGGTTTCCGGCCACCGTAGGCGCGGGTATGCGGGCGGCGAGTAATTAGCCACTGGCTGTCCGACCATGGACCATGCCCGGGTCGACGGCGCGTTGTGTTCCACGCGCGCCTCAATGAGTGACAGCATAATGACGGGGGCTCCCCTCTAGAGGGCCAAAGCCTGCCGGGGTCGGGACTAGCCTATCATTCTTTGTACATAGATTTTTACATAAAAATTCTTGACAGGCGTAACGGGTTTTGTTAGCATAAACAACGAATAATGTTGTATTCCTTTCTTATTAGTTTTATTTTCACAGGTGTGTCTGAAGCGAAGAAACCAGAGCGAAACGTGCGAATGACAAGACTAGAAGATACAATGACATTCCAGCAAAAGAAAACTGAACAGCCAGACTTACTAATTATCCGGAACACCGAGAAACACAAGTCTGCAGCTCCTTCTAAATCCACAAAGCTTGTCACAAATTCGCAGTCTATCAGTAATATTGTGAATAATACTGATACAGCTGCGAATGGCCGAATAAAAACACATGATTGCGATATATGTTACCGTACTTATAGTACAAAAAGTAACTTAATGAAACATATTCGTACACACACTGACAAAACACCTTATAAATGTGACATATGTCAGAAGAGTTTCAGTGAAAGTAGTAATTTAAAAAATCATGTTCGTATACACACTGGTGAAAAACCATATAAATGTGAAATGTGTCAGAAGAATTACAGAACAAGATATGATTTAACAAGACATGCTCTGATACATACTGGTGAAACACCTTACAAATGTAAAATATGTGAGAAGAGTTTTAGAACACGTGATCATTTAAAAATTCATGTTCTTATACACACTGGTAATAAACCATACAAATGTGAAATTTGCCAGAAGAGTTTCAGTCAAAGAACCAATTTAAAAACTCATGTTCTTGTACACACTGGCGAAAAACCTTACAAATGTGACATATGTCAGAAGAGTTTTAGTCTAAGTAATACTTTAAAAACTCATGTTCTTGTACACACTGGTAACAAACCTTACAAATGTGACATATGTCAGAAGAGTTTTAGTCTAAGTAAAATTTTAAAAACTCATGTTCTTGTACACACTGGTGAAAAACCTTACAAATGTCACATATGTCAGAAGAGTTTTACTCAAAGTAGTACTTTAAAAACTCATGCTCTTGTACACACTAGTGATAGACCTTACAAATGTGACATATGTCAGAAGGGTTTTAGTCTAAGTAGGACTTTAAAAACTCATGTTCTTGAACACACTAGTGAAAAACCTTACAAGTGTGAGATATGTCAGAAGAGTTTTAGTAAAAGTAGTCATTTCAAAACTCATGTTCTTGTACACACTGGTGAAAAACCTTACAAATGTGAAATATGTCAGAAGAGTTTCAGTAAAAGTAGTCATTTAAAACGTCATGGTCTTGTACACACTGGTAGTAAGCCTTACAAATGTGAAATATGTCAGAAGAGTTTTAGTCAAAGTATTCATTTAAAAACTCATTTTTTTATACACACTGGTAAAAAACCTTAAATCGAATCTTATGTTCAATTCAACTAGGCCATTTACAGCTTGGCCAGAACGTCTTGAAACGGAACTAATATTTTTGTTTGCTGACAACGTTTTAAAATCTTTGTATTTGATGTAAACTAAGAACGCAGGTATGTTTGATTTATTATTGTGCCATGAAACTAACGTAATAAGTGAAAAAAAAAACATTCAAAGTGCTGGTAGCGAGAGCACAGTGGCAACTTCCGGTTTTCTAATCTTATTTACCAAGCTGAACAGGCACTTGAATGTCAAAAGACATAAAATAAAACTATGTAGTACAAAAATAGTTATGGTGCTACAGTCCCAGTCAAAAGACATAAAAACGTGCCCGTTACCCAGGCCAGATGTTGTCAAAAATGGTCATTTGAATCATAAAGATAATTAGATATGCGGCTTCTGTAATTGTTGCGCACATTTATAAATTTGTTGCGCTTAGTTTTTTAATTATTTCACAAAAACATTTCCTGCTGGGGTAACGTTATCCCAATCAGACCTTTTTCTTTGATGGGAATATTTTAATAAATTCTAGCTATAAAATCAGTTGTCTATATGAAGTAAATGTTGTGCCTTATTTTGTATTTATTCTTTCTTCGGTTGCGAAGTTATTCGAGATTTTGCTGAGGTAACGTTTTTGGTTTTGCTAGATCTTTGAAATGGTTAAGCGGATTCTTATCATATTTTGTACATGACTTCTTAGGAACTTGTTTTTTGTTTTGCAATAAAAAAAAACATAAAAACTTTTTCAAAAAAAATGTAACCGCCTTCAAAAACAACCACAAAAAAGGGTAAAATAACCTTCAAAACTTTTCTTTCGGAAGTCGGTGACTTTTTTTTATTAATTTCATTGTCTTTTTTGCCACCGACTTCCGAACGAAAAGTTTTGAAGGTTATTTTACCCTTTTTTGTGGTTGTTTTTGAAGGCGGTTACATTTTTTTTGAAAAAGTTTTTATTTTACTCTTTTTAGTTTAAATATTCAACCACAATTCTTGTCAAATACGAGTACATCATTTTCTTACATGAGCACTAGAATTTTGTAATCCGTAACACCGGTAATAACATCGTTAAAATCTCTTACATTCATAATTCCCTATCTCAAAAACTACTGAACCCATTTTGATAAAACTTGCAGTGTTCCCTAAGTTGAACGATACCTAGTACAATAAAAAAAAGAATTACTTAAATCGGACTTGTATTTCCGGAGATATGCGAACACAAACATAACTTACTAAATCAGTCGATGCCAAGTCCTTACTAGAGGAGTTGTACCTTCCATCATCAGGTCAGCTACATGAGATGATGATTACCATACGCAAATACTTAAATTACTTCATAAAATTTGCGAAAACGATGTGTAGGCCTATAAAATTTGAGGGTTGCTCTCGATTTCTCCAGGATCCAGTCATCAGATCCTGATATGGTGACAATGGGACCACTCCTGAAGTATCTCCTTTCGAACAAAAAAAGAATTTTGAAAATCGGTCCACAATTGGCGGAGTAATCGCGTAACAAACACACAAAAAAAAAACAAAAAAAAAACATACCGTCGAATTGATAACCTCCTTCTTTTTGAAGTCGGTTAAAAATAATACATAGCTTAAAGGTTATTTCATTAAATAGAAAATACTTCAATTGGTCCCAGCACTCTCAATAAGAGGTCTAAAGACTTACTTTAAGCATTATTGTAAAGCTTTTAACTGCCTTCAAATGTATGTGAAGTTTCATTAGTATCCTGTAAGTATTTAACAAGTTATGATGATATTCAGTTCTTCACGAGCACGGTCTTGATGCGCGCGGTGTTATTTGGCCACTGGATTGGATATATGAACTGAATGTTATGTCAATTTTTAGCTTTTTAGTTCAGTTGTATATCAGTAAAATTTCAGCTCAGTACATTGGATAATTAATGAGATAATACGGTTAAAGTCATTAGGAAGTGAATGACCGTGGTAACAAGACCAAGTTTAGGTGGTTACGAAAAAGCGAAAACGCAGAACATTGTACTATCTTTTGAAATGTTTAGTATAATACAGTGTTAAGCTCCTAAAATTCACCACGCCTTTACAATTCCTCATAAAATAATTCTTGGCACCTTTAGAACTCAGTTGCGAAAATTCCTTATTGACTCGCAGAAAAAACTAGGTGACACTATTTCTAACTCCTCAATACTATAGTAGGAATTGCAGAATAAGAGTGAAGTGAGTAAGCTACTCGTCAATTTATTTATATTTACATACTTAAATGCATTTAAAACAATCTACACATATACATATTTATATATATACACAAATAAGACACACAAAAAGGAAAAAATATACATTTTTAGCTTTCACTTTCATTGTTGTAAGATTAGTTATCTGGTCTATAAACTCAACTTACCTTTTTTATTTTATTTTTTTCACCATACTCCATCCATGTTGAGCACACACCCATGCTGTCCGTGGACACGACAGTAATTTACTTTGAAAATTATTTAATTCGTGACCGTTCGAATTTTAACTTTTTTTTATGTTCGTTAAATCATCTATCTATCTATCTATCATAATATCAAGTCCCAATCAAACAAACGGCGATCACTAACTCAATTACGCTACGGTGTGACGGCGGTCCGTGGCGCCGTACTCAGTCAATTGGTGAATTTGTATTCCAAATTCTGGACTTGACGCCGTGTCGGGTCCATTCCTTGGCTGTACTGAACGCGGGACTTACAGACTGACTTGTGGCCGATACAAAATGGATTGCTCACTTCACTTGCCGTCTGGTCTGTGTTTTGTTATTGTTTCATTAGATGGAGATTGAAATTATTGTTGTACTGTATTTATAAATGCAGTTGTAGATAAAGAAGAAGAAATCATGTTTGTTAGAGAGATTTCATCCTTATAATTGACCCTAACGATCGATGCAATAAAAGTACAGGGTATAATTTTTTCAGATTTTAGCCGGTTCGATTCTCGGGTGTGGGAAAAGAGAATTTTCGAAAATCTTTGAATGCAGTTTGCTTTCTATTCAAAAATGAAGGAATGTTTCCTTTGAGTAAAATTTTCTATCTGCAGTATTAAGAGTACTTTCCCTCCAGCAGGCGTAGCATGGCGCCGTAGAAAGGGGTTTTGTCGACGCAAGAATAGACAAAATGACAGAACGTAGAAATAATTTAAGCGTTTTAAGCATGTTAATGTAAAAAATATGGAAAATAAACGTTATTTTCTTCAATAGTGTAAAAATGGTGTCATATTTGTGCAAAAAAACAGTCGATTTGTGTAGAAATAACGATGAAATAACTTTGTCTTTTCTTGGTGGAATAGAGATAGAATCGCCATGCTACGCGTGCAGGTGGCATTACAAAATTCCACCCTGAAAACATAAAAATTGTTTACACGGCGTTCATACGGGAAAATCCCGTGTTCGAGAAATATATTTTACCGTATACCGTGCGAAGTTGTCATCGGAACGCCGCGTCTCGAAACGATTTTAACGAATACGACACGCAGTGGCGCTTATGTTCATGTTGTCTCGTTCACACGACTCGCCCATTCGAGAATCGTACGCACTCGCATGCGTGGCCCGAAAAAATCGAATCGAATGGTTGCCGTGTGAACGACTGCATCGTATACGGTAAAACCGTATACCTACGTGAAAAAATCGAATCGAATGGTCACCGTGTGAACCTGGCCTTAGCGCACCCAAAGCACCCCAACTCAACAAGATAACAAGTCTTCTACAAATTAAAGAATTGTTATGGTGAACGCACACCTAGGCGCACCGCAGTCTCCGCAGTCCCCGCATTACGAATTCTTTGTATGAAGTTCTATGAAACCTCGCATACTTACCCGCATCGCAGTAGCCGCAGAATCGGTAAGAAAACGGATTGCGGAGACTGCGGTGTGGCTAGGTGTGCGTTCACCATTAGTGTCACTGTCAAATGTCAATAATGTCATGTCATTTTGATTTTTGTCATTGCGGCTCCATATTTAATGTGCCTACAGACGATCGAACTTTGCGCGGACCTCATCACGACCTTGGTGCGCTCCAGACCAAATTCGAACGTGAGTTGCACATCATTATTATTATCGGTACGGCTGGTTCGGTCCCGAACGCAGTGCGGTCTGGACAAGTTCGATCGTGTGGAAGGCGCACCCAACCAAATGTCGGTTTAGTTAATCGCTTTTGTGCCACCCTACGTGCAACACGTGGTATAGCGTGTAATAAATATTAAAGTAAAATAAATACTGTTGGAACTTGTGACTAAAGTTTTATTTTACAGTAGAATGACAAGATACAAAATAACGAAAAACTGTTGCTATGGAGACTGAAGGTACAGTCCTCCTTACAATAAATATAAACGCAATCAAGCTTATCCACTGAAACGTTAGGGCAACTATGGTCGCCCAAAAGTTTTTGACGTTGAACGTTAGGGCGAAGTCGCCCTAACGTTAACGTCCTACAGCAGCCCAGACGACTCGCCCCATTTAAACCTTTTTTTATCTATAGCAGTGTTCAAGTGATTCACAAGTGTTTCGCTAGATGGTTTTTTATTAAATAACGCGTCTGTTAGTCGGTAAAACAGCACGTCAAGCGACAGCCATATTAAAACAATTAAATTGTTTACAAACTTTTTCTCAAGAGCGTTGAATTGTTTGAAGTGTTTGTGAGTGTCGACTTTAAAAATGTATTTATTATAATCAATTGTGATAAGTGTTATACTGGGTGGAATTTTGTAATGCCACCTGGAGGGAAAGTACTCTTAATACTGCAGATAGAAAATTTTACTTAAAGGAAACATTCCTTTATTTTTGAATAGAAAGCAAACTGCATTCAAAGATTTTCGAAAATTCTCTTCTCAAACACCCGGGAATCGAACCGTCTAAAATCTAAAAAAAATATACCCTGTACTTTTATTGCATCGATCGTTAGGGTCAATTGAAAGGATGAAATCTCTCTAACAAACATGATAAATTAAATGAAAGGAAAACCAGGAAATCTTTAATTAATTTAACTACACACATCAAAAGTGTCTAGGGATCAAGCATTTTTATGCGGATTTCTTGAGATTGAGATGTGGCTTTGTAATAAATTTATGATTTTATAAATTTATATGGATCCTTTTTGGTGCATTTCATAATTTGAATCAGGAACTGTAAATCAAATTCGAGTAAAAGATGAAAATCAGCTGTCAATATTTTCCCTATAAAAACATACAACGCATTGAAGACATTATTAGTGCTACTGTTTCCCTACTACTGATTAAAACCAACGTTATTATGGAGCGGCGACGTCATTTAAGCAGGGAAGAAATGCTCAGAGCCGTGGGAATGATAGAAGCTGGTTCCCGGCAACGTACTGTGGCTTTAGCTCTGAATACAAGTCAGAGTGTTATCAGTCGACTTTGGACACGTTACCGAAGCACTGGTACCGTGGCTGAGCGCCATGGAGGACGGTATCGCTGCACCACACGGAGACAAGACCGATACATTCAAATCTTAACTCGAAGAGCTCCAACAATAACCGCCATGATGTTAGCCGTGAGGCTTCATCACTCTTCAGGGAACTTAATTAGCGACCAAACAGTCAGAAACCGCTTGCATGAAGTGAACCTTCATTCCCGAAGACCGCTACGGGTACCACCTATAGCAATGCACAATCGTAGGATTCGATATCAATGGGCTCTTGAACACAGAAATTGGGCAGAAGAACAATGGCGTTTCGTGTGCTTTTCTGATGAGTCTCGTTTTGGTATGAGACCGGATACAAGACGTATACGACACTGGAGAACCCCTGGACGCCAACAGCGATTAAAATCCTGCCAGGAAGTCCATCCTTATAGTGGTGGAACCATCATGGTATGGGCGGGTATTTGGATCGGCGGAAGAACTGAGTTGATTTGGATCAGAGGCAACCTCAACGCTCAAATTTATGCTGAGACGATTGTATCAGACGTCATCGTTCCTCTACAAGTGCAAATCGGTCCCTTATTTCAGTTAATGCATGATAATGCACGACCGCACACCGCAAGAGTTGTAAGACAGACTCTCGCCGCAGCTAACATCAATGTCCTGCCCTGGCCTGCTCAGTCGCCAGACTTGAACCCGATTGAGCATGCATGGGATATGCTACAGAGAAGAGCTCTGCCGAATATGGAGGGTATCCAGTCGCAAGAAGACCTTTTTTTGTTGTTGCAACGAACATGGGCGGCCATTCCACAGCGTGATTTGGATGAACTCATTTTGAGTATGCCAAACCGATGTTCTTGTGTTGTTAGTGTTCGCGGTAGAAACACGGATTATTAATTGCTTAAGTTACCCAATAAAATTTTAAAGAAATCTGTTATTTCAGTCTTTTTTTCGAACTTTAATGTTAGTGGTTCAAATGTCAAAAATCCCTTTATTAGGAAAATGGCAAATTTCTTTATGAATGCAAAGGTGACTTGGTTTATCGTTACTGTGACAAACGATAACACTTTATTTGATGAATCCTTAAAGAACATTTTAATTAATATCAATCAGGAGAAAAGTTATTGCAAAAATATATGTTGATCCCTAGACACTTTTGATGTGTGTATTTACAAAAAATGGTAAACTAACTAATTAGTTGCTCGAAATGGGCTCCATTGTAAGTGAATATGTATGTATTTAGAAATAGATAAGTATGTTTATCAGTTGTCTAATACCCATAACACAAGCTCTGCTTAGCTTGGGACTAGATGGCGTTGTGTGATAGTTGTGGAATATTATTATTATTATTCTCTTGGATATACAAAATTCTTTTAACGAATTCATTTCTAGTAACCTTCAATAAAGTGTTGTGGTGAATATTATAAATCGTATTCTGAACTTCAACTCTCAACTCGTTGTCATTCGCATAAGATTTCATGTAAATTTGATTTTTTACATATCCCCACAAAAAAAATCTTCTTGATGAGTCATTTTCACCGTGAGACAAAATGTGAAATGAGTTGTAAAAACAATCAAATGTGAATAACAACTATGACAATCCAATTTTCAAATTTTAATCTAACATTCCATATTTAAATTACCTCATACACGCAGCTACGAGTATGTCGCAAAGGAGTAGTCTGCATTACAAAAGATGGATGTTAGTTAAAGAGCTATAACTTGACTCATTGAATTTGTAACTTCAGATTTCCTGGTTTTCCTTTCATTTAATTTATCATGTTTGTTAGAGAGATTTCATCCATATAATTGACCCTAACGATCGATGCAATAAAAGTACAGGGTATAATTTTTTCAGATTTTAGCCGGTTCGATTCCTGGGTGTGGGAGAAGAGAATTTTCGAAAATCTTTGAATGCAGTTTGCTTTCTATTCAAAAATAAAGGAATGTTTCCTTTGAGTAAAATTTTCCATCTGCAGTATTAAGAGTACTTTCCCTCCAGGTGGCATTACAAAATTCCACCCTGTATATTGAAATACTGGTGAAGATCCATTCTTTCAGAATATCTACAAATTCTAAGCATCCACAGTCTGATAGGATGTTTCTATATGAGTTAGTATCGACAAGCAAACACTTTGCCGTTGTGTGCCGGTTTTCTGTTAAGTTTGGTATATATTGTGGTAAAATACTACTTGTAATTGAAAAAAATAGGTAATTATTAATATCTGTGTAGACTTAAACGAAAGGAATACGGCAAAAATGTTAGGATTACACGTTACTATTATTTTATCGTGATTTTATCATCAGAGGCGATATCAAATTCAAACCGGAATGGGTAGTTTGTTTTGATTTATTATGATATACTGTTTGTTCTAAGTAACCATATATTGGTATAAAAAAAAAAGCTTATTTCATCTAGTTTATTAACAAGTAAATAGCGTAGAGGTATATAAAGAATTATTTCGCAAAAACTTGTAATTAATAAATATTTTACTCAAATTTCACCACTATTGTAAAGTTCAACTTTTTTTTGCACTGTTTACGATAAGAGTTACACTTTAGTTTTCACATATTTTGTTTCCTTATAATGTCAGCTCTATCCAGGAATTTTTAATTTGCCATAACAGTTGTAGTTTGGCAGAACATAGGCTTTAAATCGGTGACGGCATTGGGCGCTCGACCGCTTCGTAAGTCCGCGCGCGCGCGGACGTTCTAAGCGCTGAGAGCTGTCAGACTTGGACGTTCAAGTGGTTATGAAATACTTTTAGAAAAATGGAAGACAATTTGGGCCTGTTCAGAAATAATAGGCGGCATGTTGAGGACAGTTTTTGGAGACGTGTTTTACGTGTTTACGCGTTTACGCAACGCCAGCACAATACATATTAAAGTACTCTGTGCACAGTACTAACTGGACGGTTCGGAGTGCGATGTAGGCGTTTATTGTGCAACAGTGCAGACCGCAATGTTCGGTTCAGTGATGCCAAACCTAATCTGAGGAAATTAGTACAATATGTGCCAAAATCGGTAGAAATGGGTAGAATCAGAAATGAAAATTGGTTAATCTACCACCTTTATTAAGAATGATTTTTTAACTATAAATAAGTACGTAAAAACTGTTTTGAAATTACTTACATATTTATTGTTTATGATTACAACACATGTTTTTCTGAAAAAGTTTTAAATGATCTGGATTAAGCTATCCATTTTTTTTTTGTTATAAATCTTTTAACACTATGGACTCATGTTGAATAGGCTAGTTGCCTAAAAAAATGTAATTAGTCCGTCTTTTAGATTATTCAAAAATAAGGGACACGTATTTTTTTATTTGTAAATTAGACCAAAAATGACAAAGATATAGCCTATTAAAGTTACGTGTGACGTCACGATGCGTGGCATTTTTCGCGCAGAGTGACGTCACAGGTAACTTAAATAGGCTATTATCTTTGTTCTTTTTTCTTTAATCGAAAAAAGAAAAAATACGTGTCCATTATTTTTTTATAATCTAAAATACGGACTAAATAGAATGTAATTATTTTGACCCTGGAAACTACCCTATTAAAGAATTTGAATTTTAGACACACAGTCTAGAGTCTAGAGTGTCTATGCAAAGTCTATTTCTTTTGCAGGTTTTCTTATTATTAATAGAAGAAAATAATAACGAGCATAGTTGGTAGATCTACCAAAAAGTTAGTTGATATGTCAATACTGGTTCAGTTCGGGGTACAGTCCGCCGGACCAAGTTCGATCGTCTGGAAACAGCATATGTAGTCTGTGATCCAAGCCAACTGCAAGCCAAATAGGTTGGCTTATAAGCCTCGAAGCCATGGCAAAAAACATTAAAAAAAAAACAAAAAGTAAACGCAGCCCTGGGTCTATTTCTCTATAGGGGCATTTCACGTGAAGCGGACAGGGAAAAAAAAGTGAGGTTGTGAAAATCGATCATATTCGGCCCATTTATACTTCAAGTAGGTATGCATGTGAACACAAAATATTTTTTTTGTATAACGTATATTTCAGAAGTTATGGGTCTCTAAAGAATGGGGAAGGCAAGTGTCAAAGTGAAAATGACAGTTTGGTCCCCAAAGAACTGTAAAATCAAAGGAATTTTCAGAAAAAAAAAACATTTATTGATGTAAAATGACTAGATGTTGTGTAATAAGCTGTAAAAATGATGGAATACACTTTTCAAAATAATATCTACTTTTCTTTTGGAGGTTATGTACCAGTATTGCATCGCTCGAAAATCGAAGAATTATCACCTGGAACGAGTTTTGTAATAGTTGTGGTGTTAAGAAATTAAATATATTGTGATATTTCTCGAATCTAAATAGAAAAAAAGGTTAAAATTACTGACTTAAAACATTATGATATTTTATCAAAATAGAAAGTCAAAAGCAGCATTATATTCTTGATAAAGGAGAGGACAGGTAAAACATACCTAAACTCAAAAATTGAAACCTCAACTACAAGTAATTGTGGATTTATTACGGTAAAATCAAATGTATAACCACTCAATTAAATCACTTTTTTTCTCTTGTAGATGCGCCGCGGCGTCTTAATTCTTCTTTTAGTATATAGTACTTGCATGGACGAATAATTTTCCATATTTGTTTTGTATTTATACTCAATTTTTATAACAAATAATCTTGTTTGTTTTTTTGTACAAGGTAGACGTGGGGACCAACTATCGCAGCGCCATCTACGATTAGCTTTGAGTTGCCATCCCCATTGTCGTAATTGTAATTTCAATTTTTTGAAAGTAGTTTTTCGAATTTAATAAATTAACAATAAAATATTTAACATAGCGATACGTATTGGAAAAGTACTGTTATTTTTAACAATAAAATAAAATTTTGAAAAATAGTTTTTTTTCATGTCCAAAACCGGAAGTAAAGTTTTCAAACCTGAATTTCAGTCACTTCGACCATTTTTATTTTTATTTTTGTTTCTTCAAAATATAGCTTAAAGTATATTAAAAATACCATAGAACACTCAGAATGGGATCTCTATTAGTTTAGGAGTTAGAGTGATTAATGTAGTTACGCGTCGCAATGGGCCTGATAACTGGCGCTAGCTTAGATCGGTTGGTGTGCGCAAAACAATATGTCTTGTATAATTGCTGTGATAAAATAATTATAACTTAATAAAACAACATTGTAACAACGCAAGAACTGGTTTATTTTGTATTATTTTTAACTGAATTAAAAAAAAAGTAGGTTCTCAGTTCGACCTGTATATCTATATGTATGTTTGTCCGCGATTATCTCGCGTTTGGCTGAACGGATTTTAATGCAGTTTTCAGGATAGTGTTCATTACATTCTAGAGAAGGTTTTAGTATATAACACTAATAGATATCCCGTGATTTTGCCCGCTTGGATCAGTTTTTGCTTACTTGGATTGTAGATTTTCAGAGACGATAGCATGTTTGTCCGCGATTATCTCGCGTTCGGCTAAACTGATTTTAATGCGGTTTTCATAAAAGTGTTTGTTACATTCTGGGGAAGGTTTTGGTATATAACAGTTATGGATATCTCGTGAAGTTGACCGTATAGATTCGTTTTTGTTGCTTAAAAGGACCAGTTCTAGCATAGATTCCCATTGTAAAGTTCTAAAAATTACAAAATAAACCAGTTCTTGCGTTGTTACAATGTTGTTTTATAATGTTATAATTATTATATCACAGCAATTATACAAGACATGTTGTTTCGCGCACACCAACCGATCTAAGCTAGCGCCAGATATCAGGCCCATTGCGACGCGTAACTACAATAATCACTCTAACTCCTAAACTAATAGAGATCCCATTCTGAGTGTTCTATGGTATTTTTAATATATTTTAAGCTATATTTTGAAGAAACAAAAATAAAAATAAAAATGGTCGAAGTGACTGAAATTCAGGTTTGAAAACTTTACTTCCGGTTTTGGACATGAAAAAAAAACTATTTTTCAAAATTTTATTTTATTGTTAAAAATAACAGTACTTTTCCAATACGTATCGCTATGTTAAATATTTTATTGTAAATTTATTAAAAAAAACTACTTTAAAAAAATTGAAATTACAATTACGACAATTCTTTAGAAACCCATAACTTCTGAAATATACGTTATACAAAAAAAATATTTTGTGTTCACATGCATACCTACTTGAAGTATAAATGGGCCGAATATGATCGATTTTCACAACCTCACTTTTTTTTCCCTGTCCGCTTCACGTGTAATGCCCCTATAGTATTACCACAGTATTACTGTACTCTGTGGTCTATTTAATATTATTTATTTTTAGTTGTTACCACCAGTGTTTTTAACAACAAAAAAGTAGAAAAGCTGCAAATGTGTAGAATATGTTTAGTGGAAGATGTTCGTATGTATAGGGTTACCAATTTGGAACTGCAACTACTTTTTGAGAAGCTTACTAGAATTCCAGTAAGTAAATTAGTCTTGTGTAGTTCGCGAACGAACTAGTTCGAAAGAACTGCTCCCACAGATGAACTAGTGAACTAGCTCCCACATTTTTCGCTCCGTAGTTCAGTAGTTCGGACAGAATGAAAGAGATCGACTGAACTAAGATCGTTGCACGGGAGCGGGACAGCACTACACTATAATACTCCCGTTCGCTCACCGATCGTGCGCGCATCCCGTTTCGTACACTTTACACAAATTGTCGCATGCAGCAGGAACCGTATTTAAAAAGAGCGAACAAAGACAAACTAAATCTGAAATCTCTTTGCGAGCGAACGATTTGATCGCTCTTGATCGGTTGGTCTCTATTACGAGCTAGGAACTAACGAACTAGAAGAACGAACTAGTTCGTTGAAGAGCGGAGAACTAGATTGAGCGCTCTCGGTAGTGAACTAGAATGCCCAAGACTAAAGTAAATGATGTTTATTTTTTATAATTCAAGCACGAGTACTTTGTTACTGTGAAGCAAACAAGAAGAATGAACTTTTGAAGAGAGAGAAGCATCTTCTGTGCAAGATTTTTAACCATTTATAACCAAACAAAATGCAAAGTTCGTCATTCATAACAATTAATTGAACAATACTTTTGTTGCAGTTTGTAACTGAAGACAGTAGACCGGTGCTCGCTTGTGTCTTCTGCTACACTAGACTAAAGCAATGCTGTCAATTGCAGAGGAAATGTCTGGAAGCAGAGAAGCTGTTCACTCAGATGTTGAATGAGGATGATGAGGTGAGGTTTGACTTTTGTTCTGTGGCACTTGTTATTAAAGTATTATGTCAAATCAAATCAAATTGTTTATTTCAACTAGGCCAATTTTATTAAAGGCACTTTTGAATTGTCAAAAGACAAAATAAAACTAGTAGGTATAAAAATAGTTATGGTGCCACAGTTTCAGTCACAAGACATAAAAACTGTGAAAGTACCGTAGGTGTTCATTCCAAAGCGTCGATCTGTATGGAGAAGAACAAGCAAGAAACTCCATGGGCACTCTTTCAATCGCCAAAATTGTTACAGAACTTTGTTACATTGTTCATCATCAGATCGTACATTATGTGAGAACGGTGTGGCTAGTTAATAGTGTCCATAGTAAATATAAAAGACAGTTCAGAAATAAAGTTATTACAAGTAAGAATTAAAATAGACCTCTTCAGTCGGATGTGTAGCTTCAGTACTTAATAGGGTTTCTGAATTTTTATTTGAATGTATCATGTGAGTCTTAGCGGTGATATTAATGTAGGTGGAAACATTATTGTTAAGAGTTAATGATAATATAATTATGTCATCAGACTATTTTTATCTGTAAGATTGGTTACAATAAGTTCATCATCAACAAATGGATCATCATTTTTAAATTAAGCTATAAAATAAAACAAGTGAAAAAAAAAAATAACCTACCATTAATTAAAAAAAAAAAAAAAAAACACCCGAGATGAGTTTATTATCCACTTGTCTAACAGAAGCTGAGTTTATCTAAATAATGATGTGTAACATTGTGAAATACCAACAACTTCACAGTTGGTGGGTATCGAGTAAAATATTCTTGAATTTCGTTCGTTCGACAAAAAGTCGTTACAATGATACCAAAAAGTTTTTTTGTCAATTGTTTTCGAAGATATTATTGTTGGGACATAATTTTGCACAATTTTATTAATCTTTGGAGTTGGATGAAGCAAAATGTTTATTTTGAGTGCATTTGTTTTAAGTATTAAAATATAATTGACTGGCCTGTTGGTCTAGTGGTTAGCAGGGACTGAATAACCCAAAAATAAAGGTACCTTTAAATTTCGGTATGACGTCATACCGTTAAATAACGATAACCGATATATAACGGTATCGTTATTTTTTAAAGTAGCCGAATTTTAAGGTACAATATTTATACCGGTCAAGTCAAAGTCAAAGTCAAATCATTTATTTCAAATAGGCCATCAAAGAGGCACTTTTAAACGTCGAATATTAAAATTAAGGAAATAGGATGGGATGGGATTGATTCTACACCCATTCGCAAAGGTAGGTTGTATGGAGAAGAATGGGCAAGAAACTCCATACTTACTCTTTTTAAAAAAATGTTTTACAATATTTTTTAACAGCGTTTGAAATATTAATGTCAAAGCAATGTACCTTGAAAATCTAGACTAAAAATATAAAAAATAATAAGAAATAAAAAAAGCAAAAAGGTACATGGCGTTCCCATTTTAACAAAATATTGAAATTACACAATTTACAAATATAATATAAGTGTGTGAGCATTCAAATTTCAACCAGCTTGATTTTGTTTAAGCCCTACATTGTACTATGGAGCAGGACCAGCATGTTTCCAAACATTTTTATCTTGAATATAATCTTCTAATTTATAATATGCTTGTTTACTAAGTGTGCTTTTTATGTAACTTTTAAATTTTTTTTCATTTAGATTTAAGATTTCACTCGGGATTTTATTGTAACATTTAACACAGAACCCCATAAAAGATTTTTGTACTTTAGACAATCTAAAATATGGTTGATCAATTTTATCTTTATTTCTCGTATTAAAATTATGTCTGTCGCTTATTTTGTTAAAAAGATGAAGATTTTTCCTAACATGCATTATATTTTCATAAATAAATTGACAAGGCACTGTCATTATATTAATCTTTTTGAATAATTCCCTAAGAGATTCGCGACGACGTAGATTGTAAATTGCTCTGACAGCTCTTTTTTGCAAAATAAAGATAGATTCAATGTCAGCTGCCCGGCCCCACAATAGGATGCCATATGACATAATGCTGTGAAAGTAGCTGAAGTAAACCAAACGCGCAGTTTCGACGTCTGTTAACTGCCTTATCTTTCTAACAGCATAAGCGGCTGAGCTTAGTCGCCCTGCTAGAGATGCTATATGGGGGCCCCATTGTAATTTGTCGTCTAACGTGATTCCTAGAAAAACTGTCTGATCAATAAATTCCAATTTTTTTCCGTTCAATAAGATGTCACATTCGCTACTTCTAACATTTGGTAAAGTGAATCTAATACATTTTGTTTTCTTTTCATTAAGAACTAAATTATTAACAGTAAACCAATTTTGAACCTTAAGAATACAGTCATTAACATTATCTAGATTTTGTGCACGTCTGTCAATTTTAAAAATTAAAGATGTATCATCAGCAAATAACACCATCTGTGGTTGATTTTTTAGTAAATGAGGTAAATCATTAATATAGACTAAGAAGAGGAATGGACCCAAAATAGAACCTTGAGGCACTCCCATAGTCATTTCAGCCCCCGATGAGTTTGTACCGTTTATCTGAACTTTAACCTACTAATGTACTTTATGTACATTTATGAAAGTGTTCTCTTTGTTCGACGCAACCTGTCAAAATATTCCCGGGTCAGCAGCCTACGTAGAGCTGATAAGTTAAACTTGATTCCAAGTAAAACTGCATTGTTTCAGAAAAGCATCTTCACTATGGGTCCTAAATTATATAACAAACTTCCGAAATGTATAAAGGCAGCAGCAACTACATATTTATTTAAAAAAATGTTATTTAAATTATTAATAGATAAGGCATATTATTCTACTGAGGAATTTTTGAATGATAAGATGCTGTGATATAGGTTGATGAATTTTATAACTGACATTGCCATAAAGTTGTCTCATTGTGTTCATTCTATGACATTGTAACTAGATTGTTATTATGAATAATGTGTTTTCAAGTTTTTAAAATTGACATATCCATCGTTTTATTTGTATTTAATTTGTTTTTGACATTCCGATTGACTCTTTTCCTATTATTAATTTAATTATATTTTTGATATGTTATTTTAATAGAATTAATGACTTAAACATTTGTACACCATTAAATGGTAAGCATAGTGATCATTGATACTGTAACATCTATTTTATACCTATGTTCACAAATAAATAAATTGAATTGAATTGAATTGAAACCTGTCTATCTTTTAGGTACGAATTTAGTAAATCCAGGGCTTTGTTTTTAATACCATAATGTTCTAACTTCAGCAAAAGCGTTTCGTGGTTTACGCAATCGAATGCCTTTGAGAGGTCGCAAAAGATTCCTATGGCATCCTGTGCTTCCTCCCAGGAGTTAAAAATGTTCTTCAATAGGGTAACACCGGCGTCAGTTGTACAACGACCTTTGGTGAAACCGAACTGTTGATCATGAAAGATGGAGTTTCTATTGAAGTGACATAGCAGTTGTGCAAGCATTAACTTTTCAAACACTTTACTGAAAACTGGCAAAATTGACACAGGCCTATAATTGTTAGGTTCTTTACAATCACCCGATTTGAAAAGTGGAGCTACCTTACTATGCTTCATGAGATCCGGAAACACTCCTTGGTCTATACTGCTATTAAATATAAAAGCTAAATAAGGTGCCACGGTTTCTATTATGGATTTACAGGCCTTCACAGACATTCCCCAGAGATCTTCTGTTGACTTAATTTTAAGATCTTTGAATGCTTTAATCACAGCTTGGGGGTTTGTGTGCCGAAACCTAAACTCCGTCGGGCAGGCCTTTACATTATTTCTAAGTAAGGCAGCAGAGAGTGCGGGTGACGAATTTAAAGACGCAGTCGTCTTAAGAGGTATATTCGAAAAAAACTTTTCAAATTCCTGAGCTACTTCTACGTCTGTGCTTATAGGGCCATGTGCAGTTTCTAAATTAAATTCGTTATTGCGCTGTTTATTCCTACCTGTCTCATTATTTATAATTTTCCAAGTTGTTTTAATTTTATCATCGGCTGATTTAATTTTATTACTAATATGAATAGCTTTAGCTGTTTTACACACATTTTTAAAAGTTTTTGAATATTTAGCAACATACTGATGAAAGGTATCATTCACAATGTGTTTCTTTAGACCATAAAGTTCAAAAAGCCTTTCTCTGCTTTTACGAATTCCAGGTGTTGCCCAATCACTAAATAAGAATTTTGTGACGATAGTTTTAGTTTTTACTGGAAACGTGTGAGTAAATTGTGTATTTAAAATTGCAAAAAACTCGCAGCGGCGTAAAACTCATTTGGGTCACTTTTATTATTAAAGATATTTTGATCACATAATTTACTTGCTAGTGTATCATTAAATTTTTCTAAATTTTTACATGTAATTGGCCTATACCTTATTTGGGTTTTTTGCGTAGGTGTGTAGGCGCAAAACGTTATTGTCTGGCCACTATGATCAGATGGCAATTTATTTATAATTTCCTTATGCAAATAATCACAATTCGAAAAAACGTTGTCTATACAAGTGGCAGAAGAAGCTGTCACTCTGGTAGGTTCCATAAAAATATGTGACAAGTTAAATGATTTAAAAAGACTCAACAATTTTATACTATTGGAGTTATTTTCTAATATATTAACATTGAAATCACCACAGATGATGATAGATTTACTACTACTACATACTTTATTTAACACATCTTCCATTATAGAATCGAATATAGGAAGAGTCTGGTAATTTGGGGGTCTGTATACACAGACTATAACATGCCTATCAAGCTCAACACAGGACAATGGGGATTGTCTTAATTTTTCAAACATTCGATTTTATTTTATTTTCTGCAAATTTAGAGCATTTTGAGAAACTAATTTGAATATTTTTATGATTGGCTCAATAGTTTTTTTATTTTTAATATTTTAATTTTTGAGGTAGCTGACGTCACCATTGACCAAAAAGTTGTGCCGTTGCCTCACCAGTGAATAATTTAAAAAACTGCCTGACAACATGTTAGGGAATATTTATTGAGTAAATCTTTTGCAGCAGAGTTCTAATGGAACACATTTTAAACCATATGTCAAACATATCAAACATAAAGCAGACAGCCAGTATCCGGAGTACATGGAGGTGACATATCTTCAACACACCCCCTCAACTCATGTACGATACTACATACACAAAATATAAACCTATTTATTTTCGCACACACAATCCTAATGCACTTGTTAGTAACTCGTGTCTTACGCGAGGCAAAGGTTTGGTGAGGACATCTGCCAACATGTTATCAGTTGACAAATATTCCAACGTTATAGCTTTGTTGTCACGTAGCACATCCCTTATAAAGAAATGTCTAATGTCAATGTGCTTACTTTTCGCATGATGTATACCATGATCCTCAGCAAGGCAAATAGCACTCAAATTATCAGCATGCATTCTTACCTTACAGAGTTGATTTAGACCTAGTTCTTTTAACAGGCTGTTCAAATACACAGCTTCCTTCATAGCTTCTGCCAAACTCACAAACTCAGCCTCACAAGTAGAAGTCGCAACGATGCGTTGCTTTTGTGAAGTCCACGATATGCTTGCGCCACCTAAAACGAATAAATAACCAGTAAAGGATCGTCTATCAACGACGCAGCTACCCCAATCTGCATCTGCATACCCTTGTATGCATAACCCCGTCGGTTTAAACTTCAAACCGTGAGTAATCGTACCTTTTAAGTATCGAAGAACTCGCTTCGCAGCCCTCCAATGAGTTTCCTGCGGGTTTTCTGCAAACTGCGCAAGTTTTGCCGTAGCGTTAGCGATATCAGGTCTAGTTGATACGCTTAAATACATGAGCGCTCCAATTAGTTCTCTATATGGAAATTGTTTCCCTTCTATTACTTCTTTTTCGCTAATAACAGGATTTCCAATTTCCATTGGAGTTCGGACTGGATTGCAACCATCCATAGTAAATTTCTTCAAAATATCTTTTATATACTTCTCTTGTGACAAGAAATATTCATTGCCGCTTTTCTTTATATCTATCCCAAGACAGAAAGTTGCTTGACCAAAGTCTTTAAGTTCAAACCTCCTCGCCAATTCCTGCTTGAATTTATCTATATACAGTCTCTTTTGTGATGCGATCAAAACGTCATCTACATAAACCACAACAAAAAGATCTGATCCATCTTTATTGTGCTTGTGATACAAACAAGGTTCATTTATCGTAGGTCTCAATCCCATTTCTCTCAGCTTCTCGTCCAGTTTAATATTCCACTGTCGTCCAGCTTGTTTGAGACCATAAAGAGACTTCTTTAGACGACAGGTGTCACCACCTGCTTTCATATCTTCAAGCATTTTTGCAGCTTTTTTGCCTACTGTAGAATTAACGCCATCTATATTTTTCAGTTTCTCCAAACCTTCTCTCAGTAGTTCTGGGATCTTCATATAGATATCTTCGTTCAGATCACCGTTTAAATATGCGGTATTTATATCTATTTGATCAATGTCCATGCCCATTTCGACAGCTAAGGCGACCAACAAACGTACAGTTGCAATCCTCGCAACTGGGGCGAATGTCTTATTGTAATCTAGGCCATGTTGCTGACTGTATCCTTTTGCTACCAGTCTGGCCTTCTTCTTCTCAGTCTTGTCAATATTTAGCTTTGTCGTCAGCACGTATCGACATCCTACGATATTACGATCTGAAGGTTTCTTCACAATTTCCCACGTGTCATTACTTACTAGACTTCTTATTTCTGAAAGAATCGCTTCCTCCCATTTGACCTTTTCGTCAGATGCCAAAGCTTCCTTTAACGTGGTTTCAATAGCTCCAGCAAAATTTTCACTATCAACGTATTCTTCCGTCGATGACTCATTGTCGCTTCTTATCTCAACCATGTTGTAGATTTTACGAGGTCGGCCAATATGTCCTCTCTGAATCCTTGGCCTTCCAGGACCTCTTTTTAAAGTAACGTTTCCATCATCGTTTCCAATAGATTCTGTATTCTCTGTACTTTCATCGAACACTGACACAGTCGGTTGAATAACTGATGGAATTTCTTCTCTTGAAGGTTCGTCACTAAATGGTATATCAGACTGTTCTTTGGTTTGTCCTTCTATTTCAACAGTTTTTCTCACAATACTCTTTTCACATTGTGGTTCATTTAGTGATTCATTTGAGACCTTACACTCAATTTCAGTTGGTTTACCTTCCTGAAATTTTACATCTCTCGACACTACGATTTTTCTACTCTCTGGTATCCATATTTTATAGCCTTTAGCATCAGCTGGATAACCGACGAATATGCCGAGTGAACTTCGTGCTGCAAACTTATCCTTACCTGGTTCCTTTTCTAAGACGTGTACTTTCGTGCCAAAAGTTTTTAAATATTTGACATTCACAGGTCTCTCAAACCATTTTTCGTATGGAATTTCACCATTTAGACTACTAGTTGGGCATCTGTTACGCAAATAGCATGCAGTAGCTACAGCTTCTGCCCAAAAACTTGGTGAAATACCTGACGATAAGATCATGCATCTTGCCATCTCAATCAATGTACGGTTCATTCGTTCAGCGATACCGTTACTCTGAGGTGAGTATGGCGTCGTAAAACGTCTCTTAATACCTTCATTTTCTAAAAACTTATCGAAAATATTATTTTTATATTCAGTTCCGTTATCCGTATGTAAACATTTAATTTTTCTTCCTGTCAAATTTTCGACATGACATTTAAAAATTTTAAACTTTGACAAAACGTCACTTTTATTTTTCAGCATGAAGACTTCACACCAACGAGTATAGTCGTCAATAAAAGTGACAAAGTACTTATTTCCGCCATTCGATTGAACTCTCATTGGACCTACCACATCCGAATATATTATTTGCAATTTCTCGTTACAGCGTGAACTGGATTTCACAAAAGGCAACGAAACCATTTTCCCCTTAGCACACACGTCACAATCATGCAAGTTACTATCGATCTTTAGCTGATCAATACCTGATTTCTTCAGTACTTTCATAAGATCCCTAGCATTCAGATGTCCCATACGCTCATGCCATCTATACAGATCAACATTTTCACTACATACCACAGACGCTGAAGCGTCTAGCTCCCTCAAGTAATACAAATCACCTCGCCGATCAGCGGTCAGTTTTACCTCACCTTCTTTAACTGCATAGGCTACGTCACGCTTGAAGGTGACTTCACAACCTCGTTCAGTAAGCTGCGCGATAGAAATTAAATTACTACGTAAATCGGGAACCAATAGGGTATTTTCGAATTGAATTTTACGCGTTCGATCATCATTGCATGCTAATAATTTTACTGTACCTTTACCTTGCACGGTTGTCAAAGAATCTGTGGCTAATTTTAATTTTTGACTGGCAGGGAGTATCTCAGCAAACCTTTTCGCGTCATTACACATGTGAGAAGTGCAACCACTATCAAAAATCCATTCCTGACGGCGTTTCGCATAAACAGCGATGCGGCAGTCATCTGAAACATGATTTATGGTTAAAACTTCACAATTATTTTCATGACTAGTGCCTGACTCCACACATCGGGATTCTTGAGTCTTCTCCCTTTTCTTTGTGCAGTCCGATGCCTTATGGCCAAAATTATGACACTTAAAACATTTAAACTTAAATGTTTTTCCAGTTTTCTTCTGATGTTTGTCCAAATACATGGCGCCTTCTATTTTGTCAACTTGAGCGTTTCCTCTTGAACTATCCTCTTCGATGATTTTAATTCTTAGTTGCTCTGGCTTTGGGAGTTCGTCTCTAGATTCTATAGCACATCTAAAGTTTTCGTAACTTCCCGGAAGACTGTACAGCAACATGATCGTTAACAAATCATCGTGGATTTTTATGTCCATTTCTTCCAATTTGTCAACGGCTTCAAAAAAGGAATCAAGGTGCTCACATACCTTTTGATTTTCACTCATTCTTTGTAACATAAGCCTTTTCATTAAATTCGCTTTCTTTGCAGGTCCTCTCGACGCAAACAAGCTCTCTAATTTTAACCATACCTCTCGTGCAGTCTCCACTCTTTTTATATGACGAACTACACTCGGATCTAATGCCAATATCAACTCAGACTTCGCTTTTCTGTCAGCCTTCTCCCATGTTGATCTAGCAGCATCGGTAGTAGGTTTTGGCTTTTCTCCACTCACATATTCCCAGAAGTCATTCTTTATTAACAATGCTTCCACCTGGACCTTCCAGCTGTCGTAGTTGTCCTTCGTCAATAATTCGATACGTACACTCGAAGACATTTTTCTTCCTACTTGTACTTTAAAATTGTTGAATTTCAATTTCGAATTACTTTCACAACACACAACGTATTTTTCGTGATTAGCCCATAACCTTTGTTAGGGAATATTTATTGAGTAAATCTTTTGCAGCAGAGTTCTAATGGAACACATTTTAAACCATATGTCAAACATATCAAACATAAAGCAGACAGCCAGTATCCGGAGTACATGGAGGTGACATATCTTCAACACAACACAACGTCACTTTCTCCTGATAGTAGACGTCAGTTAACATCCTTAGTCGGGGAGCCCAAGGAGGGAATTTTAATGTGACTCCAGCGCATCAGATTATCATAAAGGAGAAATCTTGCACCCTTTAATGTACCTGTACCAAGTATCAACCCTTCATATGGTCCCCACCATTGGTTGTGTGGGAGAACCCGCCAGATTAGTAAAAAAAAATCGATCCACAGAAATACTTGAGCGAGTCAGATTACGAAAAGGTAGACTAATTACGTTCAAAAAATTGTATATGATTATGTACATTGAAGATGGCGGACATTAAATCATGACCGATACTTGCGAACTAACAGGTAGTTCACCTTTTCTCCGCGAGTCTACCGACATCGCCCCATGGAAAACGTCAGATTATTAGTGAGTATGATTTTTACAGTGTTAGTTTCAATTAAAAAAAAATGGAACGCGCTCGAGTATTTCAAGATTACGTTTTTTTTACCAATAGAAATATGAATTATTACTTTGTGCCACATCCAAATCGTCAGACATTTTAATACGACACTTTTTAAGGTCTATTTTACATACACTTTGAATATCTGACGCGCTTGATTAACTTTTTTTTTTGGATTTTCAACCGCTTGCCACGGACAGCCCCCTCGAGTTAATCGTCCGATTAATATGTATTGGTTATCAGAAATAGAAAAGCGCGTTTACACTGTAAATAGCTGACGCGCTCGAGTACTTCTGTACAACTGTTTTTTTTACAGTTTTAAAACTGTTTACACGCCCTCCCCCCCACTAAAATAGAAAACTTGTCAGAAACTTTTTTCTTTTTAGAACATATTCTTTCAAATCCAATAGGTCGCCATGATGCTCGAGTAACTGCAAATTAGAATCCTCGCCTCCCCTACTATAAAAATACAATAAATTTTTGAAATCGGTTTTTATTTTTGTTTTTTAAAACGGAAAGTCGTCGACGAGGTGATATTATTGTTCGTTTTCCTGAGCAATACTTTAGCATTAACTTAATTAATATACAAAGGTATCTAAAGCTTTGATATCTTACTTACATCAAAATGATCTTCGCAACAGTAGGTACATTTTATAAACCTTGCAATATTACACGCCTACATCACGGCATCACTTTTCTCGCAAATCTTATAAAGAGATTATGAGGCATGTTGCAGAAATAATCATAAAATATATAAAAAACTAAACATTATTATTTGTTTACATTTTTGACATTTTTAATTTGACACTTGACAGATTGTTGAAAATACTTGCCACTTACTTTTTATTGTCTGAGGCAACGATACAAAACGGTACAGCCAATAATAACGTCACTTGAAGGGCAAGGAAGGTCAAGCGTATTTTATCAAAAATATCAATCAAATATGAACATTTTTCATTTTTGATTGGTTACTAATGATTAGTAACGCTATTCCTAGAAATGGTTTTTCAATTACAACATATTGAAAAAAATGAACAATGCCCATTCAATTATGTGTTCAACTGACAGTTCAACAATGTCATTTCGAGTTTTAGATTTAATTGATTTCTTAATTAATATTAAAGATCCGCCATGTGACATACGTTTGCGGCTGAAATGACTAACTACACAATAATTATCATAACAAATTGACATAACTTGATGATCTTTTAACCAATGTTCGGTAAGGCAAACAATATCAAACTTGGTTGATTCCAAAAACATTTCTATTTCCAGTAGTTTAGAAGAGCACCCTTGAATATTCTGATTAAACAATTTTAAAGTGTGTTGCTCTCCACTTGATATTTTATACCTAACTAATTTGCTAGAAGAAACCTGTTTATTGTTCACTGATAATGAGTTACTAATTACTGAGGTTTCTTCTGTTGTCTTACAATCTAGTTTAAAGTAATATCCGGAGTGATCTCCAAAACAGAACCATTCAGTGTACCAGCAGGGAGGTCATACCCAACCTGACTAGTAATGGTCTCCAAGGCTGGTGGTATTTCAGGTAGACCCTCCTTCGTACAGCATGCAGGTACAGAACACTGTATCACTATGTTGTTAGGGCAACTTAACAACACAGATTCGTCACTTAAACTACTACTTATCCTACTTAACCTACAGTGAAATAAATCAGCAACAACATGGTTAATATTGTATGCTATCAACATAGCAATCAACTGTCTACATTTCAAGGACATAGATAAAGTTCCCTGACTTAATACAAAACTACTAACAAATCTGTTAGACTCAAAATACAATAATTTGTCACTATGACGACATGTCAACATGTGAATAGTCCTGTTCAACATAAATATACGGTTGTTTTCACGATCACTAAAACTGTCAGAATAAGGAAAAGCACACAACATCAGCTTTCCTATGTTTAATTTTAATAAGGTGTCCACACCATCCACTATGTCCTTTCTAGACAAACCTATACTATTACCTAATAGGAGAACCATTGAAGAATAATCCTCTAAGTTTGAGTGCGCAATTCTGTTTATTAATTGTTTAAAACTTATGTTGTGATAACAATGGTTAGTAAAACTGTGGCTTAGATAATTATGTAGTATTTTTCCAAAGCCTGAACCTAATTCATCACAAAAAAAAATAGTTTTACCTTTTTTATTAAAATTACAGGACTCTTCTGATGGAAGAGTCAACAAGTCAAGCTGAGGCTGAGGAGGTGGTTGTTGGTTGGTACAGCTGCAGGGGAAGTTATTTGTAAGCGACTCATACCGCTCAGCATTGCACTTCACCAAGTCCAGCAACTCCCCGGCTTCAAACAGACGGTCACTTAACTGTTCCTGTGATCTTTCATATTTTTCAAAAATATCTTTCAGCAAGCACTCCTTGTATAATAGATCATCCTGGAGCAGCTGAGTATCAATATCATATTTTTCCCTACATTGATCTAACTCACTAGTACAAATGTTAAGACTTTTAGATAGGATCACATGTTCCTTTCTTAGGGCAATATTTTTTTTTAAAAGGTTTTGTTTTTTAATTGACCTTTGTGACCGTTTTATTAATTTCTTAATTTTAATATATTTTTTAAGTTTATTATGACTTGTCATAATAGGACACAATGGCATGGTGTCATCACCAGTTAAATCAATTGTTACAGCCGGCTCACACACTAATTTTGATGTACTACAAACCAACTCTTGAAATAAGCTAGTGGTGTTAGAAACCTGATCACTAATTTTAGCAGATTCTGAGAGTGAAAGGGCCTTATGGGCATCACATAGCTCCTGTTCCAGTTCTGATATCCGGTGCATGGCCAGTTCATAAGTGTCACTGCACTGTTGGAATGTCAATACTTGTTGTTTAAGTTGACTGTGCTGATCGGCTAAGTCCATATGTTCAATGTGAAGTTCAGCCAACTGGTTCTTTAGAAAGGTGTTCTTTTCAACAACCTTCTGCACTTCAACTTCACTGTCATCAATCTCCTGGAGAAGATTCTTGCACTCAGATTTAGAACGGTCAAGTTCCTTTAATGTAGCTCTCAGCTTCGCTTCTAGCTCCTTGATGGTTGCACTGCGGGTCATCATTTTGTTATGGTATGTCACCTGGAATGTGTGAAGTTAAACAGATTAATGTTTTGAAGAGGAGAAAAAAAAAATGTGTTGAAATTTTTGTTAATGGGAGGTAGACAGGAGAGAAAAAAAAAAATGAGCAAGAAAATAATTGGATTGAAAGAGTTATAACAAATGAGTTTAAAACAAAACAATTAGTAGCTAAAAGTAGAAGGAAACCTTAAGGATATAAAAGAGAAATTGCACTGCTTTAGTTTTATTCTAGTTGGTTACTTCAATTTTCTTAACATTAAGTTTTTGACACATTACAGGGGTTTAATTCAAATGGACACAGAAAGACAAAGATATATATTATTATATGAATTATTTTGTGTAGTATATTATGTAGTGTTTAATGTCTGGGCGAATGTTTACGTCTTCGATTCTGCTTCCACCAATTGTCAAGCAAAAGGAGTCATAAACCAGTGCCGGTGTGTGATGGACGTTGCTCAGAGACCGGAGCAGTATTCTGTCATGTTCCGTGTAATGTAAATATTATATACAATTACAAAAACATATAAAAATACTCCCCGGGTTCGATAATTGTTTGAAATCCGTCGCGCCGTTGGGATGTTCTGTTGACAGCTGGTTTTGGTCACTGATTTTACGAAGATTCGCGATAAAAACACTGTATAACTACTGTTTCATGTATCTTATAACTAGATTTAACTAAATAACACTAATTTAACTTGAATTTAACACTTTTTACTATTTTTTATAAATTAAATCTACAGATCGTTTACTTTTGACGACCGGCTACCAGTGTGGCCAGCTTAAAAAAAAAACCGGTATATTTCGGTAGAAGTACCATAACCTTTATAATAATATCAGTACCTACCGTTACCTTAACCTTTTTAAATAAGGGTTTTCTTTGACATACCGCCTCACCACTCTATCTGTCTCTGTCGTTCGCGATTGTTGAATCACTCAATGTACTTACGCGGGCTATCTGTCTGCCTAACGGAGCGTGGCGCGGGCGGCAGCGCGGGCGCGGCGGCGCGGCGGCGGCAGGCGCGTACTTTGTAGGTACATACATACATTCGCATTTACTTAGGATCGATCTAACGTATGTCCTTTGCTATAGTTTTTTTTTTAATATTGTTTTACGGTTACCGTCTACTATCATTTCTTAATTCGAAAATTGTTTAAACTTGCTTGTTTCGTGTTTTGTATTTATTGGTAGGTACGTAATTACTTCTATGCGTCTGAAATAAGAATGGAAAAGTCAATGAGCTGCATTTGTTCTGCTTTGTACAATCCCAGTTGAGTAATATTTTTATCGTCTATCTTTCTAAGTGCTCAAACACGTTGACTCGCGGGCTCGCGAGCGCAATGATGGGCGCGGTCACGAATTAACAAACATAAATAAGGCGTAATATCCAAGTGTTCACGTACGAAACGCACGGTAACGGGCAAGCTAACGCCTGACGTGCGCGGCGCGCTAGCGGCAGTATTAAAGGCGTGAGGTGTTTGTGTGTCTCTTTAACCGCCAGGCGTTTGTGCGAGCGACAAGTTCATACAGATAAAACTTTCCTACCTGACGTCGAGAGTAAATCGCGCACTTCCCGCTTGTTTGACTTGAACACACACAGATATCTCACGTGTTTGATATTGTCGCGCGCGTCAGCGGGGTCTAAGTAGCTTGCCCGCTGCTTAGACCGCACGTGCGTTTTGCAAGTGACCACTTAAGGTGCGTACAGACTATAAAACATAGCATGTTATATAACATGTTTCTGATGATTTGTGGACACAGAATGTTATATAACATTGTGTATAGCACTGAAGAACGACAAACGACAATTGTTATAATATAACAATTGTCGTTTGTATATATAACATTGTTACTCTAATGTGTACGGTATTGTTTTATGTTGCAATGTTATATAACAATGTTAGATGGTGTGGACGTGTTATACAACAATGTTAGGGGAAACTGGGGACACTTGATCCCCAGCGGTGGCTGCCGTTGCCAGGACTGGGGGGTGCCCTACCGATCAGGTGAGGGTGGGCGCCCTCCGTCCTGGCTTCGCGGGGTTGCAGACCGTCACGGTTAGCTGCCCCGTGTCGGCGGCCAAAAAGCTACAGGAGGGCCGAAGGCTCCTGGTTGGTTGGATGTCTGCCCAGGTGAAGGTCCTGGAGCCCAGACCCCTGAGGTGCTTCCGCTGCCAAGTGGGCAACCACGCGGCATGCAATTGCACCTCGGAGGTAGACCGCAGCGACAGGTGCTTCCGCTGCGGCCAGTCCGGTCACAAGGCCGGCTCGTGCTCTGCCCCGCCTCACTGCTTCGCATGTGAGGCGGCTGGCAAGCCGGCCGATCACCGGGCTATGGGCAGGGCCTGCGCCCCACCCACCAAGGCCAGGGGCAGAGGTAGGCCCTCTGCCGCCGCCGTCAGAGCCACACCCGCCGCCGCCGCCGCCGCCGCTCCCGCTGCCGCCGCCGCCGCCGCCGTGGCCGTACCCCCGCAAGGGGCCCTGGAGGAGGCTGCAATGGATTCCAATTAATGGCCCCATTGCGCTTCCTCCAGGCGAACATCAACCACTGCGCCGCTGCTCAGGATCTCTTGCTCCAGAGCATGGTGCAGTGGTTGATCAACGTCGCCGTGGTCGCCGAGCCGTACTTTGTCGTGCCCAGAAATGACTGGGTGACGGACTTGGACGGCTCGGTGACCCTCATCTCGTCGGCCGCCGCCGGTACCCCACCCCTCGATCGCGTCAAGAGAGGGCGCGGGATCGTCGCAGCACGGATCGGGGAGATCGCCGTGATAGGCGTATATTTCTCCCCGAGCCAAACTGTCGCCGAGTTCCAGGACTCTCTATCGGAGCTGGAAGACGTCGTCGTCCGAAGGCGACGACGACGTCTTCCAGCGCCTTCTCTCCCCGCGCTCGTCCTGGGGGACTTCAACACCAAGAGTGTAGCTTGGGGTTCCCGGTTTACGGTCGTTGTGCGGGACAGAAGTAGGGAATCGAGAACCGGTCCTTGTTGGAAGTCCCGGGATTTTCGGGACAGGCGGCCAAGGAACCGGGAAATCCCTGGATTTTCGGGACTTTCGGGACATAAATGAATTTTTTCCATGGCATTAGAAAATAATAAGATAACTTAAGGGTATAGTATTTATTCTGATTAAAATCATACAACCAACTTATTCGTCGGCCTCATGGATATGGGTTTTCTATAGCCAGGGTTGAAAAAAAAAACAGATTTTTTTTTCAAATTTTAAAATAAACTGTTCAAAATGTTTTAAACAAGTGTTTTTTTTTGTTTTTTTTTTTTTCAAATTAATTCCACCTTGTTTGTTGATGTCTAAACGTATAAATCAATTATGTTTAATTTCTAGACTACATCTTTTCAAATTCGCCCTTTGGAATGAAATTTTTACGAAAATATAACAATGAAAAAAAAAACATGTGATGTTTTTTTTCTAATAATTTTATGCATTGTTTCATTACAATGCCAATAAAAGTTAAAAATATGACATAAAAATGGCATTAGACTCAAAAGGTTTTATGTCAAACTATTTAGACTCCTGAATATTAATTTATTTACATTTTATAGGTATGCATCCATCTGCCTTGCAAAGTAGTTGAAACGGGTAATAAAAAACACTGTTTAATTTCAAACTGTTTTAAGCACTGTTTTAAACAGGTGTTTTAAAAAAACTTGTTTTAATCATGCATCATCATCTTTTCTATTCAGAGGTGGCAAATCTATTCACTCTAACTGTACTAACTATAATAATTTAAATGGATGGAAACTTGCAGTTAATCTAGATGTCCAATACTGGACATTAGATGTTATGCAAGTAGGCCGGTGGAAAGAGGTTGTAGATTTCATGAGTTCGACCTATTTTAGGTCTCATCTTAGCCACGAGCGAACCCACCAGTTTCACGTAGCCAATTAGTCTAAGGAGCACTGCGTTCTACTGGGTCTAGTGCAGTAAGTTGTATTTATCTGAGCCATCCCAATGATTAAGTTGAGTAAGGTTGCTGCAATACTCCGTAAGAAAAAACATAAGAAACTTTGAAATTCGCGGGCTACTACGACGCAATCACCTTATGCAGAAATGGGCTTGCACATAGACTATCCAGGTGTAAGGTATCGCTTCACTCTATTTAGGATGCCCACGTCAAAGTTGACACTGGATGTCAGCTCCATGCCCAGAAGCTCAAGGTCATCAGTTACAGAAACAGGAAAAATAGGAGTTGGTCCAAATTACTCTATAAAAGATGTAGTTTCGATTTACTCCTACTTCACTAAGGAAATATACGCCTGTATGTTGGTGGCGTTAAAAGAGAGAAGTTTCTTGTTCGCTCACTGGGATACTAAGTATCAAATCTGTTCGCTCTACCATGGTCTCTCTGAAGCAATGAACTTCATCCCCACTGGATTTTGCAGTGGGCAAGTATGTCACTGAAACAGTACTGTTATCTACCTATCCAACAATACCAGACTGAAGTGGGTAAGAAATGTGCAGCAAAATAAGAGTTGCAAAGAAAACAGATAACTGTTGAACTCCAGAGTCAATAACCAAAAGCTCAAAGGATCAGACATCAACGACAACTTTGATTGATCGTTCACTAAGAAAGTCTGAGATATCCAGCTACAAAACTGTCAAAATCAACTGGGATACATAAAGCAAGGAAGCTTTTTGTCTCGAGACCCTGTCAAAGGCTTTCCAGATATAACCAGTACTACATTATCAACTTTTCTCACCTGTATCTGAACATGTTATTCCGTATATAACGACGAAGTGAATAAATACCTTACATCCAATTTGATTCTTTTGTTCTATAAAAGAATTAACAAGTTTAAACAAATTATTTGTACTGTTTTTCTGAGTCCCGAAAATCCCGAATTTCCCGGTTCTCAGTCGCTTGTCCCGGGTTTTAAAATATACTTCAAGAACCGGGAAATCCCGGGATTTTCGGGACCGGGATTTCCCGGTTCGATACCCTAGACAGAAGGCTGGAGCACTGGGCCCTGGCGCAGGGCCTAGTCATCGAGAACTGGTGTTCTGTCCCCATGTGCGTGCGGTGGGCGGGCGAGTCGGTGGTGGACGTTACGTTCGCCACCTCAGACCTGTCGCCGCGCGTCACCGGATGGCGCGTTGTGGTAGAGGTGGAGACCTATTCCGATCACCGGTATATCCGGTTTGACGTCTCCGCCCCGACCTCAGACGCGCCGGTCCCAAGTGGACGGAACCCAAGTGGTCCGCGATGGGCGCTGAAGCAGTTGGACCGAAAGCTATTCCTGGAAGCCTCGATCGTGCAGGCCTGGGTGTCACCACCGGACAGGCCTGCCGACGTTAACGACGAGGCGGAGTGGTTCCAGGAGGCCATGTCGGAAATCTGCGACGTGGCCATGCCCCGGGTCCGGCAAGGACGCGCCCGGCGTCAGCTGTACTGGTGGTCGAGCGAGCTGGCAGCGCTGCGCGAGGCGTGCGTTGCCGCGCGACGCCGGTACACCAGGTTCCGCAGGCGCCGCACCCGACCTCCGGATGCGGCGACTGTAGAGGCGGAGCTGCGTGAGGGCTACAAGGCAGCGAATACCATCCTCCGCGACGAGATCTGGCGGGCCAAGGAATTGACCCGCAAGGAGATGCTGGAGTCTCTGGACGGGGACCCATGGGGCCGACTCTACAAGTGGGCGAGAGCGAAGCTCGGCCCCTGGGCTCCCCCGTTGATGCAGAGTCTCCGGCCTCAGTTCCTGGAGGAAGTAGTGAGCGCCCTGTTCCCATCGCGAGGGGAGCATACACCTCCACTCATGGCTCCGCCACCGACGGAACCTGACGGTGAAGCTGACGCAAACGCGGACTACAGCGACGACGACGTCTACGACGCTCCAGAGGTGACCGAGGTAGACCTGAGAGTGGCGGTACTACGGCTAAAGGCCAAAAATACCGCCCCGGGACCCGACGGCCTGCCAGGAAAAGCCTGGGTCCTGGCCTCGGGGACTCTCGGGCCTCGACTGGGGGGGCTATTCAGCACGTGCCTGGAGAGGGGCCAGTTCCCGCTTCGCTGGAAGACGAGGAAGCTGGTCCTGATCCAGAAGCCCGGGCGCCCTGCGGACTCTCCGTCCGCATTCCGGCACATCGTGCTGCTCGACGAGGTGGGCAAGCTCTTTGAGAGAGTCATTGCAGACCGCCTCGTCGGGCACCTGAATCGGGTGGGTCCGGACCTTGCGGAGACCCAGTTTGGCTTCCGCAGGGGGCGCTCGACGGTGGATGCCATCATGCGAGCGAGAGCCCTCACGACGGGGGATGCAGTGGCCCGGGGCAGGGTCGTCTTGGCGGTGTCTTTGGACATCACCAACGCCTTTAACACCCTGCCCTGGAGTTGCATCAGGGAGGCACTCCGGTATCACCGGGTGCCGACCTACCTCCGTCGCATAGTCGAGGACTACCTAACGGACAGAGCCGTCATCTACCCCGGTCACCGGGGAGAATGGAACCGACGAGAGATGTCGTGCGGTGTTCCACAGGGTTCGGTCTTGGGGCCGCACCTGTGGAAAATCGGTTACGACTATGTGCTGCGCGGCGACCTCCCTGACGGCGTCGGCGTAATATGTTACGCCGATGACACGCTCGTCCTGGCAGAGGGAGAGTCGCACCAGGCGGCGGCCGACCTGGCGACGCAAGCGGTTGCGACAGTCGTTGCGAGGATCCGGCAGTTGGGACTCGAGGTAGCGCATACAGAGGCCATGTCTTTTCATGGTCGTCTGAACGCGCCACGGACCGAGTCCCACATAACGGTGGGAGGGGTTCGCATCCATCGCGATGAAGGACCTGGAACTCGTCCTCGACAGCCGATGGAACTTCAGGGAGCACTTCCTGCGTTTGGCCCCAAAACTGAACCGGGCAGCAGTCGCCTGGGGGCGGCTGCTGCAATCTCAGCGGGCCAAACGCCTCCTGCCGGAGGCTGTACGCCGGTGTCGTGCGGTCCATGGCCCTCTACGGGGCCCCAGTGTGGGCCCTGAGCATTCGGACGCGACCAGCGAAGCTGGTTGCATGCCATAGGGTCATGGCTATCCGGATGATCCGAGGATACCGCACGATCGCCGGCGAATCGGCCAACCTCCTAGCCGTATTGCTGCCCTGGGATCTGGAGGCGACTGCCCTCCAGCGCGTCTATGAGTGGCACGTGGATGCGCAGCGCCGGGGAGAATTCCCGCTGCCCCGACAAGTCGAGGCGCGGCGGGAAGAGGTCCGGCGCGATCTCAGGGCAGTATGGAGACAACGACTGTCGCAACCGAGGTTCGGGCTCGCCGCAATCGCGGCGGTAAGACCCCTCTTTGAGGAGTGGCTGGAGAGACGTCCCGGCGTCCTGACCTATCGGATGACGCAGGTCCTCACCGGACATGGAAGTTTCGGGAGGTACCTGTGTCGGATAGGGAGGGAAGAAACGCCCGGGTGTAACCACTGCGAAGATCGCCCGGAGGACACAGTAGAGCATACGGTGCAAGACTGCCCCGCTTGGGCAGAGCACCGACGTGTCCTCACGGCGGCGATAGGCGGAGACCTCTCGCGCCCGGCATTGGTTGCGGCCATGCTGCGGGGCGAGACGAAGTGGGAAGCGGTCGCCTCCTTCTGCGAAGCAGTAATGCTCGTGAAGGAGGAAGCGAGCCGCGAGAGGGAGAGGACAGCGTCCTACCTCCGCTCCAACCGCAGTGTTAGACGCCCGCGGCGTCGGACGTCGGCAGACAATCTCCGGCCACCGTAGGCGCGGGCATGCGGGCAGCGAGTAAAGGGCAACTCGCTGCCCGACCATGGACCATGCCCGGGTCGACGGCGCGTTGTGTCCCACGCGCGTCTCATCAATCACACGATCACACCCGCGGGTGGCTTCACAACAGTTTATATTATGATATTACGCTATCCAATAATTAGGAATAAGCAGTAACTTTGCGGCGCGGTACGAATACGGCGCGAGCGCGTAGCGATGCGCACGCGGCCTTCCGGGAGCACGGTTCTTTCTGGACTCCTCGATGACCAAGTCAGGGCGTCGGGCGTGCGGTAAAAAGTGGGGAAGAGGGCGCTATCATCGCCCGTTCTGACAGTTGCATCAAAATCAAAAAAGGTTTGTGGGAATAAAAAGAGATGGCGCCACCAGTATAGATTAAAATTTCAGGATTTTATGGAAAAAAAATGAAGCATAGACGGAAACCGTATATGAATGAACTTTTAATTTGTGAGTAAAAACTGAAAAAAATAGAAAAATCATTTAATTTGTGTTTATAAACTTGAAGTTAGTAGTCTGAGAAAGCGCCCATGATGTTCATAACACATCGGCAACGACGATATAATACTAGACTACGCATTGCACGATCTAACGAACAAAACTATTCTGCCAACTCGCTGAGGTACTACGTAAGCGAGGGGGACGGGGTACTGCGTTGTGATTGGCTAACTCAAGGTCTGTTCTGTCTCAACGTATGTTTACGGCTCACAGGATTGGTCGAAATGAGACGGATATAAGACTTTTTTGCCTTATGTGTTGGCAGACATCGGTCGCCTGTTATTAGGAGTCTAGTATTATATCGTCGTTGCACATCGGCAACGATTCGGCATGCTCAGAACAAGGTTGTCAATGTCTTGCTGCGGAATATTGTCCTATGTCCTTCTGAGGTGCGCAAAAAGTTGATCTTCTGTAGCCAGATTTTCAGGAACTTCCTTCAGAGCTCTTCTTTGCAGCATATCCCACGCATGCTCAATGGGATTTAGATCTGGCGATTGAGCAGGCCAGTCTAAGGCCCTAACATTATGTGTATGTAACCAAGCTGCTACCGTTCTCGCCGTGTGTGCCCGGGCATTGTCGTGCATGAGCAGGAAATCTTGCCCCATTTGTGTTCTGTGGGGCAAGATTACGGGCCCCAGCACCCGTTAGACGTATCGTTCTACCGTCATATTGCCCCGTACCCAAACGAGATCCGTCCGTCCTCCAAGACGAATTCCTGCCCAAACCATAATTGTTCCTCCTTGGTACGGGTGAACTTCCTCAGGGTTCTGGAGACGGCTCCATCGTCCAGGAACTCGCCAAACACGCGTCCTTCGTGAATCTGGATGGAAGCCGAACCTGGATTCATCCGTGAACAGCACATTGGACCATTGCTCACGGCCCCAGTCCACGTGGTTCCGAACCCATTCTAATCGTCGTCCACGATTGCCTCTCCGTAAAGGTGGGACCCGGAGTGGTCTACGAGAGCGTAGATTGCTTTCATGCAGTCGCCTTCTTACAGTTTGGTCACTCACAAGCCTTTGGACCAATTGAGTCGCCGTTGCATTTGGTTGTGCTCGCGCAGTAATTTGCAAAAATCGGTCTTGTCTGGGGGTAGTGATGCGACTTGGCCCCCGGTGCCTCTCCGCTACTTCATCTGTGGCACGATAGCGTGTCCACAATCTTGAAATTACATTTTGATGGGTCCCTATGGCCTCAGCAACATTGCGCTGAACAGATCCAGCTTCCAGCATTCCCACAGCTCGTAACATCTCCGCCTTCGTCAAATGTCGGCGTTGCATGGCTACAATACCTCAATTTTAACTTTATCTTTCGTTTAAAAATGAAAAAAAAAAACTGTAACTAAACGTAAATCGTATTGTTTTCTAAAAGACAATGCCAGTTGCTACTTAGAGCTATGACCCACCAAATAAAAGTTGGCTTCCAACTATACCAAATGTAGCATTCTATTTGTCCTTTATCAGTGATAACTAAAATTATGATTAAATGTCTTTAAAAGTGCAGTTTCTGTTTTATTGGATAAAATATCACATTTAGGTTAGATACCTATGTCGAGCATACGTTAACGTCACGTCCCTATTTTCACAATGCTGGTCTAGCCACAAAGCACACACAATACAATACTAACAATCTTGACGGATTACAGATGTTGGTGGAAGCTGTAAGATAATTCAAACACATTTATAATTTGTAATAAACAAACACAATAGCCACCCAAAAATCAAATGACTTTGTCAATAATGCCAGTTGTGACATTTTGACACAAGGATAAAATACACAAACAATATACGAAATGGACTGAGCACTCATGCCGTAAAAACGTGCTGAGAGAGGTAGCTCCGATGGGGCCAGTTGTCTCTATCTAATAGGGTAGGTCTCGTCCAAAATACCTCAGTGCCTCATGTCGAAAGTTTTCGACCAATGTGTGTTACCAGTGATGACGTATGGCGCCGAAACGTGGTCCTTTACTATGGGCCTCATTAGTAAGCTCAGTAAGTCCAACGAGCTATGGAGAGGGCTATGCTCGGAGTCTATTTGCGCGATCGACTCAGAAATGAGGAGATTCGTAGACGAACCAAAGTAACCGACATAGCCCAACAAATTAGCAAGTTGAAATGGCAGTGGGCAGGCCATATAGCTCGCAGAACTGATGGCCGATGGGGCCGTAAGGTTCTCGAATGGAGACCACGCACCGGCAAGCGCAGCGTAGGACGTCCACCCACTAGGTGCCCCAGACGATCTTATGAAGGCCACAGGATCACGCTGGATGCAGGCCGCTTACAACCGGTCCTACTACAAGTCCAAAGGAGGCCTATGTTCAGCAGTGGACGTCTTACGGCTGATATGATGATGATGATGAATAGGGTAGGTAACCAAAATACATGTTATTACGTTTTTAAATATTTCTTAAAAAAAAAACAATAAAAAACATTTATAAACATAAAAACAGTAGTCCGCCGGTGTGGGAGCGGGGTCCAAACTACCGGTGGTTAGGGTAACTAAACACTGCCTTCAAAATCAGGCCCTTGATCCAACTACCTAGAGAGAGCCTCGAAAGGTATTCGTCGAGGCCCTTTGCCATCAGGCCATTGGCTGTAACGATAAATCGGCACAATGATAGCCGAGCTCACATTCCCACTCCGACAACCGCGCGTGCTAAGTTGAGATATTTTATTTATTTATATTTCTCAGCTTTCAGTTCAGAAGGTTCTCGTCATGCGAGATGGTATCATCGATTATTTATCATTACGCGGCGCACCGATCTGTCTATCACAACAATATCAGGGACATTGGCGACAATAGCCCGAATAAAAATAAAAAAAGAATATTGAAAAATAAACCTGAAAGCAATTTTAAAGCCGAAAAAGTAAATAAGGTTAGCAAGTAAGAGTTATATTTTACTGTTTCTATCCATACTACTTTCTGGGAATAGAAGGAAAGGGACAAGCGCCATCCAAGTTGCTCTTCTCTTTCGTCATGCTAATTATAGCAAATCAAAAAAAAAACCTAAACGGTGGCGATTACGGTTCATTTTTGGGTACTAGGTAACTTGAAGTGCTCAGTCCAGATTTTATGATAGGGCTATGTTTTGATTAGGTATTTCCGCGTCAATGACGTTTCGTTGTACCTAATCATTCATGCTCAAATGTGAAATATTTTTAAGAGTTTATATTCATAATGTGATTTATATAAAAAAAAACATTATTTTGGTTAAACACACTTATTGAAAACAATGTTTTATTAAAACTGAATATTGCATATTTAAATCCGAACAATAACACATTAAAAGGTGTCATTTGTCATTTTCTCTGCGTGTAGGTATGCTTAATGCGTAACGCACATGGCCGCGATGAAAACAGGAAATGGTTTTTGGGTTTTCGAAATCCTTTTATCACTTACTTTTTAAACGCATCTTTTGCAGAATAACAAATATGTAATCAGGGGGCTTATTTTCATTTAATATTTTTCATTAGTTTATATTTCCTGTATCTTGGGCTGAAAGGTGGGGCAGGATCTGGCATTGTCATTTCGCACAAATGAAAATTTCCTCTCCTATACATCAAGACATTTTTATGCCACCGAAACAAAAGAATTTTCAAAAATTTGAATTTGGAATTAGTCTGAGATAAATTACAAACAAATCGGTGTATAAAAGATTCCAATGCGGCAAGTACTTTTCGAGTTATTTAATTGAGTATGAAATATCCCTAGACCGTGTTGATGTGTGTATTACATACATACGCGTCGAATTGATAACCTCCTTTTTTTTGAAGTCGGTAAAAAAGGGAATCCACTACATATAGGAAACTACAGACCCATCAGTTTACTGGCAAGCACATACAAGATGTTTACATCAATTTTACTCAAACGAATTACCGGAAAGATTGATAACTGCCAGCCAGTGTAACAAGCTGGATTTTGCTCAGGATTCAGCACAACAGACCACATTCAAACAGTAGAACAGTTGATAGAAAAGTACAACGAGTTTAATAGACCTTTATACAGCGTGAAATTCTAATGGTTGTTTTTCCGAAGCGAAATGAGTTTGTATCGGTAATACAATCGATTAAAATTTATAAAAAAAACCGGCCAAGTGCGTGTCGGGCCACGCACAGTGTAGGGTTCCGTAGTTGCCCATCAAAATACTTATGCTAACTAACTAAACTGATTCGCTGAATTTAATCTTAAAAAGAAGAATTTTCAAAATCGGTCCAGGCGTCTTTGAGAAATCGGGGAAAATGCATTTATAAAAAAGATTACAACGAATTGAGAACCTACTCCTTTTTTTGAAGTTAGTTAAAAATAGTTGACACTAAAAATCTACCTATCCCCAAAACATATCAACCTAATAAAGCTGTAAAAATAAAGTTGACAAACTTACATATTCTGCAGTTGAAGAACATGTTCTCCGATACATTTTGTTTAGGAAAATATGTTATCCAAGTACGTTTTATAAGTTGGTCGACTATTACTCGTAAACTTGTAAAGCCTACTTAGTCATGATAATTTTCTTTTAAACTTCATTATACAGGCTGTTTTTTTGCATTTACGTCAAACTTCAGGTGGTTGTCACAAAAGCCATAAATAATCAATTGAAAGAACAGTACCGGGCAAAACTAATAAGGACTGCTTTTTTTTTGTTGTTGAAATTTTACCGTATTTCAGAATTAAACCCTTAATTCAATACAAATGAAAGAGAATCACCCGACCGCAGTTTACGCGCGTACGCACACATCGATGATTAGATGTGCGTGAATTCAATGACGCGCGAGTACCTATCGTGCGCCGAGAAGTGACCTTGGCGACCCTAAGCAATAATTTTACGTAATTTTATTTCGAAAATCACCCACATTGTCATTTCGTTTGATGTTAACTTATTCGAAGCATCAGCATAATACGAAATCTTAATAATGACAGTAATACTAGACCGCCATAAAAAGTTCACTGACCTCAGACCTGCTATCAGATGAATAATAAAATTTAAGTTTTGCTTGATTGCTATCGTTCACCCTAAACTTTTCGTAGTGATTTTGTTTTTATTTGTGGATAAAATTGGTTGATTTGAAGTTTTCCTCGGGCTTAGACCGTCAATAATACCTACCCCGATCTACGTAGTATAAAAAATGTTTTTTAAAGATAAGGCTACCCACTGACCATCAACTTATTTACACAAATAAAAGCGATTAGTTAACAACGTATTTACAAAATGTACCTACCTACTTAGGTTACCCGGAGGGGCCGGAGGTACTTATTGTTAAATGTTGCCACCATCACACTCTTGGCACAATCGAGCACGACGTAGGTAGCTGGTTTTCCTTCAGCTTACGTAAAACTAACACATTCGTTTTTAGTGTCGAAAGCACTAATGATCCTGGCACGTGATTCTGTTACACTTGTCATTGTCACACCACAGGGTCTCGGCGACCCAATCCAATGTTCATCAAACTTTTCGACCATAGTGAACGGGAACTGTCTCCACTGATGGCATACAGGCGAACCATCTTCTCCAACTCGACATTAGAGTAATTGTCCGTCGTCTTGTACTTTGTATCGAATGCCGTCTCAACAATGCACCTACCTAGAAGCGGAATTTGCAAAACGCATGCACTGCTGTGACATCAAACACATGACTGTCGGTTCGGGTGCCGACCGCCTGCGAACCGCGGCGCGGGGCGCGGGGCGCGGGGTGCCGGGCGCGGGGCGCGGGGCGCGGTGCAGCGCCCTTGCTTTGGATTGGTTGCGGTGCGATTGATTGCCTACGAATTTGTTGAATGACCGTTGCGTATGCGTTGTGTACATGAATGTTTGCGTTTGTTTGTGTGTGATAGGGCTAGTATCAGACGCGCCGCTTTTAAATACGGCTGGTTCACACTTACGGATTTCAGTAAAAAGGAAAAATAAAATAAAAAAATACCTACCTATTTTATTGCTGTTTTGGGTCGAGAATCATTAGTATAATGACGTCCTTGAATTTGTCTAGGATGCGGATCAACACCCTGTATATACTGCTATTGTGAATTTTTTCACACCCCCAAACATAACCGTTTAGCTGGTAGAGGGGGGGGACACTCGAGTCGAGCCAAAATTAGCACTTTAGAGCTTAATATTTCACAAACGAATCTTTTTACCAAAAACTTGTTAACGGAAACTATCAGTATTTTTACCCGACTGCGCCAGGAGGGTTATGTTTTTCGAGTGTATGTATGTATGTATGTATGTATGTATGTATGTTTCTGTGTGTTGCTCTGCAGCCTAAACGGCTTGATGGATTTTAACTTGAGAGGTGTCGTTAGATTCGTCTTAAACGTGAGAGTGTCACTGGGTACATAAAACTGGCCAAGTGCGAGTCGAACTCGTGTGCAAAGGGTTCCGAACTAAAAATTTTTTTTTTTAAATCTCTCACATTCTACCAAGTGGGGTATCAAATTAAAGGATTTTAAAAATTGTTTACCAAAATATATATAACTTATATGTTTCAATTTAATTTGGACTGATAAATGCTAACAAAAACTAAAAATAGTAAAATAAAATAAATATTTAAAAAAACAAAAAACCCGACTGCGTATAAAACTAAAAAGAAAGAAACAAGCCCAGTAGTTTAGAATTCACTCATTCACACTCACAGTCGGGGCCCCTTGGGAAGTTTTGATTGGTATAATTTGAATGGGCCCCGACTGTGAGTGTGAATGAGTGAATTCTAAACTACTGGGCTTGTTTCTTTCTTTTTAGTTTTATACGCAGTCGGGTTTTTTGTTTTTTTAAATATTTATTTTATTTAAAGGCCTATTTAATGATACCCCACACTAAGGGGTACGCGAGAAAAAAAAAAAAACATCCCCACTTTACATGTACAGGAGGTACCCTAAAAAAAATATTTTACGAGATTTTATTTTACCACTTTTTTGGCACAACAAATCCGTATATTTACACCAAATTACAGCTTTCTAGTACTAGGCGTCTCTGAGCTAAGCTGCGGACAGACGGACGGACGGACGGACATGGCGAAACTATAAGGGTTCCTTGTTGACTACGGAACCCTAAAAATTAGACTCAACAAATGGCAGATTTACAATTGCGATAAACAAAACTCGAAAGTGACTTGAACCAACAGTAGTGCATCGCGCGATATGATACGCGGAACGCGGGCGGCCGCGTGGTTGGCTCGATCGACCGCACGGGTCGTTGCACTTTTAAATCAGCTGATCATACTTTGAGTCCTGACTTAATAAAACACAAAACCCAATAAGTTATTCCAATTTTCCCTTTATACATTTACGGATTTAGGACCGTCATAAATAATTATCTTTTAAAAAGTCTGATTTAGATAATTAAGTATTTGAGGCGTATTAAAAAAATGGAATCAACTTATTTACAATGTTTATTTACGAGGTACGAGTAGAGATGTGCCTGATGGCAATATTCCCACTGCCGGGAATATTCCCAATATTGCCACTGCCGGTAAAATACCAAAATTGCCGGCAACTTTGGCAATATTGCCAAAGTTGCCAGTCAAATAACACCAGTATATTTTATTATTACTGCAGGTGCAGTTTATATTACTGTAGCTTATACGTTGCGGCATTAAGTCCGCCTTATAAAAACTACTAAGTTGTTACTCTAAACGGTGATTTACTGATTATGTAAGAATTACCGAAACAAGTGCATTAAAATAATGTTATTTTTGTTGATTATTTGTAGTTTTGACAGAGATTTATACTTCCATATTGTATAGGTACTTATACTCGTTGTTTTTGCTATGTGATTTTGCATGAAAAACTAGTAGCCCACTCAACGAACAGTTATAGAGGGAAATTCTTGGAACACGATTTTGGACTACGTTACTTTGTTTGAACTAGTTAGGAGGTGAATATAATTATCAAAAGTCCCCGCCACTAGCCCTTGAGCTGTGGGGGAGGGGGGTTTAAAGGTTCCATTTTTTGATTTTTCACTTATAACTCGGAAACCATGCCTCCTAGCGGCATGGTTTGTATGAATAAACCAAGGCTGAATAAATTTTCTATAAGTTTTATTTAGTAACCATTTCGATATCTTGTATAGTTTTCAAAAAACCATATTTACCTTTTTGCATTCGGAAAGTCTTATTTAATATTGCCATAAATCCAGAAAGCAGTAGCAGTCTTTTCAGGCTCTCCCTGTAGTACCTACTCCTCCGTGTATTTTTGTGGGCAACTCACACTTGACCAAAAATTAATACCTACCTATACGAAAATTGTTTACAACAAAAAAGAACTAAAGTTTCCAGAGACAGTTTTTGCGCATCTCTTATGGGTGCGGATTTCCTCCTACATAGTACAGTCCTACCTAGTCTGTAAGTACCTAGTATAATTTAAAATGAGTTTAAACTAATTTTTACTGCTCCCTCGGTGGGGGAAGACAAGACATATCAAGCTTGATGGTGGTCACCGAATTTAAGAACTACTTATACCTGGTGGACTTTGAGGGAGACCCGAAGGGGTCTCTCTCTCTGCTTTCTGGATCTATGGCGATATCAAATACAACTTTCCAAATGCGAAAAACTAAAAATGTTTTTTCCCCTAAATTACAGACTTTCAAAAGCGGATACCTCGAAAACTATGAAAACTCGAAAACTTACAAGATATGATAAATGCTTACTGAGTAAAACTTACGGAAAATTGATTGAGTTTTTTATTTTGCCCCCCCCCCCCCCCCCCCAGAGCTCATGGTTTTGATATGTTCACCTCCTAACGAGTCCAAACAAAGTTACGTAGTAAAATTGTGTTTCTAGAATTTCCCTCTATGCTTTGAGCATTCGTTGGCTAGATTAAACTACAACATTAAAATAAATTATTCGAACTTATGCCTTTTTATTCAATATTTATTCAATATACAATGATCGACAATTCTTATCTTAAAATGTATGTGTAATTTCTTATATTCACAGTCGTGTGCGGCAACAATGGGCAATATTGCCGGTAAAATACCGGGAATATTGCCAAAATTGCCGGCAATTTTCCAAAAAAAAAAATTTTTTTGTATATAATGTAGACCATGGTCTGTAAATGCTAATTTTAAGTGTGTTATATAGTTTTCGCACTCACTTTGACTTAAAATTAAGTAATATTCCCAAATATTTCCACTCCCGGCAATATTGCCGGCAATATTTCCACCTATATTCCCACCTTGGGCAATATTGCCGGCAACGGCACATCTCTAGGTACGAGTGAGTACTTACATTTCCCGGTAGCGGAGTAATTGTTCGAAATGCAAACCACTATGTTCAATGGACAAACGAGTACGTTTTAACTGGTTGTCTTTCAGTTTGATAAGAGTGTCTTTATCAAGTCTCACGATATTGAAAGCGTCCACTATCGCACATATCAACACGTCACGAGTTTGATGTATACCTCACAATACACCAGGTGTTTGAGCTCAGACCACGATAGACCACAGAAAAGATGTCGATAACGTATCACACTTATGACGTTCGCGGAAGGACTAAACGTAAACGCAGAGGCGCGGGCGCGGGTGGGGTGAGGGAGGCCACGGCCCCCCTCACCCGCGCCGTCGCCGTAGCATAAAATGGCCGCGATCGTGCAGGCTATTTAATACCGTATCACTATGCTCGAGAGCTTATTTTGCTCTGAACATTTTATTCACTCTTCTTTTGTAGTTTGCCGCCAGCGAGCGAGGCGCGTGAGTTTCGTGTAGGTACCTACCTACGTCATGTCTAGTGCACTACTATCGATTCTCGCTCTTTCGAGTTTATGAATACTTTTTTAAAGATTTGAAAAAAAAAGAACTTTTTTTTTTTAAGTTTAACTTTGTGTTTCGATAGTACTACTGATGGGTAATCGTCCTGCCGTGGAAAGACAACCATTAAAATTTCACCCTGTATATTGCTTTTATCGAGTACAGTAAAGCATTTGACACCATTAGTCACAGTTCTATCTGGGATGCACTACAAACAACAAACATAGATGTCAAATACATAAACATCCTAAAATATATATATTCAAATAGTACAAGCACCGTAAAGCTCGAAAGGAGAGGGGACCCAATCAAAATTGAAAGAGGAGTAAGACAGGGAGATCCTCTGTCACCAAAACTTTTTATTGCTGTATTAGAAAATATATTCAGAAAACTGAACTGGGCCAACTATGGGATCAATATCAACGGGCGTCGCCTGAATCACCCTAGGTTTGCAGACGACATTGTAGTTTTTGCCGAGACCGCCAAAGAACTCAAAATCATGCTTTACACAATCAAGAAAGCATACATGTTGACTTAGAAATGAACATAGAAAAGACCAAAATAATGACTAACCATGACAACATACCCATCAACATAAAAGGAAACCAAATAGAATATGTAAACCACTATGTTTAACTGGGTTTTTTTTTTTTAGCGTGGTAAAATCATCAAATGAGTCCTCCCACCCCGGGCAGGGCGGGAGGGACTGTCAGACTTGTACTGACTAAGATCCACGGTGTCCTTCAGTAGCCTGTTATGTTCCGGGGTCATGGTAAGGAAATAATCCCGCGACCCCGGCAGACTTTGGCCCTCTGAGAGGGGGCCCCGTCATTATGAATGACGACACTCTTTGAGGCGCGCGTGGGACACAACGCGCCGTCGACCCGGGCATGGTCCATGGTCGGGCAGCGAGTTGCCCTTTACTCGCTGCCCGCATGCCCGCGCCTACGGTGGCCGGAGATCGTCTGCTGACGTCCGACGCCGCGGGCGCCTACCACTGCGGTTGGGGCGGAGGGAGGACGCTGTCCTCTCTCTCTCGCGGCCCGCCTCCTCCTTCACGAGCATTACTGCTTCGCAGAAGGAGGCGACCGCTTCCCACTCCGTCTCGCCCCGCAGCATGGCCGCAACCAATGACGGGCGCGAGAGGTCTACGCTTATCGCCGCCGTGAGGACACGTCGGTGCACTGCCCAAGCTGGGCAGTCTTGCACCGTATGCTCTACTGTGTCCTCCGGGCGATCTTCGCAGTGATGGCACCCAGGCGTTTCCTCCTTCCCTATCAGACACAGGAACCTCCCGAAACTTCCGTTTCCGGTGAGGACCTGCGTCATCCGATAGGTCAGGACGCCGTGAATGTTTATCTGGGTAAACAAATTTCATTTGCAAGAACTAATAATTTCGATGAAGTAGAAAGAAGGAAAAATATCACATGATGGAGAAAGTTCTGGTCACTAAAAGAAATCCTAAAAGGAAAATACAACATGGCTTTGAAGAAAATCGTTATGGATACCAATCTATTAAGGTGCGTACAGACTATGTAACACAACATGTTATATAACATTTTTCATAGTATGGTCATGTTATATGGTCTGTACGCACCTTTGCCTAGTCTACTGTATGGCTGTCAAACATGGACCTACACAAACAAAGTAAAACAAAAAATAAACACAACACAGAGAGCCATGGAGAGAAGCATCTTGAGAATAAAAAAGAAACACAAAATAAAAAACGATATCATAAGACAGAAAACAAAAATTACAGATGCACTAACACAAGCCTTAAGATTAAAATGGAGATGGGCTGGACATATCTCACGTTACCAAGATAATAGATGGACAAAATTAACTACACAATGGAAGGGCCCAACATCAGGCAAAAGAAAAGTTGGAAGACCTAATAAACGATGGGCTGATGATCTAGTGCAAACCGCAGGGACAGACTGGATGAACAAAGGCACAGATAAAGAGCTATGGAAGGAAATGGAGGAGGCCTTTACTCTAAACGAGATTCATATCGTCAAACATGAAACAATAACCTTACTAACATAATTTTTTATTAGGTAAAAACTACTAATACTACTAACAACATTTGGAATGTACATTTATGGGATATGAAATTAAGACGGCTTTATTATTATTATTTACACCCAGACACAGAACAAATGATCATGCTCATCACACAAACATTTGTCCTGGGTGGGAATCGAACCCACGACCTCCGGCATAGTAGTCAGGGTCACTAACCACTAGACCAAAGTGACTGTCAAGAATTAGATTAGCAGGCGAAGTTCCGTATTGTGTCGTGTTTGTCATATTTTTTTTGGAAATCAGACATTCTGTGTAATAATTCAGTATTATACATTATGTTTTGACAGTATATTGTTTATTTTATTTCCCATTTAAAATCATTCATTTCATTTCCAAATTCACTGAACTGTTATTAAATAATGGTGATTCTCACACAGTAAAGTAAACATTTGGATAGCTTGAAGTGACTGCGATCAGCATTTGACCTACCATTTTTAACAACTGTTTACAGACAACACTAAGAATAAACCAAAATGAGAGAGAGGTTTTCAATGGGTTTATGCAATGATATTATAAAGTCATAGATATGTTATACACGTACAAAGCAACGTAAAAAACTGTTCCGCGCCGAGCGGCAACACAGATACACACGTTTTTATTCACACATTACATTTCACTACAAGTAAAAAGGATAGCTTGATACAACGCAATAAGAAAAAAAGTGACAGCTAGATAAACAAACAAGCGCCACGCGTCATCAATCCCCCCGCACGTCAGCGTCTCCTCTCACTCGCACCCGTGCTCGCACTCTTTCTTTTACGACGCCATATTTATAGAAACCTAATGTTTTATTTGTGAAAATATTAAAGATAAATAGTATATTTACGAATGTTATGTGATTCCTTGACTTTTAGAAGTCTTGCATGTTTAATTTGTACAATATCTCATCACACACGACGGCATTTTCGGTAGTTTTGAGTCACTTTTACTTTTGATTCAGTCTGTGGTACGTGAAGTGCCGCTGGCAACGTCGCACTGAGATCAAGATGTGTGAATCAGCCTCATTTGAGCGCATACGTTATTGAGCGCGTATGACGTATCTACACCTTTTTTACATATAATATCATTGGGTTTATGTATTATAACTCCAACTATGCATGTTAACTGTGTATTTAATAAATGTGACTTGAAGAAAACACAAAACTTGACTGATCATTTTATAACACTGTTTTCAGACGAAATCAAGAATAAACCAAGATGAAAGGGAATTTTTCAATGGGTTTATTATTACTCCAACAATGCATGTTAACTGTGTACTTAATAAATGTCAATCAGAAAGCGATAATATCAAAGAAGAATTACAAGATGATCAAAAGGAAGAACATGATAGTATTGAACTCGAGGAAGAACATCTTGATATCAAAGAAGAATTACAAGATGACTGTGAGGTAGAAAATGAGAGTCTTGAACCCGAAAAGGAACAGTATGATATTAATGAAGAAAATGAAAGTATTGAATTCGAGGAGGAACATCATGATATCAAAGAAGAATTACAAGACGATTGTGAACAAGACAATGAGAGTATTGAACCAGAGCAGGAACTTCAAAGTGGTATGTTTCTTATACATTGTTGGTGCGCTTGCCAGCTGATACATGTGTTTTAGAAATTATCGTTTCACTAGAGGGAATTGCAATTATTGTCTCGCTGCAACATGCTGACCACGACCACTCTGTCAAGAGTGAAACGACGAAGAAGAAGAGGGAATTAATTTTTGTTAAAACATTGCTGGCAAAAACTGTTAAGTGTCCTTAAAAAACAAAAAAAGTAACCTACCAAAATGAAAAATCGTAAAATCAGCTTTGGCAAGCACACCACCACGTTACTAAAAAATGTTTCCCACATTAAGAATTTCTCCTGTGTCGTGGGTGTGTTTACAAACATATAAACTCACATACACAAACACCCAGACCTGGAACAACTACTTGTAGATCATACAAATATTCGTTCCATCCATCAACGATCAATGAGCTTGTGCCCGCGTCTTCAGCCGCGTCTTGATAGGCCTTTGACCCTATGGAGGCCCCATCAGTCTCCCTGGGCAGCGCATGGAACACGACACGCTCTCCAGTCGGGTCTTGTCTTTGATCGGATAGCGAGCTATACATTACTTGCTGCCCGCTAGCCACTGCCTAAGGTGCATGGTGGTTTCGTCTTAGGTCATAAATGAGAAAAACATCTAAGCCTTAGCATTGATGACAACAGATCCCCATAATTTTCGTTGGAAGGAAAAGCCTGTTTTAATTTTTGAACCCACTCATTCCAATTAAATAATACCGAGGGTAAACCCTGGTACCACTTCTTGGCTAAACCACTTAATTTGGGAAGGGCATAGTGACATATTTGACGATCGTTCCAAGAGTAAATCTGCGCACATTCGCTGACCTTGTTAATCCAATTTTCTATAGTTTGGCTACTATCACTTGGGTCAAATTCGGGTACAACACTGAAAGCAACAGGAAAGTTGTTTTGAGCCCAAAAGTTAGAGGCTGGTAGTGACGCAGAGTTACCGACAGAGAGTGAGTAGTTAGGCTCAACTCACACCAAAAGAGCGGTGAAGGGCAGCGAAGCGGAGCGCGGTTTCAGTGTCATATGAATTTTAACTTTATTTTCATTATTACTCTTAGTTATTATCGAAAGCGCGGAGTCGCACGGCTCCGTTTATGGAATTCGCCAGAATTCCCGCGGAACCGCGGGCATCCGCGCGACTCGTTCGAGTTTCTCGTGCGATAGTAAGTATTACAGTAATGAAAATAAAGTTAAAATTCATATGACACTGAAACTGCGCTCCGCATCGCTGCCCTTCGCCGCTCTTTCGGTATGAGTTGACCCTTATGGGGTTCTTCACATTTAATGGAATATCGTTCAATAACATGTTATTATTATTCAATAAATCACGAGTGGTTTGATTGGTAACGTGATGCATGCGCACGTGATGGTGTTAAAGAAGTCAACGGAGGAGTTTTAGTTGATTCGCGATCAAAACGATTAGAGCGCCTTTGTTTCCTACTTCTCTTACTATGCTGTCTATGGCTACTGCTATTCTTTTTATCACGACATCGCTTATTACTATGCCGCGACCTATGGTGGTTATCATCACTATCACTGCTATTTACAGACGAATTATCACTACTTGAGTCACGCCGTCTTCGCTTAGAATTGCCCATTATCACGTTAAACGATTTCGAGCGATTCAAGATAAAATCAAAATTATTATATACATATAAGACAATTAGTCTATAATTTTTGTTATTTCTGCGACAAATTAAACAATGCGTTGCTCTGTAAAACAAAGGGTTATATTTTTAAGTTTTACATGAAATCATAAGTAGGTACACAATATTATTCTCAGGTAACAAACCTTACCTGTAAAACAAAGAAACGACATTTAAAGTTACTTTGTCGATCTATTTCTACTAATTAACAAAATAAATTATTAAATGAAAAAAAAACAGTCTGCTAAGAAATGTCTTCTCTTTATAACACAGACTACCTAGACACTCCATTTCCACAGATTACAGAGTATGACTTCCTAGCTAGCGCCATCTACTGAATCAACGTGACATAGTAAAAAGATTGCGCCTAGATTTAAAATGACAAAATAATAAGAAATCCCATGTATTTCTTTACATCTCCCCCCCTGAAATTGGAAAATTTCCTTGGAGATTTTCGTCGTTCCCTATAATTATTTCTTCATAACTCTTCCTTTCTTCTAATGTGGGAACAGGGATCAGTTTCGTTATATGAAATAGATTTGATTCCATCTTCCTGTGGCCTGTATTTATCTTATATATTGATTGTGATAATTTCTCTTCAATTTTGAATGGGCCAATCCTTAACTCATCTAGTTTTTTTCTGTTTAATTTGTGGCCATTTTCAACATATACCATATCACCTGTTTTGAAATTGTGATTTATTCTATTCTTATCAAATATCTTTTTATTATATTCGTGTGATCTAATTGTTTTTTCTAATGCAATTTTTCTGTCTTTAATCCAGTCTTCTAATTTTTTTTCTAGTTTAAGTTCATTAGGTATGAATGAGACATCAGTGCCATCCAGTAAGTATCTTGGTGTAAAACCTGTTATTGAGTGTTCCGTGTTGTTATATTTGCTGACACAATTATGAGCGATAGTGGTCCATGCTGTAGTATTTGGTTTTTCATTTATGCTGCATCTGATTTTATTTACAAGTGTTTGGTTTAGTCTTTCATTGAGTCCATTGGAAAACGGTGAATTGACTGCAGTGAAAATCAGTGCGATAGACTTTTCATGTAAAAACGTTTTGAATTCCTGGGAGTTTATTCCTGGATACTGATCAGTGAGTACCATACCAATTTCATTACTATTTGGTACATTATTTATAAGTTTTATGAAGTCTTTAGCGCTCTGTGTCTTTGAAGTTAATATATAAGCATATCGAGTGAAGTGGTCTACTAATAAGTGTAGATACCTTTTTGTTGATCTGGAGCCTCCAAATCCTCCAATTGTGTCTATTGACACAATTTCAAATGGTTTTGTGGCAGGTCCTAGGTATGACATTAAACCATATTTCGTTTGACTTCTAGTTTTATTCTTTATACATATATCACATTGTTTACATAAATTTGTGATATTTTTAGTTAAATTCTTTGCTGTGTATAGTTTTCCTATTTTTTGTTGCATTTGCTTTATACCTATATGACACATATTTTCATGTATTAATTTAATCAATTTCATACTAAAGTCCTCTGAAAGTATTATTTTGTCTTTTTTATTTATTCTTTTAAAATATATATTGTGTTTATAAATCAGTTTGTTCTTATATTTGTTTATATCCTCATTTTTTGTCTGATCTGCTATTATGTCATTCAATGTTATTATATTAATTATTTTTAACTGTTCATGTTCATCTTTATTTGGTTCTAAAACTGGATTTCTGCTCAAGCAATCAGCTTCTAAGTTATCCTTTCCTGGTGCATATTTTATTATGAAGTCATATTGTGACAGATAATAGGATAATTCTCCCAGCTCTTCATCAATTCTTGACTTGATATTTAAGTTTTCCAAAGGTTTGTGGTCGGTAAACACTGTGAAGCGTTTTCCGATTAGCCAGTATTGCCAGTATTTTATAGCTTCTTTAATGGCTAAGCATTCCAAATAAATGGCCTTTTTTCTCTTTTGGGCTTCGTTTAGTTTTTTTGAGAAATATGCTACAGGTTTTTCTTTACCGTTTGGTTGAATTTGTTTTAAAACTCCTCCAATGCCTTCTAATGATGCATCTGTGTATATGTTTATTGGCAATTCTGGATCAAAAATTTCTAATATTGGTTGTGAGCATAGTAGTTGTTTTATATTTTCAAAAACTTCTTGACAGGTTTTCGACCATATGAATTTTTGTTTTTTTCTCAGTAGATTGTGTAGTGGCTCTAAAATTATTGAACTGTTAGGTATATACTCACGGTAGAAATTTATTTTACCTAGCAATTGTCTAATATTTTTTTGATTTCTTGGCGTTGGGAAATCTCTTATTGAAATTAAGTTATCTCTTACTGGTCTTACTGTATTATCTTCTATCACATGTCCAAGATATTTTACAGACTTAGCTGCAAAGTGACACTTAGTGAATTTTAGTCGGAACCCTTCTTTCTCTATTGCCTCTAGAAGCTGTGATAAGTGATTTAAGTGGTCCGCATAGGATTTTGAAAATATCAAAATGTCATCTATGAAATTTACAGCAAATTGTGTCAATTTGTGTTTTTTTAGTATGTTGCTTAAAATCCTTTGGAATATAGCTGATGAGGTTTTTAATCCAAAGGGTAAGCACGTCCACTGGTAGTGGCCCTCATGTGTAACAAAAGCTGTTTTCTTTCTGTCTTCCACTCGAAGTGGAATAGACCAGAACGCAGAATTAACATCTAATGTTGAAAAGTACTTACAGTTTCTTGTTTTTGTTACTAAGTCCTCAATCAAAGGGAATGGTTGGGCTTGAGGCACCACTATTTTATTTAAATCCCTGAAATCAATACACAGTCTTGATTTTCTATTATCTTCTTTCTTAAAAACCAATGTTACTGGTGCTGCAAACGGACTGTATGACTCCTCTATAAGATTTTTTTGCAGTAATTTTCGTACTTGTTCTTCTATCTCCAGCTTATCTTCTACTGAGCATCTGTAAGGTCTTTTGTTACAGTATTTATCCACAAGTAGATCAATTCTTGCTTCATAGTCTTTTACTGTTCCAATGTCATATTTATCCCTTGCAAAGCTTGATTTATATTTATTAATAAGTTTATTTATTTCTGATTTTTGTTGATCATCCAGATGACTCAGATCTATTGTAAATTCTTCTTTTACATGTTCATTAAAATTTACCAAGTTTAAGTTCTGTTTATTTTTGTCTTCCTTTGTGTTGTTTCTAAAATATAGTTCTTCCTCAGTTATTTGTTTTGTAGGTGTTTGTGTTATCTTCAAATTTTCATTCTGAATCAAATTAAACTCTTTTATTATATCAAGTCCAATTAGAAAGTTATATTTGAAGCTTTTTCCATCTACAACATAGACATCAACTTTTTTTTCTATATCAAATATCTTAATTTTTATTGTAATAAGACCTTTCGTCCTTTTAACACCATTAATTGTCATTAGATTTGTGTTGTTGTATTCCTTTTTCTCTTGTTTCTTTAGCCTCAATAATTTAGAATTTATCAAAGAAACATTGGAGCCAGCATCGTATATACCTAATATGTTTATTTTTTCTTCCAATGTTATTTTAACTTCAATTAATGGTGTGATTACTCGTTTTTTGATTCATTATCTTTCAGTTCAACATCTAACACAGTATTGTTTACATTCCTTCTAAAGTTTTTCTTGTCATGATCATCGGATGGTTTATTAAACCAGCATTTCTCTTCCGAGTGGAAACGGTTTCCTTTATTTAATTTTTCACATATTTTGCAAGGTTTCATGCCATCAGTTTTTAATTTACTATCAGATGTATTTCTCTTTAATTTACTATAAATATTTTTATTGATTGTTTGTTCGTGTTTGCCAATTTCCTTGAAAAGACTTGTGATTGAGGTTATAGATTCTTTATCCAATTTATACATAATATATTCTGGTAGACCCATAACAATAAGGTTAATCAATGTTTGTATATCAATTTTGCTATTTATTTCTAATAACAATCTTTCTTTTTTCGTAGCATACTCAAGTAATGAACCTCCTTGGAACTTAAATGTGAAAGCGTATTTTATTTGTGACCAACCTTTGCTCCCGTATGTCTCACAAAATGTAGTTTTCCATATCTCCCATCCTGCATTTATGTTACATTTAATCAACATACTTGTGTACCAATCTAGGCACTGTTTTTCAAGTAAATGTTTCAATGTCTCAATCTTTTCTGCATCTTTTAATATCTCAAAACGAGTACATTCGTTCTCAAATTCATTTATCCATTGAGTAACATTTGAAGTTTTTCCTGAAAATTTGTCTATTAAAAATCTCTCTGCTATTTTTCCGAGATTTTTATGTTCAGAACCTACATTTGTACTATTAATGGGAAGTTTTGTATCCTGTGTTATTTCATCTAAGTATTGATCACCAAATTGTATGTTTTCACCTTCATCTAGGTAAATTTTTTTTAAGTCCTGGGTTAAGGGGATCCATATTTTCCGTGTTTGATGTCTCTTTTTCAGAGAATTCTTGATTTTAGTGAAATATTCAGTAGCAGTTATGGCAGTGTGTTTGCTTGCAGGCTTCAAATCATCAGGTACATCAAATAAATGTCCATCAGGCGTTTCAATTGAGGTTATGCAAATAACATTGGATTTTCCGTCAGATGCAGCTAATACTGCAAACGTAAATTGTAATTTTTCCATTTTCTCCACTGTAAATGTCGTTTTATAAGACAATTAGTCTATAATTTTTGTTATTTCTGCGACAAATTAAACAATGCGTTGCTCTGTAAAACAAAGGGTTATATTTTTAAGTTTTACATGAAATCATAAGTAGGTACACAATATTATTCTCAGGTAACAAACCTTACCTGTAAAACAAAGAAACGACATTTAAAGTTACTTTGTCGATCTATTTCTACTAATTAACAAAATAAATTATTAAATGAAAAAAAAACAGTCTGCTAAGAAATGTCTTCTCTTTATAACACAGACTACCTAGACACTCCATTTCCACAGATTACAGAGTATGACTTCCTAGCTAGCGCCATCTACTGAATCAACGTGACATAGTAAAAAGATTGCGCCTAGATTTAAAATGACAAAATAATAAGAAATCCCATGTATTTCTTTACATACATAAAACAACAAATTTATATAACTTAATAATTAAACTATAGTTATTCAAATAATAATGTAACCGCTTCAACCAGCAACTAGATATTTCTAAACGATTGAGGGTACTTTAACAATAACTCCATCGCAATAATGGACTATTTAAATCCAATGTTTAATAGCTATAGGTTAGGAAAATATTCACTTCAAATTGTTTTTAATAACAGGTAAATATACAACTAAAACTGGTATCACTTTCACTAGGTAATTCTCAACGATCACTTATTGGTATTGCTCGAAATGTTTTAAACTTGTATCACAATTCAAGCACGCGCGCACTCATGTGTATCGAGAAGTTTATCGCAAAATCACAGGGAAACGAAGTAATATGTTCATATCTGACCTTAAAATGTCCTTAGTCCAGGAAACCGCAGCATCAGGCACGTAGATAAACTTTAGCACACTTCTGACTTGAAAGAATTAAAACACTCAAATACTTGTACAAAACTGTATATTGGTACTCAACAACTTAAAATTATTACTCAAGACCACTTTCTGTAGCCGAGAATGGAATGTAAAAAACCGGCCAAGTGCGTGTCGGGCCACGCACAGTGTAGGGTTCCGTAGTTGCCGATCAAAATACTTATGCGAACTAACTAAACTGATTCGCTGAATTTAATTTTAAAAAGAAGAATTTTCAAAATCGGTCCAGGCATCTTTGAGAAATCGGGGAAAATACATAAAAAAAGATTACAACGAATTGAGGACCTCCTCCTTTTTTGAAGTTAGTTAAAAATAGTTGACAATAAAAACCTACCTATCCCCAAAACATACCCACCTATTATAGCTGTAAAAATAAAGTTTACAAACTTACATTTGCAGTTGAAGAACTTGTTCTGCGATACATTTTGTTTAGGAAAATATGCTATCCAAGTACGTTTTATAAGTTGGTCGACTATTACTCGTAAACTTGTAAAGCCTACTTAGTCATGATAATTTTCCTTCAAACTTCGTTATATATACTACTATTGTGAATTTTTTCAAACCCCCAAACATAACCGTTTAGCTGGTAGTGGGGGGGGACACTCGAGTCGAGCAAAATTTAGCACTTTAAAGCTTAATATTTCACAAACGAATTTTTTTATCAAAAAATTGTTAATGGAAACTATCAATATTTTTTAAAGACCTATTTAATGATACCCCACACTAAGGGGTACGCGAGAAATAAAAAAAACATCCCCACTTTACGTGTACAGGAGGTACCCTAAAAAAAAATATTTTACGAGATTTTATTTTACCACTTTTTCGGCACAACAAATCCGTATATTTACACCAAATTACAGCTTTCTAGTACTGGGCGTCTCTGAGCTAAACTGCGGACAGACGGACGGACGGACGGACATGGCGAAACTATAAGGGTTCCTTGTTGACTACGGAACCCTAAAAATTAAATTACCGCGCCGTTTTTATTCTTCAAAATGATCTATGGGTTGCCATAACTAAAAAATGATAAAATATTTGAAAAACAATGTTGCTACCCACAAATAATATTAGTTTTAACTTAGTCGATTATTGTGTATGCTAACATTAGGTAGGTCCAACTTCGGGAAAGAGGTCGCCCGAAGAATCCAACTCGGATGGGCAGCGTTTCGAGAATCCCACAGTGTCTCAAGACACGGGTGTTTAACCAGTATGTGTTGCCAGTGATGACATATGGCTCTGTAACGTGGTCTTTGACTGTGGCATTTTAGAGAGACTAAGGGCCGAAACTGCGTTAAGCGGATGCCCGCGCGGTTCTATACAAAAGTGCTCCGTCGCGGGAACCCGCGCGGGCGTCCGTCGCGGGCGGTGCGCCCCGCACCCACGCAACGGGGCCCGCATCCGTGCGACGTACACCAGCGCGGGTCCCAGCGCGCTGCCACGCGCGGTGTCACGCGGGGGCTTTTCCAGTCAATAAGGGTTCCTTGTTGACTACGGAACCCTAATAAAAATCTTCAAATTGAACTAGCGACACTGCGTAAATCGGTCTCCGCGACGGGGACCGTCGCATACCCACGGAGCCCTGCCGCGTGTCCAAGCGCGGGACCCCGCGCGTGACCACGCTCGTGGGTACGCGACGGTTGCCCGTCGCGGTCGCCCGCTTAACGCAGTTTCAGGCCTTAGAGTCACTCAACGAGTAATGGAAAGAGCTGGAGTTTCTTTGCGGGATAAAATCCGGAACATGGATATTCGGCTAAGAACCAGAGTCACCGACATAGCTCATAAGATTTGCAAATTGAAGTGACAATGGGCAGGCCACATCGCTCGTAGAACTGATAACCACTGGGGAAGAAAAGTTCTCGAATGGCGGACCACGGACCGTAAGACGCAGCGTAGGCAGGCCTCCCACTAGGTGGACCGACGACATCGTGTTCTATTACTGTATTTAGACATAAAAGAAGACATGTAAGTAAGACATATTTTTAACCGACGAAAAAAAAAGGAGGAGGTTCTCAATTCGACATGTATATTTTTTTTTTTTTATTTTTTTTTTTTTTTTATGTATGACCACGCATAACTTTTCCTAACGTGGTCCGATTTTAAAAATTCTTTTTTTGTTGGAAAGAGTATATCTCAAAGTTGGTCCCATTTAAATTTCAAAACTAAAATCGTCCTCTAAGTAAGTAGACTACAGCGTTATGCTGTCCAGTTATCTGCTTATAATTTTAAAATTGAGTTCATTAAATCAATACAAAATTGTCATGCCGACGCTCTTTCTCGTCTTCCATTGGATTCTACAAGAAGTAGAACCAAAGGTGAGGACAGTGGCGGTAGTTACCTTAATTTTGTGCAGGAAAATTTTCCACTTAGTTTTAAGGATGTTAAAATTGAGACGGCAAAAGACTCGTTATTGAGTAAAATTTATGGTTACGTAATGTTTGGGTGGCCAAAAACAAGTAATATTGAAACTGAAAAAGCATATTTTAATCGTAAGGAAAGTATTTGTGGGGATCAAGGTTGCCTGATTTGGGGTTACCGGGTCATAATACCGAAATCATTGCGAACAGTAATTTTGAAAGAAATTCACGCTGGTCACCCAGGCATAGTAAAAATGAAACAAATAGCGCGCAATTATGTCTGGTCATTGGAGTCCGACATCGAGCGCACAGTGCGGGAGTGCGTCGCGTGCCGGTCGCAGCGCTCAGCCCCCGCCCCGGCACCGCTGCACTCCTGGCCGTGGCCGGAGGAACCGTGGGCTAGATTGAATTTAGATTTCTTAGGGCCATTTAATAATAAGTATTACTTAATTATTGTGGATGCTCATTCAAAATGGGTCGAAGTTGAGCATGTTTCTAGTACGTCTGCTGCTGTGGTAATTGATAGTTTGCGAGAAAATTTTGCGCGTTTTGGTTTACCAAAAAGAATAGTTAGCGACAATGGGCCGCCCTTTTCCTCGGCTGAGTTTAAAAGATATCTTGACATTAACGGTATTCGCCACACCCTCGTTGCACCATACCATCCATCGAGCAACGGGGCGGCTGAAAATGCCGTAAAACTGGTCAAGAGAGCACTGAAAAAGGCCCAAGTCGAAAACGAAAATTTAAATACAGCACTCAGTAGATTTCTATTCTCGCACAGAAACACTGAGCATAGTACAACTGGTCGCGAGCCCGCAATGCTTATGTTCGGGCGACGGTTGCGTGGTAGACTGGACCTGCTGCGGCCTGACACACGAGACCTGGTGCGACAGCGGCAGGAGGCCAGTGAGCGGCGACGGGACACCACACTGCGGGTGGCTGAGCCCCAAGATGCCGTACTACTGCGACATTATTCTAAGAACCGGGGAAAATGGACTGAAGGAACTGTAGTCCGTCGAGAAAGTCCAGTTTCCTATACGGTCAAGTCTCAAGACGGCCGTGTACACAAGTCTAGATTTTCATTGTCAAAGGTACAAGAGGAAGCGTATGACCAAGCTGATGCTGAGCCAGTGGCGACGGCTGACACTGACGAGAATGGTCAAGTCGCAGAAGAATGGGAATTGGCAAATGATGAGTCGCCTCCGTTGAGAACTCCGCCTGAAAGACAGGACGATCCACTGACAACGCCACGGAATCGTAGGAAGGCGGCTTTACGTTGTATTGACAAATTAAAGAAAATGTAATGATATTTGATTGAATATTTTCATACATCACACTCATCATTGCACAGCTGCTCACTTAGAAGTTAAACATAAATAATGTGCTGTCATTGATATTAATAAAATATAGGTTTATCAATTGTACCACGTCTTCGTTAACTAAACTACTTAGGTCTAGATTTATAGTTTAGGGTATAAATAACCACTGTTAATGGTTTTCACTGTTTCCTGTATTTAAGTTAATTAGGAATAAAAAACATAAGTTTAGTTAAGTTATAATTATATTATAAATATAGGGTGAAAGTGTTATGTCGGTACTTTGATATTACTGCATATTAATGTATGTGGGTAAACCTCAGTTTCTAATAAACCAGTCGTTACCTGATCTCTGCCTTTCATTGACGCGTACATAACAACTACTAATACCCGGTTTATTAAAATAAATAAAACATTTATTTTCATGGATCTTATGACAATACCTACCAAAAAGACAAACTACGTGTACACTCACCGGCACGGAATCTTGGCCAAGCGCGTATTTCGCGATTACAAGAGCTTTAAGTGTTTCCTATGATTATTTATGATGAAGGGTGATCTAAAAAATGTTTACCCTTAGTTCAAGAGGGTAATTTATCATGTTTGAGTGCAATATGACGTTATTGTTAAGTTTTAGTTGAACCCGGTCATCTGAGCGACTAAGTTGCTGTTTTAAATTTGTGTATTGTGAAAGTCTATTGTCAGGTTATTCAATTATTGTGATATCGTACTGTTACTTCAATAACTAAAGGTGATTTAAATCCAATAAAAATGCCATTAACACCATCACAGGTAGCACAAGCTGTAGCGTTGATCAAACAAGGGCTGACACAGCGAGAAGTTGCTGTTATGCTGAATGTACCACGTTCATCGATGCGGTTTGCGCTGAAACGATACCAGGAGACAGGCCACTACTCCCGCAGACTAGGCAGCGGAGGCGTCAGATTCACATCAGCCCGGGATGACCGCTTTATTGTCCTGGAAATTTTGAGAAATCGCTACCTCACCGCTGTTGAGATACGCCAGCGACTCCATTTTACAAGAGGTGTCAATGATAGTGAACGTACAGTGAGAAGACGAATGGAGGAAGAGAATTTAAAAGCTCGTAGACCAGCACGCGGCCCAGATCTTCTCAGAAGTCACCGAGTAGCTCGACTTCGATTCGCACGAGAACACGTCAACTGTACCCATGAGCAGTGGGCTCGAGTACTGTTCACAGATGAGTGTCAAATCGCTTTACGAGCTCCAGATGGTCGGGAGCGAGTGTGGAAAAGAAGAGGAGAGCGGTTTGAGACCTGGACCCATGAGCAGTGCTCATGGGTCCAGTTGACGTGTTCTCGTGCGAATCGAAGTCGAGCTACTCGGTGACTTCTGAGAAAATCTGGGACGCGTGCTGGTCTACAAACTTTTAAATTCTCTTCCTCCATTCGTCTTCTCACTGTACGTTCACTATCATTGACACCTCTTGTGAAATGGAGTCGCTGGCGTATCTCAACAGCGGTGAGGTAGCGATTTCTCAAAATTTCCAGGACAATAAAGCGGTCATCCCGGGCTGATGTGCATCTAACGCCTCCGCTGCCTGGTCTGCGGGAGTAGTGGCCTGTCTCCTGGTATCGTTTCAGCGCATACCGCATCGATGAACGTGGTACATTCAGCATAACAGCAACTTCTCGCTGTGTCAGCCCTTGTTTGATCAACGCTACAGCTTGTGCACAGCTTGTGCAACCTGTGATGGTGTTAATGGCATTTTTATTGGATTTAAATCACCTTTAGTTATTGAAGTAACAGTACGATATCACAATAATTGAATAACCTGACAATAGACTTTCACAATACACAAATTTAAAACAGCAACTTAGTCGCACAGATGACCGGGTTCAACTAAAACTTAAAAATAACGTCATATTGCACTCAAACATGATAAATTACCCTCTTGAACTAAGGGTAAACATTTTTTAGATCACCCTTCATCATAAATAATCATAGGAAACACTTAAAACTCTTGTTAACGCGAAATACGCGCTTGGCCAAGATTCCGTGCCGGTGAGTGTATTTGTAATATTGACCACCTTCCATACGCCCATCATTCTTTGTACATAGATTTTTACATAAAAATTCTTGACAGGCGTAACGGAATTTGTTTGCTTATACAACGAATAATGTTGTATTCCTTTCTTACTAGTTTTATTTTCACAGGTGTGTCTGAAGCGAAGAAACCAGAGCTATACGTACGACTAACAAGACTAGAAGATACAATGACATTCCAGCAAAAGAAAACTGAACAGCCAGACTTACTAATTATCCGGAACACCGAGAAACACAAGTCTGCAGCTCCTTCTAAATTCACAAAGCTGGTCACAAATTCACAATCTATCAGTAATATTGTGAATAATACCGATACAGCTGCGAATGACCGAATAAAAACATATGATTGCGATATATGTCACCGTAGTTATAGTACAAAAAGTAACTTAATGAAACATATCCGTATACACACTGACAAAAAACCTTATACATGTGACATATGTCAGAAGAGTTTTAGTGAAAATAGTAAATTAAAAAATCATGTTCGTATACACACTGGTGAATACCCTTATGAATGTGAAATGTGTCAGAAGAATTACAGAACAAGAAATGATTTAACAAAACATGCTCTGATACACACTGGTGAAAAACCTTACAAATGTGAAATATGTGAGAAGTGTTTTAGAAAACGTGATCATTTAAAAAGTCATGTTCTTATACACACTGGTGATAAACCATACAAATGTGAAATTTGTCAGAAGAGTTTCAGTCAAAAAACCAATTTAAAAACTCATGTTCGTGTACACACTGGTGAAAAAGCTCACAAATGTGAAATATGCCAGCAGAGTTTTAATCATAGTGGTACTTTAAAAGAACATGTTCTAGTACACACTGGTGAAAAAGCTCACAAATGTGAAATATGTCAGAAGAGTTTCAGTCAAAAAACCAATTTAAAAACTCATGTTCGTGTACACACTGGTGAAAAAGCTCACAAATGTGAAATATGTCAGAAGAGTTTTAATATAAGAAATCATTTAGAACGTCACGCTCTGATACACACTGGTGAAAAACCTTACAAATGTGAAATATGTGAGAAGAGTTTTAGAAAACGTGATCATTTAAAAAGTCATGTTCTTATACACACTGGTAATAAACCATACAAATGTGAAATTTGTCAGAAGAGTTTCAGTCAAAAAACCAATTTAAAAACTCATGTTCGTGTACACACTGGTGAAAAAGCTCACAAATGTGAAATATGTCAGAAGAGTTTTAATAGAAGAAATAATTTAGAACGTCATGTTCTTGAACACACTGGTAATAAGTCTTATAAATGTGAAATATGTCAGAAGAGTTTTAGTTTAAGAATTCAATTAAAACGTCATGTTATTGTACACACAGGAGATAAGCCTTACAAATGTGACATATGTCAGAAGAGTTTTAGTCAAAGTGGTACTTTAAAAACTCATGTTCTTGTACACACTGGCGAAAAACCTTACAAATGTGACATATGTCAGAAGAGTTTTAGTCAAAGTAGTACTTTAAAAACTCACGCTCTTGTACACACTGGTGATAGACCTTACAAATGTGAGATATGTCAGAAGAGTTTTAGTAATAGAAGTTATTTAAAAACTCATGTTCTTGGACACACTGGTGAAAAACCTTACAAATGTGAGATATGTCAGAAGAGTTTTAGTAATAGTAGTCATTTAAAACGTCATGGTCTTGTACACATTGGTAATAAGCCTTACAAATGTGAAATATGTCAGAAGAGTTTTAGTCAAAGTATTCATTTAAAAACTCATGTTTTTAAACACACTGGTGAAAAACCTTAAATCAAGTCTTTAATTTCAATTCAACTAGGCCAATTACAGCTTGGCCAGAACGTCTTGAAACGGAACTAATCTTTTTGTTTGCTGGCAACGTTTTAAAATATTTGATGTAAACAAAGAACGCAGGTATGTTAGATTTATTATTGTGCTATAAAGCTAACGTAATAAGTGAAAAAAAAATCGTTCAAAGTGCTAGTAGCGAGAGCACAGTGGCAACTTCCGGTTGTCTACTCTTATTTGCCAAGCTGTACAAGCACGCCCTGGGATCTGGAGGCGACTGCCCTCCAGCGTGTCTATGAGTGGCGCGTGGAGGCGCAGCGCCGGGGCGTGACCCCGCTGCCTCGAGAAGTCGAGGCGCGGCGGGAAGAGCTCCGGCGCGATCTCAGGGCAGTATGGAAGGAACGACTGTCGCGACCGAAGGCCGGGCACGCCGCAATTGCGGCGGTAAGATCCCTCTTTGAGGAGTGGCTGGAGAGATGTCATGGCGTCCTGGCCTACCGTTTGACGCAGGTCCTCACCGGACACGGAAGTTTCGGGAGGTACCTGTGTCTGATGCGAAAGGAGGAAACGCCTGGGTGTCACCACTGCGAAGATCGCCCGGAGGACACGGTGGAGCATACGGTGCAAGACTGCCCAGCTTGGGCGGAGCACCGACGTGTCCTCACGGCTGCGATAGGCGGAGACCTCTCGCGCCCAGCATTGGTCGCGGCCATGCTGCGGGGCGAGACGGAGTGGGAAGCGGTCGCCTCCTTCTGCGAAGCAGTAATGCTCGCGAAGGAGGAGGCGGGCCGCGAGCGAGAGAGGACAGAGTCCTCCCTCCGCCCCACCCGCGGTAGTAGATTCCCACGGCGACGGACGTCGCTTGATGATCTCCGGCCACCGTAGGCGCGGGCATGCGGGCAGCGAGTAAAGGGCAACTCGCTGCCCGACCAAGGACCATGCCCGGGTCGGCGGCGCGTTGTGTCCCACGCGCGCCTCATAGAGCGTCAGCATAATGACGGGGCCCCCCTCTCAGAGGGCCAAAGCCTGCCGGGGTCGCGGGATTATTTCCTTACTGTGACCCCGGAATAGAAAGGGCTATTGAAGGACACCGTGGATTTTAGTCAGTAGAAGTCTGACAGTCCCTCCCGCCCTGCCCGGGGTTGGAGGACTCAATGGATAATTTCACCACGCTAAAAAAATAAAATAAAGCTGTACAAGCACTTTTGAATTGTCAAAAGACATAAAATAAAACTAATACAAAAATAGTTATGGTGCTACAGTTAAAGTCACAAGACATAAAAACTGTGAAAGTACCGTAGGTGCTCATTCCAAAGTGTAGATCTCTATGGAGAAGAAAGAGCAAAAAACTCCATGGACACTCTTTTTCAATCGTTAAAATTTTTACAGAACTTTTGTGTTACATCATTCATCATCAGATAGTACATTATGTGAGCACGATGTGGCAAGTTATTAGTGTCCATAGTAAATACAAAAAAGACAATTCAAATATATATATACAGGGTTACTGGTAACTCGACGTATTCCTTGCAGGACGTCATAGTATGGCTAAAATGCAACAAATTAGGCCATCAAATGTTCTACCGAAGTTCAGCAGTTTTTGAGTTACTTAGATTTTTAGTTTTTTTATGAAAAATCCCAGATTAAATCGTTTGGAGTCAATTTAAAAATGATTTACGGCGCGACTGTACTGAAATTTAAGTTAATATCATAGCTGATGCCGTAGCCGATCTTTTTTAATAATTAAAAGTTCAAAAATGCCTATAACCTTGGCAAATATCACTAAAGAAACATTTATTTCTTTGTGATTTTCGCTATTACTTCACACAAAATGTTGTCTAGTGAAAAAAAAAATACTACGCCTGATGTACAAATTACTAGAAAAATATCCTTGTCTTATCAGCTATCCAAAAAGGCTTGAAAGTTAATACAAAGTTAAGGACTACATTATGTGCATATCACAAAAAGGTGATTATTCGGAAAATCAAGAAAACAATTTCGTGAACATTAGTATTATTTTTAATCAATATCAGTTTAAAAACTTTAATTACACTTTCACACGTCTTGTTCGATGTGCTGCCCTCGGTTTCTAATACATGTTCTTATTCGCTTCCTCGCTTCAGTTTTTGTGATTCTTGATGTGATTGTTGCCCTCATCTGGTCCGCTGCATCTGTTATTCTCTCCCTTAGTGCTTCAATTGTATTTACTGGGGTCACATAAACTAGGTCTTTCATATGACCCCAGACGTAATAGTCTAGTGGCGTAAGATCAGGGCTTCGTGCAGGCCACGGAATAGGCCCACCGCGCCCTATCCATCGATTTGGATAGTTTTCATCCAGCAACTGTCGAATTGTGATTCGGAAGTGGGCTGGACATCCGTCATGTTGAAAAAGCATGTTTGCTCTTCTGTCTTCCGGTACATCCGTGAGCAGTGGTGTTAAATGATTTCTTAGGAAATCTTCTCGTCTTGCAATTTTACCTGCTCCTCATAAAACTCTTCCCTTCCCTGTCACACATGCAAAAGTATTAACAATCATACCTTTCTGAATAGCTGATAAGACAAGGATATTTTCCTAGTAATTTGTACATCAGGCGTAGTATTACTTTTTTTCACTAGACAACATTTTTTATGGAGTAATAGCAAAAATTACTAAAAATTTAATGTTTGATTAGTGATATTTGCCAAGGTTTTAGGCGTTTTTGAACTTTTAATTATTAAAAAAGATCGGCTACGGCATCAGCTATGATATTAACTTAAATTTCAGTACAGTCGCGCCGTAAATCATTTTTAAATTGACTCCAAACGAATTAATCTGGGATTTTTCATAAAAAACTAAAAATCTAAGTAACTCAAAAACTACTGAACTTCGGTAGAACATTTGGTGGCTTAATTTGTTGCATTTTAGCCATACTATGACGTCCTGCAAGGAATACGTCGAGTTACCAGTAACCCTGTATATATAAATTAGAAAAGAAAACGAAATGTATTCGATTCACTTTGCCAAATGTTAGAAGTAGCGATTGCGACATTTTATTGAACGGAGAAAAATTGGATTTTACTACAGCTTGACATAAAAATGTAGAAAACCGGAAGTCGCCACTGTCTTCGCGCTCACAGCACTTTGAATGTTTTTTTTTTTTTTTTCACTTATTACGTTAGTTTTATGGCACAATAATAAATCTAACAAACCTGCGGTCTTTGTTTACATCAAATATCAAAGATTTTAAAACGCTGTCAGAAATAAAAACCGGCCAAGTGCGTGTCGGGCCACGCACAGTGTAGGGTTCCGTAGTTGCCCATCAAAATACTTATGCGAACTAATTAAACTGATTCGCTGAATTTAATTTTAAAAAGAAGAATTTTCAAAATCGGTCCAGGCGTCTTTGAGAAATCGGGGGAAATACATAAAAAAAAAGATTACGACGAATTGAGAACCTTCTCCTTTTTAGGGTTCCGTAGTCAACAAGGAACCCTTATAGTTTCGCCATGTCCGTCCGTCCGTCCGTCTGTCCGCAGCTTAGCTCGAGACGCCCAGTACTAGAAAGCTGTAATTTAGTGTAAATATACGGATTTGTTACGCCGAAAAAGTGGTAAAATAAAATCTCGTAAAATATTTTTTTTTAGGGTACCTCCTGTACTTACACGTAAAGTGAGGATGTATTTTTTTTTCTCGCGTACCCCTTAGTGTGGGGTATCATTAAAAAGGCCTTTAAAAAATATTGATAGTTTACATTGACAATTTTTTGATAAAAAGATCCGTTTGTGAAATATTAAGCTTTCAAGTGCTAATTTTTGCTCGACTCGAGTGTCCCCCCCCTCTACCAGCTAAACGGTTATGTTTGGGGGTGTGAAAAAAATCACAATAGTAGTATTAAAAACGAAGTTTAAAAGAAAATTATCACGACTAAGTAGGCTTTACAAGTTTACGAGTAATAGTCGACCAACTTATAAAACGTACTTGGATAACATGTTTTCCTCAACAAAATGTATCGGAGAACATAAAGATGAAGAATGAGAGAATAAAAGTGAAGATCCTGGACACCTGATGTGGAACTTCAAGAGCCCAGCTACACTATAACATATACAGGAATGACGTCTTAGCAAGAGTTGTTGAGCCTGATGAGCACCTTCTGTTGATGTATAAAAATTGAAGATCTGGAACACCTGATGTGGAACTTCAAGAGCCCAGCTATACTATAACATATACAGGAATGACGTCTTAGCAAGAGTTGTTCAACCTGATGAGCACCTTCTATTGATGTATAAAAATTGAAGATCTGGAACACCTGATGTGGAGCTTCAAGAGCCCAGCTATACTATAACATATACAGGAATGACGTCTTAGCAAGAGTTGTTCAACCTGATGAGCACCTTCTATTGATGTTAAAAAATTGAAGATCTGGAACACCTGATGTGGAACTCCAAGAGCCCAGCTACACTATAACATTTAAGGGAATTACGTCTTAGCAAGAGTTGTTTAGTCTGATGGGCATTTCCTGTTGTCTTACAAAAATGAAAGATCTGGAACGTCTGGAATCGTCTCGCGCATCCCGTTGTTTTCCCGTCCCCAGGCTCCTAGAATTCGACATCAGACGTTTCAGATCTTCGATTTTGACGACCCCGACTGCTGGCATAAGCAACAGGATCCGCGTACGAAGTCGCGGGCAGAAGCTAGTAATAAGTATAACTTTAAATATAAAATTATCAAAACATTCCCTCCACCAGCTCTCACATAGAAAAGCTGCATCTTGTTCAAATCTCCGAAATCTAAATAAGATGCAGCTTTTCTATGTGAGAGCTGATGGAGCGAATGTTTTGATAATTTTTATATTTAAAGTTATACTGATTATTACCGCAATTCATATTTTGATGAAGTAACAACATGCCACTGGCCTGCAAATTGCAAAAAACGTAAGAAAATTTGAATTTCGCGGGAAACATCGACGCAATCACCTTTTTTTTAGAGCGTATATTCCGAAAGTTGGCAACGTCGCAAATGGTTGTCAAATATTAAGGTGATTGCGTCGATGTTGCCCGTGAACAAGCGCAAGAAAATTTGAATTTCGCGGGCAGGTTGGAGCATCCCCCTTAGCAAGTTTTAATTAATTTAGCATTATTACTGTATGAAAATAAGAAATATGGCTCTGTAGTGCCACAGAGTACTACAGAGGTGTCTCTTCCCAAAAACAATCAAACAAATGCAAAATCTATGCACGGTCGCCCGGAGGACACGGTGGAGCATACGGTGCAGGACTGCCCAGCTTGGGCGGAGCACCGACGTGTCCTCACGGCTGCGATAGGCGGAGACCTCTCGCGCCCGGCATTGGTTGCGGCCATGCTGCGGGGCGAGACGGAGTGGGAAGCGGTCAGCTCCTTCTGCGAGGCAGTAATGCTCGCGAAGGAGGAGGCGGGCCGCGCGCGAGAGAGGACAGTGTCCTCCCTCCGCCCCACCCGCGGTGGTGCACGCCCACGGCGACGGACGTCGCAGGACGATCTCCGGCCACCGTAGGCGCGGGCATGCGGGCAGCGAGTAAAGGGCAACTCGCTGCCCGACCATGGACCATGCCCGGGTCGACGGCGCGTTGTGTCCCACGCGCGCCTCAAAGAGCGTCATCATTATGACGGGGCCCCCCTCTCAGAGGGCCAAAGCCTGCCGGGGTCGCGGGATTATTTCCTTACCGTGACCCCGGAACATAACAGGCTACTGAAGGACACCGTGGATTTTAGTCAGTAGAAGTCTGACAGTCCCTCCCGCCCTGCCCGGGGCTGGAGGACTCATTTGATGATTTTGCCACGTAAAAAAAAAAAAAAAAAAATCTATGCACGAAAGAATAAAGCACATTTTAACTTGCAGCCGTACCGCCCACCTACTTTTATATTAGCCTAAACTTCCCGTGCGCAAGCAAAATTGTACTGAATGGCTACGCGCGAGAGTTTATTTTGGTTTATCTGATGCTAACGTCACATCAAGGTCAACGTTCGCCGCGCTCAATAGGGTTGCGACTTGCGAGTTCAGGAGGCACAGTTTGGTAGGTCGGTGTATTTTATGCATTTGTTAAATTAAATAATTATTAAATAAATTTTCCTCAAGGAATTTTGTTTTTATCATCAGCCTATATCTTTTTGGTTTCGCCATCGATTACTACATACTACATTATCGATAGGTAGCACAGCCACAGATTGCTTATATTACATAAGGCACCTTACGTTAGAAATAATTTATTATGATAATATTATCTTTTCTAGCTATTATTGTTATATTTTAAACATTTCATCTCAGAAAAACAAAAAAGAATAATATTTAAAAATGTTTGAAATGTTAGGCTTTAAAACCTCATCAATATGACGTGTGTGCTCTTGTCAGTTTTATAGTATAGGAGCAATGATCCGATTTGGTAAGTAAATGTAGGACGTAGATGGATATAGGTAAAGTTATATAAGGATCGTCAATTATATTGTAATGTTCAGTTAATTTGGCAACTCAACCCTTCCAAACTGAACAGCTTTTGCTTTACAACTTTGACCGATTATTTTAGAAACACTGTTTTGATGTGCTGATAGTCTCAGAACAAAAGTTATTTTTTCAATTCCATGCGCTGTGTAAACAGACGTTCTTTCTTTTTAATAGTTCATTATTTGCGTAAAAAATATGAAATAAAAGCATTCATAATGATCGTATTAATTTTACTTAACAAAAACGTGAGAACATTTTTTTCTTATTTTTACTTTTGTAGTTTATGAAACGTGAAGCTCTTATCACTGTTGTCGTTTAGGCAACCAAAAGCTATGCAGTATTTGCTTGTCTTCATATTTTATTACCTTCACTTTTACTTGTACGTGATCACGCGTAAGAAAAATAATCACGAAACGGAGCGCGTGCGATACGGGCGGCGCGCGGAAACCATCTGATTCTGTAGCGACCCGTGAACGGTGTGCGCGTGTGTGTGTACCATTTCATACCTACACCGCGTAGTGTCCCCTCTGTAGCACGGTAATATTATTATACAGTACTCCGACTTCATACAAACGGACGAAACGCGAGCTATGCCTACGCGCCTCGATGTCGGGGCGCAGACAGTCACGACTGTACCGCAGTGACGAACGGACGGTGTGTTGTTTTATTAACAATAACCGCGCGATTTTTTTACTACAAATCAGTTCAAGTACATTTATTTCATATGACGAGTAGTAAATATTGTGCTGTTTTTGGTTGCTTAATTTTTAATTGAGCTTTATATTAGAATGCGGATTTATTATATTTTAAAAGTTAATAATAAAGAATTTCGTACGACTCATTCGAGGCGCAAATATTTTTCGGTCGCAAAATAAGCCCGAATTGTTTTTCAAACAAAAACATGTTTTTTTTTTAAATTAAATCTACCAATCAATAACCCTCCTCGCGCAGTTGGGTAAAAAACAACACACATTTTTATTGAACACTTCCTATCCAATAAACAAAGTATTTTATTTGTTTATATAAAAAGTATACCTATTTACAACTACAAAACTAAATAGAAACAGAAAGTAGGCAAATGTAATTAAAATGCTGGAGACGGGCAGCCAGCCCTAACGCATATTTACGTACCGCGCGGCTGTAGGCATTTATTTCTATCATGCGGCCGAGTTCCACTACTGTAAAGATAATTATACTGTGTCTGTAGCAAAGATAATGCGTTATGTTCAGTAGTAGCACTAGTAGCCCCACGGGAACAATATTCCGGCATAAAAAGTATCCTATGCCCAGGTGTATCCACTTATCCAGGTTATAAAACTATCTGCAAGCCATTTTTTTTCAAAATCCACTCAGTTGTTCACGTTTCCTATAAACTTAGAAGTTTAAAATATTCAGGAGGATCCAGATATTATAGAATCTAACAGTAGACCGAAAATGTAAGCCCCTCGCTCAAGTTATGTTAGGTTCTCAGGTTACTACTGTAACGGTTAGCGGTGAGTTTAAAATAAAAACAAACTCACCAACATTTACAATAAAATTTATTAAGGTCGTGCTTCACAGCCGTCACTTGGTATTTAATCGTTCCGTGGAAGTAGGCGCACTATGTACTGTCCGGGCTTATCGTGTAGAGCAGTGACGCGGTGCCGAGGAGTGGTCCCGAGGTGAGAGTGACCCCAGAGACGAGATGGAAGTTGCGCCGGCTGGTCAGCTGTGTGCAGCTAGGTGCTGTGTGTGCGCAGGCCTCAAACGTTCGGTAGCGTGAGTCCTGTTGAACTCAACGAACGTTGAGGATGGGTAATTCAAAAGTTCAAAACCCCAATCTTGTTCCCTGGAATCAACGTCCAGCGGTAAATAAAGGTCCACTGCAAATCCTCTCTGATGATGACCCCGCAGCGTAAGCGAAAGCCTAGGACGTGAAGCGCTTAAGGCGTTTGTGAGTTTGGTCATCATCAGAACAGAGTTTACATGGCAGGTACACAATATTAAATCTCGGCCGCATGATAGAAATAAATGCCTACAGCCGCGCGGTACGTAAATATGCGTTAGGGCTGGCTGCCCGTCTCCAGCATTTTAATTACATTTGCCTACTTTCTGTTTCTATTTAGTTTTGTAGTTGTAAATAGGTATACTTTTTATATAAACAAATAAAATACTTTGTTTATTGGATAGGAAGTGTTCAATAAAAATGTGTGTTGTTTTTTACCCAACTGCGCGAGGAGGGTTATTGATTGGTAGATTTAATTTAAAAAAAAAACATGTTTTTGTTTGAAAAACAATTCGGGCTTATTTTGCGACCGAAAAATATTTGCGCCTCGAATGAGTCGTACGAAATTCTTTATTATTAACTTTTAAAATATAATAAATCCGCATTCTAATATAAAGCTCAATTAAAAATTAAGCAACCAAAAACAGCACAATATTTACTACTCGTCATATGAAATAAATGTACTTGAACTGATTTGTAGTAAAAAAATCGCGCGGTTATTGTTAATAAAACAACACACCGTCCGTTCGTCACTGCGGTACAGTCGTGACTGTCTGCGCCCCGAGCGCGCCCCGACATCGAGGCGCGTAGGCATAGCTCGCGTTTCGTCCGTTTGTATGAAGTCGGAGTACTGTATAATAATATTACCGTGCTACAGAGGGGACACTACGCGGTGTAGGTATGAAATGGTACACACACACGCGCACACCGTTCACGGGTCGCTACAGAATCAGATGGTTTCCGCGCGCCGCCCGTATCGCACGCGCTCCGTTTCGTGATTATTTTTCTTACGCGTGATCACGTACAAGTAAAAGTGAAGGTAATAAAATATGAAGACAAGCAAATACTGCATAGCTTTTGGTTGCCTAAACGACAACAGTGATAAGAGCTTCACGTTTCATAAACTACAAAAGTAAAAATAAGAAAAAAATGTTCTCACGTTTTTGTTAAGTAAAATTAATACGATCATTATGAATGCTTTTATTTCATATTTTTTACGCAAATAATGAACTATTAAAAAGAAAGAACGTCTGTTTACACAGCGCATGGAATTGAAAAAATAACTTTTGTTCTGAGACTATCAGCACATCAAAACAGTGTTTCTAAAATAATCGGTCAAAGTTGTAAAGCAAAAGCTGTTCAGTTTGGAAGGGTTGAGTTGCCAAATTAACTGAACATTACAATATAATTGACGATCCTTATATAACTTTACCTATATCCATCTACGTCCTACATTTACTTACCAAATCGGATCATTGCTCCTATACTATAAAACTGACAAGAGCACACACGTCATATTGATGAGGTTTTAAAGCCTAACATTTCAAACATTTTTAAATATTATTCTTTTTTGTTTTTCTGAGATGAAATGTTTAAAATATAACAATAATAGCTAGAAAAGATAATATTATCATAATAAATTATTTCTAACGTAAGGTGCCTTATGTAATATAAGCAATCTGTGGCTGTGCTACCTATCGATAATGTAGTATGTAGTAATCGATGGCGAAACCAAAAAGATATAGGCTGATGATAAAAACAAAATTCCTTGAGGAAAATTTATTTAATAATTATTTAATTTAACAAATGCATAAAATACACCGACCTACCAAACTGTGCCTCCTGAACTCGCAAGTCGCAACCCTATTGAGCGCGGCGAACGTTGACCTTGATGTGACGTTAGCATCAGATAAACCAAAATAAACTCTCGCGCGTAGCCATTCAGTACAATTTTGCTTGCGCACGGGAAGTTTAGGCTAATATAAAAGTAGGTGGGCGGTACGGCTGCAAGTTAAAATGTGCTTTATTCTTTCGTGCATAGATTTTGCATTTGTTTGATTGTTTTTGGGAAGAGACACCTCTGTAGTACTCTGTGGCACTACAGAGCCATATTTCTTATTTTCATACAGTAATAATGCTAAATTAATTAAAACTTGCTAAGGGGGATGCTCCAACCTGCCCGCGAAATTCAAATTTTCTTGCGCTTGTTCACGGGCAACATCGACGCAATCACCTTAATATTTGACAACCATTTGCGACGTTGCCAACTTTCGGAATATACGCTCTAAAAAAAAGGTGATTGCGTCGATGTTTCCCGCGAAATTCAAATTTTCTTACGTTTTTTGCAATTTGCAGGCCAGTGGCATGTTGTTACTTCATCAAAATATGAATTGCGGTAATAATCAGTATAACTTTAAATATAAAAATTATCAAAACATTCGCTCCATCAGCTCTCACATAGAAAAGCTGCATCTTATTTAGATTTCGGAGATTTGAACAAGATGCAGCTTTTCTATGTGAGAGCTGGTGGAGGGAATGTTTTGATAATTTTATATTTAAAGTTATACTTATTACTAGCTTCTGCCCGCGACTTCGTACGCGGATCCTGTTGCTTATGCCAGCAGTCGGGGTCGTCAAAATCGAAGATCTGAAACGTCTGATGTCGAATTCTAGGAGCCTGGGGACGGGAAAACAACGGGATGCGCGAGACGATTCCAGACGTTCCAGATCTTTCATTTTTGTAAGACAACAGGAAATGCCCATCAGACTAAACAACTCTTGCTAAGACGTCATTCCCTTAAATGTTATAGTGTAGCTGGGCTCTTGGAGTTCCACATCAGGTGTTCCAGATCTTCAATTTTTTAACATCAATAGAAGGTGCTCATCAGGTTGAACAACTCTTGCTAAGACGTCATTCCTGTATATGTTATAGTATAGCTGGGCTCTTGAAGCTCCACATCAGGTGTTCCAGATCTTCAATTTTTATACATCAATAGAAGGTGCTCATCAGGTTGAACAACTCTTGCTAAGACGTCATTCCTGTATATGTTATAGTATAGCTGGGCTCTTGAAGTTCCACATCAGGTGTTCCAGATCTTCAATTTTTATACATCAATAGAAGGTGCTCATCAGGTTGAACAACTCTTGCTAAGACGTCATTCCTGTATATGTTATAGTATAGCTGGGCTCTTGAAGTTCCACATCAGGTGTTCCAGATCTTCAATTTTTATACATCAACAGAAGGTGCTCATCAGGCTCAAGAACTCTTGCTAAGACGTCATTCCTGTATATGTTATAGTGTAGCTGGGCTCTTGAAGTTCCACATCAGGTGTCCAGGATCTTCACTTTTATTCTCTCAACAGAAAATGCTCATCACGTGGAACAATTTTTGCTATGGCATCATTTTTGTATCTCTTATAGTTTAGCAGGTCTGTTGCAGTTCTGCATCAGGTGTTCAAGTTTCCAAGATAAATTATAGCCTATATGTTAATCGAACTTAATACCTATACAACAAAAAAAAATCATTCAAATCCGTCCAGTAGTTCTGAAGATTAGCGTGCACAAACACACAGACAAACAGACAAACGGACAAACAGACAAAAAAAAAATTAATTACAGTTTCGGGTTCGGCATCGATAAAATAACAACCCCTGCTACTTTTTTTTTGTATATTTCCATTGTACAGACACCACTTTTCTACTTTATTATAAGCAAGTATATAGAATAGATATAGATTACCGCAATTCATATTTTGATAAAGTTACAACATGTCGCTGGCCTGCAAATTGCAAAAAACGTAAGAAAATTTGAATTTCGCGGGCTGGTTGGAGCATTCCCCATAAAAATATGCGTACAGCTTGACATAAAATTGTAGGAAACCGGAAGTCGCCACTGTCTTCGCGCTACCAGCACTTTGAATGTTTTTGTTTTTTTTTTTTCACTTTTTACGTTAGTTTTATGGCACAATAATAAATCTTACAAACCTGCGGTCTTTGTTTACATCAAATATCAAAGATTTTAAAACGTCTATTCTATTCTATTTCGTATTATGGCAAGCAAAGCCGATGTCGACTATTCTGCCAATAACGGAGATGAATTGGACAAGCAAGAAGTGTGTATTTATAATTAAAAAAATTAGATTTAACCAAAATAGAACGGTTTCCGTTCGGTGATACAGCTGGGGTTAGTAGGGGACTGAAACAAACAAAGAAATAAATTACTCAAATATAATAATGGTTAGAACATAAAAATATACACCACATCCACACAGACAGAATATTTCTCGGACAGGGAGGGAATTATAGTTTAATATTATTGTGACGGATGAAAATCATCAGCGTCACAAGTAGTTCTGGAGAGGAATGTGTTAAAAGGGAAGGGAAATTAATTGGGAGAGGGATCTTAATTTTAGGGAGGCGACTATATAAATCTAGAGGAGGGACGTTGTTAGGGCATTCAAAAAAAATGTCCAGATCCAGAGTGCCTTCCGCCATCCCGCATTCGCAGAGCGAGGAGTCTCGGACGTGGATTTTGTGTAGAAACACGGGAGTGCAACAGAAACCTAACCGGATTCTGCAGATAACTGATATAATGGTTTTGGAAACCTTTTTACAATTGAAGAACCATGGTTTTGGTTTTACGGTTGGTTGCACTGCATAGAAAAAGCCACCTCTTTTTTTGCTAGATATATTCCACTGCATCTGCCAGGACCGCTGTAAATCCAGTTTTGAGCAAGCATCCTTGGCCAAAGCGTCAACGTATTCGTTACCTTTAATGCCACTATGACTAGGGATCCAAACAAGCTGAACATTTTTTTGATTTTTAGCACACGACAACAAGGAGTTTTTAATTTTTAAAATTAGGGAGCTATGCAATTTGGTTTTAAAGGGGTTTTGGACTAAAGCTTGCAAGCAGCTTAAGGAGTCTGTAAAAATAACGGCATTCTCAATGTTTTGGTGTGCTTCTATGAATAGACAAGCTTCTAATATAGCCACACATTCGCCAGTGAACACCGAAGACTCCTTAGGGCGTGGCCCCATGTCTCCGGCGCGGCGCCGTGCGCCGTGCGGCGGCGCGGCGCCGTGCCGAGCTACGGCGCCGCCCGCCGGCGAACGGCGCCGTCGCCGGCGGGCGGCGCGGCGCCGTGCCGCGCTACGGCGTCGTGTACCCTATGTTCAGCAAGTGTATCCAAAGATAAAAATTACAGTTACGATTTGATATGGACCGCGAAAGACGTATCCTGTTCCTGTTGCTAGTGTATATGTATGTATGTAGTCATACGTATGTCTACATAAAAAAAAAAAAATCTATGATAAGAATAAATAAGTTAAAATAATTTCTTTTGACAGGCCTGTTGGTCTAGTGGTTAGTGACCCTGACTGCTATGCCGGAGGTTGTGGGTTCGATTCCCACCCAGGACAAATGTTTGTGTGATGAGCACGATCATTTGTTCTGTGTCTGGGTGTAATTTAACTATATGTATTTAGAAATATATAAGTATGTTTATAAGTTGTCTAGTACCCATAACACAAGCTCTGCTTAGCTTGGGACTAGATGGCGTTATGTGATAGTTGTGGAATATTATTATAATACTAGCTGACCCGGCGAACTTCGTACCGCCTAACAGTCAATTCTTTTAGGTTTTCGGAATAGGACATGGTAATTCTTCATAGAAGAGCGAACGCAGTCAGCTCTAAAAGTAAAACGTTTAGCAAATGTCAACCTTATTTGGAGCGCGAGCGAAGCGAGCGCGAAATTTTATGTCAACCTTATTTGGAGCGCGAGCGAAGCGAGCGCGAAATTTTATGTCAACCTTATTTGGAGCGCGAGCGAAGCGAGCGCGAAATTTTTTAGGTTTTCGGAATAGGACATGGTAATTCTTCATAGAAGAGCGAACGCAGTCAGCTCTAAAAGTAAAACGTTTCCGGAATTCAAGTTTTAATCTAAAAGTGAGATCAAATATTTGAAGTCTTTAGTAGGTACTTAAACCTAATCCTATAAGTTCTCAACTCCTATTTCAAAATTATTTTTGATAATATATTTTTTTGAATATTTTTTTGGGCCCTTGGCTTTAGCGCCGTTAGAGGATGGCGCCCGTGTGCATTGCATACTTTGCACATAATTATGGTAGCGGGGGCCCTGCGTAGCGCAGCTACATTGTGACAGCGCATCTTACTCGCACAGCTACATAGCGTAGCATCAATGGAAACGGTCACACAGTTTCGTGGCTCAGCTTTTACATCCTCGCAGCACAGCTACATAGCACATCTCTGGTGGAAAGGCACCCTAATGCGGTTTACATAATACATCTACTTACCAAGTTTCAACAGGATAGCTCTTATACTTTCGAAAAAAAAGTGGTTGTGATATACGGATGGACAGACAGACAAACATGACGAATCTATGAGGGTTCCGTTTTTTGCCATTTAGCCAAACCCTAGAGGAAACTTATAAAGAAAGTTGATAATAAATCCAAATTAATAAAAAACTTAAAATTATTTTCAAAAGTCACTAAAAATCACACTGAAAATTACAATTTCAGATTTTCTTATTTTACTTATTCAAAATTAAGTTTTACCTATTTTTATTGTAGAACTTTATGGTTTTTTTTTATCGTGGTAAAATTATTTAAATGAATCTTCCCACCCAGGGCAGGGCGGGAGGGACTGTCAGACTCGTACTGACCAAAATCCACGGCGTCCTTCAATAGCCCTTTACGTTCCAGAGTCACGGTAATGAGATAAGTCCCGCGACCCCGGCAGGCTTTGGCCCTCTAGAGGGAAGCCCCGTCATCATGCTGACGCTTTTTGAGTCGCGAGGTCGTGTGCGTCAGAATGGCTGGTTGCCCATGGCGTTGGTCAGTGAGAGTTGATTCGAAAATTGCTACATAATTGCTTATATTTGCTACATATAATAAATAATTGCTACATATGATATATATGTCGGAGCCACCGGTATTGTTCCGTCAGATTCAGGCATCATGTGGGCAGAGTTTGGGTCTCGTGCAATGAAAATACACTGGGTGCGGTTCACTTGGTTATTTTAATTTTAAATCACAAATTAAATCAAACACAATTTAATTTAATCACTCACTACACTTATACTGGGCACAACGAATCGAGTACAGTTTCGGGATGTCTTCACACTGCTGCGGTCGGGCACTGAATCCGCTCCTCGCCGCCCCGATGAAACATCACGACTCTGTATAAGCGCGCGCAGACCACGTGATACACAAAATGGCGCGCTTACGATTCGTTTGCTGTCCGTACTATTGACCGGATCCGACACGGCCATCCTGCGATTCACACGTCCTCGTGTGATGTTCTTCTTCTTCTTCAGCCTCTTTCTACCATCTTGATGTAGGCCTCCTTCAACTCTTTTCACTCGTCCTCGTGTAATAATCACTCTGAAACACAAAATAGTCCACGACAGAATACTGTTCCACTCGGTCATTCCTGACCAAACTCTATATTCAGTTCTTTGGTGACCCTAGGCCACCAATAACTACCCTAGGCCACTAACAACTACCCTGGGCCACTAACAACTACCCTGGGCCACTAACAAATACCCTGGGCCATGTACCACAGTCGTTCGAATCTACTTTCACAACTCTATTGCAAAAAAACTACCGATTTTCCAGTGACCTTCGACTTTCGAGTAAAACTTCTAACGCCACGGCTCTCTAGCCGACCAGCAATCACATTGCTTTCACACATCCAACGCATGGATCAGAACTTCTGTGCGCATCCACCACGTGGATCGCCCGTGTGCATCACTCGCTGACTACACACTATGGTCTCTCAAGACCCCAACCTCCGCCAGAGCCACCCGCGCACCGCGCATCCATGGACACCAGGATGTCAATAAGATACGGACTACGGCTACGAAACAGCTACTGGTACGGTCGAAAACAATACGGCCGATAGACCGTTTTACTCGACCTCTCACCACAACTTAATCGGAATCTACGGTAACTTCGACTGGTATATGACCCGTTGGTATGTTTGTAGGTACACTTAGAGTTCAAGGGTTTCAATGTGTAACGGTCACCATCCCAAAATCTTTATCACTCTAAACAGACCCTTGAACTTTGGATCTAACTAAGACTGATCGGAAATCCCAGAGCATTCAAGTACCTTTGCAATTGTATTATCACAATGCAGCAATATTATAATCAAGACAGCAGGAATCAAATTCGTGGCCTGTGGCTAACACTAGCCCCAATAACAAACCTCTGTTTGTTTCACACCGTTCACCATGAACGCACAATACACGACCTCCGCCAGTGCCATCCGCACACCGCGCTTCCATGGACACCGGGATGTCAATAAGATACGGATTACGGCTACGAAATAGCTACTGGTACGGTCCGACCAGCCGACCTAAGATTCCACACTATCATCCAACTCAACATCTCGACTTCAAAATGGTACTTGAACCTCAGGCATTCCCCCCAAATCCACAGCACTTAACCAGCACTATGCATCACTACTTACGCAGTAGTGTAAATCACTGAAGTACTTAACCAGTTCTTAACATTGTAGCGCTTAACCAGCGTTACAAATCCTATCACTTAAACAGTAATAATAAAAAAAGCTTAACCAGCGATTTAACTCACTAACGCTTAACCAGCGATAGTCAACATAAAGAACACAAGGCACCAGAGGCGTAAGTAAAAATGAAACGATTCACCTGTGTTGTAACGTGTCTGATGGTGGTTGCACGATGCAGACATCGACGCGTCGCGCCGCGCCTTGGACTGGTCCGTTGCCACTGCCGCCACTACTGCTCGTACAGCGCACGGCTATGTGACATGGCTTGCCACATTTGAAGCACACCAAGGTCTTCGATGCCGGCTGCTGCGTCACTTGACTTGATGCTGTAGGTCTTCCCTTCGTATCCATCGCCTTACTTCTGCACTCAATACGCTTATGGGCGTTTTAGCACAGTTATAACACTTAATTGACGTTATTTTTCCTCGCTTGGTGTCACTTGTTTTTGATGATTCACAGATAGTGTTCATTTTTCGCATCAGATATGAAACGACTGGCGAACGTGGGTAATGTTTCTTTATCACTTGGTTTTTCACCACTCTTTTTTTTTTTATGAGGGTACCTTTGCGAAATAAATCTTGTTGTAAAAAGTACCTTAAATTCTTTTGTAGGCTATTTGAGATAGCCAGGTTGATGCTTCACCTTTAGCGCCTTGCTCAGCGTCAAAATAAGCTGGCATCCCTCCACTGCACATCCGTTAAAACACAAGTCGGTGGTGGCGCACCACGACCGCGCATCGGAATCCGGTTTGTCGGGGTCGAATTCCGGCAATAAAAACTCGTTTTTCACTGGCTGCGTTTTCAAAGTTTGCTGGTTTTGCATTTCAAAAAGTAACTAACTTCCACTGATTGTTATTGTCACTGTTCCCGCGTGTAATTTCATTAGCACGATTTGATCCCACTTCTGATGTCAGAGCCACCGGTATTGTTCCGTCAGATTCAGGCATCATGTGGGCAGAGTTTGGGTCTCGTGCAATGAAAATACACTGGGTGCGGTTCACTTGGTTATTTTAATTTTAAATCACAAATTAAATCAAACACAATTTAATTTAATCACTCACTACACTTATACTGGGCACAACGAATCGAGTACAGTTTCGGGATGTCTTCACACTGCTGCGGTCGGGCACTGAATCCGCTCCTCGCCGCCCCGATGAAACATCACGACTCTGTATAAGCGCGCGCAGACCACGTGATACACAAAATGGCGCGCTTACGATTCGTTTGCTGTCCGTACTATTGACCGGATCCGACATATACTTAGATATAAAATATTTTTTTTGACCAGCCATCCTGACGTCAGGATGGCTGGTCACCTCCTAGTTTAAAATGAAGCGTACAGAGTTTCCCGAAATGTATTGCGTCAATAATTGCTTCATATTTACTTCATTTATCTCATTTATTTGTATCTTTAAAAATATGCTAAATAAAGGATGTAGCAGTAATTTAAATTATCCCAAGGAAAAGTCCCTGATAAAATAATAAAGGCAAATAGTTGCAGTGCGTCTTCACTCAACGGTATTGCTACTTTAGGCGGCAGGCGTTCTAAATAAAATTGTTAAATGGCATGTTATGTATGAGTAGGTAAGTGGACAATAAGCATATTAGAAGGATATCGTAAATAAAAAAAAATACGAAGAGTAAAAAGAAGCTAATTCCAGATTGTATAATATATGCGTAAAAATAATATGAAAATACTCGAAGTTGTTGACTCATATAATATCTACTTAGGACAAGTAAACTTCGAGAAAGGGGGACAACCACCAAATCCAACTCGGTTGGGCAGCGTTCGGGAAACTATGCAATGTCTTTCCGTCCGACTTACCCCAGTGCCTCAAGACGAAAGTCTTCAACCAATGTGTGTTACCAGTTATGAGTTACGGCACCGAAACGTGGTCTTTCACTATCGGTCTCATATCAAAGCTCAAAGTCGCTCAACGAGCTATGGAGAGGGCTATGCTCGGTGTTTCTATACGTGATCACATACGAGTCACTGATATAGTCCACCGGATTAGCAAGCTGAAGTGGCAATGGGCAGCCCATATTGCTCGCAGAGCAGATGGCCGATGCGGTCGAAAAGTGCTAGAGTGTAGACCACGGACTAGCAAGCGCAGCGTAGGACGTCCACCAACAAGGTGGCCAGTCAACCTTATAAAAGTCGCTCGATGCAGGACGCTTCCAACCGGTATATGTGGAGATCAAAAGGGGAGACCTATGTTCAGCAGTGGACGTCCTATGGCTGAGATGATGATGATGATGAATATGAAAATAAGCTAAAAAATTGTTTCGGGCGAAACTACCCATGCACATTTTAAAAAGGGGACATCTGGCCTGCGGGCCACCTTTTTTCGTGGGCGAGATGTCCCATAACCTCAGCATTAATTTACCTTATTGCCATATTATTTTTTCGCATATATTATGCAATGTGGAATTATCTTCTTTTTACTCTTCGTATTTTTTTTTATTTACGATATCCTTTTAATGTGCTCATTGTCCACTTACCTACTCATACATAAGATGCCATTTAACAATTTTATTTAGAACGCCTGCCGCCTAAAGTAGCAATACCCTTGAGTGAAGACGCACTGCAACTATTTGCCTTTATTATTTTATCAGGGACTTTTCCTTGGGATAATTTAAATTACCGCTACATCCTTTATTTAGCATATTTTTAAAGATACAAATAAATGAGATAAATGAAGTAAATATGAAGCAATTATTGACGCAATACATTTCGGGAAACTCTGTACGCTTCACTTTAAACTAGGAGGTGACCAGCCATCCTGACGTCAGGATGGCTGGTCAAAAAAAATATTTTATATCTAAGTATATATCCTATGTAGCAATTATTTATTATATGTAGCAAATATAAGCAATTATGTAGCAATTTTCGAATCAACTCTCATTGACCAACGCCACAGGCAACCAGCCATTCTGACGCACACGCGAGGTCGTCTTCTATCGCCTGCGTGAGGACACGGCGGTGCTCTGCCCAAGCGGGGTAGTCCTGCACCGTATATGCTCCACCTGTCGTGTATACTCGTGTCCTCCGGGCGATCCTCGCAGTGGCGACACCCAAACGTTTCCTCCTTCCTCATCAGACACACCTCCCGAAACATCTGTATCCGAGAACTTTATGGTAAACGAAATTTCTTGTTTGATTTCCTGGCGAGTAAGCAAACAGTAAAAACCTGACCCGACAAACGTCGTTCTATCAGAAGTTATTGGTCTGTGGTAGTCTTACAATTACATGCTTATATTTTCTGGTCATGTCTGGTGATCCGACAGTCCTTTGCGCTTCACCTAAAGCGAAAGAAATCATTTGATAATTTAAACATCTCAAGGCCAAAAACAAAACAAAAAATTAGTAGTTTAAGAAAAGTCTGTTTATTTTTTCAATTTCTGCTGGAAATTGAAAAAAAAATCATTTAGCAAAAAAAGTATTCACAAAAAATACCATCCTGAGATTCGAACCTGTGCCCTAAATATATCGGTCTAATCGTATAACCTCTAGACCATCGACGTTGCTGTCAATGATCTTCAAATAGACGTTCTTAATAATTATGATACTTCAGTCGGAACGAATAACAGATGACGAATAACATACATTATGCGTTTCATAACAGAAAGTTTAAAAAAAAGAATATTTTAGTCCTTATTAACCTGGTCCTGATGGTTACAAACACAACAAAAAAAGAATTATCGAAATCGGTTCAGCCGTTCACACGTGATGCCGTGACAACGCGAAACGGGTTTCATTTTTATATATATAGATTTTATTTCTTACCTTACGGTGCATACAGACTATGTAACATAAAATGTTATATAACATTTTACACTTCTCATCAAAAAAATCGAAACACCTCGCAGTTTATGATTTGATAAGGATTATCAGAAAAATGTGTATATTTAGGAATAAATGTAAAATGTCATTTAATAGTGAGTAGTATGAGGTTTTTAAATCCTAATGTTTATGTTCTAAATTCAAATTAAGTCTTCATAGGTTTCGTATTTTGTATAATGAGTAATTTTTACCCTGTATGGAATATGAAGGAAATGGGTAAAACAACACGCGGAAATGAAAAAAAAATGTAAGAAACGTTTATTTAATAACTTGTATTCCCTCCGCGAGCTCTTATTACTGCTTCCATACGGTTCTTCATCGATCGGATGAGAGTCACGATCACATGTTGTGGTATATTATCCCATTCCTCTTGGATTGCATTTTGCAGCTGGCTAAGTGTTTCTGGGGCTGGATCTCTTGCTCGAATTCGTCTCTTTATTCATCCCATAGATGTTCAATGGGATTCATGTCCGGGCTTCTTGCTGGCCATACCATAATGGAGATACCGACTTCGGTAAGATAATCTCGTACGACGCCCGCGGTGTGAGCTCTAGCATTGTCGTGCATGAATATGAAGTCGTTGCCAATAAAATGTGCATAGGGCATCACATGAGGTTCAAGACACTGTTCGATGTACCGATGAGAGTTTAGTGCAGGCAGCCGTGGCCCAGACACAAAGGCAAGTTCTGTCTTACCGTCGGCGCTGATTCCTCCCCAAACCGTCCACGAACCGCCACCATAGCTGACCTTTTCTTCAATGCAGCATTGTGCAAAGCGTTCTCCATCTCTTCTGTAGACCTTGTTCCTTCCGTCGTTACCATACAGCATAATTTTACACTCATCAGAAAACAGTACTTTGCTCCACTGAAGGTATGACCGAGTTAGGTGCTCGCGTGCAAAGTTAAGGCGCGCTCTTCGATGGTCTGCAGTTAATTTCGGCCCATTCGCTGGCTTATGCGGTGCCAATCCGCGTTCCTTCAACCTTCTTCTTATTGTAGAGTCACTTACAGCTACTCTTCGTACAACGCGAAGCTGCTGCTGCAGTTGAAAAGCGTTAAGGCGTCGATTTCGTAAAGAAGTTGTTACAATAAATCGATCATCTCGCTCAGAAGTGACCCGATTCCTGCCAGATCCTGAACGGCGCGTGAACGAACCAGTCTCCCGATAGCGTTTGTAGACTCTATGAACAGATGTAAGCTTAGATGCAATCTTGCAGCCACAACACGCTGACTAAGTCCAGAATCCAGCAATGCCACCACTTGGGCGGCTTCTGCGGGCGAAGTATTTTAAAATATCGTGCTGGATTTTCGTGATATTTTAAAATAAATAACAGACTTGTCGTAAAACGTGGTTTAACTTTTTATTGTTGACAGTTCAGTAACCATAGATTTACTTCATAGACTTTTTTTTTTTTGTTTCTTTTCGTCCCTTTTGGGACAGGCAAAGGGAGCTGAGCCCATACAGCCAAGTCTGATTTAGTTTTCTTTTTCTTCCAATTCTTCTTTTCTTTCTTGTCTTTCTCTTTCTATAATATAATCAAGGCCGAAACCATGTCTTCTTTAATCAATGTCTTCGTTATATAATAGTCGGGCCGAAGCCAAGTCTTATTTTTATCAATGTCTTCAATAACCAATAGTTAGGCGTAAGCCAAGTCTTCTTTTAATATATTCAAGTTCAGTACCATTTGTTAGGCCGGAGCCAAGTCTTCTTTCATGTTTTATTTAATAGTATCTCAATATCTCATTATCTCAATCATATAATTTTATGTCAAAACCATGGACCTAAAAAAAAAGGCGGACGGAACTTCACTAAGAAACGATTGAAGCACCACAATGGCGGCGGCGTAAGTATGTGTGCGTGTGTATAGGGATGCCAGATGAAGGAAAAAATTACCCATTTTTAAACAATATTTAATTAAGATCTCCCTTGAACTTAAGTTTAATTACAATTGTGACTGGCCTGTTGGTCTAGTGGTTAGTGACCCTGACTGCTATGCCGGAGGTCGTGGGTTCGATTCCCACCCCGGACAAATGTTTGTGTGATGAGCACGATCATTTGTTCTGTGTCTGGGTGTAATTTATCTATAATATGTATGTATTTAGAAATATATAAGTTATGTTTATCAGTTGTCTAGTACCCATAACACAAGCTCTGCTTAGCTTGGGACTAGATGGCGTTATGTGATAGTTGTGGAATATTATTATTATTAATTTTTTTGTGACGGATACCTATTTTTAAAATAAAGGTAAAATCATTTAAGCACATTGGATATTAAAATATTTACAACTCGTTTAATGTTAATAAAGTTTTACAATCCCTTTTGGTGATTCAAATTTTTGTAGACTTGTCTTTTGCTATCGACACGTCTAGAAATCCCTTCTAATTTACTAAAGTGGTGAAAACGAATGTTTAAGTATTTTTCGGCTATAAATATTTAATTAAAGCTATTTTATGTTCCATTCCTACACGTCTACATTCCTATTCCATGTCTACACTCCCTTATTATTTTTATACAATCATTTTTCCATGCATCATTTGCCGTGGGGAAATCTGTAAAAAATATAGAAGAATACAAAAACGATAAATAGTAACATAAAATATAAATCTCCCAATTTTAAAATAATTTGAACCTTGAAATAGTTGCAACACTGATTGATTTCGAGATGTTTATTAAATTTATTGACGTAAAATCGAGAAATAAGCTTCAAATTGACATGCTTAACTATGAAAAGTGATCCCCTGGCTTTTTTAATTGAACTACTATGGTTTAGACAACTTTTTGCAACTCATGACGGCATACTTTGGTTTTTATTAGACAAAATAACACCGTATAAAACCGCGAGTGTCGTTCGAAGCGTAATGGCCGACGGCTGACTTACTATGGTATGAATGTGTGTGTTCTTACTGTGTGTGTGACTTACTATGGGTGCTTCACTTGTTTCTTCGTGAAGTTCCGTCCGACTTTTTTTTTAGGTCCATGGTCAAAACCAAAAGTGTGGTAGTCGTGGTAGGTAGTTGTCAAATTCAAATTTCATCAACAGTTGATACAATAAAATCGTAAATTGGTAAAAAACAATCTTTTTTCCTCAAAAGTTGCTGAAGGGAGCGCGGGATATCTTCAGCATTTTTATAAATACCTAACAGGCGATCAACTAAAATGATCCTTTGAAGAGCAAAATTAGGACAATCAAATACAATGTGATCCAATGTTTGTATAGCAGAATTACAATAATCACAATTTGGGGAAGACAGAATGCCAATTCTAAACAGATGTGCATTAAATCGACAGTGACCTAGCCGTAGACGACAAATCGTTGTATAAAACTTTCTGTTCCGATAGATATTTCCTCCTGTAAACCAAGGAGAAGAAATCTTTGTTTTAATTTCAGCTAGCCACTTTCCTTTGGTTTCAACTACGTGCTGCCACAAATTGTGAAAATCGCGTGCGAGTTTTGATTTGAAATAAGTCAACGCATCTGAATTTGGAATAGGATTATGCAAAATTGGACATTCCTGATGATGATTAACAATGAATTTAGCCAGGTAATCAACTTGTTCATTGCCAACTACCCCGATATGTGAAGGAGTCCAGAAAAGGACGATATCTTTGAACTTAAGTAAATTCTTGTATTTTTCTCTGATAGTATAAATTATGTAACTTGTTTTTGCATTACAACTGGGATTTTCTAGTGCTCTCAATACACTCATACTATCAGTGATAATGATCCATTTATTTTCTTGCCTTTTTTTTTTTTTTTTTTTTTTTTTTTTTTTTTTTTTTTTTTTTAGGTGGTAAAATCATCAAATGAGTTCTCCCGCCCTGGGTGGGGCGGAAGGGACTGTCAGACTCTTACTGACTAAAATCCACCCGTGTTCCTTCCTATACCCTTTACGTTCCGGGGCCACGGTAACCTGGGTTAAGAAAAAACCCGCGACCCCAGCAGGCATTTGGCGCGAAACACGACGCGCCACCGACCCGGGCTTGGTCCTTGGTCGGACGGCGAGCTACCCATAACTCACCGTCCGCAAGCCCGCTCCACCGCTGTGCCCTCTGCTAATCAGAGGGACACGCGTTGGAGCGTCCACACGACAGGCTATTCGCATACGGGCAAAGAGACCCCTTAGGCACACAGTGCCTAAGGAAGAGTTTTTGCCCGCATCCCAGGGTGCACCGGCCCGAAAAACTGGTCTTCCCCCCGGACGTATCCGAGAGGGAACTCCAGTCCACGGGCGCACGTGGAGGTTTCCTGTCATAGCACCCCTATTCTTGCCTAGACTCAATATACTCTAAAGCACTGAGTATTGCCATAGCCTCTGCTGTATACACAGTTGCTACTGAAGACAACCTATTTCCAAACCCAGTTCGAGCCTGAATGTCATAAATAGCCATAGATACAGCATTATCATTTTTAGAGCCATCTGTGTACAATTGATTGTAACCATTCCATTCCTCAAGCATTCTGTAAACATCCTCTTTAAACTTCAAAGATTCATTGATTATTATTTTAAATGGACAATACTTTGATTCATAGGAATATAAATAACAAGGCCAAATGGAGCTAGAAAAATAATTTTCATTAGAACAATCTTTTAAAATTTCAGATAAACCTTGTACTAGAAAAGGGGGATTGATCCCATTAATAGCCTTCTTTAACTGCAATAGAAGAGGATGATCACTGATAGAAGAAATCCTAATGAAAAATTTTGTTCTGAGATAATTGAATCTAATTATCAATGGAGGCAAACTACATTCGACTTGCATTGACACTATAGGTGTTGAACACATAGCTCCCAAAATAATACGTAAGCATCTATTTTGCACTTTTTCTAGTTTTTCTACTAGTTTTTGTACACCACTATAGCAAAAAAATGCATATTCGAAGTGACTTCTTACTAAGGACTTATATAAAATCAGTAAAGTCCCTGGATCAGCACCCCAATAAGTGCCAGCGAGAGATTTCAAAATATTGCAAGCTTTTAATGCTCTGTTTGCTAAGTAATCAACATACGCATTCCATTTAAAATTACTGAGAAAAGTAACACCTAAAAATTTTATGGAACTATCTACTAACATAAGACTATTATTGTAATAAATTTTAATACTTGTAGAACCAACAACATTTTTGGAAAAGACAACAACCTTACTTTTCTCATTGCTGACCTCCAAACTGAGACATTCAAAATAATGTCCCAATTTTTCCAAGCTAGCATTGAGTTTTGTTTGAATGCTATTAAGGTTTTCTCCTGAACAATATACAACCAGATCATCAGCAAATTGTAAATTACAGACATCACTACCTAGCACATTATTTAATCTAGAAATATATAAAATAAATAATAGAGGGCTTAATATTCCTCCTTGAGAAACTCCTCTATAAGAATACCTAGGTCCTATTAATTGATTGTTTACTTTTACGTACAATTTACGTTCATTTAAAAACTCAAAAATCCAACTTACTATTTTTTCAGGAACATTTAGTGAAAGGAGAATGGATGACAATGTACTTAAATTTACATTATTAAAAGCACCAACAATTTCGAAGAAAACACATCCCAACATTTTATGCTCGTCAAGAGCACTGTGTATATCCAGAAATAAATGACTAAGACTTTCCCGAGCAGAACGACCACAACGAAAGCCAAATTGATTGTAAGGCAGTAGACTATTACTTTCAATGTAAAATATCAAACGTTGTTTTAGAAGCTGTTCAAATATTTTACCAACACATGAACTTAGAGTAATAGGACGATATGAGTCAGCGCTGTTAGGGTCTTTACCCTGTTTCAGGATAGGTATTAAGCAATCTGTTTTCCATTCCTCAGGAATAATAGAACAATGCCAAAGTGAATTCAAAATATTTAAAAATATAGACAAACTGTGTGAATTTAATAATTTGAACATTTTGTATGAGAGCCAGTCTAAGCCACATGCTGAATCTCTTCTTGATCTTAAAGCAGATTTTAGCTCTTCAATAGAAAAAGATTCCACCATGAAATTATTTGTGCAATTTTGTAAGTTATTGTGACTGACTGTGTATACATTTTGAACTGAATCAGGAGTATACTTATGCAGAAATTGAGAGATCCATTCATAACTAGAAAACAAACTGTTATTTGTAGAAACATTTTTTAACTTCCTCATTTTTGCCCAAACTTGACTCATTGGAGTGAGTCTATTAATAGAATTACAAAACTCTAACCAACATGCACGACGCTCCTGTCGTAGGATACGTTTTTTTCGGGCTTGCATATGTTTGAAACGTATATAATTGTCTAGACAAGGATTTGATTTAAATAAGACATATGCTGCCACGAGAGTCGTCACTACAACAACCCCAAAAAGTGTGGTGGGCATTAAAGTCCCCAGCAATTAGCAATGGTTTAGGTATACTATTTATTAGTGAATCGTTCTTTTCAAAAGTAGGACTGCAATTTCCAGGACTGTAAAAACTGACTACTGAAATGTATTTGTTATTAATTTTAAATGCAATATTTTGAATAGAATCGTCAAAATAAGTGTCTAATAAACTAAATTCAATACCATTACGTATAAATATAGCAACACCATTGTGATCATTACCACAATCATTCCTAACTGTGGTATAGCCACGAATGTTGTATTGTATGTGTGGTTTTAACCATGTTTCTGAAATTAGAGCTAAATGTATGTCATTATTATAGAGAAACTGCTGAAACTGTAGTCTATTACTTTTTTTTTTTTTTTTTTTTTTTTTTTTTTTTTTTTTTTTTTTTAGCGTGGTAAAATCATCAAATGAGTCCTCCAACCCCGGGCAGGGCGGGACTGTCAGACTTCTACTGACTAAAATCCACGGTGTCCTTCATAGCCTGTTAGGTTCCGGGATTACGGTAAGGGAATAATCCCGCGACCCCGGCAGGCTTTGGCCCTCTGAGAGGGGGGCCCCGTCATTATGCTGACGCTCTTTGAGGCGCGCGTGGGACACAACGCGCCGTCGACCCGGGCATGGTCCTTGGTCGGGCAGCGAGTTGCCCTTTACTCGCTGCCCGCATGCCCGCGCCTACGGTGGCCGGAGATCATCTAGCGACGTCCGTCGCCGTGGGCGCCTACCACTGCGGCTGGGGCGGAGGGAGGACGCTGTCCTCTCTCGCTCGCGGCCTGCCTCCTCCTTTACGAGCATTACTGCCTCGCAGAAGGAGCTGACCGCTTCCCACTCCGTCTCGCCCCGCAGCATGGCCGCAACCAATGCCGGGCGCGAGAGGTCTCCGCCTATCGCAGCCGTGAGGACACGTCGGTGCTCCGCCCAAGCTGGGCAGTCTTGGTAGTCTATTACTTAGCAAACTTTGTGCATTCCACTGAGCAATATTTAAAATTTTGTTAGTGAATTTTATATTATAATATTTTTACCTTTAATAGTCTCTCTAATAGCAGATGTTATAGTTTGTGTACAAATACTTTCATTTTGTGTTTTATTTAGCTTAATTAAGTTAACAATAGATTCTGTCAGCAAACTTAATGCTGTGCTATTAGACAACATCAAGTTTATAATATCTGTCGAATGTTCCGATTTGTTCGGTGATGGGAAATTAACTTTATTAAATAAGTCCGAAAAAGGAGTTTTCAATGTATTTCTGCTTTCAGCAATCTTTCTTTTCTTAATGGGACATTGGCCAGATATGGACAGATGATTACCTTTGCAATGAACACATACAGCTTTTTCAGCAGGTATAGAGCACTCCTTGAAGGAATGACCCTCAGTACATACTGAGCATCTTTGCGAATTTTTACAAAATTTGGCTAAATGCCCAAAACGTAAGCAACGGAAACACTGCTTGACTGGTGGAATATAGGGCAGTACTGGAAGCCGCCACATCTTAATATGAACGTAATCTGGTAAAGATGTAGATGAAGCGAAAGTAATAACTACAGTTTGGGTAGGCTGTAGTTCAGATGAGCTACCTACTCTAACTTTTTAACCGACTTCAAAAAAAAAAGTAGGTTCTCAGTTCGACCTGTATGTATGTATGTATGTATGTATGTATGTATGTTTGTCCGCGATTATCTCGCGTTTGGCTGAACGGATTTTGATTCAGTTTTCAGGAAAGTGTTCATTACATTCTGGAGAAGGTTTTAGTATATAACATTATTATATATCCCGTGACGTTGCTCGCGTGGATCCGTTTTGCTTACTTGGATCGTAGATTTTCAGGGACGATTGCATGTTTGTCCGCAATTATCTCGCGTTTGGCTGAACCGATTTTGATGCAGTTTTCAGAAAAGTGTTTGTTACATTCTGGGGAAGGTTTTAGTATATAACAATAATGGATATCTCGTGAAGTTGCTTACATAGATCCGTTTTGCTTAATAGAATTGTAGATTTTCAAAGACGCCGATTTTATGAAGTTTATTGTTGTTGATTATCTCAACTAAAAAGGGAGAAATAAAAAACTTTTTGAAAAAAAGGGAACCGACTTCAAAACCAAACACAAACGCCGATTTTATGAAGTTTTTTGTTGTTGATTATCTCAACTAAAAAGGGAGAAATAAAAAACTTTTTGAAAAAAAGGGAACCGACTTCAAAACCAAACACAAAAAACCTATAAAATAACTTTTCTTTCGGAAGTCGGTGGCCATAAAATGTCAATGAAATAAAAAAAAACAATGCCACCGACTTCCGAAAGAAAAGTTATTTTATAGGTTTTTTGTGTTTGGTTTTGAAGTCGGTTCCCTTTTTTTCAAAAAGTTTTTTTTCATTATTCTTCTAACGCTTATAATTTTTTTTGAACTTGATAATGCGTTAAAATTTTTTTTGTTTGACATATCCGTAGGTACTGACGTGATAACTCCAGACAATTCTGTCGTTCCAGCCGGAATCGACGCTTTGATCGACTGTTCTCTCAGAAAAGTAACATTATCCAAGAATGAATTGGCTAAATTCGGGCGATCGAAAACTACGCCGATTTTGTATCTGTTAATTTTTTTCAAGTACTTTATCCCTTTGACAAATCTAGTGAAGCATCCACTCAGGTACATCATATCTCTTTGGCCTATTGGTTGTTCTTCATTTGTGCTCTCGATAAATACAATAAAGTCATACCCAGCTACGGCATCCTCAGGGTACCTGCGACTGTAGTCTGTAACCCTATACGGGGCATACTTCTCTGCAGCCTTTTCCTCCGCAGTGCAGGAGTCAACGTAGTCAGACTCACTTGTCTCCGAAGATGAATCCGGAAGACCAGTGACAATTTCTTCACCAGGATCTTGTTTAGGCTTTTTTCTTTTCTTAGGCATCTTAAATCTTTTAAGAACTACTTGTTTTTTATACTAAGTTAATCGTTAGCAGAATAAAAACAGGAAAATATGTACAAACTAAATTAAAATTGAAATTAAAATATATGAAGTAAAAAAAACACCGCCTATTTATTTCAAGGTTCCCGCGCTTTCGTAACCATAGATTTACTTCATAGACTACATGACATTCATTTTGACATAAGCGTTCCATTTTACCCGTGAGATTTTTATGTTATTATTTCATGATTTTATTAAAAGCAACTCTATATAAAGAAGCCAGACCAAGGATTGCAAAATCCATCAAAAAAATAAAATTGGTCATTAGTGATTTTTTCTGATAAAGAACCAAACTAAATACTGAAGCGACACACATAGTCTAAGATACGTATATAGAACGACCTTCACCGATCGAGTAACCGGACGAAATGTGTTTTTTATGAATTAAAATATGTTGAAGAATGTGACGGTGATGGGTTGCCTCATAAAATCCTGTCAAGGATATTTTTAATTAATTTTATAAAAGGTTATTTTTTTTCAATACCTTCACTGATAGAGTAACCAAAGTAAATTAACACCAATTGAAAGTCCGAAGTCTATAGAATATGCTAACGTAGGGTTGCCTACCTTTTTCTTGTCAAGGGTATAGGGTTGCCTAATTTGAACAGGTGATAAAAAAATGCTACCTTCACCGATCGAGTATCCAAATAAATTATATATCAAAATAAAGACATTTTTTTTACGAATACGATGGTATACGGTTGCCTATGAAAAACTTGTCAGGAATTAGGGTTGCCAAGCGTTGAAGTTTGAAAATTTCTGACGGTTGGAAGCACATGAGTAGATACACGGACTAAGCTTCTTAAGAACGAGCAAAATTGTTACATTTTTTGGAAGGGTTGTTACAATGGGCCATAGGGTAAGACAAATTAAAAGTTTATATACACCGTGTTCTTCACGTTATCCATAAACTTTAGCAAATACTTCTATGGCTTTTACAAATCAAATCCAACAAAGGAAGTAGTACTTAAAAAGGCTTCGTTACAAAGATATTTGTAATTTCATTTAATGAAATTTAATTGAGCTATGCAGTGAGAAAGTATCTTAATTTGGCCTATGTTGCCGCTTAGTGCAATTAAAATGATAAATCTATCAAATACTATTTGCATTTCATTTGCACGTACGAGAGGAACCCGAGAGTTAGCGAAGAAATACGATCATTTGCGATAACGAATCTTTCAAAGAGATTAAACTGGTCGCTATGGATACCTAAGTTGTTATTTGTCATTGTTTGTCATGCATGATTTTAACTGTCAGGATTATTGTTTATTGTAATTTGCTTTTGGGTTTCCGACTAATTTAATCAATCATTTTGATTACAACTTTCACTATGCCGCACGAATATTCTGCTCAACACCAAGCTGATATTCACTTCGTCTACGGTTTCTGTGACGGAAATGCTACAGCAGCTGTGCGAGAGTACCAACGGCGATTCCCTGGTCGGCGCGTTCCTGATATACGAACATTTATTAACATACACAGGAGATTTTGTGAGATCGGAATTAGACCACGCCGCCCTGAACGAGCAATCAATTTGAGCGTCGCTCAAGAAAACAGAATAATGAACCTTATTATTCATGATCCTACACTCTCAACGAGACGCGTTGGGAGAATCGTGGGTGTATCTCATAAGCTAGTGTGGAAACTGTGGAAAAGATATGGTTTGCATGCCTACCACTACAGAAAATCCCAAGGCATAATACCACCTGATCACTTCTCAAGAATTGTTTTTTGCCAGAGAATGAATCAAGAACTGATAAATAATCCAATACTGCTTCAAAAAATTCTTTGGATGGATGAAGCCCAGTTTACAAGAGCGGGAGTATTCAATTCCAAAAATCAAGTGCAGTGGCATGAGGGCAACCCGAATTTACATTGGCAGGCGTCACATCAAACTGAATTCTCTGTAAACATGTGGGCTGGTGTTTTTAACAATCAGCTGATCGGCCCTATTGAGATTCCCCACCGCCTAAATGCTGACAATTACTTAGAGTTCCTAAGAAACGTCACTAGCTTCGAATTTTTCGAACAAGTGGATCTTCAAACTCTGCGAACCATGTGGCTCCAACATGATGGGGCCCCTGCACATTATGGCACACAAGTGCGTGAATATTTAAATGCAACGTTTCCTGGCCGTTGGATTGGACGAGGTAGCACAAATATCGCATGGCCAGCTAGGTCCCCAGATCTGACTCCTTTAGATTTTTATGTCTGGGGAACCTTAAAGGAGAAGGTGTACTCCGTACAAATACAAATTCAGAACCGTGAACAGCTCTTAGATAGAATATCTCAGGCTGCTGAACAAATAAGACAAATGTCTGTAAATTTAAATGGCCAAATTAGGACTCGTTTGAATATTTGTGTCGAAAAAGAAGGTGGTCATTTCGAAAACTTTTTACATTAAATTTATTTTTTGCTTTTTAGAGTTTATTTTTTATTAATAAAAATATTTTTGAATGACATTACGGCTGACGTAGTTGTCTAACCTACAGTGTTATATGGATCTTTGGACACTCCATTGAGGTTGACAGGAGAGCGCTCATTTGTGAAATGTATTGAAAAATAAGATGGTGGCGTTAGTTCTGATGTTGCCCACGCAACAAGTGTGCTTATAAATTATAATTATTCTACTCAAATGCATAAAAAAAATATGCTGTGATTACCATTTATCTTAATTTGACCGAGACCTATCTTTTGAGAGTATTTTTACGAATGTACGTGAGCTCTAAGCGTGGTCCCCAGATTGCGTGTTGAGCTGCCCCTCTTTTAGTCAATAATTTTGAGATTGAATGTTCGTTACTTAAGCCGAAACGGCAGAATGGGAAGATAATTATGGTAGCCTACTCCCCTTCCCGTCGTTGGAGGTCCGGCGTTGCTTTAAGCCTAGACTAAAAATAAGGACTGCAGAAACGTTTTGCGAAGGCTGCATGTCGTGGGAAGAGGTTATCATGATTTGGTTATGGAATTTTGTTTTTTTTTTTATTCCTCAATTAAAAAGACAATTCGAAATACGTATCTACCTGCTTGGTAGCCTTATACGTTCTCTTTAGATAAGTATAGTACATTGACAGTGCTATGAGGAACGAGATAAAAAATCAAAGAAACTGTTTTGACAAGTTTCAGCCCGCCAAATGTTATGAATGAAAATACGACGTTGCCAATTCGGATAAAGAGGCATGCATATCGGGTTATTTACGTCTAGGTATTTAGTTTGTATGAAAATTAACAAAAAATAAAAAATAAGAATTTATTAATGTGTCCATAATGAAAAATGCTTACTTCCGTGGTCTGAACATCTGGTCGAAGTTTATGTATATCGTCCGGAACACGGTGTATAATAGTTTTATTATCTAGTATGATAGAATCGAATCAAATCAAATCAAATAATTTAATGCAACCAAGACAATTTTGAATTGTCAAAAGACATAAAATAAAGTTAGTACAAAAATAGTTAAGGTGCTACAGTCCCAGTCACAAGACATAATAACTGTGAAAGTACCGTAGATACCCATTCCAATAGTCCAGTCAACGAGGCATATGTGGTCCGAAAAATTCCTCCGGAACTGAAATTTGGCATATGATAATAATATGATGAAAGAAGGTGATTGTCGGCGAAGAGACCCACGCAACGACAAGGGGTGCAAGTAGTGATTTTTAAGACAAGTGTTTTCTAATCAGAATCCAGTGATTGTGTTGTGTATATATTAGATTCATAATAGATTATCTTGTACGTTCTTATTAGTTTCTAATTAGATAAGTTTTTAATGGAAAATTGTAAAAGTTTAAAACTTAGATTATTACGTAACTTGAAAACTCACTTTTTTGTTTATGTATGTTTTTCAATTAAAGTATTTAAAAGGGCTGTGTTTCATTACAAAAATAGATTCACAAGTTGTTTCATGAAGATCGGTCCAGTAGTTTTCAAGTTAATGCAATTTTTGTGAAATCAAACTTTTGTTCTTGTGTAACTTTAATAGTTTTAGTTCTAGGATTTTTTTTATAAAAAAAAGTGTTATTCATTTTATTTTAAACCAAAATACGATTGAAAACTTGAGAGGTGTCAAGGGACCACGATAGCAAGTTAAAAAAAGGTTCAAGCAATTTTCGACCTTATTGACATTTATGCAAACACCTGATTTTAATGAAGGAGCAATGTTTACGAATGAGAATGTGAGAAAAACAAACTAAATTTTAAATGTCGATAAGGTCGAAAATCGCTTGCACCACTTTTTTTAACTTGCTATCGTTAAGCGAATGTTTTCCGACCTTCAAGCGATTTTCGACCTTATTGACATTTATGCAAAAGTAGGTTAAAATTGGGGATTCTGTATCACTCGCTCTCGCGCAGTCGCTCGAGCTGCGTGATACAGAATCCCCAATTTTATAATCGAGAACTAATTGTGTAATTGGGGTTTTCTTCATAATTACAGATTGACTTATTGATGTCTTTTTAACCACTACGGTTTTTAAACTGATGAGCGAATGTTGTCACCGGTTTCGTTGTAATTGCCTCCAGTTCACGGCAGTTCGCTCGAACGGGTGATACAGAACTCTTCAATTTATGCTGTCGTATACTATCGTGATCTGCGATTCGGTCTATAATATGGCTGTGTTCATTCATTCCCTGGCGCAGCGTCGAACTACAGAGAAGCAAAATTATAGCGTTGAATCGAAACGATGAGGTGCACCTGGCACACATCTTTGTAAGTATCTAGTGATGAATGTATTAGGCTTTCCGTTTAATGAGAAGTCAGCTTTTGCTGGAAAGTATAACTTGATGTAGGTACAGCTGTGTAAAAGTAACTTATAATGGTTATTAATACTGCGATTAAAATGTTTGTGCTGTAAAATATAATAATTATAAGTATAATTATTATAATAATCCCCCACTCACAGAGTTCAAACAAAACATTGAAGAAAACGCATAGCATATTGCATCTAATAAATGTATTCATCAACATTCATAAACTTAGGTACATCAAGCAGCGGTCAGTGGATAATGTGAAATGATGTCATCCGCTTGTCGCATCGCTCGATGTATTGAGCGCTATGACAGCGTTCAATATATAAGCAACCGTGCAAGTTAATGCTATCGGTGCCTTGGGTACGGATAGAAATCCAGAAAAAGGATTGAACTCAAGATCTAGTATTTAACTGTATTATGGAGATAGAGTAATTGATTATGTTAAAAAAGAATGTAAATAATCATAAAAACCAAACCGGAACAAATATTCATATATGTTCTGTGCGGGAATCGAACCCGCAAAAACACTTTTGATGCATTCGATAAGACATCTATTAAACCTACTATTTACATTGTGATGTAGCACTCTTAGCCAATGCACCAAATGTGTTTTTAAAGATGTGACAAAATATTGTATCACTTTGTCCTTTCGTTAATAAAGATAAATTATTTAATTTATTATGTTTTTGGAACTACAAACATAATGTAACACAACAACCTTCTAATTCCAGTGCAACCAAAAATTATAGTTAAGACCTTTTTCTTTGCACTTCAATAGTTCCAGTTGCAGTTTCTAAAATAGATCTAATTTTTACAAAGTTTAAGTTCATATTGCTTTCAGTAGAAATAATGCGTTTGCCAATATTATGTACACAAGCACATTGTTAATATCGACATGTTTCGACTTGACCACCAAGCATGATGTTTAGTTTTAATAGGTATTATTATGAAGAAATTTAAACCTTAAAGACATGAATTTGTTTCTAAAATAGATCTAATTTTTACAAAGTTTAAGTTCATATTGCTTGCAGTAGAAATAATGCGTTTGCCAATATTATCTATGTACACAAGCACATTGTTAATATCGACATGTTTCGACTTGACCACCAAGCATGATGTTTAGTTTTAATAGGTATTATTATGAAGAAATTTAAACCTTAAAGACATGAATTTATACACCATAAATAAAAGAATCTGTTTTGTACAGATCGTAGAGAGCCTTTGACTGCAACACAGTAAACATATTTTTTTTGTTTGATTTAAGCACAATGTCGGTAAGTAATAGTTATAATTTATTAAATTATTATTATCATAATGTAGGCATTGCACGTATTTATATTCAAAACACTATTTATTTCTGTTTTCAGGACAGCGAGGATCTTTTTAATTTTATCCCGAACCAGCAGCTCAAAGAATCTGTTACATCACGACTCAATTTGAAGAGAAAAAAAAATGATGCGGCAAGCACTTCACAGAAACGTGAACGACAGCAAAACTACTCGTACATCAAAACCAGGGCGCCAAATACATCTTCAAGGACATTCGCAATCAAAATTGAGATATATGAGAGTGATAATTTGCCAGAAAAACCTTGCGAGTGCAATGCAAATAAGTGTGTGCAATTTGTATCTGAAAATGCGAACGCTAGTGATATATACTTAGATTTAGAAAACATTATAAGTAAAATTCGTGAAAATGTATAGTTGTAATGATTTTATATATGCTCTGTAATAGTTTAGTTTAGTTTTACTTTAATTTAGTATTTTATATTTATATAGTTTAGCTTAATCACAGAATATTTTCAAAATGTCTTCCATAAATAAAACTTAACTTTAATAACTTATAAACTAATAAATAATAAAATTTACTAATTTTATACATATTTTTATAAATGTCTAAAGATAATTAAGATAACCAATAAAGTACGAGCGATTGTTTTATTTATGTAGCATAATAAAAATAGCTTCTAATATTATACGTTTCTAGTATTAAAAATAATTACCATTTAAGGTAATTATTTTTAATACACATTGATTTTAAGTAATCTGTAATTTCTTAGAAAATTAATTACTCTTTTAATTAATAAATTATTATTTAAAATTCTGAGTGTTTTATTTCCCAACGCGCAATATTCATTTCTGTATACATGGCAAATAACTACCACAGACCTCATTTTATTGGTTTCTTATATGTTTGTATGTATTCCGCCAGAGTTAATGGACACCTCATTCCTTTTATGATGTTCGTCTCAAGTCGCCTCCAAAACTCTAATAAGGATAAAGTGCTGTGAAAACACTTTCCATAACTAGAGTATTCGGAAGCATTCACATTGCGATTTCAGTACGAATAATGAAAAAAATAAAGTCTACTTTAAGTGCTCAGGTGTTAGAGGTGAAATTCTAATAACAAATATTGTCTTAAATAAAATTTCCAAGTAATTATTGTTGGAAACTAACTTATGACTAAGGCTTTAGGATTGAGGTCTATAAATAAGCATCTGCCGATATCATTCCCTCATTTCACTGAGCAGTGAGTTTAAATTTGTTTGTGGTTGTTCATAAGTGTTGCAGTTGAGCAGTGGTGGCCCAGTGGTATCGGTCCCGACTTACGAGTTGTAGGTCGTGGGTTCGAACCCCGCCAGGCGGATTACTTTGTGTAATTTATTTCATCACCACTGCTCTCAAAACGGTGAAGGAAAACATCGTGAGGAAACCGCCATGTCCTAGAACCAAAAATTCGAAGACATGTGACATCCACCAACACGCACTGGGCCCGCGTGGTGGATTATGGCCCACTCCCTCTCACAGAGAGGAGGCCTGTGTCCCAGCAGTGGGAACATTATAGGAATCAGACCCGGGCAGGGTTGGAAAGTATTATTTTGAATTAAAAGTTTATAATACAAACGAAGTGGAAAAACTTGCCCCAAACGAGCGTTGGAAACAATCGATTGCAACGTTAAAATTATCAACTGATATAGATAACGATGTGTGGAAGGCTTTAACACACCTTGTGAATACTGGAAAGGCCGAATTTAAAGAGATTCTGCCTGTTCTATACAGCCAGCCTTCTTAAATGAAAATTCTTTTTATTCAGTTTATAACTATAACCACACTATGCGCTCTATTGTGCAAGTTTTTGTAATTTGATAATAACTTTAATATAAATCTGTTTAATCTTGTTTATTCATAAGTATAAATCTATTTAATCTCATTTTATGTATACAAACTGAAATATATTAGATAGTCTTTATAAAGAAATGTGAGAATATTTTTTTTTTTGATTTATAATAATTATTTTACATGTACTTTTTCAGAGTTCTGAAATGAGAAATGCAAAACTGAGCAATTTGAAAATCCGAAATAAGATATTCTGATATAAAAAAACTGAGATATTTTAGAAACCGAAATAAGAAATAATAATTATTTTACATGTACTTTTTCAGAGTTCTGAATACACGAAATTTGAAAACATGATATTAGAAAACACGAAATAAGAAATTCTGAATTAAAAACCTAAAAGTTTAAAAACCTGAAATGAGAAATTTAGAAATTGAAACTTGAAAAAATGAAAAAACCCGAAATAAGTTATTAGGATATCAAAATTAAGATATTTTAGAACCCGAAATAAGAAATTCTGAAATAGGAAAATTGTTTTAAAAATATATATAATATAAATAATACTTTCCAACCCTGCCCGGGTCTGATTGGAAGGTATAACCATCAGCGACTCGTTGAGTGAAGCAGCTTTTTAGAGTGGCAGCACGGATCGGCGGACGAGACGATTCATCCTGAAATACATAAAATCTAGTTTTAATTAAAAATAATAATGCGTGAGGGCAAGTAATTAAAAATTACATAAATTAAAAAATAAAAACAGGCAAGTTTCGAAACTCCTACATTGTTTAATCTATCGTTACCATAATTATAGATAATCTATTAGAAAAGTCTATTTAAACTCTTGTGTCTGCAAATAAGTATAATGTTTGATGGAGAAAATCATACGCTGTGAAACACTGATAGTATATGAATGTTTTATAATGAAATGAAAATTTAACATGTTTATAAAAAAATCGTACCTCAGAATCTGAAACGATGGTGCTCCGTTTTCTTTTTGGAACTGGTGCTGTCACTGCTGGTGGTCCGTCGCTATCTGACGATTCTGAAGCGAAAGGGTTTTTAGAAAGCAAAGCCTTCTTCTTCTGAGTCACTTTTCTAACTCTTTTCACAGGTTTATTTTTTTTATGAGCCGCCGCTGGTTTTTCTTTTATTGCTCGAGACGTTGAAGGCTCGGAGTCCTCTTCTTCAACCCAAAAAGGATTATTCATCGACTGAGCCCTGAAAACATTATTAAAATGCAATACATATTTTTGTTAACAACGTTCGTAGCAACATGAAACAACAGCACCCGTTTTCCTCAAAGGCTAGGTAGAGGTGTAGTTGATCACCCCGTTTTGAAATCTCATCGAATAGGAAATAATTTACGGTAAGTATCAGAAAAATAAAATAATTTAAATGACTTAGGAATCGGACCCAGGCGTTATGTTTATTGCATGATATAGCAACGAAACAATAATTATTATTAACGTTTGTAAACATAATAATATTATTATGTAACTACAAATACAGTACAAGTACAAGTACCAACGTAGCTATGTACAATAGTTTTGAATTATTAAACGAATATACATTTATTATCTAACCTAATTAATAACTTAAGTAATTTCAGTCGTAAAACAATTAACTATTACAGTCGTATACAACATGTAACATAATTAACGCACATCCTGAAATTAGTTTGTTCAGAATCGTTTACTGAATCGATTTCTATCATTTTTATTAAAGGTAATTTTTTATCAAAAATAATTAAAACTATGGAAATTATAGTCACATTACCCCTGTACAGTCTAAACAAACTAAGATAGACCGCAAATCAAGGCAACAAGACTTAAAAGTGCAATTTTATTTGTATTAATACAAATTCCGTCATTCAATACAAAATAAAGAAAAATAAACCTTACTGCAAAATAACTAATTTAGTTAATAACAATGCATTTACTTACTTTACTTAATGATTCCTAAGTCATTTAAATTATTTTATTTTTCTGATACTTACCGTAAATTATTTCCTATTCGATGAGATTTCAAAACGGGGTGATCAACTACACCTCTACCTAGCCTTTGAGGAAAACGGGTGCTGTTGTTTCATGTTGCTACGAACGTTGTTAACAAAAATATGTATTGCATTTTAATAATGTTTTCAGGGCTCAGTCGATGAATAATCCTTTTTGGGTTGAAGAAGAGGACTCCGAGCCTTCAACGTCTCGAGCAATAAAAGAAAAACCAGCGGCGGCTCATAAAAAAAATAAACCTGTGAAAAGAGTTAGAAAAGTGACTCAGAAGAAGAAGGCTTTGCTTTCTAAAAACCCTTTCGCTTCAGAATCGTCAGATAGCGACGGACCACCAGCAGTGACAGCACCAGTTCCAAAAAGAAAACGGAGCACCATCGTTTCAGATTCTGAGGTACGATTTTTTTATAAACATGTTAAATTTTCATTTCATTATAAAACATTCATATACTATCAGTGTTTCACAGCGTATGATTTTCTCCATCAAACATTATACTTATTTGCAGACACAAGAGTTTAAATAGACTTTTCTAATAGATTATCTATAATTATGGTAACGATAGATTAAACAATGTAGGAGTTTCGAAACTTGCCTGTTTTTATTTTTTAATTTATGTAATTTTTAATTACTTGCCCTCACGCATTATTATTTTTAATTAAAACTAGATTTTATGTATTTCAGGATGAATCGTCTCGTCCGCCGATCCGTGCTGCCACTCTAAAAAGCTGCTTCACTCAACGAGTCGCTGATGGTTATACCTTCCAATCAGACCCGGGCAGGGTTGGAAAGTATTATTTTGAATTAAAAGTTTATAATACAAACGAAGTGGAAAAACTTGCCCCAAACGAGCGTTGGAAACAATCGATTGCAACGTTAAAATTATCAACTGATATAGATAACGATGTGTGGAAGGCTTTAACACACCTTGTGAATACTGGAAAGGCCGAATTTAAAGAGATTCTGCCTGTTCTATACAGCCAGCCTTCTTAAATGAAAATTCTTTTTATTCAGTTTATAACTATAACCACACTATGCGCTCTATTGTGCAAGTTTTTGTAATTTGATAATAACTTTAATATAAATCTGTTTAATCTTGTTTATTCATAAGTATAAATCTATTTAATCTCATTTTATGTATACAAACTGAAATATATTAGATAGTCTTTATAAAGAAATGTGAGAATATTTTTTTTTTTGATTTATAATAATTATTTTACATGTACTTTTTCAGAGTTCTGAAATGAGAAATGCAAAACTGAGCAATTTGAAAATCCGAAATAAGATATTCTGATATAAAAAAACTGAGATATTTTAGAAACCGAAATAAGAAATAATAATTATTTTACATGTACTTTTTCAGAGTTCTGAATACACGAAATTTGAAAACATGATATTAGAAAACACGAAATAAGAAATTCTGAATTAAAAACCTAAAAGTTTAAAAACCTGAAATGAGAAATTTAGAAATTGAAACTTGAAAAAATGAAAAAACCCGAAATAAGTTATTAGGATATCAAAATTAAGATATTTTAGAACCCGAAATAAGAAATTCTGAAATAGGAAAATTGTTTTATAGATAGTAATTAAATTGATTTAAAATAATTATTTTACATGTACTTTTTCAGAGTTCTGAATACACGAAATTTGAAAACACGAAATTTGAAAACATGAAATAAGATATTCTGAAATAAAAACTGAGAAGTTTAAAACCTGAAATAAGAAATTTAGAACTTTAAATTTGAAAAATTTTAAAAACCCGAAATAAGAAATTTTGATATCAAAACTGAGATATTTTAGAACCCGAAATAAGAAATTCTGAAATTGAAAAAAATATATAGTAATTAAATTGATTTAAAATAATTATTTTACATGTACTTTTCAGAGTTCTGAATACACGAAATTTGAAAACACGATATTAGAAATTCTGAAATTAAAAACTGAGAAGTTTAAAACCTGAAATAAGAAATTTAGAAATTGATACTTAAAAAATTAAAAACCAAAAATAAGAAATTCTGAAATAGAAAAATTGTTGTTCTACAAGATAAGTTTAATAAGTAAATATGTTTTTTTGTAAAGACTGTAATATTTATGTTTCAAAATTATCAGCACATAGTAGAACAAATATTCATAAATCTAATCGATTGCTCTGCTCCGAATTCGAAAATGTTCAAATTATTGCCACAGCGTTTAAAAATAGAATCATAAGTTACAAAGTGAATCCACTTAAATCTAGTGAAATAACAATAACTCCAGAAACGTTTTTAAATCAAATTTCAAAATCTGTATGTGATATTATCAATCTTATGATTCAAAAACATAAAGCAATTAAAGTCAATTTTGAATTATTTGTGTCATATATTTTGCCAAAAAATAGTGAAAGCTCTATGAAATCTTTCAATACCAAATATATGATAGCAGTTCCGAATACAAATATTTACAATATGTATTTTAAATGCTCTGAAAAATTAATATCTAAATGTTTAGAGTTTGAACTTGCCGAATCTGGTTGGACTATTGATTGTATAAACCATTTGGAAATAAACATAAATAAGTACAATCCTTTAAGAGCTGGAACATACTTAGAATTGCCTAAGGTTATAAAAAACACAAAGTCATGTTTGAATATACGCAATAATGACAATCATTGTTTTTTGTGGTGTATTATTGCTCATATGTTCCCAAAAAGACTAAATGCAAATAGAATGCAATCGTACCCACACTATACGTTGCTTTTAAACATAAATGATATGTCTTTTCCACCAAGTTTCGATGATATCAAAAACTTTGAGAAAAATAATCCTTCTTTAAGTGTGAATGTTTATGGTCTTGAAGCCAATAATCATGTAACGGGCCCTCTATATTTGACACACGAACGAAAGCTTACACATGTCAATTTGTTGTACATAACGAAAGACGATAAAGCCCATTTTTGTTTAATAAAAAACTTTAGTCGCCTTGTGCATAGACAATTAACCAAACATAAATCTAAAGTATTTTTGTGTGATGAGTGTTTTTTGTATTATGACAATGAAGATAAATTATTAAATCACAATTGTAGTAGAATGAAAACAGTTTTGCCTGATGAACATAGCAAGTTAAAATTTTCAAACTTCGAAAAAACCCAAAGAATTCCAATTGTAATATACGGAGATTTTGAAAGTTTGCTCTGCAATTACTCAGACAAAAATAAATCGCTTTTTACTGAATCTGTACAGTCACATCAAGCATCATCGTATGCTTATTATATTTGTTGCAAATCTAAACCTGAATTAAATGATTTTGTTAGTTATAGAGGTCCAAACTGTGCACAAAAATTTGTTGAAACCATTACAAATGACCTAAAAAGGCTGTATAAAATTTTACAAATTAAACAACCAATGTTACCTCTTACTTCTGATGAGTTAAAATCATTCAAAACAGTTCAATTATGCCACATATGTAAAACCAATATTGCCCAAAATGATAAAAAAGTTAAAGATCATGATCATTTCACAGGTAGATATAGAGGTCCTGCACACAATGCTTGTAATTTAAATTTGAAACAATGCCAGTTCATGCCTATAATTTTTCACAATCTATCTGGATATGATTCTCATTTATTTATAAAAGAGCTGTCGGATATAATTGGGAAAATAACTTTAATTCCTAAATCGAAAGAAAAGTACATATCGTTCACAAAAATCATGTCTATTGATAATAAAAATAAAGTTCAGTTGAAATTTATTGATTCGTTTAACTTTTTAAGTACTAGTTTAGATCAATTGGTAAAAATGTTACACTCGGATGATTTTCAACACATGCGCTTGTTTTTTAATCAGGATCATTTATTTAATTTAGCATGTAGAAAAGGTGTATATTGTTATGATTATGTAGACAAATGGGAAAAATATGATGAAACTCAACTGCCAGAACAGTCAAAATTTTTCAATAAACTAACGGGCGAAAATATTTCAGCTGAACATTATCAGCACGCTTTAAACGTATGGCAAACTTTTAAAATAAAAAATTTAGGAGAGTACACAGATCTTTATTTAAAATGTGATGTACTGTTATTATGCGATATTTTCGAAAAGTTTAGAGAAATGAGTTTACTTTATTATAATTTAGACCCGTGCTATTATGTTTCATCACCATCGTTAAGTTGGGATGCTATGCTAATTTATACTAAAGTAGAGCTTGATTTAATATCTGATGTAGAAATGTATCAAATGTTAGAAAATGGAATTCGAGGAGGTCTTGCCCAATGCTCATTAAGATATGCCAAAGCTAATAACAAATATCAATCATCGTATAATAAGGACAAGGCAAGCACATACCTTATTTATCTGGACTGTGTAAATTTATACGGCTTTGCAATGATGCAGAAACTTCCAATGCGTAACTTCCAATTTCTTAATAATAATGAAATTAATAACTTCAGTATAAATGATGTTGACAAAAACAGTGATAAAGGATACATTTTAGAGGTAGATTTATATTACCCGCCTAACATTCATAATGCTCATTCGGATCTGCCATTCGCTGCCGAAAAATATTCACCTATGCAAAGCAAATGTAAAAAATTAATTGCAAATTTACACAGCAAACATCGTTTTGTTATCCATTATATACATTTAAAAGAGTGCTTAAAAAATGGTTTAATTTTGTTAAAAATTTATAGAATATTATCATTCTATCAAGATAACTTTTTAAAACCATACATTTTATTAAATACTTCTCTTAGGCAAAAAGCTAAATCGGACTTTGAAAAAGATTTTTTTAAGAAACAAAACAATTCTATTTTTGGAAAAACAATTGAAAACAAGCGGAAACAAGTTGATGTAAGGCTCGTAAAATTATGGAAAGATAAGTTAAATACAACCAACAAATTGTATGGCGCTGAAAGGTATATTAGTGCACCGAATTTTAAAGACTTGTCAATTATGTCCGAAAATTTAGTAGCTATTCAATTAAATAAGACAAAAGTTGTATTAGATCGCCCTATTTATATCGGATTTTCTATTCTTGAAATTTCTAAAACACATTTATATCATTTTCATTATTCTGTAATTAAAAAAATGTATGGAAATAATGTAATTTTATGTTACACTGATACTGACAGTTTACTTTATTTTGTAAAAACTGATGATTTTTATGAGGATATGAAGAACAATATTCGTTACTTTGACACAAGCAATTTTGAGGATAACAATATATATGGGTTACCAAAAGCCAACATGAAAATGCCAGGCTATTTCAAAGACGAATTGGGTGGAGAGATTATTTCAGAATTTGTAGGTTTACGAGCTAAGTTGTATTGTGTACGCACTGAAAATAAAACTATAAAGAAAGCAAAGGGAGTAACAAAGCCGATAACGAAAAAATTGGATATTGAAAAATATAAAAGGGCATTAATGTTTAATGATAACCTGCGAGGTGATATGTATGTTATAAGATCTAAAAATCATCAAGTATTTACACAAAAAATAAATAAGCTCATACTAAATAGTGAAGATGATAAAAGGCAGAGAATTGAAGGTAATTTCAACACTTTACCTTGGGGACATTATAGTTCAATACTTTAGTAGTTGTAGGATTATTTTATGTATTTGTTCTACTGAGCTTAAACTATGTTGTAAGATATAAAAGCTATAAGCTATAATTGTATAATCAAATAGAAATTGTAATAAATGAATGTAACTACTTAAAATCAATAAATATATAATCTATATTCTTTGTTTTTTTTTCTTCCTTTCAGAAAGATTTTGTCTCTTATAAACACTGTGTATAAAATTATGTCATGAATAACGTTAGTATAACTATACTTTTATATCTAAGACTAAGCTTGTCATAACTATATGCAGTGTTTATTAATAAGAGGTATCATCTATACTAGCTTTTAGGTGATTAAAACACAGTATATAGAATCAATTTTAATTTTATTGTTTTACATATAATTAAACAATAACTTATAAAGTCTGTACAGTCTACATTTAAGGTCTGTATGTAGGCGAACTTAATTTTTTAACTATTTTACCGACGAGATATTCTGCTTCATCCATAATTTCATCGTAATTGTCCTTGACTAGATATTGAACATTCATGCAAGCACAATCACTTTCACTGCAATCAACACGACTTATTAAATTATTATCACTTAAATCACAAATAGATATTTTTATTAAATGGTGTGCTTTTCCTGGTTCCTTGCGAATAACGTAAGATGTAGAAGGTGCATCCAATAGTTTGGATAAGGTAATTTTTGAAGTTAATTTAGGCTTTTTGTTTTTTACTTTTATTGGTCTTTCTCGAGTATCCTTGACTTTATTTTGCTGATTTTCCTGGAACTCAGATTGTTCAATATTGTTCCCAGCTAATTCTTGAGTAAAATAGAATGACTTAATAACATCATCCGCAATTTCAAGGTCTTCCATTTTTCTGAAATAAAAAATATATAAAATTAATTTCCATTGCATAATATATTAGATTAACATTATTGTATTATTCGTTTTGACAAATTTACTAGTTACTCACAATTATAAATAGATGAATTAACGATTAAAGATAATTTAATAAAAGACAAAAAAAAACTCTGTTCGCGAGCACTGCCGCTGTGTAACTCAGTCGATGACATCAAGTCGTAGATTTCACATGCAAGTCCGCTTTATATAACATAGGTTCTGACCCATCTCAACTTTCAATGCATACTTACCTAGGATGAGGCCTATATTTAACCATATCAATTTGGACAGACCTATCTTGTAAGATGAAAAAATAACCGTTCCTATAGTGACGTCAAAAGAAGTGCAAAATTAAGTATATATGCCTATGTTAGATATTAACTAAATTAATTGACAAGATGAAGTTGATCAAACAACCCATATCACTAAACGTTAAAAATATAAATCTTGACGAGTCTCCTCACCAGATTAGACATAGCGCTTTATTGCCAAATACGATTCGTTGTATAATTTGCGGTCCCTCTAATTGCGGTAAAACAAACGTTGTGATCAGTTTGTTATTGCACGAAAATGGACTCAAATTTCAAAACCTTTACCTTTACTCGAAGACTAATTTTCAGCCAAAATATTGTTTTTTACGAGAAGTATTAAGAAGAGTACCTCAGATAAAATTCAGTGAGTTCAATGACGATAAAGATGTCATATCTCCGAGTGAAGCTTTACCAAATTCTGTTTTTATATTTGATGATGTTGTGTGTGAAAATCAAATAAACATCCGGAATTATTTCTGTATGGGTAGGCATAAGCAAATTGACTGTTTTTACTTATCGCAAACCTACTCGAAAATTCCGAAACAGTTGTTACGCGATAATGCCAACTTTCTTATAATATTTAAACAAGATGATGTGAACCTAAAGCATATCTATGAAGAACATGTAAATTCTGATCTACTATGGAATCAGTTTAAAGAAATTTGTAAAACTGTTTGGAGTAACCCTTATAATTTTCTACTCATTAACAAAGAATCGCCATTAAACAAAGGAAGGTATAGGCAGAATTTTGATATTTTTTTCAACTTTGAATGAAGGTTCATAGGTACATAAATATGAATTACACACATAAATGCCGTTAGTATTATTTCTTTCTTAGCTGAACACAGTTGTTATTTTTATTGAAAGATGGAGACAAATATTAAAATGGAATTAGTGAAATCTGTCGACTCCATAAAGAACAAAATAAAACAAATGAAAAATCAGGAACATACAATGAACTTGTCACTTGATAAAATGCTAAAACCTGTCACAGATCCTCTAAAAACTCTAGTTGAATCTAATAGATCTGAAGAAAACATGAATCAAATTGGAAATACAACTCTAAATAACTCTGAAAGAATCGAATCCAATGAAAATAATACTAGTTCATCTACAAAGATCGATGACTTTTACGATGCAAATCTAAATTCTGCTCAATTCATTGAAGAAAATGCTAAAAAGGAATCTATAGATAATTTAGAAATGTCGCTGGAGGGTGATGATATCTTTGGTATTTATGAAGGTGTTAGTATACCATTTGGAATTAGAAGTGAAAACAAAACTTTAATGATGGGTAATTCGGTGGTATCATTTTCTAAAATTGATAGTTTGAATAACGATACTATCATTTTGATTAAAATCGGTGACAAAGCTTACAATTTAACGGCTGGTCTAAAAGAACTTTTACTTCGAAGAAGACCTGATTTAAAGTTAATAACGAGCGAAGATAAACTTGTCTATAAGGATATGTTACATTATACAAATGCACATAAAAGAGATTTCAATCCTAAAGGTCAAATAAGAGGTGACAAAGGTATAAAATATTGTAAAATAATCAAACCCCTATTTGAATCGTCAAACGATGATAAACCTTCTAACACTAAGCTTGGCGGAAGCTTGCCAACGCTAAAAAAATACAAAAACAATACCGACTTGGTATATTGGGATGATCCTAACGAATTAGTCGAGAGATTGAAACTATTGGTAGCTTCAAGAGATGCTGGCAATACGAACCATGATAATGAAATTTTATCGATAATAGAAGAATTAAAAGAAGCTGGCATAATTAAAGAATAAATAGTCGGAATAATATGCTTTACATTCAGTATTATACATGAATTCAAGACAAATGTACTGAATTCTGAAAATGAGCAAAGCCGATGTGGTTAACGAAATTCATAAAAATGTAAGGGTAAACTTTCCTCGAAGACATGTTATTATGAAAGATATAGACGATCTGTGGCAAGCAGATTTACTTGATATGCAATCAATTTCAAAAGAAAATAAAAATTGTAGATTTATTCTTGCTGTTATTGATACATTTTCAAAGTACGCTTGGGTCTTTCCTCTGAAGACTAAAACCAAAGATGATGTATGTAACTGTTTCAAAATTTTTCTAGCTAAAGGACGGGTTCCTAAAAATCTGCAAACAGATAATGGACTAGAATTTTATAATAATAAATTCCGAAAGCTTATGAAGTCTAATCAAATTAATCACTATTCAACCTTCTCAACAAAAAAGGCTTCGATAGTTGAACGATTCATTAGAACATTGAAATCTAAACTTTATAAGGAATTTAGTTTAAAAGGCAACTATAATTGGGTAGATAAAACCCTTAATGACATAATTTACAAATACAATCACACTTACCATCGGACAATTGATGAAATCCCCGCTAACGTGGATAGCAGTAATAAGCAGCAAATATTAGAAAGATATTTAAGGTTGGTAAAAAAAGATAGTATAAAAAGCAAGTTTAAAGTAGGTGATTATGTACGTATCAGTAAGTACAAAGGAACATTTGAAAAAGGATATACCCCTAACTGGTCAACGGAAATATTTAAAATTCGAAAAATACAAAATACAACTCCTATCACCTACTTAATTGAAGATACAATCAGAGGTCGGCCTATTTTAGGAGCATTTTATGCACAAGAGCTTCAAAAGACAAAACATCACAATGTATATCTAGTCGAGAAAGTTCTTAGAAGAAAAGGAAACAGGGTTTTAGTCAAATGGTTGGGTTTGTCTTCTGCTGAAAACAGTTGGATTGATAAATCGAATATAGTATTATAAATAATAATAAACTTAACTCGAAGTATGTAAGTATTTATTACAGTGTTCGATTTAGATTCATTAGTCTTATGATGTGTATTGGAGAGAGTAGTCTTCTCAATTGGATTATAAACAATTTACCATTTGAATTACACTTACCCGGATACAATTATTGCGGTCCCGGTACAAAATTAATTAAAAGGCTTGCAAATAGAGATAAAGGTATTAATAAATTAGACGAATATTGCAAAGAACACGATATTGCCTATCACAAATCATCAAACTTAGAGGATCGTCACAAAGCTGATTTAATTTTGTTAAAAAGGGCAAAAGAGCGAGCAGTTGCCTCGGATGCAAGTGTATGCGAAAAAATCATGGCCCGTTTAGTAAGCAAAGCAATGTCTGCAAAAATTAAAACCGGCTGTGGCCTAAAAAGCAGCAACAAAAAGCGCTCTCGGAAAGTTACATCGGGAAAAGGATTAAAAAATAAATTTAAAAATGTTATTAGTAAAACAAAAAGACGCTTTAAAAAATTAAAGCCAAAGTGCAAAAAAGTGGCGATTGAATTAGCTATGGCGGCCGCCAGAGAATTAGCTGGCGATTCATCCATTAAACTTCCTCGAGTTATTCCTATACCGAAAAGTGGTGGTGTATTACCTTTGATTCCTATTTTTGCTGGATTATCGGCGGTGGGAGCGTTAGCAGGCGGTGCAGCTGGTATTGCCAAAACTATAAATGAATTCAAGATGGCCAAAAAGCAATTGGCTGAATCGAAAAGACACAATGAAAAAATGGAAGCTCTTCGCATTGGAAGCGGTTTACACCTTAAACCGCATAAACGTGGGCTTGGAATTTTTATATCAAAAGAAAAAAACTAAGAGATCGGCTACCCAAACGAGCCTTAACTAACTTTGACATTTTGAAGTATGGAAATAATATTCCTTATTTCCGAGGGGTATTTATGAGAGATAAGCTCCCTAAACAGCCTTTTAAAAAAGAGTGTGGAGTTGTTAATTTAGATAGTTCTAAAAATCCAGGTTCTCATTGGGTAGCCTATGCAAAAAGCAATGATTATATTGAATATTTTGATAGTTATGGAAATCTTAAACCACCAAAGGAGTTTATAAAATACTTAGGTGCTAAAGTGCACTATAATTATGATAATATACAGCGCGACCACCCTTACAATTGCGGACACCTATGTTTACATTTTTTAAAGAATTTTTGGTGTAGTCAAAGAATAAAATGAGCAGGATCTGCTAAAAGTGTTCAGTCTACTAGCATGTCTATAACGGTAACCATCTCTGGAAATAAATCAGAATTGGATACATTCTTTCAACCACCTCTGTATTTATCTGGTCAATATGAGTGCGGTTTGTTATACTTTTCAGTATTAAATTCAATACCAAATGTGCGTACTAATAACGACATTATTCCAGTGATCAGAATCGAATGTGATCTTGTACACGGCTCCTACTCTAACGGGTTACCAACTCATATAATTCATGAATTTATATGTAATCCTGCTACATGTCAGCGAATCATAGAAATACCTCGAAACCTTATTTACTTTCCAGTGAATAAAAATATTATTACATCGATATCTATTAAGATAGTTGATCAATTTGGCTTCTGTATTAACTTTAGAGAAGAACATAAAAATATTGAACTACGCCTTCATATAAGGGAAATAAAATGATATTATATTATAAAAACCCTGTAGTTAACAAAAAACGTCCTATTTCTTGTACAACCACTAAGGTGCAAAGACGTAAGAAAAAAGTTATAAAATTAACTAAAGCAAATAAAGATTTTCTTAAAGCCCTAGGTTTAAAAGTATGAATATGCTACAGATTACTGAATTACCACGCTTCGATAATTCGATTGAAAGTTATGAAGTCCATTCGTACAATCCCTACAACAACAGCTTTAGAGAAAACGATGAAATCAGAATTCCCATACACCAGCAAGACGTATATGTGTTGCCATCAGCCAGCACAATTCACGTTGAAGGACAAGCAAAGTTCTTCGGTAAAGATGGAAATCTTATTAAGAAAACTATTACGTTCAGTAACAACCCTGTTATGTTTTTGTTTCAAGATATCAGATACGAAATAAATGGTATAGAAATAGATCGCATTAAAAATTCTGGAATAACATCAACAATAAAGTCATACGTTTCAATGAATGATGGAGAAAATAAAGTCGCTGCCTTGTGGGGTTGGAACATGGATGGATTTAAAAGCGATGGTTATTTTAGTGCTATTGTTCCTCTTAATAAGATTTTAGGATTTGCTGAGGATTACAATAAAATAGTAATAAATTGTAAACATGAACTTATTCTGAATAGAAGTAACTCTAACTTAAACAGTTTTATAGTAACTGACGATGTTGCGCATTTTCAAATAGATATGCAAAAAGTGCAATGGCGGGTGCCACATATAAAAGTATCAGATCGGGAACGACTGACGCTTCTTAAACATTTAGAAAGAGATAAACCTATTCAGATAGCCTTTAGAAATTGGGATTTATACGAGTATCCTTTACTCCCTAAAACTACAAAACATTGTTGGTCTGTTAAGACTGCCTCACAATTAGAGAAACCTCGGTATGTAATTTTTTGCTTGCAAACCGGTAGAAAAAATAGTAAAACCAAAGACAGTTCTCTTTTCGATCACTGTGGGGTTACTAACATAACTTTGTTTTTGAATTCACAATATTATCCTTACGAGCCTCTATGCTTAAATTTTTCCGAAAACAAATACAGTATATTATATGAAATGTATGTGAAATTTCGTCAGTCGTATTACAACTGCCCTGCAGACCCCTTGCTTGACTTAACCGGTTTCAAGGAGAAGGCTCCTCTCTTTATCATAGACTGTTCAAGGCAAAACGATAGTTTGAAAACAGGTCCCGTAGATGTGCGTTTGGAGATTGAATGTTCAGCACCAATACCAGATAACACAACTGGATATTGTTTAATTATTAACGATCGACTTGTGGAATATAAACCTTTGAGTAACATAGTACGCAGGTTATCATGACTGCCATTGTAGATGTTCAAGGTTTCAAAACAGAATCAAATTCATTTATCATTAAAGAAATTGCCATATTATGTAATAATAAAATTCAAGTGTTTTTAATTAAGCCGCCATTTCCATTTCGCGGTTTGACGGAGCCAGAAAAACGACAAGTTAGTTGGATTGAACGTAATAGGAAGATATACTGGGGTGAAGGATTTGTGTCTTACGAAAATTATCGGTATTTGATTGAGAATATTTTAAAAGATAAATGTGTTTACACCAAAGGTATAGAAAAAGTATTATGGTTAAAAGATATTTCAAATAATAATAATGTAAATAATTTAGAAGATAAAGATTGTCCTAGTTTGATAAGCCTGTACAAAAAATATGAAGATTGCCATGATTTGTATAGTTGTATTTATCATGATTCAATATGTGCTTTAAAAAATGTTTTATGTTTAAAAAGATGGTGTACAGATAATAAAATTTTGATGTAAATATTTTCTTGTTTAATTTTTACGATAACAGTTTCTTATCCCTCCCAAACCCCTAATTGTTAATCTTTATAAGTTGCTAGCAATAACTATAAAGCCTTATTATACTATTATAATTATCTGAAGCAAGAAGTAGAGAGTGAGTGATCACAACATGTCTCAAAATAAATACAATCCGCGCTATGACTTGTATAACACGTATAAAATGCGTGAAGTTTCATTTAGTAATTATTGGGCAACGGTTGATTCGAGGAGAAGATTAGTGATGGAAATGGCTGACGCAGGATTTTTTTATTGTGGAAACAGTGTAAATGATAAAGCGGCTTGTTTCTCATGTGGAGGTGTTATAGAAGATTGGGAGATTTACGATGATCCTTGGTTGCAGCATGTTTTAAACTTTCCTGATTGCTTTTATTTAAATGCTGTGAAAGGTAAATATTATGTCGAGAAATCAAGATGTCTATTTTTAAAAGAAACAAAAATATAAATCTATTCGTTAAAATTGATACATCTACGAAAAAAAAACAATAAAAAGAAAAAAAGAGACTCATGAAGGATTCGAACCTCCAACCTCCGTGTCTCCGAACCTTATCGGCGGCGCTCTTACCAAACTGAGCTAACGAGTCTCATTGATACCACTCTAAAACAATGACCACTATTGCTTCTCTGTAGTTCGACGCTGCGCCAGGGAAAAAATGAACACAGCCATATTATAGACCGAATCGCAGATCACGATAGTATACGACAGCATAAATTGAAGAGTTCTGTATCACCCGTTCGAGCGAACTGCCGTGAACTGGAGGCAATTACAACGAACCGGTGGCAACATTCGTTCATCAGTTTAAAAACCGTAGTGGTTAAAAAGACATCAATAAGTCAATCTGTAATTATGAAGAAAACCCCAATTACACAATTAGTTCTCGATTATAAAATTGGGGATTCTGTATCACGCAGCTCGAGCGACTGCGCGAGAGCGAGTGATACAGAATCCCCAATTTTAACCTACTTGCAAACACCGGATTTTAATGAAGGAGCAATGTTTACGAATGAGAATGTGAGAAAAACAAACTAAATTTTAAATGTCGATAAGGTCGAAAATCCCTTGCACCTGTTTTTTAACTTGCTATCGTTAAGCAAATGTTTTCCGACCTTCAAGCGATTTTCGACCTTATTGACATTTATGCAATCACCGGATTTTAATCAAGGAGCAATGTTAGCTAACGAGAATGTGAGAAAAACAAACTAAATTTTAAATGTCGATAAGGTCGAAAATTATTCAGTCTCTTCGGTCTGTTATTCATCCTTCGTTGCCTATTTACTGGTCTGTACTTGTATGGAAATACAAATGGTGCTAGAAAAAGTAGCCAAAAAGTTTAGTTTAAAATTTGTGATTTTATAAAATTGTAGCTGTCGTCACCGAATAATAGCCAGATCTAGCTATAAAGTTGCTGAGTTGGCATCACTGCTGCAGATTTGAAGTTATGTCAAATCGATCGTACGATAGGCAGTATAGTGTATGGTGTATATGGACGAACTGCTAATTTGAAACAATTACAAGCGTAAATCGATCGGCGATCGTACGATAGGCAGGATGGTGTATGGCTACTATAAGGTAAGAACGGGCGGTATATAAAGTGGTACGAAGCGCGGTCTATTTGACAACGCGCGCCCTCTTGAAGGTAGGTGTTTGGTCTCTAATATATTGGTGACCAAACACCTTTAATTATGTCTTTTGACAATTCAAAAATTGCCTGTAATTGGCTTAGTTGAATTAAATTATTTGATTCGATTCTATCATACTGAATAATAAAGCTATTCAATATTTTTTTGTTTAATTTGTCTACCCTATTGTGACAACCCTACCAAAATAGGTAACAATTTTGCTCGTTCTTAAGAAGCTTAGTCCGTTTATCTACTCATGTGCTTCCAACCGTCTAAAATTTTCAAACTTCAACGCTTGGCAACCCTAATTTCTGACAAGTTTTTCAAAGGCAACCGTATACCATCGTATTCGTAAAAAAAATGTCTTTATTTTGATATATAATTTATTTGGTTACTCGATCGGTGAAGGTAGCATTTTTTTATCACCTGTTCAAATTAGGCAACCCTATAACCTTGACAAGAAAAAGGTAGGCAACCCTACGTTAGCATATTCTATAGACTTCGGACTTTCAATTGGTGTTAATTTTCTTTGGTTACTCTATCGGTGAAGGTATTGAAAAAAAATAACCTTTCATAAAATTAATTAAAAATATCCTTGACAGGATTTTATGAGGCAACCCATCACCGTCACATTCTTCAACATACACACATCAAAAGTGTCTAGGGATCAACATATATTTTTGCAATAACTTTTCTCCTGATTGATATTAATTAAAATGTTATTTAAGGATTCATCAAATAAAGTGTTATCGTTTGTCACAGTAACGATAAACCAAGTCACCTTTGCATTCATAAAGAAATTTGCCATTTTCCTAATAAAGGGATTTTTGACATTTGAACCACTAACATTAAAGTTCGAAAAAAAGACTGAAATAACAGTTTTCTTTAAAATTTTATTGGGTAACTTAAACAATTAATAATCCGTGTTTCTACCGCGAACACTAACAACACAAGAACATCGGTTTGGCATACTCAAAATGAGTTCATCCAAATCACGCTGTGGAATGGCCGCCCATGTTCGTTGCAACAACAAAAAAAGGTCTTCTTGCGACTGGATACCCTCCATATTCGGCAGAGCTCTTCTCTGTAGCATATCCCATGCATGCTCAATCAGGTTCAAGTCTGGCGACTGAGCAGGCCAGGGCAGGACATTGATGTTAGCTGCGGCGAGAGTCTGTCTTACAACTCTTGCGGTGTGCGGTCGTGCATTATCATGCATTAACTGAAATAAGGGACCGATTTGCACTTGTAGAGGAACGATGACGTCTGATACAATCGTCTCAGCATAAATTTGAGCGTTGAGGTTGCCTCTGATCTAAATCAACTCAGTTCTTCCGCCGATCCAAATACCCGCCCATACCATGATGGTTCCACCACTATAAGGATGGACTTCCTGGCAGGATTTTAATCGCTGTTGGCGTCCAGGGGTTCTCCAGTGTCGTATACGTCTTGTATCCGGTCTCATACCAAAACGAGACTCATCAGAAAAGCACACGAAACGCCATTGTTCTTCTGCCCAATTTCTGTGTTCAAGAGCCCATTGATATCGAATCCTACGATTGTGCATTGCTATAGGTGGTACCCGTAGCGGTCTTCGGGAATGAAGGTTCACTTCATGCAAGCGGTTTCTGACTGTTTGGTCGCTAATTAAGTTCCCTGAAGAGTGATGAAGCCTCACGGCTAACATCATGGCGGTTATTGTTGGAGCTCTTCGAGTTAAGATTTGAATGTATCTGTCTTGTCTCCGTGTGGTGCAGCGATACCGTCCTCCATGGCGCTCAGCCACGGTACCAGTGCTTTGGTAACGTGTCCAAAGTCGACTGATAACACTCTGACTTGTATTCAGAGCTAAAGCCACAGTACGTTGCCGGGAACCAGCTTCTATCATTCCCACGGCTCTGAGCATTTCTTCCCTGCTTAAATGACGTCGCCGCTCCATAATAACGTTGGTTTTAATCAGTAGTAGGGAAACAGTAGCACTAATAATGTCTTCAATGCGTTGTATGTTTTTATAGGGAAAATATTGACAGCTGATTTTCATCTTTTACTCGAATTTGATTTACAGTTCCTGATTCAAATTATGAAATGCACCAAAAAGGATCCATATAAATTTATAAAATCATAAATTTATTACAAAGCCACATCACAATCTCAAGAAATCCGCATAAAAATGCTTGATCCCTAGACACTTTTGATGTGTGTATTTTAATTCATAAAAAACACATTTCGTCCGGTTACTCGATCGGTGAAGGTCGTTCTATATACGGATCCTGTACTAACATAGGTTATGGGGAAATCAGGAACTAATATTTTATGGTGCTCCAACACGATCCTCACCCTTATAATAGGGTGTAAATTTTTACAAAGTAGGTATCCATATGTTTTAGAAAAAAAAGTTTTTTCAGACGTCCTAAAGTCACAGTAAATGAAATAAGAAACAGAAAGTTTAAAGACAAGCGCTAATTTTTAGTTTTTAAACGAGAAACGTACTCCAACCCTAAAGCCGCATTTACATTACGAAAGTAGTGTCATGCATGATAAAACTACTTTCGTGAAACTAGTTTCAGCACATGTGAAAGTACTTTCGTTTAAATTTTAGTGTCGTGAAATTACCAGTATCGCGGAGATACTGGCCCTGTCAAGATCAAAGCTGTATTTCATTTATGATGCAAAACGTCGTTGTAGAAATGATAAAATAAAAAATAAATATAAAATTTATCTCGGAAAAAAGACGTTGATAAATCCACCAACGTCTTTAGTTCCATTGTCTAGTCCCATTATGGAATTACTCGAGGCAAAAACTTGAAAAAAAGCATCTGGGTGCAACACAGTTAATCTCTGAATTAGCAGATGATCCTAAAAGCTATGCAAATTACTTTCGAATGGGTAAAAATCATTTTAATTTCAAATACCACACGTCCTCTCAGCGCAGGTGGTGTCGCGACAGTACTTTCGCGTCGTATTTACATGATGAAAGTAGTTGCATGAAACTAGTTTCACAAAAAATATGCGCATACCACGAAAGTAATTCAGTGTCACGAAAGTAATGCATGCATTGTAAAACTGAACGTTTACACGTGAAATTAATGGTGAAAGTAGTGTCATGAAAGTACTTTCATGCAACTAGTTTCGTAATGTAAATCCGGCTTAAATACACATTTGTCTCAAAACAGTGATTAATTTCATTTATAGGATAAACAAATGAAATTATTTCGAATTTTGATTTTTTTCTTCTTACTGTAATGACCAAACTGCCAGCTACACAGTAATGTTTATTTTTCATGGAATTAATTCTCTTTTGTAAAAAATTAGGACAAAAACAATAAAAACGAAAGTGTTTCGATTTTTTTGATGAGAAGTGTACATACATTTGTAGTGTTATATAACAATGTTATATAAAATTGTTACATGGTCTGTACTAGTGATGTTGCGAATATTCGCATTCGCATTCGCAAATATTCGCATGTTTTTTGATATTCGCATTCGCATTCGCATCCGCATAAATCGATGCGAATGTTTGCGAATATTTCTGAAAACTGTTTTTTTAATTTATTACTATGATTTGATTATGGAAACTATATGTAACGGAATAGTCTTGAAGTAGACAACTAAATTGAAATAGTTCTGTTAGTCCAATTGTATTAAAATATAACAGAATCGCAACAAAAATGACAAAATTCCTTTTTATCGTGATAAAATCATCAAATAAGTCCTACCACCCAGTTATGTTAAAAAATCTACTACATAATTTTGCATATGAAATATGAGAAAAATGGAAATACAAAAAATATTTAAAATTATTTTTATAAGTTCTTTGTCCATGCCTCCTCCGGTAAAGTGTATAAAAAATCCAGCTCCAGTCTAAACTTGTTGAATAAATATGTGTTGAATGAATGAAGTAACATTAATTCAACTATATCGACATGGCCAATGTTCGGTTTAAATATGTCTGACATGAAATGTCAAACCTATTTATCTAAAATCAGACATTCGCAACATCACTAGTCTGTACTAGTGATGTTGCGAATGTCTGATTTTTGACATTCGCGAATGCGAATGCGGATGCGAATATTCAATTTCAATATTCGCGAATGCGAATGCGAATATTGACTTTTAAATAAAACGCACGCAAAATGATAGATGGGTTTGACATTTCAAGTCAGACATAATTTTAACCGAACATTGGCCAAGTCAACGACGATATAATACTAGACTACGCATTGCACGATCTAACGAACAAAACTATTCTGCCAACTCGCTGAGGTACTAAGTAAGCGAGGGGGGCGGGGTACTGCGTTGTGATTGGCTAACTCAAGGTCTGTTCGGTCTCAACGTATGTTTACGGCTCACAGGATTGGTCGAAATGAGACGGATATAAGACTTTTTTGCCTAATGTGTTGGCAGACATCGGTCGCCTGTTATTAGGAGTCTAGTATTATATCGTCGTTGGGCCAAGTCGATTTATTTAAATGAATGTAACTTCATTCATTCAACACATAAAATTTATTCAACAAGTTTAGACTGGAACTGGTTTTTTTTATACCTTACACCGGAACAGGTATGGACAAAGAACTTATAAAAATAATTTTGAATTTTTTTTTTGTTTTTCTCTTCTTTCTCATAATATATGTAAAAATTTTGTGGTAGAATGTTTAATATAACTGGGTGGTAGGACTAATTTGATGATTTTATTACGATAAAAAGGAATTTTGTCATTTTTGGTGCGATTCTGTTATTTTAATACAATCGGACTAACAGAACTATTTCAATTTAGTTGATTATTTCAAGACTATTCCGTTACATATAGTTTCCATATTCAAATCATAGTTGTAAATTAAAAAATACGTTTTTCAGAAATATTCGCAAACATTCGCAACAATTTATGCGGATGCGAATGCGAATGCGAATATCAAAAAACATGCGAATATTTGCGAATGCGAATATTCGCAACATCACTAGTCTGTACGCACTTTTATAGTTAAGCCTAGCATTTTCATAGGCTCAACAGGTTTCCTGAACACGTATTTCTTCTGTATACGAGGCGCTATTTTGGTTAGCAGTTCTTCAAAGCTTGATACGGACATTCTAAAATATTACATTATACGAAATTATCTCCATCATGGTTCATTATAGAAAGGTATGGATTTACCCAATATTTTCTTTGTTTTTGTGTTTTTTTTTTTTAATTTCTCGTCGTCTTAATAGCAACAGGACCAGAATACGCCTTTCGCGGTCCATATCAAATCAAAACTGTAATTTTTATCTTTGGAAACACTTGCTGAACAAAGGGCGGAAAAAAAATTCTATGATAAGAATAAATAAGTTAAAATAATTTCTTTTATTTCTTACCTTACGGTGCGTACAGACTATGTAACATAACATGTTATATAACATTTTACATACATTTGTAGTGTTATATAACAATGTTATATAACATTGTTACATGGTCTGTACGCACATTTATAGTTAAGCCTAGCATTTCCATAGGCTCAACAGGTTTCCTGAACACGTATTTCTTCTGTATACGAGGCGCTATTTTGGTTAGCAGTTCTTCAAAACTTGATACGGACATTCTAAAATATTCGTAAAATTTGTCATCACCAAAGTTTTTCAGCGAAAAAAGCGCGGGAAACCTAAAGTTTGGCGGTCGTGTTTTTTTTGGCTCGTTATAAATTATTGTTTTAAATATTGGATTAGATTAAGTTTTGTATTATATTTTCTCTTATTATTTAGTTTTAGTGTAGTTATAGTGTTTTCTTCTAATTTGGTAAGTTTTTTTAGTTAATTTTGTAAATTTTAATATGGATCCTCCGGATGACCCCGGAGGGACACCACCCGCTCCATTGCCATTGGAAGTAGGTCATTACGTGACCATTTCCAATAATGAAACCAGTGCAGTCGATACTGATTGTTCTTTATCAATAACAACCGACAATAGCGGAAAGTCAAAACGCAAAAGGGTGTCTGCTCGGCCATCAATTTGCAAACACTGCAATAAAAAAAGGCGCAAAAGTGGCGGCAAACATCACAATGATTGTGATTGTGGCGAGGTGGAAAAAATGATGACTGTTGACACGGTAGATAGTTCGAATAAGGCATCTGATCCTCCGCGTACTTTGATAAGGGCTGGTGCTGACGACCTGAGTGGGTCGTCTCAGCGTCTGGCTTCAGTTGCTCGGCTCTTATATAATTCTTCGGATGCTGCTCCGTTTTTAATACACGTTCAGAGGGAGCAAACTGCCTCTAACGACAATACTTTTTTAAATCCAATTACTTTCGGTCGATTTTTAAAAAGGAATTCTTTCAATAATATTGTAAATGGTAGTCTTAAGAAAATAGGTCGTAACAGGCTGGTTGTTGCTTTTTCAAATTATAGTGATGCAAACTTGTTCATAACCAGCAAGTTGTTGGAAAGAGAGTGTTACAAAGCTTTTATCCCCACATTTTCTGTGACTCGCATGGGTGTCGTCAGAGGCGTACCTACAGAGTGGACAGATGATGAAATAATTGATAACATCTCTGTGCCAATTGGTTGCGGCAAAATATTAAAGATAAGAAGAATTAAAAGAAAAACTATTGTTGATAATAAACCTTTATTAAAAAATACCGAAACTGTTATTTTAACTTTCGATGGACAAATTCTTCCAAAACGTGTATATATGTGTTATACAGCACTTTCTGTTGACCTGTACATTTACCCGACGATACAATGTTATAATTGTTGCAGATATGGCCATGTCAAAAATCAATGCAGGTCTAAACCACGCTGTTATAAGTGCGGTCAAGGCCACTCTGGGGATGGGTGCACAGTCTCTGAGGATAATTTATCTTGTTGTCTTTGCAATGGTTTTCATGAAGCCACTAGCAAGAAATGTTTAGAACATGAACGTCAAAAAAACATTAAGGAATCCATGGCCAAATCATGTATTTCATATGCTGAAGCTTCAAAGCTTCATCCCACAATTTCTAAAATATCATATGCTGATGCCTTGCTTTCCTCTCCCACAACATCAAGCCATATCAATGGCTCTGTTCCTCCTCATTACTCTCCATCAAAACAAAATAAAACATCATATAAAAAAACAGTTTTTATTAAACCCCGCTCCCCACCCCACTTCTCTAAAGGTTATGATCAGCAGTTCCATCAGGACCTTGCTAGGAATGTACCTCAATCAAAGGATGGCTGTGCCCTCATCCCTAGGGATGATCTGTCTGCATTGTCTGTAAATGAACTCATTATTGCTTTGATTAAATCATTAACTCAAACTCATCACCTTTCACCGTCCATCGCTGCCACTGTATTAAATGCAGTTACTGATTCATCATCTAATAATAATCATGGACAACAAAGTCCTACAATGGAATTGCCGAAGTGCAATAAATAAAAAATCTGAAATTATACATATTGTAAATAAATATAAACCTTTTGTTTTTGCTCTTCAAGAGACATGGCTTAAACCAGGGTCTTTGTTTAGGATCCCTGGTTATGCATGTCTCAGAGAAGACCGCTCTGATGGGTATGGCGGTGTTGCTCTACTCATCAAACATCATCATTCATTTTCATTTTTCACAATCCCACCTCATAATAATGATTTTTCTGTTATTGCAGCAGTTGTAGATAATATTTGTTTTGTTTCTGTATATATTCCTCGTCCATCTGTTGTAATTTTTAATGAAATTGTAAATATTTTTTCAATTCTTCCTAAACCATTTGTAGTTTTAGGTGATTTCAATTCCCAGCATGAAGTCTGGGGAAGTTCGTCAACAAATAACTATGGTAGCACCTTACTTGACATTCTAGATAGTCTCAATCTTTGTTTATTAAATACTGGGTCCCCAACTCGACGCACTTCTCCACATGAGGGTGCTAGTGCTCCTGATTTGTCAATTTGCTCTGACAAATTAGCTTCGCGTTTGACTTGGGAAGTTATGCTTTCCTCATTTGGTAGTGATCATTTTCCTATAGTTTTATCATTTCCTGACAGTCAAAAACATTATTCTAAGAGCGCTCCACGGTTGAAGTACAAACTGGGTGATGTGGATTGGCAAAAATTTAAAGAGCATTTAGATATTATTGTTTCTGATCTTCCAGAAATTAAATTTGGTGATGAACAGTTATGTGCCGACGCCTTATCTGAAGCCATGATAAAAACGGCTGATAAACTTTTTCCTCTAAAAAAGATACAAAACAAAATCCCATCTCCGCCATGGTGGGACAAAGATTGTACAGATGCAATAAAAAAAAGGAAACAGTGTGAACTTGCCTATCTTGAAAATTCTACCGAAGAAAATTTTAATAGTCTGAGCGCCTCAATTTCAGAAACAAAAAAATTATTTAAAAAAAAGAAATTTGAGAGCTGGAGATCATTCTGTCTGTCTATTTCTCCTAACGTTAAACCATCTATGGTATGGCAGAATATCAGAAGGTTTAGAACAGCGTTCTCAGATTCATCTACAGCATTTGTTCCACCTGAGCTGGTAAATAGTTTTTTAGATAACTTAGCTCCCTCATCTGTCCCGGAAAATATTATTCCAAATTCTATTCCACTTTCAACACTAGATTCTCTTAGTGACCTTAATACTCCATTTAGTTTAGAAGAACTTAAAGGTGTTCTACGACACAGTAAAGACTCCGCTCCGGGTGCAGATGGTATTCCGTACTCTTTTCTATCAAATATGAGTGACACATCTCTTCTCTATTTTTTAAAACTAATTAATAACATTATGATATCCGGAAATATTCCGCTTTCATGGAAAGCCCAAGATATTATACCTATTCTCAAACCTAACAAAAGTCCATCGAGTAGCGCTTCTTACAGACCAATTGCTCTATCATCGGTTTTGCTAAAAATCACAGAACATTTAGTTAAAATAGGTTAGAGTGGTATTTAGAAAACAGGAAACTACTCAGTGATAGTCAATTTGGTTTTAGGCGTGGCAAAAGTACCATAGATAGTTTAAGCATCTTTGTCACTGATATTAGATTAGCATTTTCTTCGAATCAATCCATAATTTCTGCCTTTCTTGACATTAACTCTGCTTATGATAATGTTGTAATATCAAAATTAAAATATAAACTAGAGCAGTTAAATGTCCCCATTTTACTAACAAACTTCATTCTAAATATGTTATCTGAGAGATATATTAATCTTACACTTCAGGATTCTAGGTGTGAATCTAGAGTCGTTTGGAAAGGTCTTCCTCAAGGATCAGTTCTCAGCCCTCTGTTATATGACATTTACACTTACGATCTTGAGAGTTCTTTAAACAATAAAGTAAAAGTGCTACAATACGCTGATGATCTTCTTTTATATTGCCCTCATAGCTCTATTCAGACGGCTTGTAATACAATGACATCGGGTCTCAGCCTTTTAAAAAAATGGATGGATAACAATGACCTTGAGCTATCTACTTCTAAAAGTTCAGTTGTACTTTTTACCAGGATGCGCCTTCCTCCCCCTGTTTCTGTATATTATGATGATAATTTAATACCTGTGAAATCCTCGGTAAAATTTTTAGGAGTGGTTTTAGATAGTAAACTTACTGGTATTCCACACTGTGATTATATAACGGCAAGATGTGAGCAAAGGCTAAATATTTTAAGATGTTTATCGGGGGTCTGGTGGGGTGCCCACCCCTATTCATTAAAATTAATATATAACGCAATAGTTAGAAGTGTGCTTGACTATGGAACTTTTTTATTGGAACCTGGAAATTCAGCTGCTTTTAAAAAATTAGACAGAATTCAATCAAAAGCACTACGAATAGTGACCGGAGCTATGAGATCAAGCCCAATAAATGCTTTACAGGTTGAAACTGTAGATCCTCCTCTTTCACTTAGACGTCAGTATCTTGCTGACAAATTTCTATTCCGTTCATTTCAATTTTCTAATCATCCGTTACGTCAAAAATTGCAGTCTCTTCTAGATGAAATCAATTCTTCCCGTAATTGGTCTAATAAATCTCTTCCTTGTCTTATTGTTAGCTATAAAAAATTTATGGCTTTACAAGCTCCAATGGGGAAGGCAAGTGTCAAAGTGACAAGTGACAGTTTGGTCCCAAAACAACTGTCAAATCAAAGGAATTTTCTGAAAAAAAAAACGATTTATTGAAGTAAAATGACTAGATGTTATGTATTATGCTGTAAAAAAGATTATACCATAACTAAACAATCGAATACACTTTTCAAAATAATATCTACTTTTCTATTGCAGGTTAAGTACCAGTATTGCATCGCTCTATAAATCATGAAATGGTTCGTCTGGCGGAAGAATTATCACCTGGAACGAGTTTTGTGATAGTTGTGGTGTTAATAAATTAAATATATTGTGATATTTCTCGAATATAAATAGAAAAAAGGGGTTAAATTACTGACATAAAACATTATGATATTTTATCAAAATATAAAGTCAGAAGCAGCATTATATTCTTGTTATAGAAGAGGACAGGTAAAACATACCTAAACTCAAAAATTGAAACCTCAACTACAAGTAATTGTGGATTTATTACGGTAAAATCAAATGTATTACCACTCAATTAAATCACTTTTTTTCTCTTGTAGATGCACCGCGGCGTCTTAATTCTTCTTTAAGTATATGCACTTGCATTGACGAATAATTTGCCATATTTGTTTTGTACATAAACTCAATTTTTATAACAATAAATCTTGTTTCTTTTTTGTACAAGGCAGACGTAGGGACCAACTATCGCAGCGCCATCTACGATTAGCTTTGAGTTGCCATCCCCATTTACCAGTCATTATCATTTCCTCTTTTCAATCATTCATATGAATCATTAGTTTTTACTCCGGATGTTATCCTAAACCTCGGCATTAATAAAAATGATAATTTTGTAAAAGAATCATTTAACTTTACCAAAGGCTTGCGATGGGAAAATTGGCATCATATTTACACAGACGCGTCTAAGCACTCTTCTTTGGGAAATGTTGGAGTTGGGGTTTTTCACTCGCAATATAACATAGTACAGAAAATCAAGCTTCCTCCTGAATCATCAGTATTTACTGGTGAATGTTTTGGACTGTTCAAAGCCTTAGAGTATATTTGCATCATGAAGTTGGAAAAAGCAATAATATTTACAGACGCTCTAAGTGCATTGCAGGCTATTGAAAGAAATCCTTTTAAATGTAAACCAATACTTCCCATAGTTCTTTTTATTAGAGGTCTCTTGTATAAATGCTTCAAATTAGGTCTTCAAGTTTCTCTCGCTTGGATACCTGGCCATAGTAGTATCGCAGGAAATGTGAGAGCCGATCAACTGGCTAATGAGGCTGTAGACTGTGGTGATTTGTTCCCTTACATTAACTTTAGTCACGATTTGGCGAATTTGCCAATGAACTTTCTTTGGGATGCATGGAGCAAGTTGTGGGCGGACAGCAGCACTACTAAAGGAAAATATTATTCTCATATTCAAACTTGTATTCCCAAGAAACCATGGTTTTTTAAATTTAACTTTGGTAAGGTTGCTACTAGTTGTCTCATTCGAATGAGGTTGGGTCACAATTGCTCCAAAGTCCACCTTGCCCGATTGCAGATCGTTGCCAGTGACCTTTGCGAATGTGGTGATGTTGGCGATTTAAATCATATGTTTTTTTCCTGTCCTCTTCTTAGTCATGATTCTTTTATATCTAGTTTACTTTCCTATAACATTGCTTTTCCTACCTCCATCTCTGTTTTACTGGCTTCTAATGACTCAAAAGTATATATGTATCTATCATCATTTATCACTGACAATAATATACGCATATAATATTTACTTTTGTTAATGCTTTCCCTAATAATCCTATCCAATATCCATCCAAATTCCGTGTCCTAAATTAACCTTACATTTTCTACCAAGTTTCCTCGTTTTTTGTTAGTGGCATTGCGTAAATAGCGACTTGCCAAAAAAAAAAAAAAAAAAAAAAAGTTTTTCAGCGCTTCACATTTCCTCTTGAAATTATCTCCATCATGGTTCATTATAGAAAGGTATTTTTTACCCAATATTTTCTTTGTTTTTGTTTTTTTTTTTTAATTTCTCGTCGTCTTAATAGCAACAGGACTAGGATACGCCTTTCGCGGTCCAAATCAAATCAAAACTGTAATTTTTATCTTTGGATACACTTGCTGAACATAGGGTACGAGCCGGTACACGACGCCGTAGCGCGGCACGGCGCCGCGCCGCCCGCCGGCGACGGCGCCGCTCGCCGGCGGGCGGCACCGTGGTTCGGCACGGCGCCGCGCCGCTCGCCGGCGGGCGGCGCCGTAGCTCGGCACGGCGCCGCGCCGCCGCACGGCGCACGGCGCCGCGCCGGAGACATGGGGCCACGCCCTTAGGGCATTTAAATTGTAAGATGATTTTGGAGTTTCTGTAATACACCGCGGCGCCAGTGTGGTCATCATCAGTTAGCTTCGAAGCATCTGTATAAAATAATATTTTAAAACGTCGTCAGAAACAAAAAGATTAGTTCCGTTTCAATCCGTTCTGGCAAAGCTGTAACTAAAATGGGGATGGCAACTCAAAGCTAATCGTAGATGGCGCTGCGATAGTTGGTCCCCACGTCTACCTTGTACAAAAAAACAAACAAGATTATTTGTTATAAAAATTGAGTATAAATACAAAACAAATATGGAAAATTATTCGTCCATGCAAGTACTATATACTAAAAGAAGAATTAAGACGCCGCGGCGCATCTACAAGAGAAAAAAAGTGATTTAATTGAGTGGTTATACATTTGATTTTACCGTAATAAATCCACAATTACTTGTAGTTGAGGTTTCAATTTTTGAGTTTAGGTATGTTTTACCTGTCCTCTCCTTTATCAAGAATATAATGCTGCTTTTGACTTTCTATTTTGATAAAATATCATAATGTTTTAAGTCAGTAATTTTAACCTTTTTTTCTATTTAGATTCGAGAAATATCACAATATATTTAATTTCTTAACACCACAACTATTACAAAACTCGTTCCAGGTGATAATTCTTCGATTTTCGAGCGATGCAATACTGGTACATAACCTCCAAAAGAAAAGTAGATATTATTTTGAAAAGTGTATTCCATCATTTTTACAGCTTATTACACAACATCTAGTCATTTTACATCAATAAATGTTTTTTTTTTCAGAAAATTCCTTTGATTTTACAGTTCTTTGGGGACCAAACTGTCATTTTCACTTTGACACTTGCCTTCCCCATTGGTCCGGACCAAGTTCGATCGTCTGAATACACGTTATACTCTGTAGTCCGTAATATTGTGACAGTGACAGCTGACTGCTCGACAGGATAGAACTGTCAATGTCAGTCTTCACTTTAGCTTTTCGACTTTTCGTATGGTTTTCTTATAAGTTTATGGTGTTTTCGTTCGGCTTTCACCATCACAGAGTACTTTTGTTCTTCAGAAATCTGAATAGCCTTTACTTCTATATAGTGTAGGGGGTTTTTATTTAATTGAATAATAAGTGGTTACCGCCAATACCGCAAGTGTTTTTAACATCAAATTCATTACATAGTTCACAATATGAAAGTGGAAAAGCTGCAAATGTGTAGAATATGTTTAGACGAAAATGTTCGTATGTTTATGATTACCAATTTGGAACTGCAACTACTTTTTGAGAAGATTACTAGAATTCCAGTAAGTAAAAATGATCTTTTATATAACTTATTTTTATAAAGTAGATTTCAGCATGAGTACTTTGTTACTGTGAAAGCAAGATTTATCAAAAACTATTCTATAACATAATGGATGGTCAGTAGGTCATCTAAGGGATAGTTCTTCATAAAACAATTTCTTGAACAATACTCTTGTTGCAGTTTGTAACTGAAGACAGTAGACCGATGCTCGCTTGTGTCTTCTGCTACACTAGACTAAAGCAATGCTGTCAATTGCAAAGGAAATGTCTGGAAGCAGAGAAGCTGTTCACTCAGATGTTGAATGAGGATGATGAGGTGAGGTTTGAATTGTTGTAACAGTATTATGTGTGGCTCTCTTCAGTAATAGAGTTTCTGAACTTTTATTTGAATGTATCATGTAAGTTTTGTGTTGATAATAATGTAGGTGAAAACATTATTGATAAGAGTTAATGATAATATAATAATGTCATTGGACAATTTTTATCTGTAAGATTGGTTACAATAAGTTCTTCATCATCAACAGATTGACACCGGAAATATCAATTAATGTAAGGGACAAAATACGACTTTTCAGGAGAGCCAAAAAATATTTTTATTTTGTCTAAAACTTTTTACTGCCTAGTTAGTTTTATGGTGTTCGGAGCAAAGTTTCTTAGAATTTCCTCTTTCTTATTTTATACGAATGATTTAGGAATACCCCCAGTATTTTCAAATATAGCATGTCCTTTACATTAAAAAAAAATGTTTGGATAACCGTCACATTACTGAAATTTTATAGATAGATAATCCGTCAAGCAGAAAATAATCCTTAAGATGAAGCCTTTTGATCGGTATGATAAAACTGCAGCTTATTTTTTTTTCTCGTGTTGCTTGTTCGGTTCCTGGTTCAACCATGTATGTGTTTGGCTAGTTGCCAAAAAAAATGTAATTAGTCCGTCTTTTAGATTATTCAAAAATAAGGGACACGTATTTTTTATTTGTAAATTAGACCAAAAATGACAAAGATATAGCCTGTTTACGTTACGTGTGACGTCACGATGCGTGGCATTTTTCGCGCAGGGTGACGTCACAGGTAACTTAAATAGGCTATTATGTTTGTTACTTTTTGTTTAATCGAAAAAAGAAAAAATACGTGTCCAAAATTTTTTTTTAATCTAAAATACGGACTAAATAGAATGTAATTATTTTGACCCTGGAAACTACTCTATTATTTAAAAAATTATGAATGCAGTTTAAATTGTTTAAAAATTAAATAATGTCTTCTTTCAGTAAAATGTTCTATCTACAATATTTTAGGTACTTTCCCCCCATGTACGCCCTGTATATGGTGATTTCTCATGTAGCTGTCAAAAGTAAAGTAAAAGTTTAGACATGTTGTAGTGACTATGATCATGACATGACTGAACATCTTTTAAAACTGTTTACAGACAAAATCAAGAATAAACCAAGATGAGAGGAAGTTTTTCAATGGGTTTATTATTACTCCAACAGTGCATGTCACCTGTGTACTTGATGAATGTCAATCAGAAAACGATAATATCAAAGAAGCATTGCAAGATGATTGTGAACAAGACAATAAGAGTACTGAACCCGAGGAGGAACATCATGATATCATAGTAGAATTACAAGATGATTGTGAACAAGACAATGAGAGTACTGAACCCGAGCAGGAACATCGTGATATCATAAAAGAATTACTAGTTGATTGGGAGGAAGAGAATGAGAGTATTGAACCAGAGCAGGAACATCATGATATCAAAAAAGAATTACGAGATGATTGTGAACAAGACATTGAGAGTACTGAACCTGAGGAGGAATATCATGATATCAAAGAAGAATTACAAGATGATTGTAAACAAGACAATGAGAGTACTGAACCCGAGGAAGAATATCATGATATTAAAGAAGAATTACAAGATGATTGTGATCAAGATAATGAGAATACTGAATCCGAGGAGGAAAATCATGATATAAAAAAAGAATTAATAGTTGATTGGGAGGAAGAGAATGAGAGTATTGAACCAGAGCAGGAACTTAAAAGTGGTATGTTTCTTGTATTCAATCATTTTATTGAAGTTACTTTATTTACCCAAAAGTCAACTTAGATATAAAATATCTGCCACTGAGAATTGAAGCCAAAAACACGGAAGAAAAACCGGCCAAGTGCGTGTCGGGCCACGCACAGTGTAGGGTTCCGTAGTTGCCCATCAAAATACTTATGCGAACTATCTAAACTGATTCGCTGAATTTAATTTTGAAAAGAAGAATTTTCAAAATCGGTCCTGGAGTCTTTGAGAAATCAGGGAAAATACATAAGAAAAAAGATTACGACGAATTTAGAACCTCCTCCTTTTTTTGAAGTTAGTTAAAAACAGGGACTGAAAGCGGTTACGGTTAAAGGTTAAGATACCTCAAAAATATAAAGGTACCGATTCAAAATAGAGGTTGAGCTATACCGGTACCCATATAAATAAAGGTTGGGATAAATTGTTATTTAACCTTTATACGATTTCGGTACCGAAAAACATGCGAGACGGCACGGCGCGGGTACAAGGGCGGGGGTATCTAACGCGTTGAAACTTGACCTTGTGTTTGCTTGCTGTACAATTCTTATTTTAATACATGCGTGCGAGCGAGATAGCGCGGGGCAGGACTTCGCACGACGGTAGTGTGTAACGCATTAGTGATGTGTTTAAACACTGTGTCGCAGCGACATCAACATCCACGCGCCGCGCGCGCATTCATACAACTAACGTGTGTTATGGTCGACGCGTGATATTTATAGTTCGCGCACATACAGCCGCTCGTATGTAACTGCTACGAGTGGGTAACATATAATATTATTGTAGGGTGCCTACCCTACATACTTCATGTAAATACTAAAAGGATTGTATATAAGGACCAGCACCAAAAAATATATTCATTCGATCCGAATACTGTTTCATTTACACATCTCCTGACGACTGGTAAATTGGTGACCCCGACGTGATGCCACCGAACGACGAAGTAGCAACCATCTCCATCAAGTCACGCATACCGACGTTTTGGCGAGATAAACCACTTCTTTGGTTTGCACAGTTTGAAACGGTAGTTAACCCGCAGAAGCCTGGCGATGAAGCGAAGTTCAGCCTCCTCGTCGCTCACCTCGAGAAGACGGACATCGAGCAAATAAGCGACATTATTATGAGCAAGACACAAGCAGGCCGCTACGAAGAGACTAAGAAGAGACTTTTGTCCGTTTATGAAGAGTCCGAGACGAAGCAACTGGAAAAATTGCTCACCGAGATGGAGTTGGGAGACCTGAAGCCGTCCCAGCTGTTGCGTAGCATGAGAGAGCCAGCACGCAATAAGATGCCTGATACCACCTTGCAGATACTATGGATGAGACACCTGCCTGCCTCCACACGTGCCGTATTATCGGTCAACGAGAATGCCTCACTCGACGTGCTCGCCGCCATGGCCGACAAGATGCACGAGCAAACACGAGAAGTCAATTCAGTTTGTACATGCAAAAAGACGTCAACAGCTACGCCACGGCAGGGAAGCGATCACTCGCAGCCAGAGCCAGACCTCAGAGAAGCCGTCATGGAGCTCACGCGGGAAATCGCAGCGATGAAAATGGATAGATCAAGACAAAGAAGATCATCATTTCGCTCAAGATCACGATCACAATCCCGAGGCCGAGTGAACCCATACCAGCAGACGTCAGGCGATATTTGTTTTTACCACACCCGCTACGGTAAAAAAGCACGCAACTGCCGATCACCGTGCAAGTTCAACCATCAGGAAAACTAATCTCAACCTTGGCTACGACGGGACCCGAGGTTAACGAAATATCACCCTACCGTCTACACGTTTGCGATAATCAACATCACTTAAGATTCCTGGTGGACACCGGAGCCAATGTGTCAGTCATTCCCAATACGAAAAGAATGAAGAGGGTGGAAGATATATTATACGCAGCGAACGGCACCCCAATACACACATACGGCGAGAAGAAGCTGGAACTCAACCTTGGCCTACGTCGCCCATTATCATGGCAGTTTATCGTTGCCGATGTAAAACGACCAATATTGGGCGCCGATTTTTTGCGACATCACGACCTTCTCGTCGACCTACGCGCCAGGAAACTCGTCGACAAGAAAACCGGACTTGCAATCGGCGGTTGCATTGCAAACAGTACCACTACCCCCACCGTGCTCACTATCAACCTCACCGACCCGTACCACAACCTACTTCAGCAGTACGCCGAGATAACTTCCTCGAACTTCAGCAACATGAAGAACAGCGAAGTTGAACATCATATCGTCACCCACGGGCCACCCGTGTACAATAAGGCACGACCACTACCGCCACACAAATATAAAGCGGCAAAGAAGGAGTTCCAAGCTATGCTTGAACAAGGAATATGCCGTCCATCAAAGTCACCTTGGGCAAGTCCACTCCACCTCGTAGAGAAGAAAACTGGCGAATACAGACCATGCGGAGATTACCGAAGACTCAACGCCGTAACTAAACCGGATCGGTACCCAATACCACGACTTCGTGACTTCACGTACCACCTCGAAGGAATGAAAATCTTCTCGAAGATTGATTTAAGAAAGGCATACAATCAACTGAGAATACGCGAAGAAGACATCGAGAAGACGGCGGTCATAACGCCGTTCGGGCTTTTTGAATTTCCACGAATGTGTTTCGGTCTATGCAACGCTGGACAGACCTTCCAACGGCACATCAACAATGTACTCGGCAACATGGATAACGTTTTTCCATTCGTTGACGACATTCTCGTCGCATCACCAGACCAAGAAACCCACAGAAGACACCTGGAAGATCTTTTCAAAAGACTTAAAGAACATGGTCTAAGAATAAACGTGTCGAAATGCGTTTTCGGGCACAAACAACTAGAATTTCTTGGGTACTTATTAACAGAAACAGGTATTCAACCCACGGAAGATCGTGTGAAGACAATATCCGAGTATCCTGAACCCACCACCATTCAGGACTTACGACGGTTCCTTGGCATATTAAACTTTTACAAAGAAAATATACCGCACGCCGCACACGCTCAAGAAAAGCTATACAAACATCTACGAACATGCAAGAAAAACGACAAGACCAAGTTGAACTTCAACAGTGAAGATAAACAAGCTTTTCAATATTGTAGAAACAGCATCAAAAACGCCGTCACTCTGTCGCACCCTTCAGTTCACGCTCCATTATCACTGATGTGTGACGCATCAAACACCTGCGTCGGAGCCGCGCTGCAGCAACGAGTAGGAAACAGCTGGCGACCACTCGGTTTTTACTCAAAGAAACTAACAGAAGCGCAAACGAAATACAGCACGTTCGACCGAGAACTACTGGCGATCTACCTGGCAATACGACACTTTCGGCGCATGTTCGAGGGTAGAGAAATAACTGTTTACACGGACCACAAGCCGCTAACACACGCACTACTGCGGCTAAACAGCAAAACGGAAACATCAATGCGCACGAGGTACCTGCACTATATCAGTCAGTTCACAATGAATATATGCCATATCGATGGAAAGGACAACGTTGTGGCCGATGCATTATCAAGAATCGAAGCAATATCAACACCATCGCCAATTGACTACGACGAGCTGGCTCACTTACAACGCGGCGACAAGCAGCTGAGTGACGTCACGAAAAACAATTCGCTCCGATTCGAGCGGATTCGCCCACTAAACGCAAGCCAAACAATTTTGTGCGAAACGTCAACTGGTCACGTTCGACCTTACTTGCCACCAGAGCTACGAAGAAAAGTATTCGACGCCATACACGAGCTAAGCCACCCCGGCACCCGAGCAACCAGGAAGATGATTTCACAACGTTTCTTCTGGCCGAGCATGAACAAGGACGTCGGTATGTGGACCAAATGTTGCATAACTTGCCAACGGACAAAAGTGCAGCGACACACAGTATCGCCGCTAGAACAGTACCCACCAGCAGATCGACTGACTCATATCAATATTGATATCATCGGGCCCCTACCCCTGTCAGAGGGAAAACGGTACTGTGTTACCATCATTGACCGAGCAACAAAATGGCCAGAAGCAATACCAGTCAGCAACATAGAAGCCAACACTATCGCTACGGCTATCTACGAAGGGTGGATAGTACGATTTGGGTGCCCCGAGCGGATCACAAGCGATCAAGGACGGCAGTTCGAATCACAACTATTCAAAACACTAATGAATAGAATGGGCATCGAAAAAACACGAACCACTGCTTACCACCCACAGGCGAACGGAATAGTCGAAAGATGGCATCGATCATTTAAAACTGCATTGACGGCACGATTACATAATTCAAGCTGGACTCAAGAATTGCCGACTGTAATGCTGGGACTCCGTGCCGCAATTAAAGAAAACACCGATGTGTCATCAGCAGAAGCACTATACGGTAAAACGCTACGGCTACCCGGCGAAATGTGTGGAGAAGCGTCGATATATGCGAACACAAATACACACTTTAGTGACGTCATTACCGACGCAATGAAGAAGATGCAAGCTGTACGTCGAAACACCGATCGCCGCGCAACGTTTATACACGATGACCTGCATGTATGTACGCATGTATTCATACGTACCGATGCCTACCGCCGTCCACTAACACCAACCTACGAAGGCCCGTATCGCGTCTTGAAGAGACAAACAAAGGTTTACACGGTGAAAATCAACGATCGTCAAGTAAACATCAGTATAGATCGACTGAAGCCTGCATTCATGCATAACACCGAAGAAGCAGCAGGTTGCTCAGGCGAAAAATCGTCTGAATACGTCACACGATCCGGCCGCACCTCAAAACCCACCGTACGGTTCGCCCTGTGAAGCATACGTCCGGCCGACACGGAGGACAGCCGCGCACTAAACTTGAGCAAAACTCAAAAGTGAAAGGTCCACAGCGGCAGCGCGAACACTGCGCCTACGCATCTCCATGCCCTGTCGTCACCTCAGCCCTACGTGCCCGCTGCGAGACATCAGTTTGCACTACATGTACGTGCTCGTCGATACCGCATGCGACACCACTTTGTACCACAAGCATTATTCGGGCGCTTCGCTGGGGAGGAGCTATGTCGCAGCGACATCAACATCCACGCGCCGCGCGCGCATTCATACAACTAACGTGTGTTATGGTCGACGCGTGATATTTATAGTTCGCGCACATACAGCCGCTCGTATGTAACTGCTACGAGTGGGTAACATATAATATTATTGTAGGGTGCCTACCCTACATACTTCATGTAAATACTAAAAGGATTGTATATAAGGACCAGCACCAAAAAATATATTCATTCGATCCGAATACTGTTTCATTTACACATCTCCTGACGACTGGTAAAACTGTATACAAATTCTTTTTTCTCTTTCCCTGTATTTGTTTTGCTACCGACTGTGTGCCGGGTACGTGTTGATAGGTCGTCAACGTAATAAGTACTTAATATAAATAAACAAAATGGGAAGAAAGCGTAGAAACGCAGTTTACGCATTTTTTTCATTTTCGAAGGAAAATAATGCCTCTACTTGCCTAGTGGTTGGATGTTCAGCTGTTATAAAAGTAAGTAGGTAGGTACCTACATACCGGCTTTCTTGGTTTACCTACCTATTGTCAAATTATTATGGACTATGGTTAAACATTTATGTACAGCTTGGCCAGAACGGATTGAAACGGAACTAAATTTTTTATTTCTGACAGCGTTTTAAAATCTTTGATATTTGATGTAAACAAAGACCGCAGGTTTGTTAGATTTATTATTGTGCCATAAAACTAACGTAATAAGTGAAAAATTAAAAAAAACATTCAAAGTGCTGGTAGCGCGAAGACAGTGGCGACTTCCGGTTTTCTACATTTTTATGTCAAGCTGTAGGCTGTGTAGAAAATGGAGTATGTACAGCTTGACATAAACATGTAGAAAACCGGAAGTCGCCACTGTCTTCGCGCTACCAGCACTTTGAATGTTTTTTTTTTTTTTTTTCACTTATTACGTTAGTTCTTTGGCACAATAATAAATCTAACAAACCTGCGGTCTTTGTTTACATCAAATATCAAAGATTTTAAAACGCTGTCAGAAATAAAAATTTTAGTTCCGTTTCAATCCGTTCTGGCCAAGCTGTAGGTACTACAGGCAACTGCACATAGATTCTTTAAGGTGCGTACAGACCATGTAACAATGTTATATAGGGGAAACTGAGGACACATTGATCCTTACGGGAGACTAGATACACTGGATTTACAGAGCTTCTGTGAATACTATTTAAATTAAGAGAGGCCACATTTGTAGCCTATGGTACGTCCTAACTTTCTAAAATTGGTATCCGTGTCTTTGGTAGTTGAGCAGATGGCGGATGATTTTGTGTTTCGTGTTGTAAGAAAATATTTTTCGTAAGTTTTTATTTGGATTAAATAGTTTGTTAGTAAACTTATTTTGGATAATTATCAATTTTAGACTAGTCATTATAATTATAGGTGTTTAAGCGATGGTCGATTTTTTTACAATGTTTTTTTAAAACCTCGACATAGCCAGGGTACACATGGTACATTTCCTTATGGGAGATATAATATAATATGTTATTATGATGAATTATGATAAAATGAAAATGCTACGTTTAAAAATATACACATTCCTAACTTTCGCCAGTCACAAATTTCACAGATTTTGTGACAACAGGAACATTACGTGATATTTGCTGAAAACATACGTATATGTGTTTTATTATAACAGTGGATATGTTTTTATTGTTTCTAGTTCACCTACTTTTTTTTTTTAGCGTGGTAAAATCATCAAATGAGTCCTCCCACCCCGGGCAGGGCGGGAGGGACTGTCAGACTTGTACTGACCAAAATCCACGGTGTCCTTCAATAGCCCTTTAAGTTCCGGGGTCACGGTGAGGAAATAAAACCCCGGGACCCCGGCAGGCTTTGGCCCTCTGAGAGGGGGCCCCATCATTATGCTGAATTGCTGACGCTCTTTGAGGCGCGCGTGGGACACAACGCGCCGTCGACCCGGGCATGGTCCATGGTCGGGCAGCGAGTTGCCCTTTACTCGCTGCCCGCATGCCCGCGCCTACGGTGGCCGGAGATCGTCTGCCGACGTCCGACGCCGCGGGCGTCTAACACTGCGGTTGGAGCGGAGGGCGGACGCTGTCCTCTCCCTCTCGCGGCCCGCCTCCTCCTTCACGAGCATTACTGCTTCGCAGAAGGAGGAGACCGCTTCCCACTCCGTCTCGCCCCGCAGCATGGCCGCAACCAATGCCGGGCGGGAGAGGTTCGCCTATCGCCGCCGTGAGGACACGTCGGTGCTCTGCCCAAGCGGGGCAGTCTTGCACCGTATGCTCTACTGTGTCCTCCGGGCGATCTTCGCAGTGGTTACACCCGGGCGTTTCTTCCCTCCCTATCCGACACAGGTACCTCCCGAAACTTCCGTGTCCGGTGAGGACCTGCGTCATCCGATAGGTCAGGACGCCGTGACGTCTCTCCAGCCACTCCTCAAAGAGGGGTCTTACCGCCGCGATTGCGGCGAGCCCGAACCTCGGTTGCGACAGTCGTTGTCTCCAAACTGCCCTGAGATCGCGCCGGACCTCTTCCCACCGCGCCTCGACTTGTCGGGGCAGCGGGAATTCTCCCCGGCGCTGCGCCTCGACGCGCCACTCATAGACGCGCTGGAGGGCAGTCGCCTCCAGATCCCAGGGCAGCAATCCGGCTAGGAGGTTGGCCGATTCGCCGGCGATCGTGCGGTATTCTCGGATCATCCGGATAGCCATGACCCTATGGCATGCAACCAGCTTCGCTGGTAGCGTCCGAATGCTCAGGGCCCACACTGGGGCCCCGTAGAGGGCCATGGACCACACGACACCGGCGTACAGCTTCCGGCAGGAGGCGTTTGGCCCGCTGAGATTGAAGCAGCCGCCCTCAGGCGACTGCTGCCCGGTTCAGTTTTGGGGCCAAACGCAGGAAGTGCTCCCTGAAGTTCCATCGGCTGTCGAGGACGAGTCCCAGGTACTTCATCGTCGACTCGACGCCGATGCGAACCCCTCCCACCGTTATGTGGGACTCGGTCCGTGGCGCGTTCAGACGACCATGAAAAGACATGGCCTCTGTATGCGCCACCTCGAGTCCCAACTGCCGGATCCTCGCAACGACTGTCGCAACCGCTTGCGTCGCCAGGTCGGCCGTCGCCTGGTGCGACTCTCCCTCTGCCAGGACGAGCGTGTCATCGGCGTAACATATTACGCCGACGCCGTCAGGGAGGTCGCCGCGTAGCACATAGTCGTAACCGATGTTCCACAGGTGCGGCCCCAAGACCGAACCCTGTGGAACACCGCACGACATCTCTCGCCGGTTCCATTCTCCCCGCAGACCGGGGTAGATGACGGCTCTGTCCGTCAGGTAATCCTCGACTATGCGACGGAGGTAGGTCGGCACCCGGTGATACCGGAGTGCCTCCCTGATGCAACTCCAGGGCAGGGTGTTAAAGGCGTTGGTGATGTCCAAAGACACCGTCAAGACGACCCTGCCCCGGGCCACTGCATCCCCCGTCGTGAGAGCTCTCAAGCGCATGATGGCATCCACCGTCGAGCGCCCGCTGCGGAAGCCAAACTGGCTCTCCGCAAGGTCCGGACCCAACCGATTCAGGTGCCCGACGAGGCGGTCTGCAATGACTCTCTCAAAGAGCTTGCCCACCTCGTCGAGCAGCACGATAGGCCGAAATGCGGACGGAGAGTCCGCAGGGCGCCCGGGCTTCTGGATCAGGACCAGCTTGCCCGTCTTCCAGCGAAGCGGAAACTGGCCCCTCTCCAGGCACGCCCTGAAGAGCCCCCCCAGTCGAGGCCCATGAGTCCCGGAGGCCAGGACCCAGGCTTTTCCTGGCAGGCCGTCGGGTCCTGGGGCGGTATTTTTGGCCTTTAGCCGTAGTACCGCCACTCTCAGGTCTACCTCGGTCACCTCTGGAGCGTCGTAGACGTCGTCGTCGCTGTAGTCCGCGTTTACGTCAGCTTCACCGTCAGGTTCCGTCGGTGGCGGAGCCATGGGTGGAGGAGTATGCTCCCCTCGCGATGGGGACAGGGCGCTCACCACTTCCTCCAGGAACTGAGGCCGGAGACTCTGCGTCAACGGGGGAGCCCAGGGGCGGAGCTTCTCTCTCGCCCACTTGTAGGGTCGACCCCATGGGTCCCCCGTCCAGAGACTCCAGCATCTCCTTGCGGGTCAATTCCTTGGCCCGCCAGATCTCGTCGCGGAGGACGGTCTTCGCTGCCCTGTAGCCCTCACGCAGCTCCGCCTCTACAGTCGCCGCATCCGGAGGTCGGGTGCGGCGCCTGCGGAACCTGGTGTACCGGCGTCGCGCGGCAACGCACGCCTCGCGCAGCGCTGCCAGCTCGCTCGACCACCAGTACAGCTGACGCCGGGCGCGTCCTTGCCGGACCCGGGGCATGGCCACGTCGCAGATTTCCGACCTCCTGGAACCACTCCGCCTCGTCGTTAACGTCGGCAGGCCTGTCCGGTGGTGACACCCAGGCCTGCACGATCGAGGCTTCCAGGAATAGCTTTCGGTACAACTGCTTCAGCGCCCATCGCGGACCACTTGGGTTCCGTCCACTTGGGACCGGCGCGTCTGAGGTCTGGGCGGAGACGTCAAACCGGATATAGCGGTGATCGGAATAGGTCTCCACCTCTACCACAACGCGCCATCCGGTGACGCGCGGCGACAGGTCTGAGGTGGCGAACGTAACGTCCACCACCGACTCACCCGCCTACCGCACGCACATGGGGACAGAACCCCGGTTCTCGATGACTAGGCCTTGCGCCAGGGCCCAGTGCTCCAGCCTTCTGCCCCGCACAACGACCGTAAACCGGGAACCCCAAGCTACACTCTTGGCGTTGAAGTCCCCCAGGACGAGCGCGGGGAGAGAACCGAAGGCGACGACGACGTCTCCCAGCTCCAATAGGGAGTCCTGGAACTCGGCGAGAGTTTGGCTCGGGGAGAAATATACGCCTATCACGGCGATCTCCCTGATCCGTGCTGCGACGATCCCGCGCCCTCTCTTGACGCGATCGAGGGGCGGGGTACCGGCGGCGGCCGACGAGACGAGGGTCACCGAGCCGTCCAAGTCCGTCACCCAGTCATTTCTGGGCACGACAAAGTACGGCTCGGCGACCATGGCGACGTTGACCAACCACTGCGCCATGCTCTGGAGCAAGAGATCCTGAGCAGCGGCGCAGTGGTTGATGTTCGCCTGGAGGAAGCGCAATGGGGCCATTAATTGGAATCCATTGCAGCCTCCTCCAGGGCCCCTCGCGGGGGTACGGCCACGGCGGCGGCGGCGGCGGCGGCAGCGGAAGCGGTGGCGGCGGTGGCGGCGGGAGTGGCTGTGACGGCGGCGGCAGAGGGCCTACCTCTGCCCCTGGCCTTGGTGGGTGAGGCGCAGGACCTGCCCATAGCCCGGTGATCGGCCGGCTTGCCAGCCGCCTCACATGCGAAGCAGTGAGGCGGGGCAGAGCACGAGCCGGCCTTGTGACCGGACTGGCCGCAGCGGAAGCACCTGTCGCTGCGGTCTACCTCCGAGGTGCAATTGCATGCCGCGTGGTTGCCCACTTGGCAGCGGAAGCACCTCAGGGGTCTGGGCTCCAGGACCTTCACCTGGGCAGACACCCAACCAACCAGGAGCCTTCGGCCCTCCTGCAGCTTTTTGGCCGCCGACACGGGGCAGCTAACCGTGACGGTCTGCAACCCCACGAAGCCAGGACGGAGGGCGCCCACCCTCACCTGATCGGTAGGGCACCCCCCAGTCCTGGCAACGGCAGCCACCGCTGGGGATCAAGTGTCCCCAGTCTCCCCTAACATTGTTATATAACACGTCCACGCCATCTAACATTGTTATATAACATTGCAACATAAAACAATACCGTACACATTAGTGTAACAATGTTATATAACATTGTTATATAACAATTGTCGTTTGTCGTTCTTCAGTGCTATTCACGATGTTATATAACATTCTGTGTCCACATCATCTGAAACATGTTATATAATAATGTTATATAACATTTTATGTTATACAGGCTGTTTTTTTGCATTTACGTCAAACTTCAGGTGGTTGTCACAAAAGTCATAAATAATCAATTGAAAGAACAGTACCGGGCAAAACTAATAAGGGCTGCTTTTTTTTTGTTGTTGAAATTTTACCGTATTTCAGAATTAAACCCTTAATTCAATACAAATGAAAGAGAATCACCCGACCGCAGTTTACGCGCGTACGCACACATCGATGATTAGATGTGCGTGAATTCAATGACGCGCGAGTACCTATCGTGCGCCGAGAAGTGACCTTGGCGACCCTTAGCAATAATTTTACGTAATTTTATTTCGAAAATCACCCACATTATTGTCATTTCGTTTGATATTAACTTATTCGAAGCATCAGCATAATACGAAATCTTAATAATGACAGTAATACTAGACCGCCATAAAAAGTTCACTGACCTGCTATCAGATGAATAATAAAATTTAAGTTTTGCTTGATTGCTATCGTTCACCCTAAACTTTTCGTAGTGATTTTGTTTTTATTTGTGGATAAAATTGGTTGATTTGAAGTTTTCCTCGGGCTTAGACCGTCAATAATACCTACCCCGATCTCCGTAGTATAAAAAATGTTTTTTAAAGATTTGCTAGTTAAATGTAAGTAAGTGGTGATACTTTCGACTTTTAGGTATTATTGGCGTAGTTGAAAATTTGAAATCAACTTATTTACACAAATAAAAGCGATTAGTTAACAACGTATTTACAAAATGTACAAATAAATTACCTACCTACTTAGGTTACCCGGAGGTACTTATTGTTAAATGTTGCCACCATCACACTCTTGGCACAATTTTCCTTCAGCTTACGTAAAACTAACACATTCGTTTTTAGTGTCGAAAGCACTAATGATCCTGGCACGTGATTCTGTTACACTTGTCACACCACAGGGTCTCGGCGACCCGATCCAATGTTCACCAAACTTTTCGACCATAGTGAACGGGAACTGTCTCCACTGATGGCATACAGGCGAACCATCTTCTCCAACTCGACATTAGAGTAATTGTCCGTCGTCTTGTACTTTGTATCGAATGCCGTCTCAACAATGCACCTACCTAGAAGCGGAATTTGCAAAACGCATGCACTGCTGTGACATCAAACACATGACTGTCGGTTCGGGTGCCGACCGCCTGCGAACCACGGCGCGGGGCGCGGGGCGCGGGGTGACGGGCGCGGGGCGCGTGGGCGCGGTGCAGCGCCCTTGCTTTGGATTGGTTGCGGTGCGATGATTGCCTACGAATTTGTTGAATGACCGTTGCGTATGCGTTGTGTACATGAATGTTTGCGTTTGTTTGTGTGTGAAAGCGCGATAGGGCTAGTATCAGACGCGCCGCTTTTAAATACGGCTGGTTCACACTTACGGATTTCAGTAAAAAGGAAAAATAAAAGAAAAAAATACCTACCTATTTTATTGCTGTTTTGGGTCGAGAATCATTAGTATAATGACGTCCTTGAATTTGTCTAGGATGCGGATCAACACCCTGTATAGTCTGTACGCACCTTAAGTGGTCACTTGCAAAACGCACGTGCGGTCTAAGCAGCGGGCAAGCTACTTAGACCCCGCTGACGCGCGCGACAATATCAAACACGTGAGATATCTGTGTGTGTTCAAGTCAAACAAGCGGGAAGTGCGCGATTTACTCTCGACGTCAGGTAGGAAAGTTTAATCTGTATGAACTTGTCGCTCGCACAAACGCCTGGCGGCTAAAGAGACACACACAAACACCTCACGCCTTTGATACTGCCGCTAGCGCGCCGCGCACGTCAGACGTTAGCTTGCCCGTTACCGTGCGTTTCGTACGTGAACACTTGGATATTACGCCATAATTATGTTTGTTAATTCGTGACCGCGCCCATCATTGCGCTCGCGAGCCCGGGAGTAATAAAAGACGCATAGAAGTAATTACGTTCCTACCAATAAATACAAAACACGAAACGAGCAAGTTTAAACAATTTTCGAATTAAGAAATGATAGTAACCGTAAAACAATAATTATAAAAAAACTATAGCAAAGGACATACGTTAGATCGATCCTAAGTAAATGCGTATGTATTTACCTACAAAGTACGCGCCTGCCGCCGCCGCCGCGCCGCCGCCCGCGCCCCGCGCCGTTAGGCAGATAGCCCACGTAAGTACATTGAGTGATTCAACAATCGCGAACGACAGAGACAGATAGAGTGGTGAGGCGGTATGTCAAAGAAAACCCTTATTTAAAAAGGTTAAGGTAACGGTACTGATATTCAGTGGCGGCCTTAGGGGGGGGCGAACCGGGCAACCGCCCGGGGCCTCGCGCTTGCAGGGGGCCTCGCGTAACAAACCAAGCAAAAGAAAAAACTAGTAATTTTTAATTTAAAACTTTTGATTTTGATTAATTAATTAATTTAATTAAGGTTATAACATAACGGCAAAATTAAATAAGATTTTAGTTTTAGAAAAAATCAAACCACCTATTTTTTTATTTATCATCTCAGAGTTGGTTAATTTTGTAAATCTTTTATTTAGTACAATTTTGTCGCCTGAACGTACGGCTAGTTTAGGTTAAATCCGGTAATTCAGACTTGTTTATGATGTTGGCCCAATCAGTGACGTAGCGAGACCGAATCTTGGAGGGGGCAAGACGCATCTGCGAGGCCCTTTTCTTTGATGGAGGATGAAAAATATCGCGCAGATTTGTGAATTTTTGCGCGTGCGAGGCCTCCTTTTTTTGATGACTTGATGATAAGATCGCTTTGCGAGGCCTCTTTGCCTCTTTCTGTTCACAGTTAGAAATAAAAAGTAACCATGTTAACCATGTAATATGCCACTACGGGGCCTCGCGCAAGAAGCGGAATTGCTAGACCTAAATACGATCGTCGGCGCCATTAGCTTTGGCTCTATCAGTTCTCAGTTATAAATAGTAGTAGATGTTAAATTATACTGCTTTACTGAGTGGTAACAAAGTTGAGATAGCCGTTGTCAATTTAATTTTATTTTATTAAATCTCTAAGCGCGAGGCCCCGTCATGTGCGAGGCTAGCTAGGGTCCGCTAAGCCCCCGCCTAGCTAAGCCACTGGGCACAATGAATAATCAAAGTTTGAGACCTCAAACACCGAACGCTACTTTGTAAAAAAAATTAAAAGAAAAACCTATAAAAAATATAGGTTTTTTTAATATTATTATTTTTTTTTAGAAAATTTTGCGTTTATGACCGTAAAGGACTAGTTGTTGATAATAACTTCTCAGAACGGTTTCATAGATGCCTTTTGCTACAATATGAGAACCGATTTATATCTGTAGACCCAGTAGTTTCAGAGTTGAGCTTTTCAATTTTTTTTTCGAACTTTGCAATTTCTTGCAATATTTAAGACACCACTTGAGTAACTCTGGCGGTATCTCGAATCAAAAACAAGTGTGGAAGAAGCAAAGCATCAGAGTTGCGATGTCTTAGAACTTTGCGACTTTTTTCGAAAAAATGTAAAATGTTGGGAGGGTTTATCTCGGAGACTATTAGATCTACTGACGTAACTATATTCACTCTTCATCTTCATCAGCCCACTGCTGGGGCACAGGCTTCCTTTCTGTAAGAGGGGTTCATAATCCACCACGTGGGCCCCGTGCGGGTTGGTGATGTCACATTGTCTTAAAATTTTTGGTTTGAAGACATGCCGGTTTCCTGACGATGTTTTCCTTCATCGTTTTAAGACAATGGTGATAAAATAAATACACAAAGTAATCTGGACTGGGTTCGAATCCGCGACAGGCTACAACTCTTAAGTTGGGTCGATTAATCGCCATCACCGCGAAACCGCTTGAGGCAAACACACCCGCAGTTTGAAAATGGATTTCAAGGTAGCAGTGCGTGATGTTGCTCTGATAATAAGAAATAGAAAAAAAATCGTCAACGCAAATTTCGAAAATATTGGATCCATCCACTTACTGGGCGTAGATCTGAGAAAGGTTTATTTCATAAGAATTATCAAAACTTAAGAGACCATCCTAATAAATTCGTATTCTGGTTCGTTTAAAACAAACTCCGACTCGGTGGAAGACATGGTTAAAGGATCCATCCACTTACTGGGCGTAGATCTGAGAAAGGTTTATTTCATAAGAATTATCAAAACTTAAGAGACCATCCTAATAAATTCGTATTCTGGTTCGTTTAAAACAAACTCCGACTCGGTGGAAGACATGGTTAAAATTGTGCGCCAGCGCTCTGCTCTGCAAGACGGTCTACCGAAAAACAGCCCGCGGTTAACGCCAGTGCGTACACGTCAACTAAGTTCTATTGATTACAGTTTTGCCGCGGCTTTTACCCGCGAGCATTTTATAGTAAATCACGGTTTTAAAATCAGTCGCGGGAAAAAACCACGGTGCGGCCGCTTGTATTAGTTTTCTAGGGGTACAAATTCACGCCATTAAAAACCACAGCGGTTTAACCGTAGTGCGGCCTAGGCCTAAACCCCTTCAAAGTTCTTTTCGAAAAAAGTTATAAAGTTGGAAAACATTCCAACTGAAGACATGATATCAGATGCCTCTTCCACATTTGTTGTAAAAAAAACGTTGATTTGGAATACGTTTGAAAAGCGCTAACTCGGAAGCTTTTGGGTCTACAGAAACCATTTTAGTCTCTTAATGTAGTAAATTTATTCTACTTTCAAAACGTCGTGCTTAAGTTTCATCAAAGTAGTAAACTAGTTCTTTATGGTAATAATCGTCAAAAAGGCAAACAAAGTCTGCAAAAATCAGAACTACTCCATTTTACGCAAACACGGATGTTCAAAGTTCCTGTATGAACTGTAGAATGTTTTAAAACTCAAATTACATTTATTTAATTGTATAACTTTAGCATTTGTCCTCAAACATGACAACCAAACCTTCTTTCGCATCACATACTTTTTATAAAGGGCAAGGGGCCTCGCAAAGACTTGCCGCCCGGGGCCTCGCAATGGTTAAGGCCGCCTCTGCTGATATTATTATAAAGGTTATGGTACTTCTACCGAAATATACCGGTATAAATATTGTACCTTAAAATTCGGCTACTTTAAAAAATAACGGTACCGTTATATATCGGTTATCGTTATTTAACGGTATGACGTCATACCGAAATTTAAAGGTACCTTTATTTTTGGGTTATTCAGTCCCTGGTTAAAAATAGTTGACGATAAAAACCTACCTATCCCCAAAAAACATACCGTAAAAACATACCTAATAAAGCAGTAAAAACAAAGTTGACAAACTTACATTTGCAGTTGAAGAACATGTTCTCCGATACATTTTGTTTAAGAAAACATATTATCCAAGTACATTTTATAAGTTGGTCGACTATTACTCGTAAAGTTGTAAAGCCTACTTAGTCATGATAATTTTCTTTTAAACTTCGTTATATACATATACTACTATTGTGAATATTTTCACACCCCCAAACATAACCGTTTAGCTGGTAGAGGGGGGGGACACTCGAATCGAGCAAAATTTAGCACTTTAAAGCTTAATATTTCACAAACGAATTTTTTTATCAAAAAATTGTTAATGGAAACTATCATTATTTTTTAAAGGCTTATTTAATGATACCCCACACTAAGGGGTACGCGAGAAAAAAAAATCCTCACTTTACGTGTAAGTACAGGAGGTACCCTAAAAAAAAATATTTTACGAGATTTTATATTACCACTTTTTCGGCACAACAAATCCGTATATTTACACCAAATTACAGCTCTCTAGTACTGTGCGTCTCTGAACTAAACTGCGGACAGACGGACGGACGGACATGGCGAAACTATAAGGGTTCCTTGTTGACTACGGAACCCTAAAAATTAACCCCGTCGTTTGATACCTACGTAAAACAAGTGAACATCTCCAAGTAAAACATTTAAATGTGTGTGTAACGCTCACTCACACATTTATAAAAAGTGGCTTCATGAAAAACGTTATGTTTTGTTTCGAACATGGAATCTGTACATTTTTAGGGTTCCGTAGTCAACAAGGAACCCTTATAGTTTCACCTCAGATAAAAAAAATAGGCAGATAGAGCGCACAGACACGCGAGTGGGTCGACCAAAGTTAATACAAAATCAAAAGTTACTACAAACTCTAGACAGTACCAAGCTACGCATCGTCTCGGTCACACGTCACTAGTGATTTGCCATTATAAGTCAAAATATGCCATCTTGTGTGTTTATACACTGCAAAAGTTGTTCACATAAACTAAGAAAACAAGATGGAATATCTTTCCACATGTAACTCTTGTTATTTTTATTGTTTTTGTATTTATTTTCCATAAAATATTTTCGGCTCACTTGAAACACAGAACCTTAACAGTAAATCATCTGTGTTGCTAGTTTATGACGGGGAAATTAACCCTGATTTAGGGGAATGTGTATTGTGCATAAAAAATATCGATGAATTAAGTCAAGTAATTATGCATCTTTAACTTTTATTCCCTTATTAGGATTCTGTTCAAATATTACGCGCTTTTGCTATCTGGGTATAACCATAAAGCAAAATCGCGTTTCCAATTTTAAACATTAATGGTATGTATCATGTACAATAATTGGTGCAGAACAAAGGCTGTTAAGGTTTAATGTGTGTAAAATAATTATCATATTATTATATATGTTGATTGTTATAACAAATTGTTTATCTTTTTAAATTAAAATGCCTATTCTTAAATATTTAATTAAACAAATTACCAAAAAGCGTTATAAAGTGTTATCTGGTCTGATATAAATGAATTAAATAGGTAGTAAGTAATTACGCATTTTAACTTTTATTCCTTATTATTATTCTGTTAAATGATAAATACTACACGCTTTTGCTATCTATGGGTATAACCATAAAGCAAAATCGAGTTTCTAATTTTAAAAAATAGTAGTACAATATTTGAGAACAATTTAACTGAACAAAAATATGGGAGTATTTCTCAATATCTGGCAACCGTAAACGCACACAGATGCACGTGTCCGTACACGGCGCCACTTATCTGCCGCGCACACATAAATAACGACTGGCACCACTTGGTTGTTCGCGCACGTTCTATCTGCCTATTTCTTTGATCTGAGAGTTTCACCATGTCCGTCCGTCTGTCTGTCCGCAGCTTAGCTCAGACACGCCCAGTACTAGAAAGCTGTAATTTGGTGTAAATATACGGATTTGTCGTGCCGAAAAAGTGGTATAATAAAATCTCGTGAAATATTTTTTTAGGGTACCTCCTGACCCTCCTGCAGGCGTAGCATGGCGCCGTAGAAAGGGGTTTTGTCGACGCAAGAATAGACAAATTGACAGAACGTAGAAATAATTTTAGCGTTTTAAGCATGTTTATGTAAAAAATATGGAAAATAAACGTTCTTTTCTTCAATAGTGTAAGAATGGTCTCATATTTGTGCAAAAAAACAGTCGATTTGTGTAGAAATAACGATGAAATAACTTTGTCTTTTCTTGGTAGAATAGAGATAGAATCGCCATGCTACGCGTGCTGTACACGTAAAGTGGGGATGTTTTTTTTTTCTCGCGTACCCCTTAGTGTGGGGTATCATGACATGTGGTATCATTAAATAGGCTTTTAAAAAAAATATTGATAGTTTCCATTAACAATATTTTGATAAAAATATTTATTTGTGATATATTAGGCTTTAGAGTGCTAAATTACAACTGATTTGCTATACCTATCTACACAAACATAATAATATATATTCATTATAATTAATATCAAATGTAAGACATTTCATGAGAATATTGATTTAATTAAGTAAATTGTAACTCAGCCCTCTTCCTCTCTCCTAACTTTTGCGTGCCCGACAGGGTCCATATTTGATCTGTACCATTTTTATTTTTTACCATCTTAATAAGTGACATATGGAATGCAATAAAGAATTGAGTATTGAGTATTGAAATTTTGCTCGACTCGAGTGTCCCCCCCCCCCCCCTAACAAGCTAAACGGTTATGTTTGAGGGTGTGAAAAAATCACAATAGTAGTATACAACGATATACACCGTGTTCCGGACGATATACATAAACTTCGACCAGATGTTCAGACCACGGAAGTAAGCATTTTTCATTATGGACACATTAATAAATTCTTATTTTTTATTTTTTGTTAATTTTCATACAAACTAAATACCTAGACGTAAATAACCCGATATGCATGCCTCTTTATCCGAATTGGCAACGTCGTATTTTCATTCATAACATTTGGCGGGCTGAAACTTGTCAAAACAGTTTCTTTGATTTTTTATCTCGTTCCTCATAGCACTGTCAATGTACTATACTTATCTAAAGAGAACGTATAAGGCTACCAAGCAGGTAGATACGTATTTCGAATTGTCTTTTTAATTGAGGAATAAAAAAAAAATCAAAATTCCATAACCAAATCATGATAACCTCTTCCCACGACATGCAGCCTTCGCAAAACGTTTCTGCAGTCCTTATTTTTAGTCTAGGCTTAAAGCAACGCCGGACCTCCAACGACGGGAAGGGGAGTAGGCTACCATAATTATCTTCCCATTCTGCCGTTTCGGCTTAAGTAACGAACATTCAATCTCAAAATTATTGACTAAAAGAGGGGCAGCTCAACACGCAATCTGGGGACCACGCTTAGAGCTCACGTACATTCGTAAAAATACTCTCAAAAGATAGGTCTCGGTCAAATTAAGATAAATGGTAATCACAGCATATTTTTTTTATGCATTTGAGTAGAATAATTATAATTTATAAGCACACTTGTTGCGTGGGCAACATCAGAACTAACGCCACCATCTTATTTTTCAATACATTTCACAAATGAGCGCTCTCCTGTCAACCTCAATGGAGTGTCCAAAGATCCATATAACACTGTAGGTTAGACAACTACGTCAGCCGTAATGTCATTCAAAAATATTTTTATTAATAAAAAATAAATTCTAAAAAGCAAAAAATAAATTTAATGTAAAAAGTTTTCGAAATGACCACCTTCATTTTCGACACAAATATTCAAACGAGTCCTAATTTGGCCATTTAAATTTACAGACATTTGTCTTATTTGTTCAGCAGCCTGAGATATTCTATCTAAGAGCTGTTCACGGTTCTGAATTTGTACGGAGTACACCTTCTCCTTTAAGGTTCCCCAGACATAAAAATCTAAAGGAGTCAGATCTGGGGACCTAGCTGGCCATGCGATATTTGTGCTACCTCGTCCAATCCAACGGCCAGGAAACGTTGCATTTAAATATTCACGCACTTGTGTGCCATAATGTGCAGGGGCCCCATCATGTTGGAGCCACATGGTTCGCAGAGTTTGAAGATCCACTTGTTCGAAAAATTCGAAGCTAGTGACGTTTCTTAGGAACTCTAAGTAATTGTCAGCATTTAGGCGGTGGGGAATCTCAATAGGGCCGATCAGCTGATTGTTAAAAACACCAGCCCACATGTTTACAGAGAATTCAGTTTGATGTGACGCCTGCCAATGTAAATTCGGGTTGCTCTCATGCCACTGCACTTGATTTTTGGAATTGAATACTCCCGCTCTTGTAAACTGGGCTTCATCCATCCAAAGAATTTTTTGAAGCAGTATTGGATTATTTATCAGTTCTTGATTCATTCTCTGGCAAAAAACAATTCTTGAGAAGTGATCAGGTGGTATTATGCCTTGGGATTTTCTGTAGTGGTAGGCATGCAAACCATTCTCGTGGGAACAAAAATGAGCACAAATAATAATCTTAATAAAAAAGACGTTGAGGAGATGGACGTGGTGTCAAGTTTGGGCACTGCGTCATTGAAGTCGGGAGCAGAGGCTCCAGTTAGCGTGTTATCTAACAATAGTGTTAGAAATTCGGATGTTGGGGGCCGGGGAGGCCCGAGTCTGGATGGTGATGAGCTCTTGGGTCAAATTCCCAGCACGTCTATATCATCAGCAACATTAAAGCGGCCTCACGACAATGAGGTGATGTTGCCGCCTCGAAAGATTCCATCTAAGGCAGCGACGGCCAGAGGGCGGAAACCTACCCGGAGAGGACGGGTAGCCCGTAGCGCTACTCCACGTGGTTCGCTCTCTGAAGAGACTGAATCAGACTGCCGGAGTATGTCACCAGCCTCGCAAACGGTTGGCGAACCGACTGTCGATGACATCATGACGGCTACGGCGTATGACAGCGCTGAGATTCCTTTGGTGGAGCAAAATTCCTCCACCTCAGCCGAACTGGAGCGAAGGGCTCTGCTGGACGTCGAAGTGGTTTTAGATACCACTCGAAAGTCCAAAAATTTAAAGGGCACAAGCCAGCGGGCTATCAGAGAGGCAGCAGAGCGAGTCAAAGTGGCCATTGAGGGGCTCGCCACTAAGAACTGCAGTGAGGAAACCCGGAGGCTCCAGTTCCTGAACGACCGACTACGGAAGGAGGTCGGAGCCTTGCGCAAAGAGATGGTGACTCTCCGTGAGGAAATCGCGGCTCTCCGGGTTCGGGCGGAGGGGGCGCAGCGGGCCAAATCAGTGGAACCCGGCTGCTCCTCTGATATAGGAAACTTGTCGGAAAGAGTACCAACAGGAGAGTTGCAGGCCCACATCATCATCTCCCAAATCGGAAAAATGATGGATGCTCGGTTTGCTGGCATCGAGGATAGGCTGCTACCAGAGAAAAACCTTCGTCCACCCTTGGCGGCAGATCGTAGGAATGCGGCAACTGTTAGCAACATAGGCAGTACTGATGAGAGATCTCAGCGGTTACTAATGGCACCTAAAGTCCCATCTCGGGTGCCACAGAGGATTTCTTCCTCCCCTAATGGGGCGCCTTCAACGGCCACAAAGCGAACCCCCGTCGTGAACCCATTGGTGTCTGCAAGCGAAGAGTGGCAGACTGTTAAAAGGAAGAAAAAGGGGAAGGGGAGAAAAAACAAAGAAGGAACTTCTTCATCACCCCCAAAATCAGTGTTGGCCTCCGCCGCATCAGGAGACATATGTTCTGGACCTAAAAAGGTTAAAAAGAAGAAGAAAAAGCGAGGGCTTCGTGTGCCCAGAACTGCTGCGGTGGTGCTTACACTGTTGCCTGAGGCAGAGGAGCGGGGCGTCACCTACGCTTCTGTCCTCGCTAAGGCCAGACAGGCTGTAAACCTCGAGGAGCTTGGTATAACAGATGTCAGGTACCGACAGGCTGCAACCGGGGCCCGCATGTTGGAGTTTCCAGGCGCCGAAGGTACTGCAGGAGCTGATCGCCTTGCAGAAAAATTGCGAGTGGTCTTCACGGAGGAAGTCAAAGTCTCCAGACCGATAAAATGCGCTGAACTGCGCATCTCAGGCCTTGACGACTCCGTGACCGAACAGGACGTGAAGGAATCGATCGCGAGGAAGACTGGTTGCGATTTCAATGCGATCCAAGTTGGTCCGATCCGTCTTGGTCCAGGTGGCGTCCGCTCAGCGTGGGTTCGGTGCCCCGTCGGAGTTGCTAAGCAGCTGGGCACTGCAGGTCGAATTCTCGTTTGTTGGAGTTCTGCCAGGATCCAAATCTTGGAAACTCGGCCTATGAGATGCTTTAAATGTTGGGGTTTGGGACACGTTCGACAGAAGTGCACCTCAGAAATAGACTTCAGCGGTCGCTGCTTCCGCTGCAGTGAGCCAGGGCATCTGGCGTCCGCCTGCTCTGCCGAACCTCACTGTTTACTGTGTGCGGTGGCAAAGTTACCAGCTAACCATATTCCTGGCCGAAAAGATTGTAGGCCGACAAACCATAAAAGCAGGAACGGTGTGACTTCTCAGCCTTTAACCGCTTCTAGTATGACGCGATCGGAGGAGCCGTCGCAGGAAGAGATAATGATTGCGGACTAAGCATGGACCCGGTTTGTAATCATTCTCTTCTCCAGGCCAACCTAAACCACTGCGCCAATGCACAGGATTTGATCCTACAAACAATGGCGGAGCGGTCGATCGGTGCGGCCGTTGTGGCGGAGCCGTATTTTGTCCCAGCTCGCCCTAACTGGGTTGGTGACTTAGATGGCTCCGTCGCTTTTATCAGCTCCACTGCACCCCTTTCTACCAGGGAAAAAAACCGAGGGTTTGTTTCGGCGGCGTGGGGAGACGTCATTCTCTTCGGAGTTTATTTCTCGCCAAACCGCAGTGTTGCGGAGTTCGAAGATTTCCTGGATCGCCTCGGAACCTCAGTTCGGCAAGCGATGCCAACTAACGTTATCGTCATGGGGGACTTTAACGCCAAATCCATCGCGTGGGGTTCTCCCGCTACGGATGTAAGAGGGGAGGCGGTCGAGGAATGGGCGGCGGCTGCGGGCCTCTGTCTTTTAAACAGGGGCTCCGTTAACACGTGCATCCGGCAGCATGGGGGGTCAATAGTTGACCTCTCTTTCGCTACTCCTGCTGTCGCAGGACGGGTTCGGGATTGGCGAGTTCTAGAGAATGTGGAGACCCTGTCTGATCACTTGTACATCTATATGAATGTCTCCACCTCCTCGGGCCCTATAATACCTCCTCGACCAGACACTCGACATTTTCCGCGATGGGCTGTTAAGCGTCTTGACAGGGACCTCTTAGAGGAAGCAGCCATAGTTCAAGCTTGGCTATCCTTACAGCCTCCTACGGAGACAGTCGACATCGAGGCTGAGCGTTTCCGAGACACCATAACATCTGTGTGCGATACAGCCATGCCTCGCTCAACGAGACGGCCCCCAAAGAGAGCGGTATATTGGTGGACACAAGAGATAGCAAATCTTCGTGCGGCATGTATCATTGCCCGGAGGAACTACTCGCGAGCTCGCAGGTTACGTCGCCGTAATGAAGAGTTGGAGATACTTCAGTCCCAACTGTATGAATCATACCGAAATGCTCGAAGGACTCTGCAGTTGGCGATCTGTCGCGCCAAGGAGAACTCTAGAAGCGAGGCGCTGCAAGATCTCAACCGCGATCCCTGGGGTCGACCATATCGTGCAGCGCGGAAGAAACTTCGTGCCCAAGGCCCCCCACTAACAGAGAGTCTCCAGCCTCAGTTTCTCGCCGAGGTGGTTGAAGCACTTTTCCCGGACCGTGCGGTTCACTCTCCCCCGATCATGTTCGAATCGGAGCAGAGTACGAGAGAAGAAGAGGAAACCCCTCCAATTTCTGACGCAGAAATGGGGGCGTCAATTTTGCGCGCACGGTCCAAGAAGACGGCCCCCGGACCCGACGGGGTACCTGCAAAAGTGCTAGCCCTTGCTCTGGAAGCGGCTCTGGAAGACAGGCTTAGGGAGCTGTTCAACGCCTGTCTGACAACAAAGCGGTTCCCTAAGGCATGGAAGGAAGGTCGGCTTGTGCTGCTGCAGAAGCCGGGGCGGCCCACGGACTCTCCATCGGCATATAGGCCGTTTGTCTTGTTGGACGAGGCGGGAAAGATGCTAGAGAGGATTCTCGCTACCCGTCTTGTCCGACATATGGAAGCGGTCGGTCCGAACTTATCGGATGCACAGTTCGGTTTCAGGTCAGGGCGTTCTACCATTGACGCCATCTTACGTCTAAAGGCCGAAGCAAAGGATGCAGTGGCTCGCGGTGGGGTATTGTTGGCGGTGTCTCTAGACATCGCCAACGCGTTCAACACCCTGCCTTTTGGCTGTATTGATGAAGCGCTCCGATACCATCAGGTGCCTGCATATCTGAGGCAACTGATTGCAGACTACCTGCAGGGGCGTTTTGTTAGTTATGAGACTCGAAATGGTCAAGTCGCGCGTAGGTCTATCGCGTGCGGTGTTCCGCAAGGGTCGGTTTTGGGTCCACCCTTGTGGAACATAGGCTTTGACTGGGCCCTGCGCGGAGTGCTCTCTTCCGGGCAGCGCATCCTTTGCTACGCTGATGACACCCTCGTCTTGGCCCGGGGAGCCAACTTTGAAGAAGCGGCACTATCTGCCGTTGAGAGCACGTCTCTTGTTATGGGACGCATCGAAGCGTTGGGTCTCAAGGTGGCGGTGGAAAAGACTGAGGCCCTGGTATTTCATGCACCTCGACGCCGGCCTCCGGCCGGCGCGCACCTGACTATAGGTGGCGCTAGAATAGCGGTACGAACGAGCATGAAATACCTGGGCCTGGTCATAGACCGGAGGTGGAACTTCGGTGACCACTTTGTTCAACTTGCACCAAAGTTGATCAGCACTGCGTCCGCCCTTAGCTGGCTGTTGCCAAATCTGGGCGGCCCGAATGAAGTTTGCCGACGATTATACACGAGTGTAGTCCGCTCGATGGCGCTCTACGGGGCTCCGGTGTGGGCGGAGTCACTGTCTGCCCAAAATAAGGCTCTGTTGCGAAGGTCGCAGAGAGTTATGGCAGTCAGGGTCATACGTGGATACCGTACCATATCCGCGGAAGCAGCGTGCGCCCTGGCGGGCTCCCCTCCATGGGACCTAGAGGCGCAGGTACTTGCCGACGTCTACCAGCGAGGAACAGATCTGCAGGCAGAGACTGGCAGGCGTCCGCTACCTGAAGTGGTCACGAGGTGGCGAAGAGAGGCCAAATCCCAAATTTTAGACCAGTGGAGGGTGAGGCTGGAAACGCCCAGTGCCGGTCACTGGACCGTGGGGGCGATCCAAGCCATTCTGGAAAAATGGGTATGCAGGGGACATGGGACACTGTCCTTCCGGCTTGTGCAGGTGTTGTCAGGGCATGGTTGTTTCGGCAAATACCTGCACAAAGTGGCTAGACGGGAGGCGACTCCCGTATGTCACCAGTGCGGTTGCAGCGAGGACACGGCCCTTCACACTCTTCAGTACTGCCCTGCTTGGGTAGTGCAGCGTCGTGTTCTCGCAGCAGCAATCGGGGCAGACCTCTCTTTGCCAGCCGTGGTAAAGGCCATGGTGGACAGCAAGGAGGCGTGGGAAGCTGTTACATCCTTCTGCGAGGATGTGATCTCGCAGAAGGAGGCGGCGGAGCGCGTCAGAGAGGAGGACGCCTTAGCTGACGCGATTCGCCGCAAGAGGATGGGACGGCGGAGGAGGCGCCACGGTGACCTGATGCCACCCTAAGAGGTGCCAGCGGGCGATAGATCGGGGTGACTATCGTCGTCGCATAGCACGGCCCTCATGAGTGGTGGCGATGTTCAGGCCTGGACATCACCAAAGAGTCGGTGCCCGAAAGCGGGCTGCGTTGGACGAGTCGTGAAAGTCATGCGTAGCAGTTCTCACGGCTCATCCATGAAGGCGAGTGTAGGCTCACGGCGGTGTTTTTTAGTGGGTGCAAGCCCCACATAACCCAGCTGTCCCCCGGACGGTTCGGGTATGCGTTAGGCATTTTTCACCGCTTACAAAAAAAAAAAAAAAGGCATGCAAACCATATCTTTTCCACAGTTTCCACACTAGCTTATGAGATACACCCACGATTCTCCCAACGCGTCTCGTTGAGAGTGTAGGATCATGAATAATAAGGTTCATTATTCTGTTTTCTTGAGCGACGCTCAAATTGATTGCTCGTTCAGGGCGGCGTGGTCTAATTCCGATCTCACAAAATCTCCTGTGTATGTTAATAAATGTTCGTATATCAGGAACGCGCCGACCAGGGAATCGCCGTTGGTACTCTCGCACAGCTGCTGTAGCATTTCCGTCACAGAAACCGTAGACGAAGTGAATATCAGCTTGGTGTTGAGCAGAATATTCGTGCGGCATAGTGAAAGTTGTAATCAAAATGATTGATTAAATTAGTCGGAAACCCAAAAGCAAATTACAATAAACAATAATCCTGACAGTTAAAATCATGCATGACAAACAATGACAAATAACAACTTAGGTATCCATAGCGACCAGTTTAATCTCTTTGAAAGATTCGTTATCGCAAATGATCGTATTTCTTCGCTAACTCTCGGGTTCCTCTCGTACGTGCAAATGAAATGCAAATAGTATTTGATAGATTTATCATTTTAATTGCACTAAGCGGCAACATAGGCCAAATTAAGATACTTTCTCACTGCATAGCTCAATTAAATTTCATTAAATGAAATTACAAATCTGGGGGCACGGCAGTGCCCCGCCAAGTCTCGAGCAAAACGGGCACGGCCGTACCATCTTTTCTCGAAGCGATTCGCGGCTGTTTCGCCCCACCTATATCTTCGACGTGGACAAAGCTAGGAGTTTAGGTTTTCGGTCAATAATAGTAGGCATTAGAACAAGCTTAAGTTCGAAATTACATGCCAATTGAATGAATAGTTTAGGAGTTACGGTCGATCAAAGTTACACCATTTTGTCACTCACTGACTGACTGACTCACTGACCGATCATCAAAAATCTAAGGTACTTCTAGCAGACTTAGAAACTTCAAATTTTGCACCAAGATAGGTCATTAGCCACATATAAAGGAAAAAATATAAAAACATTAAAAAATAATATACCATAGAAAACAATTTTATATTTGCGGTTTGGCAAGAACATTGTGTATGGATTTTGACTGCATTGTTAACTTTGTTCGTTGTTTAAGTATTCAATTGGATGAATACATACATAGAATAGAAAAGAATAATATAAATGTAATACATAGACTATAATTAATCTAAATTAATACATAAAGTTCACAATTCATTAAATTAATAAAGCTAAAACTCCATTGTATTGCGATAAATATTGTATGCGCGCTCGATAGATGGCATTGTACCTGTCTGAATCGCGCTATGGTTTCGTTACAGAGCGCAGTCTAAGTATTACTTTAAAATACTTCAATAATTTTCATTTGATAGCGCCATCTATCTATGAACAACCATTTCGAAACTAAAAAAATATTGTAGCGATATTTAGAGAACTTAAGTTAGCCGGATTAGATAGTAGATTTATTATTGTTACTGAAACAGTTATTTAGGAAAATAGTTTATTAATATAACATGGACATAGAACGTTACATAAATCTAGTTGTTTACGTGTTATTTAGTTTAGTTATATTTAGTTTGTAAGTTAGTAGATATATATTTATTTAGTTATTTGTTAGTTAGTTTAGTTCTATTTAGTTTGTTAGATAGAGAATGGGTCCTAAGCAAAAAAGTAGCTGAAGTCCAAGAAATTATGAGGACAGCTAAAAAAAAGAAAGAAATACACTTACAAAAAATAAATGAGATCCCACCAAAAACATTAAATGTAAAAAATGCCAAGTCTCTCGTTGCAGTCTTTCCATCGTAAAAAGTTTTGAGATCTCACAGAAGCCAAGTCCTATTCAAATTATTTTGTAGTTATAAATCAACATTTAGTAATTATATCAATAGTTTTCTTTATATTATAACTATAGTGACTTGGCAATGAGCACAAATTAAAAGCTGCTTGCTGCCTGGAATTATGTGCAAATGTTACTGACGAGACCTGTGATCAGATTATTTGTTATGTGTGAATCATGATGGTCACTACCGACTACATGTTCCAATACAATAATTAAGAATACCTTACGGGCCATCGCTTTATGAAAGTAAATGATGAATGTTAAGAGAATAAATAAAGTAAATAAAAGAGAATGTTTATGCATGCGGTGTGTGTAACTTTCAACTCCTCCAAATATGCCGTTTTATTTGTTTTTACTTGTGCTCATTGCCAAGTCACTATAGTTATAATATAAAGAAAACTATTGATATAATTACTAAATGTTGATTTATAACTACAAAATAATTTGAATAGGACTTGGCTTCTGTGAGATCTCAAAACTTTTTACGATGGAAAGACTGCAACGAGAGACTTGGCATTTTTTACATTTAATGTTTTTGGTGGGTATCTTTGTAACGAAGCCTTTTTAAGTACTACTTCCTTTGTTGGATTTGATTTGTAAAAGCCATAGAAGTATTTGCTAAAGTTTATGGATAACGTGAAGAACACGGTGTATATAACGAAGTTTAAAAGAAAATTATCATGACTAAGTAGGCTTTGTAAAGCCACTATTACGTTTACGTTTTATAAGTTACAATTTTACGAGTAATAGTCGACCAACTTATAAAACGTCCTTGGATAACATATTTTCCAAAACAAAATGTATCGGAGAACATATTCTTCAATCGAAAAGTAAGTTTGTCAACTTTTACAGCTGTAATAGGTGGATGTGTTTTGGGGATAGGTAGATTTTTATTCTCTACTATTTTTAACTAACTTAAAAAAGGAGGAGGTTCGCAATTCGTCGTAATTTTTTTTTTAAATGTATTTTCCCCGATTTCTCAAAGACGTCTGGGGACCGATTTTGAAAATTCTTCTTTTTAAAATTAAATTCAGCGAATCAGTTTAGTTAGTTCGCATAAGTATTTTGATGGGGAACTGCGGAACCCTACACTGTACACTTGGCCGGCTTATAATATAACTAGATGAAAACCCGGCTTCGCTCGGGTGAAACATGACTCATAACTACAGATCTGGTACAAAATGTAGGTAGATATTTCTGTAGTCATCGGTTCTCAAGGAATGGGTATTAAAGGTATGCAAGGCATAGATTCGTATAGCTTCATTCATTGTGTTTAATAAATATAGTACCTAAATAAAAACTGCAGTTTTTCGCCCATTGTTCGCGCCTATTGGCCGGAGATCGTTTGCGACAGTCGCTCCCTTCATACCGCCCTGAGATCGCTCCGGAGCTCTTCCCGCCGCACTAAACTTGTCGAGGCAGCGGGGATTCGCCGTACCAACACAGTTCATGCATGTACCACCATACCAACACTTTTCAGACTCCTAATATCTATTATGAAGAGGAAAGATTTGTATTTTTGTATGTTTTTTTTAGTGTGTAACATCATCAAATAAGTCCTCCCACCCAGGGCTGTCAGACTCGTACTGACTAAAATCCACGGTGTCCTTCAATAGCCCTTTACATTCAGGGGTCACAGTAATTCGTTGGTCCCGCGACCCTGGCAGGCTTTGGCCCTCTGCAGACCCCGTCATAATGCTGACTGCACTCTTTGAGGTGCGCGTGGAATACAACGCGCCGTCGAAAAATATTCAAGTGGGATTCAAAAGTGGGATCCAACGGGAATAATTCGTTGGTCCATGGTCGGACAGAGATAGGGCGCAAGAGGTCTCCGCCTATTGCCGTCGTGAGGACACGGCGGTGCTCTGTTGCGCGCGGGGCAGTCCTGCACCGTATGCTCCACCGTGTCTTCCGGCCGATCCTCGCATTGGTGACACCCAGACCTTGCCTCCTTCGTCATCAGACACGGGTACCTCCCGAAAAATCCGTGTCCGGTGAAAACCTGCGTCAAGCAGAAGGTCAGGACGCCGTGACGCCTATCCAGCCACTCATCAAAGAGGGGTCTTACCACCGCGATTGCGGCATGCCCGGAGCTCGGTTGCGACAGTTGCTCCCTCCATACTGCGCGCCGCAGCGAGTAACATAGGCTATAATTATTATATCATGTCCACCCGTGCGAAGCCGGGACTGGAAGCCAGTAAATAATATTTTCATAGGTCCTTTCCTCTCTGAAGCAAGTCGGCCCTTTGACGTGAAGAAGCCGGAGGTAATATCGTTCTCGATCAGAAAGGCATTCGTGGTTGCCACTGTCATCATTGTTTACGGCTACACGTTTGTTTGACACTGACATAAGTTAGGCCAGGTTCACACGGTGACCATTCGATTCGATTTTTTCACGTATACGGTTTTACCGTATACGATGCAGTCGTTCACACGGCAACCATTCGATTCGATTTTTTCGGGCCACGCATGCGAGTGCGTACGATTCTCGAATGGGCGAGTCGTGTGAACGACACAACATGAACATAAGCGCCACTGCGAGTCGTATTCGATAAAATCGTTTCGAGACGCGGCGTTCCGGTGACAACTTCGCACGGTATACGATAAAATATATTTCTCGAACACGGGATTTTCCCGTATGAACGCCGTGTAAACAATTTTTAAGTTTTCACATATATTCTGTTGTCACTCCTCTATTCGATAAATCGTTTATACGGTATACGGGAAAATAATCGCCGTGAGAACCTGGCCTTACAGTTCATAGTTTTTTTTCTAAATAATATCGCAACGTGTCGAGGAGGTTTAGTACTTAATACACCACATGACACTGGCATGCTAACAGTGCTATCGACTCGGTTGCCAAAAACAAAGAAAATTAAAAAAGCTTCTCAACATGTTACCCGATGTCAAAAATGGCGGCTGCGATCTGTCTGGTCAGAAAATCATTAGAAATGTACAAAATACTCGACAATCCGAATTTTGCGGATATATGTTGTCGACTCGAAATCTTTATTTTTTAATGTTTTATTAATCAGGCAAGCTTTCGATCGAGTCTACCGTAGCCCTGCACGAAATTATTAATATAGATACTGGCACATTCAAAATTGAACACATGAAAAATTATTGGTAAAAGCTCTCTTTGTCTCCTTGGTTCTGCAATCTTCAAAAACTCTTTCCTATCTTTATAGAGGAAAAAATTCAAAGTTTACTTGATACTTCGGTAAGATTGTTACAAATTAATATACAGCTTGCCAAAAAGGAGTAGAAAATCGGGAGGTCGCCACTGTGCTGTTCATATTGCAATCCGCTGGGAACGACTAGCGTACCAGCCTAAAGTCTTGATACTTTTGTTAATATTTAATTTTTAAACAGGTTGCTAATAATCTACTTTATAAAAATAAGTCGGGTTTTCCTTCCTGACGCTATAACTCCAGAACGTACGAATTGATTTCCACGGTTTTGCATTCGTTGGAAAGGTCTCGGGTTCCGTGAGGTTTATAGCAAAGACTGGTGGCGAAACGGAGTTCGCCGGGTTTGCTAGTACACTATGTAAAAATAAGTCGTGTTTTCCTTCCTGACGCTATAACTCCAGAACGCACGAATCGATTTTGTCAAGCTGTACATTCGTAAAGCCATTAGCTAGTGTCCCGGATTTGGACAGAACTAATCAAAAATATCCACACTAATTGATGATGTGATGTGGGCGCTTGGAAACTCGCTTGCCCAAATACTGAACAACCCGATAGCCCATCTTCCTAGAGACAGTGTGTCAGGCCGCTCTGCACTGCTCTGTATTGTTCAGAATATCTTATTGAACACGTCTGCTTCCACTGCTGAGCGGGCGCGCCTGTGGCAGTGGGTAGGTGGGAGTCGGGCCTTTGTCTTCACGCACTACCCTCGTCGAGCATCGCAAGTTAATGGGTAGCCCTTATTTTGTTTTGATAAAAATAATACGAGTATTAAATGTTATGAAAAATATTAAAATAACTAACGGAAAAACATGCCATGCAATCAAACCTATACTCGACACGTGTTTCGCCCCTCCACGGGGCATCCTCAGGAGATGTTGTTCGACAAGGCCGAGCGAGGCAAAGCGATTGGGAGCTACAGATGCGACAGATGATTTCCTTTGCTGCATGTGCATATGCATGACTGCATAGGGTGGGATTGCATCCTGCAACAAGCCTGGGTGTCTAATCTGCTAATTATTAGTCAGAATGGCGCCACAATGGCGTTTCAATTGTAGTGCTTATTCGAACCATTTTTTACTGCTGAGTAAAAAATGGTTCGAAAATTGAAACGCCATTGTGGCGCCATTCTGACTAATAATTAGCAGACTCGACACCCTGAATTTTTGTCGCGGAATTAAAACTAAATATTTTTCATAACATTTAATGTCATGGATTTCCGCAAAGTAACGACTGATTCCATAATTTATCTTAATACGAGTAGTTAATTTTTTCTGTTATTTAATAGTCTTTTATTAATCTCTGATTCTTGTATGTCTAGAATTATTCCTTCTGATTAACTCAACTGTGATTCAAACGTCCTAAGTTCGGTTCGCTGGTTGAGTACAGCGGAGCTGAAGCAATCGCCCTGACTGATATCGGTCGGATCACATCATCATCATCATCATCATCGGAAGCATTCCGTACTTACCAGTTTCATGTTCACAGGTGACGCGAAAAAACCAGAGCTATACGTACGACTAACAAGACAAGAAGATACAATGACATTCCAGCAAAAGAAAACTGAACAGCCAGACTTACTAATTATCCGGAACACCGAGAAACACAAGTCTGCAGCTCCTTCTAAATTCACAAAGCTTGTCACAAATTCTCAATCTATCAGTAATATTGTGAATACTACCGATACAGCTGCGAATGACCGAATAAAAACATATGAATGCGATATGTGTCACCGTAGTTTTAGTACAAAGTGGTATTTAATAAAACATATTCAAGTTCACATTGGTCAAACACCATACAAATGTGACATATGTCAGAAGAGTTTTAGTCAAAGTAGTAATTTAAAAAGTCATGTTCGTATTCACACTGGTGAAAAACATTACAAGTGTGAAATATGTCAGAAGAGTTTTAGTACAAGAAGTTATTTAAAAAAACATATTCTTATACACACAGGGGAAACACCTTACAAATGTGACATCTGTCAGAAAAGTTTTAATCAAAGGAGTAATTTAAAAAGTCATGTTCGTATACACACAGGGGACAAACCTTATAAATGTGATATATGTCAGAAAAGTTTTCGTCGACGAGATTATTTAAAGCATCATCTTCTGACACACACTGGTGAGAAACTTTACAAATGTGACATCTGTCAGCGTGGTTTCACTGGATTAACTTATTTTAAAACGCATATTCGTCTTCACTCTGTTGGAAACCTTAGAAATTTCATGTTTGTCAGAAGAGTTTAAATCGAAAAGATAAATTAAAAGATCATATTTTTACACAGACGGGTTAAAAACGGCTTACCGTGGTTTCGCAGTCAGTAATTTCATAGAATTTCGTTGTGCGATTTTACTCAAAAACAATTATTAGTGCGAAAGATAAATGATCAAAAAAGATTCCACAAGTATTTTTCTTTTTTCAAATTGCGTTGTTGTGGTATAAAAAAGGGAAGGCCCAAAACGAGCTGTGCCTACGGGCCCCGAGATGGTTAATCCGGCCCTGAAAGGAACGCCTGTCAAACCTCTTACTTTAATCCATAGAGGCGGAAACTTAAACTTTCTTGTGATTGATTCGGCTATCACATTAAAAAAAGGGTAGTATTTAAACGCAAATCAAAAAATATCCCTTTTCTGTGCAATAAGATTCCGAATCCCCACCAAAATTACTGATTGCACAGCAAAATATTCAATTCAAAATATCACTAAACACACTACAATTTATTTTCTATCAATAGTTTAATGTCTTTGTTTTCTATTCAATGTCAAATGAAAAATTTCGGAAAGGGATGGCGGGGTCTGGAAGACCCCAACCTAACCTATCCGTATCGGGGTGCCCACAATCGTTTCTACGACATTTTTTATTTGTCAGTGCCTCGGAAATTTGCTGTGCAGTTAGTATTTATGCTATGTAGGTCGTATTTTTGTACAAACAAAAATTCACTGTATTGCATTATGAGGAAAAAATAATGTCATATTGATGTACTTACCTATTAGTCCAAGAGCTACTGAACCCTGCGACTAACGGTCTTCCTGTAAGGTTAGAAATTTGTACACGTAATATTTATAGCATGCTAAGAGCAATAGCGACGACTAGGCAGGCGTCAACCGTGCACATCATTAGACAATTTATTTTTCAAAGTGTAAAAAAAATTGAAAAAACAAACTTGTTCCTGTAAGCTTAAAAATTTAACAGGATGTAGTTCATTTATTGTAAATCTTAGAAAAAAAATGACAGGCAGATAGCCATCCACGCCCAGTTGAAAAATTCACCCTGTATATTAAAACCTTTCTCGGAATGTAACGCACACTTTTCTGAAAACGGCATCAAAATCAGTTCAGCCAAACGCGAGATAATTTTGATCTTACAGGAGAAAGTTTATTTTTCCTTATCAACTTTGCACTTTTCAATTCGCCTGTCACATACTTGTGCACCTTGTAATCGCCTGCAATTTTTTTTACATGATTTATAATAAATAAACTACATCCTGTTAAATTTTTAAGCTTACAGGAACAAGTTTTTTTTTTTTTCAATTTTTTTTACACTTTGAAAATTAAATTGTCTAATGATGTGCACGGCTGACGCCTGCCAGGTCGTCGCTATTGCTCTTAGCATGCTATAAATATTACGTGTACAAATTTCTAACCTTACAGGAAGACCGTTAGTCGCAGGGTTCAGTAGCTCTCCAGCTATATAATTTCGAATTATCTGCAGTTTGAGTTTTGTTAAACATTTACATAGTTTATTAACCGACTTCAAAAAAAGGAGGAGGTTCTCAATTCGGTCGGTATGCTTTTTTTTTATTTTTTATTTATGTACATCGATTACTCCGAGGTTTCTAGTCCGATTAGTGTGATTCTTTTTTTGTTCGATGCAGTATACTTGCAGTGTGGTCCCATAAAAATTTCATCCAATTCGGTTCAGTACTTTTTATTTTGTGAGCATTTTTATTGATTTCGGCTACTTGGATGACATTACTTTTTGCGTGTTTGTTACGCGATTACTCCGCCAATTGTGGACCGATTTTCAAAATTCTTTTTTTGTTGTACTAGGGATCGTTCACCTTAGGGAATACTGCAAGTTTCGTCAAAATCTGTTTAGCAGTTTTTGAGATAGGGAATTTTATTAGCATGTGTACATGAACGATGTTAATACCGGTGCCACGGATTACAAATTCTAGTGCACTTGTAAGGAAATGATGTATTTGACAAGAATTTGGGTTGAATATTTAAACTAAAAAGAGTAAAATAAAACACTTTTTTTTTTAAAAAATTAACCGACTTCAAAAACAACCACAAAAAAGGGTAAAATAACCTACAAAATAACTTTTCTTACGGAAGTCGGTGGCAAAAAGACAACGAAATAAAAAATAAAGCCACCGACTTCCGAAAGAAAAGTTATTTTGTAGGTTATTTTACCCTTTTTTGTGGTTGTTTTTGAAGTCGGTTAAATTTTTTTTGAAAAAAGTTTTTTATTTGTAGTGTAGTTATTTGATGTAAAAAAGAATATAAATGATGAGTATGTATCCAAACTAATATTATAAATGCGAAAGTAACTCTGTCTGTCTGTCTGTCTGTCTGTCTGTTACGCTTTCCCGCTTAAACCTCTCAACCGATTTTGATGAAAGGAGGTGTTTTTTTTTCCCTACAATCATGGCCAAACCGTGTACCTCAAGGAGACAAATACGAAATTATAGGAAAAAAATCGTAGATTTTGAATAAAAATATGTTGGATTTATTCGCGCATTTGTACCACCAGAAATTGTCGATCAAAGATGTTAAAACTTGCAACCCAATAATTGATTTTCAATCTAGCAATGTCATACGTCTCCGACATGATGCGTTTCGTTACTTCATTTATAAACGTGTGAAAACCCAAACATGTACTTTATAGAATTTATTTATGTATTTCAAATAAGTTTTAATTACTAGTACACATTTTTTGTGAATAATCATGGGAAAAAGAATTTAAAAAAATACGTTTATTTCACCTTTCGTATTATTTTTTGGTTTGGTTTTCTGCCGACCAAAAGCCAGGGTTCCCGACCTAGGCCGATAGTTTTTTTCTATTGTTGTTGATATTCATTACTGTAAAAAAGCTGTCAAATAATGAAACACCGATGTCATATTTTGACGTGATTTTGACAGATGAAACAGATTGACAGCCGTAAATGCTGTCATAAACGTTTCTTTGAACGCAGTTTCGTTGCGAAGTAGTGTTTTTTCATATACTTTTATTTCTTTTTCTATCTAGTATTGAAGGATTTTTTTGACTTAAAATACTGCTTAAAATGCTAATTATTGGAAGGGATTTTAATAGTAATTTGTACCTCGGTACATGTTTGGGCCTAAAAAAAAACACCTCCTTTGGCACAGACAATCTTTAGACCCTGAGAAAGAACATAGGCTATCAAAACACCACGCGGGCGAAGCCGCGGGCGGAAGCTAGTTATTATATAAATAATCGCTTATGTATTTATTTGATATGCAATTTATAATATCCAAAAAAAAGATTTAATAAAAGTGACAGATGAATTATGATGAATAAATATTTTTTTAATTTTATGCATTTTTTTTCTTTGATAAATCTTTAACCTTACTTAGGGCCTCTAAACAATTTTTTATACGGAGCCAAGCCACGCTACGCTTAAGCCCTTCTACCATTCGTAATTTTCGACGTACTGCTCATATACAGGGTTTTTCTTTTAAATTGGCCTTTAAATAAGGAAGAATTCCGCATGCATAAAGAGATACGGGAAATGTCCAAAAAAAATGAGTGAAATTCATTGTATTGGTAGAAAAAATCGGGACGGCGGAAGTTGGCCAAATTTTTTTCAAAATAATATAATTATTACAAATAGTACCTGTGAACGAAAAAATTAACAATTTTTTTTATGACCTCATTTGATTTAGTGTCATGCAAGGATGAGATAATTGTGTGGGCAGATAATATCTGGACACTAGAAGTTGGTCAAAAGTAGAGAGTAATGTTTCTTCTAACTAATAAATAAACAGCATAAGGTGGTATTAGTAGTTGCCATTATGTAGCATTTTGTGGTAGTTGTCAGTATTTCATTAGATTTGTTTGACCCTCTGCTGATGCCCAGACATTTTCCTTCGCTGTAGATGTACCGTATCTAAGTACAAGAGTAATAATAAAAATATTCTACTACAATAAACACATTTACTTGTAGTTAGGATTTAAGATTGTAATTTTTAAGTAGGTATTACATGTGCTAGCCTCTACAAAGAATATAGTACCTACTGCTTCTGACATTCTATAACGAGAAAAAAAAGTACCGACTTCAAAAAAGAATACAAAAAAGTTAAAAATAACTTTTATTTCGGAAGTTGGTGGCTTTACGCACTAGATCCGATCTCCGTCATCCGATTTCTTTCCGTCATTATAGAATCTCCATTTCGGATAAGTGTTTTGACGGACCGAAGTAGCCGTAGTATTATTTGCATAAACGGTCGCACACTGCGTCCGAGTTGAATCCGAGCTGCGGACGAGCAGAGAGGCAGCGGGGCGTGCGGGGTAAGTATGCGGCTGGGTGATGTGAAGCGTCAATTGTGATATTCCAAAAAATGGCTCCTAAATTACTTGGATTTGTATCAGAGATGGGAGTAGTTTCTAGACCAATTTTTACCGCCCTAACTCTTACAAAACAAAGTGAAGCAGTCGATTCGTCAGAGTTTTTCTTACAATGTGTGTCACAATACCAATATTGTATAAGCATCGAGTGCCTTCTGGCTAGCATCAGAATTTTTCTGACAGAAAATCAATGATATTTTAGTAAACAGATATGTTATGAGCGCGCAAAACGTGAAGACCAGAAAATGTCCCACGTGGGACAATTTGCTAGTCTATGATGCCGACGTGCGGGGGGATTGATGACGCGTGGCGCTGTTTGCTGCTGTTTTTTTATCTAGCTGTCACTTTTTTTCTTATTGCGTTTTATCAAGCCATCCTTTTTACTTGTAGTGAAATGTAATGTGTGAATAAAAAAGTGTGTAGGTATGTGTGCTGCCGCTCGGCGCGGAACAGTTTTTTCTTTTGTTTTGTAAGTGCATAACATATCTGTATAATAGAATATCATTGCAGAAAATACTTGTATTTTCTATTTGACAAATGTGGTCGCACGGCACGGTTGACTTGACGCAGTGGTTGACTGATGGACAGCTGCGCAGCGTGTCGAGGGTTCGATCACCGCAAGGAATAAATATTTATATGACCTGCAGGTAGTTGTTTCAGGTTTGAGTGTTTGTGTACGTGTGTTTCTATGTTTGCAAATTCACTCACGAAATAAAAGAAATTCCCAGTTCCCAAATTCCAAGTAAAGTTTAGAAAAAATCTTATGCCGCATACACACCGGGTCACCAAATGACTTTATTAATCGTTCACACCGAGTTTTACCGAATAATATTGTTCAATTTGTTTGTTGTTACCATATTATTATGGATTTATTATGGCACATTATTATGGATTTATTATTATGGATTTATTATGGCACAATAATAAATCTAACAAACCTGCGGTCTTTGTTTACATCAAATATCAAAGATTTTGAAACGCTGTCAGAAATAAAAATTTTAGTTCCGTGTCAATCCGTTCTGGCCAAGCTGTACCTACTTTGTATGTAGATGCTTGGCATCGATTGTAATCGATTTCAGATAGCGTCACTATTATTATGACAGTGACAGTAACTGTCATTGTCAGTTTTACTTGAGTCTTCAAAGCTGAGAAATTCAGAATTCAGATAAATCACTCAATGGTGAATGGTCTTTCTTTTTAAATGCAAAAATTGAATAATTTGTTGTTAATACCAGTGTTTTTTTTAACAAATTCAATAAATTAGTTTACAATATGAAAGTGGAAAAGCTGCAAATGTGTAGAATATGTTTAGTGGAAGATGTTCGTATGTTTATGGTTACCAATTTGGAACTGCAACTACTTTTTGAGAAGCTTACTAGAATTCCTGTAAGTAAATGATCTTTATAGATAATTCAAGCACGAGTACTTTGTTACTGTGAAGTAAACGAGAAGAATGAACTTTTTGAAGAAACGTATCAAAGGAAGATTTATCAAAAACCATTTTATAACAAAATGGATAGGATAGTGTTCTTCATAAAACAATTAATTGAACAATACTTTTGTTGCAGTTTGTAACTGAAGACAGTAGACCGATGCTCGCTTGTGTCTTCTGCTACACTAGACTAAAGCAATGCTGTCAATTGCAGAGGAAATGTCTGGAAGCAGAGAAGCTGTTCACTCAGATGTTGAATGAGGATGATGAGGTGAGGTTTGAATTGTTATAACAGTATTATGTGTGGCTCTCTTCAGTAATAGAGTTTCTGAACTTTTATTCGAATGTATCATGTAAGTTTTGTGTTGATAATAATGTAGGTGAAAACATTATTGATAAGAGTTAATGATAATATAATAATGTCATTGGACAATTTTTATCTGTAAGATTGGTTACAATAAGTTCTTCATCATCAACAGATTGACACCGGAAATATCAATTAATGTAAGGGACAAAATACGACTTTTCAGGAGAGCCAAAAAATATTTTTATTTTGTCTAAAACTTTTTACTGCCTAGTTAGTTTTTATGGTGTTCGGAGCAAAGTTTCTTAGAATTTCCTCTTTCTTATTTTATACGAATGATTTAGGAATACCCCCAGTATTTTCAAATATAGCATGTCCTTTACATTAAAAAAAAATGTTTGGATAACCGTCACATTACTGAAATTTTATAGATAGATAATCCGTCGAGCATAAAATAATCCTTAAGATGAAGCCTTTTGATCGGTATGATAAAACTACAGCTTATTTTTTTTTCTCGTGTTGCTTGTTCGGTTCCTGGTTCAACCATGTAGGTAATAGGCTAGTTGCCAAAAAAAAATGTAATTAGTCCGTCTTTTAGATTATTCAAAAATAAGGGACACGTATTTTTTTATTTGTAAATTAGACCAAAAATGACAAAGATATAGCCTATTTACGTTACGTGTGACGTCACGATGCGTGGCATTTTTCGCGCAGGGTGACGTCACAGGTAACTTAAATAGGCTATTATGTTTGTTACTTTTTGTTTAATCGAAAAAAGAAAAAATACGTGTCCAAAATTTTTTTTTAATCTAAAATACGGACGAATGTAATTATTTTGACCCTGGAAACTACTCTATTATTTAAAAAATTATGAATGCAGTTTAAATTGTTTAAAAATTAAATAATGTCTTCTTTCAGTAAAATGTTCTATCTACAATATTTTAGGTACTTTCCCCCCATGTACGCCCTAAAGTAAAAGTTTAGACATGTTGTAGTGACTATGATCATGACATGACTGAACATCTTTTAAAACTGTTTACAGACAAAATCAAGAATAAACCAAGATGAGAGGAAGTTTTTCAATGGGTTTATTATTACTCCAACATTGCATGTTACCTGTGTACTTGATGAATGTCAATCAGAAAACGATAATATCAAAGAAGCATTGCAAGATGATTGTGAACAAGACAATAAGAGTACTGAACCCGAGGAGGAACATCATGATATCATAGTAGAATTACAAGATGATTGTGAACAAGACAATGAGAGTACTGAACCCGAGCAGGAACATCGTGATATCATAAAAGAATTACTAGTTGATTGGGAGGAAGAGAATGAGAGTATTGAACCAGAGCAGGAACATCATGATATCAAAAAAGAATTACGAGATGATTGTGAACAAGACATTGAGAGTACTGAACCTGAGGAGGAATATCATGATATCAAAGAAGAATTACAAGATGATTGTAAACAAGACAATGAGAGTACTGAACCCGAGGAAGAATATCATGATATAAAAAAAGAATTAATAGTTGATTGGGAGGAAGAGAATGAGAGTATTGAACCAGAGCAGGAACTTAAAAGTGGTATGTTTCTTGTATTCAATCATTTTATTGAAGTTACTTTATTTACCCAAAAGTCAACTTAGATATAAAATATCTGCCACTGAGAATTGAAGCCAAAAACACGGAAGAAAAACCGGCCAAGTGCGTGTCGGGCCACGCACAGTGTAGGGTTCCGTAGTTGCCCATCAAAATACTTATGCGAACTATCTAAACTGATTCGCTGAATTTAATTTTGAAAAGAAGAATTTTCAAAATCGGTCCAGGAGTCTTTGAGAAATCAGGCAAAATACATAAGAAAAAAGATTACGACGAATTTAGAACCTCCTCCTTTTTTTGAAGTTAGTTAAAAATAGTTGACGATAAAAACCTACCTATCCCCAAAAAACATACCGTAAAAACATACCTAATAAAGCAGTAAAAACAAAGTTGACAAACTTACATTTGCAGTTGAAGAACATGTTCTCCGATACATTTTGTTTAAGAAAACATATTATCCAAGTACATTTTATAAGTTGGTCGACTATTACTCGTAAAGTTGTAAAGCCTACTTAGTCATGATAATTTTCTTTTAAACTTCGTTATATACATATACTACTATTGTGAATATTTTCACACCCCCAAACATAACCGTTTAGCTGGTAGAGGGGGGGGGACACTCGAATCGAGCAAAATTTAGCACTTTAAAGCTTAATATTTCACAAACGAATTTTTTTATCAAAAAATTGTTAATGGAAACTATCATTATTTTTTAAAGGCTTATTTAATGATACCCCACACTAAGGGGTACGCGAGAAAAAAAAAATCCTCACTTTACGTGTAAGTACAGGAGGTACCCTAAAAAAAAATATTTTACGAGATTTTATTTTACCACTTTTTCGGCACAACAAATCCGTATATTTACACCAAATTACAGCTCTCTAGTACTGTGCGTCTCTGAGCTAAACTGCGGACAGACGGACGGACGGACATGGCGAAACTATAAGGGTTCCTTGTTGACTACGGAACCCTAAAAATTAACCCCGTCGTTTGATACCTACGTAAAACAAGTGAACATCTCCAAGTAAAACATTTAAATGTGTGTGTAACGCTCACTCACACATTTATAAAAAGTGGCTTCATGAAAAACGTTATGTTTTGTTTCGAACATGGAATCTGTACATTTTTAGGGTTCCGTAGTCAACAAGGAACCCTTATAGTTTCACCTCAGATAAAAAAAATAGGCAGATAGAGCGCACAGACACGCGAGTGGGTCGACCAAAGTTAATACAAAATCAAAAGTTACTACAAACTCTAGACAGTACCAAGCTACGCATCGTCTCGGTCACACGTCACTAGTGATTTGTCATTATAAGTCAAAATATGCCATCTTGTGTGTTTATACACTGCAAAAGTTGTTCACATAAACTAAGAAAACAAGATGGAATATCTTTCCACATGTAACTCTTGTTATTTTTATTGTTTTTGTATTTATTTTCCATAAAATATTTTCGGCTCACTTGAAACACAGAACCTTAACAGTAAATCATCTGTGTTGCTAGTTTATGACGGGGAAATTAACCCTGATTTAGGGGAATGTGTATTGTGCATAAAAAATATCGATGAATTAAGTCAAGTAATTATGCATCTTTAACTTTTATTCCCTTATTAGGATTCTGTTCAAATATTACGCGCTTTTGCTATCTGGATATAACCATAAAGCAAAATCGCGTTTCCAATTTTAAACATTAATGGTATGTATCATGTACAATAATTGGTGCAGAACAAAGGCTGTTAAGGTTTAATGTGTGTAAAATAATTATCATATTATTATATATGTTGATTGTTATAACAAATTGTTTATCTTTTTAAATTAAAATGCCTATTCTTAAATATTTAATTAAACAAATTACCAAAAAGCGTTATAAAGTGTTATCTGGTCTGATATAAATGAATTAAATAGGTAGTAAGTAATTACGCATATTAACTTTTATTCCTTATTATTATTCTGTTAAATGATAAATACTACACGCTTTTGCTATCTATGGGTATAACCATAAAGCAAAATCGAGTTTCTAATTTTAAAAAATAGTAGTACAATATTTGATAACAATTTAACTGAACAAAAATATGGGAGTATTTCTCAATATCTGGCAACCGTAAACGCACACAGATGCACGTGTCCGTACACGGCGCCACTTATCTGCCGCGCACACATAAATAACGACTGGCACCACTTGGTTGTTCGCGCACGTTCTATCTGCCTATTTCTTTGATCTGAGAGTTTCACCATGTCCGTCCGTCCGTCTGTCCGCAGCTTAGCTCAGACACGCCCAGTACTAGAAAGCTGTAATTTGGTGTAAATATACGGATTTGTCGTGCCGAAAAAGTGGTATAATAAAATCTCGTGAAATATTTTTTTAGGGTACCTCCTGACCCTCCTGTACACGTAAAGTGGGGATGTTTTTTTTTTCTCGCGTACCCCTTAGTGTGGGTTATCATGATATGTGGTATCATTAAATAGGCTTTTAAAAAAAATATTGATAGTTTCCATTAACAATATTTTGATAAAAATATTTATTTGTGATATATTAGGCTTTAGAGTGCTAAATTTTGCTCGACTCGAGTGTCCCCCCCCCCCCCCTAACAAGCTAAACGGTTATGTTTGAGGGTGTGAAAAAAATCACAATAGTAGTATACAACAGGGACCGAAACCGGTATGATCAATACGGGTATTTTTTCGGTAACAACCTTTTTTTCTTTTACAGGTAATTTTAAAGATTACCTTTATTATTAAAAGTGAATACATAACCAGTATTAATACCGGTTACCGAAATAAAAATTACCCCTATCTTGCACACTTCACACGTGCCGTCGGCAATAGTCACAGGGCGCGCATCGCATGTGTGTGTGACAAGGAGTCGTTATCTTTAGTTAACCGGTATTAAAACGGTAACCTGAATAGAGGTTACATTTTTCTTCGGTCTGGTTACCCAGATAGCGGTTACCTAAGTCTGAAAAATAACCAAAATTCTTCAATACCGGTACCGTAATTTATAAAGGTTTTCGGTCCCTGGTATACAACGATATATATAACGAAGTTTAAAAGAAAAATATTATGACTAAGTAGGCTTTGTAAAGCCACTATTACGTTTACGTTTTATAAGTTACAATTTTACGAGTAATAGTCGACCAACTTCTAAAACGTCCTTGGATAACATATTTTCCTAAACAAAATGTATCGGAGAACATGTTCTTCAACTGCAAATGTAAGTTTGTCAACTTTTACAGCTATAATAGGTGGATGTGTTTTGGGGATAGGTAGATTTTTATTGTCAACTATTTTTAACTAACTTAAAAAAGGAGGAGGTCCACAATTCGTCGTAATCTTTTTTTTTAATGTATTTTCCCCGATTTCTCAAAGACGTCTGGGGACCGATTTTGAAAATTCTTCTTTTGAAAATTAAATTCAGCGAATCAGTTTAGTTAGTTCGCATAAGTATTTTGATGGGGAACTGCGGAACCCTACACTGTACACTTGGCCGGCTTATAATATAATACTGGCACATTCAAAATTGAACACATGAAAAATTATTGGTAAAAGCTCTCTTTGTCTCCTTGGTTCTGCAATCTTCAAAAACTCTTTCCTATCTTTATAGAGGAAAAAATTCAAAGTTTACTTGATACTTCGGTAAGATTGTTACAAATTAATATACAGCTTGCCAAAAAGGAGTAGAAAATCGGGAGGTCGCCACTGTGCTGTTCATATTGCAATCCGCTGGGAACGACTAGCGTACCAGCCTAAAGTCTTGATACTTTTGTTAATATTTAATTTTTAAACAGGTTGCTAATAATCTACTTTACAAAAATAAGTCGGGTTTTCCTTCCTGACGCTATAACTCCAGAACGTACGAATTGATTTCCACGGTTTTGCATTCGTTGGAAAGGTCTCGGGTTCCGTGAGGTTTATAGCAAAGACTGGTGGCGAAACGGAGTTCGCCGGGTTTGCTAGTCTACTATGTAAAAATAAGTCGTGTTTTCCTTCCTGACGCTATAACTCCAGAACGCACGAATCGATTTTGTCAAGCTGTACATTCATAAAGCCATTAGCTAGTGTCCCGGATTTGGACAGAACTAATCAAAAATATCCACACTAATTGATGATGTGATGTGGGCGCTTGGAAACTCGCTTGCCCAAATACTGAACAACCCGATAGCCCATCTTCCTAGAGACAGTGTGTCAGGCCGCTCTGCACTGCTCTGTATTGTTCAGAATATCTTATTGAACACGTCTGCTTCCACTGCTGAGCGGGCGCGCCTGTGGCAGTGGGTAGGTGGGAGTCGGGCCTTTGTCTTCACGCACTACCCTCGTCGAGCATCGCAAGTTAATGGGTAGCCCTTATTTTGTTTTGATAAAAATAATACGAGTATTAAATGTTATGAAAAATATTAAAATAACTAACGGAAAAACATGCCATGCAATCAAACCTATACTCGACACGTGTTTCGCCCCTCCACGGGGCATCCTCAGGAGATGTTGTTCGACAAGGCCGAGCGAGGCAAAGCGATTGGGAGCTACAGATGCGACAGATGATTTCCTTTGCTGCATGTGCATATGCATGACTGCATAGGGTGGGATTGCATCCTGCAACAAGCCTGGGTGTCTAATCTGCTAATTATTAGTCAGAATGGCGCCACAATGGCGTTTCAATTGTAGTGCTTATTCGAACCTTTTTTTACTGCTGAGTAAAAAATGGTTCGAAAATTGAAACGCCATTGTGGCGCCATTCTGACTAATAATTAGCAGACTCGACACCCTGAATTTTTGTCGCGGAATTAAAACTAAATATTTTTCATAACATTTAATGTCATGGATTTCCGCAAAGTAACGACTGATTCCATAATTTATCTTAATACGAGTAGTTATTTTTTTCTGTTATTTAATAGTCTTTTATTAATCTCTGATTCTTGTATGTCTAAAATTATTCCTTCTGATTAACTCAACTGTGATTCAAACGTCCTAAGTTCGGTTCGCTGGTTGAGTACAGCGGAGCTGAAGCAATCGCCCTGACTGATATCGGTCGGATCAGATCATCATCATCATCATCATCGGAAGCATTCCGTACTTACCAGTTTCATGTTCACAGGTGACGCGAAAAAACCAGAGCTATACGTACGACTAACAAGACAAGAAGATACAATGACATTCCAGCAAAAGAAAACTGAACAGCCAGACTTACTAATTATCCGGAACACCGAGAAACACAAGTCTGCAGCTCCTTCTAAATTCACAAAGCTTGTCACAAATTCTCAATCTATCAGTAATATTGTTAATACTACCGATACAGCTGCGAATGACCGAATAAAAACATATGAATGCGATATGTGTCACCGTAGTTTTAGTACAAAGTGGTATTTAATAAAACATATTCAAGTTCACATTGGTCAAACACCATACAAATGTGACATATGTCAGAAGAGTTTTAGTACAAGAAGTTCTTTAAAAAAACATATTCTTATACACACAGGGGAAACACCTTACAAATGTGACATCTGTCAGAAAAGTTTTAATCAAAGGAGTAATTTAAAAAGTCATGTTCGTATACACACAGGGGACAAACCTTATAAATGTGACATATGTCAGAAAAGTTTTCGTCGACGAGATTATTTAAAGCATCATCTTCTGACACACACTGGTGAGAAACTTTACAAATGTGACATCTGTCAGCGTGGTTTCACTGGATTAACTTATTTTAATACGCATATTCGTCTTCACTCTGTTGGAAACCTTAGAAATTTCATGTTTGTCAGAAGAGTTTAAATCGAAAAGATAAATTAAAAGATCATATTTTTACACAGACGGGTTAAAAACGGCTTACAGTGGTTTCGCAGTCAGTAATTTCATAGAATTTCGTTGTGCGATTTTACTCAAAAACAATTATTAGTGCGAAAGATAAATGATCAAAAAAGATTCCACAAGTATTTTTCTTTTTTCAAATTGCGTTGTGGTATAAAAAAGGGAAGGCCCAAAACGAGCTGTGCCTACGGGCCCCGAGATGGTTAATCCGACCCTGAAAGGAACGCCTGTCAAACCTCTTACTTTAATCCATAGAGGCGGAAACTTAAACTTTCTTGTGATTGATTCGGCTATCACATTAAAAAAAGGGTAGTATTTAAACGCAAATCAAAAAATATCCTTTTTCTGTGCAATAAGATTCCGAATCCCCACCAAAATTACTGATTGCACAGCAAAATATTCAATTCAAAATATCACTAAACACACTACAATTTATTTTCTATCAATAGTTTAATGTCTTTGTTTTCTATTCAATGTCAAATGACAAATTTCGGAAAGGGATGGCGGGGTCTGGAAGACCCCAACCTAACCTATCCGTATCGGGGTGCCCACAATCGTTTCTACGACATTTTTTATTTGTCAGTGCCCCGGAAATTTGCTGTGCGGTTAGTATTTATGCTATGTAGGTCGTATTTTTGTACAAACAAAAATTCACTGTATTGCATTATGAGGAAAAAATAATGTCATATTGATGTACTTACCTATTAGTCCAAGAGCTACTGAACCCTGCGACTAACGGTCTTCCTGTAAGGTTAGAAATTTGTACACGTAATATTTATAGCATGCTAAGAGCAATAGCGACGACTAGGCAGGCGTCAACCGTGCACATCATTAGACAATTTGTTTTTCAAAGTGTAAAAAAAATTGAAAAAACAAACTTGTTCCTGTAAGCTTAAAAATTTAACAGGATGTAGTTCATTTATTGTAAATCTTAGAAAAAAAAATGACAGGCAGATAGCCATCCACGCCCAGTTGAAAAATTCACCCTGTATATTAAAACCTTTCTCGGAATGTAACGCACACTTTTCTGAAAACGGCATCAAAATCAGTTCAGCCAAACGCGAGATAATTTTGATCTTACAGGAGAAAGTTTATTTTTCCTTATCAACTTTGCACTTTTCAATTCGCCTGTCACATACTTGTGCACCTTGTAATCGCCTGCAATTTTTTTTACATGATTTATAATAAATAAACTACATCCTGTTTTTTTAAGCTTACAGGAACAAGTTTTTTTTTTCAATTTTTTTTACACTTTGAAAATTAAATTGTCTAATGATGTGCACGGCTGACGCCTGCCAGGTCGTCGCTATTGCTCTTAGCATGCTATAAATATTACGTGTACAAATTTCTAACCTTACAGGAAGACCGTTAGTCGCAGGGTTCAGTAGCTCTCCAGCTATATAATTTCGAATTATCTGCAGTTTGAGTTTTGTTAAACATTTACATAGTTTATTAACCGACTTCAAAAAAAGGAGGAGGTTCTCAATTCGGTCGGTATGCTTTTTTATTTTTTTTTTATTTATGTACATCGATTACTCCGAGGTTTCTAGTCCGATTAGTGTGATTCTTTTTTTGTTCGATGCAGTATACTTGCAGTGTGGTCCCATAAAAATTTCATCCAATTCGGTTCAGTACTTTTTATTTTGTGAGCATTTTTATTGATTTCGGCTACTTGGATGACATTACTTTTTGCGTGTTTGTTACGCGATTACTCCGCCAATTGTGGACCGATTTTCAAAATTCTTTTTTTGTTGTACTAGGGATCGTTCACCTTAGGGAATACTGCAAGTTTCATCAAAATCTGTTTAGCAGTTTTTGAGATAGGGAATTTTATTAGCATGTGTACATGAACGATGTTAATACCGGTGCCACGGATTACAAATTCTAGTGCACTTGTAAGGAAATGATGTATTTGACAAGAATTTGGGTTGAATATTTAAACTAAAAAGAGTAAAATAAAACACTTTTTTAAAAAAAAAATTAACCGACTTCAAAAACAACCACAAAAAAGGGTAAAATAACCTACAAAATAACTTTTCTTTCGGAAGTCGGTGGCAAAAAGACAACGAAATAAAAAATAAAGCCACCGACTTCCGAAAGAAAAGTTATTTTGTAGGTTATTTTACCCTTTTTTGTGGTTGTTTTTGAAGTCGGTTAAATTTTTTTTGAAAAAAGTTTTTTATTTGTAGTGTAGTTATTTGATGTAAAAAAGAATATAAATGATGAGTATGTATCCAAACTAATATTATAAATGCGAAAGTAACTCTGTCTGTCTGTCTGTCTGTCTGTTACGCTTTCCCGCTTAAACCTCTCAACCGATTTTGATGAAAGGAGGTGTTTTTTTTTCCCTACAATCATGGCCAAACCGTGTACCTCAAGGAGACAAATACGAAATTATAGGAAAAAAATCGTAGATTTTGAATAAAAATGTGTTGGATTTATTCGCGCATTTGTACCACCACAAAATTGTCGATCAAGGATGTTAAAACTTGCAACCCAATAATTGATTTTCAATCTAGCAATGTCATAAGTCTCCGACATGATGCGTTTCGTTACTTCATTTATAAACGTGTGAAAACCCAAACATGTACTTTATAGAATTTATTTATGTATTTCAAATAAGTTTTAATTACTAGTACACATTTTTTGTGAATAATCATGGGAAAAAGAATTTAAAAAAATACGTTTATTTCACCTTTCGTATTATTTTTTGGTTTGGTTTTCTGCCGACCAAAAGCCAGGGTTCCCGACCTAGGCCGATAGTTTTTTTCTATTGTTGTTGATATTCATTACTGTAAAAAAGCTGTCAAATAATGAAACACCGATGTCATATTTTGACGTGATTTTGACAGATGAAACAGATTGACAGCCGTAAATGCTGTCATAAACGTTTCTTTGAACGCAGTTTCGTTGCGAAGTAGTGTTTTTTCATATACTTTTATTTCTTTTTCTATCTAGTATTGAAGGATTTTTTTGACTTAAAATACTGCTTAAAATGCTAATTATTGGAAGGGATTTTAATAGTAATTTGTACCTCGGTACATGTTTGGGCCTAAAAAAAAACACCTCCTTTGGCACAGACAATCTTTAGACCCTGAGAAAGAACATAGGCTATCAAAACACCACGCGGGCGAAGCCGCGGGCGGAAGCTAGTTATTATATAAATAATCGCTTATGTATTTATTTGATATGCAATTTATAATATCCCAAAAAAAGATTTAATAAAAGTGACAGATGAATTATGATGAATAATTTTTTTTTTTAATTTTATGCATTTTTTTTCTTTGATAAATCTTTAACCTTACTTAGGGCCTCTAAACAATTTTTTATACGGAGCCAAGCCACGCTACGCTTAAGCCCTTCTACCATTCGTAATTTTCGACGTACTGCTCATATACAGGGTTTTTCTTTTAAATTGGCCTTTAAATAAGGAAGAATTCCGCATGCATAAAGAGATACGGGAAATGTCCAAAAAAAATGAGTGAAATTCATTGTATTGGTAGAAAAAATCGGGACGGCGGAAGTTGGCCAAATTTTTTTCAAAATAATATAATTATTACAAATAGTACCTGTGAACGAAAAAATTAACAATTTTTTTTATGACCTCATTTGATTTAGTGTCATGCAAGGATGAGATAATTGTATGGGCAGATAATATCTGGACACTAGAAGTTGGTCAAAAGTAGAGAGTAATGTTTCTTCTAACTAATAAATAAACAGCATAAGGTGGTATTAGTAGTTGCCATTATGTAGCATTCTGTGGTAGTTGTCAGTATTTCATTAGATTTGTTTGACCCTCTGCTGATGCCCAGACATTTTCCTTCGCTGTAGATGTACCGTATCTAAGTACAAGAGTAATAATAAAAATATTCTACTACAATAAACACATTTACTTGTAGTTAGGATTTAAGATTGTAATTTTTAAGTAGGTATTACATGTGCTAGCCTCTACAAAGAATATAGTACCTACTGCTTCTGACATTCTATAACGAGAAAAAAAAGTACCGACTTCAAAAAAGAATACAAAAAAGTTAAAAATAACTTTTATTTCGGAAGTTGGTGGCTTTACGCACTAGATCCGATCTCCGTCATCCGATTTCTTTCCGTCATTATAGAATCTCCATTTCGGATAAGTGTTTTGACGGACCGAAGTAGCCGTAGTATTATTTGCATAAACGGTCGCACACTGCGTCCGAGTTGAATCCGAGCTGCGGACGAGCAGAGAGGCAGCGGGGCGTGCGGGGTAAGTATGCGGCTGGGTGATGTGAAGCGTCAATTGTGATATTCCAAAAAATGGCTCCTAAATTACTTGGATTTGTATCAGAGATGGGAGTAGTTTCTAGACCAATTTTAACCGCCCTAACTCTTACAAAACAAAGTGAAGCAGACGATTCGTCAGAGTTTTTCTTACAATGTGTGTCACAATACCAATATTGTATATGCATCGAATGCCTTCTGGCTAGCATCAGAATTTTTCTGACAGAAAATCAATGATATTTTAGTAAACAGATATGTTATGAGCGCGCAAAACGTGAAGACCAGAAAATGTCCCACGTGGGACAATTTGCTAGTCTATGATGCCGACGTGCGGGGGGATTGATGACGCGTGGCGCTGTTTGCTGCTGTTTTTTTATCTAGCTGTCACTTTTTTTCTTATTGCGTTTTATCAAGCCATCCTTTTTACTTGTAGTGAAATGTAATGTGTGAATAAAAAAGTGTGTAGGTATGTGTGCTGCCGCTCGGCGCGGAACAGTTTTTTCTTTTGTTTTGTAAGTGCATAACATATCTGTGCAGAAAATACTTGTATTTTCTATTTGACAAATGTGGTCGCACGGCACGGTTGACTTGACGCAGTGGTTGACTGATGGACAGCTGCGCAGCGTGTCGAGGGTTCGATCACCGCAAGGAATAAATATTTATATGACCTGCAGGTAGATGTTTCAGGTTTGAGTGTTTGTGTACGTGTGTTTCTATGTTTGCAAATTCACTCACGAAATAAAAGAAATTCCCAGTTCCCAAATTCCAAGTAAAGTTTAGAAAAAATCTTATGCCGCATACACACCGGGTCACCAAATGACTTTATTAATCGTTCACACCGAGTTTTACCGAATAATATTGTTCAATTTGTTTGTTGTTACCATAACGCTTTGGATCGGTGGTATAATAGAACATTTTTCTGTAATCAGAAAAATACCTTGAATACCTACTTTGTTTGTAGATGCTTGGCATCGATTGTAATCGATTTCAGATAGCGTCACTATTATTATGACAGTGACAGTAACTGTCATTGTCAGTTTAACTTGAGTCTTCAAAGCTGAGAAATTCAGAATTCAGATATATCACTCAATGGTGAATGGTCTTTCTTTTTAAATGCAAAAATTGAATAATTTGTTGTTAATACCAGTGTTTTTTTAACAAATTCAATAAATTAGTTTACAATATGAAAGTGGAAAAGCTGCAAATGTGTAGAATATGTTTAGTGGAAGATGTTCGTATGTTTATGGTTACCAATTTGGAACTGAAACTACTTTTTGAGAAGCTTACTAGAATTCCTGTAAGTAAATGATCTTTATAGATAATTCAAGCACGAGTACTTTGTTACTGTGAAGTAAACGAAAAGAATGAACTTTTTGAAGAAACGTATCAAAGGAAGATTTATCAAAAACCATTTTATAACAAAATGGATAGGATAGTGTTCTTCATAAAACAATTAATTGAACAATACTTTTGTTGCAGTTTGTAACTGAAGACAGTAGACCGATGCTCGCTTGTGTCTTCTGCTACACTAGACTAAAGCAATGCTGTCAATTGCAGAGGAAATTTCTGGAAGCAGAGAAGCTGTTCACTCAGATGTTGAATGAGGATGATGAGGTGAGGTTTGAATTGTTATAACAGTATTATGTGTGGCTCTCTTCAGTAATAGAGTTTCTGAACTTTTATTCGAATGTATCATGTAAGTTTTGTGTTGATAATAATGTAGGTGAAAACATTATTGATAAGAGTTAATGATAATATAATAATGTCATTGGACAATTTTTATCTGTAAGATTGGTTACAATAAGTTCTTCATCATCAACAGATTGACACCGGAAATATCAATTAATGTAAGGGACAAAATACGACTTTTCAGGAGAGCCAAAAAATATTTTTATTTTGTCTAAAACTTTTTACTGCCTAGTTAGTTTTTATGGTGTTCGGAGCAAAGTTTCTTAGAATTTCCTCTTTCTTATTTTATACGAATGATTTAGGAATACCCCCAGTATTTTCAAATATAGCATGTCCTTTACATTAAAAAAAAATGTTTGGATAACCGTCACATTACTGAAATTTTATAGATAGATAATCCGTCGAGCATAAAATAATCCTTAAGATGAAGCCTTTTGATCGGTATGATAAAACTACAGCTTATTTTTTTTTTCTCGTGTTGCTTTTTCGGTTCCTGGTTCAACCATGTAGGTAATAGGCTAGTTGCCAAAAAAAAATGTAATTAGTCCGTCTTTTAGATTATTCAAAAATAAGGGACACGTATTTTTTTATTTGTAAATTAGACCAAAAATGACAAAGATATAGCCTGTTTACGTTACGTGTGACGTCACGATGCGTGGCATTTTTCGCGCAGGGTGACGTCACAGGTAACTTAAATAGGCTATTATGTTTGTTACTTTTTGTTTAATCGAAAAAAGAAAAAATACGTGTCCAAAATTTTTTTTTAATCTAAAATACGGACGAATGTAATTATTTTGACCCTGGAAACTACTCTATTATTTAAAAAATTATGAATGCAGTTTAAATTGTTTAAAAATTAAATAATGTCTTCTTTCAGTAAAATGTTCTATCTACAATATTTTAGGTACTTTCCCCCCATGTACGCCCTGTATATGGTGATTTCTCATGTAGCTGTCAAAAGTAAAGTAAAAGTTTAGACATGTTGTAGCGACTACAATCACGACATGACTGAACATCTTTTAAAACTGTTTACAGACAAAATCAAGAATAAACCAAGATGAGAGGAAGTTTTTCAATGGGTTTATTATTACTCCAACATTGCATGTTACCTGTGTACTTGATGAATGTCAATCAGAAAACGATAATATCAAAGAAGCATTGCAAGATGATTGTGAACAAGACAATAAGAGTACTGAACCCGAGGAGGAACATCATGATATCATAGTAGAATTACAAGATGATTGTGAACAAGACAATGAGAGTACTGAACCCGAGCAGGAACATCGTGATATCATAAAAGAATTACTAGTTGATTGGGAGGAAGAGAATGAGAGTATTGAACCAGAGCAGGAACATCATGATATCAAAAAAGAATTACGAGATGATTGTGAACAAGACATTGAGAGTACTGAACCTGAGGAGGAATATCATGATATCAAAGAAGAATTACAAGATGATTGTAAACAAGACAATGAGAGTACTGAACCCGAGGAAGAATATCATGATATTAAAGAAGAATTACAAGATGATTGTGATCAAGATAATGAGAATACTGAATCCGAGGAGGAAAATCATGATATAAAAAAAGAATTAATAGTTGATTGGGAGGAAGAGAATGAGAGTATTGAACCAGAGCAGGAACTTAAAAGTGGTATGTTTCTTGTATTCAATCATTTATTTTTTGTAGTCGTTTCGTGTATTCAAATATTTATTGTAGTCATTTTATTGAAGTTACTTTATTTACCCAAAAGTCAACTTAGATATAAAATATCTGCCACTGAGAATTGAAGCCAAAAACACGGAAGAAAAACCGGCCAAGTGCGTGTCGGGCCACGCACAGTGTAGGGTTCCGTAGTTGCCCATCAAAATACTTATGCGAACTATCTAAACTGATTCGCTGAATTTAATTTTGAAAAGAAGAATTTTCAAAATCGGTCCAGGAGTCTTTGAGAAATCAGGGAAAATACATAAGAAAAAAGATTACGACGAATTTAGAACCTCCTCCTTTTTTTGAAGTTAGTTAAAAATAGTTGACGATAAAAACCTACCTATCCCCAAAAAACATACCGTAAAAACATACCTAATAAAGCAGTAAAAACAAAGTTGACAAACTTACATTTGCAGTTGAAGAACATGTTCTCCGATACATTTTGTTTAAGAAAACATATTATCCAAGTACATTTTATAAGTTGGTCGACTATTACTCGTAAAGTTGTAAAGCCTACTTAGTCATGATAATTTTCTTTTAAACTTCGTTATATACATATACTACTATTGTGAATATTTTCACACCCCCAAACATAACCGTTTAGCTGGTAGAGGGGGGGGACACTCGAATCGAGCAAAATTTAGCACTTTAAAGCTTAATATTTCACAAACGAATTTTTTTTATCAAAAAATTGTTAATGGAAACTATCATTATTTTTTAAAGGCTTATTTAATGATACCCCACACTAAGGGGTACGCGAGAAAAAAAAAATCCTCACTTTACGTGTAAGTACAGGAGGTACCCTAAAAAAAAATATTTTACGAGATTTTATTTTACCACTTTTTCGGCACAACAAATCCGTATATTTACACCAAATTACAGCTCTCTAGTACTGTGCGTCTCTGAGCTAAACTGCGGACAGACGGACAGACGGACGGACGGACATGGCGAAACTATAAGGGTTCCTTGTTGACTACGGAACCCTAAAAATTAACCCCGTCGTTTGATACCTACGTAAAACAAGTGAACATCTCCAAGTAAAACATTTAAATGTGTGTGTAACGCTCACTCACACATTTATAAAAAGAGGCTTCATGAAAAACGTTATGTTTTGTTTCGAACATGGAATCTGTACATTTTTAGGGTTCCGTAGTCAACAAGGAACCCTTATAGTTTCACCTCAGATAAAAAAAATAGGCAGATAGAGCGCACAGACACGCGAGTGGGTCGACCAAAGTTAATACAAAATCAAAAGTTACTACAAACTCTAGACAGTACCAAGCTACGCATCGTCTCGGTCACACGTGACACGTCACTAGTGATTTGTCATTATAAGTCAAAATATGCCATCTTGTGTGTTTATACACTGCAAAAGTTGTTCACATAAACTAAGAAAACAAGATGGAATATCTTTCCACATGTAACTCTTGTTATTTTTATTGTTTTTGTATTTATTTTCCATAAAATATTTTCGGCTCACTTGAAACACAGAACCTTAACAGTAAATCATCTGTGTTGCTAGTTTATGACGGGGAAATTAACCCTGATTTAGGGGAATGTGTATTGTGCATAAAAAATATCGATGAATTAAGTCAAGTAATTATGCATCTTTAACTTTTATTCCCTTATTAGGATTCTGTTCAAATATTACGCGCTTTTGCTATCTGGGTATAACCATAAAGCAAAATCGCGTTTCCAATTTTAAACATTAATGGTATGTATCATGTACAATAATTGGTGCAGAACAAAGGCTGTTAAGGTTTAATGTGTGTAAAATAATTATCATATTATTATATAATATGTTGATTGTTATAACAAATTGTTTATCTTTTTAAATTAAAATGCCTATTCTTAAATATTTAATTAAACAAATTACCAAAAAGCGTTATAAAGTGTTATCTGGTCTGATATAAATGAATTAAATAGGTAGTAAGTAATTACGCATATTAACTTTTATTCCTTATTATTATTCTGTTAAATGATAAATACTACACGCTTTTGCTATCTATGGGTATAACCATAAAGCAAAATCGAGTTTCTAATTTTAAAAAATAGTAGTACAATATTTGATAACAATTTAACTGAACAAAAATATGGGAGTATTTCTCAATATCTGGCAACCGTAAACGCACACAGATGCACGTGTCCGTACACGGCGCCACTTATCTGCCGCGCACACATAAATAACGACTGGCACCACTTGGTTGTTCGCGCACGTTCTATCTGCCTATTTCTTTGATCTGAGAGTTTCACCATGTCCGTCCGTCCGTCTGTCCGCAGCTTAGCTCAGACACGCCCAGTACTAGAAAGCTGTAATTTGGTGTAAATATACGGATTTGTCGTGCCGAAAAAGTGGTATAATAAAATCTCGTGAAATATTTTTTTAGGGTACCTCCTGACCCTCCTGTACACGTAAAGTGGGGATGTTTTTTTTTTCTCGCGTACCCCTTAGTGTGGGTTATCATGATATGTGGTATCATTAAATAGGCTTTTAAAAAAAATATTGATAGTTTCCATTAACAATATTTTGATAAAAATATTTATTTGTGATATATTAGGCTTTAGAGTGCTAAATTTTGCTCGACTCGAGTGTCCCCCCCCCCCTAACAAGCTAAACGGTTATGTTTGAGGGTGTGAAAAAAATCACAATAGTAGTATACAACGATATATATAACGAAGTTTAAAAGAAAAATATTATGACTAAGTAGGCTTTGTAAAGCCACTATTACGTTTACGTTTTATAAGTTACAATTTTACGAGTAATAGTCGACCAACTTCTAAAACGTCCTTGGATAACATATTTTCCTAAACAAAATGTATCGGAGAACATGTTCTTCAACTGCAAATGTAAGTTTGTCAACTTTTACAGCTATAATAGGTGGATGTGTTTTGGGGATAGGTAGATTTTTATTGTCAACTATTTTTAACTAACTTAAAAAAGGAGGAGGTCCACAATTCGTCGTAATCTTTTTTTTTTATGTATTTTCCCCGATTTCTCAAAGACGTCTGGGGACCGATTTTGAAAATTCTTCTTTTGAAAATTAAATTCAGCGAATCAGTTTAGTTAGTTCGCATAAGTATTTTGATGGGGAACTGCGGAACCCTACACTGTACACTTGGCCGGCTTATAATATAATACTGGCACATTCAAAATTGAACACATGAAAAATTATTGGTAAAAGCTCTCTTTGTCTCCTTGGTTCTGCAATCTTCAAAAACTCTTTCCTATCTTTATAGAGGAAAAAATTCAAAGTTTACTTGATACTTCGGTAAGATTGTTACAAATTAATATACAGCTTGCCAAAAAGGAGTAGAAAATCGGGAGGTCGCCACTGTGCTGTTCATATTGCAATCCGCTGGGAACGACTAGCGTACCAGCCTAAAGTCTTGATACTTTTGTTAATATTTAATTTTTAAACAGGTTGCTAATAATCTACTTTACAAAAATAAGTCGGGTTTTCCTTCCTGACGCTATAACTCCAGAACGTACGAATTGATTTCCACGGTTTTGCATTCGTTGGAAAGGTCTCGGGTTCCGTGAGGTTTATAGCAAAGACTGGTGGCGAAACGGAGTTCGCCGGGTTTGCTAGTCTACTATGTAAAAATAAGTCGTGTTTTCCTTCCTGACGCTATAACTCCAGAACGCACGAATCGATTTTGTCAAGCTGTACATTCATAAAGCCATTAGCTAGTGTCCCGGATTTGGACAGAACTAATCAAAAATATCCACACTAATTGATGATGTGATGTGGGCGCTTGGAAACTCGCTTGCCCAAATACTGAACAACCCGATAGCCCATCTTCCTAGAGACAGTGTGTCAGGCCGCTCTGCACTGCTCTGTATTGTTCAGAATATCTTATTGAACACGTCTGCTTCCACTGCTGAGCGGGCGCGCCTGTGGCAGTGGGTAAGTGGGAGTCGGGCCTTTGTCTTCACGCACTACCCTCGTCGAGCATCGCAAGTTAATGGGTAGCCCTTATTTTGTTTTGATAAAAATAATACGAGTATTAAATGTTATGAAAAATATTAAAATAACTAACGGAAAAACATGCCATGCAATCAAACCTATACTCGACACGTGTTTCGCCCCTCCACGGGGCATCCTCAGGAGATGTTGTTCGACAAGGCCGAGCGAGGCAAAGCGATTGGGAGCTACAGATGCGACAGATGATTTCCTTTGCTGCATGTGCATATGCATGACTGCATAGGGTGGGATTGCATCCTGCAACAAGCCTGGGTGTCTAATCTGCTAATTATTAGTCAGAATGGCGCCACAATGGCGTTTCAATTGTAGTGCTTATTCGAACCATTTTTTACTGCTGAGTAAAAAATGGTTCGAAAATTGAAACGCCATTGTGGCGCCATTCTGACTAATAATTAGCAGACTCGACACCCTGAATTTTTGTCGCGGAATTAAAACTAAATATTTTTCATAACATTTAATGTCATGGATTTCCGCAAAGTAACGACTGATTCCATAATTTATCTTAATACGAGTAGTTATTTTTTTCTGTTATTTAATAGTCTTTTATTAATCTCTGATTCTTGTATGTCTAAAATTATTCCTTCTGATTAACTCAACTGTGATTCAAACGTCCTAAGTTCGGTTCGCTGGTTGAGTACAGCGGAGCTGAAGCAATCGCCCTGACTGATATCGGTCGGATCAGATCATCATCATCGGAAGCATTCCGTACTTACCAGTTTCATGTTCACAGGTGACGCGAAAAAACCAGAGCTATACGTACGACTAACAAGACAAGAAGATACAATGACATTCCAGCAAAAGAAAACTGAACAGCCAGACTTACTAATTATCCGGAACACCGAGAAACACAAGTCTGCAGCTCCTTCTAAATTCACAAAGCTTGTCACAAATTCTCAATCTATCAGTAATATTGTGAATACTACCGATACAGCTGCGAATGACCGAATAAAAACATATGAATGCGATATGTGTCACCGTAGTTTTAGTACAAAGTGGTATTTAATAAAACATATTCAAGTTCACATTGGTCAAACACCATACAAATGTGACATATGTCAGAAGAGTTTTAGTACAAGAAGTTCTTTAAAAAAACATATTCTTATACACACAGGGGAAACACCTTACAAATGTGACATCTGTCAGAAAAGTTTTAATCAAAGGAGTAATTTAAAAAGTCATGTTCGTATACACACAGGGGACAAACCTTATAAATGTGACATATGTCAGAAAAGTTTTCGTCGACGAGATTATTTAAAGCATCATCTTCTGACACACACTGGTGAGAAACTTTACAAATGTGACATCTGTCAGCGTGGTTTCACTGGATTAACTTATTTTAAAACGCATATTCGTCTTCACTCTGTTGGAAACCTTAGAAATTTCATGTTTGTCAGAAGAGTTTAAATCGAAAAGATAAATTAAAAGATCATATTTTTACACAGACGGGTTAAAAACGGCTTACAGTGGTTTCGCAGTCAGTAATTTCATAGAATTTCGTTGTGCGATTTTACTCAAAAACAATTATTAGTGCGAAAGATAAATGATCAAAAAAGATTCCACAAGTATTTTTCTTTTTTCAAATTGCGTTGTTGTGGTATAAAAAAGGGAAGGCCCAAAACGAGCTGTGCCTACGGGCCCCGAGATGGTTAATCCGGCCCTGAAAGGAACGCCTGTCAAACCTCTTACTTTAATCCATAGAGGCGGAAACTTAAACTTTCTTGTGATTGATTCGGCTATCACATTAAAAAAAGGGTAGTATTTAAACGCAAATCAAAAAATATCCTTTTTCTGTGCAATAAGATTCCGAATCCCCACCAAAATTACTGATTGCACAGCAAAATATTCAATTCAAAATATCACTAAACACACTACAATTTATTTTCTATCAATAGTTTAATGACTTTGTTTTCTATTCAATGTCAAATGACAAATTTTGGAAAGGGATGGCGGGGTTTGGAAGACCCCAACCTAACCTATCCGTATCGGGGTGCCCACAATCGTTTCTACGACATTTTTTATTTGTCAGTGCCTCGGAAATTTGCTGTGCAGTTAGTATTTATGCTATGTAGGTCGTATTTTTGTACAAACAAAAATTCACTGTATTGCATTATGAGGAAAAAATAATGTCATATTGATGTACTTACCTATTAGTCCAAGAGTTACTGAACCCTGCGACTAACGGTCTTCCTGTAAGGTTAGAAATTTGTACACGTAATATTTATAGCATGCTAAGAGCAATAGCGACGACTTGGCAGGCGTCAGCCGTGCACATCATTAGACAATTTATTTTTCAAAGTGTAAAAAAAAATGAAAAAACAAACTTGTTCCTGTAAGCTTAAAAATTTAACAGGATGTAGTTCATTTATTGTAAATCTTAGAAAAAAAATGACAGGCAGATAGCCATCCACGCCCAGTTGAAAAATTCACCCTGTATATTAAAACCTTTCTCGGAATGTAACGCACACTTTTCTGAAAACGGCATCAAAATCAGTTCAGCCAAACGCGAGATAATTTTGATCTTACAGGAGAAAGTTTATTTTTCCTTATCAACTTTGCACTTTTCAATTCGCCTGTCACATACTTGTGCACCTTGTAATCGCCTGCAATTTTTTTTACATGATTTATAATAAATAAACTACATCCTGTTTTTTTAAGCTTACAGGAACAAGTTTTTTTTTTTTCAATTTTTTTTACACTTTGAAAATTAAATTGTCTAATGATGTGCACGGCTGACGCCTGCCAGGTCGTCGCTATTGCTCTTAGCATGCTATAAATATTACGTGTACAAATTTCTAACCTTACAGGAAGACCGTTAGTCGCAGGGTTCAGTAGCTCTCCAGCTATATAATTTCGAATTATCTGCAGTTTGAGTTTTGTTAAACATTTACATAGTTTATTAACCGACTTCAAAAAAAGGAGGAGGTTCTCAATTCGGTCGGTATGCTTTTTTTTTTTTTTTTTTATTTATGTACAGTCGAATTCCAAAATCCTTCTTCCATTTCTGAAAGCAATAGCCTGACGCTTCGCTGTGACTTACGACCTTTTATTATAAGTTATTACTATACAAATCAAAGGAACTTACGGTATACTTCATAATTTCAACCTTCTTCTACAAGTAATGCTGGCGCAGTGGTTAAGGTGCTCGGGTATATCCTTCACTGGCGAAGGATCGATCCTCACCTTTTTCTAATTGCTTTTATTTTAATAATTTTAAATAATTGCTTTATTCTTTTTGTTATTTTTCATGCATTTTTTTGTAGAAATTTGATTAATAAAATTGTTTTTTTTTAATAATTACTAATACTAGTCATTAGAGTTATGTGTCGACCGTTATCATCATTTAAGAATAATAAAGTTTTGTAGGTAGATCAGAGAAAACAAAACAAAAGTTACAAAAGTAAATTATTTCGATTTATGAGGTGGACATAACTATGTTAGATCGTTTCGAGTCTCATAATAGAACGTTGTTAATTCCTGGTTATTTTGTGTGACGATTGTTTACATCTATTACGCTGTTTTAATGTTATTGTTTTGCTGTGAAATATTAACAGTGGGAATAATATAATCACTGAGGGTGAATAATATAGCCGTGCATAAATATGGATGAAACAATACAAATATCAAATTAAACCGGACTAAGTGTGAGTATTAACATTTAATTTTTAGTTATTTCACATGTTAATATATTATTTATTAGATAAGATTCCCTACAATAGGTTTGTTTAAAAGATAGTAATACGTGTTATTTATAGTTTTTTCTTTTAGTAAAATAAATTATCAGTTGTATTCTGCATAAAGATAATAATAGTATTCCATGTTTTGTTCTAGTGAAATACTGTGAGTCCTGTGGATATGAGATACGAGGAACGACAAGCGCTATTGCTAAGCTAGTCGAGAGCAAAGTCCAACACCGACGGTTGTCAGACATCATAATAAAATTATGGTGAAGGAATACGAAGGAAATAGCTTCCCCCAATGAGTAACTAATTCAACACGAAATGAATAACCGTTTAGTTTCACCGTGCACTCAAGACAAAAATTACACCAAACATCAGCCAAAAACCGTTTGTTTTATAGAAATAAAAAAAAAACGTTTAAAAGCACGACCATATTTTTTATAACGCTTTTGTTGTATTCATTGTTAATAGACTGTAAGCGAAAACATCATTTTATTCACAGTTCTTATTAATTTAGGGCTTAGATTTGAGGCTAAGTTTCAATCATTCTTTTCGTAAAGAAAACGAAAATTAAACTGATGTCCTCAAAAGGGTATTTTTATGGAGAGCGGTTATTATTTTTGTGGTTCTATTTCAGTAATAGAACATAATATTTCCATATTATATTTTTTTTTGCTAAATCGCACTAAGTGGAACGCAAAAAGACTGATTGCATAGAATAAAAAATTTCGCACCGCAGCCCCGGAACGCAAAGAGCAACTGGCCCTTTGCGTTCCAGGACCGCGATGCCTTCACAATCATAGCTGTAGCAGTATTTTTTTAAGTAGTGCTAATGTTATTTGCGTGGTTATAATTCAGTAAAAGAACATTGATCCTTAAATAACTTTTTTTTGGTCATTCACATTTGGTAGAGCGGAATAAATTTATTTGCTAAAAACAACCTGTTTCTGCACCGTGACCCTGGAACGCAAAGGGCAAGTAGCGTTTTGCGTTCCAGGACCACAGTGCCATGGGACGATTGTTTGAAATAGTAACAAGGCACCGCGGCCTTGGAACGCATAGAGATATTGGCCTGCTGAACTATTACTATTTCAAATGGCTTTAATAAATAGTCATATCTTTAATATTTCTTTTGTTTTCATAAACACAAAATTACACATTAATTTTTTTATGGGATAACATACTAAAAAGGCCGCACTTTATAAAAAAACCCTTTAGTTTCTTAAATATAATTAAACGTAATTAAGTCGTTATAATCAGCTAATGAAATTGGATAATATTGTTTATACCATTCCCACTTTAAAAAGTTACTTTTTCTCACTGAAAACAGTGAGTAAATAGTTATTTGTTATGCAAGGCTGCAAAGTTGATTTTTGGCGCGAGTACATGAATTGAAAACTGAGCGAGCGAAGGATTCTAAGATTGAACCGCGAGAGAAACGAGCGGTTCAAATATAGAATCTTGAGCGATGCGAAGTTTTCAAAGGTACGAGACGCAGAAAAACTTTGCTGCCGAGTGCAACACACAACTTTTCACCTCACACAGCGAGGAAATGTAGTGGGGGCGGCTCGCCTGTCAGTGTAGAAAACAATTGAATACAAGGCGTGTTCGAATTTTGAACAACACTTTGTGCTCTAGAGCACAAAATGGAGTTTTGCGCTCAGATTTTGAATGAGAAATAGAATCTTTCCGAGCGTGTGAGGTGAAAAAGCTCTTTTACTCACTGTTTTGGTGTTTGAATTTAGAACACATTGCTGCGGTCCACCCCCGTCAGCCCCCGTGTTGTTAGGACAATGTTACTCTTAATTTAAATCATTGTTCCGATTTAACGTCAATTTGTTGGCGCAGTGACCGAGCGATTGGACTACTTCGTCGCGTGCAGTGGGTTCGATTTCCGCACGGAGCAAATTTTCGTATGACCTACAATTATTTGTTTTCGGGTCTCTGTGTTTGTGTATGTGAATTTAGATATTTGTAAACGCACGTTTGTCTTTTTTTTCTTCGTTAAATATCTGTTATCGCTTAATTATTATTTTTCTCGTGGTCATGGTATAAAGTATCGTATGCAACTCGTGAATAAAACGGATTTAAAACGAGGGCCTAAATCACTCGCGTCGCTCAGGATTTAAATACTTGAATCACTCGCTTCGCTCGTGATTCAATCATCATGAATCACTCCCTACGGTCGTGATTCAGTCATTAAAATCCTTCGCTTGCTCTTGATTCATATATATGGCCCTCGCTTTAAATCCGCTCTTTATTCACTAGTTGCATAATGTACTATTTATCTTCATTCAAATTTTTTAATTTACTTATTTTATTACTGATAGCTGTTGGCATGGGCGTAGCCAGCCATGTGCATAGGGTAGGGCAAAATTCTAGAAATGTGCTCAGGGTGGGGCAAAATTCTAGATATTTTTTGTGTCGTCTGACGATTGTCAAGTGTGAGGTTTCTTACGGATATTAAGTAGGTATTGTATTAGGTGAGTACCAACATTATTTAATTTTGGTTAAAAGACACCTAACAAGTCGGAGTCAGGGTGGGGCAAGCACCCCACCCTGCCCCACCGTGGCTACGCCCATGGCTGTTGGGCTAAGTGGAGTTCAATGAGATCTGAGTCTTATAATGTGTTTAGCTAGGTATTTTTTTGTTCTTTTTTTTTAAATCATGATATTTATATTAATCAATAACTTGTTAGTTATTCATGTTAATTTACAATTTATTAATGCTTATTATTTATTAAAAAAAGTCAAATATTAGTTTTATGTGTTTATGTTTTTTTTTTTTGGTCTTTGTGGAAATAAAAAAAGTCATGCTGAATTAAAATGTTAATTTTGTTTTATTTATTTATTTATGTAATTAACAACCTTATACCTATTATATTTGTGATATCAGATTCATACGAATCTGACAATCCCTCAGTCAACAGTCTACTCATTTGATGAACTTCAACATGATATTTCAATAATATTTGTTCTTGCCTCAATATTGATATTCGCCGGCATTTTGAGAATACTTTAATATATCGCTATCTATTTATTCACACGTCACTAACCAACAACCACAATCTAACGACAACTTGATTTCGATCAAGTTAAATATTCCTAAAACTTGGTCTACCTCACAGAAATTGTGAACCAACGATTATAATTATCATATTTCTGTCCCATTACAATATTTAACTATTGAGTAAAACTTACAAAAAGAATATCTCTGCGAGAGGTTCGAACTCATGCCTTGCTGTTCACCGCATACGTCAAGTGGAACGCTTTACCGCTAGGCCAACTGAACACATACTAGTCACGTTGAAATTATGAATCCTATACAATCAGTAGTTGATGATGAATGTGTCTCTTAAAAATAAAAGGTCGTAAGTCAAACTAAACGTCAAGCTATTGCCTTGTAAGCGTGCCTAGCCGCTTTTGAACGTCGACTGTACATCGATTACTCCGAGGTTTCTAGTCCGATTAGTGTGATTCTTTTTTTGTTCGATGCAGTATACTTGCAGTGTGGTCCCATAAAAATTTCATCCAATTCGGTTCAGTACTTTTTATTTTGTGAGCATTTTTATTGATTTCGGCTACTTGGATGACATTACTTTTTGCGTGTTTGTTACGCGATTACTCCGCCAATTGTGGACCGATTTTCAAAATTCTTTTTTTGTTGTACTAGGGATCGTTCACCTTAGGGAATACTGCAAGTTTCATCAAAATCTGTTTAGCAGTTTTTGAGATAGGGAATTTTATTAGCATGTGTACATGAACGATGTTAATACCGGTGCCACGGATTACAAATTCTAGTGCACTTGTAAGGAAATGATGTATTTGACAAGAATTTGGGTTGAATATTTAAACTAAAAAGAGTAAAATAAAACACTTTTTTAAAAAAAAAATTAACCGACTTCAAAAACAACCACAAAAAAGGGTAAAATAACCTACAAAATAACTTTTCTTTCGGAAGTCGGTGGCAAAAAGACAACGAAATAAAAAATAAAGCCACCGACTTCCGAAAGAAAAGTTATTTTGTAGGTTATTTTACCCTTTTTTGTGGTTGTTTTTGAAGTCGGTTAAATTTTTTTTGAAAAAAGTTTTTTATTTGTAGTGTAGTTATTTGATGTAAAAAAGAATATAAATGATGAGTATGTATCCAAACTAATATTATAAATGCGAAAGTAACTCTGTCTGTCTGTCTGTCTGTCTGTTACGCTTTCCCGCTTAAACCTCTCAACCGATTTTGATGAATGGAGGTGTTTTTTTTTCCCTACAATCATGGCCAAACCGTGTACCTCAAGGAGACAAATACGAAATTATAGGAAAAAAATCGTAGATTTTGAATAAAAATATGTTGGATTTATTCGCGCATTTGTACCACCAGAAATTGTCGATCAAAGATGTTAAAACTTGCAACCCAATAATTGATTTTCAATCTAGCAATGTCATAAGTCTCCGACATGATGCGTTTCGTTACTTCATTTATAAACGTGTGAAAACCCAAACATGTACTTTATAGAATTTATTTATGTATTTCAAATAAGTTTTAATTACTAGTACACATTTTTTGTGAATAATCATGGGAAAAAGAATTTAAAAAAATACGTTTATTTCACCTTTCGTATTATTTTTTGGTTTGGTTTTCTGCCGACCAAAAGCCAGGGTTCCCGACCTAGGCCGATAGTTTTTTTCTATTGTTGTTGATATTCAATATTGTAAAAAAGCTGTCAAATAATGAAACACCGATGTCATATTTTGACGTGATTTTGACAGATGAAACAGATTGACAGCCGTAAATGCTGTCATAAACGTTTCTTTGAACGCAGTTTCGTTGCGAAGTAGTGTTTTTTCATATACTTTTATTTCTTTTTCTATCTAGTATTGAAGGATTTTTTTGACTTAAAATGCTAATTATTGGAAGGGATTTTAATAGTAATTTGTACCTCGGTACATGTTTGGGCCTAAAAAAAAACACCTCCTTTGGCACAGACAATCTTTAGACCCTGAGAAAGAACATAGGCTATCAAAACACCACGCGGGCGAAGCCGCGGGCGGAAGCTAGTTATTATATAAATAATCGCTTATGTATTTATTTGATATGCAATTTAAAATATCCCAAAAAAAGATTTAATAAAAGTGACAGATGAATTATGATGAATAATTTTTTTTTTTAATTTTATGCATTTTTTTTCTTTGATAAATCTTTAACCTTACTTAGGGCCTCTAAACAATTTTTTATACGGAGCCAAGCCACGCTACGCTTAAGCCCTTCTACCATTCGTAATTTTCGACGTACTGCTCATATACAGGGTTTTTCTTTTAAATTGGCCTTTAAATAAGGAAGAATTCCGCATGCATAAAGAGATACGGGAAATGTCCAAAAAAAATGAGTGAAATTCATTGTATTGGTAGAAAAAATCGGGACGGCGGAAGTTGGCCAAATTTTTTTCAAAATAATATAATTATTACAAATAGTACCTGTGAACGAAAAAATTAACAATTTTTTTTATGACCTCATTTGATTTAGTGTAATGTAAGGATGAGATAATTGTATGGGCAGATAATATCTGGACACTAGAAGTTGGTCAAAAGTAGAGAGTAATGTTTCTTCTAACTAATAAATAAACAGCATAAGGTGGTATTAGTAGTTGCCATTATGTAGATATTCTGTGTAGTTGTCAGTATTTCATTAGATTTGTTTGACCCTCTGCTGATGCCCAGACATTTTCCTTCGCTGTAGATGTACCGTATCTACAAGAGGGGAAAAAAGTGATCCCCTCAAAAACATTAAATGTAAAAAATGCCAAGTCTCTCGATGCAGTCTTTCCATCGTAAAAAGTTTTGAGATCTCACAGAAGCCAAGTCCTATTCAAATTATTTTGTAGTTATAAATCAACATTTAGTAATTATATCAATAGTTTTCTTTATATTATAACTATAGTGACTTGGCAATGAGCACAAGTAAAAACAAATAAAACGGCATATTTGGAGGAGTTAAAAGTTACACACACCGCATGCGTAAACATTCTCTTTTACTTTATATATTCTCTTAACATTCATCATTTACTTTCATAAAGCGATGGCCCGTAAGGTATTCTTAATTATTGTATTGGAACATGTAGTCGGTAGTGACCATCATGATTCACACATAACAAATAATCTGATCACAGGTCTCGTCAGTAACATTTGCACATAATTCCAGGCAGCAAGTTAATTTGTGCTCATTGCCAAGTCACTATAGTTATAATATAAAGAAAACTATTGATATAATTACTAAATGTTGATTTATAACTACAAAATAATTTGAATAGGACTTGGCTTCTGTGAGATCTCAAAACTTTTTACGATGGAAAGACTGCATCGAGAGACTTGGCATTTTTTACATTTAATGTTTTTGAGGGGATCTCATTTATTTTTTGTAAGTGTATTTCTTTCTTTTTTTAGGTGTCCTCATAATTTCTTGGACTTCAGCTACTTTTTTGCTTAGGACCCATTCTCTATCTAACAAACTAAATAGAACTAAACTAACTAACAAATAACTAAAAAAATATATATCTGCTAACTTACAAACTAAAAATATAACTAAACTAAATAACACGTAAACAACTAGATATGTAACTATGTCTATGTTATATTAATAAACTATTTTCCTAAATAACTGTTTCAGTAACAATAATAAATCTACTCCGAATATCGCTACAATATTTTTTTAGTTTCGAAATGGTTGTTCATAGATAGATGGCGCTATCAAATGAAAATTATTGAATTATTTTAAAGTACTACTTAGACTGCGCTCTGTAACGAAACCATAGCGCGATTCAGACAGGTACAACGCCATCTATCGAGCGTGCATACAATATTTATCGCAAAACAATGGAGTTTTAGCTTTATTAATTTAATGAATTATGAACTTTATGTATTAATTTATATTAATTATAGTCTATGTATTACATTTATATTATTCCTTTCTATTCTTTGTATGTACTCATCCAATTGAATACTAACTTAAACAACGAACAAAGTTAACAATGCAGTCAAAATCCATACACAATGTTCTTGCCAAACCGCAAATATAAAATTGTTTTTTAAGGTATATTATTTTTTAATGTTTTTATAATTTTTCCTTTATATGTGGCTAATGACCTATCTTGGTGCAAAATTTGAAGTTTCTAAGTCTGCTAGAAGTACCTTAGATTTTTGATGATCGGTCAGTGAGTCAGTGAGTGAGTGACAAAATGGTGTAACTTTGATCGACCGTAACTCCTAAACTATTCATTCAATTGGCATGTAATTTCGAACTTAAGCTTGTTCTAATGCCTACTATTATTCACCGAAAACCTAAACTCCTAGCTTTGTCCACGTCGAAGTTATAGGGGGGGCGAAACAGCCGCGAATCGCTTCGAGAAAAGATGGTACGGCCGTGCCCTTTTGCTCGAGACTTGGCGGGGCACTGCCGTGCCCCCAGATTAAGTTGAGAAGCTAGAAAGATTCTACTACAATAAACACATTTACTTGTAGTTAGGATTTAAGATTGTAATTTTTAAGTAGGTAGGTATTACATGTGCTAGCCTCTACAAAGAATATAGTACCTACTGCTTCTGACATTCTATAACGAGAAAAAAAAGTACAGACTTCAAAAAAGAATACAAAAAAGTTAAAAATAACTTTTATTTCGGAAGTTGGTGGCTTTACGCACTAGATCCGATCTCCGTCATCCGATTTCTTTCCGTCATTATAGAATCTCCATTTCGGATAAGTGTTTTGACGGACCGAAGTAGCCGTAGTATTATTTGCATAAACGGTCGCACACTGCGTCCGAGTTGAATCCGAGCTGCGGACGAGCAGAGAGGCAGCGGGGCGTGCGGGGTAAGTATGCGGCTGGGTGATGTGAAGCGTCAATTGTGATATTCCAAAAAATGGCTCCTAAATTACTTGGATTTGTATCAGAGATGGGAGTAGTTTCTAGACCAATTTTTACCGCCCAAACTCTTACAATACAAAGTGAAGCAGTCGATTCGTCAGAGTTTTTCTTACAATGTGTGTCACAATACCAATATTGTATAAGCATCGAATGCCTTCTGGCTAGCATCAGAATTTTTCTGACAGAAAATGTAAACAGATATGTTATGAGCGCGCAAAACGTGAAGACCAGAAAATGTCCCACGTGGGACAATTTGCTAGTCTATGATGCCGACGTGCGGGGGGATTGATGACGCGTGGCGCTGTTTGCTGCTGTTTTTTTATCTAGCTGTCACTTTTTTTCTTATTGCGTTTTATCAAGCCATCCTTTTTACTTGTAGTGAAATGTAATGTGTGAATAAAAAAGTGTGTAGGTATGTGTGCTGCCGCTCGGCGCGGAACAGTTTTTTCTTTTGTTTTGTAAGTGCATAACATATCTGTGCAGAAAATACTTGTATTTTCTATTTGACAAATGTGGTCGCACGGCACGGTTGACTTGACGCAGTGGTTGACTGATGGACAGCTGCGCAGCGTGTCGAGGGTTCGATCACCGCAAGGAATAAATATTTATATGACCTGCAGGTAGTTGTTACAGGTTTGAGTGTTTGTGTACGTGTGTTTCTATGTTTGCAAATTCACTCACGAAATAAAAGAAATTCCCAGTTCCCAAATTCCAAGTAAAGTTTAGAAAAAATCTTATGCCGCATACACACCGGGTCACCAAATGACTTTATTAATCGTTCACACCGAGTTTTACCGAATAATATTGTTCAATTTGTTTGTTGTTACCATAACGCTTTGGATCGGTGGTATAATAGAACATTTTTCTGTAATCAGAAAAATACCTTGAATACCTACTTTGTTTGTAGATGCTTGGCATCGATTGTAATCGATTTCAGATAGCGTCCCTATTATTATGACAGTGACAGTTAGAGATGTGCCGTTGCCGGCAATATTGCCCAAGGTGGGAATATAGGTGGAAATATTGCCGGCAATATTGCCGGGAGTGGAAATATTTGGGAATATTGCTTAATTTTAAGTTAAAGTGAGTGCGAAAACTATGTAACACACTTAAAATTAGCATTTACAGACCATGGTCTACATTATATACAAAAAAAAATTTTTTTTTTGTAAAATTGCCAAAGTTGCCGGCAATTTTGGCAATATTCCCGGTATTTTACCGGCAATATTGCCCATTGTTGCCGCACACGACTGTGAATATAAGAAATTACACATACATTTTAAGATAAGAATTGATGATCATTGTATATTGAATAACTATTTAATAAAAAGGATAAAACATAAAATCGAATAATTTATTTAATGTTGTAGTTTAATCTAGTCAACGAATGCTCAAAGCATAGAGGGAAATTCTAGAAACACATTTTTTACTACGTAACTTTGTTTGGACTAGTTAGGAGGTGAACATATCAAAACCATGAGCTCTGGGGGGGGGGGGGTTGAAGGTACCATTTTTTGGTTTTTCGCTTACATCTCGGAAAACCATGCGTTCTAGCAGCATAGCGTGTGTGAACAAAATAAAAAACTAAATCAATTTTCCGTAAGTTTTACTCAGTAAGCATTTCAATATCTTGTAAGTTTTCGAGTTTTCATAGTTTTCGAGGTATCCGCTTTTGAAACTTTGATATCTCGATTTGATATCGCCATAGATCCAGAAAGCAGTAGCAATTGATTCAGACCCTCCCTTCACCACCTGCGATGAACAGAGCCAGCACGCTGCATCTTGAGGTGATATGGGCCTCCAGATCTTTATCTGGAGGCCCACGGACATTGAGAGAGACCCCTTCGGGTCTCTCAATGTCCACCAGGTATAAGTAGTTCTTAAATTCGGTAACCACCATCAAGCTTGATATGTCTTGTCTTCCCCCACCGAGGGAGCAGTAAAAATTAGCTTAGAAACTTATTTTAAATTATACTAGGTACTTACAGACTAGGTAGGACTGTACTATGTAGGAGGAAATCTGCACCCATAAGAGATGCGGAAAAACTATCTTTGGAAACTTTAGTTCTTTTTTGTTGTAAACTATTTTCGTATAGGTAGGTATTAATTTTTGGTCAAGTGTGAGTTGCCCACAAAAATACACGGAGGAGTAGGTACTACCGGGAGAGCCTGAAAAGACTGCTGCTGCTTTCTGGATATATGGCAATATTAAATAAGACTTTCCGAAAGCAAAAAGGTAAATAATTATGGTTTTTTGAAAACTATACAAGATATCGAAATGGTTAATAAATAAAACTTATAGGAAATTTATTCAGCCTTTGTTTTATTCATACAAACCATGCCGCTAGTAGGCATGGTTTCCGAGTTATAGGTGAAAAGTCAAAAAATGGAACCTTTAAACCCCCCGGGAGGGGTCCCCCACAGCTCAAGGGCTAGTGGCGGGGACTTTTGATGGTTATATTCACCTCCTAACTAGTTCAAACAAAGTAACGTAGTCCAACATCGTGTTTCAAGAATTTCCCTGTATAACTGTTCGTTGAGTGGGCTACTAGTTTTTCATGCAAAATCACATAGCAAAAACAACGAGTATAAGTACCTATACAATATGGAAGTATAAATCTCTGTCAAAACTACAAACATTCAACAAAAATAATATTATTTTAATGCACTTGTTTCGGTAATTCTTACATAATCAGTAAATCACCGTTTAGAGTAACAACTTAGTAGTTTTTATAAGGCGGACTTAATGCCGCAACGTATTATCTACAGTAATATAAACTGCACCTGCAGTAGGTAATAATAAAATATACTGGTGTTATTTAACTGGCAACTTTGGCAATATTGCCAAAGTTGCCGGCAATTTTGGTATTTTACCGGCAGTGGCAATATTGGGAATATTACCGGCAGTGGGAATATTGCCATCAGGCACATCTCTAGTGACAGTAACTGTCATTGTCAGTTTTACTTGAGTCTTCAAAGCTGAGAAATTCAGAATCTATACTATAATATTATAAAGCTGAAGAGTTTGTTTGTTTGTTTGTTTGTTTGAACGCGCTAATCTCAGGAACGACTGGTTGGAATTGAAAAATTCTTTTTGTGTTGGATAGTCCATTTATCGAGGAAGGCTATAGGCTATATAACATCACGCTATCACCAGAAGGAGCGGAGCAGCAATGAGAAATGTTTCAAAATCGGGAAAATGTATTCCTTTTCGAGAGCTTTCGTTGCGTGCGCTGCGTAAACGGTTAAAGACACGCAAAAATTATGTACTACGGAATTATTCCTCATAAAAAGTTCTAAAATAAAGTCCGCGAGAGCATATATCTATCTTTTAAGATTAAGTCACTATAACCTTTTTTATGGAAATCAAATTTGTTTTAAAGTAATGCATTATTTGCGAAGGTATTTTCATTAATATGATATTAATCCTTATCAAAATAAATACGTTAATCATCACAAGCATTTAATTTTGAACAAAATTGCCCTTGAAATCGTTTGATTTCAATGAATATCTTAGGAGATATCATAGTTTCAAAATAATGTCACAACAAAATTATTACTGCCTGGGCAATACTGAGCATATCATATAATCAGGACGTCGGAAATAGTGGGTCATATTCCAGCCGCTTACGGACAGGGAGTAATGGGTAGCTTGCCGTCCGACGGCATGTATTTATAAAGAAGCACTGGCCAATCCCCGCTGCATACACAAGTCGAGGCGCGACGGGAAGAGCTCCGGCGCCATCTCAGGGGGCGGTATGGATCCTGTATCGAATGGGGAAGGAAGAAATGCCTGGGTGTCACCACTGCGAGGATCGCCCGGAGGACACGGTAGAACATACGGTGCAGGACTGCCCCGCTTGGGCAGAGCACCGCCGTGTCCTCACAGCGGCGATAGGCACTGGTCGAGGTCATGCTGCGGGGCGAGACGGAATGGGAAGCGGTCGCCTCCTTCTGCGAAGCAGTAATGCTAGCAAAGGAGGAGGCGGAACGCGTGAGGGAGAGGAAAGCGTCCACCTCACGACGCAGCCGCCGCGGGAGTCACCCACGGCAACGGACGTCGCAAGACGATCTCCGGCCACCGTAGGCGCGGGCATGCGGGCGGCGAGTAATGGGTGACTCACCGTCCGATCATGGACCATGCCCCGGTCGACGGCGCTTTGTGTTCCACGCGTGCCTCAAAGAGCTGTCAGCAACCTGACGGGGCCCCCCTAAGAGGACCAGAGCCTGCAGGGGTCGCGGGACTATCTCACTCGATAACCGTGACCCTGGTACATAAAGGGCTATAATTATTGAAGGAACACCGTGGATTTTAGTCAGTACAAGTCCGACAGTCCCTCCTGTCCCGCCCTGGGCGGGAGGACTCATTTGATGATTTTGCCACGATAAAAAAAAGGGGGCGGTATGGAGGGAGCGACTATCGAAACCGAGGCTCGGGCACGCCTCAATCGCGGCGGTAAGACCTCTCTTTGAGGAATGGCTGGAAGGTGTCACGGCGTCCTGACCAACCACCTGACGCAGTTCCTCACTGGACACGGAAGTTTTGGTAGGTACCTGTGTCGGATGGGGAAGGAAGAAACGCGTGGGTGTCACCACTACAAGGATCGTCCAGAGGACACGGTAGAGCATACGGTGCAAAATTGCCCCGCTTGGGCAGAGCATCGCACATGTCCTCACAACGGTGATAGGCGGCGACCTCTCGCGCTCGGCATTGGTTGACGTGGTCCTTCTGCGAAACAGTCATGCCACCGAAGGAGGAGGCGGGACGTGAGGAAGAGGACAGCGTCCACCTCACGACCCACACCCAGCCGCCGTGGTAGACGCCCACGGTGAAGGACGCAGGACGATCTCTGGCCAACAGGCGTGGGCATTCGGGCGACGAGTAATGGGCGACTCGCTGTCCGATCATGGACCATGACGCGCGCCTCAAAGAGCGTCAGCACAATGACGGGGGGCAAACCCATTAGAGGGCCAAAGCCAGCCGGGGTCGTAGGACTTACGAGCTACCGTGACCCCGGAACGTAAAGGGCTATTGAAGGACGCCGTGGATTTTAGTCAATACAAGTCTGACAGTTCCTCTTGCCCAGCCCTGGGTGAGAAGACTAATGTGACGATTTTATGACGCTAAAAAAAAGCATAAAGAAAATGATTTGTATCGGTATCCTCCCACAGCGCTTCGCACTAAAAAATACATTGTTAAGTTCCTACATCCACGCGAACGAAGTCGCGGGCACAGCTAGTTCAGATATATCACTCAATGGTGAATGGTCTTTCTTTTTAAATGCAAAAATTGAATAATTTGTTGTTATTACCAGTGTTTTTTTAACAGATTCAATAAATTAGTTTACAATATGAAAGTGGAAAAGCTGCAAATGTGTAGAATATGTTTAGTGGAAGATGTTCGTATGTTTATGGTTACCAATTTGGAACTGCAACTACTTTTTGAGAAGCTTACTAGAATTCCTGTAAGTAAATGATCTTTATAGATAATTCAAGCACGAGTACTTTGTTACTGTGAAGTAAACGAGAAGAATGAACTTTTTGAAGAAACGTATCAAAGGAAGATTTATCAAAAACCATTTTATAACAAAATGGATAGGATAGTGTTCTTCATAAAACAATTAATTGAACAATACTTTTGTTGCAGTTTGTAACTGAAGACAGTAGACCGATGCTCGCTTGTGTCTTCTGCTACACTAGACTAAAGCAATGCTGTCAATTGCAGAGGAAATGTCTGGAAGCAGAGAAGCTGTTCACTCAGATGTTGAATGAGGATGATGAGGTGAGGTTTGAATTGTTATAACAGTATTATGTGTGGCTCTCTTCAGTAATAGTTTCTGAACTTTTATGTTGATAATAATGTAGGTGAAAACATTATTGATAAGAGTTAATGATAATAATAATAATGTCATTGGACAATTATTATCTGTAAGATTGGTTACAATAAGTTCTTCATCATCAACATATCGACACCGGAAGTATCAATTAATGTAAGGGACAAAATACGACTTTTCAGGAGAACCAAAAAAACTAAATTTTTATTTTGTCTAAAACTTTTTACTGCCTGGTTAGTTTTTATGGTGTTCGGAGCAAAGTTTCTTAGAATTTCCTCTTCTTTCTTGTTTTATTCGAACGATTTAGGAATACCCAGTGGGTTCAAAAATAGCATGTCCTTTACATTAAAAAAATATGTTTAGATGACTGTTACGTTACTGAAATTTCATAGATAATCCGTCGAGCATAGTGTAAGCAGCAAAAGAAATAGAAAATTATACGAAATTTTATTGTAAAGAACTTTATCAGTGTTGCTATTTAATGTAACAATAGATGATCTACTAAAATTTATACTATTTTAGCACTATAGAAATGAGATTAAAGAGTAAATGAGTTCAGTTTCAGGTTTTACTGCTAGCTATTGCAGACTTAAGTCTGATTCGAGTCGGACCGCGTCCTGCTGCTCCGAGCTAGCTCGGTTACTAGGCTCAGAGTAGTTCTACATAGTTTTAGATGTTGATGTAGCAGGATTTACCTGTTCACTATCTCGGAGAAAATTGCTAGATGTGCGATGTTCTTTGTGATCGCTGAATCAAAGGAATAGTCCAAATTCTTTTTTTCACAGATTACTATCCTTTTGCTATAAAAGACAGAGTTTTTCCTGACTTAACTCTTCAATTAACATGTCTCTGACAATTCAGATTATTATGCCCAGAAATATGATTAAAACACGAAATTAGGTAACTGCATGTTTATTCAGCTAGGTAGCCTGACACAATGTGTAGATTCAAACCTACCCCCAACTTAGTTCATCTTATATGGTCAACAAGAGAAACAAGTACCCTCAATAGTATACACATATCAATGCTAACAAACTACAATCATGTACATGACATACCTTTCCCCCAAGTAAACACACAAAATAGTACATAAGAAATTAACATGAAGAATAAGAACAATTAAATAAGAAATATAACATTCTATGCATTAGAACAAAACATCATCCAACTTATACAATTTCAAGTACGTTTAAAGAATCAGTTTAATTATAACTTTAATTATCTAGGTATTCCTAGAATATCAGCCCAAGACTCTTCACTAGGGATTTCTATCATCTGTTCAGGTTCTTCGCTGGTCTGGTCCCGAGCTTCCTCACTTATCTCTCTCCTCTCGTTTTTTGGGGTCTCTACCTGTGATGCAACTTTGATAAGTTGATCAATATGTCTGTTGATTACAAGACCATCATCCGTTTGCACTTTGTAACTGGATGGACCAGTTTTATCTACTATTCTGCCTGGCAACCACTTCGGACCGTTGCTGTAATTTCTGTATCTAATTCTACAGCCAACTTCAGACTCTCTGTTTCGCCTCTTATTATTGTCAAAAACTTGCTGTTCGGTCTTTTTTCTTTGTATATGGTCTGGGTGTAACGTGTCCAGTAGGGTGCGCAGTTTTCGATTCATCAGGAGTTCAGCAGGACTCTTTTGTGTTCCCGCACACGGTGTCGAGCGGAGGCTTAGTAGCATATTTGGAATTTTTATGTCCCAAGCCATGTCATCCATTTTCCGTATCTTGTCTTTCACAGTTTGAACCATCCGCTCTGCTAACCCATTGGTGGCAGGGTGATACGGTGCTGTCGTGATGTGCCTTATTTTATTTGAGTCAAGGAATTGTTTCATTTCTTCAGACACAAAAGCGGTCCCATTGTCAGAAACCAATATCTCACATAAACCATGAGTCGCAAATACCGCCCGAAGGTGTCGGATTACCGTCGCAGTGGTCATATTGTTAACTATAAACACCTCGGGCCATCTTGAGTACGCATCGACGATGATCAAAAAATTCTTGTTTCGAAAAGGCCCGGCAAAGTCGACGTGTATTCTAGACCATGGTCTGGTGGGCGTGATCCACTCATGTTGAGATCGGATAGGCATGTGCCGGTGCTCGAGACACTTGTTGCACTGGCCCACGTGTGCTTCTATGTCTTCATTTAAGTGTGGCCACCAAATGTAGCTTCTTGCCAGCGCTTTCGTTTGTACGATTCCACTGTGTGTCTTGTGTAAAAGTTTAGACATGTTGTAGCGACTACAATCACGACATGACTGAACATCTTTTAAAACTGTTCACAGACAAAATCAAGAATAAACCAAGATGAGAGGAAGTTTTTCAATGGGTTTATTATTACTCCAACAGTGCATGTCACCTGTGTACTTGATGAATGTCAATCAGAAAACGATAATATCAAAGAAGCATTGCAAGATGATTGTGAACAAGACAATAAGAGTACTGAACCCGAGGAGGAACATCATGATATCATAGTAGAATTACAAGATGATTGTGAACAAGACAATGAGAGTACTGAACCCGAGCAGGAACATCGTGATATCATAAAAGAATTACTAGTTGATTGGGAGGAAGAGAATGAGAGTATTGAACCAGAGCAGGAACATCATGATATCAAAGAAGAATTACAAGATGATTGTGAACAAGACAATGAGAGTACTGAACCCGAGGAGGAATATCATGATATTAAAGAAGAATTACAAGATGATTGTGAACAAGACAATGAGAGTACTGAATCTGAGGAGGGAAATCATGATATAAAAAAAGAATTAATAGTTGATTGGGAGGAAGAGAATGAGAGTATTAAACCAGAGCAGGAACAGCATGATATCAAAGAAGGATTACAAGATGATTGTGAACAAGACAATGAGAGTACTGAACCGGAGGAGGAACATCATGATATAAAAAAAGAATTAATAGTTGATTGGGAGGAAGAGAATGAGAGTATTAAACCAGAGCAGGAACAGCATGATATCAAAGAAGGATTACAAGATGATTGTGAACAAGACAATGAGAGTACTGAACCGGAGAAGGAACATCATGATATAAAAAAAGAATTAATAGTTGATTGGGAGGAAGAGAATGAGAGTATTGAACCAGAGCAGGAACTTAAAAGTGGTATGTTTCTTGTATTCAATCATTTTATTGAAACTTTATTTAGCCAAATGTCAACTTAGATAAAAAATGTCTGTCACTGAGAATTGAAGCCAAAAACACGGAAGAAAAATTAACCCCGTCGTTCGATACCTACGTAAAACAAGTGAACATCTCCAAGTAAAACATTTGAATGTGTGTGTAACGCTCACTCACACATTTATAAAACGTGGCTTCACGAAAAACGTTACGTTTTGTTTCGAACATGGAATCTGTACATTTTTAGGGTTCCGTAGTCAACAAGGAACCCTTATAGTTTCACCATGTCCGTCCGTCCGTCTGTCCGCAGCTTAGCTCAGAGACGCCCAGTACTAGAAAGCCGTAATTTGGTGTAAATATACGGATTCGTTGCGCCGAAAAAGTGGTATAATAAAATCTCGTAAAATATTTTGTTTAGGGTACCTCCTGTTCCTGCCGTAGGCTGTACGCCGGCGTCGTGCGGTCCATGGCCCTCTACGGGGCCCCTGTGTGGGCCCTGAGCATCCGGACGCGACCACAGAAGCTGGTCGCATGCCAGAGGGTCATGGCTATCCGGATGATCCGGGGATACCGCACGATTGCCGGCGAATCGGCCAACCTCCTTGCCGGATTGCTGCCCTGGGATCTGGAGGCGACTGCCCTCCAGCGCGTCTATGAGTGGCGCGTGGAGGCGCAGCGCCGGGGCGTGACCCCGCTGCCTCGAGAAGTCGAGGCGCGGCGGGAAGAGCTCCGGCGCGATCTCAGGGCAGTATGGAAGGAACGACTGTCGCGACCGAAGGCCGGGCACGCCGCAATTGCGGCGGTAAGACCCCTCTTTGAGGAGTGGCTGGAGAGAAGTCATGGCGTCCTGACCTACCGCTTGACGCAGGTCCTCACCGGACACGGAAGTTTCGGGAGGTACCTGTGTCTGATGCGAAAGGAGGAAACGCCTGGGTGTCACCACTGCCAAGATCGCCCGGAGGACACGGTGGAGCATACGGTGCAAGACTGCCCAGCTTGGGCGGAGCACCGACGTGTCCTCACGGCTGCGATAGGCGGAGACCTCTCGCGCCCAGCATTGGTCGCGGCCATGCTGCGGGGCGAGACGGAGTGGGAAGCGGTCGCCTCCTTCTGCGAAGCAGTAATGCTCGCTAAGGAGGAGGCGGGCCGCGAGCGAGAGAGGACAGTGTCCTCCCTCCGCCCCACCCGCAGTGGTGCACGCCCACGGCGACGGACGTCGCAAGACGATCTCCGGCCACCGTAGGCGCGGGCATGCGGGCAGCGAGTAAAGGGCAACTCGCTGCCCGACCAAGGACCATGCCCGGGTCGACGGCGCGTTGTGTCCCACGCGCGCCTCAAAGAGCGTCAGCATAATGACGGGGCCCCCCTTTCCGAGGGCCAAAGCCTGCCGGGGTCGCGGGATTATCTCCTTACCGTGACCCTGGAACAGAAAGGGCTATTGAAGGACACCGTGGATTTTAGTCAGTAGAAGTCTGACAGTCCCTCCCGCCCTGCCCGGGGTCGGAGGACTCATTTGATGATTTTACCAAGCTAAAAAAAAAAAAAAAAAAGGGTTCCTCCTGTACACGTAAAGTGGGGATGTTTTTTTTTTCTCGCCTACCGCTTAATCGCATTTCACACAGAGAGCGGGCGCGGGTCGGGCGCGTTTCGGGGCGGGAGTACGGCGGGTCTAGTTCTTTGTATTTAAATGGAAGACTTCACACTGAAAGCGAGCGCGGGTCAGGCGCGGGGCGGGTCGTGCGCGGGCTTTCAGTGTGAAGTCTTCCATTTAAATACAAAGAACTAGACCCGCCGTACTCCCGCCCCGAAACGCGCCCGACCCGCGCCCGCTCTCTGTGTGAAATGCGCTTTAGTGTGGGTTATCATGTGGTATCATTAAATAGGCCTTTAAAAAAATATTGATAGTTTCCATTAACAGTTTTTTGATAAAAATATTTATTTGTGAAATATTAGGCTTTAGAGTTAGTCCAGTCATTAAAGCCTAAACCCGAAAATAATTAGTAACTTGCTGAAATTTTAAGGGGTTCTTAAAGGAGGTAAAATAACTTACCGGGTGATTTTGCAGCGTTCTGGGGTGTACGGAAAGGGTTGAAAAGGGGTGAAAATTGTTTTTCGTTAATAACATTGCCAAAAAAATTAGTAACACGCTGCAAATTTGGAATAAGGTTGTTCTTACCGTTTTGTAACGTGTATCAAATTTGCAGTGTTTTGCAACTTATGGAACATTGTTTATTTTTAAAAAACAATGCAATTTGTTAATAACAACGGTAAAAAAATTAGTAACACGCTGCAAATTTGGAATTAGGTTGTTCTTACCGATTTGTAACGTGTATCAAATTTGCAGCGTTTTGCAACATACGGAACATTGTTTATTATTAAAAAACTAAGAAATTTTTTAATAACAGGGGTTGAAAAAATTAATAACTCGCTGTAAATTTGTAATTAAGTTGTTTTTACCGTTTTGTAACGTATATCAAATTTGCAGCGTTTTACAACAAATTGAACATTGTTTATTATTAAAAAACAGTGCGATTTGTTAGTAACAAGGGTAAAAAAGAAGGAACACGCTGCAATTTTGGAATTAGGTTGTTCTTACCGGTTTATAACGTGTATTAAATTTTCAGCGTTGTGCAAAAAACGGAACATTGTTTATTACTAGATAAACAAAAATTTCAGTAAGTAATAGTGATAAAAAAAGTTAGTGTAGATTTGCAATCTGGACAACATGATGTTGAAACTTTTGGCGTGATAACGTCTTATAATTCGATGGCCGGCTGCACGCACAAAAAAAGATGACGTCATATGCCGTTACCCGTTACCGTTACCTCGTCGCTCTGAGGCGTTCCATTGTTGGCAACGGCGTGTCAATTGTTTGTTTATAGCAACGTAAGTGCAGTATTTTCTTAAGACGTTGCCACTTCAACTATCGTCAGTAAACCGACTTTATAGACAACCAATTTCTTTAAAAGATTAATGAACTCATGGTTGCTCACAGCTGCATGGTTTTTCAACATATAGAATATTGTTTATTATTCACAAAGTAAGCTATTTCATCATCAGTAAAGTAAGAAAAGCTAGTTTAGCGCTAAAAATTTGCAATTATTTTTTCGACCGTTTTGTCGTGTGTTCAAAATTTTTAGCATTACAGTTAAATTTCCCTAATGTTTAAACAAGTTTCACCATGACAAGACAAGCAAAGTTGTGTGCATTTGAGTCCACTTTTCCTGCAGCTGCATGCTGCGCTTGAGCAACCTTTCTCACATCTACATGAGACAAGTTTCAGGACTTCTACTGGTGCAGCTTCTAGGCTAGCTTCTTTTCTCGTCCAACCCTATGATATTGCAGTTAAATCTTTACCTATAACAGATAAAAATCGAAAGAAAATGATTAAAAAAATTCATAAAAATTCTACGAAAAATATGAATACCACCAAAAACATTCCGTAAAACTGGCCAAAATCTCGATAGAGCTGTTTATTTAACTCTAAAAACTAATGCAATCTAGAAAATGTCGTACCAAGTCTAAGGTTCCTTACTGCGATTTCTTTATTATTATAGATTATTTTATATTTATTGTGAGACTTGGCCGTTGAAGGGTACACAACGGTACAAAACCATGTGCTCCATGACACCATTGCACCAGTCTTGAGTTGTACCCACTAACCAACGGCCAAGTCACACAACATTAACTATAATAATAAAGTAATCGCAATAAGGAACCTTAGACTTGGCACGACGGTTGCGGGACATACGTATACCGCGACTCCGGCACACAAAGGGCTACCGAAGGACACCGTGGATTTTAGTCAGTACAAGTCTGACAGTCCCTCCCGCCCTGCCCGGGGTTGGAGGACTCATTTGATGATTTTGCCACTAAAAAAAAAAAAAAAAAGACTTGGCACGACTTTTTTTTCATTATTTTTTAGAGATAAATAAGCAGCTCTATAGTTTTACAGAATGTTTTTGATGGGATTTCACTTCTTTTTGTAGAAACGTGTCTTTTTTTTCTTTTTTTTACCTTTTTTTTGACGTCAAATGAAGCGGCCCACCAAGTTGAATATTTTTTGTAAAGGCGGTATAATATGTCGATCTCTAATAGTTTGTTTGGTTTCTTGTGGTTTCTAATCAGGGTCGCCAGATCTTCTATTATCCTAGTTTTTATAGTTTTTCCTTTATTTGGCCATTAAACCCTTACTCTGTACCAAATTTCAGCTCTCTGTGTTTATGGGAAGTACTAGTTCTATTTTGATGATCATGAGTGAGTGAGTGTCGGAATTGCGAAACTTTACTTTCGCTTAACTTCGGAACTGAATGACCTACAGATTTGAAATTTTGGATTTTAAGTATGTGATTATAGCTTACTGTATGACGAAAATTTCTGAGTTTTGGTCTTATCGAGGGGCCTGAAAATGCGGCGAAATGGTTCCAGTAAAGGATGGTACGGCAGTGTTTGCTTTGCACTCGACTTTGGCGGGGGGGCACTGCCGTGCCCCTAGATAAAATTTATGTTCTGTTCATAGCATTTTTCAACTCACATAACCATTGCTGAACTTGATGATACACCCGAAGAGAATGTTGGCGTGCTGCAGCTTTCGTGGGTGGTAAACTGCAGAGGTTGTACAGTCAGCATCAAAAGTTGCTGACCACATTCAGATTTTTAACCGACTTCAAAAAAAGGAGGAGGTTATCAATTCGACTGTATTTTTTTTTTTTTTTTTTTTTTTATGTTTGTTACCTCATAACTTGCGACTGGGTGAACCGATTTTCATGATTCTTTTTTTATTCGAAAGCTGGTGCTTCCCATGTGGTCCCATTGTCACCATTTCAGGATCTGATGATTGGATCTTAGAGAAATCGAGGGCAACCCTCAAATTTTATTGGCTGACACATAGTTTTTCGCAAATCTTATGAAGTAATTCAAGTATTTGCGTATGGAAATCATCATCTCATGTACCTGAGCTGATGATGGAAGGTACAACTCCTCAAGTAAGAAAACTATGTTTGTGTTCGCATATCTCCGGAACTACAAGTCCGATTTAAGTAATTCTTTTTTTGTTGTACTAGGTATCGTTCAACTTAGGGAATACTGCAAATTTCATCAAAATCGGTTCAGTAGTTTTTGAGATAGGAAATGAATTAAAGAGATGTTAACGATGTTATTACCGGTGCTACGGATTACAAAATTCTAGTGCACATGTAAGAAAATGATGTATTTGACAAGAATTTTGGTTGAATATTTAAACTAAAAAGAGTAAAATAAAAACTTTTTCTAAAAAAAATGTGACCGCCTTCAAAAACAACCACAAAAAAGGGTAAAATAACCTACAAAACTTTTCTTTCGGAAGTCGGTGGCAAAAGAGACAATGAAATTAATAAAAAAAGTCACCGACTTCCGAAAGAAAAGTTTTGTAGGTTATTTTACCCTTTTTTGTGGTTGTTTTTGAAGGCGGTCACATTTTTTTTAGAAAAAGTTTTTTTAAAATCGCCGTACACCGTAATAATCCGAAATAATACGGTGTACAGCCGTTTTGAAAATCTGAATGTGGTCAGCAACTTTCGATGCTGACTGTACTTGCTCTTGGTTATAGACCGAGCAAATCCTTCGTAGCGCAAGTCATTCAAAGATTTCGGCAATTTTCCTCCGTACATCTTGACTATGATTTTCTCTCCTGCATCACCAAGGTCGTCTGGCTGAGCATTTGGTAACCACAGCACAAGCACAAGCACACCGGTTAAAATGACGAGCAAATCAACATCTTCTCCCACGATGACGACCGTCTCATAATTTGCAGAGTCCTCCAGAGCAGTGTACACGATTAACGTATCCGCATCTTCGTCATCGTCCTGACCTACCGCATGACGCAGGTCCTCACTGGACACGGAAGTTTCGGGAGGTACCTGTGTCAGATAGGGAGGGAAGACACGCCTAGATGTCATCACTGCGAAGATCTCCCGGAGGATACAGTAGAGCATACGGTGCGGGTCTGCCCCGCTTGGGCAGAGCAGTGTGCTCTGCGTAACGCAACGCCGTGTCCTCACGGCAGCGGTAGGCGGAGACCTCTCGCGCCTGGCATTGGTCTAGGCCATGCTGCGGGGCGAGACGGAGTGGGAAGCGGTCGCCTCCTTCTGCGAAGCAGTCATACTCGCGAAGGAGGAGGCAGGCCCCGAGAGAGAGAGAGGACAGCGTCCTCCCTCCGCCCCAGCCGCAGTTTTAGGCGCCCAAGGTACGATTCCCACCAACCGGCCGGGCCCGGCGGCATTTACAATGCGGTAAAGAACATTGAAATCTATCAACAGTATATACAGTTCATATTTGCTTGCGAAGTTATCTCCGTCGGCATTCCACGACACGTAGCGACGTGTCCCGTAAGTTGCATAAAAATATGAACTGTATTTACTGTTGATAGATTTCAATTTTCTTAACCGCATTGTAAAATGCCGCCGGGCCCGGCCGGTTGGTGTGAATCGTACCCAAGGCGAGAGACGTCGCAAGACGATCTCCGGCCACCGTAGGCCCGCATGCAGGCGGCGAGTATTGGGCAACTCGCCGCCCGACCAAGGACCATGCTCGGGTTGACAGCGTGTTGTGTTCCACGCGCGCCTCAAAGAGCGTCAGCAAAATGACGGGGTCGCGGGACTTATTCCATTACCGTGACCCTGGAATGTAAAGGGCTAATGAAGGACACCGTGGATTTTAGTCAGTACAAGTCTGAGGGATCCCGCCTTGCCCTGGGTGGGTGGACTCATTTAATGATTTTACCATGCTAAAACAAGCCTCCGCCTCCGAAAAAGCATAACGATAGGAAGTGAAAACTTTGGAACAAAACTCTGATTGAGAATTTTCTTTAAGAATATTTATGTGAAAATTATAAATTATGAAAAATTATTAATTTTTAATAACAATAATGATATCTTCAAAGCATACCGATAGGAAGTGAAAACTTTGGAACAAAACTCTGATTGAGAATTTTCTTTAAGAATATTTATATGAAAATTATAAATTATGAAAAATTATTAATTTTTAATAACAATAATGATATCTTCTTATTGAAAACTTTGATTTAATGATAAAGATAGCATTCCATAGATGTTATCAATTTTCTTCACGAAAAGTATTAACATATTTTATTTATGTATATATTGTTAGTGAAAAATACCAATATTGCAAATTGAAAAATGTTTCAAAAAGGTGTTGACAACATTTTCTCCAGATTGCAACTCTTCACTAACTTTTTCACCATTGTTACTTACTGAAATATTTGTTTATATAGTATATGAATGAACAAAGTTCCGTTTTTTGTAAAACGCTGCAAAGGGCTTTGTGCCTTTTGTACCAGTTCCTTATCCGCCATTTTGTTTTTTTTTTTCAAAACAGCTTACACTAATGAAACATTGATAAATGGATAGATCACATCAATACAAACATAAAATGTAAGCGGCAAAACCTCGTAAACCGTCACGTTTCCGAGTTATGAGCTGTCAAAAATGTACAATTAGCCACACATAAATATTCTTTTTTTTTAATATTTTGATGTTTATTGATCAAAAAGGTTATTTCAACAATAAAAGTAATTGAATATTAGTTTTTCACGCATTTCAAATGCTTTTAGATAGGATTATTTCGTTTAACGCAATTTAAGCATTTAAAATGCATGGAAAAACTAATATTCAATTAGTTTTATTGCGGAAGTATCCTTTTTGATCAATAAACATCAAAATATTAAAAAAATAAGAAAAAATTCTCACTACTTGTACATGTTTGACAGCTCATAACTCGGAAACGTGACGGTTTACGAGGTTTTGCCCCTTACATTTTATGTTTGTATTGATGTGATCTATCGATTTATCAATGTTTCGTTCGTATACGCCGTTTTGAAAAAAAAATCAAAATGGCGGATGGCACCTGGTACACGGCCCATACAAAAAAGTTCAAACCCCTTTAATACACGTTACAAACCGGTAAGAACAACCTAATTCCAAAATTGCAGCGTGTTCCTACTTTTTTTACCCTTGTTACTAACAAATCGCACTGTTTTTTAATAATAAACAATGTTCAACTTGTTGTAAAACGCTGCAAATTTGATATACGTTACAAAACGGTAAAAACAACGTAATTACAAATTTACAGCGAGTTACTAATTTTTTCCACCCCTGTTATTAAAAAAACAATGTTCCGTATGTTGGAAAACGCTTCAAATTTGATACACGTTACAAACCGGTAAGAACAAATTTCAGCAAGTTACTAATTATTTTCGGGTTTAGGCTTTAATGACTAGACTAAGTGCTAATTTTTGCTCGACTTGAGTGTGCCCCCCCCCCCCCCCCTAACAAGCTAAACGGTTATGTTTGGCGGTGTGAAAAAATTCACAATAGTAGTATACAGGGTGAAATTTTAATGGTTGTCTTTCCACGGCAGGACGATTACCCATCAGTAGTACTATCGAAACATAAAGTTAAACTTAAAAAAAATAGTTTTTTTTTTTTCAAATCTTTAAAAAAGTATTCATAAACTCGAAAGAGCGAGAATCGATAGTACCTAGTGCACTAAACATGACGTAGGTAGGTAAGTACCTACACGAAACTCACGACGCGGCAAACTACAAAAGAAGAGTGAATAATAAATGTTCAGAGCAAAATAAGCTCTCGAGGCCTGCACGAACGCGGCCCTGCGGGCGCGGCGCAGGTGAGGGGGGCCGCGGCACTCACCCGCGCCCGCGCCTCTGCGTTTACGTTTAGTTTAGTCCTTCCGCGAACGTCATAAGTGTAATACGTTATCGACATCTTTTCTGTGGTCTATCGTGGTCTGAGCTCAAACACCTGTTGTATTATTGTGAGGTATACATCAAACTCGTGTCGTGTTGTTATGTGCGATAGTGGACGCTTTCAATATCGTGAGACTTGATAAAGACACTCTTATCAAACTGAAAGACAACCAGTTAAAACGTACTCGTTTGTGCATTGAACATAGTGGTTTGCATTTCGAACAATTACTCCGCTACCGGGAAATGTAAGTACTCACTCGTACCTCGTAAATAAACATTGTAAATAAGTTGATTCCATTTTTTTAATACGTCTCAAATACTTAATTATCTAAATCAGACTTTTTAAAAGATAATTATTTATGACGGTCCTAAATCCGTAAAAGTATGAAGGGAAAATTGGAATAACTTATTGGGTTTTGTGTTTTATTAAGTCAGGACTCAAAGTATGATCAGCTGATTTAAAAGTGCAACGACCCGTGCGGGGATCGAGCCAACCACGCGGCCGCCGGCCGCCCGCGTTCCGCGTATCATATCGCGCGATGCACTACTGTTGGTTCAAGTCACTTTCGAGTTTTGTTTATCACAATTGTACATCTGCCATTTGTTGAGTCTAATTTTTTTTTATAAATATTAATCGATTGTATTACCGATACAAACTCATTTCGCTTCGGAAAGACAACCATTAGAATTTCACGCTGTATACAGGGTGAAATTTTAATGGTTGTCTTTCCATGGCAGGACGATTACCCATCAGTAGTACTATCGAAACACAAAGTTAACCTCTCAGGTACCGCGCTCGCGTATCGTAAACTCCGTCCCGTCCTTGACATTTACGAGCGCTTACGTCATCGCGCGCGTCAAGTGGCGGCCGCTTACATTAACCGTTATCGCTCCAGTTAGAATTACTCAAATGGCCAACTGTAAACAGTTTCGTATTCGTTGATAAAGAGTCTTTGTATTACAACATAAACAATTCTTGTATGACTACTTTGGTATTATAAATATCCCATAGATAGGAGAGATCTCGCCGTAACTAGACCCGTTGACGTATCTTATTTATTTTTGATAAAACTACTGAATCAATTTACACGAAACTTTAGAACTAATATAACGAATATATAAGTAATCTAATAAGAAAATTCCAACATATAATGTTATAAGATTCCAACTCAAAATTCAACTTACATGGAGCTATTATTTGTTAATATTGCGCGACTGTCAACACTGGCCGACGCTCACAATAATTGTAATCACTCGAGATACAATGACTCTTATCTGAAACTGTAAAAAGTTTCGTGTTCCTTAGTAACGAGACTTTGTATTTCAATATAAACACCTCTTGTATAAGTACTTCGGAATTAAAATATCCTGTAGATAAGAGATCTCGCCGTAACCACAGCCGTAACTAGACCTGTTGACGTACCTTATTTATTTTTGATAAAACTACTGAATCAATTTACACGAAACTTTAGAACTAATATAACGAATACATAAGTATTCTAATAAAAAAAATCTCACATACACTATTCCTATAAGATTCCAACTCTAAAATTCATTTATTTATATGGAGCTGTAATTTTTCCATGCGCAGTTCAATGCACGACTTTGTAAACGATCATCCGTGTTATTATGAACAGGTATCACTATAAAATGTTTTTTAGGATACTACATAAACCTTCTTCAACTGATTACTAACCTTGAATCGAAAAAATAAACAACGGAAATTCCATGGTATTAGAAATACATTGTTGACAACCGAATTGGCCTATACGAGGGACAAAAACCTATTTCTACTCGATAATTTACGTTTTCCAATTAAAATTTTAGTTGAAATCTAACATAAACACGACACTTTATCAATTTCAGTACACTTATAGTCCTATCATGGAAAAAATAAGACATAAACAACATTACAAGTGGTTGATCACTTGACATTTTGACATCGACAAAGAGCGATTCTTTTTTTTTTTTATAATGACACCCAGTTGATTTCAGTAACTATTCGGTACAATAATAATCGACTAAAATCGAGCTCTATGGATGAATTTTTTCAAGCAATTCTGAGCCATAGTGTTTAATATAAATAAGGTTGAAGTAGGCTTGTACGCGCGTGCCGCGCGCGAACCACATATGGTTCCTCAGGACTCAACGGTGGTGACCGTTTAGGAACCACATTTGGTATCTCAGGACGATAGAGGTTAAACTTAAAAAAAAAGTTCTTTTTTTTTCAAATCTTTAAAAAAGTATTCATAAACTCGAAAGAGCGAGAATCAATAGTAGTGCACTAGACATGACTTAGGTAGGTACCTACACGAAACTCACGACGCGGCAAACTACAAAAGAAGAGTGAATAATAAATGTTTAGAGCAAAACAAACTCTCGAGCATAGTGATACGGCATAGCCTGCACGAACGCGGCGGTGAGGGGAGCCGCGGCCTCCCTCACCCGCGCCCGCGCCCCTGCGTTTTTTCCTCTTTAATTCCGTCCTCTCCGAGGGCAAAACGCCTGAAGCATGGAGTAGAGGTGAGGTGGTGCTGTTCTTCAAAAAAGGTGATAACAGCCTATTGAAGAACTACAGACCCATCACGCTTCTAAGTCATGTTTTCAAGGGTTATCACGAACCGTCTCGAACACAGACTTGATGACTTCCAGCCTCCCGAACAAGCCGGTTTCCGAAGAGGCTATAGCACCATAGACCACATCCATACGCTGCGGCAAGTTATACAGAAGATCGAAGAGTATAACTTGCCACGTTTATTGCCCGTGGTCCACCCGCTTGGTTCACCTAGGTGTACCACGGGAAAATATTTTTGCCCGTGGTTCACCTGGGTGTACCACGGGAAATTATTTTTGCCCGTGGTTCACCTGGGTGTACCACGGGTAATTATTTTTTCCGGTGGTTCACCTAGGTACAATTATTTTTTCTCTAGGTGTACACCTAGAGAAAAAATAATTGACTCGACTCATGTTTATACCACATTCAAGAAGGTTCACGGGAACCAGTTGCAGCTCATGCGTAGGTCACCGTCCGCACAGAATTCCAGCTACAAGCTTAGAAACTGAAATAATTTGTTATTAACCAGAAAAAGTACCAGGCTTACATAAGTTCAAGGTGGTATGTTTTTAAATACCTGCACCTGACTGGTGTTGTACTTTTGCTACACTGTTTATATGATTAAAATAATAACCATATTAATAAAAAAGACCACCTTGAACTCATGCCAGCCTAGTACTTTTGCTGGTTAGTAAGATTCTTTCATTTTCTTAGCGTTTAACTGGAATTCACGGCCTTAAAAAGAAAAGGCAAAACTGGTCCCCATGCAACGAAGTTTACGGGGATCCAGGTATCGTTTAGCATAAGAAGGGAGGTGCCTCCTGTGTCCTGGCACCATTCACATGTAAAGGCAACGCCTCGACCCCGCCATCCCCTTCGAATCTAACCTTTCCGTGTCGGGGTGCTCCAAGTCTCGAGACTTGCTCCCTCTTGCATCCTAGGTCAAATAACTGGTCACTACCTACCAAGGTGGCTCGGCGAAACCCTGCTTCGTGGGGCTAGGAGCCCCTGCGTTTTTGCGTTCAAGGTCTAAAATAATAACCTAACACAAAGGAGACCCCGCCATCTCCTTTGTGTTAGATTATTATTTTGCCATTTTGCCACGCTCTTCGAACCTAACCTGTCCGTGTCGGGGTGCCCCAAAGGCCCGAGCTCGCTTCGCTCGCTCTTGCATCTTAGGTTAAATAACTGATTACTACTTATCAAGGTGGCTTGACGGAGCCCCGCTACGCGGGGCTCCTACTTCTGCGATCAAGGTTTAAAGTAACCTAATAAGAAGACCTAACCTGTCCATGCCGGGGTGCCCCAAGTCCCGAGCTCGTTTCGCTCGCTCTTGGATCCTAAACTTTTCCAATAAAAATTACAAGCAATGACAGATGACATTCATTTTTACGTTCTGTTTTACGTATGTAATCGCTTAATTTTGCACCATAGACAATACGTGGTAAAAATATGGTTGTCAATCGCCCATTTTTACGTTCCGTTTTTGGTTTTTATCTGATTTGAGGTTTTTCAACATTTTTCTTCTTTAATGTCTCGAAAAATACATTTCCGCGTAAAAATAGTGGTAGCATTACAATTGGGGACTTAAACCTTACCCATTTTAAGCCTTTGTTACTTTCTCCGACTACCTACCGCTTATTACTAAACCCATCAGTAATATCACTATTTTTCTTTCGTAATACTACGATAAAAACATATGGACATTCAGGTGAACCACGGGCAAAAATAATTTCCCGTGGTACACCTAGGTGAACCAAGCGGGTGGACCACGGGCAATAAACGACTTGCCATTATGCTTAGCGTTTGTGGACTATGAGAAAGCCTTCGATTCGGTAGAAACATGGGCGGTACTTGAGTCACTCCAGCGATGCCGTATTCACTATCGGTACATCGATGTGTTGAAGTGCTTGTATAATAACGCCACCATGTCGGTCCGAGTACAGGAGCAGAGCACGAAGGCGATTCCATTGAGAAGAGGCGTAAGAGAGGGGGACGTTATCTCCCCGAAACTGTTTATTGCCGCAATGGAAGACGCCTTCAAGCTCCTGGAATGGCAAGGACTTGGTATCAACATCAACGGTGAATACATCACTCACCTTCGGTTTGCCGACGACATCGTAGTCATGGCAAAGTCGATGGAGGAACTCAGCATGATGCTCGATGGCCTCGACCGAGTTTCACAACGGGTGGGCTTGAAAATGAACATGGACAAGACGAAAATTATGTCAAATGCCAATGTTGTGCCCACCCCAGTCTCTGTTGGAAACTCGGTACTCGAAGTTGTGGACTCATATATTTCTACTTAGGACAAGTAGTCCAGTTAGGTAGGTCCAACTTCGAGAAAGAGGTCAACCGCCGAATCCAACTCGGTTGGGCAGCGTTCGGGAAACTACGCAATGTCTTTTCGTCTGACATACCTCAGTGCCTCAAGACGAAAGTCTTCAACCAATGTGTGTTACCAGTGATGAGTTACGGCACCGAAACGTGGTCTTTCACTATCGGCCTCATCTCAAAGCTCAAAGTCGCTCAACGAGCTATGGAGAGGGCTATGCTAGGTGTTTCTCTACGTGATCGAATCCGAAATGAGGAGATCCGTAGACGAACTAAAGTCACCGATATAGCCCACCGGATTAGCAAGCTGAAGTGGCAATGGGCAGGCCATATTGATCGCAGAGCAGATGGCCGATGGGGTCGAAAAGTATTCGAGTGTTGACCACGGACTAGCAAGCTCAGCGTAGGACGTCCACCAGCAAGGTGGACAGACGACCTTATAAAGGTCGCCGGAAGACGCTGGATGCAGGTCGCTTCCAACCGGTATATGTGGAGATCTAAAGGGGAGGCCTATGTTCAGCAGTGGACGTCCTACGGCTGAGATGATGATGATGATTCAACCAAAATTCTTATCAAATAGATCATTTACATGTGCACTAGAATTCATTACATGTATGTCTTACATGTTATGTTTCATTCTTATCGAATAATTACGACGCGGAGCGCGTTGCGGTACGGGCGGGCGGCACGTGAAAGCCATCTGTAGCGACCCGTGAACGGTGTGCGCGTGTGTGCGTGCCGTTTCATACCTACACCGCGGAGTGAGCCAGGCCTGGCAGTGCACGCAACGGAAGCTCTCGACATGGAATACATTTTCCCGATTTTGAAACATTTCTCTTTACAGTATTTAAAGTACTTTTTAGTATAGATATTTTTTTAATGTATTTATACCTATTTACTTTTGTATTATATCTATATTTTATATAATAAGTAGTATTAACAAACGACACCATAAATCATGTTTACAGCTGTTTTACATCCGTAACATCAAGATTACAGGCCCAATTGAAAACCACCGTCGAGTACTAGGTGCTCGACATTTTGCTGAACTGGGCCTTTTTGGCGCAGCCGTGAGACACACAAAAAATATTCTTTTATGTTTTCTTGTGTTAGATATAAGTTTTTTTTTCTTTTTCTTTTCTGTGTTTATTTTTATTTTGATGTGTGTGTCTATCGTGGTCCCTTTGCGCCAAATAAATGTTTTTTCTTTCTTTCTTTCATTGAAGAGAGGCTGTTTGTGAGTTTACATATTGTAAACGCATTGACGATAATATTTAACAGCGTTACAGGACAAATTCATAGTGTGGGACAAATAAAAAAAACAACATCTGTAACTGTGCCTTCCGCTGCGATCTTATGGGATATATTCCTTTCTTACCCGTTTTATTTTCACAGGTGTGTCTAAAGCGAAGAAACCAGATCCAAACGTACTAACAACAAGACTAGAAGATACAATGACATTCCAGCAAAAGAAAACTGAACAGCCAGACTTACTAATTATCCGGAACACCGAGAAACACAAGTCTGCAGCTCCTTCTAAATTCACAAAGCTTGTCACAAATTCTCAATCTATCAGTAATATTGTTAATAATACTCATACAGCTGCGAAAGACCGAATAAAAACATATGATTGCGATATGTGTCACTATAGTTGTACTAAAAGAGATCATTTAATAAAACATATTCGTATCCACACTGGTGAAAAGCCTTACAAATGTGAAATATGTCTGAAAAGTTTTAGTGTAAGTAGTACTTTAAAAAGTCATGTTCGTATACATACTGGTGCAAAACCTTACAAATGTGAATTATGTCAGAAGAGATTTAGGGAAAGATCTCAGTTAAAAAAACATGTTCTTATACACACTGGTGAAAAACCTTACAAATGTTATATATGTGAGAAGAGTTTTAATCGAAGTGCTACTCTTAAGTCACATGTTAGTATACACACTGGTGAAAAACGTTACAAATGTGACATATGTCAGAAGAGTTTTAGTCTAAATAGTATTTTAAATAAACATGTTCTAATACACACTGCTGAAAAACCTTACAAATGTGAAATATGTCAGAAGAGTTTTAAGCAAAGTGCTGCTCTTAAGTCACATGTTAGTATACACACTGGTGAAAAGCCTTACAAATGTGAAATTTGTCAGAAGAGTTTTAGTCTAAATAGTACTTTAAAAAGACATGTTCTAATACACGCTGTTGAAAAACCTTTCAAATGTCAAATATGTCAGAAGAGTTTTAGTCAAAGTATTCATTTGAAAGCTCATATCCTTGTACACACTGGTGAAAAACCTTACAAATGTGAAATATGTCAGAAGAGTTTTTATCAAAGTGCTGCTCTTAAGTCACATGTTAGTATACACACTGGTGAAAAGCCTTACAAATGTGAAATATGTCAGAAGAGTTTTAGTCAAAGTAGTACTTTAAAACAACATGTTCACACACTACACACTGGTGAAAAAATTTACAAATGTGAAGTATGTCAGAAGAGTTTTAGTAGAAAAGATAATTTAAGGGACCATGTTCGTAAACACACTGGTGAAAAACCTTACAAATGTGACAATTGTCAGAAGAGTTTTAGTCATAATACTAGTTTGAAAGCTCATGTTCTTAAACACACTCGTGAAAAACCTTACAAATGTGACATATGCCAGAAGAGTTTTACTCAAAGTGGTAATTTAAAAACTCATGTTCTTATACACACTGGTGTAAAACCATACAAATGTGACATATGTCAGAAGCGTTTTATTCAACGTGGTCAATTAAAACGTCATGTTCTTATACACACTAAAGAAAAACCTTAAAAAGATTAAAAACATGTCAGAAAAGTTATTTATTTATTTATACACATACAGCTTTACAGTAGTACGCATTACAGTTTCCCAATTCGATAGCAAGTAGATGAAGTGTGCATAATGCTCTCGTGAGTGGGGTGTTGCTTAAAAGATGTGTTCGGCAGCGCGGGAGCCCACACAAATTGCTCCGGCGGCGGTGATGCACGCACCCAGCGCAGACAAACCGATCCACTGTAGTACACTTTTTTTTTGTAACGTGGCAAAATCATCAAATGAGTTCTCCCAACCCCGGGCAGGGCAGGAGGGACTGTCAGACTTGTACTGACTAAAATCCACGGTGTCCTTCAATAGCCCTGTATGTTCCTGGGTCACGGTGATGGAATAAGTCCCGCGACCCCGGCAGGCTATGGCCCTCTGATAGGGGGCCCCGTCATCATGCTGACGCTCTTTTAGACGCGTGTGGAACACAACGCGCCGTCAACCCGGGCATATTAAATGATCTCTTATCAGTAAAATCAGATTTCGTCGGTTAAAAAAATCGATCGACCTATTGGACCTGAAAAATCGATTCTTCGATTAATCGATCTTTGATCGTCGTCCCTAGTCACTAATGTCACTGTCAGTCTAAAACGAATTCTAAGAATACAGGTAGCTATGTTAAAAGATTCTATGCATTTAAACGTTGAACTTACAATACACTTACGCTTTAGAAAAAAACTGCATAGGTACCTATCCAATTATCTACTAGAGGTGCTTAAAATAGCTAAATATTTTATGTCATTGCTTTTCAGTTTCTTAAAAATCACTAATCTATGAAAAACTATACCTACTAGTCGTTGTAATGGTTCGATTATAACCTCAAAATCTGCTTCTTTTTCAAAATATAATTTTCCGATGCTAATTCATACATTATACAGGGTGAAATTTTATTAATGAGCAATATTTTAAACTCGGGCATTACTAACGATACTAATCGTATTACGGAACTCAAAAACGTTATTAATGCAAGTATCTTCGCTTAACCTCTCAGGTACCGCGCTCGCGTATCGTAAACTCCGTCCCGTCCTTGACATTTACGAGCGCTTACGTCATCGCGCGCGTCAAGTGGCGGCCGCTTACATTAACCGTTATCGCTCCAGTTAGAATTACTCAAATGGCCAACTGTAAACAGTTTCGTATTCGTTGATAAAGAGTCTTTGTATTACAACATAAACAATTCTTGTATGACTACTTTGGTATTATAAATATCCCATAGATAGGAGAGATCTCGCCGTAACTAGACCCGTTGACGTATCTTATTTATTTTTGATAAAACTACTGAATCAATTTACACGAAACTTTAGAACTAATATAACGAATATATAAGTAATCTAATAAGAAAATTCCAACATATAATGTTATAAGATTCCAACTCAAAATTCAACTTACATGGAGCTATTATTTGTTAATATTGCGCGACTGTCAACACTGGCCGACGCTCACAATAATTGTAATCACTCGAAATACAATGACTCTTATCTCAAACGGTAAAAAGTTTCGTGTTCCTTAGTAACGAGACTTTGTATTTCAATATAAACACCTCTTGTATAAGTACTTCGGAATTAAAATATCCTGTAGATAAGAGATCTCGCCGTAACCACAGCCGTAACTAGACCTGTTGACGTACCTTATTTATTTTTGATAAAACTACTGAATCAATTTACACGAAACTTTAGAACTAATATAACGAATACATAAGTATTCTAATAAAAAAATTCTCACATACACTATTCCTATAAGATTCCAACTCTAAAATTCATTTATTTATATGGAGCTGTAATTTTTCCATGCGCAGTTCAATGCACGACTTTGTAAACGATCATCCGTGTTATTATGAACAGGTATCATTATAAAATGTTTTTTAGGATACTACATAAACCTTCTTCAACTGATTACTAACCTTGAATCGAAAAAATAAACAACGGAAATTCCATGGTATTAGAAATACATTGTTGACAACCGAATTGGCCTATACGAGGGACAAAAACCTATTTCTACTCGATAATTTACGTTTTCCAATTAAAATTTTAGTTGAAATCTAACATAAACACGACACTTTATCAATTTCAGTACACTTATAGTCCTATCATGGAAAAAATAAGACATAAACAACATTACAAGTGGTTGATCACTTGACATTTTGACATCGACAAAGAGCGATTCTTTTTTTTTTTTTATAATGACACCCAGTTGATTTCAGTAACTATTCGGTACAATAATAATCGACTAAAATCGAGCTCTATGGATGAATTTTTTCAAGCAATTCTGAGCCATAGTGTTTAATATAAATAAGGTTGAAGTAGGCTTGTACGCGCGTGCCGCGCGCGAACCACATATGGTTCCTCAGGACTCAACGGTGGTGACCGTTTAGGAACCACATTTGGTATCTCAGGACGATAGAGGTTAATATAAATAAAATAAAAATAAAAATTCTTTATTGACACAGATAATACATTTGTCTCATATTGTAAACCAAAATATGCATTATATAATGTATTGCACAAAAGTACTGCTACTGAATCCCAAACTAGGCTTGAGCTTGTATTTTGGGAGACAGTGTTCAGCCGTAGGGAGTGTCACCATATATAATAAAGTAATGATACATTAGGTTTGAATGTTGCTGCAATAAACTATCGTTATTCATCCAATAATTTGCGGTAAAACTTTTTACTTTTTACATCTAGTTTTAATTTTTATTTTTGTTATTATTAATTTTATTTTTATAATTACATTAATTTAATTATTTATTTTTTAATTGCATTACATTACAATATAACACAACATTACAATACACAAAAACATTTAGTAACAAAATTTAATATATTATTTATTTACATTTGATTCAATTCAATAAATCAATCAATTAAACTTACATAATTTAATTTGCCTTGATTCAATCAATTAATTATTATTTTATCGAGTAAATTAATTACATTTATTTAATTTAATTCCTATTCAACTGATGTGTGTGATCTGTGTGTAAGTGTGTGAGTGTGTGTGATGTGAGTGTGTGTCAGTGTGTAATGTTTTAAGGGATGGAAATTTTGTGATATAATTTACGTAATGCATGCCAGTAGATCCTCTGTCTTCTCATAATCCAACGTTAGCAGCCATTTGTAAACTTTGCTTTTGATTGCGTATCTAGTAAGAGAAACAATGTTGAGGTGTTTGTTTATGGTGTTGTAAAGCTTACAACTCACAACCTTGTACTGTCTCTTTGCGAAGGTAGTCTTGCTTGGAACACTAGAGCACACAGGCATTTTGCTGCGTCTATTGGGTTTGGGTAATGGCACGCTAGGGTGTTTTCTGAGGATAGTTCTGAGCACAAAGAGTTGGCGAACCGTTAGGACCTGGCACTCCGAGTACAACTGAGATGTTGGATGCCTGTAGGGGTTTCTTGTCATCACTTTCAGCACTGCTCTTTGCGCTCTCTCTAGGCTCAGTAGATGCGTCTTTGCGGCCCCTCCCCATATGGGGATGCAATATTGTATTACCGACTGACATAGGGCCAGGTATATAATTCTAAGTTGTTCTACACTTGCACTATCTCTAAGTGTTTTAAATATATGAATGAGACGTCTTACTCTGGAGTTGACGGTACTTATGTGTTTGTCCCATCTCAAGCCACTATCCATGTATACTCCTAAATATTTCACACAATCTGTGCGTGTGATTACCTGGCAATTACAGTTAGCCTGCGAGATGCAATTGTGTGCCTGAAGTGAGAATCCTCGCGGTGGAGTCTTAGTTTTGTTGATGGAGAAGGGAACATATTGCGTTTTTGTTAAGTTTAAGGTTAGTAAATTGCGAGTTAACCAGTTTTTAACATTGGATAGTGCGAATTCTGCTCTCTCTTTAACTGTATGCCAGTTGGGGCCCCAGACAAATATAGCGGTATCATCGGCATATGTGAATATGTTGGTGTAAGGGAGAGACATTGTGCAGAGGTCGTTGATGTAAAGCTGGAAAAGGGTGGGACCCAAGACACTCCCCTGCGGAACACCGAAGGAGACGGTCTCCTCATCACTCATGTAGTCCCCAATCATAACACGTTGCTTTCTGTTTGTGAGGTAGTCTAAAGATGTCGTAGCTTATGCCACGTACCCCCGATGATTCGAGCTTGGACAGAAGTATGGGGACCGAGACCGTGTCAAACGCTTTAGATAGATCTAGGTAGATACACAAGCAATTATATTTGGCGTCTAATGTTTTTGCTACGAGATTGCTCAAGTCCATTACAGCGTCTTCGGTAGAGATGCCGGAACGAAAACCATATTGATTGTCGGCAAGAATATTGAATTTGTCCAGAAACTTTTTGAGAGAGTAATTTAGTATTTTTTCTAAATTTTTTGATAGAGTAGAGAGGACTGCTATGGGGCGATAATTATTGACACAGTCTCGGTCCCCAGTTTTGAAGATCGGGTGTGGATGACTGCGTTTTTAAAAGCTTCAGGGAAAATACCTGTGGTTATAGCGCGGTTACATATGTGAGTGATGGAGGGGACCAGCTCCTTCCGGCATTGCCTTACTATCTGGGATGAGATTCCGTCCCAACCTGTGGCACAATTTGGGCGGAGTTGTAGAATGATGGATTCAACATCCCTTTCACTCACCTCAGCAATGACCAGTGAGCTTTGCGGACTTCTAACATTTGATTGGGAGTTTGATGTTAAATAAGGGGCATTACTATTACGAGTACTTGATGTTAGAATTTTGTCAGCAAGAGATTTACCTATGTTTGTGAAGAAATTACAAACATAGTTAGCAGATGTCTTTGGGTGATTTGTAGTATGTAATAGCTCAATATTATTTGATGTTTGTTTACTTTTCGTACTGCGCGCGGTGTACTGCGCTTTAAAAATTTTGATATTGGATTTTTGGGGTTTATGATTTATTTTTTAGTACTTTTACGTGTTTATTTGCAATAATAAGACTATGCAATGTGACATACTACATTTTTAAAGGTGTCCATAATTACATTAATAATATTTTTGATTTGCGATTTATTAGCCGTAATGCAATCAGCATCGTGAGTATAGCCTTAGATTAAAATATTGCCCATGATTTCGATTTCACCCTGTAGATATATTGCTTTTCAGTTTCTTAAAAATCACTAAGGGGCTGCCTCCACGAGCGAGAGAATCGCGACGAGTCCGCCCTTATATCGTCGGATAATCTCCACGAACGAGCGATAATTCCGCCGCGTATCGTCGCGAGTCGTTGCGGTATCGCGGCGATTCCGCGGCGATTCCGCGGCGACTCGTAACGGTATCGCCGCGTTTCCTTGACGTCACGTTGCCAAAGAAGGGATTCAGTTACGTGACAGACGAGAGCGAAATAAGTAGTGTCTCAGTCGATAATATAATTCTTTATTATGGATATAGTGTTGTGGGGTGCTTCTGCGAGTACGCTAGTGAATATGCAGTTATTGTTATTGTTAAGAATGGAAAAAAAACGCCGTTGGTGGACACATCCCATGTTGCTACGTCGTGAAAGTCATGGACATTTCCATGTGAATTATAAAGAATATCGAAATCATCCAGAATGGTTTGAAGATGAATATTTAATGCCAATTCCTGTTTTCGATGAACTATTAAGTTTACTATCAAGACACTTATCAAAGCAAGATACTAATATGAGGAAAAGTATCGGGCCATGTGAAAGATTAGCAGTAACACTACAGTAAGTTTAAAGCATATTTATTTTACTTAAACGCTTACATCAAATTAAAGTTTACATTCCATCAAAGTGTTCTAACATTTGAGCAATATCGTCCTCGCTTGTTGGTGTGGATGTACGAGAATAAGAGTCTAGCAATGTATGTGATGGTGGTGTGTATTTCTTAATTACGGACATAATCTCAGTTCTTGCATCTATTAAACAGTCTTCTTTTATTTTGTCCATGAGTGGCAGCAACGAACGGAAAAATGCCTCATTTCCACGCTCGTCGCGATACTGTGGTTGAACATTATTTCTTTGTATATCTATACTCTCGCGCATAACATTAGATATCTCTTTATTAGATTCTAGAAACATTTGGACTAATGTTTTCTTTTTATTAGACGTCGATGGTTCCGTAACACTAGGGATGGTATTAACCGAACTGTCGTCATCCTCAAAAACATCTTGACTGTCCTCATTGAACATGTTTGACGATGTTGAAGCGTGTTCTGTGTGTTTCTTTAAAAAAAGTAATGTATCATAATGAATATACTTTCGTCGTTTTGAGGCAGCTTGGCCGGATTTTGAACATTGCTGCAACTTTAACTCTTTACGAAACTGATCCCTTAAAGATTTCCATTTTGTCATTAACTCAAGTCCTGAAGCAAAGAGACAACTTTTAATTGAATATTATAATAATATATAAGTATACATATGTTATTAATTTTTATATATTTTAATAAAAAAACAACACAGATAAATAAATCCGAACGCTTGGATGGAATCTTCGTTTTACATTCCATTTATAAAAATACTTTCCATCAGGTGTGATTGCAAACAATCGCGAGCCTATTTTATATAAAAAAAAAATGATAAAGTATTTTTTTTTTAATAATAATGTTATTTTCCAGATATCTTGCTTCTGGAACAAGTCATAAACGCCTTCAGAATAAGTACAGAATTTCGAAAAAAACGTTGCCTAAATTAATAAAAGAAACATGTGGAATTATATGGAAAGTTCTAGCACCTACAGAAATGGCAGCCCCGAACAAAGAATCGTGGAAAAGGATCTCAGAGGGATTTAAAGACAACGCGAATTTCCCACATTGCTTGGGAGCGCTAGACGGCAAACACATTAGAATTCAGTGCCCCCGAAATTCCGGCTCTCTATACTTTAATTATAAAAAGTACAATTCAATCGTTTTATTGGCTTTGGTGGATTCGAATTATTTATTCACTGTGATTGACGTAGGTTCTTATGGCCGTGAAAATGATTCTACCATTTTTCAATCTTCAATTCTAGGTCGGAAGCTAAATGAAGAAGCCCTTGATTTGCCGGAAGAAAAAGAACTGGTATTTGGCGGACCCAAAATGCCATATGTGATTGTAGCTGATGAGGCCTTCAGTATTCATCGAAATTTAATGCGACCGTATCCAGGTCGACGTCTTCCTACGGATAAAAAGATTTTTAACTACAGACTATCTCGTGCGAGACGTTACGTGGAATGTGTCTTTGGACAAATGACCTCAAAATTTCGCATATTCCATAATACAATAAATCTTCAACCGGACAGTGCAATTCTTGTTATAAAAGCAGCTTGCGTTTTGCACAACTTCATAAAGCGTCGAGCATTAAATGCCACTGACGAGGAAAATGAAGACATATACAATCAACAAAATATGACACCCGTACTTCAAAGGACAAGGAATTCGGGGTTGCAAATTCGAAACTTATTTAAAGATTATTTTAACACAGTGGGCGCGGTTCCTTGGCAAAATGACTACATCGTTTAATGAAAATTTCGAATGCCCATCATAAATTTCTTTGACTTGCATCCTAAATTCGAAATTTTACCTTTGACAGAACTTATGGCACGACTATGTATTATCCAACATTTTTGACATTCCGGTAAAGCAAGCTATGTTAGCCATTTCTGTTATTCATTTTAAAACCAAAGACAATAAGACTTTCTAGTTAATCTCTAAGGAGGCCGTAGCTCACAGTAGGTGCCTAATAAATAATTATGTTTTCTTTCTTTCTTTTTTTTTCTTTCTTTTCAAATACACACCCTCATTCTATTATACACACACACACACACATACATATAGTTATCTTATAATATGTCGTTACCTTATTCTCTTTTGTTAATTTATGATTTTAGTATACACACTTTGAAACCAGCAATGTTAATAACCTTTAAAATCTACAACACAACTCAAAAGGATATTAGTATCACAGTAACAGCGAAACACTGACTCCTAAGTCACAGGATCACCTAGTTTAGGAGTCAGGGTTCAACTTATCTGAATAACCTTTACTAAACCAATCTATGTATCCCTAGATTTAAGAATTAATGTCAAAGGTTTTTGTATCAATAAAGATTTTTATTTTTTTATTTTTATTTTATTATTTAAATAGTCGTATGAGCCATTTTATGTAAATGTAAACGTGATATATTTGTTGTTATGTTCAGATCAAAGAAATAGGCAAATAGAACTCTCAGAACACGCGAGTGTCTCCACCAAAGTTAATACAAAATCAAATAGAATTACATTCCATAATGTTTTCTTTGTTTTTGAGAACAACTTTTACGATGGTTAAAGACACGAGACGGCATATTTAAAAAAAAATAAATTATGGAATCAGGCGTTACTTTGCGGAAATCCATGACATTAAAATGTTATGAAAAATATTTAGTTTTAATTCCGCGACAAAAATCCAGGCTTGTTGCAGGATGCAATCCCACCCTATGCAGTCATGCATATGCACATGCAGCAAAGGACCCACCCTCCCGCCCTCATGCATATGCACACATGCAACAAACGGAAAAACAAGCCATGCAATCAAACCTATACTCGACACGTGTTTCGCCCCTCCACGGGGCATCCTCAGGAGATGTTGACTCGACAAGCGCTCGGTTTCGAGGCCGAGCGCTTGTCGGGTCCTTTGCTGCATGTGCATATGCATGACTGCATAGGGTGGGATTGCATCCTGCAACAAGCCTGGATTTTTGTCGCGGAATTAAAACTAAATATTTTTCATAACATTTTAACGGCATATTTTGGCAAAAAACAACAACGACGCGCAGCTTGGTACGACGCGTAGCTTGGTACTGTCGCGACTTTGTATTCGATTTTGATTTTGTATTAACTCTGGTGGACCCACTCGCGTGTTCTGAGCGCTCTATCTGCCTATTTCTTTGATCTGAGTTGTTATGTGCAAAAGAAATAAAAATACATAATAAAAAAATATTCAAATCTTTCATTGCTATACTTTTTAAATAACTCGTCCACTTTGACAATTCTTGCAGCTCGTCAAATTAATGTCATGTGTTCATTTCTAGCGCCAATGATGTCATTGTTACTATGCGTTGCTTAGCCAATTGGAGACGAGCGTTGACAACCTACCCAATCATAACTTCGTGATGTTAATAGAGAACAAACTAGCTGTTCAAAGAAAACAAACGTCGTGGGCCATCTATCAAAAATATTTTGTTTGAAGTTACTCTTCCATGTTTTCTTCGTTCACTGTGGTGAATACTGACTTTTATTCATCATCAAGTCCACTCCGTCCTCTACAAATATTGTACGCTTACCTTTTTCTTTTTTTTCTTTAGAGGTTAGATCATCCCATTCTGTGAACATAGCACTTCCCACATCATACCAATTCTTTGCTTTAATTTCTCTGTTTCGATACTCGGCCAACTTAACATCATAAAGGGCAGGTCTCTCTCTCACTTCAAGTATAAACTTTTTAAATGTCAAACATTGTACTTAAAAAGCTTCTAGAAACGTCTTCGCCGAGAGGCAATGCTGAAATGACGCTGCGTTTGACAGCGCCCGCCGCGCGCTCGTCGCGCGCTCGTCGCGAGAGCGCCGCGAGAGCGCCGCGAGAGCGCCGCGAGAGCGCCGCGAGCGCGCGGCGGTCGCGTTGCTAGTCGCGGCGGGCTAGCCACGATGTAATGACGTTTTGCGCGCTCGTTGCCACTCGTCACATCGCGGCGATAATATCGCCGTGTGGAGACGGTTCCATAGAGAGTGTATAGAAAAACGTGGCACGGCGATAATATCGCCGCGATTCTCTCGCTCGTGGAGGCAGCCCCTAATCTATGAAAAACTGTACCTACTAGTGTATAGTTTTTCATAGATTAGTGATTTTTAAGAAACTGAAAAGCAATGTCATAAAATATTTAGCTATTTTAAGCACCTCTAGTAGATAATTGGATAGGTACCTATGCAGTTTTTTTCTAAAGCGTAAGTGTATTGTAAGTTCAACGTTTAAATGCATAGAATCTATTAACATAGCTACCTGTATTCTTAGAATTCGTTTTAGACTACAAAAAATTATACTACAAAAAAAAATCAATCAAATCCGTCCAGTAGTTCCGAAGATTAACGTGCACAAACTCACAGACAAACAGACAAAAAAAATTTTTACAATTTCGGGTTCGTCATCGATATAATAACAACCCCTGCTACCTTTTTTTATTTATTTCCATTATACAGACACCACTTATCTACAATTTTATTATAATTATGTATAAACAGGGTGATTTTTTAGTTTTAGTGTTTTTTCTTTTTGTATCAATCAATACAAAAATATCGAGATATCACGTCTCAATGTTATCTATAAAAAGTTGATTAATCTGGACACCGCGCTGTGATGTGTCGCTCAGGTGTAGCGGGGCGGAGTGGGGGGTCAGCGGGGTGCGCTCTGCCCGTTTCATGCGTCGGCAAGTGTATATTGTTATTAACGTTTAGCTTAGTGACCACGCAGAGCGGATGAGAAAATGATTTAATATGACAATTTGAAGTATCGTTTTTTTTTCAAAAAGGGGGTTAGTGATTGATACCTAATGCCTAGAAACATTTTGGACGGTGCTAAAAAAGTCACGCTGTATAGATATGCTTCAACATGATACTATATTTTAGACTCGTGTCAAGCCCATAGGATGTGGAACCATGTCTACGGTGCGGAGCCTTTTGCCGTGCAACGGCACGGCACCGCTGCCGGCGGACAGCGCGGCGCCGTGCCGCGCCACGGCGTACCCAATATTGCGTTACCCAATATTTTCTTTAATTTTGTTATTTCTTCATTTCTCTTCGTCTTAACAGCAACAGGAGCAGGACACGTCTTTCGCGGTCCATATCAAGCCAAAACTGTTTTTTTACTTTTGGGTATTCTTTCTGAGCGGGTACGTACACGAGACCGTGGCGCGGCACGGCGCCGTGCCGTCCTCCGGCGGCGGTGCCGTACCGTTGCACGGCAAAGGGCGCCGCACCGTAGACATTACTCCACGTCCATATTACCGCTTTACTCTCTGACTCCTAATAAAAGCATCATAAATTATAATGCCGTAATGGCTTTAATATTAACCTGTGAATTGAATTTTTGCAGACATTGGTAATACACACATCAAAAGTGTCTAGGGATCAACATATATTTTTGCAATAACTTTTCTCCTGGGATTCATCAAATAAAGTGTTATCGTTTGTCACAGTAACGATAAACCAAGTCACCTTTGCATTCATAAAGAAATTTGCCATTTTCCTAATAAAGGGTTTTTTGACATTTGAACCACTAACATTAAAGTTCGAAAAAAAGACTGAAATAACAGTTTTCTTTAAAATTTTATTGGGTAACTTAATATAAATCCATAATCCACAAATAATATTTACTCTCTAAAATAAAAATAATATTCGTTTTTACGGCGCGAATCGAGCAAAACAACAAAACTTAATGTCAGTCTGACAGCAGCAATGATATTATAAGTAAAAAAGGTGTAGATACGTCATACGCGCTCAATAACGTATGCGCTCAAATGAGGCTGATTCACACATCTTGATCTCAGTGCGACGTTGCCAACGGCACTTCACGTACCACAGACTGAATCAAAAGTAAAAGTGACTCAAAACTACCGAAAATGCCGTCGTGTGTGATGAGATATTGTACAAATTAAACATGCAAGACTTCTAAAAGTCAAGGAATCACATAACATTCGTAAATATACTATTTATCTTTAATATTTTCACAAATAAAACATTACGTTTTTATAAATATGGCGTCGTAAAAGAAAGAGTGCGAGCACGGGTGCGAGTGAGAGGAGACGCTGACGTGCGGGGGGATTGATGACGCGTGGCGATCTAGCTGTCACTTTTTTTCTTATTGGTTTTATCAAGCTATCCTTTTTACTTGTCGTGAAATGTAATGTGTGTAAATAAAAAGTGTGTATGTGTGCTCGGAACACTTTTTTCCGTTGTTTTTGTACGTGATAACATATCTATGACTTTATAATATCATTGGACAGCAGGATAAAATTTTGCGAGGTAAAAAGGTCGCAAAAATGTATTCCATTTAGTAAAAACTTATACCAGCGGACGACCGTAAACGGGGCAGATTAAATTTTAGTTAGCTTCATTTTTCACCTCGCGGTGTACCCCGTTAAACGGGGTGTTTGACATTTAGTCAGTATAAATTTAAACTGGATAAAGGATTTAAACGCAGCCCAGTGAATGAATGAAAAGTTCATTTTGGGAAATGAACTAGTTCATTTACTTCAATCGTTCGCGAACTACCCATAGAGTATTTGGAAATTGGAACTACAGCTTGACATAAAAATGTAGAAAACCGTAAAGCTGCGAACATATTATCGGACGCGTCCGTCAGCCGCGGCTGAGGGACGCGGCTTATTCATTATCCAGCCAGTACATTTAATACTACACTGTGCAAACTGTCGGTCGTAAGACGCGGACGTGACCTTGAGAGTTCGGACGTCCGAACAAAATCTGGCCTTCTGTCGTCCGAACTACCGTGCACACTGCTAAGCCGCGTCCCTCAGCCGCGGCTGACGGACGCGTCCGATAATATGTTCGCAGCTTTACGGTTTTCTACATTTTTATGTCAAGCTGTACAATAAACATGGCTACAGCTTGGCCAGAACGGATTGAAACGGAACTAAAATTTTTATTTCTGACAGCGTTTCAAAATCTTTGATATTTGATGTTAACAAAGACCGCAGGTTTGTTAGATTTATTATTGTGCCATAAAACTAACGTAATAAGTGAAAAATAATAAAATAAAATCATTCAAAGTGCTGGTAGCGCGAAGAAAGTGGCGACTTCCGGTTTTCTACATAATTTTATGTCAAGCTATAGTCTGTCAATGGATGCTCGACCTAAACAGTCTGGTGAAACTAGGAACAAAAAATCTTTTATATGGACTTTACGTGGCAACTAATGGTGGATATTGCTATCACATTCCCTCAGTGTCGTTTCTCTTTCTTACGTCAAGTGTCAGCCATATTATTTGTCAAAACCTAGTCAAAACTTCATTTCGTGCCGTGTTTTTTGAATGTAAATGCATGTTTGATTGTGGATTTTAATTGTTAAAAGTGCAATTTCTCATCAAAATTAGTGACGTGTGATCAGAGGTATACCAAAGTACACCTCTTTTCGGTGGCATTTTAAAACGTAGTGATTATATACTCTCTGGACCTAAAGGTCTTAGTTACCAGGTCATAAAAGCCCACAAAAAAAAAAAACAATGAATCAATGGTCATAGTATAAAAATTTTATAACTGTAACACTACAGTGTTTTTTGCAACAAATTCAATAAATTAGTTCACAATATGAAAGCAGAAAATCTGCAAATGTGTAGAATATGTTTAGTGGAAGATGTTCGTATGTTTATGGTTACCAATGTTGAACTGCAACACCTTTTCGAGAAGCTGACTGGGATTCCAGTAAGTAAATGATTTATACAAACTATCCAAGCACGAGTACTTTCTTCTTTCTTATTGTGAAGCAATTGAGAAGAATGTTTTTTTGAAGATACGCATCTTTTATTCAAGATTTAATAAAAACCATTCTATCTGTAATCAAACACACAGAACTTCTTTCATAAAAGATAATTATTGCCTAGTTTCCCTTGAAGCCTCGGCCCATGAATCCAACAAAAAAGAACTTTAGATCATTAAAAAGGAAAACAATTATTTATTTATTTAGGGACAAAAAACAGTTACACGTTACAATTTTTGTGTCGGAGCTAATAGGTACATTTAACAAACGTATAACCCACACTATTGTTAATTATTAAAATCTGCTCAAGAATCACTACCTCTCTCCTTAACCATGTGACTATAATGCTTCTTTTCTTTGTTTTCGTGATTATTACATGTGTATATGTATATATATATATATATATATGTTTGTATGTGTATGTATGTATTTATTTATTTATACCTATACATATTTTATCTTGTTTAATTGATTAATTGTACACCACAGTACTACCAACAGTAAGTCTCTCTTTCTTCCTAATCCATCCAAAGGTTGTCTTGAAAAGATCGCTTTTAGTGATAAGACCGCCTATTGTGTCACCCTATGTTTAAGTTATAATTTGTCATGTTATGTACCTTTTAATTGTATGGTGTGCATAATAAAGAGTATTCTATCTATCTATTGTCCACGGATAAAAAAAATAAAATAGTTAAAGAGACAGAGGACGGACGGTCGTATTTCTTAAAAAAAAAAAAAGTAAGTTATGAGAGGTTGTTGGTAAGTAAAGCAATGGCTATTTTTTTAAATCTTGCTTGAGAAAACGCAAAAATATCGGTATCCGTAAAGTGTGTGTTATAGGTTACAACAAGGCGGCGGAGAGGTGCCCGCTCTCCGGCGTTTGTTTTGCACTTCTCAGTGTGAAACAGACGAGGAACGCGCACCTCTCGCCGTACAATACTTCTAGGTACTACGTAACATAACTTATTGGTAAGTTCATTACAATCAAACCTATTATTACAAATACCATGCAGCATCATGACTATGAGGAGCGTACGCCTGGACTCCAAACTTAAGAGATTGTACTGTTTGAGTAGTTCTGAATAAGGAATTCTCGAGTGGTAAAATTTATACTGTAGATTACGAAGGAATTTTTTTTGAACTATTTCAAGTCTGTACGAATATTTGCTGTAGAAAGGACTCCAAATAGGAACAGCATATTCCAACTGAGAGCGAATCAGGGTCTTGTATAAAAATAAGAAAGTTGATTTTTTATTAAAGTCCTTGGAAGATCTCATGACGAAGCCATACATCCGAAAGGCTTTGCTAATAACATTATCAATATGAATATAGAATATAATGGTATAATCAGTTTTCCTTAGGAAGAAGAGTTTGTATGGAGTTGACCATTCAATATTTCTAGCTTCAATATTAACATCAAAGAAAGTTTTTAATGATTAATTAAATTAATAAGTTTTGGTATATTATTCTCTCATTAAAATATGTTTTATGTTATTAATTATCTTTAATTTAGAAATTCTGTTGGATTTAACATGAATCTGGCCGATTCCTGTCATACCCCTTTACAATTAATTGAACAATACTTTTGTTGCAGTTTGTAACTGAAGACAGTAGACCGATGCTCGCTTGTGTCTTCTGCTACACTAGACTAAAGCAATGCTGTCAATTGCAGAGGAAATGTCTGGAAGCAGAGAAGCTGTTCACTCAGATGTTGAATGAAGATGATGAGGTGAGGTTCTATGTTGTTGTTCTATGTTAGGGGTTTTGGTTTCCGCGCTTATTCCTTTATGTGGACCATTGTGCGTGGGCCATAGTGGCCTTTGGTGGCTTATTCCAACCAGCCCACCTGCCACCAGAAGTTGATCAGGTTCTTTGGTCTGTGGAGAACATCTGTGTAAGTCCTGGGTGTCCCGAGGGTCTCTGTCCTGATCTGTGTGACACCTGTGCACTTGAAGAGCACATGCGCAACGGTTTCCTCAGTCTCCATGCAAGCCCTGCACAGGGGCCTGTCCGTTATGCCTATTGTGTGGAAGTGTTTTTTAGGGAGCAGTGTCCCGTTATGGTCCCTGTCAGCAGACGCATGCCGGTCCTGTCCAGGCGTAAAAGACGTCTGGTTAGCCTGCCATCTAAGGATGGCAGAGCTTCCCTGGATTGCCTGCAGCCTGGTGTCGAGGTCCACCATCTCTCTGCTTGTGTGAGGGTGCGCTCCTGCAGCCATCTACGTATCTGGCTGAAGGGGATGGGTATAATGGGTTCAGGTCCGCAAACTGATGCCCTGGTTGCTCTCCTAGCTAGTTCATCAGCCGCGTCGTTGCCCAATGATCCGCTGTGTCCTTTAATCCATTGTAGTGTCACTTTGTTGCGTTTAGATACCGTTAAACGTTCTAGTGCATTGTGACATTCTAGTATTAAGCTTGAAGTGGTATATTGTTTCCCCAACGATTGAAGGACTGAGGCGCTATCAGAGAGTATACGTATATGGGTGTCCGTCACTCCTCTGGCCTCTATTGCATATGCTGCTTGTATAATGCCCATGCATTCTGCCTGGTAGACGGTGTTGTACATTCCCAGCGGGCAGGATATATTCATGTTAAGGTTGTGTGAGAAGACTCCAGCCCCGGTTCCGGAATCATTCTTTGATCCATCTGTGTATATCCTCAGCTCTTTCGGGCCTGAATAGTCACACTGCTCTTCTGCAAGTTCGATACTGTAGTGCTTTACAAAGTGGTATTGTCTTGGGGCTTTGTCACAGGGTGATGCCATCATTGGCTGTTGTTCGATGTGTGTTTAATTCTGGAGTCTTTGTTTAGGGTTCCCAGGGCATGAAGCCTGAAGGCGGCTAGGGCCGCCTCTTTCTGCACGATGAGGTGTAGAGGTGGCAGTCCAAGCATTGCCTGTAGGGCAGCGGTGGGTGCAGTTCTCATACAGCTAGTAATTGCCATACAAGCAAATCGCTGCAGCTTTTCGAGGTCTTTTTGGGTTGTGCTCAGGTTTGTTCTGGGCCACCAGACCAACGAGCCGTACGTGACTGTCGGTCGTATGACAGTGGTATATAGCCAGTGAGTGATCTTGGGACTGATTCCCCAATTCCTGCCAAGCATTCGCTTGCACTGCCACAGGGATATGCTGGCTTTTGTAGTGATGTAGTTGATGTGTTTTGCCCAATTCAGCTGTTTATCCAAGATGATGCCCAGGTATTTGGTTTCAGTTGATAGGCTTAGGGTGGTTCCAAAGAAACGTGGAAGCTGTAGGGTCGGTAGCTTCCTCTTTTTTGTGAAGAGAATCAGCTCAGTTTTTGAAGGATTTACTGATAGCTGGTGTTTGTTGCACACCGCACTACGCCACACTATACAATACCACTCCACAACACACTAAACCAAACCACACTACATCTCATACACACCACACCAAAATAAATTTGTATTCACTACACTACGCTTACTACAAGCATGGCACAATATATATATATATGGTATAAAAGACATTATTTTATTTTAAATTGTAAAAAATTTGTTATAAATCTATGTGTAATTAATTAAGTTTAAATGTTATTCATTCTAAGATATGGAAGAGCGGAGTCTCCTAACACAGGCGTTGTTTGCCTAAAAGGAGGCTCCCAGCACAATTAATTGTATATGAAGGTTTTCGTAAAATAAAAACATTTTCATTTTTTTCATTTTTTTTTTTTTTTTTGTTGCACCAGTCCTCCACTATTTTCAATGCTTGGCGCATGAGGTTGCACAGGGTATTTTCGTGAGTGCCATTTATTATTATGGTTATATCGTCAGCATACCCTACAGTGAAGTAACCTTTATCATTTAGTGTTTTAATGAGGTTATCTACAACCAGGTTCCATAGTAGCGGTGAGAGGACTCCCCCTTGTGGACAGCGTTTCGCCACGATGGCCCTTGTAGTGTCATTTACTGTAACTTGTACAGCTCTTTGCTTGAGCATGTTGCTAATCCATCCACTCAGGGTGGGTTTCCAGGTCCGTGAGTGTATATGTATTGTCGGGTTTTTTCAGCGTTCCAAGGGTTCGGTCCTGGTCGGTTGAGAGGATTTTCCTTACCCTTGTGGCTTCGTTATTGGTCTCAATAGATTCACAGAATTTGCGCCAGGCTGTCTTTCTGGCTCTTCGGATTTGCTTTTTATATGTGTACTGGGTCTCTTTGTATAGTTCCCAGTCGTTTGGGAGTCTAGTGTTTTTGGCTCTGTTGAATTGCTTACGTAATGCATCTCTGAGTTTACCAAGTTCAGCGTTCCACCAGGGATTCCTCTCATGACTGGTTTTTGGCTCTCTTAGTTTACAGCATGCATGGTAAGCTTCTGTTAGATGAGGTGAGGTTTGAATTGTTATAACAGTATTATGTGTGGCTCTCTTCAGTATTGTATTGTATGACAGGCTGGTATCCTCAATCCTCTCTTATCTGCATGTCATATCCATGTATTTTGCGTGCGAGTTGGAAAATTATTTCATCCACCTCCAGGAGGAGTTTTCTAGTTTGATCTCATAGAAATTACCTGGGTTACCAACATACTTTGCCCATGAAGCACATGAGCTGTTGTCTCGTCCACCATCATACAAGCTCTGCACAGGGAGCTGTCTGTGATTCCTAGGACAAAGAGGTGTTTATTAACGGAGCCACAGGTCCTGTAAGGAGTAACTATGAATAGCTTCTGCTTTGTTAACCTGAGCACATGTGTACTGAAGCGGCCATTGATTTCTTACCACAGGTTTCCACGTAATTTCCCTGACCAGAGTACGAATGTAACCGAAAGGGAGTGGCACTATGGGTTTGGGTCTCACCACAGCCAAGCTAGATTCCCTTTGAACGAGTTCGTCCACTGCATTGTTGCCTTGGAAGTGGCTGTGTCCTTTGATCCACTGGATGTTTATGTTGTTGTGCTCACCTACCTGATTTAAGCTCTGGTGACACTCGTCTCATAGCAAATTGACCATACTATCTGACAGTATGGGCATTGAGCATCCTTTACCTTCCGGGCACAGTAGTCTTTAATGGCATGGTTGGCGCAGTGGGTGAGCGATCAACTGCTGTGCAGCGTGTCGTGGCTTCGATCCCTGCACGGAACAAATATTTATATGATAATTATGAAAGTAGTTGTTCCGGGTCTGCGTGTTTGTGCATGTGAGTTTCTATATTCATAAACGCACCCGCGATACAGAAAGGAATTCCTAGTGCGGGGCAACATTTTTACAGAAAAGGCTGCCGCTGCTAGAGTGATGCCCATGCATCCTGGCTGGACAACTGTGCTGTGGAGCCCCAGTACTGTGGATATTGAGATTAACTTTTACCATGGGAAATTCTTCATAAAGTCCCTCTAGTACCGAGGTGTGTTGTGACTCTCTTACCTGAGAGTTTCGAGATGGACGCTGCCAGTGTTGCTTCTCGCTGTATGAAAAGGTGAAGCGGAGGGAGGCCCAGCTCGGCTTCCAGAGCTGCTGTAGACGTAGACGTATGCAGCCTGTGGTCGCCATGTAGGCCAGTCTTTATAGGTGTTTTAGCTTTTTCGAAGTGGTGATTAAGCAATCTAAGGTAATGACTGGTTTGAATACTGCCACAGCGTAAATCCAGAGTTGATTTTGGGGGATAGGCCCTTATGTGAGGATTGTAAAGAGGCAATTCTGGAATAAATGACATCTGATGCAGCTGTCAAAAGTAAAGTAAGCATTTGGATAGCTTGTAGTGACTGATCAACATTTTACCAACTATTTTAACGACTTGTTACAGGTAACACTAAGAATAAACCGGAAAGAGAGAGAATTTTTCAACAAGTTTATTATAACTCCAACAAAGCATGTTAACTGTGTTCTTGATAAATGTCAATCAGAAAGCCATGATGTCAAAGAAGAATTACAAGATGATCGTAAAGAAGAACATGATAGTATTGAACCCGTGGAAGAACATCTTGATATCAAAGAAGAATTACTACATCATTGTGAAGAAGAAAATGAGTGTATTGAATCTGAGGAGGAATATCGTGATATCAAAGAAGAATTACAAGATGACTTTGAGGAAACAAATGAAAGTTTTGAATTCGAGGAGGAACATCATGATATCAAAGAAGCATTACGAGATGTGGAAGAGAATGAGAGTATTGAACCAGAGCAGGAACTTCAAAGTGGTATGTCTCTTATATAAAAAATATTAAATATTTAATTTGAACTTTATTTAGTAGACAGCCCAACAGACAAATGGCACTTTCAAAATAAAACACAATAACTCCTGATATCAAAATCACGTCAATAAAGCCAGGAAAGTAATTATCGAAGTTCTTATGTTCAAAATTACTTTCCTGGCTTCATTGACGAAAACATTCAATATTTCTATGACATTTTGTAAAGATTATACGGTACGGTAGCTCTTTAGTCCCGCGACCCGTGGCTGATGGGATAACCACAGCATAATTATGTAGTTTTCTGGGTTTAATTATTAGAAAAATTCTTTAGTCTGGTCACTTGATTATTTGGTCTAACTAAATAGTAAATTTTCCTTAATTACTTATCACCTGTAGCGATCAATATTTAGATCTCAATAAGCCAAAACTTCGCAGAAGATCGAACGTAGCGAGCTCGAAATATCGGAGCTTTCATAACTATGAAAAGATAATTCCTTATTATAAAGTAAGATGGAAAACTAAGAAGTCGGGGTCACGAAAAGCCAAGACTATTTGAAGGCCGAGCGTAACGATCTCGAAATATTTTAGCTTTCTAAACAATTCTGGGTTTTGAAAGGAAACGACACAAAACTAGAAGGTAGTAACTAATACAAACTGCCTATCCATATGAAATCTACTATATAAAAATAAGTCGGGTTTTCCTTCCTGACGTTATAACTCCAGAACGCACGAACCGATTTCCACGGTTTTGCATTCGTTGGAAAGGTCTCGGGCTCCGTGAGGTTTATTGCAAAGAAAATTCAGGAAAAATTTCAACATAAAAGCGGGAAAATCTTTTTTCACATACAGAAATCTATATATATAAAATTCAAAACTGACTGACTGATCTGACTACGCACAGCCCAAACCGCTGGGCCTAGAAACTTGAAATTTGGCAGAAGCCCTCCTTATACCACGTAGGTGAGCACTAAAAACGGATTTTGCGAAATTCGGCCCCTAAGGGGTTGTTTTTGGGGTTGATAGTTTGTATAAAACTTCGCTACTACAGGTGCTAGGAATTCCAAATTTTGCATGTGGTGTCTTTTTAGAACGTAGATGCTCACTATGACGGGATTTTGCGAAATCCGACCCCTGAGGGGTTTGTTTTTGGGGTCGATAGTTTGTATGAAACTTTGTTACTACAAGTGCAAGGCGTCTCTTTTTAAGACCTAAATTTTCACTAAGACGGGATTTGGCGAAATTCGGCACCTAAGGGGTTTGTTTTTGGCGTTGATAGTTTGTATGAAACTTCGTTACTCCAGGTGCTAGGCGTCTCAAATCTTGCATGGTGGTACTTTTTAAGATGTAAATGCTCACCAAGGTGGAAATTTTGTGAAATTCGATCCCTAAGAGGTTGTTTTTGGGGTTGACAGTTTGTATGAAACTTTTTTACTACAAGTGCTAGGCGTCTCGAATTTTGCGAGGGGATTCTTTTTAAGACCTAAATGTTCACTAAGACGGTATTTTGCGAAATTCGACCCCTAAGGGGCTTTTTCGGGGTTGATAGTTTGGAGACTCAAATTTTGCATAGAGGTTCTTTTCTGGACGTAGTTGCGGGTATTTTATGAAAATAGACCCCAAGGGTTGATTAAGGGGTTGATATTTTGTATGAAACTTCGTTTCTACAAGTGCTAGGAGTACTAAATATTGCAATAGGTTCTTTTATGACGTAAATGCACACCAAGGCACTATTTTCTGAAATTCTACCCCTAAGGAGCTGTTTATGGGGTTGACGGTTTGTGTGAAACTTTGTTGCTACAAATGCTAGGAGTATCAGCATGGGGTTTGTTTTAGGACCTAGGTTCTCACAAAGACGGAATTTTACAAAATTTCGACCACTTAGGGGTCGTCTTTGGTGTTTGTAATTAGAGGACTCAGCGTTGCAGGAGGGGGTTCTATTTAGGATACAAGTTCTCACTAAGAGAGGATGATACGAAATTCGACCCCTAAAAGTTTGTATTGGGGTTGATAGTTTGGAGTCTTAAATGCATTGGAATTATTTTTAGGACCTAGGTGTTACCTAAAACGGAATATTGCGGGTTGACAGAAATACACACATCAAAAGTGTCTAGGGATCAAGCATTTTTATGCGGATTTCTTGAGATTGAGATGTGGCTTTGTAATAAATTTATGATTTTATAAATTTATATGGATCCTTTTTGGTGCATTTCATAATTTGAATCAGGAACTGTAAATCAAATTCGAGTAAAAGATGAAAATCAGCTGTCAATATTTTCCCTATAAAAACATACAACGCATTGAAGACATTATTAGTGCTACTGTTTCCCTACTACTGATTAAAACCAACGTTATTATGGAGCGGCGACGTCATTTAAGCAGGGAAGAAATGCTCAGAGCCGTGGGAATGATAGAAGCTGGTTCCCGGCAACGTACTGTGGCTTTAGCTCTGAATACAAGTCAGAGTGTTATCAGTCGACTTTGGACACGTTACCGAAGCACTGGTACCGTGGCTGAGCGCCATGGAGGACGGTATCGCTGCACCACACGGAGACAAGACCGATACATTCAAATCTTAACTCGAAGAGCTCCAACAATAACCGCCATGATGTTAGCCGTGAGGCTTCATCACTCTTCAGGGAACTTAATTAGCGACCAAACAGTCAGAAACCGCTTGCATGAAGTGAACCTTAATTCCCGAAGACCGCTACGGGTACCACCTATAGCAATGCACAATCGTAGGATTCGATATCAATGGGCTCTTGAACACAGAAATTGGGCAGAAGAACAATGGCGTTTCGTGTGCTTTTCTGATGAGTCTCGTTTTGGTATGAGACCGGATACAAGACGTATACGACACTGGAGAACCCCTGGACGCCAACAGCGATTAAAATCCTGCCAGGAAGTCCATCCTTATAGTGGTGGAACCATCATGGTATGGGCGGGTATTTGGATCGGCGGAAGAACTGAGTTGATTTGGATCAGAGGCAACCTCAACGCTCAAATTTATGCTGAGACGATTTTATCAGACGTCATCGTTCCTCTACAAGTGCAAATCGGTCCCTTATTTCAGTTAATGCATGATAATGCACGACCGCACACCGCAAGAGTTGTAAGACAGACTCTCGCCGCAGCTAACATCAATGTCCTGCCCTGGCCTGCTCAGTCGCCAGACTTGAACCCGATTGAGCATGCATGGGATATGCTACAGAGAAGAGCTCTGCCGAATATGGAGGGTATCCAGTCGCAAGAAGACCTTTTTTTGTTGTTGCAACGAACATAACCTCGCTCATTTCAAAGCACTACGAAATCGCTGCAATCGTCTGTGTCGTGATGCAAGGAGACGCTTTTTCCATGAATCTCTCATTGATCGTAATTCCACAGATGTCTGGAAATTCCTGAAATCTGTTGGTATTGGCAAATCCCCCACGAATGCCTGTAAGGATGTGGACTTGTCCGCTCTTAACAGGCATTTTTCTCTTCCACCTTTGATATTGGACCCTAATGTCAAAGCTTCTACCTTGCTTGAGCTTTCTAACTTGCCTCTACCAACTTGTCCTCTTTTCAATTTCAGTCCAGTCTCTGAAGACACTGTCAAAAAATCTCTTCTCTCTATTTCTTCCTCTGCTGTGGGTCATGACAATTTGTGTTCAAGAATGATAATACCTATTATTAATCAATTGCTCCCCATTCTTACCCATATTTTTAACTTTTCCTTATATTCTAACACATTTCCAACAGCCTGGAAACAGGCTCATATAATACCACTTCCTAAAATTAACAATCCATCTTCCTTATCCCACTTCAGACCCATCGCCATTCTTCCTTTCCTTTCTAAAGTTCTTGAACGCATTGTCCATGGCCAAATTTCTGCATTTCTATCATCTAACGCTCTTATTTCCCCTTTTCAATCCGGTTTCCGTGCTGGACATAGTACGGTCACTGCTCTCCTGAAGGTCACTGACGATATCCGCTGGGCTTTGGACAACAAATCCCTTACTTTGTTGGTTTTACTTGACTTTAGTTGTGCGTTCAACTCAGTGGATTTCGACATACTTCTTGGGATCCTTCAGTCTTTTAACTTTTCTTCCCCTGTGTTAGCCTGGTTGGACTCATATCTTCGAGGTCGCTCTCAGTGTATCCGCCAAGAAGAGATCTTTTCTGATTGGTGTGATCTCACTGCTGGTGTCCCTCAGGGTGGCGTTCTCTGTCCTCTCCTCTTCTCTATCTTCATTAACACTGTTACTAGGGTTATTAACTCTAACTTCCATCTCTACGCAGACGATTTGCAGCTTTATCGACATTTTCTACTGGCTGATGCGGATTTAGCTGTCAATGCCATGAATCGCGACCTGGAAAGTATCAATGAATGGGCTAAGTCTTATGGCTTACTGATCAACCCTTCTAAGTCCCAGGCTATGATCATAGGCAGTAGATACTTTCGTACAGCACTTGACATTTCTTCATTGACACCGCTATCCCTAGGTGGCACGGCCATTACATATTCTGATGCAGCTCGGAACCTTGGAGTCATCATTGACAGCAATCTTTCTTGGCAGGCTCAGGTGAGTGAGGTTAGTCGTAAGGTGCATTTTTCTTTTCACAATCTTAAATCTTTACAGACTTTTTTGCCATTTAAAACTAAAATTTACCTAGCTCAGACTCTGATTCAGCCAATCATTGATTACGCTGATGCCTGCTATCTGGATGCCACTGAGGAGCTCTTGAACAAGCTTGAGCGCTTGCAAAACCTTTGCATTCGTTTTGTTTTCGGGCTAAGAAAATACGACCATGTTTCTCAATTCCGAAAGGAACTCAAATGGCTTCCTATTCGTCTTCGCAGGAACACTCGAATATTATGTCTCCTCTTCAATATCCTTCATAACCCTGCTTATCCTTCCTACCTGCGTGAGCGTTTTTCTTTTACCCGTCCTCCTGATGCTCTGTGCAGATCCCACCTTAAGCATCACCTCAATTTTCCATCCCATAAAACTGACTTTTTTTCCTACTCCTTCTCCGTTCATGCAGTACGTTTGTGGAACTCACTTCCACCTAAAATACTTGACTCAAAAACTGTCTCTGTTTTTAAAAAACAAGTCAAAGATTATTACCTCTCCTCTATTATTTAGTATATTATATATATATATATATTAGGTTTATTTTAAAACATATACATTATATACATAATTATAGATTATATATTTATTTTAATAGTATGTATGTTTATATTTTATTTATTATTTGTACACTGTGTCTACGTTTTCATGTCTATCTCTCTTCTGTCGCTGGTCTGCTGGAAGAAATTTCTTGTTGAAATAAGCAGTGCCTTTGTGCTCTTTTTTTCTGAATGTTATTTCTTGGTTCTATGTGTTTTTGTGTACATAAATAAATAAATAAATAAATAAATAAATGGGCGGCCATTCCACAGCGTGATTTGGATGAACTCATTTTGAGTATGCCAAACCGATGTTCTTGTGTTGTTAGTGTTCGCGGTAGAAACACGGATTATTAATTGTTTAAGTTACCCAATAAAATTTTAAAGAAAACTGTTATTTCAGTCTTTTTTTCGAACTTTAATGTTAGTGGTTCAAATGTCAAAAATCCCTTTATTAGGAAAATGGCAAATTTCTTTATGAATGCAAAGGTGACTTGGTTTATCGTTACTGTGACAAACGATAACACTTTATTTGATGAATCTTTAAAGAACATTTTAATTAATATCAATCAGGAGAAAAGTTATTGCAAAAATATATGTTGATCCCTAGACACTTTTGATGTGTGTATATACAGGGTGACTTTTTTACCACCGTCCAAAATTTTTTTATGCATTAGGTATCAATCACTAAACCCATTTTTGAAAAAAAATCGATACTTCAAATTGTCATATTAAATCATTTTCTCATCCGCTCTGTGTGGTCACTAAGCTAAACGTTAATAATATACACTTGCCGACGCATGAAACGGACAGAGCGCACCCCGCTGACCCCCCGCCCCGCCCCGCTACACCTGAGCGACACATCACAGCGCGGTGTCCAGATTCATTAACTTTTTATAGATAACATTGAGACGTGAGATCTCGATATTTTTGTATTGATTGATACAAAAAGAAAAAACACGTATTCAATGATTTTCGCCAAAGATTAATATATTAAAATTTGGATGGTGACTAAAAAATCACCCTGTATAATATAATATTTGTTGAATATTGATTTAGTTTTTCCAACAGCATCCCATATAGAGGGTCGCCGGGACTAGAAATTCACAAAGGCAAAATTCGAAAATCACGCGGACGAAGTCGCGGGCGGAGTGCTAGTATTACATAAAGCGTAGCCATCTGGTGGCGAAACGGAGTTCGCCGGGTTTGCTAGTTGTGTATAAAAGCTGATTATTTTAATTCATCCCTATGTTTATTATCAGAGAAATAAAAAACAAAATTGTCTTGTTCAACTACATCCAGAAAATGCTCCGCTACTGTTGCCGTAGAGAGACAATCAGAGAGAATGAAGAGAGGCTGAAACATATCCTGCGTTCTGCCGCGATGCTTACCAGTCCTATATTTACCAGTTTCATATTCACAGGTGCGTCTGACGCGAAGAAACCAGAGCTATATGTACGACTAACAAGACTAGAAGATACAATGATATTCGAGCAAAAGAAAACTGAACAGACAGACTTACTAATTATCCGGAACACCGAGAAACACAAGTCTGCAGCTCCTTCTAAATTCACAAAGCTTGTCACAAATTCTCAATCTATCAGTAATATTGTGAATAATACTGATATAGCTGCGAATGACCAAATAAAAACATATGAATGCGATTTGTGTCACTATAGTTGTACTGAAAAAAGTAATTTAATAAGACATATGCATATTCATACTGAAAAACCTAACAAATTTGAAATATGTCAGAAGAGTACAAGGGAAGGATCTCATTTAAAAAAACATTTTCTAATACACACTGGTGAAACTGAAAAGGCTCACAAATGTGAAATATGTCAGAAAAGTTTTTGGGGAAGGTCTCATTTAAAAAATCATGTTCTTATACACACTGGTGAAAAACCTTATAAATGTGAAATATGTCAGAAGAGTTTTAGTCAAAGGAGTAGTTTAAAAAAACATTGTTTCATACACACTGGTGAAAAACCTTACAAATGTCAAATATGTCAGAATAGTTTTAGACAAAGTGCTACTTTAAATAAACATGTTCTAATACACACTAGTGAAAAAGCTCACAAATGTGAAATATGCCAGAAGAGTTTTATTCATCGTTGTACATTAAAAGATCATGTTCGTATACACACTGGTGAAAAACCTTACAATTGTGAAATATGTCGTAAGAGTTTTAGTCAAAGTTCTAATTTGAAAAGACATGCTTTAGTACACACCGGTGAAAAATCTTACAAATGTGAAATATGTCAGAAGAGTTTTGGTCGAAGAGGTAATTTAAAAAGTCATGCTCTTATACACTCTGGTGAAAAACCTTACAAATGTGAAATATGTCAAAGGAGTTTTAGTCAAAGAAGTTATTTAAAAACTCATGTTCTTAGACACACTAAAGAAAAACCTTAATATAAGATGTGAAATATGTCAGAAGACTTAAAATCAAAGAGCTTGTTAGAAATAAGATGTGTATGTAATAAATATAATATATTTCTGGTTTATGTATTTTTGGTTTATTGACATTAATATCGACTTTATTTTCAAGTTTTGGATGCCAGGATGGTTACTGCTGTTAATTTACTAAACGCAAAGTATCTCACATTTATACGAACTTATTTTAATAACAAAGATAAATACACTTTTTAGTTATTAAAACAATTAATTTGTAAAATATTTTAAGGAAATAACATAATTATAACTATTATACAATTCAGGAAAATGGCAATAAAACCTGCAATTAGCTGTCAATGTCATGTTTGTTTATCACGTCAAACTAATAATATAATATTCCACAACTATCACACAACACCATCTAGTCCCAAGCTAAGCGGAGCTTGTGTTATGGGTACTAGACAACTGATAAACATGCATATACAGGGTGTTAGTGTAAACAGTCTTATCCTTGAAACCAGTGGTTTGGTTTCACTTATAGAACGTAAATTCAATGAAAAAAAAATAACTTTTTTTTTTCAAATAATATCTCCATTTTTCCTCAAAATTATTTCACCCTATACGCACGGCCAAAGATAACGGAGCGCCGCCGCGCACCGTATCAAACGCGGCCGCCAAGCCACATCCAAGCAGCGCGCGCGACCCCTCCCACACCGCAACGTCCAGGCGTCCACACCCCTCCCTCACCCTCAGTCTGTCCGCGAGCTCGCTATCGACCGCACGTTACGCCACGCTTGCTCGCGGGGCAGTGCCCGCGCCCGGCGCCCGCGCACCGCCGCCGCCGTTCATTAGTCGCGCAATTAGTGTGTAGTTACTAGTTAGTATTGTGTAGTGATTATGACGTACGTACACAAATGTACAGCGGTCCGAAATGGTTCGGGTTGACGCCGCGTCGGGTGATAACACTGATAACCTGAACGAGGATCGAAAAATGTACGCAGAGTTATTCCGTGGACAACCTGTGCCAAACCGAGAAACGATGTTGGCGGCTACTCACAGGTTATGTATGTACTTATCGCCGTAAATACTATTTTGAACAGCTTTTGAGATTAATGTAAGTGTAAAAGTAAATTCAATCAGTGAAGGTATTTAATCATCAGTGTAAATAAAACCATTACCTAATGTTTAATGAAACTGCAGGTAAAAATGTGATTAACTTTTAAATACGCCCAAAATACCTACCCAGTTGTTTGTATTTTCTTTGTTGTCAAATCTAACTTACTTCTGGACTCGTCACGCAACAAAGGTAGGTAATTTTGCCTGTCCTAAGCCAGTAAAAGTATAAAGGGAAAGTTACATCACAGGTTACGTGTATTGTGTTTTTATTACAATGATGTAGTTAGTTAAAACATAGGTAGGTAAGTAGTTATAACGGACGGCTAGTGCGGAAGGTCAACGCCCTTTGCAGTGATTACGTAACTCAGGCGCATTGTATCCATGAATTTCGGACGGTGTAGGAAAGAAACATTTTTGATTTTTTTTATAGAAAAATTCGTTTATTTATTTTTAAATTCAGATAAACAGTTTTATAATTATATAATATAATATATATATAAATATAATATAAAATTCCACAAATATTACACAACGCCATCTAGTCCCAAGCTAAGCAGAGCTTGTGTTATGGGTACTAGACAACTGATAAACATACTTATATATGTCGCAGAATGAACACAGAAGCACAATAATTTAGAATAACGCCATCTATTAACATGCTGCGGAATCAAAACAGAAACAATTTGGTATCTCTTTTCATTATTGTTAATTTTGAATAACGCCATCTATTATAGTTGGCCTGGAATCAAAACAGATGCGCAATTTAGAATCTCTATTGATTATTGTTAATTTAGAATAACGCCATCTATCTCTCATTGGATGAACTATGAAGTTAGAATTGACAGATTACGCTTTGGAATGCCAAGTTATTACACTTGGAGATGGTTAACATGGGGAGCAATGGCAACACCGAGCGAATAGTCGAGTCAAATGTCGATTCGGAAGTTTAATCAGCTATTCGAAGTTGACAGGTAGTGACGTTGCCAGATGTTGGCTAACCTGTGTGGGGTAGGCCTCTTGGGCGGACAGTTTATTTGAAGTGAACACTTTGAATCGGTCCGGCAAGCTGGGTAGACATTTTGGTTGCTCCGCCATGTTAAACTTCTCGCGTTCCTAAGTTTTTAATCGAGCGATATCTCGGACATCCTTGACTATTTTGTATTCAGTGTGTGTTAGCAAGTAATTAAAAGTGTTAACGAAGATTTTCTGAATGTTATTTCCGATATCCCAACCCCTCTGATAACGATTCCCCGTTATATATTTATAAATACATACATATTATAGATAAATTACACCCAGACACAGAACAAATGATCGTGCTCATCACACAAACATTTGTCCTGGGTGGAAATCGAACCCACGACCTCCGGTATAGCAGTCAGGGTCACTTACCACTAGACCAACAGGCCAGTCGACTGTCAGTAGTTTTCGCACTTCTATTGACACTATTGCTTTGCATTTTCGAAATGTATTGTATCGAGTAGAGCTAACGGTTCCTCATTATTTTACTTCTACGAATATTTACGTCGGTATCGACCAATTGCGGGCGCAAAAGATCGCCGCCTATCACCTCCGTGAAGATACGGCGGTGGCCTGCCCAAGTGGGGCAGTCCTGCACCGTAGTCTCCACTGTGTCCTACTTGCGATTGTAACAGTGGTGACATGACACCCAGGCGTTTCTTCCATCCCAATCACACACAGGAACCTCTCGAAATATCCGTGTCCAGTTAATCTAACCCGTGCACTCATGTTATTGGAACGAAGTTCCTTATCGCGCGTTGTGAAAGGGGGCTGGACGGAAAAAAAATCTTAAAAGTTGTCACGACACTTTTATCCGACTGCGCGACGCAAAGGAGGGTAATGTGTTTATTACCATGGAATGGAATGGACTGGAGTGGAGTGGAGTGGAGTGGGAGTGGGAGTGGAGCGGAGCGGAGTGGAGTCGCGACGATTATTTTTGTTGAGTGTATACAGTAACTTCGTTCCATCCGGGTGTCCCTTGAAACCTCTCTAGTTTTTTCACTATAGGTAGGTATACCTACCTCACTTTCTATGGTTAAAATGCTACTTTCTGAGAATTCAGTGCATATTGGGTGTATTATATTCTCAGGTGCAGTGAATTCAAAGTAGTTGCATTGTATAAAACTAAAATACACACATCAAAAGTGTCTAGGGATCAACATATATTTTTGCAATAACTTTTCTCCTGATTGATATTAATTAAAATGTTCTTTAAGGATTCATCAAATAAAGTGTTATCGTTTGTCACAGTAACGATAAACCAAGTCACCTTTGCATTCATAAAGAAATTTGCCATTTTCCCAATAAAGGGATTTTTGACATTTGAACCACTAACATTAAAGTTCGAAAAAAAGACTGAAATAACAGTTTTCTTTAAAATTTTATTGGGTAACTTAAACAATTAATAATCCGTGTTTCTACCGCGAACACTAACAACACAAGAACATCGGTTTGGCATACTCAAAATGAGTTCATCCAAATCACGCTGTGGAATGGCCGCCCATGTTCGTTGCAACAACAAAAAAAGGTCTTCTTGCGACTGGATACCCTCCATATTCGGCAGAGCTCTTCTCTGTAGCATATCCCATGCATGCTCAATCGGGTTCAAGTCTGGCGACTGAGCAGGCCAGGGCAGGACATTGATGTTAGCTGCGGCGAGAGTCTGTCTTACAACTCTTGCGGTGTGCGGTCGTGCATTATCATGCATTAACTGAAATAAGGGACCGATTTGCACTTGTAGAGGAACGATGACGTCTGATACAATCGTCTCAGCATAAATTTGAGCGTTGAGGTTGCCTCTGATCCAAATCAACTCAGTTCTTCCGCCGATCCAAATACCCGCCCATACCATGATGGTTCCACCACTATAAGGATGGACTTCCTGGCAGGATTTTAATCGCTGTTGGCGTCCAGGGGTTCTCCAGTGTCGTATACGTCTTGTATCCGGTCTCATACCAAAACGAGACTCATCAGAAAAGCACACGAAACGCCATTGTTCTTCTGCCCAATTTCTGTGTTCAAGAGCCCATTGATATCGAATCCTACGATTGTGCATTGCTATAGGTGGTACCCGTAGCGGTCTTCGGGAATGAAGGTTCACTTCATGCAAGCGGTTTCTGACTGTTTGGTCGCTAATTAAGTTCCCTGAAGAGTGATGAAGCCTCACGGCTAACATCATGGCGGTTATTGTTGGAGCTCTTCGAGTTAAGATTTGAATGTATCGGTCTTGTCTCCGTGTGGTGCAGCGATACCGTCCTCCATGGCGCTCAGCCACGGTACCAGTGCTTCGGTAACGTGTCCAAAGTCGACTGATAACACTCTGACTTGTATTCAGAGCTAAAGCCACAGTACGTTGCCGGGAACCAGCTTCTATCATTCCCACGGCTCTGAGCATTTCTTCCCTGCTTAAATGACGTCGCCGCTCCATAATAACGTTGGTTTTAATCAGTAGTAGGGAAACAGTAGCACTAATAATGTCTTCAATGCGTTGTATGTTTTTATAGGGAAAATATTGACAGCTGATTTTCATCTTTTACTCGAATTTGATTTACAGTTCCTGATTCAAATTATGAAATGCATCAAAAAGGATCCATATAAATTTATAAAATCATAAATTTATTACAAAGCCACATCTCAATCTCAAGAAATCCGCATAAAAATGCTTGATCCCTAGACACTTTTGATGTGTGTAGATACATAATAACAAAGATCATAACGCGGGGTTACCCTTCTGTGAAGTTAGGTTTTTTATCCTTTTCCACTTTATTCAGACAGTACAGAAATTAAAAATGTATATATCCTAGAAACTAAATAAGCAGTATCCTGTCCTATGACGACTGACGACTGTCAGACTTGTACTGACTAAAATCCACGGTGTCCTTCAATAGCCCTTTATGTTCCGGGGTCACGGTGATGGAATAAGTCCTGCGACCCCGGCAGGCTTTGGCCCTCTGAGAGGGGGCCCCGTCATTATGCTGACGCTCTTTGAGGCGCGCGTGGGACACAATGCGCCGTAAGTAAGCAATATCTTAGCCTACATTTGGTGGATGTACAACAATCTTAAGCTTGTCCCCATACTCCATACAAAATTGCTCAATCTCCTTTGCTACGCTATACGTTCACAATCGGGTTGCTGTAGCACAGTGGCGACTTCCGGTTTTCAACTCTATTTTGCCAAGCTGTAAATCGCTATCTTACAGCTTGGCTAGAACGTCTTGAAACGGAACTAACCTCTTCGTTTGCTGACAACGTTTTAAAATCTTTGATATTTGATGTAAACAAAGACACAGGTTTGTTTGGTTTATTATTGTGTCGTAAAACTAACGTAATAAGTGAAAATAAATAAAATAAAATCATTCAAGTGCTGGTAGCGAGAGCACAGTGGCGACTTCCGGTTTTCTACTGTTTTTTACCAAGCTGTATCATGTTCCCATTGCCCGCAAGGAGTTTCGGCCAATGATTCTGGTCAGGAGGAATTTGCCTCCCTCCCCACTCCTTAGACGTCGCAACCCGTTGAGAGACATGCTTATTTTCAAGGATTATTTTTAGACTAAAGGTGGAGGGATCCCTGGGATCTGGAGGCGACTGCCCTCCAGCGCGTCTATGAGTGGCGCGTGGAGGCGCAGCGCCGGGGCGTGACCCCGCTGCCTCGAGAAGTCGAGGCGCGGCGGGAAGAGCTCCGGCGCGATCTCAGGGCAGTATGGAGGGGACGGCTGTCGCGACCGACGGCCGGGCACGCCGCAATTGCGGCGGTAAGACCCCTCTTTGAGGAGTGGCTGGAGAGACGTCACGGCGTCCTTACCTATCGGATGACGCAGGTCCTCACAGGATACGGAAGTTTCGGGAGGTTCCTGTGCCAGTGCCTGATGGGGAAGGAGGAAACGCCCGGGTGCCACCACTGCGAACAATGATAATATAAAGTCATAGATATGTTATACACGTAGAAAGCAACGTGAAAAACTGTTCCGCGCCGAGCGGCAACACAGATACACACGTTTTTATTCACACATTACATTTCACTACAAGTAAAAAGGATAGCTTGATACAACGCAATAAGAAAAAAAGTGACAGCTAGATAAACAAACAGCGCCACGCGTCATCAATCCCCCCGCACGTCAGCGTCTCCTCTCACTCGCACCCGTGCTCGCACTCTTTCTTTTACGACGTCATATTTATAGAAACGTAATGTTTTATTTGTGAAAATATTAAAGATAAATAGTATATTTACGAATGTTATGTGATTCCTTGACTTTTAGAAGTCTTGCATGTTTAATTTGTACAATATCTCATCAGACACGACGGCATTTTCGGTAGTTTTGAGTCACTTTTACTTTTGATTCAGTCTGTGGTACGTGAAGTGCCGCTGGCAACGTCGCAATGAGATCAAGATGTGTGAATCAGCCTCATTTGAGCGCATACGTTATTGAGCGCGTATGACGTATCTACACCTTTTTTACTTATAATATCATTGACTGCGAAAATCGCCCGGAGGACACAGTAGAGCATACGGTGCAAGACTGCCGCTTGGGCAGAAAGAAAGAAAAAGAAAGAAAGAAAAAACATTTATTTGGCGCAAAAGGACCACGACACACACATTTAAAATAAAATAACACAATAAAAAGCAGAAAAAAATAAACTTATATCTAAAACTTATAATAAAAGAATAGGTAGGTAGCTTTTGTGTGTCTCACGGCTGCACCAAAAAGGCCCAGTTCAGCAAAAAGTCGGGCAACGAAGTGCTCGACGCTGGTTTTCAATTGGACCTATGTTGATGTACGGATGCAAAATAGCTATGGTGGCCCTTGTTATTACTACTACATAAATAAATATAGATACAATACAATAATAAATAAGTAGGTTTAAATAAATATTTTAAAAATAATAATTATATAGGTACTAGGTACATTTTAAAACATAAATACGCAAAGCAAAATGGACAAAAAAGGACGACCGTGTGACGCGTGTCTTTAACTACCTAAGTTAAAGTTATGTAGCTTGAAAACCTGTTTCGCCTGTTGCCAGATTGTTGGCAGAGCACCGACGTGTCCTCACGGCAGCGATAGGCGGAGACCTCTCGCGCCCGGCATTGGTTGCGGCCATGCTGCGGGGCGAGACGGAGTGGGAAGCGGCGGTCTCCTCCTTCTGCGAAGCAGTAATGCTCGTGAAGGAGGAGGCGGGCCGCTTGAGAGAGAGGACAGCGTCCTCCCTCCGCCCCAACCGCAGTGGTAGGCGCCCGCGGCGTCGGACGTCAGCAGATGATCTCCGGCCACCGTAAGCGCGGGCATGCGGGCAGCGAGTAAAGGGCAACTCGCTGCCCGACCATGGACCATGCCCGGGTCGACGGCGCGTTGTGTCCCACGCGCGCCTCAAAGAGCGTCAGCATACTGACGGGGCCTCAGAGGGCCAAAGCCTGCCGGGGTCGCGGGATTATTTCCTTACCGTGACCCCGGAACATAAAGGGCTATTGAAGGACACCGTGGATTTTAGTCAGTAAAAGTCTGACAGTCCCTCCCGCCCTGCCCGGGGTGGGAGGACTCATTTGATGATTTTACCACATTAAAAAAAAAAAAAAAGGTGGAGGGATGTTTACGGATGTTAGTATTGTAAGTTGAAGGTAGGCGGTGACCTACCGGTGGGTAAGTCGAATACAAGCTATCGCTTAGCAAGTACGTGTCTATTTGATTTCCTCTCTCCCCGCTCGCCTCCCGGCTAAACAATCCATTTGGAGTTTTTATGCGGATCCATTTAATACAGCTTGGCAAACAGTAGAAAACCGGAAGTCGCCACTGTGCTCTCGCTCCCAGCACTTTGAATGATTTTTTTTCACTTATTACGTTAGTTTTATGGCACCATAATAAATCCAACAAACCTGCGTCTTTGTTTACATCAAATATCAAAGATTTTAAAACGTCAGCAAACAAAAAGATTAGTTCCGTTTCAAGACGTTCTGGTCAAGCTGTATTATATTTCGAATCGGAACTATACGATTTACAAAAACCGTTTTACGGTTAAAACCGTATGTCTGATTAATCGATTTCAGATAGCGTCCCGCGTCCCTATTATGACAGTGACAGATGACAGCTCGACAGGATTGAACTGTCATGTCATTGTAAGTCTTCTGCAGTGAGCAGAAGCATAGATGATCAGTGTTGCCAACTCAGCACTTTGAGTGCTAGATTTAGCACTATTTTCATGTGCCTAGCACTGAAATTTAACAAACAGCACCCAGCACTAAATGTAGCACTAATTTTGATGTTGCCTTCGCTCACAAAATGCAGCTGTGGCTGAAATAATAAAAGCAAACTAGTGTAGTCTGTAATCTGCGGCACTTCGGTAGGGGATTCCCGTGAACGTAAAAATAAAGGCGTGTATGGCAGACGAGGCGAACAGTGCTAATGTTTGTCTTTTTCTCTAAGATAACTCCTTCAATGAATATATGAATATATAAACAAAAATGAATGAAAAACAAACAAGGTTAGACAAACTAACCTTGTTTGTTTTTCATTCATTTTTGTTTTTCATTCATTGTATTTTAATTTAGTATTTCCATTTTGTATGTTTTTTAATTTGTAAAATTTAATGGTCACATTTTCCAATTTAACTATATATTTGTTTGTTTTTGTTTTTTAATATAACTTTTAGATTTTAATGGAACAATAATTCAAAAATTAAAACATATTCTGTTATGTGTTCTTTTTTATTAAATTCATATATTTGGCACTATGTTTGAAACTTTATAGCAATCTAGCACTATTTGAGATGTTAATTAGCACCCAACCGTGACATTGAGTTGGCAACCCTGTAGATGATTAGATGAGCACTTGAGCACACAGGCACACTGCTCAAAGACATTGGATGAGTAGAAGTCAGCTGTAAACTTATATTTATCAATATTTATTGATTCCTTCGACTCACAGAGTACTTTTTATACTTCGACTGAAGGACTAGTATCCATTTTCATGAAGAATAAAGATTAAAAAAAAAATGATACGTTTACTTAATTATTTATTTTATATAGACATGGAATAATCTGTTGTTAACACCAGTGATTTTTGCAACAAATTCAATAAATTAGTTTACAATATGAAAGTGGAAAAGCTGCAAATGTGTAGAATATGTTTAGTGGAAGATGTTCGTATGTTTAAGGTTACCAATTTGGAACTGCAACTACTTTTTGAGAAGCTTACTAGAATTCCAGTAAGTAAATGATCTTTATAGATAATTCAAGCATGAGTACTTTATTATTGTATAGCAAAAGAGACGAATGAACTTTTTGAAGACATGCATCTTTCAAGCAAGCTTTATGAAAAACCATTCTATAATGAAACTCATAGTAAAGTTCTTCATTTTTCATACTTTTGTTGCAGTTTGTAACTGAAGACAGTAGACCGCTGCTCGCTTGTGTCTTCTGCTACACTAGACTAAAGCAATGCTGTCAATTGCAGAGGAAATGTCTGGAAGCAGAGAAGCTGTTCACTCAGATGTTGAATGAGGATGATGAGGTGAGGTTTGATATTTGTTATTAAAGTATTATGTGTGGATCTCTTCAGTATTGTATAACAGTCTGGTATCCAAAACTCCATGTAATATCCGTACATTTTGCATGCAGGTTGGAAAATCATTTGATCGGCCCGAACTCTCTCGGAGGAGCCTTTGTGTTTGATCTCATAGAGAGTACCTGGGTTACCAACGTACTTAGTTCTATATGAGGTACCCTCCGGGCAGTGTTGGCGCCCATGAGCTGATGTCTCGTCCGCCACCATGCAAGGGTTGCTACAACTATGCATAGCTGCTGCTTTGTTACCCAGCATGCGTAGTACGGCGATTCTATGTCTTTCTACCAAGAAAAGACAAATTTGTTTATCGTTGTTTCTACACAAATCAACTGTTTTTTTGCTCAAATATGACACCATTCATACAAGAAAAGAAAGTTTATTTTCCATATTTTTTACATTAGATTAAAATGACAGAAAGTATCAATATTTTTAGCATTTTAAGCATGGTATTCTTCCATCAACAAAACCCCTTTCTATGGCGCCATGCTACGCCTGCTGAGCTCATGTTTGGTGAAGTAGCCATTGCTTTCCTACCACAGGTTTCGATATAATGTTCCTGTGGTTTCCAGAGTATGTATGCTATGGAGAGGGAGTGGCACTATGGTTTCACCTCCTGCCACTGCCAATCTAGATCCCCCACTGCATTGTTGCCTTGCATTGCGAGTAGCTGTGTCCTTTGATCCACTGGATGGTTATGTTGTTGTGCTCACCTACCTGATTTAGGCTCTGGTGTTATATTGTAGGCAAGACTTGACCATGTGGCTGTCAAGTACCAGCAAAACGGCCATACTAACTGACCTCCACCTTCCGGGCTGAGAATGCTGTCGCTGTCGGAGTAATGCCCATATATTCTACCTGGACAACTGTGTTGTGGACCCCCAGTACTGTGGCCATGTGGATGTTGAGGTCTCCTGAGAACAACGACGATATAATACTAGACTCCGCCTACACGATCTAAGGAACAAAAACTATTCTGTCAACTCGCTGAGGTACTACGTAAGCGTGGGGGACGGGGTACTGCGTTGTGATTGGCTAACTCAAGGTCTGTTCTGTCTCAACGTATATTTACGGCTCACAGGAGTGGTCGAAATGAGACGGATATAAGACTTTTATGCCTAATGTGTTGACAGACATCGGTCCCCTGTTATTAGGAGTCTAGTATTATATTGTCGTTGCCTGAGAAGTTTCTAGCACCAGTACCATTAGCTGTGTTAGGACCGCCGGGGTCTGCCTCGCAGCGGCGATCCATATAGGGCTGGATTTTGTATTTTTTATCAGATATAAATTGTTTACGTACCCAGTCTTTACCATAGGAAATTCTTCATAAAGTCCCTCTAGTACTGAGGTGTGTTGTGACTCTCTCTTACCTGAGAGTTTCGAGATGGACTGCTGTCAGTGTTGCTTCTCGCTGTATGAACAGGTGAAGCGGAGGGAGGCCCAGCATGGCTTCCAGAGCTGCTGTAGATGGAGGTCTATGCTGCCTATGGTTGCTATGCAGGCCAGTCTTTATAGGTGTTGTAGCTTGTTCGAAGTGGTGACTAAGCTGGTATGGGGCCACCAGACCGCGGACCAGTCAGGGGTCTGATTACTGCCACAGCATAAAAATGTAGAGTATGATTTTGGAGAATAGGCTCTTATATCATTGCCAAAAGCTGATCCTAAACTCGGTTCAAGTGCTAATTATTTACAATATTGTAATATTTTTTCTTTAAACACCCACAACTCAGTCCGGACTGAGTTATTAACCAACTTAAAAAAAAGGAGGTTATCAGTTCGACCCATATGTATTGTAATATTTTCAGAATTTACTTTCCAGTATTTACAGCGATTCTTGTATAGAAAAAAAAATGGAACAGCACCTCTGGTGTGCAAAGAAGGAACTAATTTTATTAAGAAAATTGACAATCTGAAATTGAGGAGCGTTTTTTCAAAACAATACATTGTAATATGATTTTTTTTTTCAGTAACGTGATTTATTTAATTACAAGGGTTTCTATGAAGTATATTAAATGAAATTGCTTATTAATTTATTAATTAGTTTAATAAGATACTTTTTACTTATACAATAAAAAAAAGAACACATAAACATACCAACAAAATGACATTAAAAACATCGAGTTTTTTCAACTTTGATACATCTACTGTTGATGTCACGTTTTGATAAAAACCCGATACATTTAGTTCAAATATGCTGCATGGATAAGGGAATACGATAATATAATCCAATAATAATATTATTGGATTATATTACGGGGTCTTCATCAGTTTCGTCGTACATTGTCATCTTCGAGAGCTGAACCCTGGAGAACATCTGCCTAAAATGCCTGAGCACAGGGCCCCCGTTAGGTCTACAGGCGCCTGTGTGCAAAAAAGGATTTTGGCGTCCCTTAAGGCATTTTGAATTATCTTTTTTTTTTATTGTATGTCGGTCAGTGGCGTATTTTAAAATTCAGTACCCTGCGCTTCATAACTTAAACACAAAAAAAAACCATCAAGTGCTGCTCAAACTTCACACCCAGAGTTCCATACCATCTTAGAGAAGACAAATTTAATTTTTTGTTGACCAATACAAGATTAACTAACATAAGCATTTGCTATTGAAAAATGAGGTATCAAAAGCGAGGTCATGAAAAGCGAATGGCAACCTTAGTTCAAGCGCGAGCGAAGCGAGCGCGAAATTTTTTAGCTTTTTGGAATAGGACAAGGCAATTCTTCATAGAAGAACGCAGTGAGCTCTAAAAGTTTAACGTTTTCGGACTTCAAGTTTTAATCTAAAGTGAGATCAAATATTTGAAGTCTTTAGTATGTACTTAAAAGTAATCCTAGTTAGGTTCTCAACTTTTCTTTTAACAATTATTTTTGTTTTTTTTTTTTTTTTTTTTCTGGGCCCTTGGCTTTGGCGCCCCTAAAGGATGGCGCCCGTGTGCATTGCACACATTGCACATATGGTAGCAGGGGCCCTGCCTGAGCATCAGGATCATCAGATATATCACAGAATTTTAGTAAATTTTTAACAAATGCTTTCTTTTTTGAAAAAACCATGTTGGTTTTAGGCAACTGAGCACAGTCGAATCGAAAAAAGATTTGACGTTTTTCTTCTTAACATCAACCTTTCATATCATTATCCATTATTGCATACAGTTTATTATAAAATCAAAGAAAAAGTGCGTGCACTCTCTATAACGTAAACAATCCAACTAATTGCCAACTAATGTGAATGTAAAAGATGATGCTATAATTATTTAGTTTTGTTAGAATGAGACAACGACAATAAAAGAATTTGATTTAACGTTTTGAAAAAAATCGATCGATGTAGATGTATCCCTTTTTAAAAATTTAATGCATTTCGTTGTGCTTTTAGAATGATTTATGTATCGTTTACAGAAAATTCGTTAAGACCATCGTGTAGCCCTACAGAGATTGAGTACGAAACGACAAAAAAACAATTTTGAGATTTTGACTGGTGTTTTGCTTTGTGAAAACGCTCCTCAATTGTCAAAGTTCCAGTTCACTTTACGTCTCAAATACTGAAAACTCGTGCTAAGGGTACTGGCCTGGGGTGCTATGACAGGAAACCTCCACGTGCGCCCGTGGACTGGAGTTCCCTCTCGGATACGTCCGGGGGGAAGACCAGTTTTTCGGGCCGGTGCACCCTGGGATGCGGGCAAAAACTCTTCCTTAGGCACTGTGTGCCTAAGGGGTCTCTTTGCCCGTATGCGAATAGCCTGTCGTGTGGACGCTCCAACGCGTGTCCCTCTGATTAGCAGAGGGCACAGCGGTGGAGCGGGCTTGCGGACGGTGAGTTATGGGTAGCTCGCCGTCCGACCAAGGACCAAGCCCGGGTCGGTGGCGCGTCGTGTTTCGCGCCAAATGCCTGCTGGGGTCGCGGGTTTTTTCTTAACCCAGGTTACCGTGGCCCCGGAACGTAAAGGGTATAGGAAGGAACACGGGTGGATTTTAGTCAGTAAGAGTCTGACAGTCCCTTCCGCCCCACCCAGGGCGGGAGAACTCATTTGATGATTTTACCACCTAAAAAAAAAAAAAAAAAAAAAAAAAAGGGTACTGGCCTGGGGTGCTAAGCAGTGGCGTAGGGTAAATATTCTTGAAAGTGAACCCGGACCAAAACTTAATGAAAAAACTTACAAACATACTAGTCGCCCCTACGATTTTTGAAAGTTTCACTCGATTTCTCTGGTCTTCTATCATCAAACCCTGATTTCCTTTTCAAGTTTCCACCATTAAAACATCTTCTTTTCAACAAAAAAAGAATCATCAAAATCGGTTCATAAACGATGAAGTTATTAGTTATGCTATGCCGCGAGCAAAGAATAAACAAAATAAACGTTGTATTTTATGGACGAATAAATTGAGTAACCTCCTTAATTTCTGTAGTCGGTTAATCAATTATTAACAAATTCCATAGAAATCATGTTCACAAAACCCTATACTAATCGCCTACAGACCTTAACACCGCGATTCAGGATCGTGACGTAATTGCACAACGCCATCTAGTTAAAACTTCGAAACTAACATTACGGTGAACACTGAACACTTACCAAACAATACCACTGAACTGAACTAACTTTGTTATTAATGCGCTAACTACGCAAAACTGATAAATTTCAACAATAATACCAAATCAAATGCAAATGGACATGTGAAAACAATAAATACAAAAAAAAATAAGCGAAAACCAAAACTAATGTGAATCTGTCATCCAAATAATACTATCTAAACGAATTACGAAGTCCAGTATCATTCCATCTCGTTCTGGCGTACGCATTTCATATTTCTATCCTTATCATAAGCCGGTAATATTCGGCTTCCGAGCGTCCTTAAACTAGCGGTGTTATGTGGCCTCAAGCTCACGATCGCTACAAGAGAAACTTTGAATTTTGTGAACTGAATTCCGCATTCGCCTTGCGGCTTACAAACTTTGTCTGTTTGGCGTGAGTTGAAATTGCGCGGAAAAAATTTGTAGGCGTTTATTTATTTTTTTTGATTGTTCTTTTCTTAATTTGTTTGTGTTAAATGAAAATAATAGATACTAGTATTTGCTATATTTCGAAAGGCAAGCCGATAGGAATCGGCATGTTAGGTGGCTTCGGGCCTGGTGCTAAGACAGGAAACCTCCACGTGCGCCCGTGGACTGGAGTTCCCTCTCGGATACGTCCGGGGGGAAGACCAGTTTTTCGGGCCGGTGCACCCTGGGATGCGGGCAAAAACTCTTCCTTAGGCACTGTGTGCCTAAGGGGTCTCTTTGCCCGTATGCGAATAGCCTGTCGTGTGGACGCTCCAACGCGTGTCCCTCTGATCAGCAGAGGGCACAGCGGCGGAGCGGGCTTGCGGACGGTGAGTGATGGGTAGCTCGCCGTCCGACCAAGGACCAAACCCGGGTCGGAGGCGCGTCGTGTTTCGCGCCAAATGCCTGCTGGGGTCGCGGCTTTTTCTTAACCCAGGATACCGTGGCCCCGGAACGTAAAGGGCATCCGAAGGAACACGGGTGGATTTTAGTCAGTAAGAGTCTGACAGTCCCTTCCGTCCCACCCAGGGCAGGAGGACTCATTTGATGATTTTACCACCTTAAAAAAAATAAATAGAAAAAAGGGTACTGGCGTCAGTATAATAATGTTAGTCTATGTCAGTGTCTGAACAAATGTGCCGAATTTCAAAAGTGTACCTATGTATGTATGTTTGTGTTCACATATCTCCGGAACTATAAGTCCGATTTAAGTTTATCTTTTTTTTGTTGTACTAGGTATTGTTTAATTTAGGGAATACTGCAAGTTTCATCAAAATCGGCTTAGTAGTTTTTGAGATAGGCAATTTTATTAGCTTATATTATACTGCACTCATGGGCGATGTTATTGTCGGTTTTAAGGATTACAAAATTCTAGTACACTTGTAAGAAAATTATGTATTTGACAAGAATTTGGGTTGTATACAGGATGACTTTTTTACCACCGTCCAAAATTTTTCTAGACATTAGGTATCAATCACTAACCCCATTTTTGAAAAAAAATCGATAGGTCAAATTGTCATATTAAATCATTTTCTCATCCGCTCTGTGTGGTCACTAAGCTAAACGTTAATAATATACACTTGCCGACGCGTGAAACGGACAGAGCGCACCCCGCTGACCCCCCGCCCTGCCCCGCTACACCTGAGCGACACATCACAGCGCGGTGTCCAGATTCATCAACTTTTTATAGATAACATTGAGACGTGATATCTCGATATTTTTGTATTGAGTGATACAAAAAGAAAAAACACGTATTCAATGATTTTCGCCAAAGATTAACATATTAAAATTTGGATGGTGACTAAAAAATCACCCTGTATTTAAAAAACAAAAAGGCTAAAAGATAAAACTTTTTCAAAAAAAGTAATCGAATTCAAGTTTTTTATTTCATCGACTGTTTTGCCACCGACTTTCGATAGAAAAGGTATGTATCCTTTTAAGTGGTTGCTTTTGAATTTGGTTAAGTACTATTTTTTGAAAAAGTTTATTTTTTTTATATTAGGTCCGGGAACGCCCATTTATTCCATCTGATTAGCCCAACAGAAAAAAAATATTACATACACCGCACCGATTGTATAGAACGACAGTTGCTGTGGATTTCATTCTACTAAAAAATGTAACTGCCTTCAAAAACAACCACAAAAAGGGTAAAATAACCTACAAAACTTTTCTTTCGGAAGTCGGTGGTTTTTTTTTATTAATTTCATTTTTTTTTTGCCACCGACTTCCGAAAGAAAAGTTTTGTAGGTTATTCTTGTCAAATACTTACATCATTTTCTTAGGGATATTATAAATTGCATATCGAATAAATTAATAATCGTCTATCAATATTCAATACAAATACTCATCAATTATATTTTTTTAGAGCCCGAAAGAATGAAGCGATTACAATTTAGTTTTATTTTTTTTTGTATTACAAATGACTTACGGGCGGGTGTTCTTAGACATGTTTGATGAAAATCGGTTGAGCCGTGTAAAAGTTGTGGGGGTAAAAGTGGGAAAGGGTAACCGAGGTTTGCAAATAAACTCGAGTGGGGTCTCAAGTGAAAGCGCACTGAAAGGAAATATTGATGACTTAATCGAGAGTGTTCTCAGCTTCGTTTGATGAGAAAATTGGTGGAGGGAAAATTGGGACATGGAAATCCGATTGTCAAGTGAGAGTTTTAATTAATACATCTCAGTCTTTGCAATTCTGCTAAAGATGATTTATCACGTGGGTTATTAAATCATTTGTGCTGTAACCGCCCAACATATGATATTGATAAGTGTGTAAGAAGTACCTATTTTTAAAAGTATCCAATAAAAATTAAGTAAAAAATTAAAAAAAAACCTCCGACACAAAAACCAAGATCCCTTTAAAAAGTACTAAATAATAAAAACAACTTAATCTATTATGTATAAATAATTATAAAATTGGGGGACCGAAAAAAATCGAAGATAAATAATTTGGAGCGGTCCCCCAACGTGACGTATTTTTTTTATAATTATTAATACATAATTAGGTACTTTAAGATTGAGTTGTTTTTATTATTTAGTACTTTTTAAAGGGATCTTGGTTTTTGTGTCGGGGGTTTTATAAAATTTAATTTTTTTGAGTTGAATATTCTGCTGTGCAATCAGTAATTTTGATGGGAATTCGGAATCTTGTTGCATAGAAAAAGGATATTTTTTGATTTGCGTTTAAATGGTACCCATTTTCTTACAATATGTGCTCTAGAATTTTGTAATCCGGAGCACCGGTAATAACATCGCCAACATCTCTTTCATTCCTTCCCTATCTCAAAAACTACTGAACCGATTTTGATGAAACTTGCAGTATTCCTTAAGTTGAACGATAACTAGTACAACATAAAAAGAATTGCTTAAATCGGACTTGAAGTTCCGGAGATATGCGAACACAAACATAATTTACTAAATCAGTCGATGCCGACTCTTTACTAGAGGAGTTGTACCTTCCATCATCAGCTCATTCACCTGAGATGATGATTATCAGATGCAAATACCTGAACAGCTTTAGAAAATATATGAAAATGGTACTACGTGCCTATAAAATTTGAAGGTTGCCCTCGATTTCCCTGGGATCCCATCATCAGACCTGATGATCATGGGACCACTTGGGAAGTATACCCTTACAAAACAGAACAAAAATTTTCCAAAGCGGTCCAGGCGTCTTCGAAAAATCGGGGAACATACATACATTCCGACGAATTAAGAAACTCCTCCTTTTTTGAAGTCGGTTAAAAATTATTTTAAAGTTTCAACTTAATTCCTTTGGAGTCAATATTGTATATCCTCAGACCTGCGATCAGCATTTGACCAACCATTTTTTTTACTATTGTTTACAGACAAAATTAAGAATAAATCAAAATGAGAAAGAGGTTTTCAATGGGTTCATTATTACTCCAACAATGCATGTTAACTATGTACTTGATGAATATCAATCAGAAAGCTATGATATCAAAGAAGAATTACAAGATGATCGTAAGGAAGAACATGATAGTAATGAACCCGTGGAAGAACATCTTGATATCAAAGAAGAATTACAAGATGATCGTAAGGAAGAACATGATAGTAATGAACCCGTGGAAGAACATCTTGACATCAAAGAAGAATTACTACATCATTGTGAAGAAGAAAATGAGTGTATTGAATCTGAGGAGGAATATCGTGATATTAAAAAAGAATTACAAGATGACTTTGAGGAAACAAATGAAAGTTTTGAATTCGAGGAGGAACATCATGATATCAAAGAAGCATTACGAGATGTTTGTGAGCAAGAGAATGAGAGTATTGAACCAGAGCAGGAACTTCGAAGTGGTATGTCTCATATATTAAATATTTAATTTGAACTTTATTTAGTAAACAGCCCAACAGACAAATGGCACTTTCAAAATGAAACACAAAAACTCCTGAAAGTAATTATCGAAGTTCTTATGTTCAAAATTACTTTCCTGGCTTCATTGACGAAAACATTCAATATTTCTATGACATTTTGTAAAGATTATACGGTACGGTAGCTCTTTATTCCCGCGACCCGTGGCTAATGGGATAACCACAGCCATAGTTAGGTAGTTGTCTGGGTTAATCATTAGAAATTTTTTTTAGTCTGGTCACTTGATTATTTGGTCTAACTAAATAGTAAATGCCACCATTTTCCTTAATGTCATAACACCTGTAGCGATCAATATTTAGATCGCAATAAGCCAAAACTTCGCAGAAGATCGAGCGTAGCGAGCCCGAAATATCGGAGCTTTCATCACTATGAAAAGACAATTCCTTTTTATAAAGTAAGATGGAAAACTGAGAAGTCGGGGCAGGCCTGGGTCACTCCGCGGTGTAGGTATAAAACGGCACGCACACACGCGCACACCGTTCACGGGTCGCCACAGATGGCTTTCGCGCGCCGCCCGTATCGCACGCGCTCCGTGTCGTAATTATTTGTACAACCACAGTACAACTAAAAGTGAACTTATTTAATAAAAACGTGGGAAAATATGATAAGCAAATACTGCATAGCTTTTGGTTGCCTAAACGACAACAGAGACAAGAGCCTCACGTTTCATACACTACCGCGTGACGTCGAAAGGTAAGAAAAAAAAGTGATAATATCGAATGTTTATGAACAGTGTTATTCGTACATAATTATGTTTATGAATCTAAATCATGAATCTATTAATTACGAGTATCATTTACCTATCTACCTACTTGTGATACGCTTATGTATTATGTCTTTCAAGTAGGTACTTACATATGTTCCGCTTAACAGAACACGATTAGGTACCTACCTAAGTTACAAGTTCGGAAATGTATCGAGAGTGCGTACGTAGTACTATTATATTATATTCTATGATCGAGATAGGTAGGTACCTACTCGGGATGCGAGCCTGAGCCAGAAAAATAGACGAATATCAAACCTGACATCACTCTCACTCACCTTATCGCTCGGTAGAAAGTAGAAAGATGTTTGCATTGTTGTTTAAAACTCACGTTCAAACTCAGAAAATGGCCATACTACGCATTCAAGGTCAGCGATCGTAATTCGTTGCGCGACTTTTTTACCATTTACAAAGACCCGCAACACACTAGGTTTAAAGGCATTCTACTCGATCAAAATTCCAAACCGACCGCTAACAGAGGTGACCTTGGTCCAGTTGGTGCGAAAATCTACCGTGAGGACGTTGGTCGACCGACCAGATATAGGCGGAGTCAAACGACCTTTGGATGGCCTTGGTCGAGAGTGCACCCATCCCGACAGGCTGCGTACGTGGTCGGAGTTCGGACCCAATTAACCGTCTGGAACGCTTTCGGCCGACGGGAGAGCGTTGGTTGACGGGACCAAGGTCATCTTTGTGATGTCGGCGGACGGTTTGGGTGGTGCAGAAAGCTTCTAAGGGCAAAATGATAATAACTGGCCAATTTCACAGGTTACGGATAAAGTGTCAAACTTCCTGATAATTTATTTAGTACCTAGCTACGATACCGACCGGGCCACTAAATAACAAGCGGAACGGCAACGTCGCTTCTTTGCGTTTCAATACTGTCTACTACCTACGTTAAATATTTTTATTTGAAAACAATTTTGAAAACTTAACTATGTACATAATTAAATAATTTTTGTTCAAAATAATCCAAGTCAACTTACTTTTACATTTTGAAGTAGTTATAGGTACCTACTTATGTAATTTTATCATTATAGAACGAAATTAGTAAGATTATTCCTCACGTAAGGTGCCGTAGGTATGTGTATGTACCTACTATTAACATTCTGTGCTACCAATCGATAAAACCAAAAATATGTAGGCTGATGATAAAAAACCAAAAATCCTTGAAGAAAATAAGTATTTATGTTAATAACGTAATTTAACAAATGCATAAAAAACGTATACCTAACCTACCTAACGGTGCGTAAACTCACGAGTCGCAACCCTATTGAGCTTGACCGACAGTAACCTTTTTATGTCGTTGGCGTCAGCTAAACTAAAATAAACTCTCGCGCGTAACCATTCAGTACATTTTTGCTTGCGCACGGCAAGTTTAGGCTATTATAAAAGTAGGTGGGCGGTACAGCTGCAAGTAAAAATGTACTTTATTCGCTCGTACATAGATTTTAAATTTGTTTGATTTTTTTTTGGAAGTGTCATTTCTTGTGCGTAGTACTATTATATGTTCTGTGGTCGGGGTCACGAAAAACCAAGACTATTTGAAGGCCGAGCGTAACGCTCTCGATTTTTTTTTACTTTTTAAACAATTCTGGGTTTTGGAAGCAAACGACACAAAACTAGAAGGTAGTAAGTAACTAATACAAACTGCCTATCCATATAAAATTGTGTATAAAAGCTGATTATTTTAATTCATCCCTATGTTTATTATCAGAGAAATAAAAAACAAAATTGTCTTGTTCAACTACATCCAGAAAATGCTCCGCTACTCTTGCCGTAGAGAGACAATCAGAGATAATGAAGAGAGGCTGGAACATATCCTGCGTTCTGCCGCGATGCTTACCAGTCCTATATTTACCAGTTTCATATTCACAGGTGCGTCTGACGCGAAGAAACCAGAGCTATACGTACGACTAACAAGACTAGAAGATACAATGACATTCCAGCAAAAGAAAACTGAACAGACAGACTTACTAATTATCCGGAACACCGAGAAACACAAGTCTGCAGCTCCTTCTAAATTTACAAAGCTTGTCACAAATTCTCAATCTATCAGTAATATTGTGAATAATACTGATACAGCTGCGAAAGACCGAATAAAAACGTATGATTGCGATATGTGTCACTATAGTTGTACTAGAAAAGATCATTTAGTAATACATATTCGTATCCACACTGGTGAAAAGCCTTACAAATGTGAAATATGTCAGAAGAGTTATAGAACAAGTTCTCATTTAAAAAATCATGTTCTTGTACACGCTGGTGCAAAACCTTACAAATGTGAAATATGTCAGAAGAGTTATAGAACAAGTTCTCATTTAAAAAATCATGTTCTTGTACACACTGGTGCAAAACCTTACAAATGTGAAATATGTCTGAAAAGTTTTAGGGAAGGATCTCATTTAAAAAGCCATGTTCGTATTCACACTGGTGAAAAACCATACAAATGTGAAATATGTCAGAAGAGTTTTAGTCAAACAGATAGTTTACGACAACATTTTCTCATACACACTGGTGAAAAACCTTATAAATGTGACATATGTCAGAAGAGTTTTATTCTAAGTAGTAAATTAAAAAGCCATGTTCGTATTCACACTGGTGAAAAACCATACAAATGTGACATATGTCAGAAGAGTTTTAATAAAAAAGGTACTCTTAGGTTACATTTTAGTATACACACTGGTGAAAAACCTTACAAATGTGTTATATGTCAGAAGAATTTTAGAACAAGAAGTCATTTAAAAAATCATGTTCATATTCACACTGGAGAAAAACCTTACAAATGCGAAATATGTCAGAAGAGTTACAGTAGAACTAGTTATTTAAAAAATCATGTTCTTAACCTTCATGCGGGCGCGTGTAGTCGAATTGAGATAAGAACATCTCCAATTCGATTTCTTAAAGCAGTTAATATCCCAGCATTATAAGATTTTAAATTCTGATAATTAATTACTAAACAATAAGATATTAACCTGTTGACGCCTAGCATGATGTGCTACCATAGACACCCATGCACACGACGTACCATCGAGTCAGTCTATGCAATAGTCTATGGTTTGACAGCTGCGCGCGCCCTCCGCCGCGCTCCACTCATCTCGACTGAAAAACCGCGTCCGTGATCACGCGCCAACAATTATTTTTCTTGTAATATTATTATTGTAAACGTAATTAAACGTATAACTCAAGAAAGGCTCATCATTCCACACACATCCTCGCCATTCCACAAAAGCAAAGTACCGGCGTGTACAAACCCTAACCCATCTCAACCTAATAAAATTCTAATAATATTCCTAACAAAATTCTAATAATATTCACTTAATACATTTTCGTTCATATTACAATTATCACTCATGACATGTATTTCTCATGTCTAGTAGCCTGTTGCTATGTCATTGGGAGTAAAATAAACAATATTCCGTCACTCGGGATGATCTCTCCACTCCACAGATCGCAATTTTACTAGCCCCGACGCAGTCGTCGAAAAGACTACACGCGCGACGCTCAACGCGACATGGCCTTGTTAGAAATAAGATGTGTATTCTGTTATATTTACACACATAAATGTTTACTTAATTATCAAGTTTTAGGTATCAGGATGGTTAATATAAAGGGTGACTTTGAACAAATGCGACAAAATGAAATGGGAGCTTCAGTTACAGTAATATAGTAATTATAAACTGTTTTTTCTACAATATAAATCGTTAAAAAAATTTACGCGATTATCGTTTTCAAAAGGTCCATTGATGTTATTATCTTTATTTATGTACGAATTATCCGTATTCCAATAAAATATTTAATATGCAAAATAAATAAGAAAAATTAAAGTATCAAAAAATCTCGTCCGACTCAACGCAGTGCTCAATAAACGTCTTACGTACTCATGTTATTAAATGTTGCCGTTCATGGCGGTCATTTACCTAATTTCGCCCAGATTTTCTAAAGCCTCCTCTTCACAATCGGCCATGATGGCCGTGTTTGCCGAACAGAAGGAGACGGCGCTATACCAGAAAGCAAGATGCAAATAATTGGGTTTGACGCAGATTGTGCACTTCGCAAATTGTGCACTTGACGCAAAATGTGCACTTCGCAAATTGTGCAATTCGCAAATTGTCCACTTCTCAAAATAGTAATTCGCAAACTGTGCATTTCGCAAATTGTGCACTTCTCAAATTGAGCACTCCTCAAAATGAATGTGAATATTATTATAATGGTTTTAAATAAAAACCGTTTACATACAATTTATTTTTTTGTTATTTTGCACGATTATAACACTCTAACAGTAGTTTCGTGTAAAAAATAATCACGTTCAGGATATATAATTTTGCATGTGACCTATACACATAAGAACACTCCAGCCTTTTATTAGGTATACAAATTATTTTTTTCTTAGAAATATTTATTTTTACTAATAAACATATTTTAATTAATCGCTTTATCACACTTTCAAAATACATAGTTCTCGATACAAAAATACAATTTAAAAAAACATATTGTCTTTTATTTGTTCAGTAGCGTAACTCAGTAGGTAAGTACTAAGTAGGTACTCAATTTAGTCAAAAGTAGGAAATAGAATAATATGTACACATACAACGTGTAACGTTAATAGCGCAAAACCTGGCCATGTTACTGAACAATGTTTGTTCTAAGACTTTTGGAAATTCGCAAAAAAAATGATTTTTCATACTGATGGGCCCGATCGATTTCTCATTTTGTATGAAAAAGATATTTTTTTTTTGCTAATTTTTAAAAGTCTTTGAACAAACATTGTTCATTATCTAACATGGGCTGAGTTTGAGTTACCCAACGAGACGTTTTGCGCTATTAACGTTACACGTTGTATATTTAATGCTTCATTTATTTTTATACTGTATTAATATTTCGATTAATTATCTAATTATAATAAAAATACGAATACAAAATTTCACTCTCTGTTTTCAAGAAAGCCATAAATAAATATGGCATTAAATATACCTAAGTATATTATTTTATTTTCTACTTTTGACTAAATTGAGTACTTACCTACTCGCGAAATAATAGACATGTTTTTAATTTCTATTTTTGTACAGAGAACAATTTTTTGTAAAAGCGGTATAAAAGCAATTAGTTAAAAGTTAATATTTATTTTAAAAAATGTAATATTAAATGGCTGTAGTGCTCGACATAGTACTCGTATGTGTATGACTGACATGTATTAAAAAAAATATTCAAAACATTTCCTGAAAGGGATTATTAATACATGAAACTACTGTTATGGTACCAAACTTATGGAAAATAATTAAAAAATAATGCAAGTGAAGGTTTTTTTTTATTTTGAACCATTATGATAATTTTCAAATTCATTTTGAGGAGTGCTCAATTTGAGAAGTGCACAATTTGCGAAATGCACAGTTTGCGAATTACTATTTTGAGAAGTGCACAATTTGCGAATTGCACAATTTGCGAAGTGCACATTTTGCGTCAAGTGCACAATTTGCGAAGTGCACAATCTGCGTCAAACCCAAATAATTCTATCTCGATTCTTAGTATAGCGCCGTCTCCTTCTGTTCGGCAAACACGGCCATCATGGCCGATTGTGAAGAGGAGGCTTAATGTAAGTATCGCGCGACGTTGCCAAACCTGGCATGCGGCATGAGCGCCAGCGCTGACATCCCTTCCCGGCGAGCGGCCCGCCCCGCCCACCACCCTTCCTTCGTTCATTAGTCGTCCTAAAACGTTTGTAGGTCATGGCCGCGCGCGCATTCCGCAAATCCTACTTTACGTATTGCGAATAATAATTTGTATTGTGTTCTTGTGTTTGTGCCATAACAATGCCTAGGACGAGACGAAAAAATAGTCGTGAATCATTAACAAACGTACAGTATCTCGATATTATCGTGTGGTACAACACCTTGAGAAATCTACGTGAAACGCAGCGAAGATTTCGGCTAAAATATCCCAATGTCATTCCACCCTCATATGGAAGAATTCTAAGAATCACTCAGAACATGCTGGACTTCGCAAGTGTACACGTGCCGGCACACGCCCGGGGTGGTGGAAGACCGCCGGTACACCCAAGGCGCATGTACCGCATGGTACAGCGATTTTTTCAGGAAAATCCTCAGGCCAGCACCCGACAGGCAGCCAGGCGGTTCAATGTGAGCCAGTACTTCATATGGAAGTTACTAAACACGTCAGGAATGCATCCGTATCATTTTCAGCCCGTGCAAGATATCGTGCTCGCCGATTATCGTCCGCGGAGACAATTTTGTGAATAGTTGTTACAAAATCTCCATCACAACATTTTATGGAGTGACGAAGCCACCTTTACAAGAATTGGACTGTTCAACGTTCATAATGAACATTGGTGGAGTGCCCGCGGTCGCAACCCACACGTAACACGGAGGGACGCTTACCAAGTGCGATTTAAGGTGAACGCAGATCTAGCCGCACCGCAGTCTCCGCAGTCCCCGCATTACGAATTCTTTGTATGAAGTTCTATGAAACCTCGCACATCTAGCCGCATCGCAGTAGCCGCAGACCCTGAGACGACCGAACTCCCCAACCGCAGCTGATGACGTCACCAACGTCGGCCCGCACGCAGCGGACGCTGCGGCTAGCGCGGTGCGGATGACGTCATTCGCATCCCCGACGCGGAACCGAGCTGAAGGATATGCAATGTGCGTGCGCAATTGAAAAAAGTTTTTTTTTGTGTTTCTGCGATTGATATAAGAACTTAAGGCTGCGCTACAAGCGAAATCTTCAATTTTGGATTGGATTTTTAGAGAACTAAATCGTGTTTAATTCGAAAAAAACTTCATTATATTTGCGAGGGCAGAGTCAAACGGAAAACATAAAAAGACAAAATTTTCTCGATAGAAAACGATCACAAAGTTACCTCTAATTTTCACGTTTTTTTGATTTCATTCTATTTTGGTTCGTCCTACAGAACTATAAATTAGATAAATATGAACACAAATACGTAGCCGAGGGATGTGTTTGGCACTTTTTTGAAATATTGTTTATAATAAAAGTTCGTTCTTAGCGTTCGGCGCTTACGACGTTTTTAAACCGAGTAGAATGCTATTTTCCATTTCGCGTCACACTAGAATCTGCGTCACGAGTGAAGGTCTGCGGAAAATTCGTGGTACTACATTTTTTTAATGCAATTTGATGTAATGACATAGACACTAGCGCCGCGTCAAAACGACTTCAGTCGCGGCTTGGGTTATAGGTTCAGGCATCATTTTGTTTCACCTGCCAGTCGGCGGCGCTCTATTGAGACGGGAGGGCTATGACAGTTTGCTCCGCGCCCGGCGGCTATTAAAATAATAATATTTTTGTTGATATAATCAGAGAAACAACACATAATACAACAAAAATACGAGAACTAAAATATTTAAAGACTGAAATACTTCCAAATAGCCGAAGACCATTTTTTTGAAATTTCTTTTACCACATGCGCGCAAAATAAACAGTTAGTCAATTGTACTGTTGGTCGAGTGTTTTTCACCACGAGGTCCGCTTGTTTCAGATTAGTTTTTTTTTTTTTATAGATCTCTTCATTTTACATACTTATAAAAAAAAACATAGTGAGGTACAGATTATTATTTGATTAAAAATAGAAAATAAAATTAAAAGTTAATTTTTAATTTATCATATTGGTATCCACAAATAATGTACGGAATACACTCTATACCTCGTTTTTTAATCTCGTAGACTGAATTGACAGGTGCAAATGGCGAACTGACACGAATTTCAATAGAATTTATGTCAGTTTTGACATTATCATTTGTCAATTTGGTCTACGAGATTAAAAAACGAGGTATAGTTCCGTTTTACGATCAAATAAAATGTCAGCAGATTTTAATAGCTTTTAGTAAAAATATAACAAGTTTCAATCGAATTTAAATAGTACTTAATCGAATTATTATTATTTTTAATCTTTTTCTTTCGTTGAATCTGAAACTTGTTAAAACATGAAAAGAAAAAAAATATTTTGTTAATTCTGAATATCTATACGTAATTTATTCGCAATATCAAAACGGCCATTAAGGGAAACGAGAGTCTGTCATACTGGCAGCATTAAGCTGTGTCATCCTTAATGTCTTATCTTGTTAAATCTTTCCGCTGTCATAAGGTTTGAAATCAATATTCATTGATTTTGTTGTTGCATTTCGTTTTTTTTTTGTAAGCGTACTGTTGCCCACGATCTTCAATGATGAGACGAGGCTTTCGTTTTTAGATTAGGTGAAGAGCTTGAATAAGAAGACAGTTTGAGGTCCTAACTAGCAATACATTGATCTGTGTTTCATAACAAAATGACATGAAATGTTTATTTTGTATTTTTTAATGTTTAAAATCCTTATGATTAAACGCGAAAATGAGTGTTTGTTCTGCTTTCACATTATAATGCTGGACCGATTTTGAATAACACAGAGTAAGTGGGGGCCTAGAGACGATGATAGGATAAGGGGCATATTTTGTCTTGACATATTTAATGTTAAATGTATTGTAAAGTGTATTATTATTTATGTAAAATAAAGAAAAGCTTTATAAATGTTCTGTGTTCGATGATTTTATTTATTTTATTCATCATGACAATAATCAAATATAAATCAATGAATCAAGCAATGATTGAGGGCATGTCATATCTCACAATCCTGTCATAAATCCCGTACCAGCCATTTTTCATTTTGGGAATCGCCGTCCAGCAACGTAAATAGTCATGTCACGACAATGCAACGTGTCACCTTGCACGGCACGTAAAATCTATATATGTAATTATTTATAAAGGGTGTCCAGTGGAAAATTTTCGACTTTGAAATTTCACATAAAAAAACTACATAGATTTTATTTATTTTTATGAAAACTAAATGTACTACATTAATGCGGATTTCATTTCTTAAACACTATAATATCATCTAAATGAGGACCTTTTTTTTTGTACGCACTCCTGTAGTCAGACCCTTACATTTGCAATCACGCGACGACAAAGATCTGGAGTAATGCTTTGAATTTCACGGCGAATATTGGCCTGCAGAGCTTGAATTGTCCGGGTATTGTTCTCATAAACCATTCGATTTATGGTAACCTGGCGAAGGGACCTGGGCGGCCATGAGATGTCTCTGTACTTGCTGATCAGTTTATTTGGAAAAATTGTTCTTAACTTTTCCATCGACACCCAAGCTGTATGCGGAGTAGCACCGTCTTGCTGAAATTGTGTCCTATTGTTGTAACCTAAATACAGCTGCAGTTGCGGTAGCAGAAATTCGACTTTTTGATTCCTGTGGAGGCTGCAATTTTCCTAATCGACTTGCGTGGATTTCTAATGATTTCATTTCGAACTTCAGACACACGTTCGGGCGTTGCTGCTGATGTTGATGGTCCTGGAGGAGTTCTGTTGAGCGTTGTCCCTTCTTGCCTAAATCTTTGTACCCACGACCAAATAAGTTGTGTGCTTGGCCCAACACTTAAACGCCGAATATTAAAATGAATACAAAACGTTCGACGCGCGCGAACCAACGATTCACCATTCTTTAGATATTGCTCAACCGCGAACGAACGGTGCGCTCCTGTCTAGTAACTCATGACTATTAACAAATCCGCAAGTACCGCGCTTTCAATGGTACCCCTCCCGCTCACCTCACTTCGCTAAATTTCGATAATTGCAGTTTAAAGTTGAAAATTTTCCGCTGGACACACTTTATATAGTATTTTCTTTGTATCTGTTTCTGCTTTATCCGTCTTCATAATATTAGCAGTAGGAGAACACATCTAGTGTGGTCCATTTCTCGAAATGAACTGGGGCAATTCTAAACATCCGCCACCGTCAATACGACGTCGTTCAACGTGGCACGTCGCGTTGTCGTGACGTGATTATTTACGTTGCTCGACGTCGATTTCCACGTCACGGCTCGTTGCAACGACGCAACGAGTTGTGCCACGTTGTGTCGTCATAACGTGAGCCCTTTCCTGGCGAAACCCGGTAAAAAAAAGCTATGATTAACTTACTTATTGCTTAATTTCGCCGAGAACTATCTATTGCGGATATTTTCATGTGTAAAGGCGAGCTCTAACCGTGGTACCCAGACTACACAGACGCCTGCCATCCTCTTTTACTTTGTTAGTAAGATTCGATATTAGGTAGAAGTTTTGGTTCCTACTTATAGATAGCGCACACGCGATATATTGTTTGATTCTATGCCGTTTGCAGAGTACAAAGGTAGAGAAAAACATGCTTTAAGTATGTGTATTTATTGAACACTTCCTACATCATTCACAACAAATGAAACATTTTCAAAACAAAAAACATATTATATTTACGAAACTACAATGAAAATCAACTAAATGAATGAAATTAAAAATGCAGAACTACTGCGTGCGAAGGTACCGTGCGGCTGTACACACTTATTTCAAGAACAGAGGAGTCACATACTTGACATACTGTAATAATATTAGGTACACTGTGACACTGTAATTGTTTTGTTTTTTCAAAGAAGTTTTGAAACGCGCGTCGTCACAGCGCCCGTGGTTGTTATTGGTACTAGAGCACAGACATGTGAGACGCGGGGGTGAAATCTGAATTTTTCCTGGCATAATACCTGCTCTTAAAAGAATGGAGGATTCTACTTTAATTACGTTGGTCATTTTCATTACATAACAAAATATTTTCATTATGTATTAGGACGAGATGAGAAACATTATTTAATAACTACCTACAGCTTGGCCAGAACGGATTGAAACGGAACTAAAATTTTTATTTCTGACAGCGTTTTAAAATCTTTGATATTTGATGTAAACAAAGACCGCAGGTTTGTAAGATTTATTATTGTGCCATAAAACTAACGTAATAAGTGAAAAAAATAAAATAAAATCATTCAAAGTGCTGGTAGCGCGGAGACAGTGGCGACTTCCGGTTTTCTACATTTTTATGTCAAGCAGTACAAAAATTTTTTTTTGTCTGCCCCGTCCGTCGTCTGTTTCACATTATGATTCTTTGGTCCCGATTTGTTTTGTAACTTTTATTGGATTTTTTTTTATTTTATTTTTTCATTAGGACTGCAAACAATTTTATTGCGTAATAAATCTTAAATCTACTACAGATTACGATAAAATTATATAATTACGCAACCAGCACCGCTATCCACAAAATAATGTAGTACAAATTTAATTCGGTGGGTACACGCGGACTTTAGCAAAAATTAAAAAAGAAAATTAACATAAATATTAGAATATTTGGTCATTTACACTACTCTGGAAGGTGGAAGTACATTATGAACAGTTCTTTCAAGGATACGTTTCTCGATGATTCCCGATGTCCACCCCCAGCTTGTCCCCCGCTGGGGGACAGCGCAACTTTTTCTAAAAAATGTTCCCAATGTCCACCCCGGGGTGGACATTAGGAACTTTTTTTAGAAAAAGTTGCACTGTCCCCCAGCGGGGGACAGGGATACGATTTATTAAAAATATTTTCGTTGTCCCCCACCTCTCAGAGGGCCAAAGCCTGCCGGGGTCGCGGAATTATTCCCTTACCGTGACCCCGGAACATAACAGGCTATGAAGGACACCGTGGATTTTAGTCAGTAGAAGTCTGACAGTCCCTCCCGCCCTGCCCGGGGTTGGAGGACTCATTTGATGATTTTACCACGCTAAAAAAAAAAAAAAAAAAAACGGGTGGACAGCGCTACAATTAAAAAAATGAGAATTCTCAGTGTCCACCGCGGGTGGACGGAGATACTTTTTTTTATTTATTCCCGGTAGCGGGCCCTTTTACCTATTTTTAATACTTTGACTAAAAAAAAAACTATTAAAAAAAGCTTAGTTATGAAAAAATACTATTTTAACAATTTCACATACTTAGATCATTTTGTTTAAAACCATATCTTAGTTTGTACACACATAATCTTAGTTTGTTCGGCTACACATCAAACTATGCAAAACCAATATAAGCTGACCGTTGAGTGTGCGGAAAGATTTCACAAAGCGAGATCAAGACAAACTGGTATTGTATAGGTTGATGTGTAACCAAACAAACTAACTACTACACAAACAAACAAACTAACTAGCCGTGTGTACTAGTAAAGTTTTAGTTAGCATTCTTCTGGGCTCGTTTTATTATAAGTTTGTTTGATGAAAACTTTTAATAAAGCGAGCCTGTAAAATTGGATTAGAAAAATTGGTATAATGTTACTCTACCTTGTATGAACATTTTAAATGATAAAATACTTTTCAGGTGTATATAATTAGAAATAAATGTCATATCCTAGTCAATTTCAAAAGAAAATTTTAAAACAAAATTATTACAATAAATAAACCTACTTTTGAATTTTTAATTATGGTGTTAATTAGAAGATTTTTTTTTTAAATAAACGTTGATTAGACGACGAATACATAATTTGTTTTTATTATTATTTTAATAATCTCATCATCTTCCTTCTAAAGTCTTTAATCTGTAACGAGTCTTCACTCAAAGTTTACAAAAACAATTAAAAGGGAATAAATAAAAAAAAGTATCTCCGTCCACCCGCGGTGGACACTGAGAATTCTCATTTTTTAAATTGTAGCGCTGTCCACCCGTGGGGGACAACGTAAATATTTTTAAAAAATCGTATCACTGTCCCCCGCTGGGGGACAGCGCAACTTTTTCTAAAAGAAGTTCCTAATGTCCACCCCGGGGTGGAAAATGGGAACATTTTTTAGAAAAAGTTGCGCTGTCCCCCAGCGGGGTACAAGCTGGGGGTGGACATCGGGAATCATCGGTGAATTGGGTGTTTACGAGATTCCTAGATCCAGCGGGCCATTGAAAGGTAACACGGAAGGTGTCGGGTAAGTCTGGCCAGCTCTGAACAACCGAAACGGTTCCTTGTGAAGGTCTGGCTCGGAATACGTCGCCAAGGAAACACTCAGGTGAGCGCCTATTCGTAGCACACTTTCCCTTGTCGTATATAATTTGTCGATTTTCGTTTCTCGGGCGTTCGAAGCCATTTTTTTTTGTTCTCTTGAAATATATACAGTCCATTGAAATCATTTTTTAGGTCCTTTTCGCCAAATCATATTGATCCGTTGGCCTTTTAACTGTAAAAAGCATCCTTTTATCGAAGTAAAACGTATTTTGTTAAAAGGGGTTTGAAGATTTTACTATGGAGCGTGGCATACCTACTGCCGCCATTTTGATTTTTTTTCAAAATCGCGGCCAGCCATGAAAACTTTATAAATCGATAGCTGACATCAATAACAACAAAAAATATTATGACACCAACCCTCGTAAAGTTTCCGGTTTCTGAGATATAAAGTGTTAAAGTTGACCACATTAATTCGGAATAACACAAAGGCTTAATATATTTTTATAAAATATTTTAGTAATTGATAGGTGAGATGATGGTCTGGGAGAATAAGAAAAACGTAGAATGTGCCAGCTGCTTCTCTTCCGGCAGATCGTAAAAGTCGGTCGAGGGATAGGGCAAAATGTAAGATCCATAGCCCCTCAGCTTAAAACTCTTTCAATGGGCAGCAGCGTTGGAAGACTAATAAGCTGAAATAAATGTGCTCGCCAACCCGCCTGCCAAGCGTGGTGAACACTTCCGGTACAAGCCAATCCAAGTCTGTAGTGGTCATAATTGTTGATGATAGGGATACATTGTAACGGCTAAGTTATGGCTTCAGGTACAAACAAGAAAATTCGATATTTAAAAATGTGGCAAAATCTAACCATCCCTACGAAAATTGCAAAAAGTAAAGGTGACATGCCATGGTTATATTTATCGATAAATATAACAATGTATCCCTATCATCAACAATTATGACTACTACAGACTTGGATTGGCTTGTACCGGAAGTGTATTTACTTCGCGTGTATAAAAAGGAGATATTTTGATTTTTTTTAATGAGTCCGCGCTCGAATATTCTCGCAGTCAGAGGTAATACAAAAAGTAAAAAATGCCTAATTGTGCCGTATTGAGTTGTAGAAACAATACACAAGAAGTGGGACGACTATGACGAAGTTTGTATACTAAATTACAGTTGTATCATCAAAATATCTATGCAAAATATGACACGCTCGTCTCGATACAAATTAAAGAACATATTGCTTCTATCCATATATTGCTGTGATGGCCACAGTAAGCAGAAACATCATGAGGCATATCATCATCATAACAGCCGTAGAAAGTCCACTACTGGACTAAGGCCTCACACAAGGATTTTCCATTGGATGGTTATTGCCATACTCGCCACGCGTGGCAGGCGGGTTGGCGAGCACATTTATTTCAGCTTATTAGTCTTCCAACGCTGTTGCCCATTGAAAGAGTTTTAAGCTGAGGGGCTATGGATCTTACATTTTGCCCTATCCCTCGACCGACTTTTACGATCTGCCGGAAGAGAAGCAGCTGGCACATTCTACGTTTTTCTTATTCTCCCAGACCATCATCTCACCTATCAATTACTAAAATATTTTATAAAAATATATTAAGCCTTTGTGTTATTCCGAATTAATGTGGTCAACTTTAACACTTTATATCTCAGAAACCGGAAACTTTACGAGGGTTGGTGTCATAATATTTTTTGTTGTTATTGATGTCAGCTATCGATTTATAAAGTTTTCATGGCTGGCCGCGATTTTGAAAAAAAATCAAAATGGCGACAGTAGGTATGCCACGCTCCATAGTAAAATCTTCAAACCCCTTTTAACAAAATACGTTTTACTTCGATAAAAGGATGTTTTTTACAGTTATAAGGCCAACGGATCAATATGATTTGGCGAAAAGGACCAAAAAAATGATTTCAATGGACTGTATATATTTCAAGAGAACAAAAAAAAATTGCTTCGAACGCCCGAGAAACGAAAAACGAAAATCGACAAATTATATACGACAAGGGAAAGTGTGCTACGAATAGGCGCTCACCTGAGTGTTTCCTTGGCGACGTATTCCGAGCCAGACCTTCACAAGGAACCGTTTCGGTTGTTCAGAGCTGGCCAGACTTACCCGACACCTTCCGTGTTACCTTTCAATGGCCCGCTGGATCTAGGAATCTCGTAAACACCTAATTCACCAGCACACTCGAATAGACGAGAAGTTAAGGTTGTTCTTTAAAACTATTGATTGAAGCACCACAACGGTTTGTTAATTTTTAAAAACGAAAGAAACGGTTTTCTGCGCACATGCATGGCACCGACGAAAAAAGGAAGAGGAAGTTACAACGGAATGTTGCTATACCCGAAAAAAGGTTTTCAGGGTTGCCATTACAAGGCTCTAAATTACCAATTAATTAAAGTGAACATTGAGTAAATTCTACTAAACCACTAGAAAAAAGCCACAGCCACTAAAAGCAATATTACGCCACTAAAAGAGGAGTCAAAACCAACAATCTTAGTGGAAAATCCACTAAGTTGGCAACACTAGCGATGCGTGCGGCGACTGCGGGGACTGCGGGTACTGCGGTGCGGATAGATGTGCGAGGCCATTAACAAAACGCGATGAGTGCGGGTACTGGGCCAATCTTCAATTTTTGGACTTCCGTTTAGGATAATGACGCCCGATACTTTTACTGCTGGTGCAACCATCCATTGACAAAAAACGGAAATATATATTATTTTAATTTCATTTTAGTTAAACGTAATTAAAATAATTTATATTTTTTTTTTTTTTGTCAAAGGATGGTTGCACTAACAGTAAAAGTATCGGGCGTCATTATCCTAAACGGAAGTTCAAAAATTGAAGATTGACCCTACTGCGGAGACTGCGGTGCGGATAGATCTGCGTTCACCTTAAATGTGTGTGCTTCAGATTTTCAGAAATCTGGGGTGCGTTTAAATCTTCCGACGATGTTTCGCCGGTAAAAAATTAAACTAGCGAGGGTTCGCTGAACGGAGTCATAAGTTTCTGTCAATGTTAGTTGTCAAATTCAATTGACAGCTCAGTTTAATAAACAAATAATCAATTTGCCGGTTTAATAAAAATCCATAATCCACAAATAATATTTACTCTCTGAAATAAAAATAATATTCGATTTTACGGCGCGAATCGAGCAAAACAACAAAACTTAATGTCAATCTGACAGCAGGATAAAATTTTGCGTGGTAAAAAGGTCGCAAAAATTTATTCCTTTCAGTAAAAACACAGACCAGCGGACGACCGTAAACGGGGCAGATTAAATTTTAATTGGTATAATTTTTCACCTCTCGGTGTACTTAAACGGGCAGTTTGACATTTAGTCAGTATAAATTTAAACTGGATAAAGGATTTAAACGCAGCCCTGACTGAGTCTGAGTCTGTTGTCTGAGTTAGAGGTGGGTAACTAGCCGAAATTTCAATAGCGTAGCTAACTGTCTATTTGTGGTGTAATAGCCAGCTAGCTAGCCAGTTATTTGGCTACTTGGCTATTGAACAATAGCGTTCAGTAAAAAGCTGCGAGGCGCGGCGACGCGGCGCCGGTGGGTGTAGCTGTAGGACTTCAATAACGCAACATCAACTGAATGATCTGAATTCGATCCTCGTCACGCCAAAAATAACCAAAATACTAACTATCAAATGTTTATTTATTTTAAACCTGTCGGTAACTAACCACCTTTCTATTCATCGCATTTCATAAGTTCGTTTATTAAACGAACGAAATTACTTAGTATAATGTTAATGCTCTCTCTTTGTCTAATCTATTTTGTGAATATTGTGAGAAAAAGATGGGCGATACAAATGAAGATCGCACACGCGTAGCGCAGTGAGCGCGCACACAGCTGTCGGCTATTTTGGCTACTCCCGCCACCCGGCTACCGAATACCGGGACGGCTACAAACCGTAGCAGTTAGCTATACTCTGGAGGCTACGCAGCTACGAAGTGCTACGCGGCTGCCAACGGCTACAAGCTATGTCAGTTAGCTAGCCAACCAGTAGCCGATAGCTAGCTATCGTGTTGACGGATATCATAGCCGCGGCTATTTTGCTCATAGCCGGTATTTGGCTAGTTATAGCTATAGCTACCCATCTCTAGGGGGAAGGCAAGTGTCAAAGTGACAAGTGACAGTTTGGTCCCAAAAGAACTGTCAAATCAAAGGAATTTTCTGAAAAAAACGATTTATTGATGTAAAATGACTAGAATGTTGTGTAATTAAGCTGTAAAAATGATGGAACATACAAATTTCCGACAATTCCCACTATCAAGAAATAATGGGTAGCTGCTGTGACTGCCTTGAGAACAAAAATTGAATTATAACTAAGGAAAAGCTATATAACAAACAAATATCCAGCCTTGCGAAGCCGAGACAGGCCGTTAGTTGAGTTTATTTATGAAATTCTATGATTATACCATAACTAAACAATCGAATACACTTTTCAAAATAATATCTACTTTTCTATTGGAGGTTAAGTACCAGTATTGCATCGCTCTATAAATCATGAAATGGTTCGTCTGGCGGAAGAATTATCACCTGGAACGAGTTTTGTGATAGTTGTGGTGTTAAGAAATTAAATATATTGTGATATTTCTCTAATCTAAATTGAAAAAAGGGGTAGAATTACTGACTTAAAACATTACGATATTTTATCAAAATAGAAAGTCAGAAGCAGCATTATATTCTTGTTATAGGAGAGGACAGGTAAAACATATCTAAGCTCAAAAATTGAAACCTCAACTACAAGTAATTGTGGATTTATTACGGTAAAATCAAATGTATAACCACTCAATTAAATCACTTTTTTTCCTCTTGTAGATGCACCGCGGCGTTTTAATTCTTCTTTTAGTATATGCACTTGCATTGACGAATAATTTTCCATATTTGTTTTGTATATAAACTCAATTTTTATAACAATAAATCTTGTTTGTTTTTTGTACAAGGTAGACAGTAATCTGACGTAGGGACCAACTATCGCAGCGCCATCTATGATTAGCTTTGAGTTGCCATCCCCATTGAATAGATGCTCGCAATGTTGCCAACTTAGTGCTTTCGGCACTAGATCTAGTGCATTTCTTGATGTTTTAGCGCTCAAAATTCCACAACAGTGCCTAGTGCCTTAACCAGTGCATTTTTAAAAGTCTGCAATTTATCACGCAATTTCGTAAAAACAAAACCAATCAATGGCGCGTTCTGAAACACAGTTAAATTTCAGAACGCACCTCGTATCTCCATGGTCGTATAGCTGTTTCTGAACAAGGAGAGCGTAAAGCTGCGAACATATTATCGGACGCGTCCGTCAGCCGCGGCTGAGGGACGCAGCTTATTGAAATCTAGCCAGTACATTGAATACTACACTGTGCAAACTATCGGTCGTAAGACGCGGACGTGACCTTGAGTCGCCCTTGAGCGCTCGGACGTCCGAACAGAATCTGGCTGGCTGGATGTTTTGTGCATCCGCGGACGGTGTGAACGGGGCACGGGACGCGTCCGCGGACGTTTTGAGAATATGTGTTCTGTGGTTTCGAGTGTCACAAGCAAAACCACGCTCGCGCATTGACACCAAGTGAAAGGACAACACAGGGCAGCTGCCGCCAACTCCATAAATTCGTCCTCGCTATCGCTGCTCGTCATGCTTCCATTTTGACAAACATAACTAAAAGGAATGATCGAAGTGTCTACGTAGTCTATTCTATGGATCGAGTAAAGACGTCCGAAGACGTCGTCCGAACTACCGTGCACACTGCTAAGCCGCGGCTGACGGACGCGTCCGATAATATGTTCGCAGCTTAACAAAAGACGTCCGATCTGAGTTTTGTTCTCTACTCTTGGGGAATTCCCGAATTGTTTCCTTAGCTGATCTTTTATTCTTTATTTGTCTTATTCATTAGCAAACACCAGTCTTTTTTTTTTTTTTTTACGTGGCAAAATCATCAAATGAGTACTCCAACCCCGGGCAGGGCGGGAGGGACTGTCAGACTTGTACTGACTAAAATCCACGGTGTCCTTCGGTAGCCCTTTGTGTGCCGGGGTCGCGGTATACGTATGTCCCGCAACCCCGGCAGGACTGTGGCCCTCTATAGGGGGGCCCCGTCACTATGCTGACGCTCCTTGAGGCGCGCGTGGGACACAACGCGCCGTCGACCCGGGCATGGTCCATGGTCGGGCAGCGATTTGCCCTTTACTCGCCGCCCGCATGCCCGCGCCTACGGTGGCCGGAGATCGTCCCGCGACATCCGTCGCCGTGGGCGTCTACCACTGCGTCTCGGGCGGAGGGACGACGGTATCCTCTCCCTCAAGCGGCCCGCCTCCTCCTTCGCGAGCATGACTGCTTCGCAGAAGGAGGCGACCGCCTCCCACTCCGTCTCGCCCCGCAGCATGGCCACCAGTCTTTGAGTAATAAGTGTCCGTAATAACAATACCTCTCAATAAAAACTGTTTTTTTTTTTAATATTTTAATTGATTTTATTTTTTTGGTGCCTTTTTATCAAAATTAGCACAAACCTAGTGCATTTTAGGCCTTGTTTAGCGCATTTCTTACAATAGCAGTCATAAATAGTGATTATATACTCTCTGAACTCTCTGATAGCAGTTTGCAACACTGGATGCTCGCGCAACGAATCAATGGTCATATCGGTCATATCAAAAAATTTCATAATTTTTTGTTAACACCAGTGTTTTTTTTGCAACAAATTCAATAAATTAGTTCACAATATGAAAGCAGAAAAGCTGCAAATGTGTAGAATATGTTTAGTGGAAGATGTTCGTATGTTTATGGTTACCAATGTTGAACTGCAACACCTTTTCGAGAAGCTGACTGGGATTCCAGTAAGTAAATGATTTATACAAACTATCCAAGCACTAGTACTTTCTTATTGTGAAGCAATTGAGAAGAATGTTTTTTGAAGATACGCATCTTTTATTCAAGATTTAATAAAAACCATTCTATCTGTAATCAAACACACAGAACTTCTTTCATAAAAGATAATTATTGCCTAGTTTCCCTTGAAGCCTCGGCCCATGAATCCAACAAAAAAGAACTATATATCATTAAAAAGGAAAACAATTATAGAATATAATGGTATAATCAGTTTTCCTTAAGAAGAAGAGTTTGTATGGAGTTGACCATTCAATACTTCTAACTTCAATATTAACATCAAAGAAACTTTTTAATGATTAATTAAATTAATAAGTTTTGGTATATTAATCTCTCATTAATATATGTTTTATGTTATTAATTATCTTTAATTTAGAAATTCTGTTGGATTTAACATGAATCTGGCCGATTCCTGTCATACCCCTTTACAATTAATTGAACAATACTTTTGTTGCAGTTTGTAACTGAAGACAGTAGACCGATGCTCGCTTGTGTCTTCTGCTACACTAGACTAAAGCAATGCTGTCAATTGCAGAGGAAATGTCTGGAAGCAGAGAAACTGTTCACTCAGATGTTGAATGAAGATGATGAGGTGAGGTTCTATGTTGTTGTTCTATGTTAGGGGTTTTGGTTTCCGCGCTTATTCCTTTATGTGGACCATTGTGCGTGGGACATAGTGGCCTTTGGTGGCTTATTCCAACCAGCCCACCTCCCGCCAGAAGTTGATCAGGTTCTTTGGTCTGTGGAGAACATCTGTGTAAGTCCTGGGTGTCCCGAGGGTCTCTGTCCTGATCTGTGTGACACCTGTGCACTCGAAGAGCACATGCGCAACGGTTTCCTCAGTCTCCATGCAAGCCCTGCACAGGGGCCTGTCCGTTATGCCTATTGTGTGGAAGTGTTTGTTTAGGGAGCAGTGTCCTGTTATGGTCCCTGTCAGCAGACTCATGCCGGTCCTGTCCAGGCGTAAAAGACGTCTGGTTAGCCTGCCATCTAAGGATGGCAGAGCTTCCCTGGATTGCCTGCAGCCTGGTGTCGAGGTCCACCATCTCTCTGCTTGTGTGAGGGTGCGCTCCTGCAGCCATCTACGTATCTGGCTGAAGGGGATGGGTATAATGGGTTCAGGTCGGCAAACTGATGCCCTGGTTGCTCTCCTAGCTAGTTCATCAGCCGCGTCGTTGCCCAATGATCCGCTGTGTCCTTTAATCCATTGTAGTGTCACTTTGTTGCGTTTAGATACCGTTAAACGTTCTAGTGCATTGTGACATTCTAGTATTAAGCTTGAAGTGGTATATTGTTTCTCCAACGATTGAAGGACTGAGGCGCTGTCAGAGAGTATACGTGTATATGGGTGTCCGTCACTCCTCTGGCCTCTATTGCATATGCTGCTTGTATAATGCCCATGCATTCCGCCTGGTAGACGGTGTTGTACATTCCCAGCGGGCAGGATATATTTATGTTAAGGTCGTGTGAGAAGACTCCAGCCCCGGTTCCGGAATAATTCTTTGATCCATCTGTGTATATCCTCAGCTCTTTCGGGCCTGCCCCCCTAGACAAGTAGCAAACGATAATCGTTAACGCTCGGTTCTCCCCAATAGATTTTCATCCTTATTCCTTCGAGTCTTTAGTTGAAAATCTATTGAAGATTTCATGGCGTTGTCGTTCGTTCCAGTAGCTAACGCTTAGAAATCCTAAATAGATTTTCAACTAAAGACTAGAAGGAATAAGGTTGAAAATCTATTGGGGAGAACCGAGCGTTAACGATTATCGTTTGCGACTTGTCTAGGGGGGCTGAATAGAAAGAAAGAAAGAAAGAAAGAAAAACGTTTATTGACACATACCATAAGTACACACAACATAAAAAAAAAACCAAATATATACAAGAAACTTACAACTAAACCTTAAATATTGTGTGACTCACGGCTGCGCCAAATAGACCCAGTTCAGCAAATGCCGGACAACAACGGGTGCCCGACGCTGATTTTCAACTGAGCCTACGTGGTGAGTGTACGGATGTAAATCGGCTTGAATAATGAAATAAATATAATTATAATATATCTACATACATAAATATTGTGTACGATGTTTATAATGGAGTATGTATAATAAAAATAAATATAAAACAGATACAATCATAAAACTAAAACTAGGCATCCGAAATACCGTTATCTTGACAACGGTGTTTAAATACCCATTAGCAACAATATCTTTGTCCGTGGCATCTCACTGACACTGCATCGCTCGCAGCCGGGTGTGACGCACGAGTCACCGGCGCGCGGCGACGGCCTAATATATTTAAAAATAGAAGATTGCTTGTAGCTGCGGGTATTCTAATAGTTAAAATAAATTAAATACAATAATTGATTATAATGAAGGGTATCGATGATAGATAAAACGATTCTCCAAATAGTTTACTTTTAAAACGGCGGATGTGAAGAAATTTATAATGAAAAGAATAAGCGAAAGAAAGCGTGGAAGAGGGTAAGTGGCCAAAAACCATTTATTCTAGTTAAATTGTATGTTTGGTCAGACTGACTAAGTTTAAAAATAATGTTTTTTTTTTAGTTGTACGTGGGAGTGATTCCTAAAATTCGCATAAACTTATTCCGGATTTGAGACGGGTTGAACGGAATAGTCACACTGCTCTTCTGCAGGTTCGATACTGTAGTGCTTTACAAAGTGGTATTGTCTTGGGGCTTTGTCGCAGGGTGATGCCATCATTGGCTGTTGTTCGATCGCATCATTCTTAATTCGCGTGTGTTTAATTCTGGAGTCTTTGTTTAGGGTTCCCAGGGCATGAAGCCTCTTTCTGCACGATGAGGTGTAGAGGTGGCAGTCCAAGCATTGCCTGTAGGGCAGCGGTGGGTGCAGTTCTCATACAGCTAGTGACTGCCATACAAGCAAATCGTTGACTTGTACTTTCGAAGGCATTTCTACGCAAAATTTTATCTTTGGACACTTTCTTATCCCACAAACATTCTTTACTTTCTATAACTTGTATTAATTATTAAATATCGTATTTAAATTTTTTGGCCATTTTTATTAAAATTATATATTATGATAATTGATGACAGACAAAATAATAACTGAGCTCGTGTACGGTGCGACGGCGACGGTAGTGTGTGGACAAGTTCATACGTGTTTTGTATTGCCGGCACATCGGCCCGTCAAAATCTCGGGCTACGTTCTAGCGGTCACGCCGATTTACTCGCAATTTCGGCGGCCGGGATGACGGCGCTCGGGTGACGGATGTGCGGTGGACACGCGGCTAAGTAAATGTATTGTACCGCTATACCGCTACTTGCGCCGTCATCTCGTTCTCGGTGACGTGACGTTGACGGCGGCGGTGGACAAACGCCCTAACACAGGCATTGTTTGCCTAAAAGGAGGCTCCCAGCACAATTAATTGTATATGAAGGTTTTCGTAAAATAAAAACATTTTCATTTTTTTCATTTTTTTGTTTTGTTTCGCCAGTCCTCCACTATTTTCAATGCTTGGCGCATGAGGTTGCACAGGGTATTTTCGTGAGTGCCATTTATTATTATGGTTATATCGTCAGCATACCCTACAGTGAAGTAACCGTTATCATTTAGTGTTTTAATGAGGTTATCTACAACCAGGTTCCATAGTAGCGGTGAGAGGACTCCCCCTTGTGGGCAGCCTTTCGCCACGATGGCCCTTGTAGTGTCATTTACTGTAACTTGTACAGCTCTTTGCTTGAGCATGTTGCTAATCCATCCGCTCAGGGTCCGTTTCCAGGTCCGTGAGTGTATATGTATTGTCGGGTTTTTTCAGCGTTCCAAGGGTTCGGTCCTGGTCGGTTGAGAGGATTTTCCTTACCCTTGTGGCTTCGTTATTGGTCTCAATAGATTCACAGAATTTGCGCCAGGCTGTCTTTCTGGCTCTTCGGATTTGCTTTTTATATGTGTACTCTTTGCATAGTTCCCAGTCGTTTGGGAGTCTAGTGTTTTTGGCTCTGTTGAATTGCTTACGTAATGCATCTCTGAGTTTACCAAGTTCAGCGTTCCACCAGGGATTCCTCTCATGACTGGTTTTTGGCTCTCTTAGTTTACAGCATGCATGGTAAGCTTCTGTTAGATGACATGACAGGCTGGTATCCTCAATCCTCTCTTATCTGCATGTCATATCCATGTATTTTGCGTGCGAGTTGGAAAATTATTTCATCCACCTCCAGGAGGAGTTTTCTAGTTTGATCTCATAGAAATTACCTGGGTTACCAACATACTTTGCCCAATATGAGGTACCCTCAGGGCAGTGGTGAAGCACATGAGCTGTTGTCTCGTCCACCATCATACAAGCTCTGCACAGGGAGCTGTCTGTGATTCCTAGGACAAAGAGGTGTTTATTAACGGAGCCACAGGTCCTGTAAGGAGTAACTATGAATAGCTTCTGCTTTGTTAACCTGAGCACATGTGTACTGAAGCGGCCATTGATTTCTTACCACAGGTTTCCACGTAATTTCCCTGACCAGAGTACGAATGTAACCGAAAGGGAGTGGCACTATGGGTTTGGGTCCCACCACAGCCAAGCTAGATTCCCTTTGAACGAGTTCGTCCACTGCATTGTTGCCTTGGAAGTGGCTGTGTCCTTTGATCCACTGGATGGTTATGTTGTTGTGCTCACCTACCTGATTTAGGTTCTGGTGACACTCGTCTCATAGCAAATCGACCATACTATCTGACAGTATGGGCATTGAGCATCCTTTACCTTCCGGACACAGTAGTCTTTAATGGCATGGTTGGCGCAGTGGGTGAGCGATCAACTGCTGTGCAGCGTGTCGTGGCTTCGATCCCTGCACGGAACAAATATTTGTATGATAATTATGAAAGTAGTTGTTCCGGGTCTGCGTGTTTGTGCATGTGAGTTTCTATATTCATAAACGCACCCGCGATACAGAAAGGAATTCCTAGTGCGGGGCAACATTTTTACAGAAAAGGCTGCCGCTGCTAGAGTGATGCCCATGCATCCTGGCTGGACAACTGTGCTGTGGAGCCCCAGTACTGTGGATATTGAGATTAACTTTTACCATGGGATATTCTTCATAAAGTCCCTCTAGTACCGAGGTGTGTTGTGACTCTCTTACCTGAGAGTTTCGAGATGGACCGCTGCCAGTGTTGCTTCTCGCTGTATGAAGAGGTGAAGCGGAGGGAGGCCCAGCATGGCTTCCAGAGCTGCTGTAGACGTAGACGTATGCAGCCTGTGGTCGCCATGTAGGCCAGTCTTTATAGGTGTTTTAGCTTTTTCAAAGTGGTGATTAAGCAATCTAAGGTAATGACTGGTTTGAATACTGCCACAGCGTAAATCCAGAGTTGATTTTGGGGGATAGGCCCTTATGTGAGGATTGTAAAGAGGCAATTCTGGAATAAATGACATCTGATGAAGCTGTCAAAAGTAAAGTAAGCATTTGGATAGCTTGTAGTGACTGATCAACATTTTACCAACTATTTTAACGACTTGTTACAGGTAACACTAAGAATAAACCGGAAAGAGAGAGAATTTTTCAATAAGTTTATTATAACTCCAACAAAGCATGTTAACTGTGTTCTTGATAAATGTCGATCAGAAAGCTATGATATCAAAGAAGAATTACAAGATGATCGTAAGGAAGAACATGATAGTAATGAACCCGTGGAAGAACCTTTTGATGTCCAAGAAGAATTACAACATAATTGTGAAGAAGAAAATGAGTGTATTGAATCTGAGGAGGAATATCGTGTTATTAAAGAAGAATTACAAGATGACTTTGAGGAATCAAATGAAAGTTTTGAATTCGAGGAGGAACATCATGATGTCAAAGAAGCATTACGAGATGATTGTGAGCAAGAGAACGAGAGTATTGAACCAGAGCAGGAACTTCAAAGTGGTATGTCTCATATATTAAATATTTAATATGAACTTTATTTAGTAGACAGCCCAACAGACAAATGGCACTTTCAAAATAAAACACAATAACTCCTAATATCAAAATCACATCAATAAAGCCAGGAAAGTAATTATCGAAGTTCTTATGTTCAAAATTACTTTCCTGGCTTCATTGACGAAAACATTCAATATTTCTATGACATTTTGTAAAGATTATACGGTACGGTAGCTCTTTAATCCCGCGACCTGGGGCTGATTGGATAACCACAGCCATAATTAGGTAGCTTTATTTATTATTTATTTATGTACACACACAGATATATATACAGGAAAATATTTATTAGGAATAAAAAGTCATCACTCATCAAACGAAACTATCTCAATAACTATGAAAAGTAAGATGGAAAACTGAGAAGTCGGGTTCACGAAAAGCCAAGACTATTTAAAGGCCGAGCGTAACGATCTCGAAATACACTTCTCATCAAAAAAATCGAAACACTTTCGTTTTTATTGTTTTTGTCCTAATTTTTTACAAAAGAGAATTAATTCCATGAAAAAAAAACATTACTGTGTAGCTGGCAGTTTGGTCATTACAGTAAGAAGAAAAAAAATCAAAATTCGAAATAATTTCATTTGTTTATCCTATAAATGAAATTAATCACTGTTTTGAGACAAATGTGTATTTAGGGTTGGAGTACGTTTCTCGTTTAAAAACTAAAAATTAGCGCTTGTCTTTAAACTTTCTGTTTCTAATTTCATTTACTGTGACTTTGGGACGTCTGAAAAAACTTTTTTTTCTAAAACATATGGATACTTCGCCCGCAGAAGCCGCCCAAGTGGTGGCATTGCTGGATTCTGGACTTAGTCAGCGTGTTGTGGCTGCAAGATTGCATCTAAGCTTATCATCTGTTCATAGAGTCTACAAACGCTATCGGGAGACTGGTTCGTTCACGCGCCGTTCAGGATCTGGCAGGAATCGGGTCACTTCTGAGCGAGATGATCGATTTATTGTAACAACTTCTTTACGAAATCGACGCCTTAACGCTTTTCAACTGCAGCAGCAGCTTCGCGTTGTACGAAGAGTAGCTGTAAGTGACTCTACAATAAGAAGAAGGTTGATGGAACGCGGATTGGCACCGCATAAGCCAGCGAATGGGCCGAAATTAACTGCAGACCATCGAAGAGCGCGCCTTAACTTTGCACGCGAGCACCTAACTTGGTCATACCTTCAGTGGAGCAAAGTACTGTTTTCTGATGAGTGTAAAATTATGCTGTATGGTAACGACGGAAGGAACAAGGTCTACAGAAGAGATGGAGAACGCTTTGCACAATGCTGCATTGAAGAAAAGGTCAGCTATGGTGGCGGTTCGTGGACGGTTTGGGGAGGAATCAGCGCCGACGGTAAGACAGAACTTGCCTTTGTGTCTGGGCCACGGCTGCCTGCACTAAACTCTCATCGGTACATCGAACAGTGTCTTGAACCTCATGTGATGCCCTATGCACATTTTATTGGCAACGACTTCATATTCATGCACGACAATGCTAGAGCTCACACCGCGGGCGTCGTACGAGATTATCTTACCGAAGTCGGTATCTCCATTATGGTATGGCCAGCAAGAAGCCCGGACATGAATCCCATTGAACATCTATGGGATGAATTAAAGAGACGAATTCGAGCAAGAGATCCAGCCCCAGAAACACTTAGCCAGCTGCAAAATGCAATCCAAGAGGAATGGGATAATATACCACAACATGTGATCGTGACTCTCATCCGATCGATGAAGAACCGTATGGAAGCAGTAATAAGAGCTCGCGGAGGGAATACAAGTTATTAAATAAACGTTTCTTACATTTTTTTTTCATTTACGCGTGTTGTTTTACCCATTTCCTTCATATTCCATACAGGGTAAAAATTACTCATTATACAAAATACGAAACCTATGAAGACTTAATTTGAATTTAGAACATTAACATTAGGATTTAAAAACCTCATACTACTCACTATTAAATGACATTTTACATTTATTCCTAAATATACACATTTTTCTGATAATCCTTATCAAATCATAAACTGCGAGGTGTTTCGATTTTTTTGATGAGAAGTGTATTTTAGCTTTTTATACAATTCTGGGTTTTGGAAGGAAACGACACAAAACTGGAAGGTAGAAACTAATACAAACTGCCTATCCATGTAAAATTGTGCATAAAAGCTGATTATTTTAATTCATCCCTATGTTTATTATCAGAGAAATAAAAAACAAAATTGTCTTGTTCAACTACATCCAGATAATGCTCCGCTACTGTTGCCGTAGAGAGACAATCAGAGAGAATGAAGAGAAGCTGAAACATATCCTGCGTTCTGCCGCGATGCTTACCAGTCCTATATTTACCAGTTTCATATTCACAGGTGCGTCTGACGCGAAGAAACCAGAGCTATACGTACGACTAACAAGACTAGAAGATACAATTACATTCCAGCAAAAGAAAACTGAACAGACAGACTTACTAATTATCCGGAACACCGAGAAACACAAGTCTGCAGCTCCTTCTAAATTCACAAAGCTTGTCACAAATTCTCAATCTATCGGTAATATTGTGAATAAAACTGATACAGCTGCGAAAGAACGAATAAAAACATATGATTGCGATATGTGTCACCATAGTTGTACTAGAAGAGGTGATTTAATAAAAGATATTCGTATCCACCGTGGTGAAAAGCCTTACAAATGTAAAATATGTCAGAAGAGTTTTACTCTAAGTAGTACATTAAAAAGCCATGTTCGTATTCACACTGGTCAAAAACCATGCAAATGTGACATATGTCAGAAGAGTTTTAGTTTAAGTCAGAATTTAAAAAGTCATCTTATACACACTGGTGAAAAATGTTACAAATGTGACATATGTCAGAAGAGTTTTACTCTAAGTAGTACATTAAAAAGCCATGTTCGTATTCACACTGGTGAAAAACCTTACAAATGTGACATATGTCAGAAGAGTTTTAATCAAAAACCCGCAGCGGCCTCAAGCTCAATTGGCCAGCCCAAAACAACAGTGGAGCGGCATTTCGCAAGCCGCCTTCCAAAATTGGAGGGTAAGAGCACAATTAGTCGGCGTCGTTGCCGCTTTTGCGGAGTTAACAACCCGCGGAACAAACGCACTTCGTATTGGTGCAATACTTGCGGTGTTCCACTTTGTTTAGAGCCCTGTTTCGCGCGTTACCATAGCCAACTTCCCTAATCTTCAGTCTTCTCCATATGAGATATTTTTCGTTCCTGTTTTTTTTTACATTGATTGACCTGACAGACTTACTCGACAGACTTCCAAAATAGTAAAGTCAAAGTCAAATAATTTATTCCAATTAGGCCATCAAAGAGGCACTTTTGAACGTCGATATTTAAATTTAAAGGGAATAGGAAGGGAAGGGATTGATTCTACACCCATTCGCTAAGGTAGGTTGTATGGAGAAGAATGGGCAAGAAACTCCATACTTACTCTTTTAAAAAAAATGTTTTACAATATTTTTTAACAGCGTTTGAAATAATTAATGTCAAAGCAATGTACCTTGAAAATCTAGACTAAAATTAAAAAAATAATAAGAAATAAAAAAAGCAAAAAGGTACATGGCGTTCACATTTTAACAAAATATTGAAATGACACAATTTACAAATATAATTTAAGTGTGTGAGCATTCAAATTTCAACCAGCTTGACTTTGTTTAAGCCCTACATTGTACTATGGAGCAGGACCAGCATGTTTCCAAACATTTTTATCTTGAATATAATCTTCTAATTTATAATATGCTTGTTTACTAAGGGTGTTTTTTATGTAACATTTAAATTTTTTTTCATTGAGATTTAAGATTTCACTCGGTATTTTATTGTAACATTTAACACAGAACTCCATAAAAGATTTTTGTACTTTAGACAATCTAAAATATGGTTGATCAATTTTATCTTTATTTCTCGTATTAAAATTATGTCTGTCGCTTATTTTATTAAAAAGATGAAGATTTTTCCTAACATGCATTATATTTTCATAAATAAATTGACAAGGCACTGTCATTATATTATTTTTTTTGAATAATTCCCTAAGAGATTCGCGACAACGTAGATTGTAAATTGCTCTGACAGCTCTTTTTTGCAAAATAAAAATAGATTCAATGTCAGCTGCCCGGCCCCACAATAGGATGCCATATGACATAATGCTGTGAAAGTAGCTGAAGTAAACCAAACGCGCAGTTTCGACGTCGGTCAACTGCCTTATCTTTCTAACAGCATAAGCGGCCGAGCTTAGTCGCCCTGCTAGAGATGCTATATGGGGGCCCCATTGTAATTTATCGTCTAACGTGATTCCTAGAAAAACTGTCTGATTAATAAATTCCATTTTTTTTCCGTTCAATAAAATTTCACATTCGCTTCTTCTAACATTTGGTAAAGTGAATCTAATGCATTTTGTTTTCTTTTCATTAAGAACTAAATTATTAACAGTAAACCAATTTTGAACCTTAAGAATACAGTCATTAACAGTGTCTAGATTTTGTGCACGTCTGTCAATTTTAAAAATTAAAGATGTATCATCAGCAAATAACACCAGTATATATAGATATAGTATATCTTTTAATCTTTCCACAAAGTCGACTGACACAGACAGACAGTAGAGTCACTCCTTTTCTGGGTCATACCACTTTCTATTGTCTAAATGCTATGTATGCGTGTGTGGGTGCATGCTTGTCCATTAGGACTCACATAGAGGGGAATATGCAAAAGAATATAAATTGTATGTGCTTTAGTCAAGTAAAAATTACAATAACAATTTTAAGTCACATGTTAGCATACACACTGTTGAATAAAAACTTTTTCTAAAAAAAATGTGACGGCCTTCAAAAACAACCACAAAAACTTTTTCAAAAAAAAATGTAACCGACTTCAAAACAACCACAAAAAAAGTTCAAAATAACCTACAAAAAACTTTTCTTTCGAAAGTCGGTGACTTTATTTTTTATTTCATTGACTTTTTGTCACCGACTTTCGAAAGAAAAGTTTTTTTGTAGGTTATTTTGATCTGTTTTTGTGGTTGTTTTGAAGTCGGTTACATTTTTTTTTGAAAAAGTTTTTTATTTTATTTTTTTTAGTTTCACTATTCAGCCCAAATTAATGTCAAATACATAATTTTCTTACATGTGCACTAAAATTTTGTAATCCGTAGCACCGGTAATAACAACGCCCATGTATGTATGTACACAATGAGCTAAAAATAAGAACTACTGTACCAAACTAAATGAAAATTTTATGGGACCAAATGGCAGATAAACTGTATCGAACAAAAAAAGAATCATCGAAATCGGACCAGAAACCTCGGAGTAATCGGTGTAGACAAAGTTGAAAACTTTTTAGTTTTTGTTGATTTTTCAAAAAGTGCTAGTCCGATTTCGATAAAATTTTAATGGGACCATTCCGGAAGTATACCCTATCCAACAATAAAAGGATTTTTCAAATCGGTTGTTAAACGACGGAGTTATGCCCGAACAAACATAAAAAAAAAAATACAAACATCCGAATTGAGAACTTCCTCCTTTGGGAAGTTGGTTAAAAAGGGTGAAATAACCTACAAAACTTTTCTTTCGGAAGTCGGTGACTTTTTTTATTAATTTCATTGTCTCTTGCCACCGACTTCCGAAAGAAAAGATTTTTAGGTTATTTCAGCCGTTTTTGTAGTTGTTTTTGAAGGCGGTCACATTTTTTTTTTTAGAAAAAGTTTTTATTTAACTCTTTCTAGTTTAAATATTCAACCAAAATTCTTGTCAAATATATCATTTTCTTGCATGTGCACTAGAATTTTGTAATCCGTAGCACCGGTAATAACATCTTTAACATCCCTTTCATTCATTCCTTATCTAAAAAACTACCGAACCGATTTTGATGAAACTTTCGGTATTCCCTAAGTTGAACATTACCTAGTACAACAAAAAAAGAATTACTTAAATCGGACTTGTAGTTCCGGAGATATGCGAACACAAACATAATTTACTTAATCAGTCGATGCCGTCCTTACTAGACGAGTTGTACCTTCCATCATCAGCTCAGCTACATGAGATGATGATTTCTATATGCAAGTACATACTTAAATTACTTCATAAGATTTGCGAAAAACTACGTGTGAGCCAATACAATTTGAGGGTTGGCCTCGATTTCTCCAAGATCCAACCATCAGATCCTGAAATGGTGACAATGAGACCACACTTCAAATAAAAAAAAGAATCATGAAAATCGGTTCGCAGTCGCAAGTTATGAGGTAACATACATTAAAAAAAAACAGTTGAATTGATAACCTCCTCTTTTTAAGTCGGTTAAAAACCTTACAAATGTTTAAAATGTCAGAAGAGTTTTAGCACAAGTAGTATCCTACTAATATTATAAAGGCGAAAGTTTGTAAGTATGGATGTATGGATGTTTGTTACTCTTTCACGCAAAAACCACTGAACGGATTTGGCTAAAATTTGGTATACAGATAGTTTATAACCTGGATTAACACATAGGATAGTTTTTATCCCGATTTTATGTTCCCGTGGGATAATTTTCGAGTTGCAGCGGGTGAAACCGCTGGCAACAGCTAGTATTTAAATAAAAAATCATGTTCGTATACACTTTGGAGAAAAACCTTACAAATGCGAAATATGTCAGAATAGTTACAGTAAAACTAGTTATTTAAAAAATCATGTTCTTAACCTTCAAGCGGGCGCGTGTCGTCGAATCGAGCGCGCTTAATACATTTTCGTTCATATTTATTTATTTATTTATTTAACTATTTATGTACACACAAGTAAAGTAAAGGAAAATACATGTTTAATACTGATGTACAAAGGTACTGCTTATTTCTTTAGAAATTTCTGCCAGCAGACCCTCTAAAGGAGAAATGAAAAAGAAATGTAGACAATAGTGTGTAAGAAAAGAAGAAAAATGTCTATGTGAATAACTTAACCTAAATTCGTATTATATAAAAATATTAATACCTAAGCAAATATATTATACCAAATACTATAATACATTAACAAAATACATAATTATATACTTATATAAATATATATACCTACTTATATATATATCACGTAAGAGAGGAAAAGTAGTGCTCTTTTACTCTGAGTTTAAATAAAGAAATAGTTATATAGTATCATTATTACTCATCACAACATGTATTTCTCATGTCTAGTAGCCTGTCGCTGTCATTGGGAGTAAAATAAACAATATTCCGTCACTCGGGATGATCTCTCCACTCCACAGATCGCAATTTTATTAGCCCCGACGCAGTCGTCGAAAAGACTACACGCGCCTGTCGTCGAAAAGGTTGCGCGCGACGCTCAACGCGACATGCGCTTGTTATAAATAGGATGTGTATTCTGTTAAATTCATATAAATATTTACTTAATTATTATCAAGTTTTAGGTATCAGGATGGTTAATATTATTTATTTACTGTATGTAAATAGTATCTCCAAGGACTTATTTATATTAATGGGTTTATAAATAAAAGCACAAATCCAGACTAGGCATTTATTACAAAGCTACCTCCTTTCGCAACCCTAGGTCTTCGTGGAGAAGAAAGGAGAAAGAAACTCCACGGCAACATAATTTATCAGTTCTCGTTATAAAAATACATTATTTACAGCAATATTCTTATCATAATAAATGTCAATTAACTTACATTTTTATTGTAGAACATTATGACACACAGTATAACTTTCAGCATCACACACTTGTATTTTCTATTATTACATCACATTAAATAACCAAGACAACACTTTGGACACGCCTTAACTCTTTGAACAGTTGAATAATTATGACTACCAATGTGAGGGTACATCTATTTTTATAAACTTAGTATTGTACCACTTCCATCAAATATTACCGCCATTATTAACCAATCACAGATCGTCAAACATTGTAGTTAAATAATTAATAAAATGGGCAACAATAAACAAATCCTGTACAGTAGAACCATATACAGGCTGTTTTTTTGCATTTTCGTCAAACTTCAGTTGGTTGGCACAAAAGTCATAAATAATCAATTGAAAGTACAGTACCGGGCAATAACTAATAAGCGCTGCTTTTTTTTGTTGTTGAAATTTTACAGTATTTCAGAATTAAACCCTTAATTCAGTACAAATGAAAGATAATCAGCCAACTATGCATTATACGCACGTACACACACAGCGATAAGCAGCTGTGTGCGTGAATTGAATGACGCGTGCGCGCGAGCGAGAAAAATGACCTTTTACGGTAGCAATAATAATTTTACCTAATTTTTTTTCGAAAATCACCCACATTCTTGTCATTCCGTTTGATAATAACTCATTTGAAGCATCAGTATAATACGGAATCTTAATAATGACAGTAATACTAGACGCCATGAAAAGTTCAGTGACCTGCTATCAGATGTTAATAAAATTTAAGCTTTGCTTTATTGCTATCGTTCACCCTAAACTTTTCGTAGTGATTTTGTTTTTATTTGTGGATTAAATTGGCTCATTTGAAGTTTTCCTCGGGTTTTTATCAATTAAATATCTACCTAGTTGTGATATGCTTATATTATGTCTTTCAAGTACCTATGTTCCGCTTAAAATAACACTATTAGGTACCTAGGTAACATTACAAGTTTAGAAATGTGTCGATATATTCGGCGGAGATGGGAGCCTACTAGACGAAAAAGATAAATAGACTAATATCAAACCTGACATCACTCTCACTCACCTTAAGCTGAATACGTAGGTAGGTCGAATTATGATCGGTAGAAAGTAGGAAGATGTTTACGTTATTGTTTAGGCACGTTCAAACTCAGAAAATGGCTACACTACGCATTCAAGGTCAGCGATCGTAATGGGGAAGGCAAGTGTCAAAGTGGCTTTGACGCATCTTTGACGTTTTAGTCCCATAACAACTGGTAAATCAAAGGAATTTTATGAAAAAAAAAACGATTTATTGATGTTAAATGACTAGAATGTTGTGTAATAGGCTGTAAAAATGATGGAAAATACAAATTTCCTACAATCCACACTATCAAGAAAGAATGGGTAGCTGCTGTGACTGCTGTGAGAACAAAAATTGTATTATCACTCAGGAAAAGCTATATAATAAACAAATATCTACCCTTGCGAAGCCGGGACAGGCCGTTAGTTGAATTTATTAATGAAATTCTATGATTATACCATAACTAAACAATCGAATACACCTTCCAAAATAATATCTAATTTTCTATTGGAGGTTAAGTACTGCATCGCTATTTATATCAAGAAACGGTTCGTCTGGTGGAAGAATTATCACCGGAACCGACATTTGTGATAGTAGTGGTGTTAGGAAGTTAAAATTCTTATCATATTGCTCCAATCTATAAAATAGATGTAAAATTAGACGAAGACAAACAAAAAACTTGATGTCATTTTTCTCAATATAGAATATCAGAAGCACAGTACTATATTCTTTGTAGAGGCTAGCACATGTAATACCTACTTAAAAATACAATTTTAAATCCTAACTACAAGTAAATGTGTATTTAATGTAGTAGAATCAAATTTCTAACCTCTCAACTAAATCACTTTTTTTTCCTCTTGTAGATGCTCCGCGTCGTCTTAGTTTTTCTTATAATAAATACACTTGCATTGACGAATAATTTTCCATATTTGTTTTGTGTTTATACTCAATTTTTATAACAATAAATCTTGTTTGTTTTTTGTACAAGGTTGACATTACTCTGACGTGGGGACCAACTATCACAGCGCCATCTACGATTAGCTTTGAGTTACCATCCCCATTCTCTGCGCGACTTTTTTACCTACTTACCTACAAAGACACGCAACACGGGGCCTGTGACAATGACAGTATGCGATAGTAATTGGTCGGTTACTAATTAGAGTGCAAATGATAAGGACTAGTTACCTATTTTGCCGTAAACGATAACAATCGATCTTTAAAGTTATGACTAAATAAAATTATAGACCAAGAGCCATGGTCAAAAAAGAACATCGAACTACATAGGTGTAAAAATGTTCGATATTTCAGTGGGCGAACGAGCCTATAAAACTAAAGAACTTTCCTCAAGGAATTTAGGTCGTATTATGAATAAAAAAATGTGTTCTCACACTTCTCACACAAAACCACTTTGTTGTTTTTTGGTTTAACCTTTCAAATATTTTTTCAACATTAGATCTTAAAAAATGGATACCTACAGCTTGACATAAAACTGTAGAAAACCGGAAGTCGCCACTGTCTTCGCGCTACCAGCACCATGTTTTTTTTTTTTTTTCACTTATTACGTTAGTTTTATGGCACAATAATAAATCTAACAAACCTGCGGTCTTTGTTTACATCATATATCAAAGATTTTAAAACGTTGAAAATACGTATACCTACCTAACTTTGCCCAAACTCGCGAGTCGCAACCCTATTGAGCTTGACCGACAGTAACCTTTTAATGTCGTTGGCGTCAGATAAACTAAAATGAACTCTCGCGCGTCACTATTCAGTTCATTTTTGCTTGCGCACGGGAAGTTTAGGCTATTATAAAAGTAGGTGGGCGATGCGCAAAATGTGTCAGTAAAAAGAAAATGAATGAAGTATATCTTTTCACTTGATGAAGTAGTTCATTCATTCATTCAGTACTTCATTTAGTCCAACAAATCAGAACGAGTTCTTGAATGAGATGATTCACTGAACTAGTTCATTGGACTAGTTCACTGAATTAGTTCACTGGACTAGTTCACTGAACTAGTGATTTAGAGAAATGATGCATTTCACTAAATCACTAGTTCAGTTTTATACGAATATCGATATTCCTTCAAACTTTAATACGAATATAGTCTTTACGGGAAATGGACCTACCGTTTCCCGTAAAGACTATATTCCTATTAAAATAAAGTTCATACTTATTAGGGTGAATAGAGTAACTAAGCGAAAAGAAACACTGAACTATAGACACATTTGAATGGCCAGTGAAAGAATGAAAAGTTCATTTTGGGAAATGAACTAGTTCATTTACTTCAATCGTTCGCGAACTACCCATGTCTAGGGTGCAAGTACTAAAAATGGACTCTATTCTCTCGTGCATAGATTTTACATTTGTTTGTTTTCTTTTTGGGAGTAACGCTTCTGTACCTTTAGGTACTATTATAAATTTTGTGGCCAAACCGAGAACCGATGTTGGCGGCTACTCACAGGTTACGTACATACGGCCGTAAATCCCATTTTGAACTGCTTTTGAGATTAATGTAAGTGTAAAAGTAAATTCAATCAGTGTAGGTTTATGTGTATTCTATCATTAGTGTAAATAAAACCATTACCTAATTTTTAATGAAACTGCAGACAAAAATGTGATTAACTTTTAAATACGCCAAAAATACCTACCCAGTTGTTTGTTTTTTATTTTCTTTGTTGTCAAATCTAACTTACATGTCATCTGGACTCGTCACGCAACAAAGGTAGGTATTTTTTCCTGTCCTAAGCCAGGAAAAGTATGAAGGCATCACAGGTTACGTGTATTGTGTTTTTATTACAATGATGTAGTTAGTTAAAACATAGGTTGACTGGCCTGTTGGTCTAGTGGTTAGTGACCCTGACTGCTATGCCGGGGGTCGTGGGTTCGATTCCCACCCAGGACAAATGTTTGTGTGATGAGCATGATCATTTGTTCTGTGTCTGGGTGTAATTTATCTATAATATGTATGTATTTAGAAATATATAAGTATGTTTATCAGTTGTCTAGTACCCATAACACAAGCTCTGCTTAGCTTGGGACTAGATAGCGTTGTGTGATAGTTGTGGAATATTATTATTATTATAGGTTGTTATGTAGTTATAACGGACGGCTAGTGCGGCAGGTCAACGCCCTTTGCAGTGATAACGTTACTCAGGCGCATTGTATCCATGAATTTCGGATGGTGTCTGACAGAAACATTTTTGATTTTTTTAATAGAAAAAATCGTTTATTTATTTTTAAATTCAGCCAAAGTTTTATAATTATATACTGTTTACCCTTACAGCCTGTATATTAAATATTTAATTTGAACTTTATTTAGCGGAAAGTCCAACAGACATGGTACTTTCAAAATTAAACACAATTCCTGATATTAAAATCACTTCAATAAAGCCAGGAAAGTAATTTACGATGAATAGTCCAATCAACGAGGATTTTTTTGTATGAAGACTTACGAAAAATTCCTCCGGCGGCGGCGCTGAAATCTGGCATATGATGAGAGTAGGTGATACAGATTACAGATGCACAATAATCCAATTTTTTTTAGCCGAGACGTTCCCTTTTTTTTACCAAAACAAGAAAATTGCTTATAACTCTGCGAAAAATTATAAGCAATTTTCATAATTTTGTCATCTCAAAAAAAAAGTTGGATTATTGTGCACCTGTTATCTGTATCACCTTCTTTCATCATAATATATGCTAAATTTCAGTGCCGGAGGAATTTTTCGGACCACAAATATGCCTCGTTGACTGGACTAGAAATAATATTCAGAATTTCCGTTTCCGTTTTCTTTTCGTAAAGATTGTTTCAAATTAACAAACATTCACCCATCGCCATAATAATTTTTTGCTACTGTTTCCTATTTATGGATGCACGAAGCATCTTCTGGAAAATATGTGCCGTACCTTTCTGAGTAACCATCACAATATACACTTTCCTAGACTCGGAACTACTGGGCCTTAGGGCAAACGAAAGTTGAACGAACTTATCGAACACAGCGCGCGAGAGTCGCGGTACGGCGACTGTCGTGTACAGTGCGCACCGCATATTAAATAATTTAGTGCGCAATGAAAATATTACATATCATTGAAACGTATCGTTACTTCGATTACAATTTTTGGACATTATTTTTTATTTGATTCCAAACAACTCCTCAAGTTTGTTGCAAGTCTGCAGCTCCTTCTAAATTCACAAAGCTTGTCACAAATTCTCAATATATCAGTAATATTGTGAATAATACTGATACAGCTGCGAATGATCGAATGAAAACAAATGATTGCGATGTGTGTCACCGTAGTTTTACTAAAAAAAATGATTTAACAAGACATAATATGCGTATTCACACTGGTGAAAAACCTTACAAATGTGAAATATGTCATAAGAGTTTTATTCAAAGGAGTATTTTAAAAAGTCATGGTAGTATACACACTGGTATTAAACCATACAAATGTGTAATTTGTTAGAAAAGTTTTAGTCACGGTAGTACTTTAAAAAATCATGTTCTAATACACACAAGGGAAAAACCTTACAAATGTGAAATATGTCAGAAGAGTTTTAGTCTACGTGGTCATATAAAAAGGCATGTTCTTATTCACACTGGTAAAAAAGCTTACAAATGTGACATATGTCAGAAGAGTTTCAGTCAAAGGTGTAATTTAAAATCTCATGTTCTTAGACACACCAACGTTCTAAAACTTTAAATTACAGGTTTACAAAAATGTAACCCGACAGAAACTACACAAAATCATTTTGTTCAGTAACTTACATTTTTAAAATAAAAACTAAAATTTAACTTATTGCTTTCTTTCCCCCCATGTATAAGAAAATTGAGAAAGTGGCTAAATAATAACAGCCGTACAGACCGATCTTCCAGTTCAGCTACTTCATTTTGTCTTTGGATGGGTCACCTTCAGTCATAGCGAATTTCCTCCCTGCCTCATTATGCACTTAAAGCCTTTGGTCCCGCCCTTCCGCTCAGAAGGCTTTTTTTGTAATAATTTGAACTGTGCGTAAGCTGCGCGTGAACTGCACGTCAACTGTACGACAACCAAACTGTTACAAATTTACTCATGGTGTGGCCACAGGAGAGAAAAATTATTGCCCACTAAATAATCGAATAGAATCGATTAAATTTCAATGACTATGACATTAATAAAATATTTAAATAATACCCCAGGGGGCGTACTACAACCTCTTAATTCCTGTCAGTTCACGCCTTAAAGGAATGCCTTGCTTAATCGTACTACGATCACACATTGGGCGTTTTTTCATTAGGGGAAGCAAAAATGTATGAAAACGTATTTTTGCACTTACTCACCGGCCGGCTTACTTACTTACTGGCCGGCGTACATAAATTTTTGCTTCCCCGCACCGGCACTACGCCAGCGCACGCCGTCGCCGTCGCCGTTGCCTTGTTATGTAATGGAAAAACGCTCATCGAGGACCAACTTCTGCCTGTGCTTGAACCTGGAAATGATGTGACGTATTAGGTACAAGCTACATAATGACATTTCAAGGCCGGATTAACTGTCAAAATTCATATCTCCTAAATCCTTTTCTACGCCTTTGATAAGTCAATTCCGGCACAATTTAATAGCTCATACCGTCATTTTATCGCTGATATTTGTTTTTTACTTAGCGCGCGACAGTAAAGCGACACGATCTACACTGATCGGCGGGTAAGCACTTGTGAGCCAATAGTTAGCTGACACCTTTTGACACGTTTGCGCGCACTTGACGCTCCATCTATTTTTTTATTTATTTGGAACAACCTCAGATCAAAGAAACAGGCAGATAGAGCGCTCAGAACACGCGAGTGGGTCCACCAAAGTTAATACAAAATCAAAAGTTACTACAAACTCGCGACAGTACCAAGCTACGCATCGTCTCGCTCACACGTCACTAGTGATTTGCCATTTTATGTCAAAACATGCCGTCTTGTGTGTTTAAACACTGCAAAAGTTGTTCACAAAAACAAAGAAAACAAGATGGAATATCTTTCCACAGGTAACTCTTGTTATTTTTATTGTTTTGGTATTTATTTTCCATAAAATATTTTCGGCTCACTTGAAACACAAAACCTTAACAGTAAATCGTCTGTGTTGCTAGTTTATGACGGGTAAATTACCCTGAATTAGGGGAATGTGTACTGTGCATAAAAATATCGATCAAATTCGTCAAAACAACTGCACAGTCGTAATCTATAGTACCTATACAACATTAGTCTTAACTTTTTAAATAATTTTGGGACAAAATATAACATGGTGTAAAAATTATTGGAATCGATTCAGTTATTGATTCTGAACAAACTACATTCAGGTTTCGCATATAGGTACTAAAAATAATATTGTATGGTCTATGGTCGTAATGACACAAGGTCACTAGTTAGTTTAGTTCCGTCCGGGTCGTAAAGACTTCGGGTCTCGGGAGGGGCCCCCGCGCGCGGGGCTGTATTTGTATTTTTGCGTGAGAAAGTGGGACGGAGAGCATGCCTTTGAGCTATTCGGTACTTCTATGGATGTGCCGCCCTCGCGCCGCTGGATTTTTTTTATTATTTTAGTCGTTTACTTTTCGTTCCGCGTGCGGTGTACTGCGCTTTAAAATTTTTATATTTCAGGACTTATTGGGGTTTATGAAGTATTTTATTATTACTTTTAGTATTTAATTGCAACAATTAGGCTTTGCCATGTGACATTATAGAGGTTTCCATACTTTCATTAGTGATATTTTTCATTTTCGAATTATTAGTTGCAATGCAATCAGTATCGTTAGTAGTGCTGGTAGGGCCTTTTCAATTGGCCGATAAATCGTTTTGATTTTGCAAAAAAAAGCAAAATCGCGTTTCCAATTTTAAACATTAATAGTACTTAGATGTTTGTTTGCACAATATAATTGGTGCAGAACTAAAGCATGATTGTGTGTAAAATAATTATGATTTTAATAAAAATGTGATTGTGTGTAAAATAATTATTATTTTAATAAATATGTTGATTGTTATAACAAATTCTTTATCTTTTTAAACTAAAAAAACCTATCCTTAAATAGTTTATTAAACAAATTACCAAAAAGCGTTATAAAGTGTTATCTGGTCTGATATAAATTAATTAAATAGGTACTAAGTAATTACGCATATTAACTTTTATTCCTTATTATTATTCTGTTAAATAATAAATACTACATGCTTATGCTCTCTGGGTATAACCATAAAGCAAAATCGCGTTTCTAATTGAAAAAAAATATTAGTACAATATTTGGGAACAATTTAACTGAACAAAAATATGGGAGTATTTCTCAATATCTGGCAACCGTAAACGCACACAGATGCACGTGTCCGTACACGGCGCCACTTATCTGCCGCGCACACATAAATAACGACTGGCACCACGTTGCTGTTCGCGCACGTTCTATCTGCCTGTTTTTTTGATCTGAGGGAACAACAAACAATTACAGATAATACAGATATAATACTTAAAATATACGAATATGTAATCAACAGCGTTATTCACAAAATATATGCAAAAATAGTAGTAACACGCTTCAAAGAAAAGTTAAAAGTAGTCAAGATATACCTATGTAGTATTAAGTGATAAAAATAAAAAGAAACAGTGATTTTAAGCTAAAATATCTAGATACTGTTGAGTTGATTGCAATAAGTTAGGAGGAAAAGTGTTTTATATCTAGATCATTGATTGCCTTGAGAACAGAATTTCGAAGTTTTCCGGGGGTTACACAGAACAGATCGATTTCGAGAAAGTACTTATTATAGTTTTCTACAAGACGTCGGAACGGTGCTCGGACACCAGCATTTGTTCGACATGCTCTCACTGCAAACAACGGCTGCCTGTGGACTGCACGTAAATTGGCCTTTCTAGGAACTAAATAACAAATCCTATTGCATATTATGTCAGGGCAGTCGTAAGTGTTTCTGCACAGCTCGTACAGCAGCAATGTCTCCAGAAATGTACGCCGACCAGCATATATCTAGACATTATAATTATACCGTAAAACATGGCAACTTTGCCCTCGACATTTGACTTTGCCCAGTTGTGTATATTTAAAAAAACATAATATATACCAAATTTGTCTATAGTTAGTAAGAAAATTTTGTCTATGGTAAAAAATTCATAATTTTTCTGGCAACACTGTGTGACGCGCTGTCACAGATCAGATGTTACTTCAGTTGTCTGTCAGACGTCGTTGAAGTAAGAGTGTTTTTTGGCGGGCCAAAACTTAAAAAAAAACTTTCTCGAGAAGTACTACTTGGCGTTATCGCAGGTAAGTAATTTTTATACATCCGATAATACATTGTAAATGAATAATATAGACTAGTTTTCTTCGCTAAATGCGTCATATAATCAAAAAATATAACGGTGGGCAATGTCACAAGCATATTTTTTGAATATCGTTGACAACATTGCCCAACGTTTCTTTTTCAGTGTGCGTCAGAATGGCTGGTTGCCTGTGGCGTTGGTCAATGAGAGTTGATTCGAAAATTGCTACATAATTGCTTATATTTGCAACATATAATAAATAATTGCTACATAGGATATATACTTAGATATAGAATATTTTTTTTGACCAGCCATCCTGACGTCAGGATGGCTGGTCACCTCCTAGTTTAAAGTGAAGCGTACAGAGTTTCCCGAAATTTATTGCGTCAATAATTGCTTCATGTTTACTTCATTTATCTCATTTATTTGTATCTTTAAAAATATGCTAAATAAAGGATGTAGCAGTAATTTAAATTATCCCAAGGAAAAGTCTCTGATAAAATAATAAAGGCAAATAGTTGCAGTGCGTCTTCACTCAACGGTATTGCTACTTTAGGCGGCAGGCGTTCTAAATAAAATTGTTAAATGGCATGTTATGTATGAGTAGGTAAATGGACAATAAGCATATTAGAAGGATATCGTAAATAAAAAAAAAATACGAAGAGTAAAAAGAAGCTAATTCCACATTGTATAATATATGCGTAAAAATAATATGAAAATACTCGAAGTCGTTGACTCATATAATATCTACTTAGGACAAGTAAACTTCGAGAAAGGGGTCAACCACCAAATCCAACTCGGTCGGGCAGCGTTCGGGAAACTACGCAATGTCTTTCCGTCCGACTTACCCCAGTGCCTCAAGACGAAAGTCTTCAACCAATGTGTGTTACCAGTTATGAGTTACGGCACCGAAACGTGGTCTTTCACTATCGGTCTCATCTCAAAGCTCAAAGTCGCTCAACGAGCTATGGAGAGGGCTATGCTCGGTGTTTCTTTACGTGATCACATACGAGTCACTGATATAGTCCACCGGATTAGCAAGCCGAAGTGGCAATGGGCAGGCCATATTGCTCGCAGAGCAGATGGCCGATGCGGTCGAAAAGTGCTAGAGTGTAGACCACGGACTAGCAAGCGCAGCGTAGGACGTCCACCAACAAGGTGGCCAGTCAACCTTATAAAAGTCGGTCGCTTCCAACCGGTTTATGTGGAGATCAAAAGGGGAGGCCTATGTTCAGCAGTGGACGTCCTATGGCTAAGATGATGATGATGATGAATATGAAAATAAGCTAAAAAATTGTTTCGGGCGAATCTACCCATGCACATTTTAAAAAGGGGACATCTGGCCTGCGGGCCACCTTTTTTCATGGGCGAGATGTCCCATAACCTCAGCATTAATTTACCTTATTGCCATATTATTTTTTCGCATATATTGTGCAATGTGGAATTATCTTCTTTTTACTCTTCGTATTTTTTTTTATTTACGATATCCTTTTAATGTGCTTATTGTCCACTTACCTACTCATACATAACATGCCATTTAACAATTTTATTTAGAACGCCTGCCGCCTAAAGTAGCAATACCGTTGAGTGAAGACGCACTGCAACTATTTGCCTTTATTATTTTATCAGGGACTTTTCTTTGGGATAAATTAAATTACTGCTACATCCTTTATTTAGCATATTTTTAAAGATACAAATAAATGAGATAAATGAAGCAAATATGAAGCAATTATTGACGCAATACATTTCGGGAAACTCTGTACGCTTCACTTTAAACTAGGAAGTGACCAGCCATCCTGACGTCAGGATGGCTGGTCAAAAAATATATTTTAGATCTAAGTATATATCCTATGTAGCAATTATTTATTATATGTAGCAAATATAAGCAATTATGTAGCAATTTTCGAATCGACTCTCATTGACCAACGCCACAGGCAACCAGCCATTCTGACTCTTTTTCACTAGGGTTGTCACCTGAGGTACATTTTTAACCGATTTAAAAAAGGAGGGTTCGGATTTGATGAACAGTTAATAATGTTGGTTAACACATAAAGTTTAAAAACAGAGGCGGGATTTAGAAGATACGAGGGTAATTGTTATTTTCATATAAAAACAAAGACCGAGATAGGTACACACTTTTTTTTTTTAGTTTTTGAACACTACAAATAAAGCATATTATGTAAAAAAATGATGTTATATTATTTCCCTCTTTAATTTATCATTATATTATATTAAAATATTCCACACTAAAAATTATTAAATAGTTAAGTATTGTCAATGGTGACAACCCTTGAACAATCGAAATTTTGTACGAAAAATGTTCTAGAAGGCTTTTTGACTTTGCCCACTCATTTTTAAGGGTCAAGGAATGTGAATATTTGGCGTATAATTTAATACATTATTGCATTGCCTAAGTATTTTCATTCAGTCCTTTTTGAATAGTGATAAAGTTCATAGTAACGGAGATCTGTAATGTGGGCAAAGTTACCAAATGTATAAGATTTTTTGCCCAGCACCTATAATTGTTATTTTCACAACAATTACCGTGGAGGAGCTCGTGGCTAAATAATTACAGCCGCACAGGCCTATCTTCCGGGTTAAGCCACGCTTGCCGAGGTTGGTCTGTGGATGGGTGACCATCTGTCATAGCGAGTTCCCTCCGTGCCTCGGAAAGCACGTAAAGCCGTTGGTCCCGGCTGTCATTTGTAGATCTTTGACAGTCGTTACTGTCAGTCAGAAGCTCTAAAACTCTGACAACCAGTCTTACCATGGGATATCGTATTACCCAGTTACTGGGTTGTGGAGGTCCGATAGGCAGTCGCTCCATGTAAAATACTGATATTCAGCTGCATCTGGTTCGACTGGAAGCCGACCCCAATATAGTTGGGAAAAGGCTAGGCAGATGATGACCTATAATTGTTATTTTCACTAATAAATATTACTTTTTTTTACTATTTTGAGTTTTGTGTATCGAGACATGAGCATATAGTATTATGTGGCACCGAAACAATAATCAATTTATTATAATTTTCCAAAATATCATCAATTAAGCATTTGTTTTTGAAATTTTTGGGCAAAGTTGCCATGTTTTACGGTAATCAAAGTTTTACGCCAAAATCATTCAGTTTACGCATGGTTTACGCCATCATTGGACGTGCATTTCATGGCATTTAGCTGATCTTCAAGGGTGTATTTAACGTCTATGTTGACAACACTATGCAGTTGACATTTAGAGCCTATGCACATCACGTTTTATAAACGCACCGTCGACGCGCCTTTGTAGCGATACAGGCACGATGCGCGTTTGTAAAACGTGGTGTGTATAGGCCCTTAGATTGTTGGGTGACGTTTTGTAGGGTCACCAATAGACTAGGCTAGATTAAAACATAATCTAGTCCTGATTTCAATTAATGTACACAGTGTACACTGTGATGTGAATGTCACGGGAACACCCAAATACTCCGAAATATTTTATTCCGAATTTCGATTTCCAAAACTCAGAACCTATCTTCTATACATATAAAAGAACAGGGTTTTTTTATTAAGTAAGACTCGACTACAGCCGAAACCGCTAAACGCAGGAACTTGAATTTTGGACAGCAGTTGCAGTCTACCATGTAGGGTAGCAATAAGACGGAGAGACGGAGGATTTTGCGAAAATCCTCCTCTAAGGGGGTGAAAAGGGGTGAAACCGTTTGTATGAAAAATCGTATTCCTTGGGTTTATAAACTTGAAACTTACCACGAATATGAACACAAGTAAATAAATAAGATTAGCACCATTATTTTTTAGGGTTCCGTAGTCAACAAGGAACCCTTATAGTTTCGCCATGTCCGTCCGTCCGTCTGTCCGCAGTTTAGCTCAGAGACGTACAGTACTAGAGAGCTGTAATTTGGTGTAAATATACGGATTTTTTGTGCCGAAAAAGTGGTAAAATAAAATCTCTTAAAATATTTTTTTTTAGGGTACCTCCTGTACTTACACGTAAAGTGAGGATTTTTTTTCTCGCGTACCCCTTAGTGTGGGGTATCATTAAATAGGCCTTTAAAAAATAATGATACTTTCCATTAACAGTTTTTTGATAAAAAAAATTCGTTTGTGAAATATTAAGCCTTAAAGTGCTAAATTTTGCTCGATTTGAGTGTCCCCCCCCCCTCTACCAGCTAAACGGTTATGTTTGGGGGTGTGAAAAAATTCACAATCCAAACTAATACACTTCTCATCAAAAAAATCGAAACACTTTCGTTTTTATTGTTTTTGTCCTAATTTTTTACAAAAGAGAATTAATTCCATGAAAAAAAAACATTACTGTGTAGCTGGCAGTTTGGTCATTACAGTAAGAAGAAAAAAATCAAAATTCGAAATAATTTCATTTGTTTATCCTATAAATGAAATTAATCACTGTTTTGAGACAAATGTGTATTTAGGGTTGGAGTACGTTTCTCGTTTAAAAACTAAAAATTAGCGCTTGTCTTTAAACTTTCTGTTTCTTATTTCATTTACTGTGACTTTGGGACGTCTGAAAAAACTTTTTTTTCTAAAACATATGGATACTTCGCCCGCAGAAGCCGCCCAAGTGGTGGCATTGCTGGATTCTGGACTTAGTCAGCGTGTTGTGGCTGCAAGATTGCATCTAAGCTTATCATCTGTTCATAGAGTCTACAAACGCTATCGGGAGACTGGTTCGTTCACGCGCCGTTCAGGATCTGGCAGGAATCGGGTCACTTCTGAGCGAGATGATCGATTTATTGTAACAACTTCTTTACGAAATCGACGCCTTAACGCTTTTCAACTGCAGCAGCAGCTTCGCGTTGTACGAAGAGTAGCTGTAAGTGACTCTACAATAAGAAGAAGGTTGAAGGAACGCGGATTGGCACCGCATAAGCCAGCGAATGGGCCGAAATTAACTGCAGACCATCGAAGAGCGCGCCTTAACTTTGCACGCGAGCACCTAACTTGGTCATACCTTCAGTGGAGCAAAGTACTGTTTTCTGATGAGTGTAAAATTATGCTGTATGGTAACGACGGAAGGAACAAGGTCTACAGAAGAGATGGAGAACGCTTTGCACAATGCTGCATTGAAGAAAAGGTCAGCTATGGTGGCGGTTCGTGGACGGTTTGGGGAGGAATCAGCGCCGACGGTAAGACAGAACTTGCCTTTGTGTCTGGGCCACGGCTGCCTGCACTAAACTCTCATCGGTACATCAAACAGTGTCTTGAACCTCATGTGATGCCCTATGCACATTTTATTGGCAACGACTTCATATTCATGCACGACAATGCTAGAGCTCACACCGCGGGCGTCGTACGAGATTATCTTACCGAAGTCGGTATCTCCATTATGGTATGGCCAGCAAGAAGCCCGGACATGAATCCCATTGAACATCTATGGGATGAATTAAAGAGACGAATTCGAGCAAGAGATCCAGCCCCAGAAACACTTAGCCAGCTGCAAAATGCAATCCAAGAGGAATGGGATAATATACCACAACATGTGATCGTGACTCTCATCCGATCGATGAAGAACCGTATGGAAGCAGTAATAAGAGCTCGCGGAGGGAATACAAGTTATTAAATAAACGTTTCTTACATTTTTTTTTCATTTACGCGTGTTGTTTTACCCATTTCCTTCATATTCCATACAGGGTAAAAATTACTCATTATACAAAATACGAAACCTATGAAGACTTAATTTGAATTTAGAACATTAACATTAGGATTTAAAAACCTCATACTACTCACTATTAAATGACATTTTACATTTATTCCTAAATATACACATTTTTCTGATAATCCTTATCAAATCATAAACTGCGAGGTGTTTCGATTTTTTTGATGAGAAGTATATTATAAATGCGAAAGTAACTCTGTCTGTCTGTCTGTTACGCTTTCGCGCTTAAACCTCTCAACCGATTTTGATGAAATTTGGCAAAGACAATCTTTAGACCCTGAGAAAGAACATAGGCTATCAAAACACCACGCGGGCGAAGCCGCGAGCGGAAGCTAGTAGTAGTATATATAACGAAGTTTAAAAGAAAATTATCATGACTAAGTAGGCTTTACTACTTTACGAGTAATAGTCGACCAACTTATAAAATGTACTTGGATAATATGTTTTCTTAAACAAAATGTATCGGAGAACATGTTCTTCAACTGCAAATGTAAGTTTGTCAACTTTATTTTTACAGCTTTAATAGGTATGTTTTTACGGTATGTTTTTTGGGGATAGGTAGGTTTTTATCGTCAACAATTTTTAACTAACTTCAAAAAAAGGAGGAGGTTCTAAATTCGTCGTAATCTTTTTTCTTATGTATTTTCCCTGATTTCTCAAAGACTCCTGGACCGATTTTGAAAATTCTTCTTTTTAAAATTAAATTCAGCGAATCAGTTTAGTAAGTTCGCATAAGTATTTTGATGGGCAACTACGGAACCCTACACTGTGCGTGGCCCGACACGCACTTGGCCGGTTTTTTTAAAACTACCCTGTATTGGTAATCTAGACGATGAGACGATGTTAAAGTTTGTATGGGAAATTCATAACGCGTGAGCTGAAGAATTTGAAAATCAGTATTTATATACTAGATAAGAATTAATCAAACACGTGTTTTTGGATTTAGTTGGTGAAAAGGGTATTCAAGTTTTAAGGGGAGGATAAAAACCATTAAACTTAGAAACCTGAATTTTGGATGGTAGTAACAGTTTATAATTTAGGTGAGCATTAACCGTATAGTTCGGTACCGCCCCCGAAATGGGCGCGACAAGTAAACCTACGCTGGCTCAATAGTGGGTCCAAAAGGGGCAGACGTTGTAGTCATACGACATCCTCATTATAAATTAAAAAAATATAATATTCCCTGCGTAAAATCCTATGAGTGCGCATTAATTAAGAATGTTCAATAAAAATCTGATTTATTCACGAAATTTAAACTTCTACATTTAGCGCTTATTTTCTTAATTTACCGTAACAAAATCCAAAAGTGTAAATACGATCTTCGCCATTTTGATGGCTGTGCTGGGTAGGGCTAAAAATCATAAAAAACGTGGTTTTCGGACATCCAACGGATCATTATAGGAGGAATGAATAACTTCTCATTTAGTATTGTAACGAATTCATACATCATTCAACATAAATTAGCAGTGGTAATGAAGAATTTGATATCTGAACTCGAACTTTCGCGCCACTTTTGTTTGTTTACATTTTTATTTTTCACTTTGATCACATACGCGTGCTTATACTCAATAACTATTATGATATATATCATGCCATATGTTATAAATAACGTAAAAAAGTACAGATCTTGGCGTAATTCTCTAATAAAGGGCCAATAACACGTATTTTTCATTACCACTACTCAATTTGTGTTCGTAAACGACAACCATCTTTATTTTTTTTAATCGTAATGATGTGTGAAAGCGAGAATTCTAATCGATTCCATAATTGATTTTTTTGTCAACTCGAGTGAAAAAAATAAGGAAACTAGGAAATCGATTAATAAAAATTAAAATAAATTTGTTTTAAGCTTAGAATACACTTATTATCTATTATAATATTGTTTAAAGCTTTTATAATAATATTACGTACATTGTCATTCCCAAAAAAACAATAATAGACAAAGGAACAATGTCAGTTATAAATGTTTGAATGCGCGGCAATTATTTAATTCTAAAATTTTGAATTAGGAATGCGCTCGCTGTGGTACTTGCTATTGAAAATATGTAATAACATTTTAATTTATTAGCTAATTTTTACTGTACATTTTATTTTGTACAATAATATATTTTTTAAGGTTGAATGAATATAGAATGCCTTGGATCTTGATAGGCTTTTTATAAATTAGTTTGTTTCTTACCAAATAAAAGTTTTTTGTTTTTTATCGTGGTAATCTATAATAATATCGTGGTAATCGTGGTAATAAAAATCATCAAATGAGTCCTCCCACCCCGAGCAGGGCGGGAGGAACTGTCAGACTTGTACTGACTAAAATCCACGGTGTCCTTCAATAGCCCTTTATGTTCCGGGGTCACGGTAATGAAATAACTCCCGCGACCCCGGCAGGCTTTGGCCCTCTAAGTCATTATGCTGACGCTCTATGAGGCGCGTGTGGAACACGACGCGCTGTCGACCCGGGCATGGTCCATGGTCCATGGTCGGGCATGGTGGCATGCCGTGCCTAATACGGTGGCCGGAACTCGTCGTCTGCCGACTTCCGACGCCGCGGGCGTCTACCACTGCGGTTGGGGCGGAGGGAGGACGCTGTCCTCTCCCTCTCGAAAGATAGCCAAATTAATTATTTTATTTTACAAAATTGTTTCGTGAGATTGGTTTGGTCATGCAAGTATTACACGTCAGAAATCGAGCTTTTGAATTAAAAAAAGAAAATGCTAGGTATATTTTTACACTATTCGATGTCGCTGTTAAGGATCAAATTCGGTGAAGTAATGATAATTTGGTAAATATGAACTAATATACAAACAATAATTTAGTCATTGTACAGCAGATCAAAATCAAAATACGCGCAAACTCACTTAAAGTTCGAATTTCAAAAAAATATTTAATGTATTTGCACCGCGAAGTGATAATAAAAATTTGAAATGAGAACAGTATGTTGTGAACATGTAGCGAAATTTTATTTAATGGAATAATATGATTCCATCCCTCGTAAAAATCGAATTATTAAAAAAAAATCCTTATACCTCTAGTTTGTCGCATGTTACTACTTCACAGAATATTGATAGTTTGATTGCTGAATTTATATTTCAAAAAATTAATTTTTATGGTGTTATTTAATTTTTATCAAATCGACTTTGAGACTTCCTTCAGGATTTTTCGCTATTCCTCATAGTTCAAAATTTAGCCATCCACGCCCCGTTGGAAATTCTAATTGTTTATTACTGCAAGGAATCATTTAGAAGTACTCCCATCTCTCAGCATTAGATCCGAACCCGGTGTTTGTCTTTTCACGTATTTTAGATCCGTTGTAAAAAGATAAATTTAAATTAATTAACGAAAACACAAAATGGGTATAGGTAAAACCTTATGATTGAATTTAAGTTTAGAAGACACACATGTTTAGCCTCCAATGAAACACCGATATTTATTACTATATAAAACATAAAATTAAATAAATTATTGCGTAAACGACAATACTTGAAATATTATAACATGATTCAGATTTAGTTTCATAGACTTATTGCATGGACTGAGCTTTCTATAGTCAAATAAGCGGATAAATCAGTCCATGCTCTATGTCTTGTTTTACTTTTTTTCCATGTTCGATTATGTTGCGAGTATCGATTAGGCTGAATGAACGTTTTTAATCGTTTTGTGAACATTGGGTTTACGGTCAGCACTAAAAAGAGTCATGTTGCAACATAGTTTTTGCTAATTTTTATCCAGACTTTGATCGTTATTATTTATAAAATTATGTATGAACACTAGCAAATCTAATAATGTATATAGTAAGTTATTTTATTTATTTCACTGTGTAACTATTATTATCATGTGATAAGCTTGTTTATGTACATATTTTTCTGCACATCTAAATTACCTAGTTTTTGGAACGGTGTAGCATTTTGTATGTTACACACATTTTACAACAGAATGAGGCAGTTTTATTGACCTCAACATGTTCTTAGAGATATTGCTCACAAACTTATCGCATGAAATAGCTGTAGTAACATATTTTTGATTAAAAATTGGATGCTGAAAGTTGACAAAAAATCTTGTGTAATAGCTCAAATTTCGAATCACCCGGTCGACTCAGCTGATGTGTCATGTGTCAAAATGTTGTCGTGCAGAGTGGTTAAGAAAGGATTTTACGAAAATCTACCCCTAAGGGGGTGAAAAGGGATGAAAACCTTTGTATGTAAAATCTTATTCCTTAGGTTTATAAAATTGAAACTTGGTACGAACGGTTAAAGAAACGTATAACTGATTAATCGATTACATGTCGATTTCAGATGGTGTCCCTATTACCATGACAGAAGATTTTCCAGTGTTGCCGTTTTAGCCACTTTGTGGCTAGATCTAGCGGATTTTCAACGGTTCTAGCCAAACAGAAAACCATTTTAGCCACCAAAATAAATCTAGCCACTTCTGGCTGATTTTTCGATTGTTAAACTTTTACTAAATTACTATTAGAAGTCTACCGATTAATTAAACCAAACTACAAAATAAACAATTTAAAATATTAAAAAAGCTTGCCACAATTATGTTTTGCCTGCTGAAGTTTTAAACAAAGTCACAAAAACGGTCAAATCGGTCAAACAAATTGAAATACCACCCACATCATCACCCATTGACGAAGAGATTAATGAATCTCCAGATGTCACTGTAGACTTTTTTTTTTTTTTTTTTTTTTTTAGCGTGGTAAAATCATCAAATGAGTCCTCCAACTCCGGGCAGGGCGGGAGGGACTGTCAGACTTCTACTGACTAAAATCCACGGTGTCCTTCAATAGCCTGTTACGTTCCGGGGTCACGGTAAGGAAATAATCCCGCGACCCCGGCAGGCTCCGCGACCCCGGCAGGCTATGTCACTGTAGACTTTGGAATTGATTTTTAATTTTAAACCAAATAATTGAGAATATTTTTCGCTAGCTGAACGTTTATTAGCTTTTAATAATGTTAAGGGGGATGCTCCAACCAGCCCGCGAAATTCAAATTTTTTTACGTTTTTTTGCAATTTGCAGGCCAGTGACATGTTGTAACTTTATAAATATTTGTGTTGCGCAAATAACAAGTATAATTTTAAATATAAAAAATATCAAAAAACTCGCTCCATCAGCTCTCACATAGAAAAGGTGCATTATGTTAAAATCTCCGAAATCTAACTACGATGCACCTTTTCTATGTGAGAGCTGATGGAGCGAGTTTTTTGATATTTTTTATATTTAAAATTATACTTGTTATTTGCGCAACACAAATATTTATAAAGTTACAACATGTCACTGGCCTGCAAATTGCAAAAAACGTAAAAAAATTTGAATTTCGCGGGCTACATCGAAGCAATCACCTTAAATACTAATTAGTATTAAAATTGTTTTATTTAACCCATTTATCACCATGCCGAAATTATAATACTTATCAATAGTAATTGGATACCTAACAGTATCTGGCCAAAAGCACTTTAGCCACTTCTAGCCGAATTTTGAAAGAGATTTTTTTGCAAATCTGGCTACTTTTTACTTACATGTGGCCACAAACTAGATTGTCCTAACGGCAACACTGAGATTTTCACTTTTTCAGAAATGTCACTCAATGGATTTGTGTCATGTCAATCCGTGTCAATCACAGTGTCAATGGATGCCAATGAATCAATGGTCATCTATAATAATTTAATAATTTGTTCGCCACATGACACTGGCAGAGTAGTCAAGCAACTCGTTGCCAAAGAAGAAGAAAAAAAAGGTTGCACTCCAGGAGTGCCGGTAGAAGTGAAAACTTTTTTGTTACTATGTTTTATTTTAAAACTGGAGTAGTACAGATATGAAATTAACTAATTTGAATGACGTCTTACTCATTTTCGATCAGGGTCACGTGACCCTGACGCGAGTTTTAAATTTTTTACCCATTACAGAAAAAGTGTACAACGCCGCTAAAGAAGTTTTCACTTCAAAAAAAAGAATAATTTGTTGTTAGTGTTTTTTTTGCAAACAATTTATTGACAATATGAAAGCAGAAAAGCTGCAAATGTGTAGAATATGTTTAGTGGAAGATGTTCGTATGTTTATTGTTACCAATGTTGAACTGCAACACCTTTACGAGAAGCTGACTGAGATTTCAGTAAGTAAATGATTTACCTACCTATACAAACAATCCAAGCACGAGTACTTTCTTATTGTGAAGCAATTGAGAAGAATGGATTTTTGAAGATACTCATCTTTTATTCAAGATTTGATAAAAACCATTCTATCTGTACCTAATCAAACACACAGAACTTTTTTCATAGAATATATTGCCAAGTTTCCCTTGAAGCCTCGGCCCATGCACGAATCCAACAAAAATGAACTATATATCATTAATAAAAAGGAAAAATATTAAAGAATATAATGGTATAATCAGTTTTCCATATGAAGAAGAGTTGTTATGGAGTTGACCACTCAATACTTCTAACTTCAATATTAACATCAAAGAAACTTTTTAATGATTAATTAAATTAATAAGTTTTGGCATATTATTCTCATGAAATTCTGTTGGACTCAACATGAATCTGGCCGATTCTTGTCATACCCCTTTTCAATTAATTGAACAATGCTTTTGTTGCAGTTTGTAACTGAAGACAGTAGACCGATGATCGCTTGTGTCTTCTGCTACACTAGACTAAAGCAATGCTGTCAATTGCAGAGGAAATGTCTGGAAGCAGAGAAGCTGTTCACTCAGATGTTGAATGAGGATGATGAGGTGAGGTTTGAATTGTTATAACAGTATTATGTGTGGCTCTCTTCAGTATTGTATTGTATGACAGGCTGGTATCCTCAATCCTCTCTTATCTCCATGTCATATCCAAGTATTTTGTGAGTGGGTTGGAAAGTCATTATGATAACAAAACTTAAAAGTAGCGATTCTACAACCATTAACGTTCTGTCTCAAGAGTCCTTAAATGAATTCTGGCAAGTAATTTGGTCTGATAGCACTGATCACAGTAAAGAAGCGGGATGGATACAGGAAGAAATTGATAGGTCCGAAACTATAGATGAATGACATTCAATGATATAGACACACATGGAATAAACATAATTATAAATAAAACACATAATTGGAAAGCGGCAGGAATAGATGGCGTACACAACTTTTGGATTAAACGACTTCATTCATTTCACAGTACATTAGCAGAATAAATTAATGACATTCTGAAAGGCAACCAAAGTATACCAGATTTCCTAACTAAAGGAGTTACATACATGATGTCTATTTGTTATGATAATTATTGTGTAGTTAGCCATTTCAGCTGCAAACGTATGTTCATGGCGGATCATTAATACTAATAAAGAAATCAATTAAATCTAAAACTCGAAATGACATTGTTGAACTGTCAGTTGAACACATCATTGAATTGTCCTGTGTTGAGCTTGATAGGCATGTTATAATATGTGTATAAAGACCCCCAAATTACCAGACTCTTCCTATATTCGATTCTATAATGGAAGATGTGTTAAATAAAGTATGTAGTAGTAGTAAATCTATCATCATCTGTGGTGATTTCAATATAAATATATTAGAAAATAACTCCAATAGTATCAAATTGTTAAGTCTTTTTAAATCATTTAACTTGTCACATATTTTTATGGAACGTACCAAAGTGACGATAACGTTTTTTTAAATTGTGATTATTTGCATAAGGAAATTATAAATAAATTGCCATCTGATCACAGTGGCCAAACAATAACGTTTTGCACCTACACACCTACGTAAAAAACTTAAATAAGGTATAGGCTAATTACATGTAAAAATCTAGAAAAATTTAATAATACACTAGCAAGTAAATTATGTGATCCAAATATCTTTATCAATATTAGTGACCCAAATGAGTTTTACGCCGAGTTTCTTGCAATTGAGCACTTGTTTAGTGAAGCGGCCATTGATTTCCTACCACAGGTTTCCATGTAATTTCTCTGACCAGAGTACGAATGTAACCGAAAGGGAGTGGCACTATGGGTTTAATACATAAGTATTCTAATAAAAAAATTCTCACATACACTATTCCTATAAGATTCCAACTCTAAAATTCATTTATTTACATGGAGCTGTAATTTTTCCATGCGCAGTTCAATGCACGACTTTGTAAACGATCATCCGTGTTATTATGAACAGGTATCACTATAATAGTAGTTTATGTAACTGGTACATAATGAGGGGTATTATACACGAGTGTGAGTTTAAAAAACGAGCGAAGCGAGTTTTTTAATAGTATCACACGAGTGGTATAATACCTAGTTATGTACAGTTTCATACACTACTTTATCTACTCTCATTGAACACGAACATATCAAATAAAAGATAAAAATTAATTAACACTAATATTCATCCACCGAAATACAAACGTCAAAATTCCAACATTCCCATTTAAAGCGCGCGCAGCCACAGATAAAAAATGAAATAGATGTATCTATGATCAGTAAACTGTATCATAATGAAAAAAAATTAAATTATAACATTGTTTTGTTAGAGAAACAGTGTTATAATTTAATTTTTTAATTTCATTACGATACTCTATGGTATAAAGTATGTCATTATAAACTCGTTTTGAGTTTTGTATTTCGAATTTTACGATATGAGAGTAGATAAAATGTTTTTTAGGATACTACATAAACCTTCTTCAACTGATTACTAACCTTGAATCGAAAAAATAAACAACGGAAATTCCATGGTATTAGAAATACATTGTTGACAACCGAATTGGCCTATAGGAGGGACAAAAACCTATTTCTACTCGATAATTTACGTTTTCCAATTAAAATTTTAGTTGAAATCTAACATAAACACGACACTTTATCAATTTCAGTACACTTATAGTCCTATCATGGAAAAAATAAGACATAAACAACATTTCAAGTGGTTGACCACTTGACATTTTGACATCGACAAAGATGCGATCCTTTTTTTTTTTTTTATAATGACACCCAGTTGGTTTCAGTAAGAATTTGGTACCATAATAATCGACTAAAATCTAGCTCTATGGATGAATTTTTTCAAGCGATTCTGAGCCATAGTGTACTATACAAATAAGGTTGAAGTTGGCTTGTACGCGCGTGCCACGCACGATCCCGATGTGGCTCCTCAGGACTCAACGGTAATGACGTTTTAGGATCCACATTTGGTTTCTCAGGACCTAAGAGGTTAATATACACACTGATAATAAACCTTACAAATGTGGAATATGTCAGAAAAGTTTTAGTCAACGTAGTCTTTTAAAAAACCATGTTTTTTAAACACACTGGTAAAACACCATACAAATGTGACATATGTCAGAAGAGTTTCAGTCAAAGTAGTTATTTAAAAAAACATGTTCTTGTACACACTGGTGAAAAACCTTACAAATGCGACATATGTCAGAAGAGTTTTCGTCAAAGTTCTAGTTTATATACTCATGTTCTTAAACACACGGGGTAAATACCTTATAAATGTGAAATATGTCAGACTCAGAAGAGTTTCAGTAGAAGTTTTTCTTTTAAAAGACATATTCTTCAACACACTGGTAATAAACCTCACAGATTGTATTGATATGTCAGAAGAGTTTTAGCACAAGTAGTCATTTAAAAAGTCATGTTCGTATACACGCAGGGGAGAAAATAATTAATTAAACAGTTTCTTAGCAAATAAATATAACGAATGAGTATGTATTCTTGATCTCATGTGGTAAATATTGATTAAAATTTATTAAAATTATATGATTATCTAGAACTTATTTTATTTTAGAAACGACAAGCATAAACCTAGCTGTTTTTATGTCCACACTGCTAGGCAAAGTCCTGGCTCGAACCAGCCCTGAGAGTATAATATGACCAAATCGTCCACTACCTCTTAATGTGTCGGCCTCAGCAGCGCCGTCCATCTCTAGGGTCCTTCCTGTGTGGAGACCTTTGCCGAGCCTGCCGGGTTCGCGAGACTGTCTTGTTAGGTAACAGTGACCCCGGAACGTAAAGGGCTATTGAAGGATTACCTTTTGCGCCCGGCATTGGTCGAGGCTATGCTGCGGGGCGAGACGGAGTGGGAAGCGGTGGCCTGTTTCTGCGCAGCAGGTCCCATGCTATGGAAGGAGAAGGCGCGCCGCGTGAGGGAGAGGACAGCGACCTCCCTCCACCCCAGCTGCAGTGGTAGACGCCTACGGTGACGGACGACGCCAGACGATTTCCAGCCACCGTAGACTCGAGTATGCGGGCGCCGAGTAATGGGTGACTCGCTGTCCTACCTTGAATCATGCCCGGTTCGGCGGTGCGTTGCGTTACACGTGTGTAGTTTCACCATTGTGACGGGGCCCTCCATTAGACGGCCAAAGCCTGACTTACGATTTACCGTGACCCCGGAACGTAAAGGGCTATTAAAGGACACCGTGGATTTTAGTCAGTACGAGTCTGACAGTACCTCCTGCTCTGCCCTGGGTCCTGGGACTTATCTCATTACCTGGGAGGTCTCACATGATGATTTTACCACGCTAAAAAAATGTCAGTTGCGTTTAGCCATCAACTTTCCAATTTAATTAAAACTCCTTGGATATGCCTGGCTTCCCAACTAGCAAAAAGTGGTTTTAATTCTATCCTAGAACCACATTTATCGAGGACTATATGAGACTTATATCCACATATAAGTCGCGAAAAGGGCCCACTTTATAAGTCTACTTTTACTTATAACGTATTTATATTAGTCCGCTGAAATGCCATATACGCCTAAATTGCTCCTTATATAGAATTACGTCAATACAATTACTCCTGTTAATCTCAATATAAGTAAGTTATAGTCAAAATTTGGATTAATACGCTCCTAGAAATGCTGCTGTAAGCTCATATTGAGAACAGTCGAAGAGAGTATCGGAATTTGTTGTGCTCTGTGAAAACTATTTTTAACTTCTTGTGTTTAAGTATATAAATGAATCAGAATTTATTAATGTCAACCACAATAGAAAAAGTTATTGTTAGTCTTATAGTAGCTTATTCATAGGGGAATATGAATTTTCTGTGAAATCTGTGGTGGTTTGGGTTACAATTTTAAAGCGCCTCTTGAAATTTGCTTATTTATATTTTAGTATTAATTAATATTAAATTAATATTATGAAGGCAGCCGACATTTTCTTAGTAAGCATTTCCAAGTGTAACATAGTGCTAAAATAAGTATTTTTAGCATGTCCAAGTGTAATATAGGACCAATATAAGTATGTTGGTTCTATATTGGGATATCTCAAAACCGAAGCATATTCGCCATTGTTACCGATTAGGGTTCCGCAATGCCCAGATGAAATCGATTGATATTATATTGATAAGTTAAAAACATATTATAAGGTTTGTTCTACGTGCTAGGTTAAACATTGTTTAACTTAATTATATAATAGGTTGCTGACGATTTAAACAAGACTATGCCGATGTTCCTGTAAAGAACTTAAAAACCTTTTAAAAAAAAATCAAACCGACGAAACATCGAACTGAAAATAAAAAAATAAATTTTGAGGCGGCGCCAAACAAACAAACATATAAATTAACTATTTGAAGAGCAGAATAGCTCGTTGTATATTATTATCTTGTCGTGGTTGAATAACTCGTCGTAGCTATTCGTTGACTGTTTCTTTGGCGCCGCCTCAAAATTTATTTTTTTTATTTTCAGTTCGATGTTTCGTCGGTTTGATTTTTTTTAAAAAGGTTTTACTTTTGAGTTTCCTATCAGGTTTCAATTTCTGTAACTAAAAAAAATGTCTTTTTTTTAATACCTATATTTATTTTTTTACCTATTGACGACCTCCTACACCTGTTCTGTCTTCATTCTAAACTCTCAACGACTGTCATACCCCAGCTACGTCTAAAGTTCTCATCAATATGAGTGAAATGAGCCCAAATACGATATCGTTGCTGTTAACTGTTAAGGATCTCTTGCTACTGCCCTCTGTCACCATCCTCAGACCCTCGATGACAATTATACCCCAGCTAGGTATAAAGTTTTCATCAAGACTAGTGAAATGAGCCCAAACACGATAAAGGTGCTGTTAACTGTTGAGGACCTCTTGCCCCTGCTATCCGTCACCATCCTCAGACCCTGAATGGCAATGAGACCTCAGCTAGGTCTAAAGTTCTCATCAAGCTGAGTGAAATGAGCCCAAACACGATATAGCTGTTGTTAACTGTTAAGGAACTCTTGGGACTGCCTTCACAAAATAACAGGGATCTGGAGTTGATCTGATGATGGTGACGCCATCATGTTATGTTCTCCACATCTCTGCTATATAATAATGTCCTCAGAACTACAATTGTTAACTTTATTTCAACAGAATCGGTTCATAATTGAAAATTCTGTAGGAAGATTGACAATTAATTCCTTCTTTTCTACCCTTGGAGGCCGATTTTAGTTTTGAAATTTAATTGGGACCAACTTTGAGATATACTCTTTCCAACAAAAAAAGAATTTTTGAAATCGGACCACGTTTGGAAAAGTTATGCGTGGTCATACATAAAAAAAAAAAAAATATACATGTCGAATTGAGAACCTCCTCCTCTTTTTTTCGTCGGTTAAAAATGGCCTTGGAATGTTACACATTTCTTGTTATCTGAGATAATTATGTCCCGTCAAAGCCAAAACTGGTATCTCGAAATGTTGAAAACTGGTAATCCATCAACATTTATGTTTAAAAAAATTTCATTTGGTAAAGAAGAAACATTGTCACATTTTTTTTTCAAACATTTGACCAAACCGTTGTGCCAATAGTGCACTGGGGCTGAAACACTAATGTTTAGATTTTCTTTCTTGGTATCCAGTAATGTTCGTGTATCTTTAGGCAAAACATTGTTTAATCTCATATTTAAAATTTTAAGTAAAGAGTTTAATGCAGAATGAGAAATATTGAAGTCTAAAGCCCAGTTTTTAATAGAATGACACAGTTCTAAATTTTTGTTATAATCCGAAAGTCCTTCCTCACTTTCAATATCGCTCATAGACTTGGTACTTTCGTAGTTCGAACTTCTTCTAAATGTGCCATGTCCGGAACCCTCGCTAAAATTCGCAAAACGGTCGTCACATTGTTGTAATCAAAATGGCTGATGTCAAGTCCTACAATAGAATTTCTCAAAACTATATAAAGCGTGTTTTCGCCTGTACTGGTCGTTACAAGCAAAAGTGGCTTCATAAGAGTTTTAACCAGGATTGTTTGAACTTACTTAGACTATAACACTACTGTGGAATGCCAATATAAATATGTCTAGGTTTAAAACGGCATAAGATAAAACTAAAAAAATATATATAAAAAAAATATTTTGTCATACCGAGTGCTGTTATAATCTTGGTGTTTTATTATTCATTAAACGTGGATATGAAATTCATTTAACAGTTACTTCTAAGCTTATGTTGAACCATACCAGATACATAAATGACTTATAGTGATTTAACTTTAATTTACTTATATTGGCCACAAAATATTAGCTTATATGAGGCTAAAAGCAAAAATAACAAGAGCAATTGCTCCTCAGATCATATCTTCCTGGTACATGCTTCTGCAAGAGTATGAGGATTTAAATAGCCCGCAGACGTTATCCTAAAGGCGCATATAAGTCTAATTTACCGGAGTAATTACTCTTGAGTGTAACTACTCTTATTTCATGCTTTTATAGGAGTCCTGATCTTAAATATGTCAGGAAATATGGTTTTATATACGGATATAAGTACAAATTATAGGATACAACGTACTTGAGTAAAAACAGCACGTATTTATGCTGTTAAAAGCGTAGTAGCAACTACCAAAACCTTCATAGGAGCTATATAAGTCCAGGTAGCATTCTATAATCGCATGCCAGGATTATTTTGCTAGTTGGGTTACCACTGCACAATTTACCAGTAAAGGTTGGCTTCGTGGTAATCATGCTTCGAAACATAATCCAACCAAAACTGTGCAACAGAACGCGTTTGGTGGTAAGTAAATTGATGAACAATGTGATTTACGCGACGATACTCAAAGGAAAATTCGAAGGTGAGGAAGTTCTCATTCCGAGGATCCCAAACGATATGCCGTTTGAGTTTAAATGACCTCAATTTCCGATCCGTCTTGCGCCAAGAGCATGACCTTAACAAATCACAAATACGCTTGCAAGTTTGTGGTCTGAATATAGAAAATCCATATTTGTCACATGGTCAGTTAGGTAAGTATACAGCGTGAAATTCTAGTGGTTGTTTTCCCGAAGCGAAATGAGTTTTTTTTTTCCTCAAAATAATACAAACTTATAAATTAAGCCCCACAAAACCGTTGTTTGTTGTTTGACTTTGACTGTGGGATCGGTGATCTTTGTAGACACTCGTTATAATTTTCTTATTTAAAACTGATTATATTATTGACTAATAAATGTGTGAAAGTGCTACCGGCACTTTCACACATTTTTTGCCATTACAGATACTTAATAATCTAATGCGACAAAGTAGCTTAAATAAAATATAGTTATCTAATTCTTACATGCTACACAATATGTGGCCCTTGTGAACTCACTCAGTGTACAGTCTAATATATCTATGACCTCCGCCACCGTGTTGAGACTGCGCAGCGCACGAGTCAGCGGTGCGCGCCCCAGCAGGTTAGTGCGTGCCCTCGGAACCACCAGCAGCTGCGGCTTGCGCTGCCGCGTTACGTACCCATCCGGTAAATTGAAGCCTATTTCTGATAGTAAGTCCGAGTTTTGTACAATACGTCTTAAAACTTTGAAAATGTATGTTGCTAGTGCAACTTCACGTCTAATTGCCAATTTGTAATATCCTACCATACCGAGACAATGATGATATGAAGGATGTTATGCGTATAATCAAATGGACCGACTCTCGAAAACAGCGGCGCGGCAGCGGGGCGGGAGCGGGCAGCGAGCGGTGTACTCGACAAACAGTCACCGTCCGCGCGCCTGCGCTCTAGTGTTTTGACCACAATAAATCGAGCGTTAGGAATAAATTTTAATAAAAAAGATTTTGCCGCCATTGTTCAGATTTTTCGTTCGCGAATAAAAACAAATGTCTCGACGACAACAAGTACTCGCCGTTAGCAAGACGAGAACAACCAGAGATAATATGTCTAATGGACTCACGGACGATGGCATGTCCGACACATGTCAATCGTCCCATCCCTTACAATATGTCTCCAGTAGCTGTTCGTCAAGATAACTTCGTCCATAATCGCACAGACAAAACCTTCAGTTTCCCCGAAGAGGTCACCGAAACGTAGCCAGGACACGGACGCTAGAAAATCTACATCGGGCCCATGAAGGGCCCGGTAGAAGCGTCCGTGTAGCTCCTTGCCTTGCCATACCTCCTTGCGGTCCTCGGCACTGAGTACCACAGGTTTGTGCCAGTTCTGTTTAGCCATGGACAGCGGGGTGAGTCCCTTGTCCACTGTGACCACATCTCGGTGCATACCCACTTCCATTTTCAAAAAATATTCTCTGAGGCTGCATACCTCGCGGTTGTGGAGGGTCTTAGCATTTAAAAAGCTTCGACCCCCGCACTTCCGCGGGATGTACAGCCTCATTACCGATGAACGTGGGATGATGCATCCGGTTTGCGGTCAACAGAGTACGGACCCGCCTATCCAAGGCGTCGAGTTCAGTTTGAGTCCATTTGAGTATGCCGAAAGAGTTCATTAACACCGGCATGACCCAACCGTTGAAGGCGCGCACCTTGTTTCCGCCAGAAAGAAGGCTATTTAAAACCCTTTTCAGGCGTCCAAAGAAGCGCTCCCTCAACGATTGTTTCACGTCCAGTACAGCAATGCCTAACGCTTCCGACATACCCAAATACTTGTAGGTTTCGGATGAGGAGAGTGATCTAAGGTGTATGGAATCTGAAAGCTGAATCCCTTCAGATTCCATAATCTCCCCTCGTTTTACATGCAAGACTGCACATTTGTCCACACCAAATTCCATCCTGATGGCACTACTAAAAGTTTCAGTTACTTTTAGTAGCTCCATCAGTCGCAATTTGTTGGGGGCAAAGAGTTTCAGATCATCCATGTATAAGAGGTGGGATATGACCTGACCATCTCTCCTCAACCGGTAGCCTAGACCTGAATCCTCAAGCAATGTGCTTAGAGGATTCAGGGCCAGGCAGAACCAAAGTGGACTCAAACTGTCGCCCTGGAATATTCCCCGCTTGATCCATACAGGTTCATCGTTCGCCTGGATCCGTCGACATCCTGGATAGCGGAGGACCGTTCTCCATTGCCCCATACACGACTCAAGGATGGTGCGTAGAGTTGCATCTATCTTGTACAACTCCAGCACCCTCATGAGCCACGTATGTGGCACCGAGTCGTAGGCCTTCTTGTAGTCTATCCAGCATGTGGACAGATCCCTACGGGATCGACGAACCTGTTGGCTAATGGCCATGTCAATGAGGAGCAGCTCCTTAGTACCACGGGACCCGTTCCTACATCCATTTTGAGAGGCAGACATGATAGAATTTTCATCAATGTGTTTACTAATTTTAGCTCTCAAAATGGATGTAAGAACTTTATATAAAGTTGGTAGACACGTTATCGGTCTATAATTTTTGGGTTCCGCAGTACTACCTGATTTGTGGAGCAGATGGGTTATTCCTGTCGTCAGGAATACTGGTAGCGATCCAGACTCTAAGGCTGACTGGAACAAAGCCGCCAGGCGAACGTGCGACCTTTTGAACCACTTGATCCAAAAGTTGTGCAGTCCGTCCGGCCCCGGAGATTTCCAGTTCGGTAACGGACGGACTGCACGTGCTACGTCTTGGGGGCTTATCGAAATTGCCCCCATTTCTATTATAGGATCGCACGCTCGCTCGACGTCTCCGATCCATTCACCTTCAGTATGGCTGACAGGTACCGACCAGATACTACGCCAAAATGAACACATGGTGTCATCATCTGGCAGATCCCCGTCAGCCACACCTTGGTCTGGTCGCTCCCAAGACCTGTAAACCCACCTTTCATCTCTTTGGAACGCACGATTCTGATTATATCGCTCCATACGCCGCCTATACCTACGGATACGGTTCGCCCATGCATACACTTTCTGTTTTAAGAAGTCGATGCGCTCTGTGACACGGGAGAGGTAATCCCGAGGATTTATATCAGTCCCCGAGAACGCCCGTCTCACAAAGCGCATCACTCTAGGGCGAGTGTTGCCCTCCCTGAAACAGATGAGTTTGCCGATGAGTGTTCTGGCCTCACCAATACGTCGTTCAATCCTGTACTGCCATACCGGTATGGCTGGTTTCGGTCGTGTAGCTCTGTCAACCGAGAATTTTACGTGAGCTACACGACATGCCGCTACAGCCGCACAATACAGGATTGAATGAGCATCAGCAAGGTCTTCGCAGTTATCAAAATAGTTTGACAACTGCGAATCCAGAACAGCCACCAGCATCCTGTTTCTGTTATGCATGGGCAAACCAGGTAACCGTGGTCTAAGTTCAGGCGACATGAAACGATAATCTCGAATCGCACCCTCCAAAGTACTCCTCATTTCCTCACTGCACTGGATACTTACATTAGTAACCATGTCATTGCTCACTACGTCGTCAGCGTGATTGTGTATTTGGTCGGACTGTGGAACCACAGCCTGTGACGGCGACGGGGCAATGACATGGTTCCTCTGCATTTCAATTCGCAAGCGATCAAGTACAGAGTTGTCCAACATACGGTTACGCTGGATGATCCGACAGTCGTTGTGCCGATACGTTGACAGCTGGCTCAAGTACCTGAAACAGAGAGAGCATCCGAACACGGTACGCAGTCAGGTTGTTTCCTCCCTCCGTAGCCCCATAGTATGAGCGCATGACGTTCTCATTGATGGATTGAGTCCATCGCATGCGCTGCACACTTCCGCCGGGAGCTGGGACCCTATCAGAGGCCGGTGGCCGGCGTCCTCCCCGTCGGCGCGCAGGTGGTGGTGTCGTTGGCGGGGAGAAATACTCGTCGCTGGAGCTCGACGCAACTGCCACGGCCGGTGTCACAGCGTTCACGATGAAGCTGGGTTCCGGCGGCGGCGAGGCGGAGCTGAGCGACGAGCCCGGAGATGGTGGTTGTGCTCCTAAGTTTCTGGCTCGGCTTCTAGTCAGCATAGGTCAATCATAGGTGACACATTTTATGTAGATATGTTTCTCTTGTATCCCATTTTTAGAGTCCGGTTTTTTATGATCATTGTCTAATTTTTCATTTTGCACATTATGTAGAAATTAACTGCTTGAAAACGAGTAAATATTGAGAGAAATTGAAATTAAAATAAAATTGATGAAAAAATATGTCTTGTCACTTTGACACTCGATCCACATTATTATTATTATTATTAATAATAAACTGGTTTTATTTTGTCATTTAATTTCATCATTATTTTTTTTCTTCAATCTTTTAGCATCCGTCTGCTGGGATATAGACCAGGGTTGTGTGTATGATTAAATAGTGTTTAAAATGGTTTGCATTTAAACCGTGTTTTTATCACACGTTTAAAAAAAAGATTAAAACAAATTTTCAACATTGTATTCAAACAAGTTTTAATAATACTTTTCATGGTGAATGACTGGATATAAAATGAAAATAAATTAATATATAAGTCTAAATAGCTTGACATAAAAGTAGTATGTATATTCAATGGTTATTCCCCTCATTTGTTAGATATATGTATTGGTGTTTCCCCTATTCATAGTTCATAGGTAATTCCTCGCCGGACCCGATAGGAAAGTCCCTATATCGCCCAATATAAAAATCAACACTATCATTAAATAATGCCCTCCACTAAAAGGAACAACAAAAAACACTGTTTAAAATAATTTAAACGAATTGTTTTATTTTCCAATCCTGATATATTCCTAACATTCAAGGGACACGTCATACTCCGCCTTGCTTAATGCTGAATTAGTATGACTTAGCAGGTTTCACAAACTTACGCCATTAAATAATTCTTCTCGGTACTTAATTAGGCAGATTAAGGGAAAAAGTCACATGCAATGATGTTTTCCTTCACCGAAAGGCAATTGGTGTGATAAACTGGTTATCCTTTTGACATAATATTATTACCCATATCGACCATTAACGATCACGCGTGATAATAATTTACCCGCTAGTCGGGTAAAAGTTTGCAGTATGACAACACTCCCCATTTGTGACGTCAACATTCTCTATCTCATGTGGCTACGCTAAACGTGACAGATGACAGCTCGACAGGATTGAACCACAGATTGAACTGTCATTGTGAATCTCCAGATTTTCAGAAATCTCACTCACGGGTGATAATCTTCTTACAACGAAACGCTCGACGTAGCGCCATATTGTTTTAATGTCGACTGACGTTTCTGGACTTTCTGGTCGTCTGTGATTGTCCGTCGCAGACGCTGGTAGGCCGCCATTTGTTTTTGCGTCATCCTAGGACGTATGTCTGACATTACTGCTGGTGATAATATTGATCTTTATTGTTTATCCTTTCCGCTTTTTCTCTAATAATAAATCCCCAGTGGCTATACCATTACTTTTGCTAGGTATTTGCAAAATGTATTACGAGTGCTCTGTTTGTAAATTTTCGCGACAGGACGCTATTTGGCATTATTTCCCGTGTAATGAGAAAAGACTCGCTGTTTGGTTAGTGTCTAAACTAAACCGTGGTGATCTGCAAGACTGCAATCGTCATCACAACTTCCGAAGCTTTTTGTTTGTCAAAGCACATCAAAGAAAGTTCATTACGTCTAAATCTGCTAAGTCTCGGCAGTGCCTATCCTTTCCTGTACTGAAGATGAGATTTTGAGTGGAACAACAACTCGACAGTATAAAAGGTAAATATTATGATAACACATCAGTTTCATTACTTTTTGTTTTCTTAATCTTACTTCTACCAAAGTTTGTGAGGATAGATGTATGTTTGTTACTCAGTTTATTTTAACATAATAGGATACCTTTTATCCCAGGATTCTATGTTCTATGTTAGGGGTTATGGTTTCCGCACTTAGTCCTTCATGTGGACCATTGTGCGTGGGCCATAGTGGCCTTTGGTGGCTTATTCCAACCAGCCCACCTCCCTCCAGAAGTTGATTAGGTTCTTTGGTCTGTGGAGAACATCTGTGTAAGTCCTGGGTGTCCCGAGGGTCTCTGTCCTGATCTGGGTGACACCTGTGCACTCGAAGAGCACATGTGCAACGGTTTCCTCAGTCTCCATGCAAGCCCTGCACAGGGGACTGTCCGTTATGCCTATTGTGTGGAAATGTTTGTTTAGGGAGCAGTGTCCCGTTATGGTCCCTGTCAGCAGACGCATGCCGGTCCTGTCCAGGCGTAAAAGACGCCTGGTTAGTCTGCCATCTAAGGATGGCAGAGCTTCCCTGGATTGCCTGCAGCCTGGTGTCGAGGTCCACAATCTCTCTGCTCGTGTGAGGATGCGCTCCTGCAGCCATCTACGTATCTGGTTGAAGGGGATGGGTATAATGGGTTCAGGTCCGCAAACTGATGCGCTGGATGCTCCCCTAGCTAGTTCATCAGCCGCGTCGTTGCCCAGTGATCCGCTGTGTCCTTTGATAGTGTGTCACTTTGTTGCGCTTAGATACCGTTAGACGTTCTAGTGCATTGTGACATTCTAGTATTAAGCTTGAAGTGGTATATTGTTTCTCCAACGATTGAAGGACTGAGGCGCTGTCAGAGAGTATTCGTATATGGGTGTCCGTAACTCCTCTGGCCTCTATCGCATATGCTGCTTGTATAATGCCCATGCATTCCGCCTGATAGACGGTGTTGTACATTCCCAGCGGGCTGGATATATTTTGTTAAGGTCGTGTGAGAAAACTCCAGCCCCGGTTCCGGAGTCATTCTTTGATCCATCTGTGTATATCCTCAGCTCTTTCGGGCCTGAATAGTCACACTGCTCTTCTGCAAGTTCGATACTGTAGTGCTTTACAAAGTGGTATTGTCTTGGGGCTTTGTCGCAGGGTGATGCCATCATTGGCTGTTGTTCGATCGCATCATTCTTAATTCGCGTGTGTTTAATTCTGGAGTCTTTGTTTAGGGTTCCCAGGGCATGAAGCCTAAAGGCGGCTAGGGCCGCCTCTTTCTGCACGATGAGGTGTAGAGGTGGCAGTCCAAGCATTGCCTGTAGGGCAGCGGTGGGTGCAGTTCTCATACAGCTAGTAACTGCCATACAAGCAAATCGCTGCAGCTTTTCGAGGTCTTTTTGGGTTGTGCTCAGGTTTGTTCTGGGCCACCAGACCAATGAGCCGTACGTGACTGTCGGTCGTATGACAGTGGTATATAGCCAGTGAGTGATCTTAGGACTGATCCCCCAATTCCTGCCAAGCATTCGCTTGCACTGCCACAGGGATATGCTGGCTTTTGTGGTGATGTAGTTGATGTGTTTTGCCCAATTCAGCTGTTTATCCAAAAAGATGCCCAGGTATTTGGTTTCAGTTGATAGGCTTAGGGTGGTTCCAAAGAAACGTGGAAGCTGTAGGGTCGGTAGCTTCCTCTTTTTTGTGAAGAGAATCAGCTCGGTTTTTGAAGGATTTACTGATAGCTGGTGTTTGTTGCACCAGTCCTCCACTATTTTCAATGCTTGACGCATGAGGTTGCACAGGGTATTTTCGTGAGTGCCATTTATTATTATGGTTATATCGTCGGCATACCCTACAGTGAAATAACCGTTTTCATTTAGTGTTTTAATGAGGTCATCTACAACCAGGTTCCATAGTAGCGGTGAGAGGACTCCCCCTTGTGGGCAGCCTTTCGCCACGATGGCCCTTGTAGTGTCATTTACTGTAACTTGTACAGCTCTTTGCCTGAGCATGTTGCTAATCCATCCGCTCAGGGTTGGGTCTAGGTTGTGCCTGTATAAGGCCATGTTGATGCTGTTGAACGTGGTTTTGTCGAAGGCGCCCTCAATGTCAATAAAGGCGGCCAGTGCTGAGCATTTGTGGTCCACTGCACATTCAATCTTGAATACTACGCTATGTAGCGCGGATTCCGTTGATCTGCCCGTGGAGTATGCGTGGCCAGGATTAAATTCCTGTTAATTAATTTTCGACATAAACGCGGGCGAAGCCGCTGGTGATGGCTAGTATAAAAATATACGTTTTGCATACTAAATTGTTATTTAGTATGGGTGCTAAATGTTGACAACGCCAGCGTGGCAGGAGGCAGAGATACATTGTTCCTTTAGTTTATAAAATATATATTTTTAAGAGAATTCATTATACAGTTACATGCTAAAATATGTTTTACTGACTACATAATAATGTAATGTTTTCACAAAACTCAACCTATTTACACTATGTGACTACATAAAGCACCCCCTCATCCACCCACTCCGAGGTTCATAATGTTTCTTTATAATAAACATAGTGTTTCTTCTTTTCCAGCTCATTATGCAGATGGAAGACCTGTGAAAATCCTGAGAATAGCAGTTGTAGGAAAATCGCCTCACCATTGTTTTGGAAAGAGGCGATTGATAAACCATCGAGAATATACAGCAGCAAAAAAAAGACTAAATTACCCATCCAAAGGTGCAGTGAGGTGTTTCGGTACAGTGATAACTGTAGCTCATAAAAATAATGTTGAGTCAAAAGGTTTACAATAATGAACTGGTGCACTATGATAATTTTACTTACTTCTATTTAGTGATTTTCGTAATTTGCCTGCGATGCAAAAACAAGCATTCGAAAAATTTAAAAGGAAATTTAAAAATAAATGTTTTAATATGTAACTGTTTGTTTTATTTTATTTTTTTCCCGAAATTAATTTTCAGAAAAGTTTCAGTAGGTAGTATAGCAATATCGAGTACGGCGTTTAGGCTGTATACGATTATTCCTTTGCCTATGAGCAAAAGTGATTAAAAAAAAAAAGAAACGTCATACGACATTAAAACAAAATGGCGTACTAAGCCGAAAAATTTTGTTCTGAAGTTGGCAGTCTGATACGTAGTATCTATATGTAGTCTGTGATTTAAACGGAGCCCAATGAATCAATGGTCATCTTTTAAAGAAATAATTTGTTGTTGACACGTGTTTTTTTTGCTAAAAATTCAATAAATTAGTTAACAATATGAAAGTAGAAAAGCTGCAAATGTGTAGAATATGTTTAGTGGAAGATGTTCGTTTGTTTATTGTTACCAATGTTGAACTGCAACACCTTTTCGAGAAGCTGACTGAGATTTCAGTAAGTAAATGATTTTAGAAACAATCCAAGCACGAGTACTTGGGGTGCTAAGACAGGAAACCTCCACGTGCGCCCGTGGACTGGAGTTCCCTCTCGGATACGTCCGGGGGGAAGACCAGTTTTTCGGGCCGGTTCACCCTGGGATGCGGGCAAAAACTCTTCCATAATGCACAGTGTGCCTAAGGGGTCTCTTTGCCCGTATGCGAATAGCCTGTCTTGTGGACGCTCCAACGCGTGTCCCTCTGATCAGCAGAGGGCACAGCGGCGGAGCGGGCTTGCGGACGGTTAGTAGTGGGTAGCTCGCCGTCCGACCAAGGACCAAGCCCGGGTCGGAGGCGCGTCGTGTTTCGCGCCAAATGCCTGCTGGGGTCGCGGCTTTTTCTTAACCCAGGATACCGAAGGAACACGGGTGGATTTTAGTCAGTAAGAGTCTGACAGTCCCTTCCGTCCCACCCAGGGCGGGAGGACTCATTTGATGATTTTACCACCTTAAAAAAAAAAAAAATAGCACGAGTACTTTCTTATTGTGAAGCAATTGAGAAGAATGGATTTTTGAAGATCCCCATCTTTTATTCAAGATTTACAATTAATTGAACAATACTTTTGTTGCAGTTTGTTACTGAAGACAGTAGACCGATGCTCGCTTGTGTCTTCTGCTACACTAGACTAAAGCAATGCTGTCAATTGCAGAGGAAATGTCTGGAAGCAGAGAAGCTGTTCACTCAGATGTTGAATGAGGATGATGAGGTGAGGTTTGAATTGTTATAACAGTATTATGTGTGGCTCTCTTCAGTATTGTATTGTATGACAGGCTGGTATCCTCAATCCTCTCTTATCTGCATGTCATATCCATGTATTTTGCGTGCGAGTTGGAAAATTATTTCATCCACCTCCAGGAGGAGTTTTCTAGTTTGATCTCATAGAAATTACCTGGGTTACCAACATACTTTGCCCATGAAGCACATGAGCTGTTGTCTCGTCCACCATCATACAAGCTCTGCACAGGGAGCTGTCTGTGATTCCTAGGACAAAGAGGTGTTTATTAACGGAGCCACAGGTCCTGTAAGGAGTAACTATGAATAGCTTCTGCTTTGTTAACCTGAGCACATGTGTACTGAAGCGGCCATTGATTTCTTACCACAGGTTTCCACGTAATTTCCCTGACCAGAGTACGAATGTAACTGAAAGGGAGTGGCACTATGGGGTTTGGGTCCCACCACCTCCAAGCTAGATCCCCTTTGAACGAGTTCATCCACTGCATTGTTGCCTTGCGAGTGGCTGTGTTCTTTGATCCACTGGATGGTTATGTTGTTGTGCTCACCTACCTGATTTAGGCTCTCGTGACACTCGTCTCATAGCAAATCGACCATGCTATCTGACAGTATGGGCATTGAGCATCCTTTACCTTCCAGGCACAGAAGTCTTTAATGGCACTGGTCAACATTTGACCAACTATTTTAACGACTTGTTACAGGTAACACTAAGAATAAACCGAAATGAGAGAGAACTTTTCAATGGATTTACTATAACTCCAACAATGCATGTTAACTGTGTTCTCGTTAAATGTCAATCAGAAATCCATGATGTCAAAGAAGAATTACAAGATGATCGTAAGGAAGAACATGATAGTAATGAACCTGTGGAAGAACATCTTGATATCGAAGAAGAAAATGAGTGTATTGAATCTGAGGAGGAATATCGTGATATTAAAGAAGAATTACAAGATGATTTTGAGGAAACAAATGAAAGTTTTGAATTCGAGGAGGAACATCATGATATCAAAGTAGCATTACAAGATGATTGTGAGCAAGAGAATGAGAGTATTGAACCAGACCAGGAACTTCAAAGTGGTATGTCTTATATATTAAATATTTAATTTGAAGTTTATTTAGTAGACAGCCCAACAGACAAAATATGGCACTTTCAAAATAAAACACAGTAACTCCTGATATCTAAATCACGTCAATAATGCCAGGAATGTAATTATCGAAGTTCTTATGTTCAAAATTACTTTCCTGGCTTCACTGACGAAAACATTCAATATTTCCATGACATTTTGTAAAGATTATACGGTACGGTAGCTCTTTAGTCCCGCGACCCGTGGCTGATGGGATAACCACAGCCAAAATTAGGTAAAAATTCTTTAGTCTGCTCACTTGATTATTTGGGCTAACTAAATAGTGAATGCCACCATTTTCCTTAATCTCATAACACTTAATAATAATAATAATAAAACCTTTATTACCGAACTTTTGACAGTTTTTCACTTACAAACCTAAATTTTTACTTCTAATATATTACTAATTATACATTTAATAGAATTTACTTATATCATAAAAGGTCTCTCAGTTCGGTGTGCCTTACGGCAAAGGCCTCCTCCAACTCTTTCCACTGATGCCTGTCTGCCGCCACTCTTGTCCAGAGCGGACCCAAAGTCATTTTCAGATCATCCTCCCATCTTCTCTTTTTGCGACCTCGACTCCTCATGCCATCTCTTGGGTACCAGATTGTCACCTGTTTGCTCCATTTCTCCTTTTTACACCTGAGCATATGTCCAGTCCACCTCCATTTAAGTTGATCAATACGAGCCAGGATATCAGTTAGTTTGGTTTTGTGCCTGATGTCTGTACTTCTTACTTTGTCTTTTAGTTTTAAACCTAGCATGCTTCTTTCCATACTTCTTTGACACCTTGCAAGTTTATCCCTATGGTGTTTTGTCAGAGCCCAGGTTTCGCAGCCATATGTAATGCATGGTAAAATACATGTATCAAAGGTCTTCTTCTTGATTTTAATGCCTATTTCTTTGCTTTTTGTAATTTCTTTCAAAGCCCAGTAGGTTTTCCATCCTGTTGCAATCCTTTTTTCTATTTCTTTCGACATCTGGTCGTTAGGTGATATTATCTGGCCAAGATATACATATTCCTCTACATATTCCAGTTTCTGTCCTTTAACTGTTATATCTACGGGTATTGAATTTGTCATCAACTTAGTTTTGCTGGAGTTCATTTCTAGGCCTAATTCTCTGCTTTTTTCTGCCAGGTTTTGTATCATGGACTCCAGTAGTTTTGGATCTTCTTCCAATAGGACCAGATCATCAGCGAATCTGAGATGATTTAATCGTGCTCCATTTATGTTTAGACCTAGATGCTCCCAATTCAACTTCCTGAACATTTGTTCTAATACTGCTGTAAACAGCTTTGGTGAAAGTGGGTCACCTTGCCTGACACCTCTTTTTATTGGAAAATCGTCTCCTATAGATTCCAGTCTTATCCTGCCTTTACTGTCGCTATAAATATTTTTGATAATCTTGATGTAGGTGTTTTGTATGCCCTGCTCTTTTAGGCTTTGCCATACAACTTCATGTCTGAGGCTGTCGAAAGCCTTGGCGTAGTCTATAAAGGCAATGTAAATTGTTTTTCTATATTCATTATATTTTTCTATAAGCTGTTTGATAGTGTGAATATGGTCTACCGTACTGAAATCTTTCCTGAACCCTGCTTGTTCCACTGGTTGATTTTCGTCGAGTTTGATTGAGATTCTGTCCAAAATGATTTTGGCGAAAACTTTATATACATTTGAGATGAGAGAAATGGGTCTGTAGTTTCCTATATCGTCTTTAGGACCTTTCTTGTGGAGAAGTATTATATGAGATTCTGCCCATTGACTAGGTATGTTACCAGTATATAGAATCTCGTTAAAGATTTTTCTTAGAAGCGGACTTAGTTCTGTGATTGTCCCCCTCATAAGTTCGTTTGTAATCCTATCGGGGCCGGGTGCTTTATCCATTTTCTGACTTTTAATTGCTTTTTCTACTTCCGATACTAATATTTCCGGTATGTCTTCTTTTCCCTCAGTCACATGCATCTGTTTGTAACCACTATTTTGTGTGTTAAGGCTTTGTTGATTTGAATATAGTAACCGATAATAATTTGTTGCTATATTTTGGATTGAACTTCGAGTAGTAGCTGGCAGTTCTTTTTCCTTTTCTCTTAACGTTGGTATCCATTCTCTCCCTTTTTCACGAAGTTCCTTAAGCGCTTTTTTCGTTCCTCCCGTTTTGTTGATGTGATTCTCTAAAATTGTGTTTCTTCTGATTTTTCTGTCCTTCCTCATATTTTCACGAATCTGTTTGCTAAGGTTAGATATTTGTTTTTGGTTCTCCTTTTTATCCTTTTTTATTAACAACTTTCTATCTTCAATTAGTTTTAACGTTCTTTCACTCAAAATGTTTTCTTTTCTCTTGTTTGTTTGTTTTCCTGCCTGCTTAAGCTTATTCTCAATTTTTTTGTATTTTACACTTAGGTCCATATTTGAATCGACGACTTCCATCAGATCTTTTATTGTGTTTTCTGTGTCCGTTTGTATGTTATTTGTTTGCGTGTGGTTCATATGGTGTCTAGGAGCTTTTGGTCTTCTTTCATTTAGACAGCTGCGTACCATACGATGGTTTGTGTTGAAATTTAGTTTCTGTATTATTTCCGTATCAGTAAATACCCTAGCCCTGTTCGTTATTATGTAGTCAATTTCGTTTTTAACCTTTCCGTCTGGAGACATCCATGTCCATTTGTTCTTGGGTTTTTTACGGAACATGGAGTTTAGGAGTGTTAAGTTTTGCTCAAGAAGGAACTCTACTAGTTTTTCTCCATTTTTACTTCTTTTGCCTCTTCCATATTTTCCTAATACATGTTCTTCTCCAGGTATTTGGACGCCAACTTGGGCATTGAAATCTCCCATGAGCACGATATTGTTTTCGGAATATTTTTCGATAACTTCACGTAATTTATCGTAGAATTTGTCGACCTCTGATTTTGTAGCTTGTTCTGTCGGCGAGTAGACTTGAATGATTGTCCATTTTTTTCTGTACTTTGGTAGGTTAATATGAATCACCGCTATCCTGTCCGATATCCCTTCAAAACCAATTATCTGGCTTTTAAGTTTTGACTTAACCAGGAATCCTACACCTCTGTGTCCAGCGGTTTCACCTTTGAAATACATAATATAGCTGTTTCGCTCTTCTATTCCTTCTCCTATTCTCCGCATCTCGCTTATGCCCAAGATGTCCCACTTGAGGTTTTCGATAGCTAACTCTAGCTCGTGCAAACTTTCTTCTGTTCTCAGGGTTCGTGTATTTAGTGTACATATGTATAAACTGCTTCGCTTTTCTTTTTGGGTATTTGATTTTGTTGGCTGATATAGTGGAGGGTGGTGGTCGGCTTCCCCCACGGTGACCGGCCGGATTGGGGGACAATACATTAGAGTTTTTCTTATATCTGAGTTTGTTGCATCTGTTTGTTGTTTCCGGTTCGGGGAGGCCTTTGTTCGTTTTTTTGCATCTCTGAAATCGAGGCGGATCTTTCACGCGTTACAAATGTAAGTATGCTTGGCTTGACTACTTCCTTTGTTGTACTTGGGAGCTGTATTTCAGTTGTTTCATTCTGGGTATTTGACTTTTTCTGAGACGGGGTGGGAGTGGTTGGGGATCCTGTTGGTGTTTCTCTCTTCCTCTTTTCGCGGCTGGTGCTCGTTGGTTTTTTAACAATTAACTTATCGTATTTTATGAACGCTATGTTTCCTTTTTTTCTTTCCGCTTCTAATTCTGGCTTAAGTTGTTTGCGTATTTCCAGAACTTCTTTAGGGAAGTCCTCATTGACAAACACATTTGTAGGAAGGTTGCACTTGTTTTTCAGGATAAGATGTTTTTTCCAAGATGTCGTTAAGGATATTATTAACGGTCGGTTCTTTTCATAATTTTTCCCGATTCTATGGATCTCACTTATTTCCTGACTATCTATATGAGTTCCCGAATCCTGCAAAATTTCCTTCACAAAATCCACCAACTCTAACTCAGTTTTTCCTTTTTCTTCGATGCCGAATAAAACTAGATTATTCTTACGTTTTTCCCTCTCTAGATAGGATATTTTTTGTTCCATGTTACTGACTCTAGTTTTAAGGTTGTTGTTTTCTTCCGTTAATATTTTTAACTTATCGTCCAGGGCCTCCATTACATTTTTCGTTATTGCTGTGGTTAATGTTATTGTTTGTTCATTAAACTTTTCATTTATTTTGGAGAGTAAAATTTCCATTTGCTTTTCCATTTTTTTTTTCAGGGTAATTTGGTGTTTTTATGTGGTAACACTTAGATTTGTGGTAATCCTTTTTCTACGTTGGCAACACTTTTTTGTATATGTCAGCTGTCAAATAGCAGTGACAATTTTATTTGGTTGGCACTACCTATAATCTTGGTATCTATGGTGTGTGTGCTTAACTTTGAGGTTATAACGATCAGAACTTTGTTTGAACAGAATCACCACACAATTGGTTATTTCACTGTAATTTCCGATAAAACACTCTTCTGGTTTGAACTTCTGAACTTTTCACTGTAGTATACGTTCGATTTTTCGCTTTTTGCACTGTTTAATTGGAAATATTTACGGAGCTCTCACTAGTACGTGTTTACACTTCAATCGCCGGAACCGAACCCAGATATCTAAATCACGTCAATAATGCCAGGAATGTAATTATCGAAGTTCTTATGTTCAAAATTACTTTCCTGGCTTCACTGACGAAAACATTCAATATTTCCATGACATTTTGTAAAGATTATACGGTACGGTAGCTCTTTAGTCCCGCGACCCGTGGCTGATGGGATAACCACAGCCAAAATTAGGTAAAAATTCTTTAGTCTGCTCACTTGATTATTTGGGCTAACTAAATAGTGAATGCCACCATTTTCCTTAATCTCATAACACTTGTACCGATCAATATTAAGATCTCAATAAGCCAAAACTTCGCTGAAGATCGAGCGTAGCGAGCTTGAAATATCGCAGCTTTCATTACTATGAAAAGACAATTCCTTATTATAAAGTAAGATGGAGAACTAAGAAGTCGGGGTCGTGAAAAGCCAAGACTATTTGAAGTAGTGTCCGACCGAAACTGGTTTTTCAGCCGAAACCGAAACCGAAACCGAACTTTCGGCCTTGCTCTCAGTTTCGGCAGAAACCGAAACCGAAACTTTTAAAAACATTTAAAATTCTCATTTTTTTTTTACATTTTCAAAGTGTTAAACATACAGGATGAATTTTTCAACTGGGCGTGGATGGCTATATCCTTAACTATGAGGAATATCGAAAAACGTTGAATAGAGCCTCGAGACCGATTTTGACGAAAACTAAAGCTTCATCATTGGATTTTAGAAAAATCAATAAACCAAAACTGCTGATTTTGGAAAAAAAATCACAGCCTGTCTGTATTATAACAGCGATATAGTGTTAGTAATAAGGACCAAATTCTGGGAAGTAATGAAATACGGCGAACTTATGGAAATAGCCGATTTTTAAGAAATTGCTATTCTTCTATGTTATTTAACTTGTTCTGAGTCATAATCTATTCGAAATTACAAAAATTCTGTGTTTTCAATATTCCGCTGGATTTGAAGTCTCAATAATCGCACAATATTCAGTAATACGAAATAACTGACTTGAAAAAAAAGCATTCTTTCAAAGAAGGAACCGTTAACTTAATTACGTTTCGAATACAGTCACTGCCTTGACGATTGATAAATTTTAATCATTAACGTACGTAACAAATATATTTTATTATGACATGAATATGCAAGACTTACTCTTGGCAGTAAACTCAAAAACATAACCTCAACTCACGATTAAATGAACGGTGGCGAACTGAGCCGGTGACCTGAGAGCAGGCATGTGTTAGCTGCGAATTTTACCGAACGACGCACGAAAATGAACGAACACTTGAGTTTCGGCGGGGCCGAAAGTTTCGGCTATATTTTGGCCGAAACCGAAACTAAAGCCGAAACTAGATTTTTTGGCCGAAACCGGCCGAAACCGAAACCGAAACCGAAATTTCGGTCGGTCACTAATTTGAAGGCCGAGCGTAACGATCTCGAAATATTTTAGCTTTTAAACAATTCTGGGTTTTGGAAGGAAACGACACAAAACTAGAAGGTAGTAACTAATACAAACTGCCTATCCATATAAAATTGTGTATAAAACCTGATTATTTTAATTCATCCCTATGTTTATTATCAGAGAAATAAATAAAATAAATATTTAAAAAAACAAAAAACCCGACTGCGTAAAAAAACTAAAAAGAAAGAAACAAGCCCAGTAGTTTAGCCCACTCATTCACATGATTCACACTCACAGTCGGGGCCCATTCAAATTATACCAATCAAATCTTCCCAAGGGGCCCCGACTGTGAGTGTGAATGAGTGAATTCTAAACTACTGGGCTTGTTTCTTTCTTTTTAGTTTTTTTACGCAGTCGAGTTTCTGTTTTTTCAAATATTTATTTTATTTTACTATTTTTAGTTTTTGTTAGCATTTATCAGTCCAAATTAAATTGAAACATATAAGTTATATATATTTTGGTAAACCATTTTTAAAATCCTTTAATTTGATACCCCACTTGATAGAATGTGAGAGATTTAAAAAGAATATTTTTAGTTCGGAACCCTTTGCACACGAGTTCGACTCGCACTTGGCCAGTTTTATGTACCCAGTGACACTCTCGCGTTTAAGACGAATCTAACGACACCTCTCAAGTTAAAATCCATCAAGCCGTTTAGGCTGCAGAGCAACACACAGAAACATACATACATACACTCGAAAAACATAACCCTCCTGGCGCAGTCGGGTAAAAACAAAATTGTCTTGTTCAACTACATCCAGAAAATGCTCCACTGCTGTTGCCGTAGAGAGACAATCAGAGAGAATGAAGAGAGGCTGAAACATATCCTGCGTTCTGCCGCGATGCTTACCAGTCCTATATTTACCAGTTTCATATTCACAGGTGCGTCTGACGCGAAGAAACCAGAGCTATACGTACGACTAACAAGACTAGAAGATACAATGATATTCCAGCAAAAGAAAACTGAACAGCGAGACTTACTAATTATCCGGAACACCGAAAAACATAAGTCTGTAGCTCCTTCTAAATTTACAAAGCTTGTCACAAATTCTCAATCTATCAGTAATATTGTGAATAATACTGATACAGCTGCGAAAGACCGAATAAAAACATATGATTGCGATATGTGTCACTATAGTTGTACTAGAAAAGATCATTTAATAATACATATTCGTATCCACACTGGTGAAAAGCCTTACAAATGTGAAATATGTCAGAAGAGTTTTAGAACAAGTTCTCATTTAAAAAATCATGTTCTTGTACACGCTGGTGCAAAACCTTACAAATGTGATATATGTCAGAAGAGTTATAGAACAAGTTATCATTTAAAAAATCATGTTCGTATTCACACTGGTGAAAAACCATACAAATGTGAAATATGTCAGAAGAGTTTTAGTCAAACAGATAGTTTACGACAACATTTTCTCATACACACTGGTGAAAACCCTTATAAATGTGACATATGTCAGAAGAGTTTTACTCTAAGTAGTACATTAAAAAGCCATGTTCGTATTCACACTGGTGAAAAACCATACAAATGTGACATATGTCAGAAGAGTTTTAGTCAAAAAGGTACTCTTATGTTACATTTTAGTATACACACTGGTGAAAAACCTTACAAATGTGTTATATGTCAGAAGAGTTTTAGAACAAGAAGTCATTTAAAAAATCATGTTCATATTCACACTGGAGAAAAACCTTACAAATGCGAAATATGTCAGAAGAGTTACAGTAGAACTAGATATTTAAAAAATCATGTTCTTAACCTTCATGCGGGCGCGTGTAGTCGAATTGAGCGCACTTAATACATTTTCGTTCATATTATAATTATCACTCATGACATGTATTTCTCATGTCTAGTAGCCTGTTGCTATGTCATTGGGAGTAAAATAATATTCTGTCACTCGGGATGCTCTCTCCACTCCACAGATCGCAATTTTCTTAGCCTCGGCGCAGTCGTCGAAAAGACGACACGCGCCTGCCGTCGAAAAGGTTACGCGCGACGCTCAACGCGATATGCGCTTGTTAGAAATAGGATGTGTATTCTGTTATATTTATATAAATATTCACTTAATAATCAAGTTTTAGGTATCAGGATGGTTAATATATTATTTATTTACTGTATGTAAATAGTATCTCCAAGGACTCACTTAATGGGTTTATAAATAAAAGCACAAATCCAGACAGGTATTTATTACAAAGCTACGTCCTTTCGCAACCCTAGGTCTTCGCGGAGAAGAAAGGAGAAAGAAACTCCACGGCAACATAATTTATCAGTTCTCATTATAAAAATACATTATTTACAGCAATATTCTTATCATAATAAATGTCAATTAACTTACATTTTTATTTTAGAACATAATGACACAGTATAACTTTCAGCATCACACACTTGTATTTTCTATTATTACATCTCATTAAATAACCAAGACAACACTTTGGACACGCCTTAACTCTTTGAATAGTTGTATAATTATGACTACCAATGTGAGGGTACATCTATTTTTATAAACTTAGTATTGTACCACTTCCATCAAATATTACCGCCATTATTAACCAATCACAGATCGTCAAACATTGTAGTTAAATAATTAATAAAATGGGCAACAATAAACAAATCCTGTACAGTAGAACCATTTTAAAACTTAATTAGATAATTTAGAAATTCAGTAAGTATTTATTTGCAACCTTAACTTAATTCGATAGTTGATCACTGTTTTAAATATAATTATTACTATTATTAATTAGATTTATATACTATATCTATCACGGCAAGACTAACAAGTACTTCGCTCTCGAAGTACACGGCCATACTGACAAGTATTTCGCTCTCCATGTGTATTATCCCCTTTTTTAACCGACTTCAAAAAGAAGGAGGTTATCAATTCGACGGTATGTTTTTTTTTTGCGTGTTTGTTACGCGATTACTCCGCCAATTGTGGACCGATTTTCAAAATTATTTTTTTGTTCGAAAGGAGATACTTTAGAAGTGGTCCCATTGTCACCATGTCAGGATCTGATGATTGGATCCTAGAGAAATCGAAGGCAACCCTCAAATTTTATATGCCCACACATCGTTTTTCGCAAATTTTATGAAGTAATTGAAGTATTTGCGTATTAAGTTAAGAACTTGGCATCGACTGATTTAGTAAATTATGTTTGTGTTAGCATGTCTCCGGAACTACAAATCCGATCTAAGTAATTCTTTTTTTGTTGTACTAGGTATCGTTCAACTTAGGGAATACTGCAATTTTCATCAAAAGCATCAAATTTCAGTAGTTTTCGAGATAGGGAATGAATGTAAGAGATTTTAACGATGTTATTACCGGTGTTACGGATAATAAAATTCTAGTGCTCATGTAAGAAAATGATGAACTCGTATTTGACAAGAATTATGGTTGAATATTTAAACTAAAAAGAGCAAAATATAAACTTAAAAAAATAAAAATGTAACCGCCTTCAAAAACAACCACAAATACGGAACCATAAAAAGGGTAAAATAACCTTCAAAACTTCTTTCGGAAGTCGGTGGCAAAAATACAATAAATAATAAAATAAATAAATAAATAATAAATAAATTGTTTATTGGCAAAAGTACAATCATACAACATTTGAACCCTGACTCCTAAACTAGGAGAATCCTGTATCTTAGGAGGCAGTGTCTTCGCATAATATATGTAGTAAACAAACAGATTATGAGCATACCAGCCGACATGCATAGTCACAAGAAGTATTAAACTAAACAGATGTTTCTATATCTAGTAGAAAAAAATAAAATTATAAATTTAAAGACAGACAGGTAGTATTTATGTGAAGTGTATACGTGTAGTTTATTTGCGTGGGGAGGTATCAAGTGAGTGTAATGTGTGTGTATAAGGGAGAGTGGTGTATGGAGTGGTATGCTGAGGTGTGATGTGATGTGGTGTAGTGTAGTGGTGTGAGGTGTGATGCGGTATAGTGTGGTGGTGTGTGATGAGTTTTGACTTGATAGTATGATAAATATAAATGATTTAGCTGATCCAGGTAAGTAGACTTTCAGTTGCTAGGTAGTCTTGATCTTTTATCCACTCCTCAATTTTAACTTTAACCCTGTAAGTATTCAATTCAATAATGTTTAATTTTTTATTAACTATTGTGTAAAGGTGTGAGCTTAGAACATAGTGTTGGCGTCGAGAGAAAGCGGTCTTATGTTTTACTGTGAGAATAATAGGTTTTTTCTTACGGCGAGTAGGGTCTGGTGGATGGACCTTGGTGTGTTTTTTCAGTACGGATCGTAGCACAAACAGTTGTCTGACAGTAAGTACATTAGCGTCTTTGTATAATTGTGAGGTGGGGTACATAAAGTGCTTCTTTGACATCACCTTTAGGAGTGGACCGCTCTTTGTGCTCGTTCCAACTTAAGAAACTTAGTCCTAGCTGCGCCTCCCCACACTGTGATGCAATAGGTCATGACTGACTGGCAGATTGAAATATAAACCATTCTAATCGTATTAAAGTCAGCGGCAGACCTAAGAAGCTTAAATACATAAATCATTCTTCTAACTCTAGTGGTAACAGCGTCCAAGTGCGAATACCAATTGAGTCCGCTATCAATGACTACTCCTAAGTATTTAAGATGGTTTACTTCTAGAAGAGAAAAGCACGAGCAGGGAGTAAGGCCATTGCAATTGTGAGCCTTAATGGCGAAGCCTGTAGGAGGTTTAGTACCAGAGTGTAGCCCGAACGGGATTAAGAAGGTTTTGTCCAGGTTCAGAGTTAGGAGATTTTGCTGCACCCAACCTATAACAGAGTTAAGTTTAAGTTTTTAGTTTTAAAATTGACAGACGTGCACAAAATCTAGACACTGTTAATGACTGTATTCTTAAGGTTCAAAATTGGTTTACTGTTAATAATTTAGTTCTTAATGAAAAGAAAACAAAATGCATTAGATTCACTTTACCAAATGTTAGAAGAAGCGAATGTGAAATTTTATTGAACGGAAAAAAAATGGAATTTATTAATCAGACAGTTTTTCTAGGAATCACGTTAGACGATAAATTACAATGGGGCCCCCATATAGCATCTCTAGCAGGGCGACTAAGCTCGGCCGCTTACGCTGTTAGAAAGATAAGGCACACACACACACATCGGTTGACCGACGTCGAAACTGCGCGTTTGGTTTACTTCAGCTACTTTCACAGCATTATATCATATGGCATCCTATTGTGGGGCCGGGCAGCTGACATTGAATCTACTTTTATTTTTCAAAAAAGAGCTATCAGAGCAATTTACAATCTACGTCGTCGCGAATCTCTTAGGGAATTATTCAAAAAAATATAATGACAGTGCCTTGTCAATTTATTTATGAAAATATAATGCATGTTAGGAAAAATCTTCATCTTTTTAATAAAATAAGCGACAGTCATAATTTTAATACGAGAAATAAAGATAAAATTGATCAACCATATTTTAGATTGTCTAAAGTACAAAAATCTTTTATGGGGTTCTGTGTTAAATGTTACAATAAAATACTGAGTGAAATCTTAAATCTAAATGAAAAAAAAATTAAAAGTTACATAAAAAACACCCTTAGTAAACAAGCATATTATAAATTAGAAGATTATATTCAAGATAAAAATGTTTGGAAACATGCTGGTCCTGCTCCATAGTACAATGTAGGGCTTAAACAGAGTCAAGCTGGTTGAAATTTGAATGCTCACACACTTAAATTATATTTGTAAATTGTGTAATTTCAATATTTTGTTAATATGTGAACACCATGTACCTTTTTGCTTTTTTTATTTCTTATTATTTTTTTAATTTTAGTCTAGATTTTCAAGGTACATTGCTTTGACATTAATTATTTCAAACGCTGTTAAAAAATATTGTAAAACATTTTTTTAAAAAGAGTAAGTATGGAGTTTCTTGCTCATTCTTCTCCATACAACCTACCTTAGCGAATGGGTGTAGAATCAATCCCTTCCCTTCCTATTCCCTTTAAATTTAAATATCGACGTTCAAAAGTGCCTCTTTGATGGCCTAATTGGAATAAATGATTTGACTTTGACTTTGACTTTGAAGTGAAGATTCAGCTGTAGTTCTCAGTTGCTCCCAATCGGGTCCATGAACAATGACTGCAGTATCATCAGCATAGGTGAATATTTTGGAGTTTTTGAGAGGTAAGCAGCAAAGCTCATTGATGTAAACCTGGAAAAGGGTCGGGCCAAGCACGCTTCCCTGTGGCACACCAAAAGTGGTGGTTTCCTCTCTACTGACATGCTCACCAACCCTAACACACAGTCTACGGTTTGTAAGGTAACTTGCAAAGAAATCAAGGGCCAAGCCACGAACACCGACACCCTCCAACTTAGATAAAAGAATGGGAACAGAGACCGTGTCGAATGCCTTTCTTAAGTCTAGGAACAGACCTATGCAGTTCTGTTTATCATCAAGTTTTCTTGCAACAAATTTAGTACGGTCAAGAACTGCATCTTCTGTCGAGACTCCTTTTCTAAAACCATACTGATTTTGTGCAATTATATTATTCTTGTTGAGAAATTGAGTAAGCTTATGGTTATTTATTATTTATAACGCATGCGACGCGCATCATAAAGATGATTTTTTTTTTGAGGAAAGAAAAATTTCAAGTTGCAAGTGGGATTCGAACCCGCGTCTTCTGGATAGGTACTCCAGACGCCTTAACCAACTAGGCTATTGCAACCCACACCTGCAAGCTGAAATTCTCTATTCCTCGTTTACGCTTTTCGGTAGCGTAGCGCCATCTCTTGGATTAGTGTTAAACTAACTTCCAACCCAACACGTTGACATTACAGCCAAATCAATGTTGTATAATGAGATAGCAACTACCATACTTATTTATTATTTTAAACGCATTAACGCATGCGACGCGCATCGTAAAGATGATTTTTTTTGAGGAAAGAAAAATTTCAAGTTGCAAGTGGGATTCGAACCCGCGTCTTCTGGATAGGTACTCCAGACGCCTTAACCAACTAGGCTATTGCAACAACCCACACCTGCAAGCTGAAATTCTAGTAGTAGTAGTCTGGAGTACCTATCCAGAAGACGCGGGTTCGAATCCCACTTGCAACTTGAAATTTTTCTTTCCTCAAAAAAAAATCATCTTTACGATGCGCGTCGCATGCGTTAATGCGTTTAAAATAATAAATAAGTATGGTAGTTGCTATCTCATTATACAACATTGATTTGGCTGTAATGTCAACGTGTTGGGTTGGAAGTTAGTTTAACACTAATCCAAGAGATGGCGCTACGCTACCGAAAAGCGTAAACGAGGAATAGAGAATTTCAGCTTGCAGGTGTGGGTTGCAATAGCCTAGTTGGTTAAGGCGTCTGGAGTACCTATCCAGAAGACGCGGGTTCGAATCCCACTTGCAACTTGAAATTTTTCTTTCCTCAAAAAAAAAAAATCATCTTTACGATGCGCGTCGCATGCGTTAATGCGTTTAAAATAATAAATAAGTATGGTAGTTGCTATCTCATTATACAACATTGATTTGGCTGTAATGTCAACGTGTTGGGTTGGAAGTTAGTTTAACACTAATCCAAGAGATGGCGCTACGCTACCGAAAAGCGTAAACGAGGAATAGAGAATTTCAGCTTGCAGGTGTGGGTTGCAATAGCCTAGTTGGTTAAGGCGTCTGGAGTACCTATCCAGAAGACGCGGGTTCGAATCCCACTTGCAACTTGAAATTTTTCTTTCCTCAAAAAAAAATCATCTTTACGATGCGCGTCGCATGCGTTAATGCGTTTAAAATAATAAATAAGTATGGTAGTTGCTATCTCATTATACAACATTGATTTGGCTGTAATGTCAACGTGTTGGGTTGGAAGTTAGTTTAACACTAATCCAAGAGATGGCGCTACGCTACCGAAAAGCGTAAACGAGGAATAGAGAATTTCAGCTTGCAGGTGTGGGTTGCAATAGCCTAGTTGGTTAAGGCGTCTGGAGTACCTATCCAGAAGACGCGGGTTCGAATCCCACTTGCAACTTGAAATTTTTCTTTCCTCAAAAAAAAATCAAGCTTATGGTTTACTAGTTTCTCAAAAATTTTGGAGATAGATGAAAGGACCGAAATAGGTCTGTAATTGTTCACCGAATCTCTGTTCCCGCCCTTGTAGATCGGATGCACAACAGCCTTTTTAAAAGCCTCAGGAAATATACCAGAGCTAATTGAACGATTGAAAATGTGCGTTATTGGAGATACGAGAACATGACGACATTGTTTTAGTAGATTAGGTGAGATGCCGTTCCAAGCGGTAGCAGAATCTCGGCGGAGCTGAATAATGGCATTATTAATATCTGATTCGTCAAAGGAGGTTGCCCAACTGCGGTCCAAATGCTGCCCAGGAATGGGAGTGCGTGCGCTGGGCTCCTGGCACTAATGTATGTCTATATACGAAATATTTTGAGAATCTATCCTGGGGTTCCTGAATTATTTGCATTTTTATGTTGATGACTTTATTTTTGTCGTAACGTACTTTACACCTGTCCAAATGCTGCCCAGGAATGGGAGTACGTGCGATGTGTTCCTGGCACTAATGTCTGTCTATATACGAAATATTTTAAGAATGTGCCCTGGGTTTCCTGATTTATTTACATGTTTATGTCGATGACTTTGTTTTTGTCCCCATGTTTTTTTATCGTACTTTACACCTGTCCAAATGCTGTCCAGGAATGGGAGTACATGCGCTGTGTTCTTGGCACTAATGTCTGTCTATATTCGAAATATTTTAAGAATCTACTCTGGGGTTCCTGATTTCTTTACATTTGTATGTTGATGACTCCTATATTTAGTCTCCATGTTTTTTATAATGTAAGTACTTTACATCTGTCCAAATGCAGCCTAGGAATCGGAGTACGTGCGTTGTGTTGCTGGCATGAATGTATGTCTGTATACGAAATATTTAAGAATCTATCCTGGGGTTCCTGATTTATTTACCTGTTTATGTCGATGACTTTATTTTTGTCCCCATGTTGCTTTTTTATCGTACTTTACACCTTTCCAAATGCTGCCCAGGAATGGGAGTACGTGCGCTGTGTTCCTGGCACTAATGTCTGTCTATATACGAAATATTTTAAGTATCTACTCTGGGGTTACTGATTTATATACATGTTCATGTTGATGACGAGTTTTGTCCCCATGTTGTTTTTTTTATCGTACTTTACACCATTCCAAATGCTGCCCAGGAACGGGAGTACGTGCGCTGTATTCCTGGCACTAATGTATGTCTATATACGAAATATTTTAAGAATCTATCCTGAGGTTCCTAATTTATTTACATTTTAATGTGTAGTGTGCATATTTTTTATGTGTATTATTAAGTGTACAAGCTGTCTTTTTCTGTACTAAAGTACAGAAAACGACACGCTTTGTTTAACCCCTTGAAATTGCAGGTGCTTTCATAAGAGGTAACCACGGCGTGACGCTGTGACCTACAGTCTGACGCTGGTCCTCACCGGACACGGAAGTTTCGGAATGTACCTGTGTTGGACATGGAAGGATAAAATATGTCGTATATAAGGCCTGAAACTGCGTTAAGCGGGCAACCGCGACGGGCAACCGTCGCGTGTCCACGCGGCTGCGTTCCGTGGGTATGCGACGGTCCCCGTCGCGGAGACCGATTTACGCAGTGTCGCTAGTTCAATTTGAAGATTTTTATTAGGGTTCCGTAGTCAACAAGGAACCCTTATTGATTGAAAAAGCCCGCGCGGGTCCCCGCGACGGAGCACTTTTGTATAGAACCGCGCGGGCATCCGCTTAACGCAGTTTCGGCCCTAAGACATTAGTGCCAGGAACACAGCGCACGTACTCCCATTCCTGGGCAGCATTTGGACAGATTTTAAGTACATTAAGACAAAAATAAAGTCATCAACACAAAAATGTAAATAAATGAGGAACCCTGGAGAAGATTCATAAAACATTTAGTATATAGACAGACATGAGTGCCAGGAACACAGCGCACGTACTCCCATTCCTGGGCAGCATTGGACAGGTGTAAAGTGCGATAAAAAAGCAACATGGGGACAAAACTCAAGTCATCGACATAAACTTGTAAATAAATCAGGAACCCCAGGGTAGATACTTAAAATATTTAGTATATAGACAGACATTAGTGCCAGGAACACAGCCCACGTACTCCCATTCCTGGGCAGCATTTGGACCGCGTCCCATACAAGAATGGGCAATGTCCTTTAAGGAAGAGTAATGAGTTAAGGGGAACGTTATTATGAGGCTGCGGGCACGAGCTAGGAGGCGTCGGAAGACGCGAAGGAATATCGGACACAAGATTCCTGCCAGCATCCGCGAAGTACCTGCACACACGATCAACAGCTGCTTGGGGATTAGGTTCAATTTTCAATAAGTTTATAGAAGAAGTGGGTGTTTTCTTATAATTTGTAATGTCTTTAATTTTATTCCAAAGTGTTTTAATATTCGTTTTAGCTTTGTTTAATTCATCCCTTTCAAACTGGGCTTTAAGGTTACGTAAGATAATGTTACAGTGGTTCCGGTAGCGGTTGTAGGTAATTCTCAGGATATCATTATCGGGTGACTTTTTAGTGTTCATATGCAGTAAGTCTCGATGACGAATGCAACGCATAAGACCAGGCGTTATCCATGGCTTAATATTTCTGTTTTTCTTCGGAATTTTTAGCTCATATGTATGGATTTTCACCAAGCCCTGGATAATACCGATCAACGAGTACGCGGCTTCATTTGCATCATCCATGCTCATAATGTGTGAGAGGTCGGTGGCTTCTATTTCCTGGACCAACTTACCGTAGTCCACTCGGGAAATAGTTTTTTGAGGTTTTTTTGGTGTTTTAGTATCTTCGATATGTAACAAGATAGGCATGTGATCCGTAATAAATGATTCCAAAATAAGCGTCGTGGCCGGTTTATTACATTTGAGAATGATATGGTCGAGACGGTTGGTTCCTCTCGTGGGTACTTGATGAGCCGGTAATAGACCATGTGTGGCGTTTAATATTAAGTAATCGGTTGTACGGTCATCATTACTAGAGGGTTTTATATCTACGTTCACATCCCCCACGACAGCAACAGTTTGAAAGGTTTTAAGTTCATTAAGTACGGAATCCAAACTACACTTCTCATCAAAAAAATCGAAACACTTTCGTTTTTATTGTTTTTGTCCTAATTTTTTACAAAAGAGAATTAATTCCATGAAAAAAAAACATTACTGTGTAGCTGGCAGTTTGGTCATTACAGTAAGAAGAAAAAAATCAAAATTCGAAATAATTTCATTTGTTTATCCTATAAATGAAATTAATCACTGTTTTGAGACAAATGTGTATTTAGGGTTGGAGTACGTTTCTCGTTTAAAAACTAAAAATTAGCGCTTGTCTTTAAACTTTCTGTTTCTTATTTCATTTACTGTGACTTTGGGACGTCTGAAAAAACTTTTTTTTCTAAAACATATGGATACTTCGCCCGCAGAAGCCGCCCAAGTGGTGGCATTGCTGGATTCTGGACTTAGTCAGCGTGTTGTGGCTGCAAGATTGCATCTAAGCTTATCATCTGTTCATAGAGTCTACAAACGCTATCGGGAGACTGGTTCGTTCACGCGCCGTTCAGGATCTTGCAGGAATCGGGTCACTTCTGAGCGAGATGATCGATTTATTGTAACAACTTCTTTACGAAATCGACGCCTTAACGCTTTTCAACTGCAGCAGCAGCTTCGCGTTGTACGAAGAGTAGCTGTAAGTGACTCTACAATAAGAAGAAGGTTGAAGGAACGCGGATTGGCACCGCATAAGCCAGCGAATGGGCCGAAATTAACTGCAGACCATCGAAGAGCGCGCCTTAACTTTGCACGCGAGCACCTAACTTGGTCATACCTTCAGTGGAGCAAAGTACTGTTTTCTGATGAGTGTAAAATTATGCTGTATGGTAACGACGGAAGGAACAAGGTCTACAGAAGAGATGGAGAACGCTTTGCACAATGCTGCATTGAAGAAAAGGTCAGCTATGGTGGCGGTTCGTGGACGGTTTGGGGAGGAATCAGCGCCGACGGTAAGACAGAACTTGCCTTTGTGTCTGGGCCACGGCTGCCTGCACTAAACTCTCATCGGTACATCGAACAGTGTCTTGAACCTCATGTGATGCCCTATGCACATTTTATTGGCAACGACTTCATATTCATGCACGACAATGCTAGAGCTCACACCGCGGGCGTCGTACGAGATTATCTTACCGAAGTCGGTATCTCCATTATGGTATGGCCAGCAAGAAGCCCGGACATGAATCCCATTGAACATCTATGGGATGAATTAAAGAGACGAATTCGAGCAAGAGATCCAGCCCCAGAAACACTTAGCCAGCTGCAAAATGCAATCCAAGAGGAATGGGATAATATACCACAACATGTGATCGTGACTCTCATCCGATCGATGAAGAACCGTATGGAAGCAGTAATAAGAGCTCGCGGAGGGAATACAAGTTATTAAATAAACGTTTCTTACATTTTTTTTTCATTTACGCGTGTTGTTTTACCCATTTCCTTCATATTCCATACAGGGTAAAAATTACTCATTATACAAAATACGAAACCTATGAAGACTTAATTTGAATTTAGAACATTAACATTAGGATTTAAAAACCTCATACTACTCACTATTAAATGACATTTTACATTTATTCCTAAATATACACATTTTTCTGATAATCCTTATCAAATCATAAACTGCGAGGTGTTTCGATTTTTTTGATGAGAAGTGTATTTAAAAAGCATTGAAATTGTTCTTTTTTGTTTAATGATGGCGGGCGGTATAATGCTACCATGGCTGTATTATTATTAATTTTGCACGTGAGACAGTTTGCATTTGTGAACTCTGGTTCTTGAACCGAATAGACCAAATGTTCTTTTGTAAAAATCACAATTCCGTCATTTTGATTCAGTGTATTAGATGTATAATGAGAATTATATCCGTCACCTTTCTCAACCAACATTCTGTCAAAACTATGACGTCACAATTTATTTTAATAAGAGACAACAAAACTAAAAGTTCACTGAAATTCCTATTTATGCTTTGAATGTTTAAATGGAGAATTTTTAGACCAGGGATAGATAAATTAATAAAGTCAGTACTCTTATCCGGTGGACACTTAAATATTTTCGCAATTTCAAGTCTGTCCAAGTCACCGATAACATTCTCAATAATGTTAGCCATCAGTTTTAAGTATAAATAGCAAAACAATAGGCGAAATAACCGAGTTCATGAACATAATCAAAAACCGTTGTGGGTACCCACAACCGACACCGAAAACGAATAAATAATCAGGTAAGATCAATAGAATAAAAGTCCAAAACAAACTCATTAAAGCTACACAAAGGATTGAGTCACAAGTGATTAGGAGCACAGAGTTATGTATCGACCAGCCGTCGAGATAATTAAAAGGAGAATGGGCAATTTTGTATGGAGCTTGGGTGGTCGGCGGCCAAGAATGATTTTATAAATCTTTACCCTACCTAAGGGCCCCCAAACAATTTTTTATACGGGGCCCCGCCAAGGCATGCTACGCCTCTGACCGCCGCACATTATTTCGTCTAATATAAGCTAGCGGGACAAAATTCATGACGTCATTTCCAGGAATTCGTGATAACAACTTGTAAACAACCCTTCCCAGGTAAGAAATTCAAAGAAATCATTTGTTTGTTACTTCAACAAGTAATTTTGTGGAGGGGTTAATGTTCATTATAAGGAAGCGCAATTTTCATTTGTAAATAAGTTGCATTTTTAGCACACTTGTGACACCATCTGTAATAATTGATATGAAAGTGAAACGATTTTCTTGTGATGGATTGTACTATTGAGGGTTTGTACCTACTTGTAGCATCGCGCATAACTACACCGATGCACAACACTACGCCCAGGCGCCAGCGGGGCGACAGCCGCGGCGCGGGGGCAGAGGAGGCGACGAGGCCCAGTCGGCCGGCGCCGGCGGACAGAGCACGCGTAGTATCTCTAAGTACCTAGTCTGTGCAGAGCACTACGGAACTCGATCAGAGCTACACGTTACATCTTTCTCCTCGCGGCCGCGCTATTCTCACGCGTCAACGAGTTTTTGCATTGTATCTAGGGTTGCCAACTATACTGTTTTGAACAGTATTATACTGTTTTTCACTAAATTATACTTTTTACTGTTGAACAAAAAAAAAGTATAAAAAATACTGTTTTCAGCATCACAATGCAGACACATTATTATGTGTTACACTTAGGCGCTCACAAATTTGTTTTTATTTAGTCAGAGGGCGCTCGCACTGCTCAGTGCAGCGCAGCCACAAACAAATCACACTGAGTTTACAAACAAAGATTTTCTTGAAATAAGTACTAGCCAAAAGTGGTGCCATAATTTATTGGTAAGTGTTTACTAATAAATTATAGCACCACTTTTGGCTAGTTTTCAGAAGAATTTAAAAACATAACTAAAATTGTCTCATATCTACTTTCTGTTCCTGCTACCTCGAGCATTTACTGAAAGAGTTTTTTCAGTAATGAATTCTAAGTGTCGGGATGACAGAAATAGAGCATCTATCAATTTAATAAAAAAAGAGCTCCTCATTTATTTTAATTTCAGTTTTAATTGTGATGAGGCGTATGAAGTTTTTAAAAATGATTGTAAATTATAAGTTGTGCGAGAAGCTCCAAAAAATATGTATTAAAACAATAAATAAATAAAATACTGTTCGTTTTTCTATAATACTGTTTAATTATCTTCATAGACCTGAAAATACTTTATTTCTTGAAAAAATAGTTGGCAACCCTAATTGTATCCTACCGGTGCGCGTTATTGAATCCACCCACCATTGTAACAGTGATATCAAGTCTCTACAAACCGTTACTAGTACCAAGTACCTAGCCGTTTTATTTCGACCATCACCAAATACTTACTATTTTGACTTGATTAAAAAAAATCGCTTCGGCCGCGTATGGAACCAGAGTTTCGGAACTGGTTCTGTACGAGACTTTTCTTTTCCTTGTATGGAACTGGTTCCCATCGAGGATTTTTATATACTCGTATGGAGCTGGTTCCCACCAAGGCTTTAAAACTCCTATAGAACTGCAACTGGGGTGCTATGACAGAAAACCTCCACGGAACGTAAAGAGCATAGGAAGGAACACGGGTGTATTTTAGTCAGTAAGAGTCTGACAGTCCCTTCCGCCCCACCCAGGGCGGGAGGACTCATTTGATGATTTTACCACTTAAAAAAAAATGGAACTGCAACTGACCCTTTGCGTTTCGACCAAAGACGGTCGATGTCATCGTGATTTCAAGAAGATCAAGATGGTTTGTTATAATTGGTACGGCTCAACCTCGAAAAGATGAAGACGAGTGGAAGTGCCTTTACTTAGCGTAAAAAAAACACGCTCGGATTCACCTCATTCTGAGACAGCCTCCATGTCACGGCACGCGTTTATGTACAGGTTTCACTGCTATATTAATTTCGTAAGTCTATTTCAGATCTGGCTGTGTCTTTACTCCAGTTCCGATCACGGCTTATCTAATATGATAATTCCTTGATGGGAACCAGCTCCATACGTACGAGTATATAAAAATCCTCGATCGATGGGAACCAGTTCCATACAAGGAAAAGAAAAGTCTCGTACGGAACCAGTTCCGAAACTCTGGTTCCGTACGCGGCCGAAGCGAAAAAAATACATGTACTTTTTTTGCCCAAATTAGAGTATATGTTATTGAAATAATAAAATTAAAATAATCCCACATATTTTTTCTTAACTTCAAACTTTAAAGGGTTGCAACTTTTTGTATCCCAATGTATCCGGCTAGATTTTTCTGTATGTTATAATTGAAACATTCTGGCGTAGGTTACTTTAGTTTTTGGCTCCCGAAACCGCCCGCAGATAAAGTAATTTACTTTCTCTCAGAACGAGCAATAGCTATTATAAATGTATGTATTGTACATCGATTACTCCGAGGTTTTGCAGTCCGATTAGTGTGATTCTTTCTTTGTTCGATGCAGTATACAGCTTGACATAAAAATGTAGAAAACCGGAAGTCGCCACTGTCTTCGCGGTACCAGCACTTTGAATGATTTTATTTTATTTTTTTTCACTTATTACGTTAGTTTTATGGCACAATAATAAATCTAACAAACCTGCGGTCTTTGTTTACATCAAATATCAAAGATTTTAAAACGCTATCAGAAATAAAAATTTTAGTTCCGTTTCAATCCGTTCTGGCCAAACTGTACTTGCCATTTGGTCTCATAAAAATTTCATCCAATTTGGTTCAGTACTTTTTATTTTGTGAGCATTTTTATTAATTTCGGCTACTTGGATGACATGATGATCTTTACTTTTTGCGTGTTAATTACGCGATTACTCCGTCAATTGTAGACCGATTTTCAAAATTCTTTTTTTGTTGTACTAGGGATCGTTCATGTTCGTGATATTAATAAACAAAAGTAGGAAATTTGGTGACCATCTTGCATGCACACCTTTGGACTTGGAGATCACAGAACAATGTAAGACACCTTATTTATACGTAAACAATCAAAATAAGTAAAAAAATAATTTTGTCTCGCTAGCTTGTACTAGACGAAACACTGTGCGTCGCAACCCGTTGAGAGACATGCTTATTTTTAAGGATTATTTTTAGACTAAGGGTGGAGGGTTGTTTACGGATGTTAGTATTAGCCGGAGAGCTACTGAACCCTGCGACTAACGGTCTTCCTTTAAGGTTAGTTATGATTTATAGCATGCTAAGAGCAATAGCGAGGACCTTTTTTTTTTTTTTTTTTTTTTTAGCGTGGTAAAATCATCAAATGAGTCCTCCAACCCCGGGCAGGGCGGGAGGGACTGTCAGACTTCTACTGACTAAAATCCACGGTGTCCTTCAATAGCCCTTTCTGTTCCAGGGTCACGGTAAGGAAATAATCCCGCGACCCCGGCAGGCTTTGGCCCTCTGAGAGGGGGGCCCCGTCATTATGCTGACGCTCTTTGAGGCGCGCGTGGGACACAACGCGCCGTCGACCCGGGCATGGTCCTTGGTCAGGCAGCGAGTTGCCCTTTACTCGCTGCCCGCATGCCGCGCCTACGGTGGCCGGAGATCATCTAGCGACGTCCGTCGCCGTGGGCGTCTACAGTAGGGTATAATTGGGGATTCTGGAATCATTTGTTCTCGCTTCGCTCGAACTGCATGATCCCAGAATCCCCAATTGTTTTTATCGAGCAATGAATAACGATACTACAGAAGCCCAATTTGATAAACGAGAATTATTAATACAGTGCTCGAACTGCACAATGCATAATGCCTCAATTATACCCTACTAATGCAGGATTCTACTCTCTCATTAGAAGCGTTTAGGATTTTAGGAAAGCACATTGACTAAACCACCTAACATGCTGTTGCCTTGGTTCATCCTCATCTTCCCAGTCTTTTAAACCTCCACCACAATAAAAACATATAGTCCTATCACCCCGACCGCTATAAAAGAAACCAGCTTCAGCCAAATCCTCAGGTTTCTGACGCAGTTGTCGAGGCCAGTCTGAGAAACTGATCAATCGTCTTGATATGGAACTAAAATCTGGATACTGAGGTCTATCTCTCTGTTTCAACGATAATGATCCCAAACCACATTCGTCCCATCCTCTTTTTATATCATCATCTAAATTTTTTAACCCCATCTTGTCATTTTTCTCCTTAGTACTCATAGCAGAGACTTGAATATATTATTTATTTATACTTTCCTAATGTATTTGTTTGTTATTACAATTATGAGTGTGTAATGAGCTTTCATAGCTGATACAATCAATTTATAGATATTTTTAAAACAGTAGTTACAAGGAAGGATATAATGAATAAAAACGAAAAAAAAATTATTAAAAAAGTTTATTATCAGAGCACCATTTTTTTAAACACAAAACATTTTTTAAAGCACATATTGAGTTATGATAAATACAACTATACAAATCTTCAGAATATTTATATCGATCATACAGACTTAGCAAATTAGGACAACCTTTATCTTCTAAATTAATCACATTATTAGAATTATTTAAAATATTTTTTAACCATAACACTTTTTCAAGACCTTTAATATAAATACATTTATCTTTTAAAATATCTACAAATAAATACTGATGATTTGAATAAGGTATAAATCCTTCGCCCCAATATATTTTCCTGTTACGTTCAATCCATGCAACTTGCCGTCTTTCTTGTTTTGTCAAATCGTAAAACGGAAATGGTTGCTTGATTAAAAACACTTGTAATTTGCCATTACACAATATAGCAATTTCTTTTAGCACAAATTCATTTGCTTCCGTTTTAAAGCCTTGGATGTCTACAATGGCAATCATGATAATCGACGTACTATGTTGCTCAGAGGTTTGTATTCCACAAGTCGATGGTTTATAATTAAACAATATGCTGCAGTATTATCAGGTATCGATGCTGAACATTCAATTTCCAATCTAACGTCTACAGGACCTGTCTTTATACTATCATTTTGTCTTGAACAATCTATGATAAACAGAGGAGCTTTCTCTTTAAAGTCCTTTACACTGAGCAAGGGGTCTATCGGACGGTTGTAATACGATTGGCGAAATTTCGCATACATTTCATATAATATACTGTATTTGTCGTCAGAAAATTTTAAGCCTAAATGTTCATATGGATAATATTGTGAATTTAAAAAAAGAGTTACGTTCGTCACTTCACAGTGATCGAACAGTGAACTATCTTTCAATTTATTACTTTTTCTATTAATTTGTAAACAAAAAATGACATATCTAGGCTTTTCTAATTGTGATGCAGTTTTAACTGACCACGAATGCTTTGTGGTTTTGGGCAGTAGAGGGTACTCATACAAATCCCAATTTCTAAATGCCATTTGGATAGGTTTATCTCTTTCTAAATGTTTTAAAAGTGTCAATCGTTCTCGATCTGATACTTTTATATGAGGTACCCTCCATTGTATCCTTTCTATATTGATTTGGAAATGGGCAATATCATCAGTAAGTATAACACTGTTTAGATTAGAGTTACTTCTGTTCAATATGAGTTCATGCTTACAATTTATGATAATTTTATTGTAATCTTCCGCAAATCCTAAAATCTTATTTAATGGTATTATAGCACTAAAATGACCATCATTTTTAAATCCAGTTAAGTTCCAACCCCATAATGCAGCCGCTTTGTTTTCTGCTTCATTCAATGAAATAAATGATTTTATTGTGGATGTTATACCCGAATTTTTGATACGATCTATTTCAATACCATTTATTTCGTACCTGATGTCTTGAAACAAGAACATAATAGCGTTATTAGTAAACGAAACCGGCTTTTCTAGCGGTTTTCCATCTTTGCCGAGGAGCTTTGCTTGACCTTCGATGTAAATCGAACTGGCTGATGGTAGCACATATATGTCTTGCTGGTGTATGGGAATTCTGATTTCATCGTTTTCTCTGAAGCAGTTATTGTAGGGATTGTAAGAATGCACTTCATAACTTTCAATGGAATTATCAAAGTGCGGTAAGTCGTTAATCTGTAGTATATTCATGTTTTAAAACCTAAAGCTTTAAGGAAATCTATATTTGCTTTAGTCAACTTTTTCACTTTTTTCTTACGTCTGTGCACTTTAGTGGTTGTAGAAGAAGTAAGGCGTTTTATTTTATTTGTAGGATTTATATTATATAATATCATATTGTTTTTCTTAAATGAAGGCGTAGTTCAATATGTTCTATAGAATTAATGCAATAACCAAACTGATCAACAATTTTAATAGATATAGATGAAATAATATTTTTGTTCACCGGAAAGTAAATAACAGTTTGTGGTGTTTCTATGTAGTGAGGACCTGAAGCAGTATTAGATACAAATTCATGAATAATATGGGTTGGCAATCCGTTAGTGTAGGAACCGTATATTAAATCACATTCAATTCTGACTACACGAGGTGTATTATTATTATTATTATTAAAATTCGTATCTGATACTGAATTTAACACTGAATAATATAACAAACCGCATTCATATTTTCCAGATAAACTCAATGGTGGCTGGAAATACGATTCTAATTCCGATTTATTCCCAGAGATCGTCACTGCTATAGACATTTTTGCATACTGAACACTTTTATGAAATCATGTTATTTTATTTTGTCTCTATTCCAAAAATTCATTAAAAATTTTAAACAAAGATGTCCGCAATTGAAAGGATGATCACCTTGTATGTTTTCATAATTGTACCGGACTTTAGACCCCAAGTATTTTATTAGCTCCTTTGGAGGCTTAAGGTTTCCGTAACTGTCAAAATATTCTATATAATCATTGTCTTTCGCATAGGCTACCCAATGAGAACCAGGGTTTTTAGAACTGTCTAAATTAAATACTCCGCATTCTTTTTTAAGGGGGTAATCAGGGAGTTGATCCCTCATAAAAACACCTCTAAAATAGGGAATATTACTTCCATACTTCAAAATGTCCAAGTTAGTTAAGGCGCGGTTGGGTAGCCTATATTTTAGTTTTTTGCTTTTGATACAAAAATTCCAAGTCCATTTTTATGTGGTTTAAGATGTAGCCCTTTTCCGATGCAAAGAGCTTCCATTTTTTCATTATGTCTTTTCGATTCCTCATATAGTTTTTTAGCCATCTTGAACTCATTTATGGTCTTTGCAATACCAGCTGCACCGCCTGCTAAAGCTCCTGCAGCAGATAATCCCGCGAAAATAGGAATCAAAGGTAATACTCCACCAGTTTTTGGTATAGGAATAACACGAGGAAGTTTAATGGATGAATTATCAGCTAATTCTCTGGCAGCAGCCATTGCTAATTCTATTGCCACTTTCTTGCATTTTGGTTTTAATTTTTTCATACGTTTTTTAGCAACAGTAATAACATTTTTCAATTTCTTTTTAATTCCTTTTCCAGACACAATTTTTCTCGAAGACTTTTGATTACGTGTTTTTAGACCAGAACCTGTTTTAATTTTCGTTAACATAGCATTACTTACTAAAAGGGCTGCAATTTTTTCTCCTGTATGCGAATCAGGAGCAAAAGCACGTTTTCTCGCCATTTTAAACAAAATTAAATCTGCTTTGTGTCGGTCCTTTAAATTTGATGACTTGTGATATGCAATGTCGTGGTCTTTACAATATTCGTCTAATTTATTTACACCTTTATCTCCACGTTTGAGTCGCTTAATTAATTTTGTACCAGGCCCACAATAATTGTATCCTGGTAAGTGTAATTCAAATGGTAAGTTATTTATAAGCCAGTTGAGAAGACTACTTTCTCCAATACACATAATAAGACTGATCAATCGGGGGGATTAAATATTCCTTAAATAGACATGAAAATACAAAACAATCACTTCGACCCTTAACGGGGGGCGACTAATTTTAATAATTCTCATACAATATTCGACTTATCAATCCAGCTGTTTTCAGTAGAAGGCAGCCCTAACCATTTTACGAAAACCCTATTACCTTTCCTTTTAATAACTTTCTCAACTAAATATATATCAGGATGTATCGTTTTTTGAAGCTCTTGCGCATAAAATGCTCCTAAAATAGGCTGACCTCTGATTGTATCTTCAATTAAGTAAGTGATAGGAGTTGTGTGTTGTATTTTACGAATTTTAAATATTTCTGTTGACCAATTAGGTGTATATCCTTTTTCAAATGTTCCTTTGTACTTACTGATACGTACATAATCGCCCACTTTAAACTTGCTTTTTATAGTGTCATTTTTCACCATTTTTTCATACTTTTCTAGTATGCATTTTTTATTAAAATTACTGACTTTTGCAGGAATTTCATCAATTGTTCGATGATGGGTGTGATTGTATTTATAAACAACATTTTTAAGTGTGTTATCTATCCAATTGTAGTTACCTTTTAAACTAAATTCTTTATACAATTTTGATTTCAATGTTCTGATGAATCTCTCGACTATTGAAGCTTTTTTTGTGGAAAAGGTTGAGTAATGATTAATATTATAAGATTTCATAAGTTTCTGGAATTCATTATTATAAAATTCTGTGCCGTTATCAGTTTGTAGATTTTTAGGTCTACGACCCTCATCCAGCAACCTTTTGAAAGTGTTATATACAGCATGTTTATTCTTAGTTTTCAGAGGGAATGCCCAAGCATATTTCGAAAATGTGTCAATAACTGTAAGAATGAATCTAGAGTTTTTATTTTCTTTAGATATTGATTGCATATCAATTAGATCAGCCTGCCATAGATCGTCAATATCTTTCATAATTACAGTTCTTCGCAGAAAGTTCACCCTTGCATTTTTATGAATTTCATTTACTACATCAGCCTTACTCATATTTAGAAATTTCCGTACATTTTCTTATATATTAAAAAAAAAACAAAATAACTTATTATATTAACACTTATTATTTTGCAAATATCATTTGATGAATGGTTTAGTAATACTAAATCAAAAGCAGTTTGCTATCAGTATTTATTCTTTAATTATGTTAGCTTCTTTTAATTCCTCAATTATTGATAAAATTTCATTGTCATGATTTGTGTTACCTGCATCTCTTGAAGCTACTAATAATTTTAATCTCTCCACTAATTCATTGGGATCATCCCAATACACCAAGTCAGTATGCATTTTATATTTTTTAAGGTTTGGCAAGTTACCTCCCAGCTTAATTTGTTTTATTTCTGATGAAGTATCAGAAAATAATGGCTTGATTATTTGACGATATTTCATTCCTTTATCACCTTTAATTTGCCCTATGGGATTAAAATCCCTTTTGTGAGCGTTAGTGTGATATAAAATATCTTTATAGACAATTTTATCTTTGTTTGTTATAATCTTTATATCAGGTTGTTTTTGAAGTAAAAGTTCTTTTAGCCCAGGAGTTAATTCATAAGTTTTGTCCCCAATTTTAACCATAACAATACTATCATTATCTAAATTTTCGATTTTAGAAAACGAAACTACCGCGGTGCCCATCATTAAAGTTTTGTTTTCAGTTCTTATTCCAAAAGGCACATTCACGCCATCATAAATGCTATGAATATCTTTAGTTTCCAATGAAGTTTCTATGTAATTTTTTTCTTTATTTTTAGGAGTGCTTGCAGAATTTAATATAGCATCATGAAAGTCATCACACTTATACGAAGAGCTTGAACTATTTTCTGTTGACTCGATTGCCATAGAATTCCCGGATGTTATATTTTCAACATGTTCATTGTTTTCTAGAGTTTTAGATTTCGCAAGGGTATTGAGGGGTTCCGAAACAGGTTTGAATATTTTATCTAGCGATAAGTTGATTTCATGTTCCTGACTTTTCATTTGTTTTATTTTACTTTTTATGGAATCGACAGACTTCATTAATTCTTTTTTAATATTTTTCTCCATCTTATTGTTATAACAAGTGAATTCAAGTAAGGATAGATTCGCACTAAACTGTATTCCTAGGAAGTTCGTTTATAAATGTTTAGTTAACTTCATTCAAAATTAAAGAAGGTATCGAAATTCTGTCTGTACCTTCCATTATTTATGGGGGACTCTTTGTTAATGATTAAAAAATTATGAGGAGTTTTCCACACTGTTTTACAAATATCTTTAAATTGATTCCATAATAAATCAGTGCTAACATGTTCTTCATAAATGTGCTTTAAATTCACATCATCTTGTTTAAATATTATTAAAAAATTAACATTATCACGTAACAATTGTTTTGGAATTTTTGAATAGGTTTGTGATAAGTAGAAGCAATCGATTTGCTTGTGTCTACCCATAGAGAAATAATTGCGAATATTTATTTGATTTTCACACGCAACATCATCAAAAATAAATACAGAGTTTGTTAAAGCTTCACTCGGAGATATAACATCTTTGTCATCACTGAACTCAAAGAATTTTACTTGAGGTACTCTTCTCAACACCTCTCTTAAGAAACGATATTTTGACTGAAAACTAGTTTTTGAGTAAAGATAAAGATTCTGGAATTTTAAACCATTTTCATGTAACAGTAAACTAATCATGGCATTAGTTTTACCACAATTTGAAGGACCACATATTATACATCGAATCGTATTAGGCAATAAAGCACTGTGTCTGATTGGGCGAGAAGATTCACTAAAATCGATATTATTAACCTTCAGAGATATGGGCTGCTTGATCAACTTCATTGTGCCGATTACCACAATGAATAGATAGCCTACATATTTATATCATACATTGAGTGCAAGAAAGTAAAACCTGTTCATAGTTTTGAAGTTACCTATATGGAGATGCTATTTATATCAGACAGTTAGGACTGCTCCTATGGGATATTCATAAAACACATCATCATAGTTTGACAGGTTTAGACTTGTATCGTTAAGATCAATTATTAAAATGACGCAAGTATCAATTATGTTATTTGAGAAATTATTCTTATATTACGCAATGTGTATCTAACTAACATCATAAAGAATCTTCAGTCTGCAGTTGTGGTTTGAGTCAACTGGTCCCTGGTTTACAATTTAGTTTTTTGAGGTAAGTATTTTCCAATAATATTTAACTTAAACTTTTTAATTTCATTAACACAATTTTATTACTATCGTTATTAATTTCAGAATCATGTCGAGATCACCGTGCTACAGTCCGGTTTTGGAAATTATGGATCCTAACTTAAATTCTTTACCAAATAACGAGCTAGAGGGAAGAGATTTACAAGTGAGTAACTTATGAAGATTTCCATTATTATTAAATAGTTTTCTTAATTGCTGCTTTTCACTTATAAGGTTTTATTTTTTCAGAACGTGATGGATAGCATTGATCCTATAGCTCATCCTTTTAATTATGCTCAAGATAGGGAGAGCTGGTATGCTGAAGTGGCAGCAGCATCACATGAGGAATATCGTAATCAAAGAGCAGAGGGACAAACAATAAAGAAGAGGAAAATTAAATCAAAATCTTTTAAAGCTAAATCCTTTATCATGCGCAAGGAATCGGATCGTGTGCAACGCATAATAAAAATTACCATTCATGATTTGGATGGAGGCAATTTGGATGAAATCTCATCTGACGATGCAAATGTGAATGTGCAATATTTAGTAACTAGTGAATATGATGACATTATGACTGAAACTGAATATTTAGTTGGTAAAATAGTGAAGAAATTAAGTAAATAGATTAGTAAGTTTATACTTAATAAGATAGATTCATAATTAATAGTATTAAGTTGTAGATAAAGAATAAGATTTTTATTTGTTTTTTTAGCTTGTAAATAATACTTTTATAATGCATGTTTTAATTTATAAATAAAATAATAGTCTTAAGTTTATTTACTGTTTAGCGTACAGCAATAGTTTGTTATCTAGTTTTTGTAATAGTTTATTATATAATAGTTTAGTGATAGGTATGTTTGTAATGTTTGTATATTTATTGCGAAAATTAAAATAAATGATTTAATGATATAGTTAATTGTTTCATTATTCAGTTGAATCGAGATAAATAAGTAATGTCTTCCTGATCGATTTCGGCCATAGAGGCTAGTGCCACTAGACACAAGTCATATTATAGTGCAAAAGCATGTGTACAAATATAGATGCAGTCTCTGTTTCCTTACTCTCACAGCCCGATAGGATGACAATCCCACACGACTGGAGAGAGATCAGACATGGGACCCGCATTTTTACATATGCTTGCCGAAACACGGAAGCTATGATACTTGCTAAAACGCTCATAACATTTGAAAAGTCGGTGAGCGTCTTACGTTCGAACTCAAGACCTTTTACTTAACAGTCCCACCGTCTCAACACTAGGTTATCACAGCTTCTATATTCGACATAAATAGGTATCTATTTGTAGCAACACCTTATTTGCATATTGAGAACTCAGCAAGTCCTACATCGCGCAAGCAGAGTTTACACACATCGTTACCATATATACAACGATCCAACATACATCGTTAGGCCCAGCGCACACCGCTGGAAGCACAGCGGAGAGCACTCTAAGACAACAATTTAATATAAACCTTAACTACTTTGACATACGGTCAATGTAAGAATAAATCTGGCCACGGTTCGCCGAGCGCACTCAAGCTACCACAAGAGAATGCGCGCGACCGATATCAAGGTAGATAAGGTTTATATTAAATTGTTATCTTAAAGTGCCCTCGCAGTGCCTCCAGCGGTGTGCGCTAGACCTTTTGCTGCTGCATGATGTAGGACTTGCTGAGTTCTCAAAGCGCGAAGTAGGTGTCGCTATTTATTTGTAACAACACAAATGAAACACAAAACAGTTGAATACAAGATATTTATTTTATTTTTAAAATAAAATAATTCAAACTTAATGTTACCTTAATAAAAAATACAAACTTAATGTAATAGCTAATTTTATTACAAATATAATTATCCTGTTAAGGAAAATAGTAATGTGTTGAGTGACAAGATTGGTGACAGTAAGTATGTACTTATGTATCTATTTTTTTTAATACAAACTTAATGTTAGCTAATTTTATTACAAACATAATTATCCTGTTAAGGAAAATAGTAATAAATCTTTGCTTCACATTAGAATAGAGAACTATAATGACCCCATGGTAAAGTAAAAGCATTTTTTTTATTTATTTGACGTTTATCATCTTTTCCATCAAGCACCACTTTATTGATTCTTTGTGTGTAGAGTTTATGATTTTTAGATCTTATAACAAACATGGGGTATCTAAAATTAATATTACAATTTAATGCATTCTTATATTTGTTTATGGTAATTTTTTTTGAGACAGATTTTTTTACACCTTTGGCTTTCTTAACTATATCGCTCAGCGTATTAATACAATACAGCTTAGCTCTCAAACCAATAAACTCTGATATGACGTCTCCACCCATTTCATCCTTAAAGAAACCAGGTATCTGTTTATTGCAATGTGGTATTCCATAAATATTGTTAATCTTAAAATTACTTGTATCAAAGTATTGAATATTATTTCTCATGTCGTCATAGAAATCTTTGGTGTGTATTAAATATAAGAGACTGTCGGTATCGGTATAACATAGTTGAATGTTATTTTGGTATATTTTTTTCATTACGGAATAATGAAAATTATATAGATGACTCTTTGCTAGTTCCAGTATCGTAAAGCCCATATATATTGGTCGGTCTAAAACTACTTTTGCTGGTTGTAATTGAATAGCAACAAGATTTTCAGAAATTATAGCAAGGTTTTTGAAATTAGGAGCGCCTATGTACTTTTCAGCACCATTAACTTTGTTAGTTTTATTGATGTCATCTTTCCATACGTTAACTAACTTGACATCAACTTGTTTTCTTTTATTTTCAATAGTTTTCCCAAATATTGAATTATTCTGCTTTTTAAAAAAATCCTTTTCAAAATCTGAAGTAGCTTTCTGTCTGAGTCGAGTATTTAAAGTTATATATGGTTCTAAGACCTTTTTTTGTGTAAATGAAAGTATTCTATGAATTTTCAACACTATAATACCATGTTTTATGCACTCTTGCAAATGAATATAATGTATAACATATTTATATTTATCATAAAGATTAGCTATTAATTTACTTGTTTTACTGGAGCATGGCATAGGAGGAATTATTTTTTCTGCTGCAAATGGTAGATCAGAATGTTCGTCGTGTACTGCAAAAGGATAATGAATATCTACTTCAAGTATATAACCTTCATCACTATCAGATGAAATAGAGTTAATATTGAATTTGATAATTTCACTGTCCGTAAGGAATCTAAAATTTCCGACTGGTAATCTTTGCATCATAGCATAACCATATAAATTAACACAATCTAAGTAAGCTAGGAAAGTATTAGGTTCTTCTTCATTATAATTTGGCAGGTATTTGTTATTAGCTTTTGCATATCTTAACGAGCACTGGGCCAACCCTCCTCTGATGCCATTTTCTAGCATTTCATACATTTCTATATCAGATAATAAGTCCAATTCCACTTTAGTAACTAATAACATAGCATCCCAACTTAATGATGGTGATGAAACATAATGACAGGGATCTAGCCCATAGTGCTTTAAACTCATAGATCTAAATTTTTCATAAATATCACATAATAATAGCACGTCACATTTTAGGTATAAATCAGTGTATTCTCCTATATTATTTATGCGAAATTTATTCCATACAGTTAATGCATGATTATAATCTTCTTCTGATACAGTTTCGGATGTGAGTCTACTATAGAATTTATTTCGATCGGGTAATCGTGTTTCTTCATATTTTTCCCAAGAGTTTATATATTCGTAGCAATAAATACCCTTTTTTAGACACAATCTCAGTAAATCTTCATCAATGAAAAATGATTTTAAATGCCGAAAATCTACAACATTTAGAGTTTTCGCTAAATTATCCAAACTAGAACTTAAAAAATTAAAAGAGTCAATAAATTTTAGTTGAACTGTGTTTTTAGAATCAAGTGGCACAAACTTGCTGAAAGAAATATATTTTTCTTTGTTTTTTGGAATTAAATTTATGTAACCACATACTGAAGAAATTTCGTTGATAAATAAATGACTATCATATCCAGAAAGGTTATGAAATATAACTGGAATAAAATTACATGTTTTAGAATTTAGATTACATTTATTATGAGCCGGTCCTCGATATTTACCAGTGAAATGATCATGATCACGAACAACATGATCATCAGATGTAAATTTTATTTTACAGATATGACATTTTACGGCAGTTTTAAAGGAATGGTATTCTTCACTCGTCAATGATAACATTTTTCTATGCATTGACAAAATCTGATACAATCTTTGCGAGTCGCTGATAATTGACTCAACAAATTTTTTTGAACAATTTGGACCACGATATGATATTAAATTATTTAATTCAGGGTTAGACTCACAGCATATGTAATAAGCAAAACAAGTGGCTTCATGAACTTGAATGTTTTCAGTATATTGGCTTTTACTTTTATCTGAATATTCACGTAATAAGCTTTCAAAATCTCCGTAAATGACGATTGGAACTCTTTGAGTTTTCTGATAATTTGAAAATTTAAGTTTACTATTTTCTTCAGGAAGAACGGTTTGCAATCTACCACAATTATGATTATTTAGTTTATCCGATGTTTCAAAATATAAAAAACATTCTTCACATAGATGAATCTTAGATTTATGTTTTGTAAGTTGACTGCGAACAATTTTTTCAAGGTTTTTAATTAAGCAGAAATGATTCTTACCATTCTTGTTAATAAATAATAAGTTTACATGATTTAACTTTCGCTGTTTAGTTTTGTATAATGGGCCCGTTATAGTTTTGTTTTTTTCCAAACCATAAACATTCACGCTTATATTAAAATTATGTTTTTCAAACCATTTTATATCTTCAAATGTTGGGGGAAAAGACATTCCGTTAGTATTTAATATCTTAGAATAATGCGGATAAGATGAAACTCTATTAGGATTATTTTTAGCTGGATACATATGAGCAATGACACACCAAAGAAAACAATGATTATCCATATTCTGAATATTGAGACATGCTTTGATTTTGTTAATTCTCGAAGGTAAAGCTATGTAACTTCCTGCTCTCAAAGGATTATATTTTGCAATATTCATTTCTAAATGACTTATTTTCTCTATAGTCCAACCAGATTCTGATAATTCAAACTCTAAGCACTTACATATTAATCGTTGTGTGCAATCTTTGTATAAAGATATGATATCTGTACTTTGATTCACTATGGAATATTTAGTATTAAAAGACTTTAGAGATAGTTCTTCATTTTTAGGAAGTAAATATAGTACAAAAAGTTCAAAGTTTATCTTTAGTGATTTATGTTTTTGTAATAATGGTTGTAATAAATTAAAAATGGTGTTGAATACATTAGATAAAAATAATTCAGGTGTTATTATTTCAGTGGTTTGAGGATTTATTTTATAGCTAGCTATTCTGTCCTTGAAAGCACTGGCTATCAGCTGAACATTTTCGTATTCAGTGCGAAGTAGACAATTTGTTTTATGTTTGTTACTTTTCTTATGTGATGAATAATTTGACTTTGAGACATGTAACTGACAACTATGACAGAATTTCATTTTTATAAAGAATAGAGCAAGATATCAATATTATCAACCTCAATAAGTAGAATTTTATACTACTTTGAGCTTTTATTTTTTTAATTCATAATAATAAATAATGTATAGATATTTGAATTTTAGAGTTTCATGAATTCTGAGCAATACTGGATTATGTAAATTATTATGTTGAATATTTAATATTTCTAGATTTCAGAGTTTCATAAATTCTTCTTATTTCTTAGCAATATTGGAATATCAGAGTTTTTTGGTTTAAGATCTGTAAGAAAGGTAATCTTAAGTAAATTAATATTTAATATTTCTAGATATTTGAATAGCAGAGTTTCATAATTTTTTAGCAATATTGGAATATCAGAGTTTTTGGTTTAAATCTGTAAGAAAGGTGATCAGTGTAAAAGTAAATTATTATGATAAATATTTAATATTCTAGATTTCTCGATATTTGAATTTCAGAGTTTCATAAATTCTGAGCAATATTGGAATATCAGAGTTTTTATAAATTTTTGGTTTAGAGCTGTAAGAAAGGTAATCAGTGTAAAAGTAAATTATTATGATAAATATTTAATATTCTAGATTTCTCGATATTTGAATTTCAGAGTTTCATAAATTCTGAGCAATATTGGAATTTCAGAGTTTTTTATAAATTTTTGGTTTAGATCTGTAAGAAAGGTAATCAATGTAAAAGTAAATTATTATGATGAATATTTAATATTTCTAGATTTCAGAGTTTCATAAATTCTTGGCAATATTGGAATATCAGAGTTTTTTGGTTTTCTCGATATTTGGATTTCAGAGTTTCATAAATTTTGAACAATATTGGAATATCAGAGTTTTTATAAATTTTTGGTTTAGATCTGTAAGAAAGGTAATCAGTGTAAAAGTAAATTATTATGATGAATATTTAACATTCTAGATTTCTCGATATTTGGATTTCAGAGTTTCATAAATTTTGAGCAATATTGGAATATCAGAGTTTTTATAAATTTATAATATTTCTAGATTTCAGAGTTTCATAAATTCTTGGCAATATTGGAATATCAGAGTTTTTTGGATTTCTCGATATTTGGATTTCAGAGTTTCATAAATTTTGAGCAATATTGGAATATCAGAGTTTTTATAAATTTTTGGTTTAGATCTGTAAGAAAGGTAATCAGTGTAAAAGTAAATTATTATGATGAATATTTAACATTCTAGTTTTCAAAATCTTTAGATGGTTTTAGTTTAGGTTTAGATAGTTTAGATAATATTGAAATATATCAAAGATTCAGAGTTTAATAAATGTTTGACATAGACCTATAAAGTAACACAATGCATTATATTGTAATATCATACCGAAAAAAGGGTCAATACTAAATTCCAATCTGAAGCAGATATTAAGTGCTACAAACACATACCTATAATAAAAAATAAGATAATCGTTCCTACAAAATATAGAATAACATGTTATAGTTATTTAAAAAAGGTTGATGATTACAATATATCAAGACTTAATATTGAATACATGGATTAACTAATCAAAGCAAGAGTAAACAAAAATAATAATATAATATAGTGCAATTTAGAAAACATTTTGCGGATATAATATAGGCTTTATATTTGCATACTCTTGCTTAGCAGCTTTAACTAATTCAGTAAGAGCTTTCCATACCGGATCGCTGTCGTCATGTGATGATCGAAGTGTGAAAAGCGCTCGCTTCCAACGATTAGCTGCAAGCGTCTCTGCTTCTTTACTGCTGTAGACCCTCAGCTCAATATAAAACTGGCCGCTGCGAGTTGGATCACGCTGCAGGGTGTACCCGGAACCCACACGCTGTGCCAGATAACTTCTTAGAGCAGCAGCTCTAACAGGCCCTGCTCCATCGTCGTTCTGAAAATATAATAAAATTAATTAAACAACATAGCAAAAAAAAATTCGCTAAGTGTTTACTGCTTTACAAAACGGTACAAATGAGGTAGATGTAAACAAATAGCAGGTACTACATGTTCGAGTAAGATACATATTCCATTTAAACACGTTTAACATGATGAATGAAACATCAGGAAAAAAAAATTAAACGATTGTTACCAGAACACACTGTTCAACAAGAATCTTGAATGTGAAACTGTAAAAAAAGTATTAATTAGATGATTATTAATATGCTTACCTCAGAATCTGAAAATATTGAGGATTGTTTTCGAACAGTAGCTAATACTGCCTCGGGTTCAGAGTCTTCGGATAAATCACGAGCAGGCGCAGTTTTCTTGCTATTTTTTAGTTTGTTGCTGCTGGTTTTCTTTTTCCTGGATTTTTGAGGCTTTTCACCACTCGTGCTTGCTTGTAAAGTAAGCTCGTTGTCAGAGTCAAAAGGATTTTGAGATGCCCTAAAATGATATAATGATTCTTTAGAATAAAGTATGTATTCGTTCATTGTACATAGTACGTTTTGCCTATTGAAAACTTTGTAAAATTCAAGACTAGATATTATGACTTAAAAAAATTAAATAGGTACATACATACTTATTGTCACCAATCTTGTCACTCAACACAAAACGTAATTCACGTTACACTGACAATGCACACCGCAAAATCACAAAATTTCTGGATACGCTCCTCAGTGATCGCTTTTTATACTACTATAAATTAAGGTAGCGATCATATTAAATATTGCAAAGCTAGATTTTAATATATTGTCAATGATAGATTGGTATTTCAATCATATGTACTAGATAAATAAAGTCGATAATTAATTGATCATGTATACTCACTATGCTCACCGCCTTTGATTCCTTAATTTGGCAGTGGGCGCCACGATGTCGCAGATACCTGAGATGAAATTCTAAAAAGGAAATCGTATGTACTTTACTGTTCTAGTGCTGATCTTTATGAGTGTCACATTTAAATAGTTATTACAATTTCTCAAAGCGGTAACCAATATAATTTGAACTTTATATTTTTTATGTTTTAAAACCTATAAAAACCTCAATACTAAGGAATATAAATACTAACATAGTAATGTACTACTAACAAAAATCTTTTAAATTCAGAAGTAAACAAATTATTATTATTAAAATTTGTGTAAGGAATTCATCTAAATTCATTGCAAATTATTGAATGTGAATGAAGTCAAAACATTTTAAAGTAGGTATTGTTTAAAAGACGTTTATTATACAATATTACTTTATGTATTATTAGTGAATTACACAAAAAATGTACCTATCTACAGATAGCAGAGCAGTTAAAATCATCGTATATTTTTATTAATAGATATTATTTTACAAAAGTTTGCGCAATGAGCTGTTAAGTTATATATATATTTTATTATCTACTTATTTAGAATTTCATAGTAAGCAAATTGTAATTTTGCTGCCTACCTAATTGTTTTAAATAGAAAATACATACTAAATGTAATGTTAACAAAAAAATGTAATCATTTATTTATTAGTAGAAGTTAGATGAGAACATAATGGTGAGGTGAACAAAAAATTTTTGTTTACCTCTTTATAACGAATTTTAGACCAACGTAACCTCATCATAACAAACCTCAGTTCAACGAATTACTTAATATAGCGAATATTTACTTATTCCCTTCCGATTTGAAATCGAGGTTGCATTGTATTTAACATGTAAAAGATGTGTGTAAAATAGACAAACCAAGGTCACTCATACATCATAACATGATGTCAACGGATCTATGAGATATACAAACACAATTTCAGCTCGTTTCTCAACGATCCTGTGGCACAACGGTAGCGCATGTGATTCCAGAACAAAGGTTTCATGTTCAAATCACGTTTGGGTCAGAGATGTTTTTTTTTTTTTTTTTCTATCTTGTATAATAATGTTTTTTTTTTTTAAAGCTATAAGATTAAGATTGTCTACAGTAACATGGGCTGAGAGCTCCTCATAAGAGGTTTTGCGCTTTTGGCGTTACATGTTGTATAAATAATACCTAAATAAAATAGCTGATGATATGAATGCTGTATGCCATATAGTTTTTATTTTACAACATATAAATATGAGTTATAAACTGATAGCACAGTTGAGTTGGCTGTTTAATATTCTTATTGTATCATTCTTGCTGTATCAGTTCGATGCGTTATGAAAGACAATACCTATGTTATAAATCATATCGTCGGAAGTCTCATTAGTCATTGCTCGATAAAAACAATTGGGGATTCTGGGATCATGCAGTTCGAGCGAGGCGAGAACAAATGATTCCAGAATCCCCAATTATACCCTACTGTCTACTACCGCGGATGGGGCGGAGGGAGGACTCTGTCCTCTCTCGCTCGCGGCCCGCCTCCTCCTTCACGAGCATTACTGCCTCGCAGAAGGAGGCGACCGCTTCCCACTCCGTCTCGCCCCGCAGCATGGCCGCGACCAATGCTGGGCGCGAGAGGTCTCCGCCTATCGCAGCCGTGAGGACACGTCGGTGCTCTGCCCAAGCTGGGCAGTCTTGCACCGTATGCTCCACCGTGTCCTCCGGGCGATCTTCGCAGTGGTGACACCCAGGCGTCTCCTCCTTTCGCATCAGACACAGGTACCTCCCGAAACTTCCGTGTCCGGTGAGGACCTGCGTCAAGCGGTAGGTCAGGACGCCATGACTTCTCTCCAGCCACTCCTCAAAGAGGGGTCTTACCGCCGCAATTGCGGCGTGCCCGGATAGCGACGACCTGGCAGGCGTCAGCCGTGCACATCTCACACCATTTAATTTTCAAAGTGTAAAAAAAATGAAAAAAAAAACTTGTTCCTGTAAGCTTAAAAATTTTACAGGATGTAGTTTATAATGACAGGCGATTACAAGGTGCACAAGTATGTGACAGGCGAATTGAAAAGTGCACAGTTGTTGAGGAAACATAAACTTTCTCCTGTAAGATCAAAATTATCTCGAGTTTGGCTGAACTGATTTTGATGCCGTTTTCACAAAAGTGTGCGGTACATTCCGAGAAAGGTTCTTAATATACAGAGTGAATTTTTCTACTGGGCGTGGATGGCTATCTCCGAAACTATGAGGAATATCGAAAAACGTTGAAAGGAATCTCGAGGCCGATTTTGACGAAAACTAAAACTGCGTTATTAGATTTTGGAAAAATTAATAATCTTAGCCAGGAATCGACCCTGCTGATTTTGAAAAAAAAAAAACACAGCCTGTGTGATTACACCATTCGATAGTGTTGCTAATAAGAATCAAATTCTGGGAAGTGATAATACAGGGTGACTTTTTTAGCACCGTCCAAAATTTTTCTAGGCATTAGGGCGTGGCCCCATGTCTCCGGCGCGGCGCCGTGCCGAGCCACGGTGTCGCCCGCCGGCGAGCGGCGCCGTCGCCGGCTGGCGGCGCGGCGCCGTGCCGCGCTACGGCGTCGTGTACCGGCACGTACCCTATGTTCAGCAAGTGTATCCAAAGATAAAAATTACAGTTTTGATTTGATATGGACCGTGAAAGGCGTATCCTGGTCCTGTTGCTATTAAGACGACGAGAAATTAAAAACAAAAACAAAGAAAATATTGGGTAAATCCATACCTTTCTATAATGAATCATGATGGAGATAATTTCAAGAGGAAATATGAAGCGCTGAAAAACTGTGGTGATGACAAATTTTACGAATATTTTAGAATGTCCGTATCAAGTTTTGAAGAACTGCTAACCAAAATAGCGCCTCGTATACAGAAGAAATACGTGTTCAGGAAACCTGTTGAGCCTATGGAAATGCTAGGCTTAACTATAAAGGTGCGTACAGACCATGTAACAATGTTATATAACATTGTTATATAACACTACAAATGTATGTAAAATGTTATATAACATGACCACAGTGTGAAAGATGTTATATAACATGTTATGTTACATAGTCTGTACGCACCGTAAGGTAAGAAATAAAAGAAATTATTTTAACTTATTTATTCTTATCACAGAATTTTATTTTTTATGTAGACATACGTATGACTACATACATACATATACACTAGCAACAGGAACAGGATACGTCTTTCGCGGTCCATATCAAATCGTAACTGTAATTTTTATCTTTGGATACACTTGCTGAACATAGGGTACGTGCCGGTACACGACGCCGTAGCGTGGCACGGCGCCGCGCCGCCCGCCGGCTACGGCGCCGCTCGCCGGCGGGCGGCACCGTGGCTCGGCACGGCGCCGCGCCGCTCGCCGGCTGGCGGCGCTCGCCGGCGGGCGCCGCGCCGGAGACATGGGGCCACGCCCTTAGGTATCAATCACTAACCCCATTTTTGAATAAAAATCGATACTTCAAATTGTCATATTAAATCATTTTCTCATCCGCTCTGCGTGGTCACTAAGCTAAACGTTAATAATATACACTTGCCGACGCATGAAACGAGCAGAGCGCACCCATATTTTTGTGTTGAGTGATAAAAAGAAAAAACACGTATTCAATGATTTTCGCCAAAGATTAATATATTAAAACTTGGATGGTGACTAAAAAATCACCTGTTTATGGCAAACTTTAGGAAAACGTATAATTGAAAAGAGAAACCGATGAATGTTCAAGACGATAACTGTATTTAAAAAGATTTTAAAACGTCAGCAAACAAAAAGATTAATTCCGTTTCAAGACGTTCTGGTCAAGCTGTATTATATTTCGAATCAGAACTATACGATTTTCAAATACCGTTTTTACGGTTAAAACCGTATGTCTGTTTATCGATTTCAGATAGCGTCCCGCGTCCCTATTATTATGACAGTGACAGATGACAGCTCGACATTCTATTCTATTCTATTTTTATTATGGCAACTATGGGCTGGGTCGGCCATATGCCAATGACTAAGGTGAACTGGACAAGCAGGGAGTGTGTTATGAGAAAAAAAATCACAAATTTAGAACGGTGAAAGTGACCGTTCGATGATACTGTTGCACTTAATGTAGACCTTCTGGTGTTAGTATGGGACTGAAACAAACAAAGAAATAAAATTACTTAAATAATAATAAAATGGTTAAAACATAAAGAGATAACATATTATGTAATTGTATACCACATCAAAACAGATGGAGAATTGGGGAAGAGGGTCAGAGTTTGATATTGTTGTGACGGATGAAAATCATCAGCGTCACAAGCAGGTCTGGAGAGGAATGGGTTAAAAGGGAAGGGAAATTGATCGGGAGTGGAATCTTAATTTCTGGGAGACGGCTATATAAATCGAGAGGAGGGATATTATTAGGACATTCAAAAAATATATGGTCAAGTGTGCCCTCCTCCAATCCGCATTCACAAAGCGAGGAGTCGCGTATACGAATTTTGTTGAGGAATACGGGAGTGCAACAAAAACCTATGCGGATTCTACAGATAACCGAAATGATGGTTTTAGACGTTTTCTTGTAGCTGTAAAACCATGGTTTTGGGTTTATAGTTGGTTGCACTGCATGGAAAAACCGGCCTCTTTTTTTGCCGGAGACATTCCATAGCTCCTGCCAGGAGCGGTAGAGATCTACTTTTGGGAGGGACAATAGGTCGTAACCCTGATGGGAGTTGTGTGTGAGGTCTGACGTTACAGATGAACAAGCATTTTTGGCCAAAGCATCAACATGTTCATTACCTCTGATACCACAATGACTAGGGATCCAAACTAGCTGAACATCCTTTTGATTATTAGCGCATGAGTACAGGGAGTTTTTGATTTTCAGAATGAGGGAACTGTGTAATTTATTCTTAAATGGGTTTTGGGCTAGGGCGAGTAAACAACTCAGGGAATCTGTGAAAATAGCGGCTTTTACAATGTTGTGGTGTGATTCAATGAAACGACAAGCTTCCAATATAGCCACGCACTCACCAGTGAATACCGAAGACTCTTTGGGGCATTTAAACTGCAAGATGATTTTGGAGTTTTGGTAAAAAACTGCCGCACCAGTGTGGCTTAGTTCAGATTGTTTCGAAGCATCTGTGAAAAATAGCTGAAAACCGCTCCATCGCTCGCCCACCGCCGCATTGAAGGCCGAATTCGCAGACGAAGAATTTTTGGAAATACCAATATCAAGGATGGTTTTCGGAACGTAATTTAAAACTTCGTAAGCAAAATTGAAAAGGGGTAAACTAGGATATTGGACAACGGGACATTCTAACTTTCGGATATTTCTAAAGGATTTTAAAATTAAGGGGATTTCTTTATTTTTCCAATAATTTGAGTTTCTGCAGATTGCGTCTAACTTATTCAGTTTTTCTATTAGGGGATGGGAGGATCTGCATAAAACTTTGGATAGAAAACGGGAAGCTAGGAATTGCCTTCTAAGGGCAAGAGGAGGTTCGGCGCATTCGACCTGCAATGCGTTAATGGGAGAAGATTTCATGCAACCTGAGATGATCCGAAGGCATTTGGACTGAACTTTGTCCAGTCCAGCCAAAGCACCTTTGTTACAAGGGATCAGGTGATATGATCCATAATCTATCACACTGCGAACTAGGGCATTATAAACTAGTTTCATGGTGTAAGGGTGGGCACCCCACCAAACACCCGCAAGAACTTTTAAAATCGAAATAATTCTTTCACATTTTTGAATAAGAGCGTTTATGTGATGTTTGCCGCTTAGTCTCGAGTCTAAAGTGACGCCTAAAAATTTTACTTTACTAACTACTGGGATGTTATGGCCTAAGAAGTTAACTGAAATTTGAGGGATGAGTCTTTTCCGAGAGAAGATTACTGTCGAACTTTTTGGTGCAGATAGTGATAAACCATGTCTTAAAAGCCAGCGGTTCAGGGAATCCAAAGAGAGACTCAGAGATGACGCAGCATCGACAATGGAGGGATCTGTCACATACAGTACAATGTCATCGGCGTATTGTAATATCTGACAGTTGTTATTTAAGCAGGACCCAATATCAGCCGTGTATATGTTGTAGAGGATGGGACTGAGGACATACCCCTGTGGGAGACCCCTCCATGTCTGCCTCTTGTCGAATTCCTCGCCCTGGACTCTCAAAACCACTGAGCGAGACATTAAAAGTTCACAAATGCATTGTATCATCTTACCCGGAAGTCTCAGCTGTTGCAATTTATGCCTGAGAGTGGGAAGAAGAACATTGTCGTAAGCAGAGGAAATGTCAAGGAAGGTGGCTACCACGGATTCATTTTTGGAGAACGCTAAGCGGATATCCGTAATTAGTATACCAACACTGTCCATCGTGCTAAGACCTTTTCTGAAACCAAATTGGTGGTTCGGCAGTAAACCTCTCGATTCGACTATCCACTCGAGACGGTTTTTAATAAGGTGTTCAAGTAATTTGGCTAGGACTGAAGCCAAAGCAATTGGTCGAAAGCCATTCGGATCATCTGCATTTTTGCCTGGTTTCAGTAGAGGGATAATAATTTGAAGTTTCCATTGATCAGGGACCCAACCGTGACTATAGCAGTAATTTATTATGTTTAAAAAGTAGGATTTAGCCGTTTCGCCAGACTGAGCTATGAAAGAATATGGCACACCATCAATACCAGGAGCAGAGTCTCTGACATGTTTGAGTACCACATTCAATTCTTCCAGGGTAAAGGGAGCATCAAGTGGATCCTCCGTCATATTTAATAGGGGGATGGGTTGACATTCTGATAAGAAAGGAACATAAGGTGGAGCCAATTTGTCAAAGAAATGTTCAGCAGTTTCTCTAGTGATCGGGGAAGAGATTGATGGGGAACATCCGCGTCTGAACCTGTTAATGTTTCTCCAGACAGCTGAAACTGGAGTGGAAGGGGAAAGTGATGAGCAGAAATTAACCCAGCCTGAGCGTTTCTTCTTGCGAAGAAAACGTTTGGTTCTGGCATTAATTCGGCAGTACTCCAAGAGATTTTCAGTGCTCATGTCTCTGTTGTAACGCCGTTCAGCATCTTTCCTCTCTCTGATCGCTGCTGTGCATTCTGAATCCCACCAGGGGGGTGAAGGGATTTTGTTGCGAGCAGAGTTTTTTAAAGGGAAGCAGGAATCTGCGCTGGAGGTGATTGCAGTTATGAAACCTTCATAACAGGCCTTGGCATGGTAGTGATCAGATGGATATGATAAACTTGGGTTTAAATTTGGAAGAGCAACTATTTTCTCCTCCAATGATGAAACAAATTTTGACCAATCTGGCTTAGACAAGTTATATTTCAAAAGTGGAGGGGAGGTTTTTTCTAAGTAAGACTTATTAAGGAAAGAAATAACTATAGGGTAGTGATCGCTACCATGCGACAAGGTAGTGCATTCCCAGTGAATCGATGCTGCTAACTCGACAGAACAGAATGTGAGATCTACACAGCTCTTTTGCTGACCTGGCAGCGATCGTCGTGTTGGGCACCCATTATTTAAAACACAGAGGTCCAAGTCATCCAAAATTTCAACTAGAGCTGTACCGAAGGCATCACAGCGCTCTGAACCCCATCTATAATGATGGCAATTAAAGTCACCCATGACCAATATTGGACCATGGACGTTGGAGAAAATGTCTTTTAAAATTGATAAAAAGTTGGGATGAGGGTGTGCAATATAAATGGAGAACACTGTGATGCCCTCAACCTTCCCTGCGATGATGCTCATTTCACCTGTGAGTGATGGGAAAGTAACGGGCAGGAGAGGAACCCGGTTATTGACCAGGAGGGCAGATCCTCCATAGCCATCTGATCTATCGCACCTGAGGATGTTGAAATGTGGCATACGGAAGCTGAGACTTGGGGTGAGCCAAGTTTCAGCTATAGAGCAAGCTAATGGTTTGTACTTATTTAGGAGGAAAATGAGGTCGTGCTTCTTATGCCACACGCTCCTCACGTTCCACTGAAGGAAAACTTGGCGGGACGCCATTTTTAAAATCTAAAAGTAGAGTTATAAGTTGGTTGGCAACGTTGGACGGTAATTGAGAGCTAGGAGAAGAAGAAGAAGAAATAAGAAGGGGTAGGAGTTTAATGATTATGTCAATAATAGAAGAAATACTATTGTTGGGAGAGCTAATGCTTTGGTTGAGAGCGCAGCCATTAGGCTGAGAAGTTTGGGGGGAACTAGTTATAAGATTATGAGCAGTTTTGTCATAAGATGGAGATAGGGGGGCATGAGTCTTAGGTTGTAGGGTAATTGTTTTGCGGTACGACTGAGAAATTGGGGACTTGGTGATGTTGGCATAATTGCGGGAAGCTGCTGGGATGGATTTGCTAGCTTCAACATAAGATACTGATTTCTCAGCCATGACAGTTTTGATGGCTTTCTGCCTACCATGCTCAGGGCATGACCTGCTATCCGCAAAGTGATTCCCCGAACAAAGAATGCAGAAGGCTTCGCCCTCAGAAATGTTGCAACCATCACCTGGGTGATCGTGGCCACATTTGCTGCAGCGTGGTTTTGACCTACATACGTTTGCCACATGTCCAAATCGACAGCATTTGCGGCATTGGATGGTGGGGAAAATATATTGTTCAACGGGGAGGGAAGTATAACAACAGAAGATTCTCTTGGGTAGAACTTGACCGTCGAATGTGATCACACAGGTTTCAGTGGGTTTCCATTCGTAGTTCCCTTCTTTCTGCACCTTTCTATTGATACGCCGTACCTTTAGTATTTGCCCACATCCCGTGGGGACCGTTAACAGTTCCATGGTTTCCTCTTCTGTAAGGTCAGAAGGAACGCCTGTGACAACGCCCATCCTTGTGATATTGAATGTGGGAATGAAAGCGTTATAACTGTGTTTTGGTAACAGGGGATTAACAAGGAAAGCGTTTGCATCCTGCGGCGAAGTAAACTCCACCGAAACACGATTTCTACCCACCTTTTTTACACCACCAAGAGTTATATTTGTGATGTTGTTTCTTATTAAAAATTTTCCTAAATTCACAGGGTGTAGGGAGGAACCAGAGTTGGATTGGGACTCAATTCGGGAGACGTGGACGAGGTAAGGGGCCTTATCAATTGCTGAGTAGCGGAGTCGGCCAATTTGACTTCGCATTTGTTTGCTAGGGGGGGTGGGTGTTAAAACTGTTTCGTCTCCGTGGCGTTTACGAGAAGATTGACCGTGCTGGGACTGAGATGTATCCATCTCTGAGACAGCACAAACAACCTCCGCGAGTTGGGATAGTGGATTTGAAGAGAGTGGGAAGAGGGATGATTGAATGTCAGGGGGATCAGGATCGGGAGGTTTATTTTTGTCCATCTTGGATAAAACTGGGTAAAAGTAAGACTTACACAATACAAACCTTTTCACAAACACAAGGACAACACAATACACAATAATAAGGCACAAAAGAGTATCAACAATCACACAAAATCTGCAAAAAAGATTCGAACACACGTGCTAGCCAGAACACCGTCGAGCGAATCCCTCAGCTCGACATGATTGAACCTGTCTTGTCAATGTAAAGGTGAACGCAGTCTTAGCCGCACCGCAGTTTCCGCAGTCCCCACATTACGAATTCTTTGTATGAAGTTCTATGAAACCTCGCACACTTACCCGCATCGCAGTAGCCGCAGAATCGGTAAGAAAACGATGACTGCGGGGACTGTGGAGACTGCGGTGCGGCTAGGTCTGCGTTCACCTTTAGTTTGTAAGTCTACAGAACAGAAGTTCAGGTTTTCAGTTAATTTTATATTTTTTTATTGATTCCTTCGACTGAAGAGTGTATACTCTCTACTTAGCACAGAACATATATACCCCTAAAGGGGAAGAATGACGACTCCGTACTAATTTTGTGAGGAAAATTTTCCTTACCGACCAGCGCCATCTATGTTTAGCCCACGAAAACATGGCAGTAGAATCGGGCGGGAATTTCAAACACTACAAGTACTTTACAGGTTCTTTGTATTGCATTTTATGCACAAGTACATTGCGCTTCTCGATAGTTTCTTTCAAATTACTATCGAGAAACACAATGTACTTGTGCATAAAATGCTGAAAGATACTAAGTAAGGAGCAGTTTAGTAAAACAAACGATTTCATTTGACTTCTTTATTCATATAAGCTACAATGACTTATTGTACTAAGGTTCGGAAACCGATGTAAAGTGATGCTGGGATCTTTAGAAGGTGAAGTTCCACACATAGCACAGATTCTAGTGTTTTCTTCCTACGAACTCATCGGGAATAAGGCACAAAAACAAACAAGAGTCACTGTCTCAACACCGGGTCTATATCTCACAAATACGCACTTAATTTCACCAAAACACAGACACAGAGGAGCAAGCTCGACTCACATTAACAATATTGTATGTAGAATTAAATGCAACTGTTTTATTTATTACAAATAAACGCAAGAACAAGATATAAATAATGGTGCGCAAGCGATGGCAGACATTTTTTCCTTTGACGTCAAATAGCCAATAGACAATATGGCGTTCTAGTGTTGTCATGTTGTCATATTATTATCTCCTTTTTGTTTTGTGTATTCATCAATTTAAATGTAAAAAAATTCATAATAAACATTTTCTCGCATCAGAATAAAAGCAAAAATAAATTTTAAGGATAACATACTTTAAAATCAATTAATAAGCCTATTATTAGATTGAATGTGATTGAATGTGAAATTGTATTTTTGTTGGCAAGGTTGTAGAACAAAGTCGACACCCCCTGCTTCTTCAGGGGGTGTCGACTTTGTTCTACGAACAAGATGTAGGTGGGCTAGAAAACAAGAAAGAGACATCAACATTAGAGTAAAAGAGATGAATTACATAATGTTGCCAACAAAAATACTATTTCACATTCAATCACATTCAATCTAATAATAGGCTTATTAATTGATTTTAAAGTATGTTATCCTTAAAATTTATTTTTGCTTTTATTCTGATGCGAGAAAATGTTTGTTATGAATTTTTTAACATTTAAATTGATGAATACACAAAACAGAAAAGAGATAAAAATATGACAACATGACAACACTGGAACGCCATATTGTCTATTGGCTATTTGACGTCATAGGAAAAAATGTCTGCCATCGCTTGCGCATCATTATTATATCTTGTTCTTGTGTTTATTTGTAATTAATAAAACAGTTGCATTTAATTCTACATACAATATTGTTTATGTGAGTCGAGCTTGCTCCTCTGTGTCTGTGTTTTGGTGAAATTAAGTGCGTATTTGTGAGATATCGACCCGGTGTTGAGACAGTGACTCTTGTTTGATTTTGTGCCTTATTCCCGATGAGTTCGTAGGAAGAAAACACTAGAATCGGTGCTATGTGTGGAACTTCACCTTCTAAAGATCCCAGCATCACTTTACATCGGTTTCCGAACCTTAGTAAAATAAGTCATTGTAGCTTAAATGAATAAAGAAGTCAAATGAAATCGTTTGTTTTACTAAACTACTCCTTACTTATTATCTTTCAGCATTTTATGCACAAGTACATTGTGTTTCTCGATAGTAATTTGAAAGAAACTATCGAGAAGCGCAATGTACTTGTGCTTATAATGCAATACAAAGAACCGTAAAGTACTTGTAGTATTTGAAATTCCCGCCCTGGATTCTACTGCCATGTTTTCGTGGGCTAAACATAGATGGCGCTGGTCGGTAAGGAAAATTTTCCTCACAAAAGTAGTACGGAGTCGTCATTCTTCCCCTTTAGGGGTATATAATTTTGTTCTGTGTGCTACTTAGTCTGTGGACTGAAGGACTAGTATCGTCATATCGTGTCGTTTACTTCAATTATTTATATTTTAGATGAACATGGAATAATCTGTTGTTTTAACCAGTGATTTTTGCAACAAATTTATTATATTAGTTTACAATATGAAAGTGGAAAAGCTGCAAATGTGTAGAATATGTTTAGTGGAAGATGTTCGTATGTTTATGGTTACCAATTTGGAACTGCAACTACTTTATGAGAAGCTTACTAGAATTCCAGTAAGTAAATGATCTTTAAGATAATTATTCAAGCACGAGTACTTTGTTATTGTATAGCAAACGAGAAGAATGAACTTTTTGAAGACATGCATCTTTCAAGCAAGCTTTATCAAAAACCATTCTTTAATGAAACTCATAGTAAAGTTCTTCATTTTTCATACTTTTGTTGCAGTTTGTAACTGAAGACAGTAGACCGATGCTCGCTTGTGTCTTCTGCTACACTAGACTAAAGCAATGCTGTCAATTGCAGAAGAAATGTCTGGAAGCAGAGAAGCTGTTCACTCAGATGTTGAATGAGGATGATGAGGTGAGGTTTGACTTTTGTTATTAAAGTATTGGTACCTAGTGTGGATCTCTTACGTATTGTATAACAGTCTGGTAACGAAAACTCCAACTCCAAACATCTGTACATTTTGCGTGCGTGTTGGAAAATCACTTGATTGGCCCCAACTCTCTCGGAGGAGCCTTTGTGTTTGATCTCATAGAGAGTACCTGGGTTACCAACGTACTTAGTTCTATATGAGGTACCCTCCAGGCAGTGTTGGCGCCCATGAGCTGATGTCTCGTCCGCCACCATGCAAGGGTTGCTATTACTATGCATAGCTGCTGCTTTGTTACCCAGCATGTGTAGCATAGCGATTCTATGTCTTTCTACCAAGAAAAGACAAAGTTGTTTACCATTATTTCTACACAAATCAACTGTTTTTTTGCACAAATATGACACCATTCATACAAGAAAAGAAAGTTTACTATCCATATTTTTTACATTACCATGCTAAAAATACTTCTACGTTCTGTCATTTTAATCTATTCTTCCGTCAACAAAACCCCTTTCTACGGCGCCATTCTACGCCTGCTGAGCTCATGTTTGGTGAAGTGGCCATTGTTTTCCGACCACAGGTTTCGATATAATGTTCCTGTGGTTTCCAGAGTATGTATGCAATGGAAAGGGAGTGGCACTATGGTGTCACCTCCTGCCACTGCCAATCTAGATGCCCCACTGCGTCTTTGCCTTGTGTTGCGAGTGGCTGTGTCCTTTGATCCACTGGATGGTTATGTTGTTGTGCTCACCTACCTGATTTAGGCTCTGGTGTCATATTGTAGGCAAGATTTGACCATGTGGCTGTCAAGTACCAGCAAAACAGCCATACTACCTGACCTCTTCCTTCCGGGCTGAGAAGGCTGTCGCTGTTGGAGTAATGCCCATATATTCTACCTGGACAACTGTGTTGTGGACCCCCAGTACTGTGGCCATGTGGATGTTGAGGTCTCCTGAGAACAACGACGATATAATACTAGACTCCGCATACACGATCTAAGGAACAAAAACTATTCTGTCAACTCGCTGTGGTACTACGTAAGCGAGGGGGACGGGTACTGCGTTGTGATTGGCTAACTCAAGGTCTGTTCTGTCTCAACGTATATTTACGGCTCACAGGAGTGGTCGAAATGAGACGGATATAAGACTTTTTTGCCTAATGTGTTGACAGACATCGGTCCCCTGTTATTAGGAGTCTAGTATTATATCGTCGTTGCCTGAGAAGTTTCTAGCACCAGTACCATTAGCTGTGTTAGGACCGCCGGGGCCTGCCTCGCAGCGGCGATCCATATAGAGCTGGATATTGTATTTTTATCAGAGATAAATTGTTTACGTACCCAGTCTTTACCATGGGAAATTCTTCATAAAGTCCCTCTAGTACTGAGGTGTGTTGTGACTCTCTCTTACCTGAGAGTTTCGAGATGGACTGCTGTCAGTGTTGCTCCTCGCTGTATGAACAGGTGAAGCGGAGGGAGGCCCAGCATGGCTTCCAGAGCTGCTGTAGACCGAGACGTATGCAGCCTGTGATTGCCATGCAGGCCAGTCTTTATAGGTGTTGTAGCTTGTTCGAAGTGGTGACTAAGCTGGTATGGGGCCACCAGACTGCGCACCAGTCAGGGGTCTGATTACTGCCACAGCATAAAAATGTAGAGTATGATTTTGGAGAATAGGCACTTATATCATTGCCAAAAGCTGATCCTAAACTCGGTTCAAGTGCTAATTATTTACAATATTGTAATATTTTTTCTTTAAACACCCACAACTCAGTCCTGACTGAGTTTTTAACCGACTTAGAAAAAAGGAGGTTATCAGTTCGACCCATATGTATTGTAATATTTTCAGAATTTACTTTCCAGTATTTACAGCGATTCTTGTATAGAAAAAAAAATGGAACAGCACCTCTGGTGTGCAAAGAAGGAACTAATTTTATTAAGAAATTGTCAATCTGAAATTATTGTCAAGTTCCAGTTCACTTTACGTCTTAAATACTGAAAACTCGTGCTAAGGGTACTGGCCTCAGTATAATAATGTTAGTCTATGTCAGTGTCTGAACAAATGTGCCGAATTTCAAAAGTGTACCTATGTATGTATGTTTGTGTTCACATATCTCCGGAACTATAAGTCCGATTTAAGTTTATCTTTTTTTGTTGTAAATTAAACAATACCTAGATTGTTTAATTTAGGGAATACTGCAAGTTTCATCAAAATCGGCTTAGTAGTTTTTGAGATAGGGAATGTTATTAGCTTATGCTGCACTCATGGGCGATGTTATTGCCGGTTTTAAGGATTACAAAATTCTAGTACACTTGTAAGAAAATTATGTACTTTAAGATTGAGTTGTTTTTATTATTTAGTACTTTTTAAAGGGATCTTGGTTTTTGTGTCGGGAGTTTTATAAATTTTAAATTTAAATTTTTTGAGTTGAATATTCTGCTGTGCAATCAGTAATTTTGATGGGAATTCGGAATCTTATTGCATAGAAAAAGGATATTTTTTGATTTGCGTTTAAATGGTACCCATTTTCTTACAATATGTGCACTAGAATTTTGTAATCCGTTAAATCCGTAGCACCGGTAATAACATCGCCAACATCTCTTTCATTCCTTCCCTATCTCAAAAGTATCCAATAAAAATTAAGTAAAAAACAAAAAAAAAACCCCGACACAAAAACCAAGATCCCTTTAAAAAGTACTAAATAATCAAAACAACTTAATCTATTATGTATTAATAATTATAAAATTGGGGGACCGAAAAAAATCGAAGATAATAATAATTTGGAGCGGTCCCCCAACGTGACGTATTTTTTTTATAATTATTAATACATAATTAGGTACTTTATGATTGAGTTGTTTTTATTATTTAGTACTTTTTAAAGGGATCTTGGTTTTTGTGTCGGGGGTTTTATAAATTTTAAATTTAAATTTTTTCAGTTGAATATTCTGCTGTGCAATCAGTAATTTTGATGGGAATTCGGAATCTTATTGCATAGAAAAAGGATTTTTTTTGATTTGCGTTTAAATGGTACCCATTTTCTTACAATATGTGCACTAGAATTTTGTAATCCGTTAAATCCGTAGCACCGGTAATAACATCGCCAACATCTCTTTCATTCCTTCCCTATCTCAAAAACTATTGAACTGATTTTGATGAAACTTGCAGTATTCCTTAAGTTGAACGATAACTAGTACAACATAAAAAGAATTGCTTAAATCGGACTTGAAGTTCCGGAGATATGCGAACACAAACATAATTTACTAATTCAGTCGATGCCGACTCTTTACTAGAGGAGTTGTACCTTCCATCATCAGCTCATTCACCTGAGATGATGATTATCAGATGCAAATACCTGAACAGCTTTAGAAAATATATGAAAATGGTACTTCGTGCCTATTAAATTTGAAGGTTGCCCTCGATTTCCCTGGGATCCCATCATCAGACCTGATGATCATGGGACCACTTGGGAAGTATACCCTTACAAAACAAAAGAAAAATTTTCCAAAGCGGTCCAGGCGTCTTCGAAAAATCGGGGAACATACATAAAAAAAAGATTCCGACGAATTAAGAACCTCCTCCTTTTTTGAAGTCGGTTAAAATTACTTTAAAGTTTCAACTTTATTCCTTTGGAGTCAATATTGTATATCCTCAGACCTGCGATCAGCATTTGACCAACCATTTTTTTTACTTTTGTTTACAGACAAAATTAAGAATAAATCAAAATGAGAAAGAGGTTTTCAACGGGTTCATTATTACTCCAACAATACATGTTAACTATGTACTTGATGAATATCAATCAGAAAGCTATGATATCAAAGAAGAATTACAAGATGATCGTAAGGAAGAACATGATAGTAATGAACCCGTGGAAGAACATCTTGATATCAAAGAAGAATTACTACATCATTGTGAAGAAGAAAATGAGTGTATTGAATCTGAGGAGGAATACCGTGATATTAAAGAAGAATTACAAGATGACTTTGAGGAAACAAATGAAAGTTTTGAGTTCGAGGAGGACCATTATGATATCAAAGAAGCATTACGAGATGTTTGTGAGCAAGAGAATGAGAGTATTGAAAAAGAACAGGAACTTCGAAGTGGTATGTCTCATATATTAAATATTTAATTTGAACTTTATTTAGTAAACAGCCCAACAGACAAATGGCACTTTCAAAATGAAACACAAAAACTCCTGAAAGTAATTATCGAAGTTCTTATGTTCAAAATTACTTTCCTGTCTTCACTGACGAAAACATTCAATATTTCCATGACATTTTGTAAAGATTATACGGTACGGTAGCTCTTTAGTCCCGCGACCCGTGGCTGATGGGATAACCACAGCCATAATTAGGTAGCTTTCTGAGTTAAATTATTAGAAAAATTCTTTAGTCTGGTCACTTGATTATTTGGTCTAACTAAATAGTAAATGCCACCATTTTCCTTAATTTCATAACACCTGTAGCGATCAATATTTAGATCTCAATAAGCCAAAACTTCGCAGAAGATCGAACGTAGCGAGCTGGAAATATCGGAGCTTTCCTCACTATGAAAAGAAAATTCCTTATTATAAAGTAAGATGGAAAACTAAGAATTCGGGGTCACGAAAAGCCAAGACTATTTGAAGGCCGAGCGTAACGATCTCGAAATAATTTTAGCTTTTTAAACAATTCTGGGTTTTGAAAGGAAACGACACAAAACTAGAAGGTAGTAACTAATACAAACTGCCTATCCATATGAAATTGTGTATAAAAGCTGATTATTTTAATTCATCCCTATGTTTATTATCAGAGAAATAAAAAACAAAATGGTCTTGTTCAACTACATCCAGAAAATGCTCCGCTACTGTTGCTGTAGAGAGACTATCAGAGAGAATGAAGAGAGGCTGAAACATATCCTGCGTTCTGCCGCGATGCTTACCAGTCCTATATTTACCAGTTTCATATTCACAGGTGCGTCTGACGCGAAGAAACCAGAGCTATACGTACGACTAACAAGACTAGAAGATACAATGACATTCCAGCAAAAGAAAACTGAACAGACAGACTTACTAATTATCCGGAACACCGAGAAACACAAGTCTGCAGCTCCTTCTAAATTCACAAAGCTTGTCACAAATTCTCAATCTATCAGTAATATTGTGAATAATACTGATATAGCTGCGAATGACCAAATAAAAACATATGAATGCGATTTGTGTCACTATAGTTGTACTGAAAAAAGTAATTTAATAAGACATATGCATATTCATACTGAAAAACCTAACAAATTTGAAATATGTCAGAAGAGTACAAGGGAACGATCTCATTTAAAAAAACATGTTCTAATACACACTGGTAAAAAACCTTACAATTGTGAAATATGTCGTAAAAGTTTTAGTCAAAGTTTTAATTTGAAAAGACATGCTTTAGTACACACCGGTGAAAAACCTTATAAATGTGAAATATGTCAGAAGAGTTTTATTCAACGTTGTATATTAACAAATCATGTTCGTATACACACTGGTGAAAAAGCTTACAAATGTGACATATGTCAGAAGAGTTTTAGTGACAGGGGTAATTTAAAAAAACATGTTTTAATACACACTAGTGAAAAAACTCACAAATGTCAAATATGTCAGAAGAGTTTTAGTCAAAGTGGTACTTTAAATAAACATGTTTTAATACACACTGGTGAAAAAGCTCACAAATGTGAAATATGTCAGAAGAGTTTTAGTCAAAGAAGTCTTTTAAAAAAACATGTTCTAATACACACTAGTGAAAAAGCTCACAAATGTGAAATATGCCAGAAGAGTTTTATTCAACGTTGTAAATTAAAAAATCATGTTCGTATTATACACACTGGTGAAAAACCTTACAATTGTGAAATATGTCGTAAGAGTTTTAGTCAAAGTTTTAATTTGAAAAGACATGCTTTAGTACACACCGGTGAAAAATCTTACAAATGTGAAATATGTCAGAAGAGTTTTGGTCGAAGAGGTTATTTAAAAAGTCATGCTCTTATACACTCTGGTGAAAAACCTTACAAATGTGAAATATGTCAAAGGAGTTTTAGTCAAAGAAGTCATTTAAAAACTCATGTTCTTAGACACACTAAAGAAAAATCTTAAGGGGGATGCTCCAACCAGCCCGCGAAATTCAATTTTTTTTACGTTTTTTGCAATTTGCAGGCCAGTGACATGTTGTAACTTTATAAATATTTGTGTTGCGCAAATAACAAGTATAATTTTAAATATAAAAAATATCAAAAAACTCGCTCCATCAGCTCTCACATAGAAAAGGTGCATCGTAGTTAGATTTCGGAGATTTTAACATGATGCACCTTTTCTATGTGAGAGCTGATGGAGCGAGTTTTTTGATATTTTTTATATTTAAAATTATACTTGTTATTTGCGCAACACAAATATTTATAAAGTTACAACATGTCACTGGCCTGCAAATTGCAAAAAACGTAAAAAAATTTGAATTTCGCGGGCTACATCGAAGCAATCACCTTAATATAAGATGTGAAATATGTCAGAAGACTTAAAATCAAAGAGCTTGTTAGAAATAGGATGTGTATGTAATAAATATAATATATTTCTGGTTTATGTATTTTTGGTTTATTGACATTAATATCGACTTTATTTTCAAGTTTTGGATGCCAGGATGGTTACTGCTGTTAATTTACTAAACGCAAAGTATCTCACATTTATACGAACTTATTTTAATAACAAAGATAAATGCACTTTTTAGTTATTACAACAATTAATTTGTAAAATATTTTAAGGAAATAACATAATTATAACTATTATACAATTCAGGAAAATTGCAATAAAACCTGCAAATGGCTGTCAATGTCATGTTTGTTTATCACGTCAAACTAATAATACAGGGTGTTGATCCGCATCCTAGTCAAATTCAAGGACGTGATTATACTCATGATTCTCGACCCAAATCAACAATAAAATAGGTAGGTATTTTTTTTTTTTTCCTTTTTACTGAAATCCGTAAGTGTGAACTAGCCGTATTTAAAAGCGGCGCGTCTGTTACTAGCCCTATCGCGCTTTCACACACAAACAAACGCAAACATTCATGTACACAACGCATACTCAACCAATCCAAGGAGGCGCGGGCGCGGCGCGCTGCCCCGCTCCCCCGCCTTGCGCCCTCCCGCGGGTGGCCGGCACCCGGCCTTCGAACCGACAATCATGTGTTTGATGTCACCGCAGTGCATGTGTTTTGCAAATTCCGCTTCTAGGTAGTGCATTGTTGAGACGGCATTCGATACAAAGTGCTCACGACGGACAATTACTCTAATGTCGAGTTGGAGGAGTTGGTGACCATTGGATCGGGTCGCCGAGACCCTGTGGTGTGACAAGTGTAACAGAATCACGTGAATCATTGGTGCTTTCGACACTTTAAAAACGAATGTGTTAGTTTTACGTAAGCTGAAGGAAAACCAGCTAAGTTGTGCTCGATTGTGCCAAGAGTGTGAATGTGGCAACTTTGAACAATAGGTACATCCGGGTAACATAAGTAGGTAGGTAATTTATATATTACTTGTTAACTAATCGATTTTTTTTCATGTAAATAAGTTGATTCCAAAAGTATCACCACTTACTTACATTTAACTAGCAAATCTTTAGAAAACATTTTTATACTAGGTACCTGGCTCAAAATCACCAAGGTGCAGAATTAGCTTTGCGAGCAATTTAATATGTTAAATTTTCAGTTTATTGAGAAAAGAAAATTAATAAAATACTTTAACTAACCTGTTTTGTTTGTACATCGAACAATATAATTTATTAATAAAGTAAATTTTAAATTAAATCAATATAAATGCATAGAAAGTCATTTCGGGAACGCGTCCGAAAGTGCAATCTTCAACAACAAAGTCGAAAATATTAATAAAAAAATCAAGGTATTTAAAAGCTGTCATTAACTAACATACCGTATTTTAATGCAAAATCTAGTTTTTGAAAGGAATCTAAAATATGTTTTGTTTTTCATTATAAAAATGCAAAAAATAGTTTGTCCGATAGCGCACAAGTCATTTCAGTGAACGCATAGATAATCGAAAAAAAAAATTTTTAAGTGAACGCAGTCATTTGGTGTCAAATGTCAGTAGTGGAAGAAAACTATAATAAAGCCAGCTGTTAGTGTTTTTGTCGTCAAAAAAATTGTATCTAAGTGGTAAGTATCTTTCAATTCATAATTTGTAGAACGTACATCAATAGCCCGTCATTTCGTGAACGTGTTTATTACATTTAATTATTGGTAAAATTCTTTTTACGACACGAAATCACAAAGTAACCGCCAATATTTTATTATTGACAAAATCAGGTCACACTTAAGATGGTTGCCGTAAAATCAAAGCGCTCGTTTATTTGAAATCGTCATTTCGTGAACGGTCATTTCGGAAACGTTCCCGGACGTGATAGCACGTTCCCGAAATGACTGTCGCGTTCTCGGAATGATAAATTATTGTTTCCAAGAGCGATTCATGTAATTTTTTTTATTAATTATTTTCCAATTTTATTGCTTTTTAATTACAGCGTAACGGAGACTTCAGAAAAAGAAAAATAAAACAAAAAAAGCTTAAAACGGATAGTGCAGCTTATTTGCCGTAAAGAGAAAAGGCAAATACTAGATAAAGAACGTTTTTAGATAAGATGACTGATAAACAGAAAAAAATTAAACGCGCAAAGGGCAGGAAATATCGACAGATGTTCATCGAGTCTTGGCCATCAGGCCATTGGCCGTTATAACAATCGGCACAATGATAGCCGAGCTCACATTCCACATTTCGACAACCTCGTGCGCCAAGTCAATATATTTTATTTGTTTATCTTTCTCGGCTTTCACGAGGTTCTTGTCATGCGCTATGGTAACATCGATTAACATTACGCGTCGCGCTGATCTGCCTATCACTACTATGTCAGGCTTATTAGCAATAATAGTCCTGTCAGTAACGATAGGTAGATCCCAGTACATCGTGACATGGTCTTTTTCGAGAACTGGGTTGGGCACATAAATTATTGTGATACGATATCTCAGAATCCACAAGTTTATATTTTAAAGCAGGTTGCCGGTGGATAATCCGGGCCACTTGGTTATAAGTACTCGCCGTTAGCAAGACGAGAGTAACCTGAGATAATAAATAAATGTCTGATCGCCTCACCCGGACGATGGCATGCCCGACACACGTCGACCGTCCTGTCTTTCATAATAATTATGTCTCCGGTAGTTCGTCAAAATAATTTCGTCCATAATTGCACAAATTAAACCTTCAGTTACCCCGAAGAGGTCACCGAAACGTAGCTAGGACACGGACATTATTAAATCTACATCGGGCCCATGAAGAGCCCGGTAGAAGCGTCGGTTAAGCTCCTGGCCTTGCCATACCTCCTTGCAATTTTCGGTACTAAGTACCACAAGTTTGCACCAGTTCTCTTTAGCCATGGACAGCGGGGTGAGTCCCTTGTCCACTGTGATCACATCTCGGTGCAAACCCACTTCCATTTTCAAAAAATATTCTCTGAGACTGCACACCTCGTGGTTGTGTAGGGTCTTCGCATTTAATGAGCCTCGACCCCCGCGCTATTGCGGGGTGTACATCCTCATCACCGATGATCGTGGGTGCATCATTATTTAAATTATTATTTTGATAGTGATATTGATGTTTTCGAAAAATAATAGGTTTAATTTTGTATTTTTTTTTGTATGTTGTCATTTGTGACAGAATATTTATTGTTGATTTTCTTACGTTATTTATATTTTTTCCATTACTTGTAGAATTATAGTGAAGAAAACTGTGTTTTTAAGTTAATACGCCCAATAATGTAAGAATTTATTAAAGTTTTACGAAGATACAACTATGATTATGAAGTTCTACTAGACTGATTTATAAAAACATTAAACTTAATTATAACAAGATTTTTTAATAGTAATTTTATTTTTTCTTAAGTGCAAACAATGTGGCAGTATAAATAAATAACTTTGTTATTTAAACTGTTGTTTATAATTTAAATATTTCCTTAGTAATACCTTATGATATCAATATCGTCATTTCGGTAAAACTCCTGTCATTCCGGGAACGTCAACCGTTCCCGGAATGACGAGAAGTCCTTTCTGGGAACACTAAAATATCTCAACAAAATACGCGTTCATTGAGATATTTTTTGGAAAAACATATTTAGTTACATTAGAAAACTTTCATTCTATTCATGTAATGTTAATTTGATTATGAGAGCTTTGAATATTTTGAAATTTCTTAAATTTTATCCACGAAAATAGCAACTTCTTTAATTTTTTAACGTATTTTGCTTGTAAAAGATTTTTTTTTGTACTGTTTTCATTATTGTTTAAAAAATATAGATACATTATATACCAACGTTATTAAACAAAGGTTAAATAACGTAATTTGTATTGTTTTTCTTCATTTTATCAAACTTAGAAAAACGTTCCCGAATTGATGATTTTCTGTGTAACATTCACTTAAAATCATTATAACAAGAAAAATATAGAATTATGTGCGCTGCCCTGTCAAAGTTTATTAATATACAAAATTTGCAACAACATAAACTAAGAGTTATCATAATAGCTTGCAATTTTTTTTGTCATAAAATCGATCTTGAAATTTGCAACCTTGGTGATTTTGAGCCACCTACGTAGATCGGGGTAGGTATTATTACCGGTCTCAAGCCCGAGGAAAACTTCAAATGAGCCAATTTAATCCACAAATAAAAACAAAATTACTACGAAATGTTTAGGGTGAACGATAGCAATAAAGCAAAACTTAAAGGAGATGGGAAAGTATGTGCAAAAATTCAGACGGCTATAGAAATGGGACCTAGCACTGTATAACGCTGAATAGCTCAATATTAATATTTCACATAAAAAAAGTTTCTAAAACTTGTTATATCTTCATAATCATGTTAAAAAAAACGTGAACACCTACCATTATAAGTACTACAAAAATTGCAAATATTGATATTGCTATAAACTTTTACTTAGGCGTTTACTTTTATGTATCTGCGATTGTATTTATTTATTGATGACCACATTTGTGACCCACTCAGATTAATTAAACATCTTCAAACTACTTACCAAATAATGTGATACGTGCTTAAACTTAAAATAAAGACAGTTTTCACAGACGATATAAGTAGGTAAGTAGTTGTAATGATAAACAAACGATATCGTTTACTTGATTTACATAGTTGAATACAGTATACCTAAACCTGTTTGGAAGAACTAATCTATCTAATAATGATAACCACATTCATAATATTATGTTAGTTATATCGGTAAAGTCAAATAAACGCGCTGGGCGCTTTCATTTTGTTGTCGTGATTGATTAATCCTTTCTGAACTCGTTGTTGAACCCTCTAATTAGCTAAGGATACATTTAACAATTTCGAAATGAAACAAGAAAAATAGGAAATACCTACTATATTTATTCGTTAATCTGTGATTCTTTTATATAAAGTCTGAAAGAATACGAAGCGACGGACTGTGTTTAAATGTCATTTTATTACGTGATGATGGAAATCTGGGTGTGATGTTGTTAATTTCTGCAACTTTGAACTGTTTCTTTCCACTACATGGCGATGGCCTTGCAATGTTTTCACAGAACAACCACAAGTTAAGCACTCCGTTGAATAGCCGAATAAACGAATTTCACCAGTTGCTCCTGAATGCAGCAGTTCATAACAAGGATGACAATGTTGGCTGAAAGATCGGCCTGTGCGGTTATAATTATTTAGCCACGAGCTCCTCTCGAGTGTATATGACGCCGCAGTCTTCGCGTGGATATACCACAGTTTATGCATTGCATGATTCACTGTATACAAGTCAAGTCCGAGTCGAGAAGCGAGAGGTCGGTAGGTTTGCAAGCAGGAAGTCCAATAAACAAGCGGGAGTCAAGGAAAAGCAAAATGAAAGAATCACAACGAACAATAATAATAAGCAGAGCGCAGAGCGTTCAAACGACGTCTGACGTTTGTTTTTTTCTTAAAGATGGGATTGGACTCAAAGTGTCACAGAAGCGATAAAAGAATCGATTGAAATCGTTAGAAAGTAGTATCGATCATACTTCAGTTATTTTTTTTTCTCTCCCACTCCAGCTGGTGTAGCATGGCGCCGTAGAAAGGGGTTTTGTCGACGCAAGAATAGGCAAAATGACAGAATGTAGAAATATTTTTAGCGTTTTAAGCATGGTAATGTGGAAAATAAACGTTCTTATCTACAATAGTGTACGAATGGTGTCATATTTGTGCAAAAAAACAGTCGATTTGTGTAGAAATAACGATGAAATAACTTTGTCTTTTCTTGGTAGAATAGAGATAGAATCGCCATGCTACGCGTGCTGGGCAATATTCTCTTTCCACTCCTACCTTTCACGATGTTGGGCGTCTTCCTTCCAGTTCAGACGGAACCTGTCCAGTTAATATTATTCTGCACAAAATATGAACTACGATTAAACTAAGAAGCTCATTCCGAAGCTTTTAACGAAAATAATAAAGTTGAGTTTAGTGGACGAATCACTTTAAAACAATCTGATTTTCAGAATCAAAACGCATGAAAACAATAAAAAGCAACGAAACGACTCTGAATCTATCGATTCCAGCCAAATACTGTTTCAACGCCAATTCTTAATTTCAGAAAACAAATCGTTTTAAATCACATTAGTAAAAATCGATTAAATACAGTTTCATTTTAACAATCTGGAAAAGCGTTATTACCCTTCCCTAGTTTTCATTATTTCATCGTGACCAAGTCATCATGTCAATAAAAAATGAGCGAAAAGCAATTCAGATACTTTTTTATGTTTAACATTTTATATAAGTCTTAGGAAATTATTAAACATTAAACAATTCATTAATGAATTTTCAAATACTACGAGTTAAAATGAAATTCTTATAGACGACTGGGGCACTCATTTAGCCATCTCCTTTATTAATATCTGATAGCAGGTCAGTGAACTTTTTATGGCGGTCTAGTATTACTGTCATTAGTAAGATTCCGTATTATACTAATGCTTCGAATGAGTTAATATCAAACGAAATGACAATAATGTGGGTGATTTTCGAAATAAAATTACGTAAAATTATTGCTAAGGGTCGCCAAGGTCACTTCTCGGCGCACGATCCACGCGCGTCATTGAATTCACGCACACCAGCTGCTCATCGCTGTGTGCGAACGCGCGGACTGCGTAGTCGGGTGATTCTCTTTAATTTGTATTGAATTAAGGGTTTAATTCTGAAATACTGTAAAATTTCAACAACAAAAAAAAAGCAGCCCTTATTAGTTTTGCCCGGTACAGTACTTTCAATTGATTATTTATGACTTTTGTGACAACCACCTAAAGTTTGACGAAAGTGCAAAAAAACAGCGTGTTTAATAATAATATAATATTCCACAACTATCACACAACACCATCTAGTCCCAAGCTAAGCGGAGCTTGTGTTATGGGTACTAGACAACTGATAAACATACATATACAGGGTGTTAGTGTAAACAGTCTTATCCTTGAAACCAGTGGTTTGGTTTCACTTATAGAACGTAAATTCAATGAAAAAAAAAAAAACTTTTTTTTTTCAAATAATATCTCCATTTTTCCTCAAAATTATTTCACCCTATACGCACGGCCAAAGATAACGGAGCGCCGCCGCGCGCCGTATCAAACGCGGCCGCCAAGCCACATCCAAGCAGCGCGCGCGACCCCTCCCACACCGCAACGTCCAGACGTCCACACCCCTCCCTCACCCTCAGTCTGTCCGCGACAACGACGATATAATACTAGACTCCTAATAACAGGCGACCGATGTCTGCCAACACATTAGGCAAAAAAGTCTTATATCCGTCTCATTTCGACCAATCCTGTGAGCCGTAAACATACGTTGAGACAGAACAGACCTTGAGTTAGCCAATCACAACGCAGTACCCCGTCCCCCTCGCTTACGTAGTACCTCAGCGAGTTGGCAGAATAGTTTTGTTCGTTAGATCGTGCAATGCGTAGTCTAGTATTATATCGTCGTTGGTCCGCGAGCTCGCTATCGACCGCACGTTACGCCACGCTTGCTCGCGGGGCAGTGCCCGCGCCCGGCGCCCGCGCACCGCCGCCGCCGTTCATTAGTCGCGCAATTAGTGTGTAGTTACTAGTTAGTATTGTGTAGTGATTATGACGTACGTACACAAATGTACAGCGGTCCGAAATAGGGTTGCCAACCCTACTATATAATATAGTATCCTACTATGTTATAATGTTAAGGGATCAAATACTATATTTCTAAAAAATAAATATAGTAGGCGAAACTACTATATTTTGCTTAAAGCGGAACGCAACCTTAACTAAAGCCCTCTCTGTGGGTCTACGGCGAAATATTCCAAGCTAAAATGAATCTTATTCCAACGCTTTACGAATCGTTTCGTGGTGGGGCCTCTTTCTGTTGTGTGCGTGCCGTGGCGTGGATCGCGCGCGAAAACAATAAAAAAGACATCATTTCTTCTTTCAATAGGTTATTTTACTGTATAAGAAAAAAAATCTTTTAATGTATAAATGCGATAGTTTAGGCAAGAAGAAGTCGGAAAATGTTAGTTTCAGTACATAAAATGATGAAATTAATTTTAAAATTAATTTCAAAGTTTTCACTTTTTTAATCTGTCCTTTTACTAAGCGAAACGGTAGCCGCCATGTTATTGCGTCATGGTGACTGTAAGCAATTTGTCAATGTCAATGCTAATAACCTAATATCATTATTTAGCATTGATGCTATTGTATTTTATTCTTCATTATTTAATCGTTACTGTTATCATGGAAGACGGTTTCGTTAAAGGAGACAGAAAAAACCTAGTTACCAAGAATAAATTCCCTAAGCTTTTCCGACCAGGAAAAGCCGAGTTACAGAATGTTAAAACAACGATGTAAGTACTGTTCTCTTCAAATAAATACAAAAAAAAACCTATCTAATTGTATTATAGAGGTGCTTAAAAAGGTGTTTGTTTGTTCTCAGGTCTATAAGAGAATCTTATGGCGACGACGCCGTAGGTTATGTTCAAGTGAAACGCCAAGAAAATGTTCGTGTTGTGAAATGTACAATTTGCCCAGAGCACAAAGTGCACTCAAAACCATATGCAGCTACAATAATAGTGGATGAACAAGAAGGATTGGTGACAAGGTGGTGACAAGTGTTAAATGCCATGATTGTCCAGCACCCGAAGGTGGTTGTAAACATGGAGTAACATTTTTTGATGTGGTTGCATTGTCGCAGTGAAGAGCCCTCCTGCACGTCTGTGGAATGTTATTGGACATAATTAATAACATAAATAATATTGGACATGATATCCCAACTTTGGCCAATCTTGCCAAAGTTGGGATATCAGTAAAAATATTGAGTACAATAGAAATTGATAACCGGAAACCTAAAGAATTGGAAACAGATAGCGCGCTGATGAGTGAATTAGTGTCAGAATGCAAGAAGAGAAAAATAACATCATGCCAATTCATAAAGCATGAACCTGATTTTATTGATATGGTATATATCCTGTCTTTGCATAAACTTATAATTAAATTAATATGGTGATGAAAACTATGAAAGATTTTTAAATGCTAGGTATATCACCGGAACTTAGTAATGTTAATATAAGACATGCAGAACAACATGCTTAAAATCAAACAAAACAGTGGCTTATGGCATGATCTTAGATATGGAAGGATTACAGCTTCAAAATGTTATGAAGTTTGCCGCTGTAAAACTACTGACGGAACTTTAGTAGCTGTCATTCTTGGTGCAAGGACTCCAAAAACACCAGCTATAATCTGGGGCCGAAAGTTGGAAGCCAATGTGAGAAAGTTTGTTGAAAAAATGTTAAGGATAAAAATCCATGAACCAAAATGTGGTTTACATTTATTTATCTAAGGATTTTCCTATGGTAGCTGCATCACCAGATTGAATAAGTGGAAGAATCACTTTTAAAATTAAGTGTCCTACTAGCGAAGAAACCCTCAAAAAATTATATAGGTAAAGACGGCACAGTAACAAAAAAATATTATTTGCACAAATACTATGCAGATGTATTGTGCTCAGGCAGAAGAAAGTTATTTTTGTGTTGCCAATAGTGATTTTGAGAAGAGTATTATGTGTAACCTTTGTTAGAAAGTGTAGCATCATTCCGGAAAGAACACAATTATTTTACTTGTTTTGTACAAGTGTTAAGTAAATAAATTACTTATAATATTCTGATGCAGCCTTTTTATTACTTTCTATCTAATTAAAGATAGTTATCCCATGGTTGCTTGCCACATGTGAGGAAAGGAAATAAATAAAAAAAATCAAAACAATAGTTACAAAATCAGTATTGTGTTCAGTAAAACCCAATAAGTGTTCTTTCACATTTGATTGGCTCTCTATGTGGTATAACAGTGAGAGACTGTATTTTCAATGGGGGTATTAACAGTAAAGAAACATTATTATTCTACTATGTATTTATTTAAACCATGTTGTAAACTGATCAAACCACATGCTGATTATATGCATTAATTTAACATTCCTATCAAATTGGAATTTATAAAAGTACATAGTTTTAAAATGCCAAATTTTCCGAGTCTTCAAATAACTCTCTCCACATTGTATTCTAAGACTGGCAATTTGTTTTGTTTGTTTACTTCTGCCTTCGATAATTTCATTCAAGTAACATCCACTGCTATTGGTGAATCTGTAATAACACAACAATGATAATCAATAAACAAAAAAAAAAGAAAACGGAATGTTGTGAAGTTTAACAAAAAGAGGCCTCGGTGATTGGCAGATTTGTTTACATGATATAATTAATGTAAGATTACCTTCAATGCAAGATGATGATGCCTTGGGATTGTAATTATCTGTAGGATTTTCTTTCTCTTCTGTTTTTGACATATTTCGCTTTTTATTTGCAATAAAACGAGATTCATCAGAAGTTGATTCCTGGCAATCGAATCTCGAAGACGGTTTCAATCGGATTCTTTTTACTGATCGCATGAATAGTTTTCCATATCATTTTCCAACTGAAACAAAGTATAAATACATATAAGCAACTGAATAACCTCAATGTTTCAAAAATAAGAATTCTCTTCTGTTTTACCGTGACAACTTATTAAAGATAAGTAATAGGTAAGATATAGGTAAGTTACTACTTACATCGAAGTGATATTCACAAAAATGCAAACGAGTTCGAGACGGTAACATTGGATCCCTTCTCGCAAGTTTTATGCAAGTTTCTCTACAGTTCGCACATTTTTTTAGGTCCATGAGTTCGCACTTGAATCTACAACTTGCCCGGTTGTGTTTACAATAGTATTCTTGCATTAAGGAACTGCACTCCAATGATAAGGACATTATCTCATTTTAAAATCGAAATTAAACTCTACTTGTAGCAAAACACTACATAAATTGACACTATTGACATCTGAACAGCTGTCACAGCAGTGTTGCCAGGGCCCCTGAGTCGTAAGTTACGTTTCGTGTCCTGAAATGTTACATTTTTGCTGCAAAAGTTACATAATTGTTTTTTTTTTACTATTTTTTTGTTTACTTGTTTTTGTGGTCGGGGCTGCGTTTAAATCCTTTATCCAGTTTAAATTTATACTGACTAAATGTCAAACATCCCGTTTAAGTACACCGAGAGGTGAAAAATGATACCAATTAAAATTTAATCTGCCCCGTTTACGGTCGTCCGCTGGTCTATGTTTTTACTGAAAGGAAGAAATTTTTGCGACCTTTTTACCACGCAAAATTTTATCCTGCTGTCAGATTGACATTAAGTTTTGTTGTTTTGCTCGACTCTTGCCGTAAAAACGAATATTATTTTTATTGTAGAGAGTGAATATTATTTTTGGATTAAGGATTTTTAATACACCGGCAAATTGATTATTTGTTCAATAAAAGGAGCTGTCAATTGAATTTGACAGCTAACATTGACAAAAAGATATGACTCCGTTCAGCGAACCCTCGCTAGTTTAATTTTTTTCCGGCGAAACATCGCTGGAAGATTTAAACGCACCCCGGAGGTCGAAGGCAAATGATGTCAGCATACAAAGCTTTTTTTATGCTGACATCATTTTTCCTCCGAAAAAAAAAAATTAACCGCCCTCAAAAACAATCAAAAAAAGGGAAAAATAACCTTGTATTTGGTACCTTGGCTTTGTTTTTTTATTTTTTTTTCTTTTTGCCAGCGAATTCCGAAAGAAAAGTTATTTTGTAGGTTATTTTATCCTTTTTTGTGGTTGTTTTTGAAGGCGGTTCTTTTTTTTTAGTTTTTTTATGTTACTCTTTTTAGTATAGATATTCAACCCAAATTCTTGTCAAATACATCATTTTCTTACATTTGCACTAGAATTTTGTAATCCGTGGCACCAGTATTAACATCGCTCATGTAAACATGCTAATAAAATTCCCTATCTCTAAAACTGCTGAACAGATTTTGATGAAACTTGCAGTATTCCCTAAGGTGAACGATCCCTAGTATAGCAAAAAAAAGAATTTTGAAAATAATAATAATAATAAATTGTTTATTTGCGCTTTTAGGCATTTACAGACAAATATTTACAAGCAAAGGTGAACATACAATAAAATAAGAAAATAAAGCTAAAAACATCTCAGACATTGATCTGTTGGTAATGTCAATCATGCAAATATTTGTATGAACTCTGGTACCCAAGGTAAAGATTTAACTTGTGTTATGGGTACCAGCAATTCTCCAATTTATATAGATCCATTCATTGTGACATTAAATAACAACGGTTAAGGAGTAAGTACCTACATATATTTAGTTTTTAGTAAAATGACAAGAATGACAACAATTTTGAGTTTAGAAGTAGGTAGACGCCTGTGCCTGACTGGGTGTTCGGTATGTGTGTGCGTGTATACTAGTTCATGGGTGTATGTGTGTGTGTGTGTGTGTGAATGTGCCTGCATGCTAAGCGCATGCATGCTTGTGAGTGATTGAGTAAGTTGTGGCATAATCCGCACAATTATATGAGCGAGCACGAGCAGATGTTTGCGTGTGTGTGTTCGCGCGTATGTTGTGCGTTTTTGAATTACGTTCATAAAAGTAAAATTGGATGTATAGAAGAGAGTGTGTACTTATACATAGGAGCTATACTTTTAATAGATTTTCAGTATCCTCGTAATTCTGCGTTAGTAGCCAACTATAAACTTTCCTTTTACATTCCCGCAAAGTAGTAGAATATATGGGACAGTTTTTATTGATTTTATTGTAGATGTGACTCCCAATTACATAGAAATGCCGTTTAGCGAAAGCCGTTCTACAACGTTGAGTAGGACATACCCTATAGCGTTTACGTTTGCCTTGAGAGCTATGGTTATATTTTAGGGACGAATGCTTACGTAACACAGTGTGAAGCACAAAAAGCCGCCTGACGGACAGAACTTGACATTCTTTAAATAGATCGAATCTTATAAATCGGCCCGTCAGTACAAAAATATTTTAAAATGACCTATTTTAAAACATTTTTGTACACAACGTTTGCTGTTTTGTTATTATTTGTTAAAATGTGGAGATTGTTTGGACTCGACATTCTCTGATCGCATGCGTCCGACAATGATGTCTGCCCTCACGTGTCTGCCCGTTCGGGTAGGCATAGTTAGATTCGTGCGCTCCCCCACCTCACGACAGCGCCGTTGCCTGCCGCCACACTTCGGCGAATGTGCGCGACGGCGACCGACGACCGACGGCAGCGGCGGCGATGCAGAGTACCTATTCGTTAAAAGGAACTTTAACTTCAAAAGCCAATTTTTTTTAACTTGATTTTAAGTTTGGCTTCGTAGTTCCCGTTCCGAATCCGTTCCGTTCCGTTCGAATTTCGGGAATTCCGTTTGTAGAATTTCACCCCCACGGTGGTAAAAATTTCAAAATGCTAGAACAAACGATTTTAAATTTCAAAAACGCTAGAACAAATTGTTATTTATTTCTTATCATGTTCCTAAATATAAAGTTTCATGGTTTTATCCCCAGAAATGACAAAATCCCATACAAACTTTCAACCCTTATTTCACCCCCTCACTGGTCGAAATTTCAAAAACGCTAGAACAAATGTTTAAATATATCTTATCAAGTGCTTAAATACACACATCAAAAGTGTCGAGGGATCAACATATATTTTTGCAATAACTTTTCTCCCGATTGATATTAATTAAAATGTTCTTTAAGGATTCATCAAATAAAGTGTTATCGTTTGTCACAGTAACGATAAACCAAGTCACCTTTGCATTCATAAAGAAATTTGCCATTTTCCTAATAAAGGGATTTTTGACATTTGAACCACTAACATTAAAGTTCGAAAAAAAGACTGAAATAACAGTTTTCTTTAAAATTTTATTGGGTAACTTAAACAATTAATAATCCGTGTTTCTACCGCGAACACTAACAACACAAGAACATCGGTTTGGCATACTCAAAATGAGTTCATCCAAATCACGCTGTGGAATGGCCGCCCATGTTCGTTGCAACAACAAAAAAAGGTCTTCTTGCGACTGGATACCCTCCATATTCGGCAGAGCTCTTCTCTGTAGCATATCCCATGCATGCTCAATCGGGTTCAAGTCTGGCGACTGAGCAGGCCAGGGCAGGACATTGATGTTAGTTGCGGCGAGAGTCTGTCTTACAACTCTTGCGGTGTGCGGTCGTGCATTATCATGCATTAACTGAAATAAGGGACCGATTTGCACTTGTAGAGGAACGATGACGTCTGATACAATCGTCTCAGCATAAATTTGAGCGTTGAGGTTGCCTCTGATCCAAATCAACTCATACCAAAACGAGACTCATCAGAAAAGCACACGAAACGCCATTGTTCTTCTGCCCAATTTCTGTGTTCAAGAGCCCATTGATATCGAATCCTACGATTGTGCATTGCTATAGGTGGTACCCGTAGCGGTCTTCGGTAATGAAGGTTCACTTCATGCAAGCGGTTTCTGACTGTTTGGTCGCTAATTAAGTTCCCTGAAGAGTGATGAAGCCTCACGGCTAACATCATGGCGGTTATTGTTGGAGCTCTTCGAGTTAAGATTTGAATGTATCGGTCTTGTCTCCGTGTGGTGCAGCGATACCGTCCTCCATGGCGCTCAGCCACGGTACCAGTGCTTCGGTAACGTGTCCAAAGTCGACTGATAACACTCTGACTTGTATTCAGAGCTAAAGCCACAGTACGTTGCCGGAAACCAGCTTCTATCATTCCCACGGCTCTGAGCATTTCTTCCCTGCTTAAATGACGTCGCCGCTCCATAATAACGTTGGTTTTAATCAGTAGTAGGGAAACAGTAGCACTAATAATGTCTTCAATGCGTTGTATGTTTTTATAGGGAAAATATTGACAGCTGATTTTCATCTTTTACTCGAATTTGATTTACAGTTCCTGATTCAAATTATGAAATGCACCAAAAAGGATCCATATAAATTTATAAAATCATAAATTTATTACAAAGCCACATCTCAATCTCAAGAAATCCGCATAAAAATGCTTGACCCCTAGACACTTTTGATGTGTGTATATTATTTATTTACTGTATGTAAATAGTATCTCCAAGGACTTACTTAATGGGTTTATAAATAAAAGCACAAATCCAGACAGGTATTTATTACAAAGCTACGTCCTTTCGCAACCCTAGGTCTTCGCGGAGAAGAAAGGAGAAAGAAACTCCACGGCAACATAATTTATCAGTTCTCATTATAAAAATACATTATTTACAGCAATATTCTTATCATAATAAATGTCAATTAACTTACATTTTTATTTTAGAACATAATGACACAGTATAACTTTCAGCATCACACACTTGTATTTTCTATTATTACATCTCATTAAATAACCAAGACAACACTTTGGACACGCCTTAACTCTTTGAATAGTTGTATAATTATGACTACCAATGTGAGGGTACATCTATTTTTATAAACTTAGTATTGTACCACTTCCATCAAATATTACCGCCATTATTAACCAATCACAGATCGTCAAACATTGTAGTTAAATAATTAATAAAATGGGCAACAATAAACAAACCCTGTACAGTAGAACCATTTTAAAACTTAATTAGATAATTTAGAAATTCAGTAAGTATTTATTTGCAACCTTAACTTAATACGATAGTTGATCACCGTTTTAAATATAATTATTACTATTATTAATTAGATATATATACTATATCTATCACGGCAAGACTAACAAGTACTTCGCTCTCGAAGTACACGGCCATACTGACAAGTATTTCGCTCTCCATGTGTATTATCCCCTTTTTTAACCGACTTCAAAAAGAAGGAGGTTATCAATTCGACGGTATGTTTTTTTTTGCGTGTTTGTTACGCGATTACTCCGCCAATTGTGGACCGATTTTCAAAATTATTTTTTTGTTCGAAAGGAGATACTTCAGAAGTGGTCCCATTGTCACCATGTCAGGATCTGATGATTGGATCCTAGAGAAATCGAAGGCAACCCTCAAATTTTATAGGCCCACACATCGTTTTTCGCAAATTGTATGAAGTAATTAAAGTATTTGCGTATTAAGTTAAGAACTTGGCATCGACTGATTTAGTAAATTATGTTTGTGTTAGCATGTCTCCGGAACTACAAATCCGATTTAAGTAATTTTTTTTGTTGTACTAGGTATCGTTCAACTTAGGGAATACTGCAAGTTTCATCAAAAGCATCAAAGGGGTTTGAAGATTTGTGGCATACCTACCGCCGCCATTTTGATTTTTTTTCAAAATCGCGGCCAGCTATGAAACCTTTTTATATCGTTAGCTGACATTAATGCCAACAAAAAATATTATGACAACAACCCGCGTAAAGTTTCCGGTTTCCGAGATAATAACCGTGAAAGTTAATCACGTGACATTCATAATTCTAAGCTGTTGTAAGGTGGCGTATCATGACGTATTAAAGCCAAGTAGTTCCAGTGAGGGAACTAGATGGCGCTAGACAACGTGTATAGCTTTGTCTCTTTACCACAGTGTATTTACTCGCGCTTTTACTGACGTTGTGGTAGGCAACCTGTTCCGGACTGCTTCACGTACTGAATTTTGTTTTATATCAACCTGTTTATAGGTATTTGAAGTCATCTATTCACCTTTTGACTGTAACTTTATTACTATTTATAATTACATGTGGGAGCTATGTTTTGTTTATAGCGGATTTTCAACTTATAATCTAGGAGCATAAAGTTGAAAATCTTTTATAAACTCGTCGCAGTGTCTTAAAGAGAATAGCATAGCCGCGATTTTGTGTTCTTAAATGTTTCATATTTATAAGTATAGGATGATTGAACAAAGGACATATTTTAAGGTGAATGCTCCAACCAGCCCGCGAAATTCAAATTTTCTTACGTTTTTTTTTGCAATTTGCAGGCCAGTGACATGTTGTAACTTTATCAAAATATGATTCGCGGCAATAACAAGTATAATTTTAAATATAAAAATGATCAAAACATTCGCTCCATCAGCTCTCACATAGAAAAGGTGTTAATTGTTAAAATCTCCGAAATCTAACTTACATGCATTCACCTTAAGGGCGTAGTACATACGTTATGAATACGAACATAACTTTTATCATTGGCCTAAACCAGAAATATCGTTAATGGTACGCTTCCATTGGCCCACGCCGGTACGTAACGGATTTTAATTTGCTTCATATGATTTGACAGCGCTGCTAAAATTCATTGCGTACCGTGTGTACGGTGCGTCCCGGGGGCTTACCATGAAATCTTAAAGCGAGAGTAGTTTCACTGTGGGAAAAAGACAGAGCTATACAACTCGTCTAGCGCCATCTCGTTCACTCACTGGAACAAGCCTGGTTTTAAGACGTTGTAATACCCCCCCTGTGCGGACAAAGAGACGCTTACTTCTTGTTGTTCGAATGTATCAAGATGTTAAAAACAACTCGCCTCACCCGCCTGCATTGTAGGTGTCTCGCTCGCACCTTTGAAATGTATGATGTATTATATTTTATTGATAAATATGTATAACCATGGCATGTCACCTTTACTTTTTGCAATTTTCGTAGGGATGGTTAGATTTTGCCACATTTTTAAATATCGAATTTTCTTGTTTGTAACTGAAAAAAAAAAAAAACGGAAATATATATTATTTTAATTTCATTTTAGTTAAACGTAATTAAAATAATTTATATTTTTTTTTTTTTGTCAAAGGATGGTTGCACTAACAGTAAAAGTATCGGGCGTCATTATCCTAAACGGAAGTTCAAAAATTGAAGATTGACCCTACTGCGGAGACTGCGGTGCGGATAGATCTGCGTTCACCTTAAATGTGTGTGCTTCAGATTTTCAGAAATCTGGGGTGCGTTTAAATCTTCCGACGATGTTTCGCCGGTAAAAAATTAAACTAGCGAGGGTTCGCTGAACGGAGTCATAAGTTTCTGTCAATGTTAGTTGTCAAATTCAATTGACAGCTCAGTTTAATAAACAAATAATCAATTTGCCGGTTTAATAAAAATCCATAATCCACAAATAATATTTACTCTCTGAAATAAAAATAATATTCGATTTTACGGCGCGAATCGAGCAAAACAACAAAACTTAATGTCAATCTGACAGCAGGATAAAATTTTGCGTGGTAAAAAGGTCGCAAAAATTTATTCCTTTCAGTAAAAACACAGACCAGCGGACGACCGTAAACGGGGCAGATTAAATTTTAATTGGTATAATTTTTCACCTCTCGGTGTACTTAAACGGGCAGTTTGACATTTAGTCAGTATAAATTTAAACTGGATAAAGGATTTAAACGCAGCCCTGACTGAGTCTGAGTCTGTTGTCTGAGTTAGAGGTGGGTAACTAGCCGAAATTTCAATAGCGTAGCTAACTTTCTATTTGTGGTGTAATAGCCAGCTAGCTAGCCAGTTATTTGGCTACTTGGCTATTGAACAATAGCGTTCAGTAAAAAGCTGCGAGGCGCGGCGACGCGGCGCCGGTGGGTGTAGCTGTAGGACTTCAATAACGCAACATCAACTGAATGATCTGAATTCGATCCTCGTCACGCCAAAAATAACCAAAATACTAGTGTCCGACCGAAACTGATTTTTCAGCCGAAACCGAAACCGAAACCGAACTTTCGGCCTTGCTCTCAGTTTCGGCCGAAACCGAAACCGAAACTTTTTAAGACATTTAAAATTTCGATTGTTTTTTGAAGTTTACTGTTTTTTTTAACATTTATTAACATATAAGAAAAAGTTTCATATATCTACAGGCTACAGGATGAATTTTACAACTGGGCGTGGATGGATTAATCCGAGAAAAATCAATATTCTTGAAATTTTTTTTGATTTATTGAAAAAAAAACACCCTGTTTTCTACTGAGCCATAATCTATTCGGAATTATATAAATTCATTATTTTTAATGTTTCACTGGATATAGCGACCCGCCTCGGTTCCGCCCGGGTACAATCCCTACTATAATATCCGCGTTTTATACATATAAACCATCCTCTTGAATCACTCTATCTGTTAAAAAAAACTGCATCACAATCAGTTGCGTAGTTTTAAAAATTTAAGCATACATAGGGACAGACAGACAGCGGGAAGTGATTCTTTGATTTATACTACGTAGTGAATGAATACAAAATTACTGTTATTAAAATAGCAATATTTCAAAGAAGAAACCGTTAACTTATGTTTCGAATACAGTCACTGCTTTGACGTTTGATAAGTTTTTAAATCATTAACGTACGTTACAAATATATTTTATTATGACATGAATCGTCTTCATAATTTGTGGAGGGGATTAGACATTTAACCCATCACGCTTGTCTAATGCGGGTTGATAGGTGAACAGTGAACCTGCTCGTTCGATGCTTCGATCGTATGACATGAATACACATATACAAGACTTACTTATTGGCAGTAAACTCAAAAACAATCTCAACTCACTAAAATGGACGGGTGGCGAACTGAGCCGGAGCCCCGGCGAGCAAGCACGTGTTAGCTACGAATTTTACCGAACGCCGCACTAAAATCTACGAACACTTGAGTTTCGGCGGGGCCGAAAGGTTCGGCTATATTTTGGCCGAAACCGAAACTAAGGCCGAAACTAGATTTTTTGGCCGAAACCGGCCGATACCGAAACCGAAACCGAAATTTCGGTCGGTCACTACAAAATACTAACTATCAAATGTTTATTTATTTTAAACCTGTCGGTAACTAACCACCTTTCTATTCATCGCATTTCATAAGTTCGTTTATTAAACGAACGAAATTACTTAGTATAATGCTCTCTCTTTGTCTAATCTATTTTGTGAATATTGTGAGAAAAAGATGGGCGATACAAATGAAGATCGCACACGCGTAGCGCAGTGAGCGCGCACACAGCTGTCGGCTATTTTGGCTACTCCCGCCACCCGGCTACCGAATACCGGGACGGCTACAAACCGTAGCAGTTAGCTATACTCTGGAGGCTACGCAGCTACGAAGTGCTACGCGGCTGCCAACGGCTACAAGCTATGTCAGTTAGCTAGCCAACCAGTAGCCGATAGCTAGCTATCGTGTTGACGGATATCATAGCCGCGGCTATTTTGCTCATAGCCGGTATTTGGCTAGTTATAGCTATAGCTACCCATCTCTAGGGGGAAGGCAAGTGTCAAAGTGACAAGTGACAGTTTGGTCCCAAAAGAACTGTCAAATCAAAGGAATTTTCTGAAAAAAACGATTTATTGATGTAAAATGACTAGAATGTTGTGTAATTAAGCTGTAAAAATGATGGAACATACAAATTTCCGACAATTCCCACTATCAAGAAATAATGGGTAGGTGCTGTGACTGCCTTGAGAACAAAAATTGAATTATAACTAAGGAAAAGCTATATAACAAACAAATATCCAGCCTTGCGAAGCCGAGACAGGCCGTTAGTTGAGTTTATTTATGAAATTCTATGATTATACCATAACTAAACAATCGAATACACTTTTCAAAATAATATCTACTTTTCTATAGGAGGTTAAGTACCAGTATTGCATCGCTCTATAAATCATGAAATGGTTCGTCTGGCGGAAGAATTATCACCTGGAACGAGTTTTGTGATAGTTGTGGTGTTAAGAAATTAAATATATTGTGATATTTCTCTAATCTAAATTGAAAAAAGGGGTAGAATTACTGACTTAAAACATTACGATATTTTATCAAAATAGAAAGTCAGAAGCAGCATTATATTCTTGTTGTAGGAGAGGACAGGTAAAACATATCTAAGCTCAAAAATTGAAACCTCAACTACAAGTAATTTTGGATTTATTACGGTAAAATCAAATGTATAACCACTCAATTAAATCACTTTTTTTCCTCTTGTAGATGCACCGCGGCGTTTTAATTCTTCTTTTAGTATATGCACTTGCATTGACGAATAATTTTCCATATTTGTTTTGTATATAAACTCAATTTTTATAACAATAAATCTTGTTTGTTTTTTGTACAAGGTAGACAGTAATCTGACGTAGGGACCAACTATCGCAGCGCCATCTATGATTAGCTTTGAGTTGCCATCCCCATTGAATAGATGCTCGCAATGTTGCCAACTTAGTGCTTTCGGCACTAGATCTAGTGCATTTCTTGATGTTTTAGCGCTCAAAATTCCACAACAGTGCCTAGTGCCTTAACCAGTGCATTTTTAAAAGTCTGCAATTTATCACGCAATTTCGTAAAAACAAAACCAATCAATGGCGCGTTCTGAAACACAGTTAAATTTCAGAACGCACCTCGTATCTCCATGGTCGTATAGCTGTTTCTGAACAAGGAGAGCGTAAAGCTGCGAACATATTATCGGACGCGTCCGTCTGCCGCGGCTGAGGGACGCAGCTTATTGAAATCTAGCCAGTACATTGAATACTACACTGCACAGAACATATATACCCCTAAAGGGGAAGAATGACGACTCCGTACTAATTTTGTGAGGAAAATTTTCCTTACCGACCAGCGCCATCTATGTTTAGCCCACGAAAACATGGCAGTAGAATCCAGGGCGGGAATTTCAAATACTACAAGTACTTTACAGGTTCTTTGTATTGCATTTTATGCACAAGTAAATTGCGCTTCTCGATAGTTTCTTTCAAATTACTATCGAGAAACACAATGTACTTGTGCATAAAATGCTGAAAGATAATAAGTAAGGAGCAGTTTAGTAAAACAAACGATTTCATTTCACTTCTTTATTCATATAAGCTACAATGACTTATTTTACTAAGGTTCGGAAACCGATGTAAAGCGATGCTGGGATCTTTAGAAGGTGAAGTTCCACACAGCACAGATTCTAGTGTTTTCTTCCTACGAACTCATCGGGAATAAGGCACAAAATCAAACAAGAGTCACTGTCTCAACACCGGGTCTATAACTCACAAATACGCACTTAATTTCACCAAAACACAGACACAGAGGAGCAAGCTCGACTCACATTAACAATATTGTATGTTGAATTAAATGCAACTGTTTTATTTATTACAAATAAACACAAGAACAAGATATAAATAATGGTGCGCAAGCGATGGCAGACATTTTTTCCTATGACGTCAAATAGCCAATAGACAATATGGCGTTCCAGTGTTGTCAGGTTGTTACATTATTATCAATCTTAGTCATTCCTGACCTAGACTAAAGGCTCCAGTACACGTTGGCCGAGCGCGTTTGGCGAGTGTGTTCGGCAAATGTGTAGTAGGCTGTTTTGTGTGTATTTGTCGTTTGCGGCCAACATTCGCCGACGATCCGATTAGTGTCGGTTTTTCGTGCACAAATCAAAGAAATTTGGCACAAGCAGCAAACAGCGATCACACGTTGGCCGAGTGTTTATTTCAAAGGCTTAGGTATGCGTCGGAGTAGACAGTAATGTAGCGTTAATTGGCTATTTGACAGTATCAACAAATCTAATTAGTCCGTCATTTAGTTTTTTTTTAAACATTGCCCTACACTAGGAATTTCTCCTGTATCGTGGGTGCATTTACAAACATGAAACTCACATACTCAAACACCCAGACTCGGAACAACTACTTGCAGATCATGCAAATATTTGTTCCATGCGGGGATCGAACCCAAAATACGCTGTGGCCTGTGCAGCGGTCGATCGCTCAGCCACTGCGCCAACAATTAATTGTTTCACGGTCATGATGGTGTCATAGAGTAACGTAACGTAACCACAATGAATACATTAAAAACCCCAAAAATGAGCAACCACAGAGAATTTTTACTAACGTCCATCTTTGTCTAGCGACCAACGCAGAATGAAAGACGCCAACGTGTGAACAGTACCACGAAAATCTGCCGAGCGCATTCGCCGAGCGCGCTCGGCCAACGTGTACTGGAGCCTTAAGGTCAAGAGCAAACCCATCACAAATAAAAAAAAAAAAAAAAAATTATTATCTCCTTTTTGTTTCGTGTATTCATCAATATAAATGTTAAAAATTTCGTAACAAACATTTTCTCGCATCAGAATAAAAGCAAGAATAAATTTTAAGGATAACATACTTTAAAATCAATTAATAAGCCTATTATTAGATTTAATGTGATTGAATGTGAAATAGTATTTTTGTTGGCAACATTATGTAATTCATCTCTTTTACTCTAATGTTGATGTCTCTTTCTTGTTTTCTAGCCCACCTACATCTTGTTCGTAGAACAAAGTCGACACCCCCTGCTACACTGTGCAAACTATCGGTCGTAAGACGCGGACGTGACCTTGAGTCGCCCTTGAGCGCTCGGACGTCCGAACAGAATCTGGCCGGCTGGATGTTTTGTGCATCCGCGGACGGTGTGAACGGGGCACGGGACGCGTCCGCGGACGTTTTGAGAATATGTGTTCTGTGGTTTCGAGTGTCACAAGCAAAACCACGCTCGCGCATTGACACCAAGTGAAAGGACAACACAGGGCAGCTGCCGCCAACTCCATAAATTCGTCCTCGCTATCGCTGCTCGTCATGCTTCCATTTTGACAAACATAACTAAAAGGAATCACAGACTAAAAGGAATGATCGAAGTGTCTACGTAGTCTATGGATCGAGTAAAGACGTCCGAAGACGTCGTCCGAACTACCGTGCACACTGCTAAGCCGCGGCTGACGGACGCGTCCGATAATATGTTCGCAGCTTAACAAAAGACGTCCGATCTGAGTTTTGTTCTCTACTCTTGGGGAATTCCCGAATTGTTTCCTTAGCTGATCTTTTATTCTTTATTTGTCTTATTCATTAGCAAACACCAGTCTTTTTTTTTTTTTTTTTTACGTGGCAAAATCATCAAATGAGTCCTCCAACCCCGGGCAGGGCGGGAGGGACTGTCAGACTTGTACTGACTAAAATCCACGGTGTCCTTCGGTAGCCCTTTGTGTGCCGGGGTCGCGGTATACGTATGTACCGCAACCCCGGCAGGACTGTGGCCCTCTATAGGGGGGCCCCGTCACTATGCTGACGCTCCTTGAGGCGCGCGTGGGACACAACGCGCCGTCGACCCGGGCATGGTCCATGGTCGGGCAGCGATTTGCCCTTTACTCGCCGCCCGCATGCCCGCGCCTACGGTGGCCGGAGATCGTCCCGCGACATCCGTCGCCGTGGGCGTCTACCACTGCGTCTCGGGCGGAGGGAGGACGGTATCCTCTCCCTCAAGCGGCCCGCCTCCTCCTTCGCGAGCATGACTGCTTCGCAGAAGGAGGCGACCGCCTCCCACTCCGTCTCGCCCCGCAGCATGGCCACCAGTCTTTGAGTAATAAGTGTCCGTAATAACAATAGGTATTCTCAATAAAAACTGTTTTTTTTTTTAAATATTTTAATTGATTTTATTTTTTTGGTGCCTTTTTATCAAAATTAGCACAAACCTAGTGCATTTTAGGCCTTGTTTAGCGCATTTCTTACAATAGCAGTCATATCGACACCGGAAGTATCAATTAACGTAAGGGACAAAATACGACTTTTCAGGAGAGCCAAAAAACGATTTTTATTTTTTTATTTTGTCTAACTTTTTACTGTCTGGTCCAATTTTTATGGTGTTCAGAGCAAAGTTTCTTAGAATTTCCCCTTCTTTCTTGTTTTATACAAAAGATTTAGGAATACCCAGTAGTTTCAAAAATAGCATGTTCCTTACATTAAAAAAAAATGTTTAGATGACCGTTACGTTCCTGAAATTTTATAGATATTCCGTCGAGCGTAGTGTAAGCAGCAAGAGAAATAGAAAATTATACGAAGTTTTATTGTAAAGGTCTTTATCAGTGTTGCAATTTAATGTAACAATAGATTATCTACTAAAATTTATACTATTTTAGCACTATGGAAATGAAATTAAAGAGTAAATGAGTTCAGTTTCAGGTTTTACTGCTAGCTATAGCAGATTTAAGTCTGATTTGAGTCGGACCGCGTCCTACTGCTCCGAGCTAGCTCGGTTACTAGGCTCAGAGTAGTTCTACATAGTTTTAGATGTTTATGAAGCAGGATTTGCCTGTTCACTTTCTCGGAGAAAATTGCTAGATGTGCAATGTTCTTCGTGATCGCTGAATCAAAGGAATAGTCCAAATTCTTCTCCTTTTCACAGATTACTATCCTTTTGCTATAAAAGACTTATGTTTTTCGTTTTAACTCTTCGATTAACATGTCTCTGACAATTCAGATACTATTTAAAACAAAATCCGTTTTTTTTTCTTTGTTGACTATAAAATATTTAACAGAATTAACCATTATCCGAGTACACTTTGTATGCAACTTACTCGTTTGAGCCCACTCGGTCCGAGCACACTTTGACCGTGTCAACGCGGCTTTAATTGGCTTTATAATTTGATTATATTAACAATTTAAGTTTTCTTGGAGTTTATTGCTACATACCACTTTTTCTCCACCTGGCAAGAAGAGATGATGTGTAGGTAGCGGCTCTGAAGAGGATACCTATCTTCTTCAGAGCCGATGAATGAACGAATGTAATGGAAACGAAAGGTCGATGAATTAAGGCATAGGAATTGTGCGAAACATGATATTAGTATGATAAAGTAGAAGTGACGAGTAGAGAGGACGTAAGGGGAAAAGATAGAATAAAAGGTGCATGGGTTGTGTGAAAGATGAAGCAATAAATATCTGTTTGACGTATTTCATCTGCAGTAATTTCAGCTCATTTCGACTTAGAATGGAGATCGTGCGCTGTGGTGCTCCTTGGGTGAAGGAAGCCTATGTCCAAAAGTGGTCTTTAATATTTAGAAATGATAATGGTGATGAATTTCACCTGCAGATTGATTTGTGTTGTCTATAGTTTATGTATTTTTATGTCTAATAGCCGTAATTTTCCAAATGCCTTCATCCTTTTCTGTTGCATTTAAATTTTTTCGAGGTAATTTTTCGGATTTTTTATGTCGTAAGTGTCACGATTCCTAACATTTTATATAAACTTCAGATTTCGTCAAACAATTTTTTAAAGTGAGGGACATATTGTTTACAGTGAGAGACATTTTATTTACAGTAAGGGACATGGTTTTTAAAGTTAGGGGCATTTTATTTAAAGTAAGGGACATTGTCATTTAAATCGACTTATTTTTGACTAAGGTAAGGGTGTAAATTATTTAGTACGGTGACTTACTTCAATTTTTTGAGAAGAAAAAATATTAATGACTGTTACATCACATTTTTTTTCAGAAATCGTTTTTCGCGGTCAAAATTTTTGTACTGTAAGGGACATTTTTTTAAAGATAGAATTTTTTCAATAATACCAATCGATAGAGCGCAAAATTCTGAATCCAATGATATATATGTCGGATCCGGTCAATAGTACGGACAGCAAACGAATCGTAAGCGCGCCATTTTGAGTATCACGTGGTCTGCGTGCGCTTATACAGAGTCGTGATGTTTCATCGGAGCGGCGAGGAGCGCATTCAGTGCCCGACCGCAGCAGTGTGAAGACATCCCGAAACTGTACTCGATTCGTTGTGCCCAGTATAAGTGTAGTGAGTGATTAAATTAAATTGTGTTTGATTTAATTTGTGATTTAAAATTAAAATAACCAAGTGAACCGCACCCAGTGTATTTTCATTGCACGAGACCCAAACTCTGCCCACGTGATGCCTGAATCTGACGGAACAATACCGGTGGCTCCGACATCAGAATTGGGATCAAATCGTGCTAATGAAATTACACGCGGGAACAGTGACAATAACATTCAGTGGCAGTTACTTTTTGAAATGCAAAACCAGCAAACTTTGAAAACTCAGCCAGTGAATAACAAGTTTTTATTGCCGGAATTCGACCCCGACAAACCGGATTCTGATGTGCGTTCGTGGTGCGCCACCACCGACTTGTGTTTTAACGGGAGTGCAGTGGAGGGATGCCAGCGTATTTTGACGCCGAGCAAGGCGCTAAAGGTGAAGCATCAACCTGGCTATCTCAAATAGCCTACAAAGGAATTTAAGGTACTTTTTACAACAAGATTTATTTCGTAAATGCGGGTACCCTCATTCAAAAAAAAAAAAATGAGTGGTGAAAAACCAAGTGATAAAGAAACATTACCCACGTTCGCCAGTCGTTTCATATCTGATGCGAAAAATGAACACTATCTGTGAATCATCGAAAACAAGTGACACCAAGCGAGGAAAAATAACGTCAATTAAGTGTTTTAACTGTGCTAAAACGCCCATAAGCGTATTGAGTGCAGAAGTAAGGCGGTGGATACGAAGGGAAGACCTACAGCATCAAGTCAAGTGACGCAGCAGCCGGCATCAAAGACCTTGGTGTGCATCAAATGTGGCAAGCCAGGTCACATAGCCGTGCGCTGTACGAGCAGTAGTGGCGGCAGTGGCAACGGACCAGTCCAAGGCGCGGCGCGACGCGTCGATGTCTGCATCGTGCAACCACCATCAGACACGTTACAACACAGGTGAATCGTTTCATTTTTACTTACGCCTCTGGTGCCTTGTGTTCTTTATGTTGACTATCGCTGGTTAAGCGTTAGTGAGTAATATCGCTGGTTAAGCTTTTTTTATTATTACTGTCTAAGTGATAGGATTTGTAACGCTGGTTAAGCGCTACAATGTTACGAACTGGTTAGTAGTGATGCATAGTGCTGGTTAAGTGCTGTGGATTTGGGGGGAATGCCTGAGGTTCAAGTACCATTTTGAAGTAGAGATGTTGAGTTGAATGATAGTGTGGAATCTTAGGTCGGCTGGTCGGACCGTACCAGTAGCTATTTCGTAGCCGTAATCCGTATCTTATTGACATCTCGGTGTCCATAGAAGCGCGGTGTGCGGATGGCACTGGCGGAGGTCGTGTATTGTGCGTTCATGGTGAACGGTGTGAAACAAACAGAGGTTTGTTAGTGGGGCTAGTGTTAGCCACAGGCCACGAATTTGATTCCTGCTGTTTTGATTACAATATTGCTGCATTGTGATAATACAATTGCAAAGGTACTTGAATGCTCTGGGATTTCCGATCAGTCTTAATTAGATCCAAAGTTTAAGGGTCTGTTTAGAGTGATAAAGATTTTGAGATGGTGACCGTTACACATTGAAACCCTTGAATTCTAAGTGTACCTACAAACATTCCAACGGGTCATGTACCAGTCGAAGTTACCATAAATTCTGATTAAGTTGTGGTGAGAGGTCGAGTAAAACGGTCTATTGGCCGTCTTGTTTTCGACTGTACCAGTAGCCATTTCGTAGCCGTAATCCGTATCTTATTGACATCCCGGTGTCCATGGAAGCGCGGTGCGCGGGTGGCTCTGGCGGAGGTCGGGGTCTTGAGAGACCATAGTGTGTAGTCAGCGGGTGATGCACTCGGGCGATCCACGTGGTGGATGCGCACAGAAGTTCTGATCCATGCATTGGATGTGTGAAAGCAATGTGATTGCTGGTCGGCTAGAGAGCCGTGGCGTTAGAAGTTTTACTCGAAAGTTGAAGGTCACTGGAAAATCGGTAGTTTTTTGCAATAGAGTTGTGAAAGTAGATTCGAACGACTGTGGTACATGGCCCGGGGTAGTTGTTGGTGGCCCGGGGTGGTTGTTAGTGGCCTAGGGTAGTGATTGATGTATTTTCAATTGGCTATTCCCAATGTTTGATTTAGTTAAAGAGTATTGGTTTTAATGGTACAGTGGAGTTCTGAAATTCCCTTATTTTCACCAAAGAACTGAATATAGAGTTTGGTCAGGAATGACCGAGTGGAACAGTATTCTGTCGTGGACTATTTTGTGTTTCAGAGTGATTATTACACGAGGACGAGTGAAAAGAGTTGAAGGAGGCCTACATCAAGATGGTAGAAAGAGGCTGAAGAAGAAGAAGATCACACGAGGACGTGTTAATCGCAGGATGGCCGTGTCGGATCCGGTCAATAGTACGGACAGCAAACGAATCGTAAGCGCGCCATTTTGAGTATCACGTGGTCTGCGTGCGCTTATACAGAGTCGTGATGTTTCATCGGAGCGGCGAGGAGCGCATTCAGTGCCCGACCGCAGCAGTGTGAAGACATCCCGAAACTGTACTCGATTCGTTGTGCCCAGTATAAGTGTAGTGAGTGATTAAATTAAATTGTGTTTGATTTAATTTGTGATTTAAAATTAAAATAACCAAGTGAACCGCACCCAGTGTATTTTCATTGCACGAGACCCAAACTGCCCACATGATGCCTGAATCTGACGGAACAATACCGGTGGCTCCGACATATATAACTCATTTTCGCCAAAATGTCCCTTACGTTAATTGATACTTCCGGTGTCGATATAGTGATTATATACTCTCTGAACTCTCTGATAGCAGTTGGCAACACTGGATGCTCGCGCAACGAATCAATGGTCATATCGGTCATATTAAAAAATTTCATAATTTTTTGTTAAGAGCCAGTTCACAAAATTCGAACGCTCGAGTTTAGGTAAAAGACGGGAGCAATGTTCATGTGTGCGTAGCTATTCACACATACACAACGCAACCAGTGTAGCGCTAGTGTTGAGACGGACTAAACAATCTTGAGCCGATATAATCGTAATGCACTTTGGTTACATTTCTGAAAAAGTTTTTGGAACGAAGTTCCTTATCGCGCGTTGTGAAAGGGGGCTAGACGGAAAAAAATTCTTACGAAAAGTTGTCACGACACTTTTTGCTATAGTAAGAGACAGACAGATATGTTTCTCTGTCTGTCTCTCTCTCTCTTATAGAAAGCAAACCAGATATTTTTTCATTTCTATTTCGCATTGAACAGTGTGGTGTCGCGACGATTATTTTTGTTGAGTGTATACAGGTTTTTTGTAAATAATAAATAATAAAAAATAATAATCATAATGAATCCTTAATGAAAAAATATCGAGGTTTTCGTTATCGGTGTCGTTTTCATGGTTTTCCAGGGTGTATAAACCGATGATGCAGTCAAAATGTAAATCCAAGATGGCGGCAGCATAAACTATCGAAGTTTTCGTCATGGGTGTCGTTTTCATGGTTTTCGAGGGTGTTGAAACCGATGTTGCAGTCAAAATGTAAATCCAAGATGGCGGCTGCAAAAAATATCGTGGTTTTCGTCATGGGTGTCGTTTTCATGGTTTTCGAAGGTGTTGAAACCGATGGTGCAGTCAAAATGTAAATCCAAGATGGCGGCAGCATAAATTATCGAAGTTTTCGTCATGGGTGTCGTTTTCATGGTTTTCGAGGGTGTTGAAACCGATGTTGCAGGCGAAATGTAAATCCAAGATGGCGGCTGCAAAAAATATCGAGGTTTTCGTCATGGGTGTCGTTTCACGGTTTTCGAGGTTGTTGAAACCGATGGTGCAGTCTAAATGTAAATCCAAGATGGCGGCTGCAAAAAATATCGAGGTTTTCGTAATGGGTGTCGTTTTCATGGTTTTCGAGGAAGTTGAAACCGATGGTGCAGTCAAAATGTAAATCCAAGATGGCGGCTGCAAAAAATATCGAGGTTTTCGTCATGGGTGTCGTTTTCATGGTTTTCGAGGGTGTTGAAACCGAGGGTGCAGTCAAAATGTAAATCCAAGATGGCGGCTGCAAAAAATATCAAGGTTTTCGTCATGGGTGTCGTTTTCATGGTTTTCGAGGAAGTTGAAACCGATGGTGCAGTTAAAATGTAAATCCAAGATGGCGGCTGCAAAAAATATCGAGGTTTTCGTCATGGGTGTCGTTTTCATGGTTTTCGAGGGTGTTGAAACCGAGGGTGCAGTCAAAATGTAAATCCAAGATGGCGGCTGCAAAAAATATCAAGGTTTTCGTCATGGGTGTCGTTTTCATGGTTTTCGAGGAAGTTAAAACCGATGGTGCAGTTAAAATGTAAATCCAAGATGGCGGCTGCAAAAAATATCGAGGTTTCCGTCATGGGTGTCGTTTTCATGGTTTTCGAGGGTGTTGAAACCGATGGTGCAGTCAAAATGTAAATCCAAGATGGCGGCTGCAAAAAATATCGAGGTTTTCGTCATGGGTGTCGTTTTCATGGTTTTCGAGGGTGTTGAAACCAGGGACCGAAAACCTTTATAAATTACGGTACCGGTATTGAAGAATTTTGGTTATTTTTCAGACTTAGGTTACCGCTATCTGGGTAACCAGACCGAAGAAAAATGTAACCTCTATTCAGGTTACCGTTTTAATACCGGTTAACTAAAGATAACGACTCTTTGTCACACACACATGCGATGCGCGCCCTGTGACTATTGCCGACGGCACGTGTGAAGTGTGCAAGATAGGGGTAATTTTTATTTCGGTAACCGGTATTAATACTGGTTATGTATTCACTTTTCATAATAAAGGTAATCTTTAAAATTACCTGTAAAAGAAAAAAAGGTTGTTACCGAAAAAATACCCGTATTGATCATACCGGTTTCGGTCCCTGGTTGAAACCGATGGTGCAGTCAAAATGTAAATCCAAGATGGCAGCTGCATAAATTTATCGAGGTTTTCGTCATGGTTGTCGTTTTCATGGTTTTCGAGGGTGTTGAAACCGATGGTGCAGTTTAAATGTAAATCCAAGATGGCGGCTGAAAAAAATATCGAGGTTTTCGTCATAGGTGTCGTTTTCATGGTTTTTGAGGGTGTTGAATCCAATATTGCAGTCAAAATGTAAATCCAAGGTGGCGGCTGCCAAAAATACCGATATTACTATCAAAATAGAAATCCCAGATGTCAAATAACAAAAATCAAAAAATATTATTATAAATTAATAAAAAAAAAAAATACAATTCCTTCACTAATTATTAATCGAAAGGAACTTCGTTCCATCCGGGTGTCCCTTGACACCTCTCAAGTTTTTTTGTTTAGTCAGTCTATTAGACTGTTAAATGGTATAGAACGGAAAGCATCTCGCGCGCTGATTGGTTGAACGTCATGTGCCCGGCGGCGGCGCCGCCATAATTATTTGTTAGATAATTCGTTTGATGTCGAATGTGAACAAACTGTTCTGGTGATTTTAATTAAATTTTGTGTTAAAAATAACCTGTGAGTTAAAGTTAATTATATTTTATTGTTGTGGAAGTAAAACTGAATCTTCGATTAACCTAAGAAGTGAAGTTTGAACAATAGTCAGATAACTTTTATCTGAGGAATAAAAATGGCGGTTCGACAGCTTATCTATAGAAAATATGTCAAACCGCTATTTTAATTCCTCAGATAACGCGTGACCGTTTAATAAATTCTTAAATAATTTGTAAAAAAAACCAACATGGTTTCTGCTACAATTTCTCATAATAGGCGTCTTTTTATAGTTTTCGTCTTAGAGGGTTTTGAATCCGATAGTGCTGTCAAAATGTAAATCCAAGATGGCGGCTGCAAAAAATATCGAGGTTTTCGTCATGGGTGTCGTTTTCATGGTTTTCGAGGGTGTTGAAACCGATGGTGAAGTCAAAATGTAAATCCAAGATGGTGGCTGCATAAATTATCGAGGTTTTCGTCATGGGTGTCGTTTTCATGGTTTTCGAGGGCGTTGAAACCGATGGTGCAGTCAAAATGTAAATCCAAGATGGCGGCTGCATAAATTATCGAGGTTTTCGTCATGGGTGTCGTTTTCATAGTTTTCGAGGGTGTTGAAACCGATGGTGCAGTTAAAATGTAAATCCAAGATGGCGGCTGCAAAAAATATCGAGGTTTTCGTCATGGGTGTCGTTTTCATGGTTTCCGAGGGTGTTGAAACCGATGGTGCAGTCAAAATATGGATAGTATGGAAACAAGGCCTAATTGTAGAAATAAATACCTACGCTCTCAACTGCAGCCTTAGGGTTGTCACGAGCGCGGAGAATGGAACATAATTAAATGGCGCTGATGCTTGATGAACCCGGTGGCTGCGCACCTTACTATGCGTTCCAACTAAGTATAAGATGACCTTGGCACCATATTGTAACTGCAATTGTGTTTAACGAAAAATAATTTGCGCAAATTACTTTTCAATACTTAATATTTATCTTATTCATGTTATTTTCATGTGATTTTCGTTATTTGACATCTGGGATTTCTATTTTGATAGCAATATCGGTTTCAACACCCTCAAAAACCATGAAAACGACATCCATGATGAAAACCTCGATAATTTTGGCAGCCGCCATCTTGGATTTACATTTTGACTGCACCATCGGTTTCAACACCCTCGAAAACCATGAAAACGACACCCATGACGAAAACCTCGATAATTTATGCAGCCGCCATCTTGGATTTGCATTTTGACTGCACCATCGGTTTCAACACCCTCGAAAACCATGAAAACGACACCCATGACGAAAACCTCGATATTTTTTGCAGCCGCCATCTTGGATTTACATTTTGACTGCACCATCGGTTTCAACACCCTCGAAAACCATGAAAACGACACCCATGACGAAAACCTCGATAATTTATGCAGCCGCCATCTTGGATTTGCATTTTGACTGCAACATCGGTTTCAACACCCTCGAAAACCATGAAAACGACACCCATGACGAAAACCTCGATAATTTATGCAGCCGCCATCTTGGATTTGCATTTTGACTGCAACATCGGTTTCAACACCCTCGAAAACCATGAAAACGACACCCATGACGAAAACCTCGATAATTTATGCAGCCGCCATCTTGGATTTGCATTTTGACTGCAACATCGGTTTCAACACCCTCGAAAACCATGAAAACGACACCCATGACGAAAACCTCGATATTTTTTGCAGCTGCCATCTTGGATTTACATTTTGACAGCACTATCGGATTCAAAACCCTCGAAGACGAAAACTATAAAAAGACGCCTGTTATGAGAAATTGTAGCAGAAACCATGTTGGTTTTTTTTACAAATTATTTATTTACGAATTTATTAAACGGTCACGGGGATATAGAATTCGATATTGATAAAAATCATTCTTACCTTCAAAATAAGCAGGGAGTTTAAAAAACAAAATCTCCGGTTATGATGAAGCCGAGTTCAAACAGCCATATACGTAACATAAATAAACGCAACTCGTCTTTACGCGGCACTCAGAACTGACAGCACTGCGATGTCCGCTTAGAAGCCTCGTAGATGCGCGTGTTTGTGTGAGTGCACCGTTTCGAACGTTAGTACGTAATTTCCGGACCATCCATATTTTTACCGTGCTACGGGGCAGATAAGAGCCACTCAAAGCGTGGGAGCGTATCTTTGCAAGTTACAACCACGATCTATACACGTCATGTAAATATATCCCAGGCCCCTCTCTCAGCTCCGTAGTGTTATTTTCTTTTTTTTTAAAGAAAATTAAAAACGTGGGTTTTTCATATTAGGTACTGACAGCAACCCTTTCATTTGATACCCATATCATGGAGATGCATTTCAAATAGCCAATCCGCCATCTTGGATGTCCGCCATGCTTGATTTCAGGTACGTGACTATTTTTATCATATTCCTGACAGCAAACCCTTTCATTTGATACCCATATCATGGGGATGCATTTCAAATAGGCAATCCGCCATCTTGGATGTCCGCCATGTTGGATTTAAGACACGTGACTATTTTTTTCATATTCCTGACAGCAAACCCTTTCATTTGATACCCATATCATGGGGGTGGATTTCAAACAGCCCGACCGCGATCTTGGGGAGGCCGCCATATTGGATTTCTCACCACTCTTGCAAAAACTAATAAAACGAAAACGGATGGCTAATTAATGCACAAATTCTACAAACTACTATTATAATTATAATAATACTTTAGTTTGATAAAGCAACGAAAATCTTACCTTATGAAAAAAAATATGGAGAGAATCAAAATGTGGCAGTCGCAGTATAATATTCCGTTCACGATACGTACGCTCTATAATCAGGACGAGGAAAAAAGTGATACAGGTCCTACGTCGACGGGCGCTGGAGCCGTACTGATTGCAGCCCGGTTATGTTTCGTAATTTATACTAGTTTAGAGTGATTTTAAAAACGATAGTATGTTTAATTACATGAAGGGATTTTAATGAAATTTAGAAATTAGTTTAGTCTGTAAACATAGTTTATATTTACATAGTTTTTTTAATGTAATTACGCTTTGTTCGAACCAAAAATGGCGATAAAACAGCGATATAAAACGTAAAAATTGACCTCAGAATTTATTTTTTTACTAATTTGTGTTATTAAAAATATAAATTCTACTACGTAGTTTTACAACAAAAACGTATGTCTGATGATTTGTGTATTTTTTTTGGTTAAAATTACGAATGTTAATGGTAGATGTAGGAGTCGCAAATCGACTCTGCGTTGATTTTTCAGTAAACTACTTGTCGGAGATTAATTACCACAAAGTTAATAAAAGAGTTTTTTGAAATATGTTACGTACAATTACAACACGAAAGACTGGTCTTTCTTTTGCAGGTATTCAAAAATGTTGGAGTATTACTTAATATGGTAAATTAGACGATCATAATTTTAGTTCTACGCGCAAATGGGTAAAAGGCCTCTTAACACCAGTGTTTTTTTTGCAACAAATTCAATAAATTAGTTCACAATATGAAAGCAGAAAAGCTGCAAATGTGTAGAATATGTTTAGTGGAAGATGTTCGTATGTTTATGGTTACCAATGTTGAACTGCAACACCTTTTCGAGAAGCTGACTGGGATTCCAGTAAGTAAATGATTTATACAAACTATCCAAGCACTAGTACTTTCTTATTGTGAAGCAATTGAGAAGAATGTTTTTTGAAGATACGCATCTTTTATTCAAGATTTAATAAAAACCATTCTATCTGTAATCAAACACACAGAACTTCTTTCATAAAAGATAATTATTGCCTAGTTTCCCTTGAAGCCTCGGCCCATGAATCCAACAAAAAAGAACTACCTATATATCATTAAAAAGGAAAACAATTATAGAATATAATGGTATAATCAGTTTTCCTTAGGAAGAAGAGTTTGTATGGAGTTGACCATTCAATACTTCTAACTTCAATATTAACATCAAAGAAACTTTTTAATGATTAATTAAATTAATAAGTTTTGGTATATTAATCTCTCATTAATATATTATGTTTTATGTTATTAATTATCTTTAATTTAGAAATTCTGTTGGATTTAACATGAATCTGGCCGATTCCTGTCATACCCCTTTACAATTAATTGAACAATACTTTTGTTGCAGTTTGTAACTGAAGACAGTAGACCGATGCTCGCTTGTGTCTTCTGCTACACTAGACTAAAGCAATGCTGTCAATTGCAGAGGAAATGTCTGGAAGCAGAGAAACTGTTCACTCAGATGTTGAATGAAGATGATGAGGTGAGGTTCTATGTTGTTGTTCTATGTTAGGGGTTTTGGTTTCCGCGCTTATTCCTTTATGTGGACCATTGTGCGTGGGACATAGTGGCCTTTGGTGGCTTATTCCAACCAGCCCACCTCCCGCCAGAAGTTGATCAGGTTCTTTGGTCTGTGGAGAACATCTGTGTAAGTCCTGGGTGTCCCGAGGGTCTCTGTCCTGATCTGTGTGACACCTGTGCACTCGAAGAGCACATGCGCAACGGTTTCCTCAGTCTCCATGCAAGCCCTGCACAGGGGTCTGTCCGTTATGCCTATTGTGTGGAAGTGTTTGTTTAGGGAGCAGTGTCCCGTTATGGTCCCTGTCAGCAGACTCATGCCGGTCCTGTCCAGGCGTAAAAGACGTCTGGTTAGCCTGCCATCTAAGGATGGCAGAGCTTCCCTGGATTGCCTGCAGCCTGGTGTCGAGGTCCACCATCTCTCTGCTTGTGTGAGGGTGCGCTCCTGCAGCCATCTACGTATCTGGCTGAAGGGGATGGGTATAATGGGTTCAGGTCGGCAAACTGATGCCCTGGTTGCTCTCCTAGCTAGTTCATCAGCCGCGTCGTTGCCCAATGATCCGCTGTGTCCTTTAATCCATTGTAGTGTCACTTTGTTGCGTTTAGATACCGTTAAACGTTCTAGTGCATTGTGACATTCTAGTATTAAGCTTGAAGTGGTATATTGTTTCTCCAACGATTGAAGGACTGAGGCGCTGTCAGAGAGTATACGTGTATATGGGTGTCCGTCACTCCTCTGGCCTCTATTGCATATGCTGCTTGTATAATGCCCATGCATTCCGCCTGGTAGACGGTGTTGTACATTCCCAGCGGGCAGGATATATTTATGTTAAGGTCGTGTGAGAAGACTCCAGCCCCGGTTCCGGAATAATTCTTTGATCCATCTGTGTATATCCTCAGCTCTTTCGGGCCTGCCCCCCTAGACAAGTAGCAAACGATAATCGTTAACGCTCGGTTCTCCCCAATAGATTTTCAACCTTATTCCTTCGAGTCTTTAGTTGAAAATCTATTGAAGATTTCATGGCGTTGTCGTTCGTTCCAGTAGCTAACGCTTAGAAATCCTAAATAGATTTTCAACTAAAGACTAGAAGGAATAAGGTTGAAAATCTATTGGGGAGAACCGAGCGTTAACGATTATCGTTTGCGACTTGTCTAGGGGGGCTGAATAGAAAGAAAGAAAGAAAGAAAGAAAAACGTTTATTGACACATACCATAAGTACACACAACATAAAAAAAAACCAAATATATACAAGAAACTTACAACTAAACCTTAAATATTGTGTGACTCACGGCTGCGCCAAATAGACCCAGTTCAGCAAATGCCGGACAACAACGGGTGCCCGACGCTGATTTTCAACTGAGCCTACGTGGTGAGTGTACGGATGTAAATCAGCTTGAATAATGAAATAAATATAATTATAATATAATCTACATACATAAATATTGTGTACGATGTTTATAATGGAGTATGTATAATAAAAATAAATATAAAACAGATACAATCATAAAACTAAAACTAGGCATCCGAAATACCGTTATCTTGACAACGGTGTTTAAATACCCATTAGCAACAATATCTTTGTCCGTGGCATCTCACTGACACTGCATCGCTCGCAGCCGGGTGTGACGCACGAGTCACCGGCGCGCGGCGACGGCCTAATATATTTAAAAATAGAAGATTGCTTGTAGCTGCGGGTATTCTAATAGTTAAAATAAATTAAATACAATAATTGATTATAATGAAGGGTATCGATGATAGATAAAACGATTCTCCAAATAGTTTACTTTTAAAACGGCGGATGTGAAGAAATTTATAATGAAAAGAATAAGCGAAAGAAAGCGTGGAAGAGGGTAAGTGGCCAAAAACCATTTATTCTAGTTAAATTGTATGTTTGGTCAGACTGACTAAGTTTAAAAATAATGTTTTTTTTTTAGTTGTACGTGGGAGTGATTCCTAAAATTCGCATAAACTTATTCCGGATTTAAGACGGGTTGAACAGAATAGTCACACTGCTCTTCTGCAGGTTCGATACTGTAGTGCTTTACAGTGGTATTGTCTTGGGGCTTTGTCGCAGGGTGATGCCATCATTGGCTGTTGTTCGATCGCATCATTCTTAATTCGCGTGTGTTTAATTCTGGAGTCTTTGTTTAGGGTTCCCAGGGCATGAAGCCTCTTTCTGCACGATGAGGTGTAGAGGTGGCAGTCCAAGCATTGCCTGTAGGGCAGCGGTGGGTGCAGTTCTCATACAGCTAGTGACTGCCATACAAGCAAATCGTTGACTTGTACTTTCGAAGGCATTTCTACGCAAAATTTTATCTTTGGACACTTTCTTATCCCACAAACATTCTTTACTTTCTATAACTTGTATTAATTATTAAATATCGTATTTAAATTTTTTGGCCATTTTTATTAAAATTATATATTATGATAATTGATGACAGACAAAATAATAACTGAGCTCGTGTACGGTGCGACGGCGACGGTAGTGTGTGGACAAGTTCATACGTGTTTTGTATTGCCGGCACATCGGCCCGTCAAAATCTCGGGCTACGTTCTAGCGGTCACGCCGATTTACTCGCAATTTCGGCGGCCGGGATGACGGCGCTCGGGTGACGGATGTGCGGTGGACACGCGGCTAAGTAAATGTATTGTACCGCTATACCGCTACTTGCGCCGTCATCTCGTTCTCGGTGACGTGACGTTGACGGCGGCGGTGGACAAACGCCCTAACACAGGCATTGTTTGCCTAAAAGGAGGCTCCCAGCACAATTAATTGTATATGAAGGTTTTCGTAAAATAAAAACATTTTCATTTTTTTCATTTTTTTGTTTTGTTTCGCCAGTCCTCCACTATTTTCAATGCTTGGCGCATGAGGTTGCACAGGGTATTTTCGTGAGTGCCATTTATTATTATGGTTATATCGTCAGCATACCCTACAGTGAAGTAACCGTTATCATTTAGTGTTTTAATGAGGTTATCTACAACCAGGTTCCATAGTAGCGGTGAGAGGACTCCCCCTTGTGGGCAGCCTTTCGCCACGATGGCCCTTGTAGTGTCATTTACTGTAACTTGTACAGCTCTTTGCTTGAGCATGTTGCTAATCCATCCGCTCAGGGTCCGTTTCCAGGTCCGTGAGTGTATATGTATTGTCGGGTTTTTTCAGCGTTCCAAGGGTTCGGTCCTGGTCGGTTGAGAGGATTTTCCTTACCCTTGTGGCTTCGTTATTGGTCTCAATAGATTCACAGAATTTGCGCCAGGCTGTCTTTCTGGCTCTTCGGATTTGCTTTTTATATGTGTACTCTTTGCATAGTTCCCAGTCGTTTGGGAGTCTAGTGTTTTTGGCTCTGTTGAATTGCTTACGTAATGCATCTCTGAGTTTACCAAGTTCAGCGTTCCACCAGGGATTCCTCTCATGACTGGTTTTTGGCTCTCTTAGTTTACAGCATGCATGGTAAGCTTCTGTTAGATGACATGACAGGCTGGTATCCTCAATCCTCTCTTATCTGCATGTCATATCCATGTATTTTGCGTGCGAGTTGGAAAATTATTTCATCCACCTCCAGGAGGAGTTTTCTAGTTTGATCTCATAGAAATTACCTGGGTTACCAACATACTTTGCCCAATATGAGGTACCCTCAGGGCAGTGGTGAAGCACATGAGCTGTTGTCTCGTCCACCATCATACAAGCTCTGCACAGGGAGCTGTCTGTGATTCCTAGGACAAAGAGGTGTTTATTAACGGAGCCACAGGTCCTGTAAGGAGTAACTATGAATAGCTTCTGCTTTGTTAACCTGAGCACATGTGTACTGAAGCGGCCATTGATTTCTTACCACAGGTTTCCACGTAATTTCCCTGACCAGAGTACGAATGTAACCGAAAGGGAGTGGCACTATGGGTTTGGGTCCCACCACAGCCAAGCTAGATTCCCTTTGAACGAGTTCGTCCACTGCATTGTTGCCTTGGAAGTGGCTGTGTCCTTTGATCCACTGGATGGTTATGTTGTTGTGCTCACCTACCTGATTTAGGTTCTGGTGACACTCGTCTCATAGCAAATCGACCATACTATCTGACAGTATGGGCATTGAGCATCCTTTACCTTCCGGGCACAGTAGTCTTTAATGGCATGGTTGGCGCAGTGGGTGAGCGATCAACTGCTGTGCAGCGTGTCGTGGCTTCGATCCCTGCACGGAACAAATATTTGTATGATAATTATGAAAGTAGTTGTTCCGGGTCTGCGTGTTTGTGCATGTGAGTTTCTATATTCATAAACGCACCCGCGATACAGAAAGGAATTCCTAGTGCGGGGCAACATTTTTACAGAAAAGGCTGCCGCTGCTAGAGTGATGCCCATGCATCCTGGCTGGACAACTGTGCTGTGGAGCCCCAGTACTGTGGATATTGAGATTAACTTTTACCATGGGATATTCTTCATAAAGTCCCTCTAGTACCGAGGTGTGTTGTGACTCTCTTACCTGAGAGTTTCGAGATGGACCGCTGCCAGTGTTGCTTCTCGCTGTATGAAGAGGTGAAGCGGAGGGAGGCCCAGCATGGCTTCCAGAGCTGCTGTAGACGTAGACGTATGCAGCCTGTGGTCGCCATGTAGGCCAGTCTTTATAGGTGTTTTAGCTTTTTCAAAGTGGTGATTAAGCAATCTAAGGTAATGACTGGTTTGAATACTGCCACAGCGTAAATCCAGAGTTGATTTTGGGGGATAGGCCCTTATGTGAGGATTGTAAAGAGGCAATTCTGGAATAAATGACATCTGATGAAGCTGTCAAAAGTAAAGTAAGCATTTGGATAGCTTGTAGTGACTGATCAACATTTTACCAACTATTTTAACGACTTGTTACAGGTAACACTAAGAATAAACCGGAAAGAGAGAGAATTTTTCAATAAGTTTATTATAACTCCAACAAAGCATGTTAACTGTGTTCTTGATAAATGTCGATCAGAAAGCTATGATATCAAAGAAGAATTACAAGATGATCGTAAGGAAGAACATGATAGTAATGAACCCGTGGAAGAACCTTTTGATGTCCAAGAAGAATTACAACATAATTGTGAAGAAGAAAATGAGTGTATTGAATCTGAGGAGGAATATCGTGTTATTAAAGAAGAATTACAAGATGACTTTGAGGAATCAAATGAAAGTTTTGAATTCGAGGAGGAACATCATGATGTCAAAGAAGCATTACGAGATGATTGTGAGCAAGAGAACGAGAGTATTGAACCAGAGCAGGAACTTCAAAGTGGTATGTCTCATATATTAAATATTTAATATGAACTTTATTTAGTAGACAGCCCAACAGACAAATGGCACTTTCAAAATAAAACACAATAACTCCTAATATCAAAATCACATCAATAAAGCCAGGAAAGTAATTATCGAAGTTCTTATGTTCAAAATTACTTTCCTGGCTTCATTGACGAAAACATTCAATATTTCTATGACATTTTGTAAAGATTATACGGTACGGTAGCTCTTTAATCCCGCGACCTGGGGCTGATTGGATAACCACAGCCATAATTAGGTAGCTTTATTTATTATTTATTTATGTACACACACAGATATATATACAGGAAAATATTTATTAGGAATAAAAAGTCATCACTCATCAAACGAAACTATCTCAATAACTATGAAAAGTAAGATGGAAAACTGAGAAGTCGGGTTCACGAAAAGCCAAGACTATTTAAAGGCCGAGCGTAACGATCTCGAAATATTTTAGCTTTTTATACAATTCTGGGTTTTGGAAGGAAACGACACAAAACTGGAAGGTAGAAACTAATACAAACTGCCTATCCATGTAAAATTGTGCATAAAAGCTGATTATTTTAATTCATCCCTATGTTTATTATCAGAGAAATAAAAAACAAAATTGTCTTGTTCAACTACATCCAGATAATGCTCCGCTACTGTTGCCGTAGAGAGACAATCAGAGAGAATGAAGAGAAGCTGAAACATATCCTGCGTTCTGCCGCGATGCTTACCAGTCCTATATTTACCAGTTTCATATTCACAGGTGCGTCTGACGCGAAGAAACCAGAGCTATACGTACGACTAACAAGACTAGAAGATACAATTACATTCCAGCAAAAGAAAACTGAACAGACAGACTTACTAATTATCCGGAACACCGAGAAACACAAGTCTGCAGCTCCTTCTAAATTCACAAAGCTTGTCACAAATTCTCAGTCTATCGGTAATATTGTGAATAAAACTGATACAGCTGCGAAAGAACGAATAAAAACATATGATTGCGATATGTGTCACCATAGTTGTACTAGAAGAGGTGATTTAATAAAAGATATTCGTATCCACCGTGGTGAAAAGCCTTACAAATGTAAAATATGTCAGAAGAGTTTTACTCTAAGTAGTACATTAAAAAGCCATGTTCGTATTCACACTGGTCAAAAACCATGCAAATGTGACATATGTCAGAAGAGTTTTAGTTTAAGTCAGAATTTAAAAAGTCATCTTATACACACTGGTGAAAAATGTTACAAATGTGACATATGTCAGAAGAGTTTTACTCTAAGTAGTACATTAAAAAGCCATGTTCGTATTCACACTGGTGAAAAACCTTACAAATGTGACATATGTCAGAAGAGTTTTAATCAAAAACCCGCAGCGGCCTCAAGCTCAATTGGCCAGCCCAAAAAAACAGTGGAGCGGCATTTCGCAAGCCGCCTTCCAAAATTGGAGGGTAAGAGCACAATTAGTCGGCGTCGTTGCCGCTTTTGCGGAGTTAACAACCCGCGGAACAAACGCACTTCGTATTGGTGCAATACTTGCGGTGTTCCACTTTGTTTAGAGCCCTGTTTCGCGCGTTACCATAGCCAACTTCCCTAATCTTCAGTCTTCTCCATATGAGATATTTTTCGTTCCTGTTTTTTTTTTACATTGATTGACCTGACAGACTTACTCGACAGACTTCCAAAATAGTAAAGTCAAAGTCAAATAATTTATTCCAATTAGGCCATCAAAGAGGCACTTTTGAACGTCGATATTTAAATTTAAAGGGAATAGGAAGGGAAGGGATTGATTCTACACCCATTCGCTAAGGTAGGTTGTATGGAGAAGAATGGGCAAGAAACTCCATACTTACTCTTTTAAAAAAAATGTTTTACAATATTTTTTATCAGCGTTTGAAATAATTAATGTCAAAGCAATGTACCTTGAAAATCTAGACTAAAATTAAAAAAATAATAAGAAATAAAAAAAGCAAAAAGGTACATGGCGTTCACATTTTAACAAAATATTGAAATGACACAATTTACAAATATAATTTAAGTGTGTGAGCATTCAAATTTCAACCAGCTTGACTTTGTTTAAGCCCTACATTGTACTATGGAGCAGGACCAGCATGTTTCCAAACATTTTTATCTTGAATATAATCTTCTAATTTATAATATGCTTGTTTACTAAGGGTGTTTTTTATGTAACATTTAAATTTTTTTTCATTGAGATTTAAGATTTCACTCGGTATTTTATTGTAACATTTAACACAGAACTCCATAAAAGATTTTTGTACTTTAGACAATCTAAAATATGGTTGATCAATTTTATCTTTATTTCTCGTATTAAAATTATGTCTGTCGCTTATTTTATTAAAAAGATGAAGATTTTTCTTAACATGCATTATATTTTCATAAATAAATTGACAAGGCACTGTCATTATATTATTTTTTTTGAATAATTCCCTAAGAGATTCGCGACGACGTAGATTGTAAATTGCTCTGACAGCTCTTTTTTGCAAAATAAAAATAGATTCAATGTCAGCTGCCCGGCCCCACAATAGGATGCCATATGACATAATGCTGTGAAAGTAGCTGAAGTAAACCAAACGCGCAGTTTCGACGTCGGTCAACTGCCTTATCTTTCTAACAGCATAAGCGGCCGAGCTTAGTCGCCCTGCTAGAGATGCTATATGGGGGCCCCATTGTAATTTATCGTCTAACGTGATTCCTAGAAAAACTGTCTGATTAATAAATTCCATTTTTTTTCCGTTCAATAAAATTTCACATTCGCTTCTTCTAACATTTGGTAAAGTGAATCTAATGCATTTTGTTTTCTTTTCATTAAGAACTAAATTATTAACAGTAAACCAATTTTGAACCTTAAGAATACAGTCATTAACAGTGTCTAGATTTTGTGCACGTCTGTCAATTTTAAAAATTAAAGATGTATCATCAGCAAATAACACCAGTATATATAGATATAGTATATCTTTTAATCTTTCCACAAAGTCGACTGACACAGACAGACAGTAGAGTCACTCCTTTTCTGGGTCATACCACTTTCTATTGTCTAAATGCTATGTATGCGTGTGTGGGTGCATGCTTGTCCATTAGGACTCACATAGAGGGGAATATGCAAAAGAATATAAATTGTATGTGCTTTAGTCAAGTAAAAATTACAATAACAATTTTAAGTCACATGTTAGCATACACACTGTTGAATAAAAACTTTTTCTAAAAAAAATGTGACGGCCTTCAAAAACAACCACAAAAACTTTTTCAAAAAAAAATGTAACCGACTTCAAAACAACCACAAAAAAAGTTCAAAATAACCTACAAAAAACTTTTCTTTCGAAAGTCGGTGACTTTATTTTTTATTTCATTGACTTTTTGTCACCGACTTTCGAAAGAAAAGTTTTTTTGTAGGTTATTTTGATCTTTTTTTGTGGTTGTTTTGAAGTCGGTTACATTTTTTTTTGAAAAAGTTTTTTATTTTATTTTTTTTAGTTTCACTATTCAGCCCAAATTAATGTCAAATACATAATTTTCTTACATGTGCACTAAAATTTTGTAATCCGTAGCACCGGTAATAACAACGCCCATGTATGTATGTACACAATGAGCTAAAAATAAGAACTACTGTACCAAACTAAATGAAAATTTTATGGGACCAAATGGCAGATAAACTGTATCGAACAAAAAAAGAATCATCGAAATCGGACCAGAAACCTCGGAGTAATCGGTGTAGACAAAGTTGAAAACTTTTTAGTTTTTGTTGATTTTTCAAAAAGTGCTAGTCCGATTTCGATAAAATTTTAATGGGACCATTCCGGAAGTATACCCTATCCAACAATAAAAGGATTTTTCAAATCGGTTGTTAAACGACGGAGTTATGCCCGAACAAACATAAAAAAAAAATACAAACATCCGAATTGAGAACTTCCTCCTTTGGGAAGTTGGTTAAAAAGGGTGAAATAACCTACAAAACTTTTCTTTCGGAAGTCGGTGACTTTTTTTATTAATTTCATTGTCTCTTGCCACCGACTTCCGAAAGAAAAGATTTTTAGGTTATTTCAGCCGTTTTTGTAGTTGTTTTTGAAGGCGGTAACATTTTTTTTTTTTTAGAAAAAGTTTTTATTTAACTCTTTCTAGTTTAAATATTCAACCAAAATTCTTGTCAAATATATCATTTTCTTGCATGTGCACTAGAATTTTGTAATCCGTAGCACCGGTAATAACATCTTTAACATCCCTTTCATTCATTCCTTATCTAAAAAACTACCGAACCGATTTTGATGAAACTTTCGGTATTCCCTAAGTTGAACATTACCTAGTACAACAAAAAAAGAATTACTTAAATCGGACTTGTAGTTCCGGAGATATGCGAACACAAACATAATTTACTTAATCAGTCGATGCCGTCCTTACTAGACGAGTTGTACCTTCCATCATCAGCTCAGCTACATGAGATGATGATTTCTATATGCAAGTACATACTTAAATTACTTCATAAGATTTGCGAAAAACTACGTGTGAGCCAATACAATTTGAGGGTTGGCCTCGATTTCTCCAAGATCCAACCATCAGATCCTGAAATGGTGACAATGAGACCACACTTCAAATAAAAAAAAGAATCATGAAAATCGGTTCGCAGTCGCAAGTTATGAGGTAACAAACATTAAAAAAAACAGTTGAATTGATAACCTCCTCTTTTTAAGTCGGTTAAAAACCTTACAAATGTTTAAAATGTCAGAAGAGTTTTAGCACAAGTAGTATCCTACTAATATTATAAAGGCGAAAGTTTGTAAGTATGGATGTATGGATGTTTGTTACTCTTTCACGCAAAAACCACTGAACGGATTTGGCTAAAATTTGGTATACAGATAGTTTATAACCTGGATTAACACATAGGATAGTTTTTATCCCGATTTTATGTTCCCGTGGGATAATTTTCGAGTTGCAGCGGGTGAAACCGCTGGCTACAGCTAGTATTTAAATAAAAAATCATGTTCGTATACACTTTGGAGAAAAACCTTACAAATGCGAAATATGTCAGAATAGTTACAGTAAAACTAGTTATTTAAAAAATCATGTTCTTAACCTTCAAGCGGGCGCGTGTCGTCGAATCGAGCGCGCTTAATACATTTTCGTTCATATTTATTTATTTATTTATTTAACTATTTATGTACACACAAGTAAAGTAAAGGAAAATACATGTTTAATACTGATGTACAAAGGTACTGCTTATTTCTTTAGAAATTTCTGCCAGCAGACCCTCTAAAGGAGAAATGAAAAAGAAATGTAGACAATAGTGTGTAAGAAAAGAAGAAAAATGTCTATGTGAATAACTTAACCTAAATTCGTATTATATAAAAATATTAATACCTAAGCAAATATATTATACCAAATACTATAATACATTAACAAAATACATAATTATATACTTATATAAATATATATACCTACTTATATATATATCACGTAAGAGAGGAAAAGTAGTGCTCTTTTACTCTGAGTTTAAATAAAGAAATAGTTATATAGTATCATTATTACTCATCACAACATGTATTTCTCATGTCTAGTAGCCTGTCGCTGTCATTGGGAGTAAAATAAACAATATTCCGTCACTCGGGATGATCTCTCCACTCCACAGATCGCAATTTTATTAGCCCCGACGCAGTCGTCGAAAAGACTACACGCGCCTGTCGTCGAAAAGGTTGCGCGCGACGCTCAACGCGACATGCGCTTGTTATAAATAGGATGTGTATTCTGTTAAATTCATATAAATATTTACTTAATTATTATCAAGTTTTAGGTATCAGGATGGTTAATATTATTTATTTACTGTATGTAAATAGTATCTCCAAGGACTTATTTATATTAATGGGTTTATAAATAAAAGCACAAATCCAGACTAGGCATTTATTACAAAGCTACCTCCTTTCGCAACCCTAGGTCTTCGTGGAGAAGAAAGGAGAAAGAAACTCCACGGCAACATAATTTATCAGTTCTCGTTATAAAAATACATTATTTACAGCAATATTCTTATCATAATAAATGTCAATTAACTTACATTTTTATTGTAGAACATTATGACACACAGTATAACTTTCAGCATCACACACTTGTATTTTCTATTATTACATCACATTAAATAACCAAGACAACACTTTGGACACGCCTTAACTCTTTGAACAGTTGAATAATTATGACTACCAATGTGAGGGTACATCTATTTTTATAAACTTAGTATTGTACCACTTCCATCAAATATTACCGCCATTATTAACCAATCACAGATCGTCAAACATTGTAGTTAAATAATTAATAAAATGGGCAACAATAAACAAATCCTGTACAGTAGAACCATATACAGGCTGTTTTTTTGCATTTTCGTCAAACTTCAGTTGGTTGGCACAAAAGTCATAAATAATCAATTGAAAGTACAGTACCGGGCAATAACTAATAAGCGCTGCTTTTTTTTGTTGTTGAAATTTTACAGTATTTCAGAATTAAACCCTTAATTCAGTACAAATGAAAGATAATCAGCCAACTATGCATTATACGCACGTACACACACAGCGATAAGCAGCTGTGTGCGTGAATTGAATGACGCGTGCGCGCGAGCGAGAAAAATGACCTTTTACGGTAGCAATAATAATTTTACCTAATTTTTTTTCGAAAATCACCCACATTCTTGTCATTCCGTTTGATAATAACTCATTTGAAGCATCAGTATAATACGGAATCTTAATAATGACAGTAATACTAGACGCCATGAAAAGTTCAGTGACCTGCTATCAGATGTTAATAAAATTTAAGCTTTGCTTTATTGCTATCGTTCACCCTAAACTTTTCGTAGTGATTTTGTTTTTATTTGTGGATTAAATTGGCTCATTTGAAGTTTTCCTCGGGTTTTTATCAATTAAATATCTACCTAGTTGTGATATGCTTATATTATGTCTTTCAAGTACCTATGTTCCGCTTAAAATAACACTATTAGGTACCTAGGTAACATTACAAGTTTAGAAATGTGTCGATATACTCGGCGGAGATGGGAGCCTACTAGACGAAAAAGATAAATAGACTAATATCAAACCTGACATCACTCTCACTCACCTTAAGCTGAATACGTAGGTAGGTCGAATTATGATCGGTAGAAAGTAGGAAGATGTTTACGTTATTGTTTAGGCACGTTCAAACTCAGAAAATGGCTACACTACGCATTCAAGGTCAGCGATCGTAATGGGGAAGGCAAGTGTCAAAGTGGCTTTGACGCATCTTTGACGTTTTAGTCCCATAACAACAGGTAAATCAAAGGAATTTTATGAAAAAAAAACGATTTATTGATGTTAAATGACTAGAATGTTGTGTAATAGGCTGTAAAAATGATGGAAAATACAAATTTCCTACAATCCACACTATCAAGAAAGAATGGGTAGCTGCTGTGACTGCTGTGAGAACAAAAATTGTATTATCACTCAGGAAAAGCTATATAATAAACAAATATCTACCCTTGCGAAGCCGGGACAGGCCGTTAGTTGAATTTATTAATGAAATTCTATGATTATACCATAACTAAACAATCGAATACACCTTCCAAAATAATATCTAATTTTCTATTGGAGGTTAAGTACTGCATCGCTATTTATATCAAGAAACGGTTCGTCTGGTGGAAGAATTATCACCGGAACCGACATTTGTGATAGTAGTGGTGTTAGGAAGTTAAAATTCTTATCATATTGCTCCAATCTATAAAATAGATGTAAAATTAGACGAAGACAAACAAAAAACTTGATGTCATTTTTCTCAATATAGAATATCAGAAGCACAGTACTATATTCTTTGTAGAGGCTAGCACATGTAATACCTACTTAAAAATACAATTTTAAATCCTAACTACAAGTAAATGTGTATTTAATGTAGTAGAATCAAATTTCTAACCTCTCAACTAAATCACTTTTTTTTCCTCTTGTAGATGCTCCGCGTCGTCTTAGTTTTTCTTATAATAAATACACTTGCATTGACGAATAATTTTCCATATTTGTTTTGTGTTTATACTCAATTTTTATAACAATAAATCTTGTTTGTTTTTTGTACAAGGTTGACATTACTCTGACGTGGGGACCAACTATCACAGCGCCATCTACGATTAGCTTTGAGTTACCATCCCCATTCTCTGCGCGACTTTTTTACCTACTTACCTACAAAGACACGCAACACGGGGCCTGTGACAATGACAGTATGCGATAGTAATTGGTCGGTTACTAATTAGAGTGCAAATGATAAGGACTAGTTACCTATTTTGCCGTAAACGATAACAATCGATCTTTAAAGTTATGACTAAATAAAATTATAGACCAAGAGCCATGGTCAAAAAAGAACATCGAACTACATAGGTGTAAAAATGTTCGATATTTCAGTGGGCGAACGAGCCTATAAAACTAAAGAACTTTCCTCAAGGAATTTAGGTCGTATTATGAATAAAAAAATGTGTTCTCACACTTCTCACACAAAACCACTTTGTTGTTTTTTGGTTTAACCTTTCAAATATTTTTTCAACATTAGATCTTAAAAAATGGATACCTACAGCTTGACATAAAACTGTAGAAAACCGGAAGTCGCCACTGTCTTCGCGCTACCAGCACCATGTTTTTTTTTTTTTTCACTTATTACGTTAGTTTTATGGCACAATAATAAATCTAACAAACCTGCGGCACAGATTAGTAGACAGATACACAATCCCATACAAAGAAATGTGACCTCCCTAAAACTAGCAATTCGACTAGCTATAATTTTTTACTCCACTTTCTCAACAGATGGCAGTACCGGCGGCTCACTAATTGCCAGAAACAGCAGTTTTACAACGCCATCTAGGAGTCAACCTTAATACTAGGTGGCATCAAAACTATGTGGCATTGACACTCTAGAGGGCGTTGCTTTTCTATAGATTCTCTGTTCTCTTCATTGCACCGCATCGTGAGTTCAAGGACAAAAGTTTTATTTGTGTGAGTGAGCTACAAACATCTCACTGCACACCGCGTGACACATCGAATGCGATGAGATTATGAATTGTATTTTTATAATATTCTAAAAGTTTGTGAGAATGGAGAATGGATGGTTGTTTGTTAGGTACCCTTTCAGCTCTTTCACGAATAAAAATACTGAACGGATTTGGATGTTTGGTACAAGACTAGTTTACAACCTGGATATTTTTATATCCATATGATAGTTTTAGTCCGATTTTACTTTCCCGTGGGACAATTTTCGAGTTGTAGTGGGAAAGGGTCAAGCCACTGGAATAAGATACCATGATTTGGAGTACCTACTGTAGATGTAGCGTACCATCGATTTTGGGTACCTACTGTTGATTCAATATCTCGTAGATGGAAAGTTGTCGATAACGATACAGCAATGTCAATTTATGATGACTTTCGAATTATTATTAACTCGACCCCAAGGAGGTAGTATTATATTTTGTAGGTTACAAGGAGATTTACTCATATATAGTTTAATGTCTTTGGTAGGTTATGTTCAAATTCGATCTGTAACGTTACATTACACGCGAATAACTACTCATTACTGAGGAAAGTAATTTGAATAGATTTAATGTGCTTACCTTAAATCTATTAAAATTACTTTTACTTTAATAATATACCTAGTTATGCGGCAAAGTAATGATGAAAGAAGTAGTCAGTAGGAGAAGGAGGATGAAAGATGGATCGTTTAGGAAGTAATTAAAAAAAACAGTACTTATATTTTAGGAAAAATATTTTAATAGATAGGTTCTTCAATTAAGTACGTAAAAACTAATAGCAAAGTGATCAGTACACCTAAAATATGAGCACTTGATTGGAGCCATAATGATTGCACTTTGTAGATTCAAAGTAGGGGATCGTCGTCGTGCACTTGTAGCGTACAGACGTGCTCGTTAGCAATATTTAATTGACATTTTTATAATTGTGACCTCCTTTTAGTGCATTACGTGTAATCATGCTTAGTGTGTTACTTAGTGAATGATGGACACGAAATAGTAAACTTTTAAATAAACAACATGGACAGCAGTCCAGGAAAGTCAGTGCCCTCCACCACCTCACCTGCGCAGTCATCATCGGAAACCAGAGTCCCCAGATCAGATACCGCTGAATTCATCGTTTCTACACCCGAAATTCAGAGATGGATGGCAACAATCGAGCAGCACCTCACTGAAGTTTGTTCTATTGCCACGGATGGTAAACTGAACTCGGAGCAGAAAATGAAAATATCGAATCTTTGCCGTAAAATAGGATCTGGTACATCTCAAATGGCGGTTCTATATCAGTCGCTCAAACAAAAAACAATTTACGCGGAACTCGAGATAAATATGCTTAGAGAGCAGCGCGGCCTAACGGAACAAATTACGGATCTAAAGCAGACAATACAGAAATCTTGTGCTACGGGAACTGCTTCTTTTGCTGATATGGTAAAAAGAGGATCAAATGACTACGTTCGACCTAATCACTTAAGTGCCATTGCCATTTATCCCCAGGACACCCTCAAAACCAGTGACGAAACAAAAGAATTAGTGCAAAAGATCATACGGCCCGAGCAAATGAAGCTACAAGTACGAGGAGTAAGGAAAACAAAAAATGGAGGCGTAATTATTAGCACCGAGACTCAAGACGACGCTGATAAATTGAAGAACGCTGTTAAGTTCTCTACATCCGGACTAATCACCGATGAACCCAACAAGCGCAAACCCCGTATCGTGGTTGTGGGTGTCCCGTCTTCATTGACCGAAAATGAGGTCTTCAAGTGTATTTTCGAGCAAAATCTAGCAGACAAGTTACCAGAGATGACTTTAGAATCGTTCTTAGCCTCGACCAAACTAAGTCACAAATCTGGGAAGAGAGACACCCCGACCTGTAATTATGTTATTGAAGTCTCGGCCAATATACGTAAAACGCTAATGCCACAGTTACGAGTCTTTATAAATTGGTCGTCCTGCCCGATCAGGGATTTCACTTTAGTAACGAGGTGTTATAAATGCCAACAGTACGGTCATGCAGCCAAATATTGTAAAGAGACGAACTCTACGTGCGGTTACTGTGGCGAAACAGGTCACATGATGTCCGAGTGCGAGAAGAAAGGTAACCCCCCGAAATGCGCGACTTGTTTACGGTTTAAAAAACCAAGTGACCATAAAACGGGAGACGCAGAATGTCCTGCTCGGAAAATAGCAGAGATCAGACATATCAATTCCATCGATTATGAAGGCACCTAATGCGTCATACTCAAACATTTTACATTCGTTTCGTTTGTTGCTGACTCAACAGTAGATACTGCGCGTACCTACCATGAATTTGTTTCTATAAGTGCAAAATCGACCGCCACAATAATGTCATGATGATGTTCTTTGTAATTTTAAATTGACTAAGCGATTGCTGACTCTTCATAATTTATATGTTATTTGGCATAGATTGTAGTTATATTTTGTTCTGTTGTGTAAATTGTTTAATATTTTGTTCTAATCTAAGTAATAATAGACTTTAAGTAGGTTATAGTTACCTATATGTAATAAATAAACTAAGCAATTGTTTTACTGTTCTTATAATTCTCTGATGTTAAATATTGCTTAAAATATTATATCCATGTTTATGTAAATTAATTAATTTAAGAACACTACGCCTGTGATACAGGTTTAACCTAGTACAGGCATTGAATTTTGTAGTACTACCATTAATTCAGAGCCTTATATTGTTATTTTAGTAATCTTAATTTGAATAAAAATATTTGATTTGATATTTGATATTTGAAAGTCCGAAATTCACTAGCTTAGGTCGTCTTATGTGCAAGGTTCGTTGTTGTCCAGTATTCAGGATCCAGGTCAAGTCATAGGCAGGTGTCTTTTCAAAATCCGTAATTCGTAGCCAGGTCGTATAGAAGAAAACAAAAACACATTCGAAGCAGATAGACGCACACTTTTTTTTTTTTTTTTTTTTTTTACGTGGCAAAATCATCAAATGAGTCCTCCAGCCCCGGGCAGGGCGGGAGGGACTGTCAGACTTCTACTGACTAAAATCCACGGTGTCCTTCAGTAGCCTGTTATGTTCCGGGGTCACGGTAAGGAAATAATCCCGCGACCCCGGCAGGCTTTGGCCCTCTGAGAGGGGGGCCCCGTCATTATGATGACGCTCTTTGAGGCGCGCGTGGGACACAACGCGCCGTCGACCCGGGCATGGTCCATGGTCGGGCAGCGAGTTGCCCTTTACTCGCTGCCCGCATGCCCGCGCCTACGGTGGCCGGAGATCGTCTTGCGACGTCCGTCAGATAGACGCACACTTGTCAGTTGTTTAATAACAAGTAACAAGGACACAGGGTTGCCAACTCAATGCCACGGTTGGGTGCTAAGTAACATCTCAAATAGAGCTAAATTGCTAGAAAGTTTCAAAAATAGTGCCAAATATATGAATTTATTAAAAAAAGAACACATAACAGAATATGTTTTAATTTTCGAATTATTGTTAAGTACATTAATATCTAAAAGTTATATTAAAAAACAAAAACAAACAAAGATATAGATAGATTGGATGGAAAATGTTACCATTAAATTTTACAAATTATAAAACATACAAATTGGAAAATACGATGAATGAAAAACAAAAATGAACGAAAAACAAGCAAGGTTAGACAAAGAAGGAGTTATCTTAGAGAAAAAGACAAACATAGCACTGTTCGCCTCGTCTGCCATACACACCTTTATTTTCACGTTCACGGGAATCCCCTACCGAAGTGCCGCAGATTACAGACTACACTAGTTTGCGTTTTGTTACTTCAATGAATGAAAAAATTAAGTAAAACGCCATCTATTGCAACTAGCTCTAAACAAAATGGGTAACAGATAGTTGAATCTTACGACTTTATCATTCTATCGGTTCGAATCACGTTCGAATGGAAGTTAAAGTTTCCAATTTTCTTTTTTTGTCGAAATTACGTGATTTATGAGTGTAAATAAATAAAGCAGCCTTGAGCAACGAAGTTTTAATATTAACTAAACTTATTTCAGCCAAAATCCGCAATTTAGTGGTTGTAAATTTTGCTAGAGTAACCTATACTGCCATCTATGATTTATTTTCAAGACTAATTATAATCTCTATGAGTTGAGACCCTATGGTTTCGGTGGACCACTTTAAGAATGTGGTAGAAATGTAGCAGCAGGGTGCTACATTTCTACCACATTCTTAAAGTCGCCAAAAAATAAAAATTGTGTCGCTTCTTAGTTCTGTCCCTAATATTATATTCCGATAGGTAAAATAAAAACGAAAAAAATGGTCTATAATATAACACTTTTTTTTATTAATTAAAAAGAATTACAAGAAAAAATTAATGAGGTAGGTTCAGGTCATAATTTTAATGAATGGGAAGGATGTATTTGATAGAGCGTCAGCAAACGATCAATGTTTGGCTTTATTTTTGTGAGCAATAACCGCAAATCCCCCCGCTCTGTGATTTTTAATTTGCTCCTTTTTTTTGTTAAGAGGTTTGTAACGGCACTAAAACTCCTTTCGATAAGGTATGACGAGGGAAAAGGTGTTGTACTTCCTAGCACGACCATGAACATATTCATAATAACTTTTGATGGTAATAAATTCCTCTTACTTTGTACTATTATATACCACTAATTAGTAATTTTGTACCTCTCAATTACCGTAGATATGCAGGTCGTGCTAGGAAGGTTGCTTCCCAGCACGACCACGCTAAAATTCCAGCTGGCATTGAAGTTGAAGACACGGGACCATGCCTAATATTTTGTACTCATTTATACTCCGATTTAATTACCGGTATATTGTCGTAAATTGTAAGAAAAAAATATAATTAAGAAATCTGCCCACAAGCCTGCATTTGATTTTTAAACTTGTCACGAGATGGCGTTAAATAAAATTGTGGGCAGAATTTCTTAATTATATTTTTTTCTTACAATTTACGACAATATACCGGTAATTAAATCGGAGTATAAATGAGTACAAAATATTAGGCATGGTCCCGTGTCTTCAACTTCAATGCCAACTGGAATTTTAGCGTGGTCGTGCTGGGAAGCAACCTTCCTAGCACGACCTGCTTATCTATGATAATTGAGAAGTACAAAATTACTAATTAGTGGTATATAATAGTACAAAGTAAGAGAAATTTATTACCATCAAAAGTTATTATGAATATGTTCATGGTCGTGCTAGGAAGTACAACACGGGAAAAGCTATTAAAAATTTCCTTGCGATTTCCCACAGTCCAGGATATTTTTCGGATATTTCTGCTTGCAGCCAAAATGTTTGGTAGCCTTTTCTAAATTTCACCTTCAGCTCCTCATTGGTGCTTAGCTCGAGCAGCACCTTTTGTAATACAACATTGACCACTTCCGTTTCATCAAATGGATTTATGATCCATGGTGGTATATCCATCGTCAGCATATCTTCAAACCTGGTTTTGAAGTCATCATGCAGGGCACTTAAATGTTGACTGTAGTTATGGATGTCCTCATCAATACATTCTACCTTTTTTTTTTTTTTTTTACATGGTAAAATCTTCAAATGAGTCCTCCAACCCCGGGCAGGGCGGGAGGGACTGTCAGACTTCTACTGACTAAAATCCACGGTGTCCTTCAATAGCCCTTTATGTACCGGGGTCACGGTAAGGAAATAATCCCGCGACCCCGGCAGGCTTTGGCCCCGTCATTATGTTGACGCTCTTTGAGGCGCGCGTGGGTCACAACGCGCCGTCGACCCGGGCATGGTCCATGGTCGGGCAGCGAGTTGCCCTTTACTCGCTGCCCGCATGCCCGCGCCTACGGTGGCCGGAGATCGTCTTGCGTCGTCCGTCGCCGCGGGCGTCCACCACAACGGGTGGGGCGGAGGGAGGACACTGTCCTCTCTCGCGCGCGGCCCGCCTCCTCCTTCGCGAGCATTACTGCTTCGCAGAAGGAGGCGACCGCCTCCCACTCCGTCTCGCCCCGCAGCATGGCCGCAACCAATGCCGGGCGCGAGAGGTCTCCGCCTATCGCAGCCGTGAGGACACGTCGGTGCTCCGCCCAAGCTGGGCAGTCCTGCACCGTATGCTCCACCGTGTTCTCCGGGCGATCTTCGCAGTGGTGACACCCAGGCGTTTCCTCCTTCCGCATTAGACACAGGTACCTCCCGAAGCATCCGTGCCCGGTGAGGACCTGCGTCAGGCGGAAAGTAAGGACGCCATGACTTCTCTCCAGCCACTCCTCAAAGAGGGGTCTTACCGCCGCAATTGCGGTGTGCCCGGCCGTCGGTCGCGACAGTCGTCCCCTCCATACTGCCCTGAGATCGCGCCGGAGCTCCTCCCGCCGCGCCTCGACTTCTCGAGGCAGCGGGGTCACGCCCCGGCGCTGCGCCTCCACGCGCCACTCATAGACGCGCTGGAGGGCAGTCGCCTCCAGATCCCAGGGCAGCAATCCGGCAAGAAGGTTGGCCGATTCGCCGGCAATCGTGCGGTATCCCCGGATCATCCGAATAGCCATGACCCTCTGGCATGCGACCAACTTTAGTGGTCGCGTCCGGATGCTCAGGACCCACACAGGGGCCCCGTAGAGGGCCATGGACCGCACGACGCCGGCGTACAACCTACGGCAGGAGACGTTTGGCCCGCTGAGATTGGGCAGGAGTCGCCTGATGGCCGCCGTCTTGTGCAGCGCCACGTCGAGTCCCAACCGCCGGATCCTGTCGACGACTGTCGCGACCGCTTCCGTCGCCAAGTCGGCCGCCGCCTGGTGCGACTCTCCCTGTGCCTGGACGAGCGTGTCGTCAGCGTAACATATAACGCTGACGCCGTCAGGGAGGTCGCTGCGCAGCACCCAGTCGTATCCGATGTTCCACAGGGGCGGTCCGTCAATACATTCTACCTGCGACAAGTTTGGAAATTGAGAGAATTCGCGCCGACTAATGTAGGTTCACACATTCCCTATCTCGAAAACTCCTGAACCGATTTAGATGAAACTTTCAGTATTCCCTAAGTTGAACGATACCTAGTACAACAAAAAAAGAATTACTAAAATCGGACCTGTGGTTCCGGAGATATGCGAACACAAACATAATTTACTAAATCAGTCGATGCGTGTGCGTCAGAATGGCTGGTTGCCTGTGGCGTTGGTCAATGAGAGTTGATTCGAAAATTGCTACATAATTGCTTATATTTGCTACATATAATAAATAATTGCTACATAGGATATATACTTAGATATAAAATATTTTTTTTGACCAGCCATCCTGACGTCAGGATGGCTGGTCACCTCCTAGTTTAAAGTGAAGCGTACAGAGTTTCCCGAAATGTATTGCGTCAATAATTGCTTCATATTTACTTCATTTATCTCATTTATTTGTATCTTTAAAAATATGCTAAATAAAGGATGTAGCAGTAATTTAAATTATCCCAAGGAAAAGTCCCTGATAAAATAATAAAGGCAAATAGTTGCAGTGCGTCTTCACTCAACGGTATTGATACTTTAGGCGACAGGCGTTCTAAATAAAATTGTTAAATGGCATGTTGTGTATGAGTAGGTAAGTGGACAATAAGCATATTAGAAGGATATCGTAAATAAAAAAAAATACGAAGAGTAAAAAGAAGCTAATTCCACATTGTATAAATATATGCGTTAAAATAATATGAAAATACTCGAAGTTGTTGACTCATGTAATATCTACTTAGGACAAGTAAACTTCGAGAAAGGGGTCAACCACCAAATCCAACTCGGTTGGGCAGCGTTCGGGAAACTACGCAATGTCTTTCCGTCCGACTTACCCCAGTGCCTCAAGACGAAAGTCTTCAACCAATGTGTGTTACCAGTTATGAGTTACGGCACCGAAACGTGGTCTTTCACTATCGGTCTCATCTCAAAGCTCAAAGTCGCTCAACGAGCTATGGAGAGGGCTATGCTCGGTGTTTCTCTACGTGATCACATACGAGTCACTGATATAGTCTACCGGATTAGCAAGCTGAAGTGGCAATGGGCAGCCCATATTGCTCGCAGAGCAGATGGCCGATGCGGTCGAAAAGTGCTTGAGTGTAGACCACGGACTAGCAAGCGCAGCGTAGGAAGTCCACCAACAAGGTGGCCAGTCAACCTTATAAAAGTCGCTCGATGCAGGTCGCTTCCAACCGGTATATGTGGAGATCAAAAGGGGAGGCCTATGTTCAGCAGTGGACGTCCTATGGCTGAGATGATGATGATGATGAATATGAAAATAAGCTAAAAAATTGTTTCGGGCGAAACTACCCATGCACATTTTAAAAAGGGGACATCTGGCCTGCGGGCCACCTTTTTTCGTGGGCGAGATGTCCCATAACCTCAGCATTAATTTACCTTATTGCCAAATTATTTTTTCGCATATACACACATCAAAAGTGTCTAGGGATCAACATATATTTTTGCAATAACTTTTCTCCTGATTGATATTAATTAAAATGTTCTATAAGGATTCATCAAATAAAGTGTTATCGTTTGTCACAGTAACGATAAACCAAGTCACCTTTGCATTCATAAAGAAATTTGCCATTTTCCTAATAAAGGGATTTTTGACATTTGAACCACTAACATTAAAGTTCGAAAAAAAGACTGAAATAACAGTTTTCTTTAAAATTTTATTGGGTAACTTAAACAATTAATAATCCGTGTTTCTACCGCGAACACTAACAACACAAGAACATCGGTTTGGCATACTCAAAATGAGTTCATCCAAATCACGCTGTGGAATGGCCGCCCATGTTCGTTGCAACAACAAAAAAAGGTCTTCTTGCGACTGGATACCCTCCATATTCGGCAGAGCTCTTCTCTGTAGCATATCCCATGCATGCTCAATCGGGTTCAAGTCTGGCGACTGAGCAGGCCAGGGCAGGACATTGATGTTAGCTGCGGCGAGAGTCTGTCTTACAACTCTTGCGGTGTGCGGTCGTGCATTATCATGCATTAACTGAAATAAGGGACCGATTTGCACTTGTAGAGGAACGATGACGTCTGATACAATCGTCTCAGCATAAATTTGAGCGTTGAGGTTGCCTCTGATCCAAATCAACTCAGTTCTTCCGCCGATCCAAATACCCGCCCATACCATGATGGTTCCACCACTATAAGGATGGACTTCCTGGCAGGATTTTAATCGCTGTTGGCGTCCAGGGGTTCTCCAGTGTCGTATACGTCTTGTATCCGGTCTCATACCAAAACGAGACTCATCAGAAAAGCACACGAAACGCCATTGTTCTTCTGCCCAATTTCTGTGTTCAAGAGCCCATTGATATCGAATCCTACGATTGTGCATTGCTATAGGTGGTACCCGTAGCGGTCTTCGGGAATGAAGGTTCACTTCATGCTAGCGGTTTCTGACTGTTTGGTCGCTAATTAAGTTCCCTGAAGAGTGATGAAGCCTCACGGCTAACATCATGGCGGTTATTGTTGGAGCTCTTCGAGTTAAGATTTGAATGTATCGGTCTTGTCTCCGTGTGGTGCAGCGATACCGTCCTCCATGGCGCTCAGCCACGGTACCAGTGCTTCGGTAACGTGTCCAAAGTCGACTGATAACACTCTGGCTTGTATTCAGAGCTAAAGCCACAGTACGTTGCCGGGAACCAGCTTCTATCATTCCCACGGCTCTGAGCATTTCTTCCCTGCTTAAATGACGTCGCCGCTCCATAATAACGTTGGTTTTAATCAGTAGTAGGGAAACAGTAGCACTAATAATGTCTTCAATGCGTTGTATGTTTTTATAGGGAAAATATTGACAGCTGATTTTCATCTTTTACTCGAATTTGATTTACAGTTCCTGATTCAAATTATGAAATGCACCAAAAAGGATCCATATAAATTTATAAAATCATAAATTTATTACAAAGCCACATCTCAATCTCAAGAAATCCGCATAAAAATGCTTGATCCCTAGACACTTTTGATGTGTGTATTATGCAATGTGGAATTATCTTCTTTTTACTCTTCGTATTTTTTTTTATTTACGATATCCTTCTAATATGCTTATTGTCCACTTACCTACTCATACATAACATGCCATTTAACAATTTTATTTAGAACGCCTGCCGCCTACAGTATCAATACCGTTGAGTGAAGACGCACTGCAACTATTTGCCTTTATTATTTTATCAGGGACTTTTCCTTGGGATAATTTAAATTACTGCTATATCCTTTATTTAGCATATTTTTAAAGATACAAATAAATGAGATAAATGAAGTAAATATGAAGCAATTATTGACGCAATACATTTCGGGAAACTCTGTACGCTTCACTTTAAACTAGGAGGTGACCAGCCATCCTGACGTCAGGATGGCTGGTCAAAAAAAATATTTTATATCTAAGTATATATCCTATGTAGCAATTATTTATTATATGTAGCAAATATAAGCAATTATGTAGCAATTTTCGAATCAACTCTCATTGACCAACGCCACAGGCAACCAGCCATTCTGACGCACACGTCGATGCCAAGTCTAGAGGAGTTGTACCTTCCATCATCATCTCAGGTACATTAGATGATGAATTTTATGACGTAATTTAAGTATTTGCGTATGGTAATCCATACGCAAATACTTAAATTACGTCATAAAATTTGCGAAAAACGATGTGTGGGCCTATAAAATTTGAGGGTTGCCCTCGATTTCTCCAGGATCCAATCATCAGATCCTGGCATGGTGACAATGGGACCACTCCTGAAGTATCTCCTTTCGAGACCGAAAGAATAATTTTGAAAATCGGTCCACAATTGGCGGAGTAATCGCGTAAAAAACCCAAATAAAAAAAAACATACCGTCGAATTGATAACCTCCTTCTTTTTGAAGTCGGTTATAAATGATATATTTGACAAGAATTGTGGTTCAATGTTTAAACTAAAAAGAGTAAAATAAAAACTTTTTCTAAAAAAATGTGACCGCCTTCAAAAACAACCACAAAGAAGGGTAAAATAACCTACAAAACTTTTCTTTCGGAAGTCGGTGGCAAAAGAGACAATGAAATTAATAAAAAAGACATCGACTTCCGAAAGAAAAGTTTTGTAGGTTATTTTACCCTTTTTTGTGGTTGTTTTTGAAGGCGGTCACATGTTTTTAGAAAAAGTATTTTTTTAATGATAAAAGTTTGTGCTCGCTCCGCTCTTGATCCTCTACTGTCTTATTTTTTTATTGTTTCTGTTTGACAAGAAAACAAAGTAACTCACTATTTCGTCTATTGAATGGTAAAACAACAAATAATTCTGGGTTTTGGAAGGAACCGACATAAAACTGGAAGGTAGGCATTTGGTACTAATACAAACTGCCTATCCATATAAAATTGTGTATAAAAAAAATTTCTTGTTCAACTACATCCAGAAAATGCTCCTAGTGGAGCATTTTGCCGTAGAGAGACAATCAGATAGAATGAAGAGAGGCTGAAACATATCCTGCGTTCTGCTGCGATACTTACCAGACCTATATTTACCAGTTTCATATTCACAGGTGCGTCTGACGCGAAGAAACCAGAGCTATACGTACGACTAACAAGACTAGAAGATACAATGACATTCCAGCAAAAGAAAACTGAACAGAAAGACTTACTTATCCGGAACACCGAGAAACACAAGTCTGCAGCTCCTTCTAAATTCACAAAGCCTGTCACAAATTCTCAATATATCAGTAATATAGTAAATAATACTGATACAGCTGTGAATGACCGGATAAAAGCATATTATTGCGACGTGTGTCACTATAGTTGTACTACAAAAAGTGTTTTAAGAAAACATATTCGTATTCACACTGGTGAAAAACCTTACAAATGTGACATTTGTCAGAAGAGTTTTAGTCAAAGTAATATTTTAAAAAAACATGTTCTTATTCACACTGGTGAAACACCATACAAATGCGACATATGTCAGAAGAGTTTTAGCCAAAGTGGTAATTTAAAAAGACATGTACGTATTCACACTGGTGAAAAACCATACAAATGTGACATATGTCAGAAGAGTTTTAGTCAGCGTAGTCTTTTAAAAAACCATGTTATTATACACACTGGTGAAACACCATATAAATGTAACATATGTCAGAAGAGTTTTAGTCAACGTTGGCTTTTAAAAAGCCATGTTTTTATGCACACTGGTGAAACACCATACAAATGCGACATATGTCAGAAGAGTTTTAGTCAAAGTTGTAATTTAAAAAGACACATTCGTATTCACACTGGTGAAATACTTTACAAATGTGAAATATGTCAGAAAAGTTTTAATCAGCGTAGTCATTTAAAAAACCATGTTATTATACACACTGGTGAAACACCATACAAATGCGACATATGTCAGAAGAGTTTTAGTCAAAGTTGTAATTTAAAAAGACATGTTCGTATTCACACTGGTGAAAAACCATACAAATGTGACATATGTCAGAAGAGTTTTAGTAATAGTATTACTTTAAAAACTCATGTTCTTGCACACACTGGTGAAATACTTTACAAATGTGAAATATGTCAGAAAAGTTTTAATCGGCGTAGTCTTTTAAAAAAACATGTTATTATACACACTGGTGAAAAACCATACAAATGCGACATACGTCAGAAGAGTTTTAGTCAGCGTAGTCTTTTAAAAAACCATGTTATTATACACACTGGTGAAACACCATATAAATGTAACATATGTCAGAAGAGTTTTAGTCAACGTTGGCTTTTAAAAAGCCATGTTTTAATGCACACTGGTGAAACACCATACAAATGCGACATATGTCAGAAGAGTTTTAGTCAAAGTTGTAATTTAAAAAGACATTCGTATTCACACTGGTGAAAAACCATACAAATGCGACATATGTCAGAAGAGTTTTAGTCAGCGTAGTCTTTTAAAAAAACATGTTATTATACACACTGGTGAAACACCATATAAATGTAACATGTCAGAAGAGTTTTCGTCAACGTTGGCTTTTAAAAAGCCATGTTTTAATGCACACTGGTGAAACACCATACAAATGTGACATAAATGTCAGAAGAGTTTTACCAAAGTGGTAATTTAAAAAGTCATGTTCGTATTCACACTGGTGAAAAACCATACAAATGTGACATATGTCAGAAGAGTTTGTCTTAGTTGTAATTTAAAAACTCACGTTAACCTCTCAGGTACCGCGCTCGCGTATCGTAAACTCCGTCCCGTCCTTGACATTTACGAGCGCTTACGTCATCGCGCGCGTCAAGTGGCGGCCGCTTACATTAACCGTTATCGCTCCAGTTAGAATGACTCAAATGGCCAACTGTAAACAGTTTCGTATTCGTTGATAAAGAGTCTTTGTATTACAACATAAACAATTCTTGACTACTTTGGTATTATAAATATCCCATAGATAGGAGAGATCTCGCCGTAACTAGACCCGTTGACGTATCTTATTTATTTTTGATAAAACTACTGAATCAATTTACACGAAACTTTAGAACTAATATAACGAATATATAAGTAATCTAATAAGAAAATTCCAACATATAATGTTATAAGATTCCAACTCAAAATTCAACTTACATGGAGCTATTATTTGTCAATATTGCGCGACTGTCAACACTGGCCGACGCTCACAATAATTGTAATCACTCGAGATACAATGACTCTTATCTCAAACGGTAAAAAGTTTCGTGTTCCTTAGTAACGAGACTTTGTATTTCAATATAAACACCTCTTGTATAAGTACTTCGGAATTAAAATATCCTGTAGATAAGAGATCTCGCCGTAACCACAGCCGTAACTAGACCTGTTGACGTACCTTATTTATTTTTGATAAAACTACTGAATCTTTCGAAACTTTAGAACTAATATAACGAATACATAAGTATTCTAATAAAAAAATTCTCACATACACTATTCCTATAAGATTCCAACTCTAAAATTCATTTATTTAGGAGGAGCTGTAATTTTTCCATGCGCAGTTCAATGCACGACTTTGTAAACGATCATCCGTGTTATTATGAACAGGTATCACTATAATAGTAGTTTATGTAACTGGTACATAATGAGGGGTATTATACACGAGTGTGAGTTTAAAAAACGAGCGAAGCGAGTTTTTTAATAGTATCACACGAGTGGTATAATACCTAGTTATGTACAGTTTCATACACTACTTTATCTACTCTCATTGAACACGAACATATCAAATAAAAGATAAAAATTAATTAACACTAATATTCATCCACCGAAATACAAACGTCAAAATTCCAACATTCCCATTTAAAGCGCGCGCAGCCACAGATAAAAAATGAAATAGATGTATCTATGATCAGTAAACTGTATCATAATGAAAAAAAATTAAATTATAACATTGTTTTGTTAGAGAAACAGTGTTATAATTTAATTTTTTAATTTCATTACGATACTCTATGGTATAAAGTATGTCATTATAAACTCGTTTTGAGTTTTGTATTTCGAATTTTACGATATGAGAGTAGATAAAATGTTTTTTAGGATACTACATAAACCTTCTTCAACTGATTACTAACCTTGAATCGAAAAAATAAACAACGGAAATTCCATGGTATAAGAAATACATTGTTGACAACCGAATTGGCCTATAGGAGGGACAAAAACCTATTTCTACTCGATAATTTACGTTTTCCAATTAAAATTTTAGTTGAAATCTAACATAAACACGACACTTTATCAATTTCAGTACACTTATAGTCCTATCATGGAAAAAATAAGACATAAACAACATTTCAAGTGGTTGACCACTTGACATTTTGACATCGACAAAGATGCGATCCTTTTTTTTTTTTTATAATGACACCCAGTTGGTTTCAGTAAGAATTTGGTACCATAATAATCGACTAAAATCTAGCTCTATGGATGAATTTTTTCAAGCGATTCTGAGCCATAGTGTACTATACAAATAAGGTTGAAGTTGGCTTGTACGCGCGTGCCACGCACGATCCCGATGTGGCTCCTCAGGACTCAACGGTAATGACGTTTTAGGATCCACATTTGGTTTCTCAGGACCTAAGAGGTTAATATACACACTGATAATAAACCTTACAAATGTGGAATATGTCAGAAAAGTTTTAGTCAATGTAGTCTTTTAAAAAACCATGTTTTTTAAACACACTGGTAAAACACCATACAAATGTGACATATGTCAGAAGAGTTTCAGTCAAAGTAGTTATTTAAAAAAACATGTTCTTGTACACACTGGTGAAAAACCTTACAAATGCGACATATGTCAGAAGAGTTTTCGTCAAAGTTCTAGTTTATATACTCATGTTCTTAAACACACGGGGTAAATACCTTATAAATGTGAAATATGTCAGACTCAGAAGAGTTTCAGTAGAAGTTTTTCTTTTAAAAGACATATTCTTCAACACACTGGTAATAAACCTCACAGATTGTATTGATATGTCAGAAGAGTTTTAGCACAAGTAGTCATTTAAAAAGTCATGTTCGTATACACGCAGGGGAGAAAATAATTAATTAAACAGTTTCTTAGCAAATAAATATAACGAATGAGTATGTATTCTTGATCTCATGTGGTAAATATTGATTAAAATTTATTAAAATTATATGATTATCTAGAACTTATTTTATTTTAGAAACGACAAGCATAAACCTAGCTGTTTTTATGTCCACACTGCTAGGCAAAGTCCTGGCTCGAACCAGTGAGCGTCAAAATGAAGGGACCAAGTTTCCAATCTCCGTCAAACATACATAGAAAAATTCTACCATTAATCTACTATTTCCTACCTTTGCTCTAATTTTAGCTACCTCATCATACACGTAATATTTTAACAAAACGCTTGGTCCCTCCATCTTGATATCAAGATGGAGGGACCAAGCTGATTGACTACTCCCTGGAATGATTTACTTACTTAGTGTTATAATACCTTAATTCTACCTTAACATTATTGATTTTGGCTACCCGAAACATAAATCCTTTTAAAGATATCAATTAAAAGAGTTGGTCCCTCCATATTGACGTTTGAAATTTTTTGTGTAACAGAGAATTGGGTGGTTTATTTCAGATCTTCGAAGAATAAATGTTTAATACCTATATTCTACCTTCAAGTCATGCAAAATTTCTTACCATAAAGTTTATTTTTTTGAGGCAAAAAAAAAATTAAAGAAATGAGCAGGTAGGTACAACGTCCAAATTTTTCTATGGGTGTTTCGACGAAGGTTCCGTCAGATTGCTGACAACTCAAAGAGGTGCGCGTGGACGCGCCGTCGACTCGGGCATGGTCCACATGAACGGACGGCGAGTCACCGCGATTACTCGCCATCAGAGGCAGACCTGCACCATATGCTTCACCGTGTCCTCCGGACCATCCTCGCAGTGATGGTGACTATCAGGCGTTTCTTCCTTCCCAATCAGACACAGGAAACTCCCGAAACTTTCGTTTCCAGTGAGGACCTCTATCAAGCGGAAAGTGAGTACCTGCCAGCTAGTCCCCAAGAGTCTTACCGCCGCTATTGCGGCGTTCCCGAGTACCTACCTAGACACGGGGCAACTTTTGGTGAACTCTGACTTTGGATGGCTCCTCATATTCAAGCAACTTTTAGCGAGGTCTGACTGTGAATGAGTTCCGATAATTATAAAAAAGGTCCCAGAAACGGTTGTCTCGGATCAGGTTCCTGTGTTGGATTCGGTGATAGAATACGCCCGTGTATCACCATTGTGTGGACCGCCCGTAGGACACGGTTGAGCATACGGAGAAGGTCTACCCAACTTGGGCGGTATTCCGCACCAAACGTCGTGTCGTCATGCAAGAGAATAGGCGGCGGCGACATCTCGGGTTTGATTTGATGAATGGGAAACAGCCGCCTCCATCTACGAAGCAGTAAAAATAGCGAAGGAGGTGGCAGTGCGCGTGAGTGAGAGGCAATCTTCTTTTTCCTGTCGCGGACGCTGCGGGAGACTGTCAGTGCGTCGATTTCCGGCCATCATAGGCGCGGACTAGCAAATGGCGAGTACTGGGTAGCTCGCCGTTTGAACAACGACTGCCCAGGAGACTGCGCGTTGTGATCCACGCGGGTCTCAAGAAGCTACCCGCAAACTGACGAGGCCTTAACATTGCCAAACGTTTTCGTTTATATATATCCTTTGCGTTCCGTTTGAGTCCGCAGTATCCACTGAACGCAAAGAGCATGTAAAGGAACATGGCGGTTTTTAGTCACTAAGGCGGGTTTTCCTGTCACGCTGACCGCACGCTGATGGTGAGCGCCAATGGGTCAATATTATATTAAGGTAGCGTTTTTGAGTAACGCTGACCGCTCGGCGCTGACGCCCGTCCGATTAGCGCTGACAAACTACGCGACGACCGTCAGCGCCGGGGGCCAGCGTGACAGGAAAACCCACCTAAGAGTTTGTCTTCATCTCCCGCTTCACTAAGGGTGAGAGGACTCATTTGATTTTAAAACCACAACAGAATGTTTAACTTAAGTCAACTCAAAAACTGCCCCTCATCTAAGAGTTTTCATAAGATGAAAAAAAAAAATAGTAACCCAAATTTTTATATTACATTTCTATAATGCCTATGAACGATCCTTGCCATAATACTGCCGACGCATGAAACGGACAGAGCGCACCCCGCTGACCCCCCGCCCCGCCCCGCTACACCTGAGCGACACATCACAGCGCGGTGTCCAGATTCATCAACTTTTTATAGATAACATTGAGACGTGATATCTCGATATTTTTGTATTGAGTGACACAAAAAGAAAAAACACGTATTCAATGATTTTCGCCAAAGATTAATATATTAAAATTTGGATGGTGACTAAAAAATCACCCTGTATATTCAACCTTAATTTAATTGTTGTACAAAACTAATTAATGTAGGTATAGTACATTCATCATTTTAATTTATAAATATTATAATGTTATTTTTTTGAATATCGAGCGCATTCCTAATTCGAATTATGGAATAAAAATTGTCGCGCTTTCAAACATGTTATTGTTGTGACGACATCTATTTTTTTTTTGTTTTTTAGCAATTAAAATGTACGTAAAATTATTACAAAAGCTTTAAAAAATATTATTATAAATAATAATTGTATTCTAAGCTTAAAACAAATTTATTTTAATATTCATGAATGGATTTCTTGAATTCCTGTTTTTTTTTACTCGAGTTGATAAAATTCAAACGCTACCACTTCTCCGTATGCTCAACCGTGTCCTACGGGCGGTCCACACAATGGTGATACACGGGCGTATTCTATCACCGAAACCAACATAGGAACCTGATCCGAGACAACCGTTTCTGGGACCATTTTTATAATTATGGGAACTCATTCATAGTCAGACCTCGCTAAAAGTTGCTTGAATATGAGGAGCCATCCAAAGTCAGAGTTCACCAAAAGTTGCCCCGTGTCTAGGTAGGTACTCCGGAACGCCGCAATAGCGGCGGTAAGACTCTTGGGGACTAACTGGCAGGTACTCACTTTCCGCTTGATAGAGGTCCTCACTGGAAACGAAAGTTTCGGGAGTTTCCTGTGTCTGATCTGTCCGGAGGACACGGTGAAGCATATGGTGCAGGTCTGCCTCTGATGGCGAGTAATCGCGGTGACTCGCCGTCCGTTCATGGGGACCATGCCCGAGTCGACGGCGCGTCCACGCGCGCCTCTTTGAGTTGTCAGCAATCTGACGGAACCTTCGTCGAGACACCCATAGAGAAATTTGGACGTTGTACCTACCTGCTCATTTCTTAAATTTTTTTTTGCCTCAAAAAAATAAACTTTATGGTAAGAAATTTTGCATGACTTGAAGGTAGAATATAGGTATTAAACATTTATTCTTCGAAGATCTAAAATAAACCACCCAATTCTCTGTTACACAAAAAATTTCAAACGTCAATATGGAGGGACCAACTCTTTTAATTGATATCTTTAAAAGGATTTATGTTTCCGGTAGCCAAAATCAATAATGTTAAGGTAGAATTAAGGTATTATAACACTAAGTAAGTAAATCATTCCAGGGAGTAGTCAATCAGCTTGGTCCCTCCATCTTGATATCAAGATGGAGGGACCAAGCGTTTTGTTAAAATATTACGTGTATGATGAGGTAGCTAAAATTAGAGCAAAGGTAGGAAATAGTAGATTAATGGTAGAATTTTTCTATGTATGTTTGACGGAGATTGGAAACTTGGTCCCTTCATTTTGACGCTCACCTCGAACCAGCCCTGAGAGTATAATATGACCAAATCGTCCACTACCTCTTAATGTGTCGGCCTCAGCAGCGCCGTCCATCTCTAGGGTCCTTCCTGTGTGGAGACCTTTGCCGAGCCTGCCGGGTTCGCGAGACTGTCTTGTTAGGTAACAGTGACCCCGGAACGTAAAGGGCTATTGAAGGATTACCTTTTGCGCCCGGCATTGGTCGAGGCTATGCTGCGGGGCGAGACGGAGTGGGAAGCGGTGGCCTGTTTCTGCGCAGCAGGTCCCATGCTATGGAAGGAGAAGGCGCGCCGCGTGAGGGAGAGGACAGCGACCTCCCTCCACCCCAGCTGCAGTGGTAGACGCCTACGGTGACGGACGACGCCAGACGATTTCCAGCCACCGTAGACTCGAGTATGCGGGCGCCGAGTAATGGGTGACTCGCTGTCCTACCTTGAATCATGCCCGGTTCGGCGGTGTGTTGCGTTACACGTGTGTAGTTTCACCATTGTGACGGGGCCCTCCTTTAGACGGCCAAAGCCTGACTTACGATTTACCGTGACCCCGGAACGTAAAGGGCTATTAAAGGACACCGTGGATTTTAGTCAGTACGAGTCTGACAGTACCTCCTGCTCTGCCCTGGGTCCTGGGACTTATCTCATTACCTGGGAGGTCTCACATGATGATTTTACCACGCAAAAAAAATGTCAGTTGCGTTTAGCCATCAACTTTCCAATTTAATTAAAACTCCTTGGATATGCCTGGCTTACCACTGCACAATTTACCAGTAAAGGTTGGCTTCGTGGTAATCATGCTTCGAAACATAATCCAACCAAAACTGTGCAACAGAACGCGTTTGGTGGTAAGTAAATTGATGAACAATGTGATACGCGACGATACTCAAAGGAAAATTCGAAGGTGAGGAAGTTCTCATTCCGAGGATCCCAAACGATATGCCGTTTGAGTTTAAATGACCTCAATTTCCGATCCGTCTTGCGCCAAGAGCATGACCTTAACAAATCACAAATACGCTTGCAAGTTTGTGGTCTGAATATAGAAAATCCATATTTGTCACATGGTCAGTTAGGTAAGTATACAGCGTGAAATTCTAGTGGTTGTTTTCCCGAAGCGAAATGAGTTTTTTTTTTCCTCAAAATAATACAAACTTATAAATTAAGCCCCACAAAACCGTTGTTTGTTGTTTGACTTTGACTGTGGGATCGGTGATCTTTGTAGACACTCGTTATAATTTTCTTATTTAAAACTGATTATATTATTGACTAATAAATGTGTGAAAGTGCTACCGGCACTTTCACACATTTTTTGCCATTACAGATACTTAATAATCTAATGCGACAAAGTAGCTTAAATAAAATATAGTTATCTAATTCTTACATGCTACACAATATGTGGCCCTTGTGAACTCACTCAGTGTACAGTCTAATATATCTATGACCTCCGCCACCGTGTTGAGACTGCGCAGCGCACGAGTCAGCGGTGCGCGCCCCAGCAGGTTAGTGCGTGCCCTCGGAACCACCAGCAGCTGCGGCTTGCGCTGCCGCGTTACGTACCCATCCGGTAAATTGAAGCCTATTTCTGATAGTAAGTCCGAGTTTTGTACAATACGTCTTAAAACTTTGAAAATGTATGTTGCTAGTGCAACTTCACGTCTAATTGCCAATTTGTAATATCCTACCATACCGAGACAATGATGATATGAAGGATGTTATGCGTATAATCAAATGGACCGACTCTCGAAAACAGCGGCGCGGCAGCGGGGCGGGAGCGGGCAGCGAGCGGTGTACTCGACAAACAGTCACCGTCCGCGCGCCTGCGCTCTAGTGTTTTGACCACAATAAATCGAGCGTTAGGAATAAATTTTAATAAAAAAGATTTTGCCGCCATTGTTCAGACATTTCGTTCGCGAATAAAAACAAATGTCTCGACGACAACAAGTACTCGCCGTTAGCAAGACGAGAACAACCAGAGATAATATGTCTAATGGACTCACGGACGATGGCATGTCCGACACATGTCAATCGTCCCATCCCTTACAATATGTCTCCAGTAGCTGTTCGTCAAGATAACTTCGTCCATAATCGCACAGACAAAACCTTCAGTTTCCCCGAAGAGGTCACCGAAACGTAGCCAGGACACGGACGCTAGAAAATCTACATCGGGCCCATGAAGGGCCCGGTAGAAGCGTCCGTGTAGCTCCTTGCCTTGCCATACCTCCTTGCGGTCCTCGGCACTGAGTACCACAGGTTTGTGCCAGTTCTGTTTAGCCATGGACAGCGGGGTGAGTCCCTTGTCCACTGTGACCACATCTCGGTGCATACCCACTTCCATTTTCAAAAAATATTCTCTGAGGCTGCATACCTCGCGGTTGTGGAGGGTCTTAGCATTTAAAAAGCTTCGACCCCCGCACTTCCGCGGGATGTACAGCCTCATTACCGATGAACGTGGGATGATGCATCCGGTTTGCGGTCAACAGAGTACGGACCCGCCTATCCAAGGCGTCGAGTTCAGTTTGAGTCCATTTGAGTATGCCGAAAGAGTTCATTAACACCGGCATGACCCAACCGTTGAAGGCGCGCACCTTGTTTCCGCCAGAAAGAAGGCTATTTAAAACCCTTTTCAGGCGTCCAAAGAAGCGCTCCCTCAACGATTGTTTCACGTCCAGTACAGCAATGCCTAACGCTTCCGACATACCCAAATACTTGTAGGTTTCGGATGAGGAGAGTGATCTAAGGTGTATGGAATCTGAAAGCTGAATCCCTTCAGATTCCATAATCTCCCCTCGTTTTACATGCAAGACTGCACATTTGTCCACACCAAATTCCATCCTGATGGCACTACTAAAAGTTTCAGTTACTTTTAGTAGCTCCATCAGTCGCAATTTGTTGGGGGCAAAGAGTTTCAGATCATCCATGTATAAGAGGTGAGATATGACCTGACCATCTCTCCTCAACCGGTAGCCTAGACCTGAATCCTCAAGCAATGTGCTTAGAGGATTCAGGGCCAGGCAGAACCAAAGTGGACTCAAACTGTCGCCCTGGAATATTCCCCGCTTGATCCATACAGGTTCATCGTTCGCCTGGATCCGTCGACATCCTGGATAGCGGAGGACCGTTCTCCATTGCCCCATACACGACTCAAGGATGGTGCGTAGAGTTGCATCTATCTTGTACAACTCCAGCACCCTCATGAGCCACGTATGTGGCACCGAGTCGTAGGCCTTCTTGTAGTCTATCCAGCATGTGGACAGATCCCTACGGGATCGACGAACCTGTTGGCTAATGGCCATGTCAATGAGGAGCAGCTCCTTAGTACCACGGGACCCGTTCCTACATCCATTTTGAGAGGCAGACATGATAGAATTTTCATCAATGTGTTTACTAATTTTAGCTCTCAAAATGGATGTAAGAACTTTATATAAAGTTGGTAGACACGTTATCGGTCTATAATTTTTGGGTTCCGCAGTACTACCTGATTTGTGGAGCAGATGGGTTATTCCTGTCGTCAGGAATACTGGTAGCGATCCAGACTCTAAGGCTGACTGGAACAAAGCCGCCAGGCGAACGTGCGACCTTTTGAACCACTTGATCCAAAAGTTGTGCAGTCCGTCCGGCCCCGGAGATTTCCAGTTCGGTAACGGACGGACTGCACGTGCTACGTCTTGGGGGCTTATCGAAATTGCCCCCATTTCTATTATAGGATCGCACGCTCGCTCGACGTCTCCGATCCATTCACCTTCAGTATGGCTGACAGGTACCGACCAGATACTACGCCAAAATGAACACATGGTGTCATCATCTGGCAGATCCCCGTCAGCCACACCTTGGTCTGGTCGCTCCCAAGACCTGTAAACCCACCTTTCATCTCTTTGGAACGCACGATTCTGATTATATCGCTCCATACGCCGCCTATACCTACGGATACGGTTCGCCCATGCATACACTTTCTGTTTTAAGAAGTCGATGCGCTCTGTGACACGGGAGAGGTAATCCCGAGGATTTATATCAGTCCCCGAGAACGCCCGTCTCACAAAGCGCATCACTCTAGGGCGAGTGTTGCCCTCCCTGAAACAGATGAGTTTGCCGATGAGTGTTCTGGCCTCACCAATACGTCGTTCAATCCTGTACTGCCATACCGGTATGGCTGGTTTAGGTCGTGTAGCTCTGTCAACCGAGAATTTTACGTGAGCTACACGACATGCCGCTACAGCCGCACAATACAGGATTGAATGAGCATCAGCAAGGTCTTCGCAGTTATCAAAATAGTTTGACAACTGCGAATCCAGAACAGCCACCAGCATCCTGTTTCTGTTATGCATGGGCAAACCAGGTAACCGTGGTCTAAGTTCAGGCGACATGAAACGATAATCTCGAATCGCACCCTCCAAAGTACTCCTCATTTCCTCACTGCACTGGATACTTACATTAGTAACCATGTCATTGCTCACTACGTCGTCAGCGTGATTGTGTATTTGGTCGGACTGTGGAACCACAGCCTGTGACGGCGACGGGGCAATGACATGGTTCCTCTGCATTTCAATTCGCAAGCGATCAAGTACAGAGTTGTCCAACATACGGTTACGCTGGATGATCCGACAGTCGTTGTGCCGATACGTTGACAGCTGGCTCAAGTACCTGAAACAGAGAGAGCATCCGAACACGGTACGCAGTCAGGTTGTTTCCTCCCTCCGTAGCCCCATAGTATGAGCGCATGACGTTCTCATTGATGGATTGAGTCCATCGCATGCGCTGCACACTTCCGCCGGGAGCTGGGACCCTATCAGAGGCCGGTGGCCGGCGTCCTCCCCGTCGGCGCGCAGGTGGTGGTGTCGTTGGCGGGGAGAAATACTCGTCGCTGGAGCTCGACGCAACTGCCACGGCCGGTGTCACAGCGTTCACGATGAAGCTGGGTTCCGGCGGCGGCGAGGCGGAGCTGAGCGACGAGCCCGGAGATGGTGGTTGTGTTCCTAAGTTTCTGGCTCGGCTTCTAGTCAGCATAGGTCAATCATAGGTGACACATTTTATGTAGATATGTTTCTCTTGTATCCCATTTTTAGAGTCCGGTTTTTTATGATCATTGTCTAATTTTTCATTTTGCACATTATGTAGAAATTAACTGCTTGAAAACGAGTAAATATTGAGAGAAATTGAAATTAAAATAAAATTGATGAAAAAATATGTCTTGTCACTTTGACACTCGATCCACATTATTATTATTATTATTAATAATAAACTGGTTTTATTTTGTCATTTAATTTCATCATTATTTTTTTTCTTCAATCTTTTAGCATCCGTCTGCTGGGATATAGACCAGGGTTGTGTGTATGATTAAATAGTGTTTAAAATGGTTTGCATTTAAACCGTGTTTTTATCACACGTTTAAAAAAAAGATTAAAACAAATTTTCAACATTGTATTCAAACAAGTTTTAATAATACTTTTCATGGTGAATGACTGGATATAAAATGAAAATAAATTAATGTATAAGTCTAAATAGCTTGACATAAAAGTAGTATGTATATTCAATGGTTATTCCCCTCATTTGTTAGATATATGTATTGGTGTTTCCCCTATTCATAGTTCATAGGTAATTCCTCGCCGGACCCGATAGGAAAGTCCCTATATCGCCCAATATAAAAATCAACACTATCATTAAATAATGCCCTCCACTAAAAGGAACAACAAAAAACACTGTTTAAAACAATTTAAACGAATTGTTTTATTTTCCAATCCTGATATATTCCTAACATTCAAGGGACACGTCATACTCCGCCTTGCTTAATGCTGAATTAGTATGACTTAGCAGGTTTCACAAACTTACGCCATTAAATTCTTCTCGGTACTTAATTAGGCAGATTAAGGGAAAAAGTCACATGCAATGATGTTTTCCTTCACCGAAAGGCAATTGGTGTGATAAACTGGTTATCCTTTTGACATAATATTATTACCCATATCGACCATTAACGATCACGCGTGATAATAATTTACCCGCTAGTCGGGTAAAAGTTTGCAGTATGACAACACTCCCCATTTGTGACGTCAACATTCTCTATCTCATGTGGCTACGCTAAACGTGACAGATGACAGCTCGACAGGATTGAACCACAAATTGAACTGTCATTGTGAATCTCCAGATTTTCAGAAATCTCACTCACGGGTGATAATCTTCTTACAACGAAACGCTCGACGTAGCGCCATATTGTTTTAATGTCGACTGACGTTTCTGGACTTTCTGGTCGTCTGTGATTGTCCGTCGCAGACGCTGGTAGGCCGCCATTTGTTTTTGCGTCATCCTAGGACGTATGTCTGACATTACTGCTGGTGATAATATTGATCTTTATTGTTTATCCTGTCCGCTTTTTCTCTAATAATAAATCCCCAGTGGCTATACCATTACTTTTGCTAGGTATTTGCAAAATGTATTACGAGTGCTCTGTTTGTAAATTTTCGCGACAGGACGCTATTTGGCATTTGTTTAGAGCTTGATGGGCTGCTCGGGGATAGGTAGGGCTGGTTGTCTTCCTCAGACAGTGAAAGCCAAGTGCTTGAGGGGCACCGTTTAATTTTCTCACAGCACACACAGTACAACACTTATTTTAATCAGCACTAAGGAAATAAATTGTCCTTTTATTACAATATAAACGACTTATTCTCATAAAGGTTATAATAGACGCGCACACCGAGGTAAGAACGGAAGCGAAGAGAGTTTACAATGTTGCCAAACCACAAAAATTAATAATTTGTTTGTTGGTGTTGCCAACATGTTCGCCACCAGAAAAGAAACCTTATTATTATTTTTTTTTACAATACAAAGTTTCCCAGATACTTTAACTTACAACCAATTAAAACTAAAATAAAAGTTGCAACAAACCTGTTACAAACCAAACAGAAGTTTTGTTACTTAACATAATAAAATTATAAGTACATATACACCTACTTTTTGTTTCATTTTATAACTAAAAATGACAATTGGATGCTGCCTAGTTACATAATTGAAAGGAACATACATCAAGATTATAAAAACATTTGTTACTATTAACTACTTAAAAATAGCAAGACTACTTCCTTGAGCATCTTAGCCCTTTAAGCGCCGACACCGTAATATTACGGGCTCTGAAATCTGTGCCTGAATCGCCACACACGTATAATTACGTTATTTTATTTAAAAAGTTCTCATATTGCACAAACTCCACATAAAATGTTTCAATTTTAAGATGTAGGGTATAATCTTTATTGTTATGGACATTTCTCAATCTTTTGAATGATAAATACTGTGAATTTTGACGTTTAAATACATTTGTGATCACTGTCTCCTTACCTGTATCGCCAACCACGTAATTTTACGAGTACTAGGGATGGGGCAAATTCGAAAAATACTTAATAGGTTGTCTAAGAATAAACAAGGCACTATATAAACTACTGTCACTATTTGCAATGAAAGTGGGTACTTTCATTACAAAATAACCATAGTGTTACTCTGATACAAGTATTTGTACACGATAAAATGTATTTAAGTTTAAAATGATTTAATTTTTACGACAAAAATATAGAAATCTCATTACGCGGAACCTCACTAGTGCAGACAGTCGCCGGTCGCCGTCACCGTAATATTACGTGCGGCCAATGAGATTCAAGGTCAATTCGCGCTGTATTGTCAGTTGCCTTAGCGCCGTCACCGTGAAATCACGGGAAAGATTTATCGCCCAATGCAACTAGTGTTGTACAGCCCTTTTTCGTGTTATTGTGTGAAAGTCTAAAAAAATGCTGGAAGACGAAGAGTTATTAAATATTTTGCAATCGAGTCATGAATTGACAAGCGACGATAGTTCTAACACAGATAGTGATGTTGATTTGGTAAGTTTAGTTTATTGTTTAATTCGATAATTTAATTTGGCAAGAAATTGTGTTTGTGTATTGCAGCAATCAAACAATGATATTAGTAGTAGTGGCAGTTCAGCGGATAGTGATAGGTAATGAATCGGTAAATCACTCTTTTGTTGTTCTAATCTATTTATCCTTCAGTCAAAAAGACTAATTACCTAACGTATGTTCGAAGACTGATTAACGTATGTTTGAAGACTGATTTATTTGCGGTACTATTTAATAAAAAATAAACCTTTGATTACAAATTAGTAAGTTTTATTTATTTCATTACTTTGTTTATCGATAACTATATTTTACAACACTATGCTAAATTGTACCTAAAGTTTGCTGGCGCTAGGTGCACTCCATGCGAATTATGACATGGCGGTTAAAGGGTTAGGAATTACTATTTTTATCAGACACTTCTTATCATCTTATCACTAGACATCCTAATATACCTACCTAATTTATTTCAGCATGGACTTGTGCAAAGTATCAACTTACCTAGTTATGCTAAATTGTCATCTAATGGTAGAACACAGATACCTGACAAAGAGCGTATATAAGATTTTCCGTTAGGAGCAGTAACTTCTATCGCTCTAACCTTCCCATCTTTGCCTGGAAAGACTTTCGAGACTCTAGCCAATGGCCAATGTAATGGGGGACAATTCGGTTCTCTAAGAATAACCAACATACCTTTTGTTACATTAGGTACACTTGACTGCCATTTTGATCTACATTGCAATGAGTTTAAATAATATTTATGCCATATGGACCAGAAACATTGTTTTGCATGTTCACAAACCTTCCAAAACGTTAGTCTGCTAGTAGGTAAGTCGGAAATATCTTTTTCAGGGTAAGACATGATCGCACTACCTGTTAAAAAATGACCAGGGGTCAAATAACTGAAATCGTTGATATCGGAGGACATTGGTACCAGAGGTCTCGAATTAAGTATGCCCTCTATCTGTACTAAGATAGTATTTAATTGTTCGTAGGTAAGAACTAGTTTTTGCAAAATTCTTTTGAGGTGAAATTTTGTACTTTTGACCGCAGCTTCCGCCAGACCAGCAAACACGGGCGAGTAACTGGGCACGAAATGAAATTTTATACCTTGTTGGGCCGAAAACGATTGTACTCGTGTTTGATGTTCTGAGGTAGCCTGTAACCGATACAAGTCAGCTAATTGGTTTGCTGCACCCCTAAAGTTCGTCCCATTATCAGCGAAGACTTCGCTGGGCAACCCTCGTCTTGCTATGAGACGTTTGAAGCAGGCTAAAAATGTGTCAGTTGTTAGATCTGATGCCAGCTCTAAGTGCACTGCTTTGGTGACGAAGCAAACGAACACACATATGTATCCCTTTGTTTCCACCGACCTCCTAATTCTACTATTTTTGACTGGGAGGGGCCCCGCGAAGTCCACACCAACCTTCAGGAAGGGCTTGCACGCAGTTACGCGCTGTTGCGGTAATGAACCCATTAGCTGCTTTGCAGACTCGGCTTTCATCCTAAAACACACAAGACATTTGTGAGTTATTTTTTTTATTTGCCGCATGGCATTTATAAGCCAGTATTTTTGATTTAAAATGGAAAGAAGTAATTTAGGACCTGCATGAAATAATCTTTGATGTTCAGACCTAATTAAGAGTTCAGTGACCTTAGATTCCTTATGTAAAATTATTTGATGTTTTTGTTCATAGGGAATTTGCGAATTTTGTAACCTGCCACCTACTCTGAGTAAACCTTGGTCATCCAAGAAAGGATGTAACGATTTTAGAGGACCTACTATTTCCCTATTTTGTTTTAGGTTTTTAATTTCCTGGCTAAAATGAACATATTGCTCTTGCTTTATAATTAAATTTAAAGCTTTTGTTAACTCTTCACTAGTTAAATAATTGAAAAGAATTTTGTTGGTTTTTGTTTTCATATTGTTGCAAACCCTAAGTACATAAGCCATGACTCGTGTCATCTTATGTATGTCAGAATACTTGTGCAAAAATTCGAATAAATCGTTTTGTACCTGCGTCGAGAGTGTGACAAGTTGATCACCAGATGGCGCCACATTCTTGAGTTCAGGAAGGGTAACAGTGGGGAGGTTTTGACTGTTATTGCAGAACTCATGCTTACCATTTTGTAGGTAGGATGGTCCGTGCCACCATAATGAGCAGCTTGCAAGATCTTGCGGATCCATCCCCCTGCTAATAAGATCGGCAGGGTTTTCCTTTGTGTTGACGTAGCGCCATTGATACTGGGAAGAAATTTCTTTAATAATCTTCACTCTGTTCGCGACGTAAGCTTGTAAGTTAATAATTTCGGTATTAAGCCAACCCAGGACTATCATGGAGTCGGTGAATAAGTAAACATCATTTATTGCAATTTTTAAGCTAAGTGTTTCGTGCGTTCTTTTGATCAGGTGCGATAATAAAAGCGCGGCATTGAGCTCTAATCGCGGGATGGTTAGTGGCTTGCTATGCGAATTAATTCTCGATTTTGAACAGAGTAAAGTTATATTTACCTTACCTGTTTTGTCTACTACCCTGAGGTAGGCACAGCATCCATATCCAGTAGAACTTGACGCGTCGGCAAACCCAATGAGTTGAACAGCTTCGGCAGATTTAGGAACTGGAATGTTCCTATTAAAAGAAATTGGCTCCATGGCAAATAAATTAGCAGCAAACCTCAACCATTCTTCCTTCACTGCAGCAGGAGGCGGGGCATTCCAGTCTAGTTTATCAAGCCAAAGCTTTTGCAAAATTACCTTCGCCTTAACGATAATGGGACTCACAAACCCCATGGGATCGTAAAACCGTGCTATGTAGCTTAAAATTGATCTTTTTGTTACTATATCGTTTTCAAAATTGTTTGGACAGGACATAGTAAAACAATCATTCTTTATGTCAACATGCAATCCTAGTGCTTTCATTGTGCAACTATCTTTTTGTAGCTCTAACTCATTAAATTGTTGTTCACTATATGGAATGTCCGACAAAATGTCTGGTGAATTGGATGCCCACTTGTGTGTATGAAACCCACCTTTCTGTAAAATACCCTCTAGTTGACGCTTGGCTTCTAGTAATTCCAATTTGTCAGATGTTGAATATAAAATATCATCAATATAAGTGCAGTTGTTCAGAATAAATGAGGCAAGGGGATAGTCAGCACCATACCTATTAGCTAGTTCAAGCAAGCATCTTGTAGCCAGGAAACTACTGCTCTTCATGCCATAAGTAACAGTGTTCAAGCGTATGCATTGTATTGTGTCACTAGGATGGCTGCGCCATAGAATGTTTTGGAGACTTGCATGCTCTGGATTGACTAATACATTCCTAAACATTTTTTGGATATCGGTTGAGAACGTAAAGTCACCTAGTCGATACAAAAGTATTATATCAAAAAGTTCTTTTTGTGGTAATGAACCATTGAGCATTAAATCATTTAAGCTGACTTTTTGATTTGTTTTCATGGATGCGTCAAAAACAACCCTAGTGCGAGTGGTCTTGCTAGATTCGTTGACTACCGCATGATGAGGTAGGAAATATACAGGGTCTTGTTCAAGATCATAAATCTGCAGATTAATAAATTGACCGTGACCTAGCTCAACATATTCCTGAATGAATTTTTCATACTCTGTTAAAAGAAGGGGATTTTTGTGAAGCCTCTTTTCTAAGCTTAAAAACCTGTGCAATGCCAAATCAAAAGAATTACCTAAATGGCTGTTAACTTCGGAAATAGGAACTTTGAGGGGTATGTCAACCTGAAATTTATTATTATTTAATTTGACAGATTTTTGGAAAATGTCTTCAGCTAGGTCATGCTCACTCAGCTTCTCACAGTATGCCTGAGGGACCTTCTCTACCTCAAAAAAGTTTTTAATTTCATCATTGATGTTGTTGTCACATGTTGAACAGAATAAAGTTACCTTATTGTCAGGTACCTGTTGTTGCAAAATTGTGCCCCCGATGACATAACCAAGCTTGGTGTTGACTAAGTTATTTGACTGCAACTCTACCTCCGGCTGGGATGGTAGCAGAATCTGAAAAAACACATCAGCACCGATTAGCAAGTCAATACTGGATGGGACATAATAGTCTTTGTCAGCCAACACTATGCCTTCGGGTATTCTAATTTTAGAAATATCTATTTTATTTTGTGGCAATTTGCAGGTTATTTGCTGAACAACATGGAAGTTAATTGTCCTCTTATAAGAGGAAGTTGTTGATTGGATCTGCAAAGGAATGCAATATTTGGCACAGTTTTGCGAATTGCCAACACCAATTATATTAGTATTCTTGGGTGTTGGGGTCAACCCTAATTTTTTAATTAAACCATCTGTTGCCAGGGATGCCTGAGAGCCTGTGTCTAGAATCGCCTTTGCTAATATTACCTTTTTGTGCTTGGTCAGTATCTTAACTTGTGCTGTAGGGAGTAAAATATTAGAATTTGCTTGTTCTCCGGACAACAAACTGACAGGTGGAACAGTTTCCTCGTAGTGAATCAGCGAATTATGCGGTTGCTTGCACTGATCACACTTGAAATGGAATTTACATTTCCCATTGTGTTTGTTTAAACAAACTTGACACAAACTTTGAGCCTTCGTGAAGTTTAATCGCTCCAGAGCGGGAAGTAATTTAAAAGATTTACAATTAAATAACTTGTGCGTGGTAGACTTACAGTGTAAGCAGGCAGTCGCAGAAGTCTTCTGAGCTGCTACATTCACCACCACCTTACCGCCCTTGGAAGTTGTGGGCTCCGCATTCTCCATAGCGAGGGCCCTTTTTTCTAGGAACTCGATGAAGTCCTTTACCTTTGGCTCCATATTGTCGTCGCGCTCCATTTGGTAGGCTCTTGCAGTGTAGGTATCTAATTTGCGAGTGAGGATACATAAAATTATTGGATCCCAATACTTTATGTCATTGTTGAGATTTTCAATTGCCGCTAGAACTTGTTTTGTGCTCGAAACAAAACTTCGAATATTTGCAGAAGTGGACTTTGATAAAGGTGAAAGATCCAACAATTGTGCAATATGTTCATTCTGAATTTTATATTTATTATTGTACCTCTCATCTAATAATTGTCTCGCTTTTAACCCTAGATTACGAACCTTCGTCGATTCGACGACGCGGTTTTGTTTAAATCGCGTTAACGTTTGCGCGCGCGATTGAACTTTTTTCACACTTTATGTAATCTCTGTCGACCCATTGCCCCTGCGACAGACGGTGTTGTTTTGAGTCCAAGAGGCCCGTGAGCGCCGTTCCAGCAACCATGACTCGTCGCATCGACGAAGGTTAGTAATAATGTAACTTTTTGTGTTACTTAGTGGAGTACTTTCGCGTTATTTTTTTTGGTTTGTTGATTTATTTTGTTTATATTCAAAGTTAATTATTATTCGTTGTTTATGATATGGTTCGTCACTTATTATTACAAGATGACAGCGATATCTGAGAGCGAAAAGAAGACCACCTAGAGACTGATCCTGCTTATGAAACAGATGGCGAAGATGAAGTTTCTACTTTGACCCAGCAGCACTTTTCAGGCCAAGTAATGTGGCGAATTCCGGCCACCTAAGGCGTGGGCATGCGGACGGTGAGTAACGGGCGACTCGCTGTCCGATCATGGACGATTCCCTGAGTCGACGGCGCGTCGTGTTCCACCCGCGTCTGAAAGAGTGGTCAGCAATATGACGGGCCCCCTGCCCCCTTTTGAGGGCCAAAGAATGCCAGGGTCGCGGGACTATCAAGTAACCGTGGCCCCGGAACGTAAAAGGCTATTATTGAAGGATACTGTGGATTTTAGTTAGTACAAGTCTGACAGCCCCTTCTGTCCTGCCCTGGGTGGGAGGACTCATTTGATTATATTACCTAGTAAAAAAAACAAGGTCAAGTAATGCGACTGATGCACATACCTTCAATAAAATTAGAAAAATAATATGCCTTGTGTCCCTTTGCAAAACGAAGACTGACTAAAAGTAGTCGCACCAAGTGCAATAAATCTATGAGCGGGGAACATAAACTTGACGTATGTCACAAATACATTAGTTGATGGATTTTTAGCAAAATTTTTATTTCATTGGTTTATTTCATTCTTTATTTTAAATATTTAAAGATAATTTAACAATTTACTTTTTGTAATTACTAACAAAGCAACTTTGAAAATGTCACAATGTTCAATTTAGCATAAAACATATCATCACATTCATAAGGCTGATTGGTTAATAAATATGCTATTTTAGTTTATGTAAACATAGTAAATTATAAGGAAAATATAATTTATTAATAATAAAAATAAAAAATTACCAAGTTTGATTTAAATAAAACCCATTATCCCCTTTATTAAATACCGTAGTCGAAACGACAAAGGTTCGTAATAAGCGTTGAAAAATAAGGTTAGTAATCTAGGGTTAAATAACTCTCATTAGACAAGGGCAAGTTCTTTACGAGGTCGTAAGGCTCACCTTTTAAATAAGACCGCAAATAGTATAATTTTTGTAAGGAATCTAAATATTTGTCCCTGTGTATGAGTGAATCAAAAAGTGAAATGAATGGTTGATACTCTGAGTACTCACCTTGGAAACAAGACATCTGTATGGTAGGTAACTTCGTACGAGAGTGACCTTCAGCTTTGTCGTTAGCATCATCATGCTTTGCAGAAATAGTTTTTAGTTCAATCGCGTTTTGCAACCTTGCCATGACGTTGAAATACTTATTTTCTACTGCTGAAAAGTCCTCATCGTCTGAGGATTCAGACAGGAAGAATATCTTCTTGTTGAAGCTTTCGTATTCCGTGAACAGAGACTCTAGCTTAGACTTTTTAAGTCTTATGTTAGCTAACAACATGTTTGCTACGTCCGAATCGCTACAAGACGAAATGGTAATACAAACAAATATGTCGACCAACAAATTAAAGCAGTAAAGGTATTAAAATACTATTGGTTAAAACCTGTAGCGTCGATGTCATACGACCAACGTCGCGCTGTGATTGGACGACCCTATTCGCGCAGCCAACGTAACGCCGCTGAAGGAATCGCGTACGCTCTCTTCCGGTTCTTGATTTGAGTGCGCAGTGCTGCCACCCTGCACCACACTGTCTGTCTTCGGTTGAATGGGGATGGCAACTCAAAGCTAATCGTAGATGGCGCTGCGATAGTTGGTCCCCACGTCTACCTTGTACAAAAAAACAAACAAGATTATTTGTTATAAAAATTGAGTATAAATACAAAACAAATATGGAAAATTATTCGTCCATGCAAGTACTATATACTAAAAGAAGAATTAAGACGCCGCGGCGCATCTACAAGAGAAAAAAAGTGATTTAATTGAGTGGTTATACATTTGATTTTACCGTAATAAATCCACAATTACTTGTAGTTGAGGTTTCAATTTTTGAGTTTAGGTATGTTTTACCTGTCCTCTCCTTTATCAAGAATATAATGCTGCTTTTGACTTTCTATTTTGATAAAATATCATAATGTTTTAAGTCAGTAATTTTAACCTTTTTTTCTATTTAGATTCGAGAAATATCACAATATATTTAATTTCTTAACACCACAACTATTACAAAACTCGTTCCAGGTGATAATTCTTCGATTTTCGAGCGATGCAATACTGGTACATAACCTCCAAAAGAAAAGTAGATATTATTTTGAAAAGTGTATTCCATCATTTTTACAGCTTATTACACAACATCTAGTCATTTTACATCAATAAATGTTTTTTTTTCTGAAAATTCCTTTGATTTTACAGTTCTTTGGGGACCAAACTGTCATTTTCACTTTGACACTTGCCTTCCCCATTTTCGCCGCGAGGACGCGACAAAATGGCCGATCTTGTTTGATGCTGATTGGTTGAAATATGGTGGATGCTTGAAACTAGGTTTATGGTGTTGAGTTGAAATGTTGAATGAATGTTTTTCTTGTAGGGCTTGAATCTCAAATTTCAATTGATTGAAATAATTATCTTGAATATTGAAATCGTACTCTCACTCTTGATAGGTCCTTAGAAAGGCTTCTTGCTTTCTTGTATTGAAGGATACCTATTTTTGGGCAGGATGGATAAAGGTACAATTCCGAGACGGGCCGCAGACCGCAAACTGCAGCAGCAAACTGCAAGCGACAGCACTTGTTTCTATGAACATCTATGAAATTGATTCCAAGCGCGGCAACACTGCTGCCTGCAGACGCAACGCGCAGCGTGCGGCCGCGGCGCGCAGCGACCGCAGACTGCAGCGCAAGTCGTGTCGCGAACCGCAGAGACTTCACACGTATAATGTCGACTTTTTCGGATGACGATGAAGAAAAACTTATTAACATTGTAGCTGGTCATCCAGTTCTTAAGGTGATTGCTTCGATGTAGCCCGCGAAATTCAAATTTTTTTACGTTTTTTGCAATTTGCAGGCCAGTGACATGTTGTAACTTTATAAATATTTGTGTTGCGCAAATAACAAGTATAATTTTAAATATAAAAAATATCGAAAAACTCGCTCCATCAGCTCTCACATAGAAAAGGTGCATCGTAGTTAGATTTCGGAGATTTTAACATGATGCACCTTTTCTATGTGAGAGCTGATGGAGCGAGTTTTTTTGATATTTTTTATATTTAAAATTATACTTGTTATTTGCGCAACACAAATATTTATAAAGTTACAACATGTCACTGGCCTGCAAATTGCAAAAAACGTAAAAAAATTTGAATTTCGCGGGCTGGTTGGAGCATCCCCCTTAATAGAATAACTTCCTTATTTGGTTCGACTTAAAAAAAAAAAGATTAGGTGCTTTTCTTTTTCTTTTGGCATATAATAACAACAAGTTATCATCATCTTCCTCTTCTAGTAAAAGACACATTAGTACACTATCGGTAGCGTTATCTATTCTGTCTCGCATGAAGCTATTGGAACAACTGAGGCACGGTTCTGTGCATTGTGCAGCCACGGCATGCAGCCGCAGTTGGAATAGCGACCGCAGGCAGCATTGCGGTAACCGCAGCCGGTAGCCACAGTGTCGCCTGCGGTTGCAGTCTGCGGCCCGTCTCGGAAATGCACCTTAAGCTTGATCGTAGCTGACACCGTAGAGGTTTCGCGGGCCAACCAAAAGAAATTGAAGCTGTATTCCACAAATCCTGTTGCGTCTTCCGTTGTCGTAGACTGAACGACTGTAGCTAGCACCTAAGGGGTATTGCGGGCCAACCAAAGCGAATCGCAGCCGTCTTGCAGTCTAAATCGCCTCTGCGCGTCGCGTGCCTTTGTTTGAAGTGATGACTGTGTTGTCCCTTGCAGTGTGGATGAAACGCCGCACAGTGGGATTGCGCCGCGTGCCGTTCGTAATGGAGATCGTTGCGCCTTTGTCCAAGCACACGTTGCTCGTTGCCCGCCTGACGAAGAATTGCGGGGTGAAGGACCAATGTTTAGAGCTTGATGGGCTGCTCGGGGATAGGTAGGGCTGGTTGTCTTCCTCAGACAGTGAAAGCCAAGTGCTTGAGGGGCACCGTTTAATTTTCTCACAGCACACACAGTACAACACTTATTTTAATCAGCACTAAGGAAATAAATTGTCCTTTTATTACAATATAAACGACTTATTCTCATAAAGGTTATAATAGACGCGCACACCGAGGTAAGAACGGAAGCGAAGAGAGTTTACAATGTTGCCAAACCACAAAAATTAATAATTTGTTTGTTGGTGTTGCCAACAGCATTATTTCCCGTGTAATGAGAAAAGACTCGCTGTTTGGTTAGTGTCTAAACTAAACCGTGGTGATCTGCAAGACTGCAATCGTCATCACAACTTCCGAAGCTTTTTGTTTGTCAAAGCACATCAAAGAAAGTTCATTACGTCTAAATCTGCTAAGTCTCGGCAGTGCCTATCCTTTCCTGTACTGAAGATGAGATTTTGAGTGGAACAACAACTCGACAGTATAAAAGGTAAATATTATGATAACACATCAGCTTTCATTACTTTTTGTTTTCTTAATCTTACTTCTACCAAAGTTTGTGAGGATAGATGTATGTTTGTTACTCAAATTATTTTAACATAATAGGATACCTTTTATCCCAGGATTCTATGTTCTATGTTAGGGGTTATGGTTTCCGCACTTAGTCCTTCATGTGGACCATTGTGCGTGGGCCATAGTGGCCTTTGGTGGCTTATTCCAACCAGCCCACCTCCCTCCAGAAGTTGATTAGGTTCTTTGGTCTGTGGAGAACATCTGTGTAAGTCCTGGGTGTCCCGAGGGTCTCTGTCCTGATCTGGGTGACACCTGTGCACTCGAAGAGCACATGTGCAACGGTTTCCTCAGTCTCCATGCAAGCCCTGCACAGGGGACTGTCCGTTATGCCTATTGTGTGGAAATGTTTGTTTAGGGAGCAGTGTCCCGTTATGGTCCCTGTCAGCAGACGCATGCCGGTCCTGTCCAGGCGTAAAAGACGCCTGGTTAGTCTGCCATCTAAGGATGGCAGAGCTTCCCTGGATTGCCTGCAGCCTGGTGTCGAGGTCCACAATCTCTCTGCTTGTGTGAGGATGCGCTCCTGCAGCCATCTACGTATCTGGTTGAAGGGGATGGGTATAATGGGTTCAGGTCCGCAAACTGATGCGCTGGATGCTCTCCTAGCTAGTTCATCAGCCGCGTCGTTGCCCAGTGATCCGCTGTGTCCTTTGATAGTGTGTCACTTTGTTGCGCTTAGATACCGTTAGACGTTCTAGTGCATTGTGACATTCTAGTATTAAGCTTGAAGTGGTATATTGTTTCTCCAACGATTGAATGACTGAGGCGCTGTCAGAGAGTATACGTATATGGGTGTCCGTAACTCCTCTGGCCTCTATCGAATATGCTGCTTGTATAATGCCCATGCATTCCGCCTGATAGACGGTGTTGTACATTCCCAGCGGGCTGGATATATTTTGTTAAGGTCGTGTGAGAAAACTCCAGCCCCGGTTCCGGAGTCATTCTTTGATCCATCTGTGTATATCCTCAGCTCTTTCGGGCCTGAATAGTCACACTGCTCTTCTGCAAGTGTTATATTGTAGTGCTTTTCAAAGTGGTATTGTCTTGGGGCTTTGTCGCAGGGTGATGCCATCATTGGCTGTTGTTCGATCGCATCATTCTTAATTCGCGTGTGTTTAATTCTGGAGTCTTTGTTTAGGGTTCCCAGGGCATGAAGCCTAAAGGCGGCTAGGGCCGCCTCTTTTTGCACGATGAGGTGTAGAGGTGGCAGTCCAAGCATTGCCTGTAGGGCAGCGGTGGGTGCAGTTCTCATACAGCTAGTAACTGCCATACAAGCAAATCGCTGCAGCTTTTCGAGGTCTTTTTGGGTTGTGCTCAGGTTTGTTCTGGGCCACCAGACCAATGAGCCGTACGTGACTGTCGGTCGTATGACAGTGGTATATAGCCAGTGAGTGATCTTAGGACTGATCCCCCAATTCCTGCCAAGCATTCGCTTGCACTGCCACAGGGATATGCTGGCTTTTGTGGTGATGTAGTTGATGTGTTTTGCCCAATTCAGCTGTTTATCCAAAAAGATGCCCAGGTATTTGGTTTCAGTTGATAGGCTTAGGGTGGTTCCAAAGAAACGTGGAAGCTGTAGGGTCGGTAGCTTCCTCTTTTTTGTGAAGAGAATCAGCTCGGTTTTTGAAGGATTTACTGATAGCTGGTGTTTGTTGCACCAGTCCTCCACTATTTTCAATGCTTGGCGCATGAGGTTGCACAGGGTATTTTCGTGAGTGCCATTTATTATTATGGTTATATCGTCGGCATACCCTACAGTGAAATAACCGTTTTCATTTAGTGTTTTAATGAGGTCATCTACAACCAGGTTCCATAGTAGCGGTGAGAGGACTCCCCCTTGTGGGCAGCCTTTCGCCACGATGGCCCTTGTAGTGTCATTTACTGTAACTTGTACAGCTCTTTGCTTGAGCATGTTGCTAATCCATCCGCTCAGGGTTGGGTCTATGTTGTGCCTGTATAAGGCCATGTTGATGCTGTTGAACGTGGTTTTGTCGAAGGCGCCCTCAATGTCAATAAAGGCGGCCAGTGCTGAGCATTTGTGGTCCACTGCACATTCAATCTTGAATACTACGCTATGTAGCGCGGATTCCGTTGATCTGCCCGTGGAGTATGCGTGCTGTTGTTTGGACAAACAGGACAGGATTAAATTCCTGTTAATTAATTTTCGACATAAACGCGGGCGAAGCCGCTGGTGATGGCTAGTATAAAAATATACGTTTTGCATACTAAATTGTTATTTAGTATGGGTGCTAAATGTTGACAACGCCAGCGTGGCAGGAGGCAGAGATACATTGTTCCTTTAGTTTATAAAATAGATATTTTTAAGAGAATTCATTATACAGTTACATGCTAAAATATGTTTTACTGACTACATAATAATGTAATGTTTTCACAAAACTCAACCTATTTACACTATGTGACTACATAAAGCACCCCCTCATCCACCCACTCCGAGGTTCATAATGTTTCTTTATAATAAACATAGTGTTTCTTCTTTTCCAGCTCATTATGCAGATGGAAGACCTGTGAAAATCCTGAGAATAGCAGTTGTAGGAAAATCGCCTCACCATTGTTTTGGAAAGAGGCGATTGATAAACCATCGAGAATATACAGCAGCAAAAAAAAGACTAAATTACCCATCCAAAGGTGCAGTGAGGTGTTTCGGTACAGTGATAACTGTAGCTCATAAAAATAATGTTGAGTCAAAAGGTTTACAATAATGAACTGGTGCACTATGATAATTTTACTTACTTCTATTTAGTGATTTTCGTAATTTGCCTGCGATGCAAAAACAAGCATTCGAAAAATTTAAAAGGAAATTTAAAAATAAATGTTTTAATATGTAACTGTTTGTTTTATTTTATTTTTTTCCCGAAATTAATTTTCAGAAAAGTTTCAGTAGGTAGTTTAGCAATATCGAGTACGGCGTTTAGGCTGTATACGATTATTCCTTTGCCTATGAGCAAAAGTGATTAAAAAAAAAAAGAAACGTCATACGACATTAAAACAAAATGGCGTACTAAGCCGAAAAATTTTGTTCTGAAGTTGGCAGTCTGATACGTAGTATCTATATGTAGTCTGTGATTTAAACGGAGCCCAATGACAGTGTTGCCAGAAGGTTACATTTCTTACATTTTTCGTAACTTTTAACCACCTCGCGTAACATGTAAGTTATTTTTATATTTAATGCAATTTTCGTAACTTTTGAGAACAACGAGATTTGTTATATTAAATTTTTATTGCAAACAGTAATTTACGAACGTGTTTCAATTCAACGCATCCAAATCGAACGCACCTAAAACTGGCGCGTCTAAAAAGCGGCAATAACAAGTATAATTTTTTGAATACAAGAATGATCAAAACATTCGCTCCATCTGCTCTCACATAGAAAAGGTGTAAATTGTTAAAATCTCCGAAATGTAACTTACATTTTTTACGGTTACATTTTTTTTGAAAAAGTTTTTATTTTACTCTTTTTAGTTTCAACCACAATTCTCGTCAAATACGAGTACATCATTTTCTTACATGAGCACTAGAATTTTGTAATCCGTAACACCGGTAATAACATCGCTAAAATCTCTTACATTCATTCCCTATCTCGAAAACTACTGAACCGATTTTGATGAAACTTGCAGTACTCCCTAAGTTGAACGATACCTAGTACAACAAAAAATGAATTACTTAAATCGGACTTGTAGTTCCGGAGATATGCGAACACAAACATAATTTACTAAATCAGTCGATGCCAAGTCCTTACTAGAGGATTTGTACCTTCCATCATCAGCTCAGCTACATGAGATGATGATTACCATAAGCAAATACTTAAATTACTTCAAAAAATTTGCGAAAAACGATGTGTGGGCCTACAAAATTTGAGGGCTGCCCTCGATTTCTCCAAGATCCAATCATCAGATCCTGACAGGGTGACAATGGGAACACTCCTGAAGTTTCTCCTTTCGAACAAAAAAAATAATTTTGCAAATCGGTCCATAATTGGCGGAGTAATCGCGTAACAAACACAAAAAAAAACCCTCCTTCTTTTTGAAGTCGGTTAAAAAAAAACAAAAATGTAACTTTTGCAGCAAAAACGTAATATTTCAGGAAACGAAACGTAACTTACGACTCAGGGGCCCTGGCAACACTGCCCAATGAATCAATGGTCAGAGCGACTTTTTGGCGGGAAGTCAAACGACGCGGTTTATTTGATTTTGAGAAAATTTAAATAAATTGGTTAAAGTACAAATACATCACCAAACCAAGTAATTAGACCTCGAACTACGATGAGTGTCACCAGTGGCGGCGAGGAGCCGCAAGACCAGGCGAAGAAAAAAAGAAAAATTGAAAATACGGGCACGAGTACCACCAACAATAAGTATAATTTTTTTACCAAACAAAATTATAAGAGACTGTTTATAGAAAACACCAATTCCGAATATATAGTGTACGTCGAATCGACGGAGAAAGAAAAAATAGGAAACAAAAATCCTATCACACTCACCAATCTGATATCGGACAATGTTAAAGGAGCACTAGGAGTCCATAGAATAAATGCACACAAAATAGGAATAACATTTAGAAAGGCGGCTGCGGCCAACAGTTTTCTAAAGATGGAAGACTTCTTATTCAAAAACAAGTTAAAAGCTTTTATACCGTCATATTTGACGGAAAGTATTGGAGTCCTGAGGTTTGTGCCCAAGGAGCTGTCTAATGAAGAAATCTATAAAAATATAGTGAGTGACTCTGAAGTCATTGCCATTAAAAGGTTTATGCGCAAAGAAGAGGGGAAATTGGTGCCTTTGAATACAGTTGCCGTCACCTTTGCATCCACATCTTTACCGCAATACGTTTATATAAAACTTTTTAGATATGAGGTGAAAGTATACATACCACCAGTACTGCAATGCTATAAGTGTCTTAAATTTAACCATTCCGCTAAGGCTTGTAGAGGCGAGCAACAGTGCTCTTCTTGTGCAGGCCGTCATTCCTACAAAGAATGTGATGTCGAAGAAATAATATGCATTAACTGCTCAGGTAATCATCTTGCCATCTCAAAAGAATGTCCCATTAAAAAGCAAAAGATCGAAGAGAAAAAGGCCAAATTCATGCAAAAATCATATGCCACTGTGGTGAACGCACCCCCGACATTTAATGAGAAATCCTTCCCGGTCTTGCCTCCGGTTGCTGATAGGGTAAGTGTTAAAACCACAGAACATGTATCTCCAGTTAAAACCAATGATAGTTTAGACATGAAAAAAATAGCAAATAATGATAATTCGAGGGGTGAAAGGCTATTTGCTTTAAGCGACATTTTTGCAACTTTACAGGAGAGCCATTTAAAGTTTTAAAAAATCGAAAAAAAATCATAACAAAAAAACTTCTGCAACTATTTGAATGGGGTAAACTAAATTAATTTTCATTTAAAAGCGTTGAATTGTTGATGTTTACACTTAATAAAAAGGACCTTTAAATACAAAGATAAATGTCGCTTAATACAAATTACCTTAAACCCCTATTTTTTAGGGAAAGGAAAAAAGATTTAAGCGGCTCTGCTGTATATTTTCAGAAGAAGCCAAATAGCATGAAGTGACGCAGCCCATAATGAACAGTAGCAAGCTATTTATCTCAACTGACAATTGATATTAATTTAAATGGCAGGCTAATAGACATATGTAACATATTGTATTGAAAATGTAACGTTTGATGTAACATTTTTTTACATCTAGTATTATCAATGGCTGTTGAAACAACCTGAATTATCGCCATCACCCAAAATCTTAGGTGCTTACATTAGTAAATAAAGAAATAAAGACAACGCAATTTCAGTTGAAGTTAGATTCATTTAGAATAATAATAAAGTAGAACTGTCTCAATTTAGGAACATCAATATTTTTATCAACAACAACATCAGTTATAGAATTACCCGCTTCATCATCAGCTGGAAGACGTCCACTGCTGAACATAGGCCTCCCCCTTAGACCACCACGCTGAACGACAATTCCACCTAGTGAGCGGCCTGCCTACCCTGCGTCTTCGGCCATTTCCACTTCAATTTGCAAATTTTACGAGCCATGTCGGTGACTCTGGATCTTCGGCGAATATCCTTGTTCTGGATTTCATCCCGCAAAGAAACTTCAAGCATAACTCTTTCCATTGCTCGTCGAGTGACTCTTAGTCTCTCCAAAAAGCTAGCAGTCTACGACAACGTTACATAGCTTAATGTCATCACTGGCAACACACACTGGTTAAACACCTTAACCATCTTAAGACACCGTGGATTTCCTCGATGAGAAGATATCACGTGGCTTCCCAACGCTGCACATTCGAATTGGATTCTGGCATGTAATGCACTAAACTCTTCTGTCTTCTGTAAAATCTGCCGGAGCATGTGTATAACTTTCCGTATAATTTGTCAAGCTCTTGTATGATCTCGGTTTCATTGAAATGATACTGCCGTCGTCAATCTTTAGCTTTGTCATTTGCCCAATAACTGAATTCTTTGGGAAGACTTTTGAACTCTGGTTCTGCTCGATTGCATCTCTGATCCGTGCAGGTCACGTCGCATTGATTTAGGGATTCGTCTATTGAGTTTGCCATATTCCGACATATCAGCTGAAGATTGCAGCCATCTCAATCCGCTCTTGGATCAACTTGATGGATCCGGGGGCTTTTGAGGCTTCCTCCGGGGTCTTAAAGAAATTGGACTTCACTGCTTGGACAGTTTCCACCAACTGGTTGTTGATCGCGTCCACAGTTTTGCATTCAGTGCCTAACGGAAAAGATCATGCGTTTCGAGTTGGAAACCTTCGGTGTTCTGGATGTAAGCAGGACCAGGTCGGACGGTAGACTTCAACAGGCGTGACCGTTCAATATTTACATTGATATTCAATGTGATTCTTAAGATTCGGTGATCGCCACAGGTCACCTTGTCAGTTTTATCTTGGAGATCAAAGAGTCATCACTGAATATTCGCTTCTTGGACGCCATGATGAAGTCAATCTCATTTTTGGTTGTAGCGTCAGGGTTTATCCTCGTCCATCTTTCTATAAATAGGAGTTCATCAAATGGAGTTCTTCCTTTTTCATTAAGTCGGCCAGCCGCTGGTCGCTATGGATTTGCTGCCCATACCCAAATGGCTGGGGCCTCTTAACTCATTGCCATTCCATGGACCACCTTCGAATTGAATTCCCCTATAACAACGAAAAAGTATGTTTCGGAGGTATGTATGGCTTCGGATATCTCCTCATACAAAGCCTCTGCTTCATCATCAGAATATGCCAAGGTCGGTGCATGTACCTGTATGACCTTCAACAAAGACCGGTTGGTTATTCTGAGTATAAGGTATGCTACCCTACTCGACACACTGTCGACTTTCACAACGTTATTAATGAGGGACCTGTGGACGAGAAATCCAACACCACCCTCGGAGTTACGATCTTCTTCCCGGAAGAAGAGCATGTTGCCGGAATATAGGACTATTGTATCCTAACCGAAAGGGTTAGAATTCAGATAATCCCAAGATATCCCAGCGTATTTTGCTCAATTCTTCCTCCAGTTTGACAATCGGTCATCGCTCAATGTGCAGATGTTCATCATGTCGGGGCAAAAGTTCATCAGGAATAGCGGAGATGCCGAAGCCTAGGGTCCGTGCTCAAAGGTTGTCAATCATAATGAGGGGGAAGGCTTTCCCTGCCCGACCTTCGATGGTTGGTCATAGTTTAAGGACTAACCCGGATCCATCCATACACATACATCCCGCATATACATTTACTTATTAAATTTTTCTCTTTCAATCACTCTCACTCCTTAACCCACTTTGGAGTTCGACTGAAGCGACCGAGCGCTGCAGTCTGGTTGAATAATCACGATTGTTAACTCCCGGGAGATGGAATAAAGAAGGTATTATATGACATGAATTAAATGTATCATTTTAGAATTGAATGATTTAAAGGTCAACTTTTCTTTTTATCAATACTGAAAAAATGTTTTTCAATATGCAAAATAGCTGAAACAAAACGTCTATTTGGTTCAAGAAGCATCCTAGATTGAAAATAGATGCAGCTGAAAGGGCTTAAGCGACACTTCATGTCGTATTTGGTTGACGGACAAATGATTTAAGCGACACCACAACGTCTAAATGGTGGAATTCCAAATGATTTAAGTAACATGCTAATAAGAAATAGAAACATGAAAAATGCTTTAACCGATATAGAATCATTTATCTGAGAAAGGGTAACTGGTTTATGTCTCAGTTCTTTAATTATTGTATAGTTCAAGTACATCACTGAAAATAAAATGCAAATTCGACGTCGGATAATACACTGCCACTTTGGGAACAACCCAAAAATGATGTTGTTTCAAACGCCAAAAAAGTGCTCTGATTTTGATGAAACCGGCATCAAACGACGGAGAAAAAATTGCTGATTCCGAATATGTATATAACTCAATATCGCCCAAGATGTCGCTTAAAGCAAATAGCCTTTCACCCCTCGATATTATAATTAACGCAATTATTAAATCTCTGGTTGCATTGGGTAACAGGAGTGACTTGGATGAGCCACTCACAAATAAGAAAATTAAAGAGATATTTTTAGCAAATTTAATTTAATGGACAGATATTTAAACATTTTACAGTACAACATACAGAGTTTGCAGAGCAAAAAGAGCCTTTTACAAAATTTACTTATTGATAAGAAAATAGATGTTTGTCTTCTCAATGAAACCTGGCTAAAAACAAATTCATTAATTCCACACATTCCTTCATATAATATCATTCACAAAAATTCACAAAATTCACATAATGGAGTAGCGATTCTGGTGAGCCATCATTTAAAATACAGAGTCATACATACAAATTTCTCAGAGTCAATTCAAAACGTATGCATAGCAATAGAAACAGAATTTGGACCAATTTCAATACTTTGTGTTTACAGTCCACCTAGTATCAGATTTGACACAACAAAATTAAAAGACTTAATTAATAAAATACCCAAGCCATGTATAATCATGGGAGATTTTAATGCCCACAACATAGCCTTTGGATGCAATACTAATAATAATAGAGGCAGATGTTTATACAATATAATTGATGAATTTAATCTCTGTGTTATGAATGATGGGTCGCCAACAACTGTTCCATATCCCAATAGACAAGCTTCAGCTATAGATCTTGCCCTTGTAAGCGATTCAATCGCGCATATGTGCAACTGGTGTGTCCTCGAAGATCCCATGGGTAGTTATCATCTTCCGACTTTGCTTGAAATAGATGTTCAACCATCTTCATAATGATGTGTCACCTCCTGTATTGCAAGAGAAATTTATCTATAGTAAAGCAGACTGGGAAAAATATTATGTACTATCAGAAACTTCTTTTTCTCAATTAGATGTGACGAATAATTCTGCTATTGATTTGTACAATAGTTTTGTTTATATTTTGAATGAAATTAGGCTCAAAGCAATTCCAAAGCGAAAACTAAATCCAAATTCTTTAATTAGAAAACCAGTGCCATGGTGGAATCAAAAATGTACTGATGCTGTCAAAAAATCAAAAGATGCATTAAAATATTATTTTTCTAACCCTACAATACAAAATTGGATTAAATATAAACAGTTAGATGCAATGAAAAAAAGAATCTTAAAAGAAGAAAGAAATACTTCTTGGAAAGATTTGTGTAGTAGTTTCAACAGATTAACACCTATTTCTCGAATATGGGGATATATTAAAAAGTTTAAAAGAATAGGAACAAATAGAAATAAAAACTTTAATGATGAATGGGTCCCAAGTTTTTTAAATAACATAGCAGATTCTACACAGATAGATGAGACCAAACTTAAATATTTGTTTGAAAATGCCACAGAGAATAATGTTAATACATTTCTTAAAAGCTATTTTACTATAGAAGAATTGAAAGCATCTCTAAAGAGTAGGAGGGACACTACCCCAGGCTTGGATGACATTCCTTATATGTTAATTAAGAAATTACACTTGAATGCACAAACTATATTACTTAATATTTATAATAAGTTATGGGATGAATTAGTTATACCTGAGTCATGGAAAACACAATGTGTTATACCAATACTTAAACCGAATAAACCAGCAAACAATGCATCTTCTTACAGACCTATTTCCTTATCATCTTGTTTAGGTAAACTTTTTGAAAATATGTTGAAGTTAAGAATAGATTATTTTGTTGAATCACAAAGTTTAATTCCTCCAATACAGTTTGGCTTCAGAAAGGGTAAAAGTTGCTCTGAAAGCTTTGTATCTCTATTATCAGATTTGAAACAGGTTAAATTAAGTCACGCTAATGCAATCTGTGTCTTTTTAGATGTAAAAGGTGCTTTTGATAATGTAAATATAGAAGAACTCATTCAAGTTTCTTATGATATTGGTATTCCTGGACATGTTCTAAAATGGCTTTATTCCTTTTTAAATAATAGATTAGTATTTGTAAAATATAATAATAAAATGCATGGACCTAGAAAGGTCAACAAAGGCACAATGCAGGGGGCAACTTTGTCTCCTTTACTTTATAATGTATATACTTCAGAAATATTAAAATATGTAAATGTGCCTGGTGTAAATATTCTGCAGTTCGCAGATGACTTGCTTTTGTACAGCATAAACCAAAACATAGACATAGCTATGGCCAACATCAATGAAGCTTTGTCTCAATTATATAATTATTACCATGGAAAACTTAAATTAGAAATAAATCCTGAAAAGAGCTCAGTTTTAATTATCTCTAAAAATGTAAATACTCATAGTAATATCAAAATTTCGTACAATGGTGTAGATATCCCTTCAGTCAAGCAACATAAATTCCTAGGTGTTATTATTGATGATAAATTAAAGTTTGATGAACATATTAAACATATAAGTAGTAAGGCACTGAATGGAATAAATCTATTGCGACATTTAGCAGGAAGTTTTTGGGGATCTGACCCTAAAGTTATGAGTATGCTGTACAAAAGTATAGTTAGAAGCCATTTTGATTACAGCAGTTTAGCTTACATGAATGCCAGTAACACCTTGTTACGAAAATTAGATGTAATTCAAAATATGGGACTGAGACTTATTTGTGGTGCAATGTGCTCCACACCTATCAATTCATTAGAAGTTGAGACATGTATACCTCCCTTGATATTACGAAGGTTGTTGTTGGCTGAGAGATTTTTATTGAAAGTCATTTCATCAAATGATAATCTTTTACTCAGGAAATTAATCATACATTCAGAGATCTCTCAGTTAATTGCTTCCAATGCCATCACTGCTTCATCTTTGGTTGGTGGAACTCTACCTGAAATACCAACCATATTTGAACATGTAAATAGATATTCAAAAGATATTATTGTAAATAATGTATGGCCTATGTACAGAATTCCTTTTAATGGTATTATTAGCAGTGTTGTAATACACTTAGATGTGGTGCATAATGAATTTGATTTTTTGCAGTTTAAAGACAATAGACCTGAACATTATGTAATTTACACAGATGGATCTAAAACAGACCATACTGTAAATGCAGCTTTCTATGATCCACAGCTAGACTTCACCAAATGCTTTAAATTAAATAGAGTATGTAGCATTTTCACTGCAGAATGCTATGCAATTTATTGTGCACTGCAACATGTAAATAGTATTGTAAATAATGTACAGAATATTTTGATAGTTACAGACTCCAGAAGTGTTTTGTCTACTCTAGATAATGTAAATATTACTTTTAAGTTAAATTACATTATTTACGGTATAAGATTTCTTTTCCTAAAACTACTTGACAAATGTATTAAAGTAGAAATGGTATGGGTACCTTCACACAGTGGCATTCGTGGAAATGAGGTAGCTGATAGTGCTGCCCGTTCAGACCATGATGAGGATAGATCAGAGTTGCTCAAGGTCCCATTCACTGATTATTACAGCCTTTATAAACAACTGAACAGACAGTTATGGAAGGAGTATTGGGACATAACGTTGGAGACGAAAGGCAGATGGTATGCTGGAATACAAAATGAATTATTGACTAGACCTTGGTATCATAATTTCAAGTACAGCACAAGGAAATTTATAACTATTATATCACGCATGAGATTGGGACACTGCTTAACACCAGCTCACCTGCATAGGATTCACATAATTAGTAACAGCCGTTGTGATCATTGTGGAACAGAGGATGCTGATTTGGATCATATTATCCTACAATGTTCGAGTTTCAACATTCAACGTTTAATATTGGGGATGGCAACTCAAAGCTAATCGTAGATGGCGCTGCGATAGTTGGTCCCTACGTCACGTTACTGTCTACCTTGTACAAAAAACAAACAAGATTTATTGTTATAAAAATTGAGTATATATACAAAACAAATATGGAAAATTATTCGTCAATGCAAGTGCATATACTTAAAAAAGAATTAAGACGCCGCAGTGCATCTACAAGAGAAAAAAAGTGATTTAATTGAGTGGTAATACATTTGATTTTACCGTAATAAATCCACAATTACTTGTAGTTGAGGTTTCAATTTTTGAGTTTAGGTATGTTTTACCTGTCCTCTTCTATAACAAGAATATAATGCTGCTTCTGACTTCCTATTTTGATAAAATATCATAATGTTTTATGTCAGTAATTTTCCCCCTTTTTTCTATTTAGATTCGAGAAATATCACAATATATTTAATTTCTTAACACCACAACTATCACAAAACTCGTTCCAGGTGATAATTCTTCCGCCAGACGAACCATTTCATGATTTATAGAGCGATGCAATACTGGTACTTAACCTCCAATAGAAAAGTAGATATTATTTTGAAAAGTGTATTCGATGGTTTAGTTATGGTATAACCTTTATACAGCATAATACACAACTCATCTAGTCATTTACATCAATAAATCGTTTTTTTTTTCAGAAAATTCCTTTGATTTGACAGTTCTTTTGGGACCAAACTGTCACTTGTAACTTTGACACTTGCCTTCCCCATTGAGTGAAATAAATGACAATGACAGTGAATGTTATCAACAAAGTGTTCCCCGCCGCGTTCAGAAATTATTAGTGAATAAGAAATATTTTACTGTATTGTACAAATATGTATGTAATACCATAGAAAAATTGTAAATATTTTTTTGAAATCTATTGCGTAGTTAAACTGTTTAAAATTTAATTCAGATTATATATACAGTGATATCACTGTACCACCACTGTACTTATTTTTATCCAACTCGAAAGGTCGGCAAGTGATAGAGAATTGCTATAAATTGTTTTAAGAAGACGTGTCGTAATATTATATTAATTATTGTAACAATAATGTTAAGTTCAAAATGTATTCGACTGAAAGACTTGTATCTATGGTCATGAATAAATATTAAAAAAAAAAAAATCAATGGTCATCTTTTAAAAAAATAATTTGTTGTTGACACGTGTTTTTTTTGCTAAAAATTCAATAAATTAGTTCACAATATGAAAGCAGAAAAGCTGCAAATGTGTAGAATATGTTTAGTGGAAGATGTTCGTATGTTTATGGTTACCAATGTTGAACTGCAACACCTTTTCGAGAAGCTGACTGAGATTTCAGTAAGTAAATGATTTTAGAAACAATCCAAGCACGAGTACTTGGGGTGCTAAGACAGGAAACCTCCACGTGCGCCCGTGGACTGGAGTTCCCTCTCGGATACGTCCGGGGGGAAGACCAGTTTTTCGGGCCGGTTCACCCTGGGATGCGGGCAAAAACTCTTCCATAATGCACAGTGTGCCTAAGGGGTCTCTTTGTCCGTATGCGAATAGCCTGTCTTGTGGACGCTCCAACGCGTGTCCCTCTGATCAGCAGAGGGCACAGCGGCGGAGCGGGCTTGCGGACGGTTAGTAGTGGGTAGCTCGCCGTCCGACCAAGGACCAAGCCCGGGTCGGAGGCGCGTCGTGTTTCGCGCCAAATGCCTGCTGGGGTCGCGGCTTTTTCTTAACCCAGGATACCGAAGGAACACGGGTGGATTTTAGTCAGTAAGAGTCTGACAGTCCCTTCCGTCCCACCCAGGGCGGGAGGACTCATTTGATGATTTTACCACCTTAAAAAAAAAAAAAATAGCACGAGTACTTTCTTATTGTGAAGCAATTGAGAAGAATGGATTTTTGAGGATACGCATCTTTTATTCAAGATTTACAATTAATTGAACAATACTTTTGTTGCAGTTTGTAACTGAAGACAGTAGACCGATGCTCGCTTGTGTCTTCTGCTACACTAGACTAAAGCAATGCTGTCAATTGCAGAGGAAATGTCTGGAAGCAGAGAAGCTGTTCACTCAGATGTTGAATGAGGATGATGAGGTGAGGTTTGAATTGTTATAACAGTATTATGTGTGGCTCTCTTCAGTATTGTATTGTATGACAGGCTGGTATCCACAATCCTCTCTTATCTCCATGTCATATCCATGTAATTTGCGCGCGGGTTGGAAAATCATTTGATCCACCTCCAGGAGGAGTTTTCCGGTTTGATCTCATAGAAATTACCTGGGTTACCAACATACTTTCGCCCAATATGAGGTACCCGCAGGGCAGTGGTGGAGCACATGAGATGTTGTCTCGTCCACTACCATACAAGCTCTGCACAGGGAGCTGTCTGTGATTCCTAGGACAAAGAGGTGTTTATTAACAGAGCCATGTCCTGTAAGTAGTAACTATTAATAGCTTCTGCTTTGTTAACCTGAGCACATGTGTACTGAAGCGGCCATTGATTTCCTACCACAGGTTTCCACGTAATTTCCCTGACCAGAGTACGAATGTAACTGAAAGGGAGTGGCACTATGGGGTTTGGGTCCCACCACCTCCAAGCTAGATCCCCTTTGAACGAGTTCATCCACTGCATTGTTGCCTTGCGAGTGGCTGTGTTCTTTGATCCACTGGATGGTTATGTTGTTGTGCTCACCTACCTGATTTAGGCTCTCGTGACACTCGTCTCATAGCAAATCGACCATGCTATCTGACAGTATGGGCATTGAGCATCCTTTACCTTCCAGGCACAGAAGTCTTTAACGGCACTGGTCAACATTTGACCAACCATTTTAACGACTTGTTACAGGTAACACTAAGAATAAACCGAAATGAGAGAGAACTTTTCAATGGATTTACTATAACTCCAACAATGCATGTTAACTGTGTTCTCGTTAAATGTCAATCAGAAATCCATGATGTCAAAGAAGAATTACAAGATGATCGTAAGGAAGAACATGATAGTAATGAACCTGTGGAAGAACATCTTGATATCGAAGAAGAAAATGAGTGTATTGAATCTGAGGAGGAATATCGTGATATTAAAGAAGAATTACAAGATGATTTTGAGGAAACAAATGAAAGTTTTGAATTCGAGGAGGAACATCATGATATCAAAGTAGCATTACAAGATGATTGTGAGCAAGAGAATGAGAGTATTGAACCAGACCAGGAACTTCAAAGTGGTATGTCTTATATATTAAATATTTAATTTGAAGTTTATTTAGTAGACAGCCCAACAGACAAAATATGGCACTTTCAAAATAAAACACAGTAACTCCTGATATCTAAATCACGTCAATAATGCCAGGAATGTAATTATCGAAGTTCTTATGTTCAAAATTACTTTCCTGGCTTCACTGACGAAAACATTCAATATTTCCATGACATTTTGTAAAGATTATACGGTACGGTAGCTCTTTAGTCCCGCGACCCGTGGCTGATGGGATAACCACAGCCAAAATTAGGTAAAAATTCTTTAGTCTGCTCACTTGATTATTTGGGCTAACTAAATAGTGAATGCCACCATTTTCCTTAATCTCATAACACTTGTACCGATCAATATTTAGATCTCAATAAGCCAAAACTTCGCTGAAGATCGAGCGTAGCGAGCTTGAAATATCGCAGCTTTCATTACTATGAAAAGACAATTCCTTATTATAAAGTAAGATGGAGAACTAAGAAGTCGGGGTCATGAAAAGCCAAGACTATTTGAAGGCCGAGCGTAACGATCTCGAAATATTTTAGCTTTTAAACAATTCTGGGTTTTGGAAGGAAACGACACAAAACTAGAAGGTAGTAACTAATACAAACTGCCTATCCATATAAAATTGTGTATAAAACCTGATTATTTTAATTCATCCCTATGTTTATTATCAGAGAAATAAATAAAATAAATATTTAAAAAAACAAAAAACCCGACTGCGTAAAAAAACTAAAAAGAAAGAAACAAGCCCAGTAGTTTAGCCCACTCATTCACATGATTCACACTCACAGTCGGGGCCCATTCAAATTATACCAATCAAATCTTCCCAAGGGGCCCCGACTGTGAGTGTGAATGAGTGAATTCTAAACTACTGGGCTTGTTTCTTTCTTTTTAGTTTTTTTACGCAGTCGGGTTTCTGTTTTTTTAAATATTTATTTTATTTTACTATTTTTAGTTTTTGTTAGCATTTATCAGTCCAAATTAAATTGAAACATATAAGTTATATATATTTTGGTAAACCATTTTTAAAATCCTTTAATTTGATACTCCACTTGATAGAATGTGAGAGATTTAAAAAGAATATTTTTAGTTCGGAACCCTTTGCACACGAGTTCGACTCGCACTTGGCCAGTTTTATGTACCCAGTGACACTCTCGCGTTTAAGACGAATCTAACGACACCTCTCAAGTTAAAATCCATCAAGCCGTTTAGGCTGCAGAGCAACACACAGAAACATACATACATACATACATACACTCGAAAAACATAAACCTCCTGGCGCAGTCGGGTAAAAACAAAATTGTCTTGTTCAACTACATCCAGAAAATGCTCCACTGCTGTTGCCGTAGAGAGACAATCAGAGAGAATGAAGAGAGGCTGAAACATATCCTGCGTTCTGCCGCGATGCTTACCAGTCCTATATTTACCAGTTTCATATTCACAGGTGCGTCTGACGCGAAGAAACCAGAGCTATACGTACGACTAACAAGACTAGAAGATACAATGATATTCCAGCAAAAGAAAACTGAACAGCGAGACTTACTAATTATCCGGAACACCGAAAAACATAAGTCTGTAGCTCCTTCTAAATTTACAAAGCTTGTCACAAATTCTCAATCTATCAGTAATATTGTGAATAATACTGATACAGCTGCGAAAGACCGAATAAAAACATATGATTGCGATATGTGTCACTATAGTTGTACTAGAAAAGATCATTTAATAATACATATTCGTATCCACACTGGTGAAAAGCCTTACAAATGTGAAATATGTCAGAAGAGTTATAGAACAAGTTCTCATTTAAAAAATCATGTTCTTGTACACGCTGGTGCAAAACCTTACAAATGTGATATATGTCAGAAGAGTTATAGAACAAGTTATCATTTAAAAAATCATGTTCGTATTCACACTGGTGAAAAACCATACAAATGTGAAATATGTCAGAAGAGTTTTAGTCAAACAGATAGTTTACGACAACATTTTCTCATACACACTGGTGAAAACCCTTATAAATGTGACATATGTCAGAAGAGTTTTACTCTAAGTAGTACATTAAAAAGCCATGTTCGTATTCACACTGGTGAAAAACCATACAAATGTGACATATGTCAGAAGAGTTTTAGTCAAAAAGGTACTCTTATGTTACATTTTAGTATACACACTGGTGAAAAACCTTACAAATGTGTTATATGTCAGAAGAGTTTTAGAACAAGAAGTCATTTAAAAAATCATGTTCATATTCACACTGGAGAAAAACCTTACAAATGCGAAATATGTCAGAAGAGTTACAGTAGAACTAGATATTTAAAAAATCATGTTCTTAACCTTCATGCGGGCGCGTGTAGTCGAATTGAGCGCACTTAATACATTTTCGTTCATATTATAATTATCACTCATGACATGTATTTCTCATGTCTAGTAGCCTGTTGCTATGTCATTGGGAGTAAAATAATATTCTGTCACTCGGGATGATCTCTCCACTCCACAGATCGCAATTTTCTTAGCCTCGGCGCAGTCGTCGAAAAGACGACACGCGCCTGCCGTCGAAAAGGTTACGCGCGACGCTCAACGCGATATGCGCTTGTTAGAAATAGGATGTGTATTCTGTTATATTTATATAAATATTCACTTAATAATCAAGTTTTAGGTATCAGGATGGTTAATATATTATTTATTTACTGTATGTAAATAGTATCTCCAAGGACTTACTTAATGGGTTTATAAATAAAAGCACAAATCCAGACAGGTATTTATTACAAAGCTACGTCCTTTCGCAACCCTAGGTCTTCGCGGAGAAGAAAGGAGAAAGAAACTCCACGGCAACATAATTTATCAGTTCTCATTATAAAAATACATTATTTACAGCAATATTCTTATCATAATAAATGTCAATTAACTTACATTTTTATTTTAGAACATAATGACACAGTATAACTTTCAGCATCACACACTTGTATTTTCTATTATTACATCTCATTAAATAACCAAGACAACACTTTGGACACGCCTTAACTCTTTGAATAGTTGTATAATTATGACTACCAATGTGAGGGTACATCTATTTTTATAAACTTAGTATTGTACCACTTCCATCAAATATTACCGCCATTATTAACCAATCACAGATCGTCAAACATTGTAGTTAAATAATTAATAAAATGGGCAACAATAAACAAATCCTGTACAGTAGAACCATTTTAAAACTTAATTAGATAATTTAGAAATTCAGTAAGTATTTATTTGCAACCTTAACTTAATTCGATAGTTGATCACTGTTTTAAATATAATTATTACTATTATTAATTAGATTTATATACTATATCTATCACGGCAAGACTAACAAGTACTTCGCTCTCGAAGTACACGGCCATACTGACAAGTATTTCGCTCTCCATGTGTATTATCCCCTTTTTTAACCGACTTCAAAAAGAAGGAGGTTATCAATTCGACGGTATGTTTTTTTTTTGCGTGTTTGTTACGCGATTACTCCGCCAATGGGGAAGGCAAGTGTCAAAGTGACAAATGACAGTTTGGTCCCAAAAGAACTGTCAAATCAAAGGAATTTTCTGAAAAAAAAAGGATTTATTGATGTAAAATGACTAGGTGTTGTGTAATAAGCTGTAAAAATGATGGAACATACAAATTTACGACAATTCACACTATCAAGAAATAATGGGTAGCTGCTGTGACTGCTGTGAGAACAAAAATTGTATTATCACTAAGGAAAAGCTATATAATAAACAAATATCCAGCCTTGCGAAGCCGAGACAGGCCGTTAGTTGAGTTTATTAGTAAAATTATATGATTATACCACAACTAAACAATCGAATACACTTTTCAAAATAATATTTACTTTTCTATTGGAGGTTAAGTACCAGGATTGCATCGCTCTATAAATCATGAAATAGTTCGTCTGGCGGAAGAATTATCACCTGGAACGAGTTTTGTGATAGTTGTGGTGTTAAGAAATTAAATATATTGTGATATTTCTCGAATCTAAATAGAAAAAAAGGGCAAAATTACTGACTTAAAACATTATGATATTTTATCAAAATAGAAAGTCAGAAGCAGCATTATATTCTTGCTATAGGAGAGGACAGGTAAAACATACCTAAACTCAAAAATTGAAACCTTAACTACAAGTAATTGTGGATTTATTACGGTAAAATCAAATGTATTATCACTCAATTAAATCACTTTTTTTCCTCTTGTAGATGCACCGCGGCGTCTTAATTCTTTTTTTAGTATATGTACTTGCATTGACGAATAATTTTCCATATTTGTTTTGTATTTATACTCAATTTTTTATAACAATAAATCTTGTTTGTTTTTTGTACAAGTTTGACATTAATCTGACGTGGGGACCAACTATCGCAGCGCCATCTACGATTAGCTTTGAGTTGCCATCCCCATTGTGGACCGATTTTCAAAATTATTTTTTTGTTCGAAAGGAGATACTTTAGAAGTGGTCCCATTGTCACCATGTCAGGATCTGATGATTGGATCCTAGAGAAATCGAAGGCAACCCTCAAATTTTATATGCCCACACATCGTTTTTCGCAAATTTTATGAAGTAATTGAAGTATTTGCGTATTAAGTTAAGAACTTGGCATCGACTGATTTAGTAAATTATGTTTGTGTTAGCATGTCTCCGGAACTACAAATCCGATCTAAGTAATTCTCTTTTTGTTGTACTTGGTATCGTTCAACTTAGGGAATACTGCAATTTTCATCAAAAGCATCAAATTTCAGTAGTTTTCGAGATAGGGAATGAATGTAAGAGATTTTAACGATGTTATTACCGGTGTTACGGATAATAAAATTCTAGTGCTCATGTAAGAAAATGATGAACTCGTATTTGACAAGAATTATGGTTGAATATTTAAACTAAAAAGAGCAAAATATAAACTTAAAAAAATAAAAATGTAACCGCCTTCAAAAACAACCACAAATACGGAACCATAAAAAGGGTAAAATAACCTTCAAAACTTCTTTCGGAAGTCGGTGGCAAAAATACAATAAATAATAAAATAAATAAATAAATAATAAATAAATTGTTTATTGGCAAAAGTACAATCATACAACATTTGAACCCTGACTCCTAAACTAGGAGAATCCTGTATCTTAGGAGGCAGTGTCTTCGCATAATATATGTAGTAAACAAACAGATTATGAGCATACCAGCCGACATGCATAGTCACAAGAAGTATTAAACTAAACAGATGTTTCTATATCTAGTAGAAAAAAATAAAATTATAAATTTAAAGACAGACAGGTAGTATTTATGTGAAGTGTATACGTGTAGTTTATTTGCGTGGGGAGGTATCAAGTGAGTGTAATGTGTGTGTATAAGGGAGAGTGGTGTATGGAGTGGTATGCTGAGGTGTGATGTGATGTGGTGTAGTGTAGTGGTGTGAGGTGTGATGCGGTATAGTGTGGTGGTGTGTGATGAGTTTTGATTTGATAGTATGATAAATTTAAGTGATTTAGCTGATCCAGGTAAGTAGACTTTCAGTTGCTAGGTAATCTTGATCTTTTATCCACTCCTCAATTTTAACTTTAACCCTGTAAGTATTCAATTCAATAATGTTTAATTTTTTATTAACTATTGTGTAAAGGTGTGAGCTTAGAACATAGTGCTGGCGTCGAGCGAAAGCGGTCTTATGTTTTACTGTGAGAATAATAGGTTTTTTCTTACGGCGAGTAGGGTCTGGTGGATGGACCTTGGTGTGTTTTTTCAGTACGGATCGTAGCACAAACAGTTGTCTGACAGTAAGTACATTAGCGTCTTTGTATAATTGTGAGGTGGGGTACATAAAGTGCTTCTTTGACATCACCTTTAGGAGTGGACCGCTCTTTGTGCTCGTTCCAACTTAAGAAACTTAGTCCTAGCTGCGCCTCCCCACACTGTGATGCAATAGGTCATGACTGACTGGCAGATTGAAATATAAACCATTCTAATCGTATTAAAGTCAGCGGCAGACCTAAGAAGCTTAAATACATAAATCATTCTTCTAACTCTAGTGGTAACAGCGTCCAAGTGCGAATACCAATTGAGTCCGCTATCAATGACTACTCCTAAGTATTTAAGATGGTTTACTTCTAGAAGAGAAAAGCACGAGCAGGGAGTAAGGCCATTGCAATTGTGAGCCTTAATGGCGAAGCCTGTAGGAGGTTTAGTACCAGAGTGTAGCCCGAACGGGATTAAGAAGGTTTTGTCCAGGTTCAGAGTTAGGAGATTTTGCTGCACCCAACCTATAACAGAGTTAAGTTTAAGTTTTTAGTTTTAAAATTGACAGACGTGCACAAAATCTAGACACTGTTAATGACTGTATTCTTAAGGTTCAAAATTGGTTTACTGTTAATAATTTAGTTCTTAATGAAAAGAAAACAAAATGCATTAGATTCACTTTACCAAATGTTAGAAGAAGCGAATGTGAAATTTTATTGAACGGAAAAAAAATGGAATTTATTAATCAGACAGTTTTTCTAGGAATCACGTTAGACGATAAATTACAATGGGGCCCCCATATAGCATCTCTAGCAGGGCGACTAAGCTCGGCCGCTTACGCTGTTAGAAAGATAAGGCACACACACACACATCGGTTGACCGACGTCGAAACTGCGCGTTTGGTTTACTTCAGCTACTTTCACAGCATTATATCATATGGCATCCTATTGTGGGGCCGGGCAGCTGACATTGAATCTACTTTTATTTTTCAAAAAAGAGCTATCAGAGCAATTTACAATCTACGTCGTCGCGAATCTCTTAGGGAATTATTCAAAAAAATATAATGACAGTGCCTTGTCAATTTATTTATGAAAATATAATGCATGTTAGGAAAAATCTTCATCTTTTTAATAAAATAAGCGACAGTCATAATTTTAATACGAGAAATAAAGATAAAATTGATCAACCATATTTTAGATTGTCTAAAGTACAAAAATCTTTTATGGGGTTCTGTGTTAAATGTTACAATAAAATACTGAGTGAAATCTTAAATCTAAATGAAAAAAAAATTAAAAGTTACATAAAAAACACCCTTAGTAAACAAGCATATTATAAATTAGAAGATTATATTCAAGATAAAAATGTTTGGAAACATGCTGGTCCTGCTCCATAGTACAATGTAGGGCTTAAACAGAGTCAAGCTGGTTGAAATTTGAATGCTCACACACTTAAATTATATTTGTAAATTGTGTAATTTCAATATTTTGTTAAAATGTGAACACCATGTACCTTTTTGCTTTTTTTATTTCTTATTATTTTTTTAATTTTAGTCTAGATTTTCAAGGTACATTGCTTTGACATTAATTATTTCAAACGCTGTTAAAAAATATTGTAAAACATTTTTTTAAAAAGAGTAAGTATGGAGTTTCTTGCTCATTCTTCTCCATACAACCTACCTTAGCGAATGGGTGTAGAATCAATCCCTTCCCTTCCTATTCCCTTTAAATTTAAATATCGACGTTCAAAAGTGCCTCTTTGATGGCCTAATTGGAATAAATGATTTGACTTTGACTTTGACTTTGAAGTGAAGATTCAGCTGTAGTTCTCAGTTGCTCCCAATCGGGTCCATGAACAATGACTGCAGTATCATCAGCATAGGTGAATATTTTGGAGTTTTTGAGAGGTAAGCAGCAAAGCTCATTGATGTAAACCTGGAAAAGGGTCGGGCCAAGCACGCTTCCCTGTGGCACACCAAAAGTGGTGGTTTCCTCTCTACTGACATGCTCACCAACCCTAACACACAGTCTACGGTTTGTAAGGTAACTTGCAAAGAAATCAAGGGCCAAGCCACGAACACCGACACCCTCCAACTTAGATAAAAGAATGGGAACAGAGACCGTGTCGAATGCCTTTCTTAAGTCTAGGAACAGACCTATGCAGTTCTGTTTATCATCAAGTTTTCTTGCAACAAATTTAGTACGGTCAAGAACTGCATCTTCTGTCGAGACTCCTTTTCTAAAACCATACTGATTTTGTGCAATTATATTATTCTTGTTGAGAAATTGAGTAAGCTTATGGTTATTTATTATTTATAACGCATGCGACGCGCATCATAAAGATGATTTTTTTTTGAGGAAAGAAAAATTTCAAGTTGCAAGTGGGATTCGAACCCGCGTCTTCTGGATAGGTACTCCAGACGCCTTAACCAACTAGGCTATTGCAACCCACACCTGCAAGCTGAAATTCTCTATTCCTCGTTTACGCTTTTCGGTAGCGTAGCGCCATCTCTTGGATTAGTGTTAAACTAACTTCCAACCCAACACGTTGACATTACAGCCAAATCAATGTTGTATAATGAGATAGCAACTACCATACTTATTTATTATTTTAAACGCATTAACGCATGCGACGCGCATCGTAAAGATGATTTTTTTTGAGGAAAGAAAAATTTCAAGTTGCAAGTGGGATTCGAACCCGCGTCTTCTGGATAGGTACTCCAGACGCCTTAACCAACTAGGCTATTGCAACAACCCACACCTGCAAGCTGAAATTCTAGTAGTAGTAGTCTGGAGTACCTATCCAGAAGACGCGGGTTCGAATCCCACTTGCAACTTGAAATTTTTCTTTCCTCAAAAAAAAATCATCTTTACGGTGCGCGTCGCATGCGTTAATGCGTTTAAAATAATAAATAAGTATGGTAGTTGCTATCTCATTATACAACATTGATTTGGCTGTAATGTCAACGTGTTGGGTTGGAAGTTAGTTTAACACTAATCCAAGAGATGGCGCTACGCTACCGAAAAGCGTAAACGAGGAATAGAGAATTTCAGCTTGCAGGTGTGGGTTGCAATAGCCTAGTTGGTTAAGGCGTCTGGAGTACCTATCCAGAAGACGCGGGTTCGAATCCCACTTGCAACTTGAAATTTTTCTTTCCTCAAAAAAAAAAAATCATCTTTACGATGCGCGTCGCATGCGTTAATGCGTTTAAAATAATAAATAAGTATGGTAGTTGCTATCTCATTATACAACATTGATTTGGCTGTAATGTCAACGTGTTGGGTTGGAAGTTAGTTTAACACTAATCCAAGAGATGGCGCTACGCTACCGAAAAGCGTAAACGAGGAATAGAGAATTTCAGCTTGCAGGTGTGGGTTGCAATAGCCTAGTTGGTTAAGGCGTCTGGAGTACCTATCCAGAAGACGCGGGTTCGAATCCCACTTGCAACTTGAAATTTTTCTTTCCTCAAAAAAAAATCATCTTTACGATGCGCGTCGCATGCGTTAATGCGTTTAAAATAATAAATAAGTATGGTAGTTGCTATCTCATTATACAACATTGATTTGGCTGTAATGTCAACGTGTTGGGTTGGAAGTTAGTTTAACACTAATCCAAGAGATGGCGCTACGCTACCGAAAAGCGTAAACGAGGAATAGAGAATTTCAGCTTGCAGGTGTGGGTTGCAATAGCCTAGTTGGTTAAGGCGTCTGGAGTACCTATCCAGAAGACGCGGGTTCGAATCCCACTTGCAACTTGAAATTTTTCTTTCCTCAAAAAAAAAAAATCATCTTTACGATGCGCGTCGCATGCGTTAATGCGTTTAAAATAATAAATAAGTATGGTAGTTGCTATCTCATTATACAACATTGATTTGGCTGTAATGTCAACGTGTTGGGTTGGAAGTTAGTTTAACACTAATCCAAGAGATGGCGCTACGCTACCGAAAAGCGTAAACGAGGAATAGAGAATTTCAGCTTGCAGGTGTGGGTTGCAATAGCCTAGTTGGTTAAGGCGTCTGGAGTACCTATCCAGAAGACGCGGGTTCGAATCCCACTTGCAACTTGAAATTTTTCTTTCCTCAAAAAAAAAAAAATCATCTTTACGATGCGCGTCGCATGCGTTAATGCGTTTAAAATAATAAATAAGTATGGTAGTTGCTATCTCATTATACAACATTGATTTGGCTGTAATGTCAACGTGTTGGGTTGGAAGTTAGTTTAACACTAATCCAAGAGATGGCGCTACGCTACCGAAAAGCGTAAACGAGGAATAGAGAATTTCAGCTTGGAGGTGTGGGTTGCAATAGCCTAGTTGGTTAAGGCGTCTGGAGTACCTATCCAGAAGACGCGGGTTCGAATCCCACTTGCAACTTGAAATTTTTCTTTCCTCAAAAAAAAAAATCATCTTTACGATGCGCGTCGCATGCGTTAATGCGTTTAAAATAATAAATAAGTATGGTAGTTGCTATCTCATTATACAACATTGATTTGGCTGTAATGTCAACGTGTTGGGTTGGAAGTTAGTTTAACACTAATCCAAGAGATGGCGCTACGCTACCGAAAAGCGTAAACGAGGAATAGAGAATTTCAGCTTGCAGGTGTGGGTTGCAATAGCCTAGTTGGTTAAGGCGTCTGGAGTACCTATCCAGAAGACGCGGGTTCGAATCCCACTTGCAACTTGAAATTTTTCTTTCCTCAAAAAAAAATCATCTTTACGATGCGCGTCGCATGCGTTAATGCGTTTAAAATAATAAATAAGTATGGTAGTTGCTATCTCATTATACAACATTGATTTGGCTGTAATGTCAACGTGTTGGGTTGGAAGTTAGTTTAACACTAATCCAAGAGATGGCGCTACGCTACCGAAAAGCGTAAACGAGGAATAGAGAATTTCAGCTTGCAGGTGTGGGTTGCAATAGCCTAGTTGGTTAAGGCGTCTGGAGTACCTATCCAGAAGACGCGGGTTCGAATCCCACTTGCAACTTGAAATTTTTCTTTCCTCAAAAAAAAATCAAGCTTATGGTTTACTAGTTTCTCAAAAATTTTGGAGATAGATGAAAGGACCGAAATAGGTCTGTAATTGTTCACCGAATCTCTGTTCCCGCCCTTGTAGATCGGATGCACAACAGCCTTTTTAAAAGCCTCAGGAAATATACCAGAGCTAATTGAACGATTGAAAATGTGCGTTATTGGAGATACGAGAACATGACGACATTGTTTTAGTAGATTAGGTGAGATGCCGTTCCAAGCGGTAGCAGAATCTCGGCGGAGCTGAATAATGGCATTATTAATATCTGATTCGTCAAAGGAGGTTGCCCAACTGCGGTCCAAATGCTGCCCAGGAATGGGAGTGCGTGCGCTGGGCTCCTGGCACTAATGTATGTCTATATACGAAATATTTTGAGAATCTATCCTGGGGTTCCTGAATTATTTGCATTTTTATGTTGATGACTTTATTTTTGTCGTAACGTACTTTACACCTGTCCAAATGCTGCCCAGGAATGGGAGTACGTGCGATGTGTTCCTGGCACTAATGTCTGTCTATATACGAAATATTTTAAGAATGTGCCCTGGGTTTCCTGATTTATTTACATGTTTATGTCGATGACTTTGTTTTTGTCCCCATGTTTTTTTATCGTACTTTACACCTGTCCAAATGCTGTCCAGGAATGGGAGTACATGCGCTGTGTTCTTGGCACTAATGTCTGTCTATATTCGAAATATTTTAAGAATCTACTCTGGGGTTCCTGATTTCTTTACATTTGTATGTTGATGACTCCTATATTTAGTCTCCATGTTTTTTATAATGTAAGTACTTTACATCTGTCCAAATGCAGCCTAGGAATCGGAGTACGTGCGTTGTGTTGCTGGCATGAATGTATGTCTGTATACGAAATATTTAAGAATCTATCCTGGGGTTCCTGATTTATTTACCTGTTTATGTCGATGACTTTATTTTTGTCCCCATGTTGCTTTTTTATCGTACTTTACACCTTTCCAAATGCTGCCCAGGAATGGGAGTACGTGCGCTGTGTTCCTGGCACTAATGTCTGTCTATATACGAAATATTTTAAGTATCTACTCTGGGGTTTCTGATTTATATACATGTTCATGTTGATGACGAGTTTTGTCCCCATGTTGTTTTTTTTATCGTACTTTACACCATTCCAAATGCTGCCCAGGAACGGGAGTACGTGCGCTGTATTCCTGGCACTAATGTATGTCTATATACGAAATATTTTAAGAATCTATCCTGAGGTTCCTAATTTATTTACATTTTAATGTGTAGTGTGCATATTTTTTATGTGTATTATTAAGTGTACAAGCTGTCTTTTTCTGTACTAAAGTACAGAAAACGACACGCTTTGTTTAACCCCTTGAAATTGCAGGTGCTTTCATAAGAGGTAACCACGGCGTGACGCTGTGACCTACAGTCTGACGCTGGTCCTCACCGGACACGGAAGTTTCGGAATGTACCTGTGTTGGACATGGAAGGATAAAATATGTCGTATATAAGGCCTGAAACTGCGTTAAGCGGGCAACCGCGACGGGCAACCGTCGCGTGTCCACGCGGCTGCGTTCCGTGGGTATGCGACGGTCCCCGTCGCGGAGACCGATTTACGCAGTGTCGCTAGTTCAATTTGAAGATTTTTATTAGGGTTCCGTAGTCAACAAGGAACCCTTATTGATTGAAAAAGCCCGCGCGGGTCCCCGCGACGGAGCACTTTTGTATAGAACCGCGCGGGCATCCGCTTAACGCAGTTTCGGCCCTAAGACATTAGTGCCAGGAACACAGCGCACGTACTCCCATTCCTGGGCAGCATTTGGACAGATTTTAAGTACATTAAGACAAAAATAAAGTCATCAACACAAAAATGTAAATAAATGAGGAACCCTGGAGAAGATTCATAAAACATTTAGTATATAGACAGACATGAGTGCCAGGAACACAGCGCACGTACTCCCATTCCTGGGCAGCATTGGACAGGTGTAAAGTGCGATAAAAAAGCAACATGGGGACAAAACTCAAGTCATCGACATAAACTTGTAAATAAATCAGGAACCCCAGGGTAGATACTCAAAATATTTAGTATATAGACAGACATTAGTGCCAGGAACACAGCCCACGTACTCCCATTCCTGGGCAGCATTTGGACCGCGTCCCATACAAGAATGGGCAATGTCCTTTAAGGAAGAGTAATGAGTTAAGGGGAACGTTATTATGAGGCTGCGGGCACGAGCTAGGAGGCGTCGGAAGACGCGAAGGAATATCGGACACAAGATTCCTGCCAGCATCCGCGAAGTACCTGCACACACGATCAACAGCTGCTTGGGGATTAGGTTCAATTTTCAATAAGTTTATAGAAGAAGTGGGTGTTTTCTTATAATTTGTAATGTCTTTAATTTTATTCCAAAGTGTTTTAATATTCGTTTTAGCTTTGTTTAATTCATCCCTTTCAAACTGGGCTTTAAGGTTACGTAAGATAATGTTACAGTGGTTCCGGTAGCGGTTGTAGGTAATTCTCAGGATATCATTATCGGGTGACTTTTTAGTGTTCATATGCAGTAAGTCTCGATGACGAATGCAACGCATAAGACCAGGCGTTATCCATGGCTTAATATTTCTGTTTTTCTTCGGAATTTTTAGCTCATATGTATGGATTTTCACCAAGCCCTGGATAATACCGATCAACGAGTACGCGGCTTCATTTGCATCATCCATGCTCATAATGTGTGAGAGGTCGGTGGCTTCTATTTCCTGGACCAACTTACCGTAGTCCACTCGGGAAATAGTTTTTTGAGGTTTTTTTGGTGTTTTAGTATCTTCGATATGTAACAAGATAGGCATGTGATCCGTAATAAATGATTCCAAAATAAGCGTCGTGGCCGGTTTATTACATTTGAGAATGATATGGTCGAGACGGTTGGTTCCTCTCGTGGGTACTTGATGAGCCGGTAATAGACCATGTGTGGCGTTTAATATTAAGTAATCGGTTGTACGGTCATCATTACTAGAGGGTTTTATATCTACGTTCACATCCCCCACGACAGCAACAGTTTGAAAGGTTTTAAGTTCATTAAGTACGGAATCCAAACTATTTAAAAAGCATTGAAATTGTTCTTTTTTGTTTAATGATGGCGGGCGGTATAATGCTACCATGGCTGTATTATTATTAATTTTGCACGTGAGACAGTTTGCATTTGTGAACTCTGGTTCTTGAACCGAATAGACCAAATGTTCTTTTGTAAAAATCACAATTCCGTCATTTTGATTCAGTGTATTAGATGTATAATGAGAATTATATCCGTCACCTTTCTCAACCAACATTCTGTCAAAACTATGACGTCACAATTAGAGATGTGCCTGATGGCAATATTCCCACTGCCGGCAATATTCCCAATATTGCCACTGCCGGTAAAATACCAAAATTGCCGGCAACTTTGGCAATATTGCCAAAGTTGCCAGTCAAATAACACCAGTATATTTTATTATTACTGCAGGTGCAGTTTATGTAGATAATACGTTGCGGCATTAAGTCCGCCTTATAAAAACTACTAAGTTGTTACTCTAAACGGTGATTTACTGATTATGTAAGAATTACCGAAACAAATGCATTAAAATAATGTTATTTTTGTTGATTATTTGTAGTTTTGACAGAGATTTATACTTCCATATTGTATAGGTACTTATACTCGTTGTTTTTGCTATGTGATTTTGCATGAAAAACTAGTAGCCCACTCAACGATCAGTTATAGAGGGAAATTCTTGGAACACGATTTTGGACTACGTTACTTTGTTTGAACTAGTTAGGAGGTGAATATAATTATCAAAAGTCCCCGCCACTAGCCCTTGAGCTGTGGGGGAGGGGGGTTTAAAGGTTCCATTTTTTGATTTTTCACTTATAACTCGAAAACCATGCCTCCTAGTGGCATGGTTTGTATGAATAAAACAAAGGCTGAATAAATTTCCTATAAGTTTTATTTAGTAACCATTTCGATATCTTGTATAGTTTTCAAAAAACCATATTTACCTTTTTGCATTCGGAAAGTCTTATTTAATATTGCCATAAATCCAGAAAGCAGCAGCAGTCTTTTCAGGCTCTCCCTGTAGTACCTACTCCTCCGTGTATTTTTGTGGGCAACTCACACTTGACCAAAAATTAATACCTACCTATACGAAAATTGTTTACAACAAAAAAGAACTAAAGTTTCCAAAGATAGTTTTTCCGCATCTCTTATGGGTGCGGATTTCCTCCTACATAGTACAGTCCTACCTAGTCTGTAAGTACCTAGTATAATTTAAATGAGTCTCTAAGCTAATTTTATATATATCAAGCTTGATGGTGGTCACCGAATTTAAGAACTACTTATACCTGGTGGACATTGAGAGATACCCGAAGGGGTCTCTCTCAATGTCCGTGGGCCTCCAGATAAAGATCTGGATTCCCATATCACCCCAAGATGCAGCATGCTGGCTCTGTTCATCGCAGGTGGTGAAGGGAGGGTCTGAATCAACTGCTACTGCTTTCTGGATCTATGGCGATATCAAATACAACTTTCCAAATGCGCGAAACTAAAAATCTTTTTTCCCCTAAATTACAAACTTTCAAAAGCGGATACCTTGAAAACTATGAAAACTCGAAAACTTATAAGATATTGAAATGCTTACTGAGTAAAACTTACGGAAAATTGATTTAGTTTTTTATTTTGTTCACACACGCTATGCTGCTAGAACGCATGGTTTTCCGAGATGTAAGCGAAACACCAAAAAATGGTACCTTCCAACCCCCCCCCCCCCCCAGAGCTCATGGTTTTGATATGTTCACCTCCTAACTAGTCCAAACAAAGTTACGTTGTAAAAAATGTGTTTCTAGAATTTCCCTCTATGCTTTGAGCATTCGTTGACTAGATTAAACTACAACATTAAAATAAATTATTCGAATTTATGCCTTTTTATTCAATTTTTTATTCAATATACAATGATCGTCAATTCTTATCTTAAAATGTATGTGTAATTTCTTATATTCACAGTCGTGTGCGGCAACAATGGGCAATATTGCCGGTAAAATACCGGGAATATTGCCAAAATTGCCGGCAATTTTGGCAATATTACAAAAAAAAATTTTTTTTTTGTATATAATGTATACCATGATCTGTAAATGCTAATTTTGAGTGTGTTACATAGTTTTCGCACTCACTTTGACTTAAAATTAAGCAATATTCCCAAATATTTCCACTCCCGGCAATATTGCCGGCAATATTTCCACCTATATTCCCACCTTGGGCAATATTGCCGGCAACGGCACATCTCTAGTCACAATTTATTTTAATAAGAGACAACAAAACTAAAAGTTCACTGAAATTCCTATTTATGCTTTGAATGTTTAAATGGAGAATTTTTAGACCAGGGATAGATAAATTAATAAAGTCAGTACTCTTATCCGGTGGACACTTAAATATTTTCGCAATTTCAAGTCTGTCCAAGTCACCGATAACATTCTCAATAATGTTAGCCATCAGTTTTAAGTATAAATAGCAAAACAATAGGCGAAATAACCGAGTTCATGAACATAATCAAAAACCGTTGTGGGTACCCACAACCGACACCGAAAACGAATAAATAATCAGGTAAGATCAATAGAATAAAAGTCCAAAACAAACTCATTAAAGCTACACAAAGGATTGAGTCACAAGTGATTAGGAGCACAGAGTTATGTATCGACCAGCCGTCGAGATAATTAAAAGGAGAATGGGCAATTTTGTATGGAGCTTGGGCGGTCGGCGGCCAAGAATGATTTTACCATATTTTAGTGTGCTTTAGTCCTACAATTATTGTGTAAAAGTTTTATCACTGTGGTGTACTTCTGAAACCGATTAAATACATTTTTGTTTTTGAACCCTTATTTTATTATTTTACTTACTGTTTTGGCTTATATCCAATAGAAAATACAAAAGGAAAGTGAAACAAAAAACCTAGATAGTTTTAAAGATGTTCATTAAAAATAATGAAAGTTTTATTAATACGGGCACGCCACAATTGCGGCTGTAAGACCCCTCTTTGAGAAAACGCTGGATAGGCGTCATGGCGTCCTGTCCTACTACTTAACGCAGGTCCTCACCGGACACGGAAGTTTCGGGAGGTGTCGGATAAGGAGTGAAGAAACGCCTGGGTTTCACCACTGCGAGGATCGCCCAGAGGACACGGTGCAGTACTGCCTTTTAATCAGTACAAGTGTGACCTCCCGTTCTGCCCTGGCCGAGACTCATTCGATGATTTTACCACGTAAAATCTTTTTGAAGAAAAAAAAAGGAACCGACTTCAAAAACACAAAAAACCGTAAAATAACTTTACTTTCGAAAAAAGAAAAGTTGTGTTTTCTTTCGGAAGTCGGTGGCTTTGTTTTTTAACCGACTTCCAAAAGGAGGAGGTTCTCAATTCGGATGTTTGTATTTTTTTTTTTTTTTTTTTTATGTTTGTTCGGGCATAACTCCGTCGTTTAACAACCGATTTGAAAAATTCTTTTTTTGTTGGATAGGATATACTTCTGGAATGGTCCCATTAAAATTTTATCGAAATCGGACTAGCACTTTTTGAAAAATCAGCATAAATCAACAAAAACCTAAAAAGTTTTCAACTTTGTCTACACCGATTACTCCGAGGTTTCTGGTCCGATTTCGATGATTCTTTTTTTGTTCGATACAGTATATCTGCCATTTGGTCCCACAAAATTTTCATTAAGTTTGGTGCAGTAGTTTTTATTTTTAGTTTTTATACATGGGCGTTGTTATTTTCCGGTGCTACGGATTACAAAATTTTAGTGCACATGTCAGAAAATTATGTATTTGACAATAATTTGGGTTGACTATTGAAACTAAAAAGGATAAAATAAAAAACTTTTTCAAAAAAAAATGAAACCGACTTCAAAACAACCACAAAAAAAGTTCAAAATAACCTACAAAAAAACTTTTCTTTCGAAAGTCGGTGACAAAAAGTCAATGAAATAAAAAAGAAAGTCACCGACTTTCGAAAGAAAAGTTTTTTTGTAGGTTATTTTGAACTTTTTTTGTGGTTGTTTTGAAGTCGGTTTCATTTTTTTTTGAAAAAGTTTTTTATTATTTATTTTATTGATATTTGCCATTGACTTCCGAAAGAAAGGTTATTTTACGCTTTTTCTTGTTTGTTTTTCTAGTCGGTTCCTTTTTTTTTTCAAAAAGTTTTTCATTTTATTTTACCCTATTTAGTACAGATGTTCAATATCTTCTTATCGTCTTTGAAAATCTACAATTCAAGTAAGCAAAAACGTATATATGCGGGCAATGTTACGGGATATCTATTACTGTTATATATTCCAGAATGTAACGAACACTTTCCTGAAAACCCAATCAAAATCGGTTTTGCCAAACGCGATATAATCGCGAACAAACATACATGCATACATATAGGTCGAACTAAGAATCTACTTTTTTTAAGTCGGTTAAAAAAGGGAAGTTGCTGATGGGTAATCCGCTACCTACTAGATTGTGTCACTATCAAGACAAAAACAACAACAAGATTGCATTATGCATATGAACATAATTATTGTACGTTATTGCTTCATGCAATTAGGTAATATTGACCCTCAAATATTTTTTTTCCTTAATGAAATACAGAGTTACGCCCATAGTAAAAGTTATTCCTAAATAACAGTACTTTCATTTGACACTTTAATTGAAAGCCGTCGAACGCCCAGGACCGCCCATTCTCCTTTGTAAGGATGAATGTACGTGTAATTTGTGATGTGTGTGACAACGTGTTATTAAAATGATCAATTATTACTGTGGCACAGATTTTTATTATCGTCCTTGGTTTTTTTTACATCAGTTTTTCCCATCTGACAGTTATCGAATCACCCGAATTCAAATACACGATGCATCGACTTTTATAACTACAAAAACCTAAATATTACATTGAATCACTTAATAAACTGTATAATATTAATTAACAGCTAATTACAAAATTATTGATCAGCAAATATTCATATTTCAATTAATCCTCACATAATGGGGATGGCAACTCAAAGCTAATCGTAGATGGCGCTGCGATAGTTGGTCCCCACGTCTACCTTGTACAAAAAAACAAACAAGATTATTTGTTATAAAAATTGAGTATAAATACAAAACAAATATGGAAAATTATTCGTCCATGCAAGTACTATATACTAAAAGAAGAATTAAGACGCCGCGGCGCATCTACAAGAGAAAAAAAGTGATTTAATTGAGTGGTTATACATTTGATTTTACCGTAATAAATCCACAATTACTTGTAGTTGAGGTTTCAATTTTTGAGTTTAGGTATGTTTTACCTGTCCTCTCCTTTATCAAGAATATAATGCTGCTTTTGACTTTCTATTTTGATAAAATATCATAATGTTTTAAGTCAGTAATTTTAACCTTTTTTTCTATTTAGATTCGAGAAATATCACAATATATTTAATTTCTTAACACCACAACTATTACAAAACTCGTTCCAGGTGATAATTCTTCGATTTTCGAGCGATGCAATACTGGTACATAACCTCCAAAAGAAAAGTAGATATTATTTTGAAAAGTGTATTCCATCATTTTTACAGCTTATTACACAACATCTAGTCATTTTACATCAATAAATGTTTTTTTTTTCAGAAAATTCCTTTGATTTTACAGTTCTTTGGGGACCAAACTGTCATTTTCACTTTGACACTTGCCTTCCCCATTATTCGACGCACCGGAAGCTGACAAACGGAAGGTAAGTATTTTATAGTAAAACATTACAATATTAAAATAAACTAAAATTACTAGAACGTTCTTTTAAAAATGAAAACAAGAGTAAATAAAATAAAATGAGAATTATTATTAATCTAGTTTTTACACCGAGTTGGTAGTTGGTGGGTAAGCAGCACCGGAAGTGTGTAACATTCGGCCATCCTGCGTTTGCCGTGACCCACGGCGGTCAATATCCCTTGATACAGCTCCTGGTCTATCGCTGGTGTTCGGCATCTGAAATATTAGAAAGTAGAGGCAGTACATTATTCCAGAAGTAAAATGTGAAACAAATGCTAATCTGTAGCATTTTACATAGCTTTCATTGTATTTAATTTTATTCATACAGCTTTATTTATTTCTATAGCACACAGCTTTATTCATTCCCATTACACACAGTTTTATTTGATCCCATTGCACACAGATTTATTTATTCTCATAGCACACAGCTTATTCCCGTTGCACACAGCTATTTATTTATTCCCATAGCACACAGCTTATTCCCGTTGCACACAGCTTTATTTATTCCTATTGCACACAGTTTTATATATTCCCCTTGCACACAGCTTTATATATTCCCATTGCACACAGCTTTATATATTCCCATTGCACACAGCTTTATATATTCTCATTGTACGCAGCTTTAATTGCTTACGTTTAAATTTCACGCATCTCTAATTTGTAGAAGAGTAACTGTAAACGAAAACATTAAATGCAATCTATAAGTATCAATAAACTTATAAGTGTTTTATTTCACTTGATTATTTATTAATGAATAAATCAATAAACGTTCTAATATTATTACTATTTTAATTAATACAATGCAAAATTATGGAAAATTAAGGTTTTAATTAACTTTCTAACAAGTCTATCAGATCATCTCTATCAACTTCATGATCACTACCACTACTATCATCTGAGACAGACGAATTATAAGGTCGAAGAACTTCACCGCGTACAATTGCAGTGAATTTTCTGTACCCTTTCATGCCTTTTATACTACTTATGGTGTAACGATCTAATGACTGATCAGCTTGACATATTTTATAAGGTCCCGTGTACAATCCATTTAATTTCCTGGTTATATTTGCGCTTTCCCTAGTAATTCCTCCTTTCCATAAGACTAATTGTCCTACAGTATACTCGCCAATTTTGTTCGTGATGGAACAAAGAAAATGCGTTATTTGCTTAGAAACGCTTGTAATGTTGATACAATGGTCGAATAGTTACAATTATTGTAGTTTCTTGAGTTTATAGTTACATTTAGTGAGAAAATTGGAATAGTAATTGACAGAAAAAATTAGGTTGATGTTGGTTGATGTAGTTGATTCAAGATGGAATGGCGGCCGGCCGTCATCCGGCGAGCCGCGAGCGTCGATGCTGTTTCCGGGGCACGCCATTGGTCAACGCATTGCGCACGACATGGCGGAGGGCTCCTATTGGCCGTAGCTGCAGCACGCAGTGTTGCCAGGCGGTGTTGAGTTGATTCGTTGCATTTTTTATGAAATCGATCGAATCTATCCTTCATTAAAGACATATTTTTATCAATTCGCAATTTAGCGGTGCATCGGCGTTCTTCAAGTGCTTTTGCTTGACTTTCGAAATCACCCGGTTCCCCTGTCGGATAAGCGGGTAGTCTCGAATTAGAATGACCAAATAAAAGTTTAAATGGGGGAAAACCAGTTGTTGAATGAGGAGTATTATTAATACCCCAAACTATATCACTCAAGTGATTATCCCAGGTGCACTCGCTATCAGACATTGTATTAAGCCCGTTAATCAGAGTTCGATTCACACGTTCTACCTGGCCATTCGACCTAGGGCTCGCAATAGCGTTTAACACGTGCTTGAATTGTGTTTCATTAGCAAAGTCTTTGAAATATCGACTCGTAAATGCTTTTCCTCTATCCGTGATTATCCTGTTGGGATTCCCAAACTGGGAAATGATATCTTTTAAATGTTTAATAGTTTCAACAGAACTACAGTTCTTAACAGCTTTACAAAATACAAACTTTGTAAAAGAGTCTATGACAACGAGTATATAAGAGTTTCCGCTACGAGTCTTAACAAACGGACCTAAGTGGTCAACATGTAGTGTGTGCATCGGAACAGCCACTTTTGGAATTGGATATAATTCTCCCTGTGATTTACCGTGTTCCCCTTTGCCGTACGCACATCGAAGGCAGGATTTGATATACTTTCTGATAAATCTCGTCATGCCTTCAAACCAAAATTGTGCTTTGATGGTCTTTTCACATTTATCGAAACCAACATGTCCTATCTGACCATGGAATTTTTGTAACAAACCCCATTTTGCTAGTTTAGGTATAACAAAACGAGGACCGGCAAGTGTTTTTCTATAGAGAACATCATCTTTTATCAAATAATTGTTAGTAATATTAGTATTGTCTGTGTTATTACGCAATTGAGTCAGAATTAACTGAATGTTTTCGTCCTGCAACTGTAAGGTTAATAACCAATCGGAATCCTCAATGGGGAAGGCAAGTGTCAAAGTGACAAGTGACAGTTTGGTCCCAAAAGAACTGTCAAATCAAAGGAATTTTCCGAAAAAAACGATTTATTGATATAAAAGGACTAGATGTTGCGTAATAAGCTGTAAAAATGATGGAACATACAAATTTCCGACAATTCACACTATCAAGAATTAATGGGTAGCTGCTGTGACTGCCTTGAGAACAAAAATTGAATTATAACTAAGGAAAAGCTATATAATAAACAAATATCCAGCCTTGCGAAGCCGAGACAGGCCGTTAGTTGAGTTTATTAATGAAATTCTATGATTATACCATAGCTAAACAATCGAATAAACTTTTCAAAATAATATCTTCTTTTCTATTGGAGGTTAAGTACCAGTATTGCATCGCTCCATAAATCATGAAATGGTTCGTCTGGCGGAAGAATTATCACCTGGAACGAGTTTTGTGATAGTTGTGGTGTTAAGAAATTAAATATATTGTGATATTTCTCGAATCTAAATAGAAAAAAGGGGTAAAATTACTGACTTATAATATTATGATATTTTATCAAAATAGAAAGTCAGAAGCAGCATTATATTCTTGTTATAGGAGCGGACAGGTAAAACATACCTAAACTCAAAAATTGAAACCTCAACTACAAGTAATTGTGGATTTATTACGGTAAAATCAAATGTATTACCACTCAATTAAATCACTTTTTTCCTCTTGTAGATGCACCGCGGCGTCTTAATTCTTCTTTTAGTATATGCACTTGCATTGACGAATAATTTTCCATATTCGTTTTATATTTAAACTCAATTTTTATAACAATAAATCTTGTTTGTTTTTTGTACAAGGTAGACAGTAATCTGACGTAGGGACCAACTATCGCAGCGCCATCTACGATTAGCTTTGAGTTGCCATCCCCATTAATAAGACAGGGTTAGATACTGGATTTCTACTCAAAGCATCTACGTGTCGCATACGGTCACCAGATCGATACTCAATTTGTACATCATAATCTTGAATCGAAAGCCACCAGCGTGCTATGCGAGGAATTAGGTCTTTTTTAACTAATGTAGTCCGTAACGCAGCACAATCTGTTACTACAGTCACTGGAATACCTACAAGGTAAATGCGAAAGCGTTTGAGAGATTCTACAACTGCTAATGTCTCCAGTTCATAGCTATGATAAAACTGTTCTTCTTTACTTGTCACTCTACTAAAATACGAAATCGGTTTTAGAACACCATCAGTTTGGTATTGCAAGAGTATACCACCTAACCCTAGTTTGCTGGCATCTGTATGAAGCTCTGTGCGTGCATTTCTATCGTAAATACCTAAGACAGGTCTGTCGATGAGGCGTTCTTTTAGAGTCTGAAAAGCAGTTTCTTGGGCGGAACTCCAAGTCCATTCTACGTCCTTTTTTGTTAACTGTGTGAGTGGTCTAGCAATCTCGGCAAATCCACGAATAAATTTTCTAAAATACGACGTCAAACCAATAAATTGACGGATCTCATGGACGTTACGAGGCTTTTTGTAATCAGCTACACAACGTATTTTAGTCTGTCCCGGTTGTATCGTACCTGCAGTAATCTCATGACCCAAATAATTTACACTTTTCTTTAAGAACGAACATTTACTTAAATTAAGTTTTAAATTGGCTTCTGAGAAAAGATGTAGAACGTCATTCAATAACTTGAGTCCATCATCAACTGATACTGTTGGGACCATAACATCATCAAGATACGTGGCTACGTTATTACCCAGCCTGCCTAGGACTATTTTGATGAGACGTGAGAAAACTGCTGGTGCGTTTGCCAGACCGAATGGCATTTTCAAAAACTCGTATTGTCCTGACGGTGTTACGAATGCGGTTTTATGAACAGAGTCTTCAGACATTTTCACCTGATAATAGCCTTGTGCGAGGTCTAGTGTGGTAAATAAAACTTTTCCTGCTAGTCGCGTTACCTGATCATCTATATGAGGCAATGGATATCGATCTTTGATGGTACGTGCATTGAGCGCTCTGTAATCTATGCATAGCCTATAATCACCTCCCTTTTTCTTTACAAGCACAACTGGGCTTGCATAGTTGGACATAGATTCCCTTACAATACCTGCATCAAGTAAATCCTGAACTTTTCCATTAACAATCTCATTTTCCTTGTATGAAAGACGATAAGGTTTACAGTAAACAGGTTGTTCAGTTGTCGTTCGAATATGCATTTCCAGTACGTCTGTACATCCCAAATCTTTCGTATTTTTCGCAAACAAATATTTATATTTATTTAATAGCTGTAACAATCTAATGGAATCATTGGTTTCTAAATCGCCTACATCTAAATCGGATAATTGTAATTCCTTATACGCAGATTGATCAACAGTCATTACATTCCTGAGTATATTATCGTTTTTATCGTCAACTAGTTCCGCGCGTGCTATGAGCCTATTGGCTTGCCACTCAATAATATCATCTCCAATGTTTATTACTTTCAAAAAAGAATCTCTCGATCTTATAAGTCCTCCTATAATTACATAAGACGTACTTCCTAACTCAAAGTACACAGAGTTTGTATAAAACGAATGGCTAGTATTAATATCAATATATACTTGTACAAAAACGCAACTTTGTTTTGGTATTACACTGTTCTCTTTCAAATATACTGGAAATTTTGAAATACAATCAGTCTCATTTAGTTGTATATTAAACAAATCATTATTGAAATCAAAGTTGCAAAGGAACTGAACAGCAATGCGATTCACTAACAGACTCATCATAGATGTTAACAACGATGCGTTCACTGATGTTTCATCGTAAATATCGCTTTTAAAAACAACGTTGATAAAAACCGTATTCGCTAACCTACTTAAGCTCGTCGACGATGTGCCGAACAACGATGATGAGTATGATGTTGGCAGTGTTGCTATGTTTAATCTAGAGTATAATCGAGAAAATCTCGACTAACCTATTTTTAAGTTATTTCGTCATTTTAAATTAATACAAATGCACAATACGTATGTATAAAACACGTTTTATTTATTATGCAACTAATGTTTAATTATTTATATCATTTTAGACTTGGAAAATAATTAATTTTGATTATAGCAATAAAGCAAAACCAAATCTTTGACATTTTTATTTGTAGGTTATGTATTTCAAAACAAACAACTTGATCTTATCTTGAAAGTTTTTTATCAAAATACGAAATTCCAAAGTTCTAAGTGGTTTTAAGTGGCTAAGTGGACTTCAAAAAAATTGTGCACCCCAACCCAATGGCGTTCTACTTGTTCTGTGTTTTAGTTTGGTCCCAAACCTATCGAAAGTAAGTATAAAGTTACATTTCTATTTAAATATAGCACAGTTTCTGGAACTACTTTATAAGTAACCAAAATATTTATCTTTTAGTGTCTCGCAACGCAGCTCCTTCGTTAGATCAGCTGGAAAAGCTAGTAAGCTTTTTAGAAAACAAACCATGGTTGGCTATGGGCCATGCTCGTACTGCAAATGCTCGCATTCGCAGTCGTCAGGCATGGTCCGAAATAACAACAGCCCTGAACAGTGATGGTAGTGGGTGTACGAAAACATGGGAACAGTGGTGTAAGGTAGGTAATAAGTATTGTGTGTATATACCGTTGCATTGAGTAGGTAGCCTTCTACAGTATAGTATCTTTTTGCATTGACAGCCCCCTGTATATGTTCTTTATTACTAGATTAGTATTATCTAGCGGATGTTAATACTAATCTAGTACCATTCCCGTGGGAGTATGGAGATAAAATATTATTTTACTATGCCTGTTACTCAGGGTGAATATAGCTTTCTAATGGTGAAAGAATTTTTGAAATCGGCGCAGTTGTTTTTGAGTTTATTCATTACAAACATACACACACACACTAAAATACAAAGCTTTCTTCTTTATAATATTAGTGTAGACTTCAGGGTAACTAGCAATTATAAAAGCATATAAAATTGCAACGGAAAATTAAACCAAACCGAGCATATAGGTGTTCTATTTAATTAATATATTAAATTAAATCATAAAATTCTTGTGTTGCAGTACTGGAAGGACAAAAAAGGAGCAGTTAAGAGGAAGTCCAGCTTAATTGCAGCCGCGAGGCGGCGCACTGGTGGTGGCATAGAAGAAGATGTGCCACAACTTAGTGAGATAGAACTGAAAATCCAAACTATTATGGGAGGAGAAAGTTTTGGTTGCGGAGATCAAAATTTAGAAATAAATCCTTTTGAGGTTTGTAGTTTTCAAGGCTTTAAAAGTTTATTGATTTGATTGAAATTAATAAGTTAATAATACTTTTACATTTTTAGGAAGAACCATTAAATAGAACTGTGGAAAGTGAAGAATCTCCCAGCATTTTACTCGTAAGTTTTAATTATTTTTTTTTGTCAGTTTAATGAGTTAACATAATTATAAATATAATATTATGTAAACAAAAACATTCTATTTTCAGAATATTGTCCCTCCAAATGAGCAGCAGGCTAACCAAAATGATGATCTTATATATGAGCCAGGCCATGAAATGCAATGGGTATAAGATTTGTTTATTCTTTTATTGATGGATTTTTCCACTAAGCATTAGGTCACTACCTATGCTTATACCTCTCATAATAAATAACCTCTACACTAAGGTGCATAACACCCATGTTGTTTGATCAATACAAGTATACTTTATAATAAATAAAATAGGATCAAACCTAATAGTGCTAAATACTGGACATGGTATCACTTTGGGCCGCGAGTGTAATTTTTAATGTTATCTCGAATAATTAAAAGAACGTAGCAAAACATTCTATTCCAGTCTAATCTTGCTGCTTTTGATGCGGATAGTGTGCAAGACAATCTGGCACAGATACCACAAATACCAGCAGCACCAGATGCTCATAGTCCAGAAGCTGAAGAAAACAGGGTATGATTTTGGAAAATTATAAACTATTCTTTATAAACAATAAAATGATTCAACAACTATAATTATTTTCAGGTTTCGTTTACTGAGCTTACAAGACCTGCGGCACAGCCAAATGATGTTTTGGAAAGGGGCAGTCAAAGTATGATGCATTCTCTAACCAAATATTTATTGTAAAATAATATTAATATCACGACACGATGGGTTGATAAGTTAGGAATAATAAGTACAATTATGTTAATTGCAGCTCCTACTCGGCGTGTGCACAGAGAGACAGTACGCGGTCGCCGACGCACTCACCAGCTATCTCCGCGTCAATCTGCAGCGCGCCGGCGACTATTGAGAAGGTCACCTCCGTCACAACGTCGCTCTGAAATGGTTAGCATCACAGAGCGTTTCATAGCCATCGAAGAACGTCGAGCACAAGCGGAACTCTTGATTGCCCAAGCAATTAGTCAGCAAGTGGAGGGCCAGCGGCCTATGGCTCAGGCTCTAGATAAAATAAGTAGTGCAATTCGAGATTATATCAATAAATAAAAATAAAATTTATGCTAAAAGATTGTTTTATTTTTTAATTGATTAAGTATATTAAAATGACTTTTCCTAGGTACATACTATTTTGTTAGACTATATTAATTTTATCTTTAGGTTAAACATGATTATATAAGTAGTTTAAAAAAACATCCTCTTTCTTTATTTAATGACAAACATTATACATTACTATTTAAAGTACACTATAATTTTTATTAAACAGTCTTAAAACTTGAGTTAGTAATAATTATCTTAAGTCTATTGTTAGTATTTACTTCTATTATTAACTATTTTGTCCACGCCACAGTCTATCAATTAGACGACCTCTAACAAGACGTCCACTATCCAAATCACTGATAGAGTTCTGGCTTCCTTGTTGTAGTAACCGGATAACACTTGCTTCTTGTCTCTGTAGATGAGTTGGTAATTCTACTGGAGGAACTCTGGCTTGATTGCAAATGTTATGTAGCACACAACAAGCTTTAATAATTTTTCCCACCATCTCTGGATCATAGTGAAGAACACGATGAACCAAAAGGCACCTAAAACGGCCTTTAAGTATGCCAATGGTTCGTTCTGCAGTATTTCTTGCAGTGGCATGCAAATCATTATAGTATTCTTCCTTTGATCCAGGCCCAGGGTTGCTACATGGAACCATCATGTATGGTCTAAGAGCGAAACCGGAGTCCCCTGAAATAAATTAAACAGGAATTTAATTTATTTTTATTTTAATGAAAATAACTGAATTTAATATTAATATTTAAATACCCTCGACAACAGGTACAATTATTTCTGATGAGAAAAGTAAAGAAACATTTTAAAAAAATACATACCAAGCAGATACACTGTTTCTCCTGTATTATTTAGCTGCTCCAAATGCGTTTTTATGACTGAATTATTAAATATAAAGCTGTCATGTGTTGCACCTCCAAAAGTTACATCCACATGCATTATATTTAAGTCTGGATCATTTATCTTAAAAGGCAAAAATAAAAGATTAAAATATGGTTTGAAAAAGATGTTCCTATTCCTACTTTAAGTTTAATGAAATAAAAAAAAACTTACAATAACAGCATTTCGAGCGTGATACCCTTTTCTACAGTAATATCTTTCTTCATGTTCTTTGGGCCGAACCATTGATACCAATGTACCATCAACACAACCAATGGTTCCAGGCATTTTGAACTTTTCATAAAATCTACAAAGATAGGTAGACAATTTAAAAAATATGTAGGTAACAAAAAAAGCTTTATGATTTGATTCATGAAAGTTCTAATTAGTATAAAAAACTTTTTCAAAAAAAAATGAAACCGACTTCAAAACTACCACAAAAAAAGTTCAAAATAACTTTTCTTTCGAAAGTCGGTGACTTTCTTTTTTATTTCATTGACTTTTTGTCACCGACTTTCGAAAGAAAAGTTATTTTGAACTTTTTTTGTGGTAGTTTTGAAGTCGGTTTCATTTTTTTTTGAAAAAGTTTTTTATTTTATCCTTTTTAGTTTCACTATTCAACCCAAATTATTGTCAAATACATAATTTTCTTACATGTGCACTAAAATTTTGTAATCCGTAGCACCGGAAAATAACAACGCCCATGCATAAAAACTAAAAATAAAAACTACTGCACCAAACTTAATGAAAATTTTGTGGGACCAAATGGCAGATATACTGTATCGAACAAAAAAAGAATCATCGAAATCGGACCAGAAACCTCGGAGTAATCGGTGTAGACAAAGTTGAAAACTTTTTAGGTTTTTGTTGATTTATGTTGATTTTTCAAAAAGTGCTAGTCCGATTTCGATAAAATTTTAATGGGACCATTCCAGAAGTATATCCTATCCAACAAAAAAAGAATTTTTCAAATCGGTTGTTAAACGACGGAGTTATGCCCGAACAAACATAAAAAAAAAAAAAAAAAAAAATACAAACATCCGAATTGAGAACCTCCTCCTTTTGGAAGTCGGTTAAAAAATAAAACAAAAGTGTGAAACATAAGAAATACTTACTTTTCTTTGAGAATTTGCCTTTCGTTTGTATTTTGAGGAAATCTTATGTACTTATTAATGATAGCTGGGTGGTTGATGGCATTTACTACGGTTCTTATAGCCCTCGAGGCGGATGCTTGCGAGATATAGGTTCTTGCATTCTCACATAATATTTTTTGGTAACTCCCACTGGCTAAAAATGCGAGAGTGCATAAAATCTGGAATGAGAGTAAGTTTTAGACATTATTCACTTTATGTATAGTAATTTAATATTGATTTAGTAGTTATAGGTACCTTGGTTCGGTTGCAAATTCCTCCTTGACGTTTCGTCTTTGCTAAGAATGGTGAAATATCTTCTTCCAATTGTTTAATTAACTCTTCAGTCAACCTGAATACCTTAATATATTCTATATCAGTAGTAAGAAGATCCATGTTACGTATCACATGTGCCTGACGTCTTTTTTCTACATTAGCTCGACGCTTAGCTTCGTCCAACAAAAAAATCATACAGGAAAGACGAACTGCCATCTAAAACATTAAAAATAGGCATAAAAGTTTCAGGAATTAAAGTACGGTAAACAAAACAATACTAAGCATTTATAATTTAAAAAATAACTTGTTTTACTCACATTTTAATTGTCTACAACCAAGGAAACATCTACAATTTACAAGCTTTACGCTTTGACAGTTAAAATTACGAAGGCGAAGGCGCCGTTGTCGTTGAAGGCGAGGATGTTTTGTGTTTCTGAATACCGTTTTTCATACATTCGGAACCATATTTTAGTTCTATGTCGCGCCGTCGACATCGTTGTGGCGCTACGACCGCGCAGTTTTAACTAAGGAATACCGATAAGTTTTCATCAGATGTTTCAACGATGATTTCTCGGTTGTAAAGATGTTTTGCCTTAGTGAATTGCACTCCAGATTTTTCAGAAATGAATAAGTTTACATTTTTCTGATTAATCATAGATTGACCGACGATTAAGTCTATATCACCTAGATCATTAGTAGTCAGCTCAACAAAACCACTTAATAATATATTATCTATTTTAACATTAACATGTGATGTTCGATTTTGTGCAACCATCCTTTCACGTTGCTAGATTTTTCATCAGGCTGAAACTTTGGAATAACTTCAGCGTCAGTTTGTGTAACACGGTGTCCTTTACGTTGAGGGTATCTTCTGTGGGTGCCATCGTGGTCAATTGAAGAAAAAAAATCTGAATTTTCGCTATCATCCGACGACGACACAGTTTCATTTCGCCTCCTTTTCTTGGCACCAATGCCATCAATGTAAGGGCCGGACATCATCCCACTTCGGAAGTGTGACAACGTGTTATTAAAATGATCAATTATTACTGTGGCACAGATTTTTATTATCGTCCTTGGTTTTTTGAAGTGAAAACTTCTTTAGCGGCGTTGTACACTTTTTCTGTAATGGGTAAAAAATTTAAAACTCGCGTCAGGGTCACGTGACCGTCAGGGTCACGTGACCGTCAGGGTCACGTGACCCTGATCGAAAATGAGTAAGACGTCATTCAAATTAAAAATAAAACATAGTAACAAAAAAGTTTTCACTTCTACCGGCACTCCTGGAGTGCAACCTTTTTGAAGTGAAAACTTCTTTAGCGGCGTTGTACACTTTTTCTGTAATGGGTAAAAAATTTAAAACTCGCGTCAGGGTCACGTGACCGTCAGGGTCACGTGACCGTCAGGGTCACGTGACCCTGATCGAAAATGAGTAAGACGTCATTCAAATTAAAAATAAAACATAGTAACAAAAAAGTTTTCACTTCTACCGGCACTCCTGGAGTGCAACCTTTTTTTTTTTACATCAGTTTTTCCCATCTGACAGTTATCGAATCACCCGAATTCAAATACACGATGCATCGACTTTTATAACTACAAAAACCTAAATATTACATTGAATCACTTAATAAACTGTATAATATTAATTAACAGCTAATTACAAAATTATTGATCAGCAAATATTCATATTTCAATTAATCCTCACATAATTATTCGACGCACCGGAAGCTGACAAACGGAAGGTAAGTATTTTATAGTAAAACATTACAATATTAAAATAAACTAAAATTACTAGAACGTTCTTTTAAAAATGAAAACAAGAGTAAATAAAATAAAATGAGAATTATTATTAATCTAGTTTTTACACCGAGTTGGTAGTTGGTGGGTAAGCAGCACCGGAAGTGTGTAACATGTGTTATATTTATAGGTTTGTGTGTATAGTGTGATAATTATTTTATAGCTTACGATGAAAGAACACGACACGGTCAGTCTGTAATGAGTGGAGTGTAGAATGTATAGTTCAAGATATATAGTTAACTTACATACGGGTTTATAACTGGGTACAATTAGCATAACTAAATACCTTAATGATGTAGGTATCGTTAAAAATAAATGTAGAATAGATGACAAACAACTTATAACTAGCACAATCACTACAAGTCACTGAGTTTGGAGAACTGTCCCTATAACAATGTAATTAATAAAAAAAAGTTTTGAAGGTTATTTTACCCTTTTGAGGGTTCCGTATTTGTGGTTGTTTTTGAAGGCGGTTACATTTTTTTTGAAAAAGTTTTTATTTCTACATATTTTTTTGTTGTTTGCCAATTAACTAGACGTGTCAGGTCCCCTCCACCCGCGAGGGGCGTAGCTACCGCCGTATCTGCCGTATCAATTATACGGGGCCCCCAGGCCACAGGGGCCCCCAACGTGCGTAAACAAAAAATAATAAAAACTTAATGATTTGTTAAATAAAACAGTTATTTACTTTTACACAATTTATTTGTCTAATCTATCTTTGGTGTTTAGAAATTAGAAATCCCGGAAAGATCCATATTAATATCAACATTTCGATGCAAGTACTAAAATAACTCTACCTAATTTCGATCTCTGGACTGTTCAGTGACATGTTGAATTTCTTTGATGACCTTTTGTCTAATTTTTTGTTTATATTTCGGCGTAGATACAGAGAAATGATTTTTTTTTCTTTAGTTATAAATCTTTACCCTACATAAGGGCCCCCAAACAATTTTTTATACGGGGCCCCGCCAAGGCATGCTACGCCTCTGACCGCCGCACAGTATTTCGTCTAATATAAGCTAGCGGGACAAAATTATTAATAAATTCAAAGAAATATTTGTTTGTTACTTCAACTAATTTTGTGGAGGGGTTAATGTTCATTATAAGGAAGCGCAATTTTCATTTGTAAATAAGGGTCGATTTATACTAGCACAGAGTCGAAGCGCATCGAAGCGCATTTTCTAAAACTGAACATAACAATTTCAACCTTAACTCCACAGCGTAACGCACACTTTACTTCTAAGATTTTCACGATTCACGATCGGCGTTGTTCGCGCGCAGACGCGCGAATTCTGAAGAATGCGCGCGAGTTTTTAAACGCTGTGGAGTTAAGGTAGAAATTGTTATGTTTAGTTTTAGAAATTCGCTTCGATGCGCTTCGACTCTGCGCTAGTATAAATCGACCCTAAGGCGACGATTACACGTAAGGTATTTACTGTGATCCATCAGTAAATAATGACGTATCGTGGTATTTAATTAACGTGTAACCTAATGTATTGATGTATGTCATTATTTATTCATGGATTTCTAGATTTCTTGATTCTGTATTGATGATCCCATCAAAAACATAAATGTGAAATGAGAGCCAAAGCAAAGCCAAGCACAATAGTTTGATATTATGCCTTGGTTGTTGACTTCCACGAAAAAAGAAGTGAAATCTAAATGGGTGCCAAGTTCAATGGTCAGTTCTGAAATTTATTTAAAACGACATAAACTATATTTCTTTTTATATCTAAGGATCATACATTGTAGCCTAATTTCTGGCTTGGCTATTTCTCATATACGAATTATATATCCTTCTTAAGTTCTAAACCTTTTACTTTATTTTATATTATGTCGAAAATTTGGTTTGCTGGTAGTACTAACCATCGAACATAATAATTCGTATATGAGAACTAGCCAAGCAAGAAATCAGGCTACAATGTATGATCCTTAGTTATAAAAAGAAATATAGTTTATGTCGTTTTAAATAAATTTCAGAAAATCAGAACTGACCATTGAACTTGGCACCCATTTAGATTTCACTTCTTTTTTCGTGGAAGTCAACAACCAAGGCATAATATCAAACTATTGTGCTTGGCTTTGCTTTGGCTCTCATTTCACATTTATGTTTTTGATGGGATATCATTACTTTTTGTACATAAACAATGATCTTACACTGTTGATCGCTAAATATTGAAACAATAAATAATAATAAAACTCAGTTAATAACTGTAGGGGATGTTAGACACGGGACGGGACACCGTTCGTTGCCGGCAAGAAAGGAAGTGCGGTTTTTTCGGCCGAGGAGTTAATACCAACAACCCGCATAAATAGTATCATTTGTAGTTTTCCATGTTCACTAAACCTTATACTAATCGCCTGCCCATCTTAACACCGCGATTCAGGATCGTGACGTAATTGCACAACGCCATCTAGTGGGTGCTAGGTGTCATATAATATGGTTACTTACGTGTAATAAATACGAAAATCAACTATTCTTAATAATAAGTACAAAGACGAGAATACATGGATTTAAAAAAATTAGGGTGGTGTTTAACTCGTTATATATTCACGTAAAGATCATAAAATCCACATTCCACAAATAGAGTTTAGGCACTAATTAAGCAATGCCATCTAATGTTTTTTGAATAAATCAATCCTTCATTGATTTAGTGCAAGGTGCAGTGAGTTTCTGAAAATGATAAAAGGTGGCGCTAGTGTTTTTATAACACGGTAAGTTACGCGTAATAAATACGAAAATCAACTATATTCGTAATTATAAGTACAAAATTGAGAACATTTGAATTAAAAATAATAGGGTGGTATTTAACTCGTTTATATTCACGTAAAAGATCATAAAAATCTACATTTCACAAATAGAGTTTCAGCATTTATTGAGCAACGCCATCTAGTGTCACTTTGTCAAATCAATCCTTCATTGATGTGCATCGAGCAGTGAGTTTCTGAAAATGATAATAGGTGGCGCTACTGGTTGTAGAATACGGTTAGTTACGCGTAATAAATACGAAAATCTAGTATATTCTTAATTATAAGAACAAGAACGGGAATATTTCGATTAAAAAAAATAAGGGTAGTGTTTTACTCGTTGTAATATTCACGTAAAGATCATAAAATCCACAAATAGAGATTTATAGGTACTAATTATAAGTTAAGTGAAAATTATAATAAAATATAAGAAAATTACCAGTTTCTGATTTTTCCCTTTGTATTCACCTAATTACCTATCTGCATGCCAAATTTGAACTTTCTGGGTCATCTGGAACTGGGATATAGTTTTGATCTATAGGTCAGTCATAAAAGTGACGATTTTTGGACGTTAATATCTAAATAACCGTTTGAGATATGTTTATAAAATTTGGAACACACTTGTATGTCGCCAGTCTCAATATGTATGCCAAATTTCAACAGTCTAGGTTAAATAGTTTTTGAGTTATGAGGGGCTGAAAAGTGCCTCCAAATGGTTCGTGTAATATTACACACTGTGAGCGCGCCTTGCTTTGGCTGGCCACGCTCCCGCGTGTCTAGATCCGTCGGATTATGATAAATATTGATCGTGTAGCCTCGCGTCAATATTTATCACGTCAGTACGCGTTACGCTAGCAATGGAGGAGGACGACTTTTTGGATCTTGTGGCGGCGACGGACGCACCGTCGTTGTCGCCGCCCCGCACTCTCTCGAAACTTACTAAAGATCAGGAAGTTTTAAAAGAATTTATCCTAAATTTAGAAGTATTGCCAGAGATATGGGATAGTTCTTCAAAAGATTTCAAAAATTTAATAAAAAAAGGAGAAGCACTACAAAAATTACTGGAAATTTACAAAAAAATGGAAAGTGATGCCACGATTGATGATTTCCCTTTGTTGTAACCAATTCTTTGCCCATCGCTTTCGCTTGACCTTTTTTTTTAAACTAAGTGCTAAAATATTAGACACGCAACCTTTAATTTTCAGCTCTGTTGCCATTTTAGACGTTTAAACAGCAGGAGACCGAACAAAATACTGACGTAATAAATATTGAACGTGTGGGCTGGTGTATTAATCCATCAGTAAAATCTGAAATCCATCAATAAATACTATACTGACGGATCACAGTAAATACCTTACGTGTAACTGTCGCCTAAGTTGCATTTTTAGCACACTTGTGACACCATCTGTAATAATTGATATGAAAGTGAAACGATTTTCTTGTGATGGATTGTACTATTGAGGGTATGTACTTGTAGCATAGCATCGCGCATAACTACACCGATGCACAACACTACGCCCAGGCGCCAGCGGGGCGACAGCCGCGGCGCGGGGGCAGAGGAGGCGACGAGGCCCAGTCGGCCGGCGCCGGCGCGGGCGGACAAAGCACGTAGTAGAGATGCGCAAAATGTGTCAGTAAAAAGAAAATGAATGAAGTATATCTTTTCACTTGATGAAGTAGTTCATTCATTCATTCAGTACTTCATTTAGTCCAACAAATCAGAACGAGTTCTTGAATGAGATGATTCACTGAACTAGTTCATTGGACTAGTTCACTGGACTAGTTCACTGAATTAGTTCACTGGACTAGTTCACTGAACTAGTGATTTAGAGAAATGATGCATTTCACTAAATCACTAATTCAGTTTTATACGAATATCGATATTCCTTCATACTTTAATACGAATATAGTCTTTACGGGAAACGGACATACCGTTTCCCGTAAAGACTATATTCCTATTACAATAAAGTTCATACTTATTAGGGTGAATAGAGTAACTAAGCGAAAAGAAACACTGAACTAAAGACACATTTGAATGGCCAGTGAATGAATGAAAAGTTCATTTTGGGAAATGAACTAGTTCATTTACTTCAATCGTTCGCGAACTACCCATGTCTAGCACGTAGTATCTCTAAGTAGTCTGTGCAGAGCACTACGGAACTCGATCAGAGCTACACGTTACATCTTTCTCCTCGCGGCCGCGCTATTCTCACGCGTCAACGAGTTTTTGCATTGTATCCTACCGGTGCGCGTTATTGAATCCACCCACCATTGTAACAGTGATATCAAGTCTCTACAAACCGTTACTAGTACCAAGTACCAAGCCGTTTTATTTCGACCATCACCAAATACTTACTATTTTGACTTGATTAAAAAAAATCGCTTCGGCCGCGTATGGAACCAAAGTTTCGGAACTGGTTCTGTACGAGACTTTTCTTTTCCTTGTATGGAACTGGTTCCCATCGAGGATTTTTATATACTCGTATGGAGCTGGTTCCCACCAAGGCTTTAAAACTCCTATAGAACTGCAACTGGGGTGCTATGACAGAAAACCTCCACGGAACGTAAAGAGCATAGGAAGGAACACGGGTGTATTTTAGTCAGTAAGAGTCTGACAGTCCCTTCCGCCCCACCCAGGGCGGGAGGACTCATTTGATGATTTTACCACTTAAAAAAAAATGGAACTGCAACTGACCCTTTGCGTTTCGACCAAAGACGGTCGATGTCATCGTGATTTCAAGAAGATCAAGATGGTTTGTTATAATTGGTACGGCTCAACCTCGAAAAGATGAAGACGAGTGGAAGTGCCTTTACTTAGCGTAAAAAAAACACGCTCGGATTCACCTCATTCTGAGACAGCCTCCATGTCACGGCACGCGTTTATGTACAGTGGCGATCAAAATTCCATGCGTACGCTATCAAAGAAATTGCATAACGTTTAGTGTGACTTATGACCTTCTACTTTCGAGATACACAATAATCCTTCAACTATTAAGTTCATAATTTCAACGTCTAAATATGAGTCCAGTTGGCTCAGTGGTTTTGGCATTAGGACATAAATGCGTTAGTCGACAGAGGTGCGAGTTCAAATATCACGCAGCAGTTGATAGACTTTTTGTGGGTTTTTACTCGATTGTTAAAAATTATAATTTTTAACACACAAATGTTATTGCGTTTGTTTGGAATTTCCGTGTGTTTTTTCTTGTATTTGTTGGTTAGTGTCGTGTGATTTAATATAATTATAACGGTATTGTTAAATATTCTCAAAATGCAAGCAAAAAATAATATAAACACAAAAATAATACTTCATTCAATAACTAATATATAACTTATTTTAAAATAAATAAGCGTTAAAACAAAATAAAAATAAATAAGTTATTTATTAAAAATATTATCATAAAATCAACTGACATTTCAAAAGTTAAGATTCGAACTCAAACTTCATTGATCGTGAACCCACGCTATCGGCACAATCTTAATGTTAGATCATTACTAATGAAAGTAATGCAATGGTCACCATCTGTTTTTGTTAGTCAAATATTTTTACTCGTTTCGTTAGTCTAGTACTACTTATTGTCATTTTATTTCGTTTTAAATTTTTACTAATGATGATAATTTATTACCTACAGGGTTTATAATAAAAAAAAACATGTAATAACAATATTAATATATATTTTAGTTGAAATTATTATAATTCTATGTTTAAAGTTATAAAACTGCTAAAATTATGAATATTATTACTCGACCTGGATATAATGTGAAATAGATGTCGAAAATCATAGATGAAATTTTTATTAATTAAACAAAATTATGAATTTATTAAAATTAATATAAGTAATATTAAACAATAAATAAGAAAATTTAAAAATTCAAAATAAAAAAAATATTATTCTCTTCAAATTATAATAAGTGGTTTTAACAAGGGTAACTTACGTATTATTATAAGCTAATTTAGCTAATTAGCAATTACAGGGTATTTTTATACATTGCGGACATTTTTAACAAAGTTATCATTATTAAAGCCGTTTATTTGGAAACAGTACCAAGGCACCGCGGCCATGAAACGCAAAGGGCCAGTTGCCTTTTTGCGTTCCAGTGCCGCAAAACCGAGGAAGGCGAGCTCGCTATTTGGGTCATCTCGACTCGGACATGTTAGGTAGGCCCTGGAACACAAAAGAGCAGTTGCCTTTTGCCTTCCAGGTCCGCAAGAACGAGCGAAGTGAGCTCGTGACTTGGGTTATTCTGACTCAGACAGATTATCTTAGGTCCTGGAATGCAAAGGGCCAATTGACCTTTACGCTCAAGACACATTTCCATAAAATAACTTTTTTTCACTAAATTGAATTTGGTGAAACTGAAGAAACTTGTTATGCTCAATAAAAAAAATCTAATCAAACCGCGGTACTGGAACGCAAAGGGCAACTGGCCCTTTGCGCTCCAGGGCTGCTATGCTAAAAGGCGATTATTTTGTAACAGTAACGGGGCATAGCGGCCCTGGAACGCAAAGGGCCAGTTGCCCTTTGCGTTCCAGTACCGCGGTGTAAGTTTCTTCAGTTTCACCAAATTCGATTTAGTGAAATAAAGTTATATTATGGAAATGTGTTCTACTTCTGAAATAGAACCACGGAAAAAAATATCCAAACTACATAAAAAATACCCTGTTACAAGTTATTGAGGTAAGTTTAAGGATCGTTTTCTTTACGAAAAGATGTTTGAAACCATACCTCAATTCTTAATCCTTGAATAATAAGTTATCAAATGATGTTTACGTTTTCAGTCTATTTACAATAAATAAACAAAATTCATATCAATAAAAGGTCCTCGAGACAATCTTAACGTTTTTTTTTATTCCTTTAAACATAACAGTTTTTAGTTGATAGTCGTTGATGCCTTCAATGTTGAGTACACGATGAACGGTTATTAATTTTGTGTTGAATTAGTTATACGGAAACCCTTTTCCTTCGTATTCATTCACCATTCCCGGACGTCCCTGACGTCCCTGTTTATTCTTAACAACTCATCTCATCATCATGCCATATCTCATCCCACAGACTCATAGTATTTCGTCACTGGAATAAAACATAGAATACTATTAATTATTTATGCAAAAACAGCTGTTGATCTATTTTACTACTAAGAAAAAACTTTAAAACCACATACTAAGTATCAATCACTTTTTTTACTTTTAAACAAATACTTTTGAATAGGGAACCTTATTTATAAAAATATAATTATTAACATGTGGAATGATCAAAATTTAAATGTTAATACTCACACTTAGTCTGGTTTCATTTGATATTAAATTTGTTTTAAGTTTAATCCACATATTTATGCAGGGCTTTAATGTTCGCCCTCAATATTTATATAAATCCAATTGTTAATATTTCACTGCAAAACCACAGGACAGTGTAACACTTATATGCTGTTTACATATTCACACAAAATAACCAAGAATCCACAACGTTCAATTAGGAGACTCAAAACGAGATAACATAGTTATGCCTACCGCACAAATCGAAATAATTCACTTTTTTTTTTTCTACGATCTACCTACAAAACTTTATTAAACTTAACCATAGATATAGATAGACCTATATCTGTGATTATAACGAACGACCCTCAACACTAATGACTTATTATGCCTACCGCACAAATCGAAATAATTCACTTTTTTTTTCTACGATCTACCTACAAAACTTTATTAAACTTAACCATAGATATAGATAGACCTATATCTGTGATTATAACGAACGACCCACAACACTAATGACTTATATTAGTAGTTACACAAAAATCAATTTTAATTATCAAATTCCTACTAAAAAATTTATTAAAAATAACAAAAAGAATAAAGTAATTATTAAAAATTAAATTAAATAAAGTATTTTGAAAAAAAAGTGGGATTCGATCCTCCGCAATCGAACGAACAGAAGTTCTATCCGAGCACGATTACCATTGCGCCAGCATTACTTGTAGATTAATAGTTGAAATTATGAACTATATCAAAAGTTAATTTGATATGTATAGTAATAAAACAACTTATAACAAAAGGTCGTAAGTCAAAGTGAAGCGTCAGTCTATTGCTTTGAGAAGTTTATAATTCATTTTTGAACCTGACTGTACAGGTTTCACTGCTATATTAATTTCGTAAGTCTATTTCAGATCTGGCTGTGTCTTTACTCCAGTTCCGATCACGGCTTATCTAATATGATAATTCCTTGATGGGAACCAGCTCCATACGTACGAGTATATAAAAATCCTCGATGGGAACCAGTTCCATACAAGGAAAAGAAAAGTCTCGTACGGAACCAGTTCCGAAACTCTGGTTCCGTACGCGGCCGAAGCGAAAAAAATACATGTACTTTTTTTGCCCAATTTAGAGTATATGTTATTGAAATAATAAAATTAAAATAATCCCACATATTTTTTCTTAACTTCAAACTTTAAAGGGTTGCAACTTTTTGTATCCCAATGTATCCGGCTAGATTTTTCTGTATGTTATAATTGAAACCAGGGACCGAAAACCTTTATAAATTACGGTACCGGTATTGAAGAATTTTGGTTATTTTTCAGACTTAGGTAACCGCTATATGGGTAACCAGACCGAAGAAAAATGTAACCTCTATTCAGGTTACCGTTTTAATACCGGTTAACTAAAGATAACGACTCTTTGTCACACACACATGCGATGCGCGCCCTGTGACTATTGCCGACGGCACGTGTGAAGTGTGCAAGATAGGGGTAATTTTTATTTCGGTAACCGGTATTAATACTGGTTATGTATTCGCTTTAATAATAAAGGTAATCTTTAAAATTACCTGTAAAAGAAAAAAAGGTTGTTACCGAAAAAATACCCGTATTGATCATACCGGTTTCGGTCCCTGATTGAAACATTCTGGCGTAGGTTACTTTAGTTTTTGGCTCCCGAAACCGCCCGCAGATAATTTACTTTCTCTCAGAACGAGCAATAGCTATTATAAATGTATGTATTGTACATCGATTACTCCGAGGTTTTGCAGTCCGATTAGTGTGATTCTTTCTTTGTTCGATGCAGTATACAGCTTGACATAAAAATGTAGAAAACCGGAAGTCGCCACTGTCTTCGCGGTACCAGCACTTTGAATGATTTTATTTTATTTTTTTTCACTTATTACGTTAGTTTTATGGCACAATAATAAATCTAACAAACCTGCGGTCTTTGTTTACATCAAATATCAAAGATTTTAAAACGCTATCAGAAATAAAAATTTTAGTTCCGTTTCAATCCGTTCTGGCCAAGCTTTACTTGCCATTTGGTCTCATAAAAATTTCATCCAATTTGGTTCAGTACTTTTTATTTTGTGAGCATTTTTATTAATTTCGGCTACTTGGATGACATGATGATCTTTACTTTTTGCGTGTTAATTACGCGATTACTCCGTCAATTGTAGACCGATTTTCAAAATTCTTTTTTTGTTGTACTAGGGATCGTTCATGTTCGTGATATTAATAAACAAAAGTAGGAAATTTGGTGACCATCTTGCATGCACACCTTTGGACTTAGAGAGCACAGAACAATGTAAGACACCTTATTTATACGTAAACAATCAAAATAAGTAAAAAAATAATTTTGTCTCGCTAGCTTACTAGACGAAACACTGTGCGTCGCAACCCGTTGAGAGACATGCTTATTTTTAAGGATTATTTTTAGACTAAGGGTGGAGGGTTGTTTACGGATGTTAGTATTAGCTGGAGAGCTACTGAACCCTGCGACTAACGGTCTTCCTTTAAGGTTAGTTATGATTTATAGCATGCTAAGAGCAATAGCGACGACCTGGCAGGCGTCAGCCGTGCACATCTCACACCATTTAATTTTCAAAGTGTAAAAAAAATGAAAAAAAAAACTTGTTCCTGTAAGCTTAAAAATTTTACAGGATGTAGTTTATAATGACAGGCGATTACAAGGTGCACAAGTATGTGACAGGCGAATTGAAAAGTGCACAGTTGTTGAGGAAACATAAACTTTCTCCTCAAAATTATCTCGAGTTTGGCTGAACTGATTTTGATGCCGTTTTCACAAAAGTGTGCGGTACATTCCGAGAAAGGTTCTTAATATACAGAGTGAATTTTTCTACGGGCGTGGATGGCTATCTCCGAAACTATGAGGAATATCGAAAAACGTTGAAAGGAATCTCGAGGCCGATTTTGACGAAAACTAAAACTGCGTTATTAGATTTTAAAAAAATTAATAATCTTAGCCAGGAATCGACCCTGCTGATTTTGAAAAAAAAACACAGCCTGTGTGATTACACCATTCGATAGTGTTGCTAATAAGAATCAAATTCTGGGAAGTGATAATACAGGGTGACTTTTTTAGCACCGTCCAAAATTTTTCTAGGCATTAGGGCGTGGCCCCATGTCTCCGGCGCAGCGCCGTGTGCCGTGCGGTGGCGCGGCGCCGTGCCGAGCCACGGTGCCGACCGCCGGCGAGCGATATTTTCTTTGTTTTTGTTTTTAATTTCTCGTCGTCTTAATAGCAACAGGAACAGGATACGTCTTTCGCGGTCCATATCAAATCGTAACTGTAATTTTTATCTTTGGATACACTTGCTGAACATAGGGTACGTGCCGGTACACGACGCCGTAGCGTGGCACGGCGCCGCGCCGCTCGCCGGCTTGCGGCACTCGCCGGCGGGCGCCGCGCCGGAGACATGGGGCCACGCCCTTAGGTATCAATCACTAACCCCATTTTTGATCAAATAGAATAGAGAAATCGATACTTCAAATTGTCATATTAAATCATTTTCTCATCCGCTCTGCGTGGTCACTAAGCTAAACGTTAATAATATACACTTGCCGACGCATGAAACGAGCAGAGCGCACCCAAATTTTTGTGTTGAGTGATAAAAAGAAAAAACACGTATTCAATGATTTTCGCCAAAGATTAATATATTAAAATTTGGATGGTGACTAAAAAATCACCTGTTTATGGCAAACTTTAGGAAAACGTATAATTGAAAAGAGAAACCGATGAATGTTCAAGACGATAACTGTATTTAAAAAGATTTTAAAACGTCAGCAAACAAAAAGATTAATTCCGTTTCAAGACGTTCTGGTCAAGCTGTATTATATTTCGAATCAGAACTATACGATTTTCAAATACCGTTTTTACGGTTAAAACCGTATGTCTGTTTATCGATTTCAGATAGCGTCCCGCGTCCCTATTATTATGACAGTGACAGATATAACTGTCTTGTCAATGTAAAGGTGAACGCAGTCTTAGCCGCACCGCAGTTTCCGCAGTCCCCACATTACGAATTCTTTGTATGAAGTTCTATGAAACCTCGCACACTTACCCGCATCGCAGTAGTCGCAGTAGCCGCAGAATCGGTAAGAAAACGATGACTGCGGGGACTGTGGAGACTGCGGTGCGGCTAGGTCTGCGTTCACCTTTAGTTTGTAAGTCTACAGAAGTTCAGGTTTTCAGTTAAACCCCTTCTACACGGTCAGACCTGACCGCCTGACAGAGGTGAACTTGGTCGTGTCAACAGTACCCCACCGTCTGGAACGCTGTCGGCTGACGGTCGGGTCCCACCGCGGACGCAGCCTGTCGGGACGGCTGCGCTCCCGATTGACTCCGCCCATATTTGGTCGCACGACCAACGTCTACACGGTAGATTTTCATTCCCACCGGACCAAGGTCACCTCTGTCAGGCGGTCAGGTCTGACCGTGTAGAAGGGGTTTTAATTTTATATTTTTTTATTGATTCCTTCGACTGAAGAGTGTATACTCTCTACTTAGTCTGTGGACTGAAGGACTAGTATCGTGTATCGTGTCGTTTACTTTAATTATTTATTTTAGATGAACATGGAATAATCTGTTGTTTTAACCAGTGATTTTTGCAACAAATTCAATAAATTAGTTTACAATATGAAAGTGGAAAAGCTGCAAATGTGTAGAATATGTTTAGTGGAAGATGTTCGTATGTTTATGGTTACCAATTTGGAACTGCAACTACTTTATGAGAAGCTTACTAGAATTCCAGTAAGTAAATGATCTTTAAGATAATTATTCAAGCACGAGTACTTTGTTATTGTATAGCAAACGAGAAGAATGAACTCTTTGAAGATTATCTTTTAGGCAAGATTTATCAAAAACCATTCCAAACTCATAGTTCTTCATTTTACATACTTTTGTTGCAGTTTGTAACTGAAGACAGTAGACCGATGCTCGCTTGTGTCTTCTGCTACACTAGACTAAAGCAATGCTGTCAATTGCAGAGGAAATGTCTGGAAGCAGAGAAGCTGTTCACTCAGATGTTGAATGAGGATGATGAGGTGAGGTTTGATATTTGTTATTAAAGTATTATGTGTGGATCTCTTCAGTATTGTATAACAGTCTGGTATCCAAAACTGCATGTAATATCCGTACATTTTGCATGCAGGTTGGAAAATCATTTGATCGGCCCGAACTCTCTCGGAGGAGCCTTTGTGTTTGATCTCATAGAGAGTACCTGGGTTACCAACGTACTTAGTTCTATATGAGGTACCCTCCGGGCAGTGTTGGCGCCCATGAGCTGATGTCTCGTCCGCAACCATGCAAGGGTTGCTACAACTATGCATAGCTGCTGCTTTGTTACCCAGCACGTGTAGTACGGCGATTCTATCTCTTTCTACCAAGAAAAGACAAAGTTGTTTATCATTATTTCTACACCAATCGACTGTTGTTTTGCACAAATATGACACCATTCATACAAGAAAAAAAGTTTATTTTCCATATTTTTTACATTAACATGCTTAAAATGCTAAGAATATTTCTATGTTCTGTCATTTTAATCTATTCTTCTTGGCTGTGTCCTTTGATCCACTGGATGGTGATGTTGTTGTGCTCACCTAACTGATTTAGGCTCCGGTGACATATTGTAGGCAAGACTTGACCATGTGTCTGTCAAGTCACAGGTCAAGTACCAGCAAAACAGCCATACTACCTGACCTCTTCCTTCCGGGCTGAGAAGGCTGTCGTTGTCGGAGTAATGCCCATATATTCTACCTGGACAACTGTGTTGTGGACCCCCCGTACTGTAGCCATGTGGATGTTGAGGTCTCCTGAGAACCTGAGAAGTTTTTAGCACCAGTACCATTAGCTGTGTTAGGACCGCCGGGGTCTGCCTCGCAGTGGCGATCCATATAGAACTGGATTTTGTATTTTTATCAGATATAAATTGTTTACGTACCCAGTCTTTACCATGGGAAATTCTTCATAAAGTCCCTCTAGTACTGAGGTGTGCTGTGACTCTCTCTTACCTGAGAGTTTCGAGATGGACTGCTGTCAGTGTTGCTTCTCGCTGTATGAACAGGTGAAGCGGAGGGAGGCCCAGCATGGCTTCCAGAGCTGCTGTAGACGGAGACGTATGCAGCCTGTGGTTGCCATGCAGGCCAGTCTTTATAGGTGTTGTAGCTTGTTCGAAGTGGTGACTAAGCTGGTATGGGGCCACCAGACCGCGGTCCAGTCAGGGGTCTGATTACTGCCACAGCATAAAAAAGTAGAGTATGATTTTGGAGAATAGGCTCTTATATCATTGCCAAAAGCTGATCCTAAACTCGGTTCAAGTGCTCATTATTGGTGTGCAAAGAAGGAACTAATTTTATTAAGAAAACTAGCTGTGCCCGCGACTTCGTTCGCGTGGATGTCGGAATTTAACAATGTATTTTTTTGTGCGAAGCGCTTAATTCTCGCCAGGTTTTTTATAAATCATATCGTTTTCATATAAACCCTATATTTAGAATTTATTTAGATTTTTCAAGAATATTTGACGTGTTTGTAATAAACGCCCTCTGTCGTTCAAAGGCAGTACTATTCAATTGCTACTGGATTAGAGCACCCATTCCATCTCATTCCATCCCATTCCATCCCACTCCATTCCACTCCATCCGACTCCATACCACTCCATACCAAAAATCTAAACTTCAAGACTCACATAAGTCTCCTCACTGGAAGAGTGCGCAAACTTATACACATTTTTAAAACTCTTCGAAATATAACAAATCCAACTGTTATACGTAGTGTTTATTTTGCTCTATGTTTGTCAATAGTTACATATTGTATCTCGTGTTGGGGCGGTGCTGCTAAAACCACCTTAAAATCGTTAGAAATTGCACATAGGGCCATTTTAAAGGTAGCAACATCTCGTCCAATATTGTTCCCGACTGATCAATTATATAAGGAATGTCAAGTTCTCAACGTCCGACAGCAATTTATCTTACACACAGTCATTTTGCAGCACCACAATACCCCATATAGGGAAATCACTAAACGACGCAAAGATAATGTTTGCATAGTGCCGCAAGTGCACTCTTCATTTGCAAAAAGATTCTTTTATTATTTAGGTCCTTACCTTTATAATAAAATTAGCAAAGAGATACAAATCTACGGTTTGTCTCACCACAATTGTAAGAAAACTATCAAGCTATACCTCCAAAATTTGACATATGAGGCAACCGAAACTATACTTACTAAAATAAAATAAATAATTATGATAAGTATTGCACTGCGCTGTACAATAAATTTTTCATCATCTTACACACACACTCACAAACACTTACACACGCTAACACACAACACAAACACATGCATATATTTATATACCCACATTTACTGACACACTACACCCACACAAAATAAGTAAGCAGAATTATATTAAAATTTCTATAAAATAAAAAAAACTAGTATTTAATCTTTGTTATATATAATTTAAACTGTAGCATCTATACGAACTTTATGTTATGTATAAATTGTCACTGTACCTTTAAAAATAGGGGACCGAGTCTGTTTCTCCTTAACACAGGTTATTTCATAACCTAGCTAGGAGAACAGTGCTACACCCACTCGATTGTAGACTACTTAACATATTCTGTAAGACCTTTTCTGTAAAACTGCAATCTCTGTATTTTTCGTAAATAAATTATTATTATTATTATTATACCACTCCATCCCACTCGATCCCATTCCATCCCACTCTATCCCACTCCATCCCACTCCATCCCATTCCATACCACTCCATCCCACTCCATCCTATTCCATCCCACTCCATCCCACTCCATCCGACTCCATACCACTCCATCCCACTCCATCCCACTCCATCCCACTTCATCCCACTCCATCCCACTCCATCCCATTCCATCCCACTCCATCCCACTCCATCCCACTACATCCCACTCCATCCCACCCCATCCCACCCCATCCCACTCCATCCCACTCCATCCCGCTCTATTCCACTCCATCACACTCCATCCCTCTCCATCCCATTCCATACCACTCCATCCCACTCCATCCTACTCCATCCCACTTCATCCCACTCCATCCCACTCCATCCCACTCCATCTCACTCCATCTCACTCCAACCCACTCCATCCCACTCCATCCTACTCCATCCCTCTCCATCCTACTCCATACCACTCCACCCCACTTCATCCTACTCCATCCCACTCCATCCCATCCCACTCCATCCTACTCCATCCTACTCCATCCCACTCCATGCCACTCCAACCCACTCCATCCCACTCCATCCCATTCCATCCCTTTCTAGTGTGAGTCAAATAAAAACCATTTCTTTCTTTCCATTCCATCCCATTCTATTCCATTCGCATTCCACTCTACTCTACTCTGCTCCACTCCACTCCACTCCACTCCAAACCACTCCACTCCACTCCACTCCAGTCCACACCATATTTGAATCAAATCAAATCAAATCAAATCATATTATTTCTTTGCAAACATGGGTTAGTACATAGGTGTTATTTCTTTATAATTAAGTTCTCCACATTTTACCGACATGGGTATGCAAAGTGTACAATATGTTCATTGCTGTATTAAAATTACTTAGGAATAATTTATTTAGGAAATTACATGTCAGCCTCATAAGAATCACAGAAAAGTCAAAAAAATAAATTAGAATATTACAAGCATGTCAAACCTTAATACTACACTTCTCATCAAAAAAATCGAAACACCTCGCAGTTTATGATTTGATAAGGATTATCAGAAAAATGTGTATATTTAGGAATAAATGTAAAATGTCATTTAATAGTGAGTAGTATGAGGTTTTTAAATCCTAATGTTAATGTTCTAAATTCAAATTAAGTCTTCATAGGTTTCGTATTTTGTATAATGAGTAATTTTTACCCTGTATGGAATATGAAGGAAATGGGTAAAACAACACGCGTAAATGAAAAAAAAATGTAAGAAACGTTTATTTAATAACTTGTATTCCCTCCGCGAGCTCTTATTACTGCTTCCATACGGTTCTTCATCGATCGGATGAGAGTCACGATCACATGTTGTGGTATATTATCCCATTCCTCTTGGATTGCATTTTGCAGCTGGCTAAGTGTTTCTGGGGCTGGATCTCTTGCTCGAATTCGTCTCTTTAATTCATCCCATAGATGTTCAATGGGATTCATGTCCGGGCTTCTTGCTGGCCATACCATAATGGAGATACCGACTTCGGTAAGATAATCTCGTACGACGCCCGCGGTGTGAGCTCTAGCATTGTCGTGCATGAATATGAAGTCGTTGCCAATAAAATGTGCATAGGGCATCACATGAGGTTCAAGACACTGTTCGATGTACCGATGAGAGTTTAGTGCAGGCAGCCGTGGCCCAGACACAAAGGCAAGTTCTGTCTTACCGTCGGCGCTGATTCCTCCCCAAACCGTCCACGAACCGCCACCATAGCTGACCTTTTCTTCAATGCAGCATTGTGCAAAGCGTTCTCCATCTCTTCTGTAGACCTTGTTCCTTCCGTCGTTACCATACAGCATAATTTTACACTCATCAGAAAACAGTACTTTGCTCCACTGAAGGTATGACCAAGTTAGGTGCTCGCGTGCAAAGTTAAGGCGCGCTCTTCGGTATGCGGTGCCAATCCGCGTTCCTTCAACCTTCTTCTTATTGTAGAGTCACTTACAGCTACTCTTCGTACAACGCGAAGCTGCTGCTGCAGTTGAAAAGCGTTAAGGCGTCGATTTCGTAAAGAAGTTGTTACAATAAATCGATCATCTCGCTCAGAAGTGACCCGATTCCTGCCAGATCCTGAACGGCGCGTGAACGAACCAGTCTCCCGATAGCGTTTGTAGACTCTATGAACAGATGATAAGCTTAGATGCAATCTTGCAGCCATCACACGCTGACTAAGTCCAGAATCCAGCAATGCCACCACTTGGGCGGCTTCTGCGGGCGAAGTATCCATATGTTTTAGAAAAAAAAGTTTTTTCAGACGTCCCAAAGTCACAGTAAATGAAATAAGAAACAGAAAGTTTAAAGACAAGCGCTAATTTTTAGTTTTTAAACGAGAAACGTACTCCAACCCTAAATACACATTTGTCTCAAAACAGTGATTAATTTCATTTATAGGATAAACAAATGAAATTATTTCGAATTTTGATTTTTTTCTTCTTACTGTAATGACCAAACTGCCAGCTACACAGTAATGTTTTTTTTTCATGGAATTAATTCTCTTTTGTAAAAAATTAGGACAAAAACAATAAAAACGAAAGTGTTTCGATTTTTTTGATGAGAAGTGTATAATCAATTCAATCAAAGTAATATTATGTATGTCCATCAGTAAGTGAATCATCATTTAGAAAATCGTCAATCGTGTAGTAGCATTTTGTTAGTAATATTTCCTTAAGTGCCCTTTTAAATTGTACTACAGTCATATTTTTAATATCATTCGGTACTTTATTATAAATTCGAGGGGCAATACCAAAAATACTTTTTCGCATTAATGCAGTTTTACATTTAGCTTGGCATAATTTATTTATGTACTGTGTTCTTATTGGATTTATTCTGACCTCTGACATTTTTAGGAATAATTGAGGGTTACATTTCACAAACAAGGCCGTTTCCAGTATGTATAAAGAAGGTAAGGTTAGAATTTTTAGGGACTTGAAATGGGGAACACAGCTATCAGTTATCTTCAGACCGCACATTGACCTGATGCATCTCTTTTGCAACCTAAATACTAGTTCTCTATCAGTAGACTGACCCCAGAAAATAATTCCATATCGCAACACGGAGGCAACTAGTCCATGATAGGCAACTAAAAGAGCTTGATTGTTCACTTTCTTTGAGAGTTGATAGAGAGCGTAAGCGGATTTGCTCAGTTTTTTACATAGTTCTTCTACGTGAGGCTTCCATGTAAGTTGATGATCAATAGTAATGCCCAAAAACTTAGCCCTATCCACCTCTTCAATATTACAACCCTTGTAGAGAATATTAATTTGAGGATTTTCACACCGTTGATAAAAATGCATGACTTTTGTTTTATTGAGGTTTATATAACAAGACTATTATTATTAAGCCAATTAATTATGTCAGTTAAACAAGTGTTGATGTCATTCTCATAAGTATTTGGATCAGTGCATTTTATAATGGCTGTACTGTCATCTGCAAAGAGAACCATTTTGTTGGTGGTTGCTTCCGGGAGATCGTTAATAAATATTAAAAAAAGTGGCGGACCCAGTACGCTACCTTGTGGGACGCCATATTTTACGTGTCTAGGCTTTGACATATATACTCTTTCTAGTTTAGTTTTTGGACATATCTTACGGATTTCTGTGCATTGCTGTCTATTACTGAGGTATGATTCAATTAACTTTAAGACGTTCCCCCTTATACCATAGCTATGTAATTTGTGTAACAGAATGGTATGGTCCACATGGTCAAAAGCCTTGGTCATGTCAGTGTAAATTGCGCAGACTGGATTTCTTTTATCTACAGATGACATAACGGTAGTCAACAAGTCAAATATTGCCATATTTATCGTAGTGTTTTTTCGGAAACCCTTTTGTTCTATGCAAAATAATTTATTCTTTTCGAAAAATGCGTATAAACAGTTATATATCACTTTCTCAAATATCTTAGAAATTATCGGAATTTTTGCGATTGGTCTGTAATTTTCCATATTAGTTTTGTCACCTTTTTTAAAGAGTGGTTTTATTATAGTTGTTTTGAGTTTGTTTGGGAATATTCCATCGGCTATACATAAGTTGATTATATGAGCTAATAGAGGTGCTACTAGTTCTTTAGTAAATTTTAATACTTTAGTGGAAATTCCATCATATCCAACAGTACTAGTGTTTTTGAGACTACAAATTATTTTTTCTATTTCGTCAGTTGTTACAGGCTGCATGAATAGTGAATTTGACATTTGTTTATTTAAACTTGTATTTTGCTTTGTTATGTCATCTTTAACATTATCCTCAACTGTTTCAATAAAATAATCGTTAAATTCATTTGCAATGTCTAAAGGGTCTGTAAATTTCAAATTATTTCTATTCACACACATTATTGGTTCGTGTGGCATACAAAATTTAGATTTATTTATTATTTGCCAAGTTGCTTTTGACTTATTTTGGGCCGTATTTATGAAATGATTGTTTTGTGCTTTTTGTGTAAGGTTAATAATTTTCCTGTAAAGTTTGGTGTAATTTTTCAAAATTAATTTATGTTTTGAATCTGCGTTTAACCGATATTCCCATAGTAATCGCCTTTGCTTATTACTACAAGTTTTGATTCCATGAGATATCCATTTCGTTTTCTTGTCAGTTTTAATGGTAATAATTTTCTCTGGAAAACACAATCTGTATAAAAGAGAGAAATCATCCATAAATGTGTCAAAAGCTTCGTTCGCGTCCCCGGCATCATATACTGTCTTAAAAGATAATGATTTAAGATGTTTTTTAAACATAATCAAGTTTTCTATACATATGTCCTGTTTTTTTGTTTTCCAGTATTTAAGCGTGCAAGTTTTATTTATTGGTACTTTAAGTATCTGAGCTGTATGATCGGAGAGGACAAGATCTATAACTTCAGCTTTGCATTCTTTCTGATAATTGTGAGCAAAATTGTCAATACAAGTGTTATTTTTTAACCTAGTAGGAGTATACAGCGCTAGTTTTAAATTATAATTCATTAGGAAGTATTCAAGTTCCAATGTCGTTTTGTTTCTTTGCAAAACATTTATATTAAAATCTCCACACAGAATGATTCTCTTATTCGAAGATAAACAGACCTTATTTAAAATACAATTCAATTTATCATAAAATACTTCGTAATTGTATTTTGGGATTCTATAAATACAAATTATAATAATTTTATGTGCTATTATTTCTACAGCGCAGCACTCAAAGATACCTGAAATCGACTGTTTTGCTACTTCTGACATTTCTCTAAATTGCAATCCCATTCTCACGAAAATACCTGTTCCTCCTCTTTTTTTATCCCTGGCAAAGAAAGCAGCTGGACAAAAATTTGGTATGTGCAATAAATATTCATAACCTGTTTTTACAAAATGCTCAGTAACACACAAAACGTCTATAATAGTTCCTTTATTGTAAAGTTCTTCTAATTTTACAGTTAGTGAATCAGATTTATTAATGAGACCAGCTATGTTTTGGTGTAAGATGTTGAGATAATTAACGAAAAAATTGGGGATTCAATAATTGCGGATCTGTAGAATATTCCTTTTGATATTGATTTTGAATTTCTAACTGTGCTGCATTCAGGGCACCTATTTCTAAGACTAGATCTTGGAGGTCTGATACAACTATATTTAATCCTTTATTGTTCAAAGTGCCATAACGGCTATAAGTGTCGGAAGAGTAAGGCAGATTAAAATTCGAGTCTAAAATATATGCATATTTAAATGTTTCTACGTCCATGCAAAGTAGATTATTAAAAGTTTCTATGCGGCTATTATACATTATATTACTATTAACCATATATTTAAAGGTTGGCAGACAGATTATAAAGTTTGTATGATTCAAAGTAATTAGTTTTTCACGAATAGACGAGACAAGTTCAATATAATTATGCGTTTTTCTAAAAATTACTTCACCTATGTAGATAATACAGTAATCAAAGTATGTGAAGCTTCGTACTTTTTTGTCAATATTATCTAACAAACAATTTAAACTACAGTTAGGCTTACGATAGTGACATATTTCAAAATTACATAATTTAGTTCTCTGAGTTATTTTGTACATTCTGTTGGAAGTTTCACTACTTATTAAACATATTTTGTGTTTCAGAGATGAGATATTTAGATTTGTTTGCGATATTTCATCTTGATTCGTACTTGAGAGGCACGTGTTAATATCTTCGCTTTTGTTTTCTGTTCTGAAATCGTGTGTAGTAGGTGATGATGCATGCTTATAATCTTTCCCCATACTTTGCATAGTTCGTGTCTGTTTTGTGCAATTATTATTATTGGCATTTTTCTCTGGTGTTTGTGTTTTCTTCAAATCATGGTTTGGAATATCATTTTGCTTTAATAGATCTTCGTTAATTCGTTTCAAATTTTTATTTTCTTGCGACAATAATTCTATTTCTGAGCGTGCACTATTTAATTGAGCCTTTAATTGTCCAATTTCAGCTTTTAATATTGTTATTTGATCATCTTCATCTTCGGACATGTCTGGTATATTATTCGATGTGCTACAATCTAATGTTTGCGAAATTATATCACTATCATCATTGTTTGGCTCTGATCGAGTGCGTGAACTACGGAAAGTTATGTTCTCCAAGAAATTCATGGTACTCGTAGAAATGATTTTATTAAATTCCAAATTAAGATTCACAAAAACAAATTCGGTCTTCCAAGGTAGGATTCGAACTCAGGTCACGACGACTTCGTGGATACTTAGGCGAGCATTAATACCATTGCGCCACACGTACATTAATTACTTCGGTGAAAATTCTGACCGTGTTGGTGTTACGTTTTTAAATGTACTCCACAATGAACAGATGTCGCTGCTTACGCAGTAATTAGCATGAGTAGTTATGTTTTTGCGCTGTTAACACTGTTTTATATAGGGCAACACTAGATACGATTAGTTTGTCGTACTCAGCGCCAGATGGTGTTACAATCACAACAACATCGTCGATATTCAAATAAAAAACGGATATCGGGATGAGAAATATTTAGAAAGTCCATTCAAGACACCAATATTGGAACTTTATCCAGGTCTTTTAGCACTTTTACAGTTAATTAAGGTCTATGCGTAAATAGATCACTTGTTATTTTAGTTATGTTCATTTATAGTCACATATTATATACACTGTTACCATGGTTTTATAGTTCACGGTTTTGTTTAGAAGTAGACGTCAAACACTTTTAAATAACACTGTCCCAGTTAGTATGTGTGTCCAGGTTCACTTTTATTCACTTTATTTGGTCCAATGACAAATAATACTATTATTTAATTAATTAAAAACGGGAGCACAATACAATTTGATGTTTACGTGTCAGCGCCACCTGACGGAATGAATTTGAATAGGTAGTTGTTTTTCTATTCCAAGCTAGATCGCGCTACTGAACTGCGAGCTGCGTGTCTCGGTGTAAACTGACCGTAATTTTACTTCTGGAACACTTTAAATTCAAATATCTTTTGATAGACTGATCCGATTTCAATGAAACAAACTAAATACAAATACAAAATAGTTTGTCTCAATAAGATAATTTTACATGAGTCGTGTTTGGAGTCCACCTTTAGGCAAACAATGCCTGTATTAGAGGACTCCGCTCTTTCATACAATTATTATTGTTACATTATAAACTAGGGTAAAACACCCAACTATTGACCCCTTAAGCGGTTTTCCTTGCTTCTTTCGCAAAATAAACTAATAGAGCAAGAGCCCGTGAACCCCAGACCTACGTTATTTTATAAAGGCTGAAAGTTTGTCAGCGGATGCTCCCAACACTGGTAAGAACGATCACCATTTATGGAGTTTGGGTTATGGTGGCTTTGGCAGGTAAACGGTACTAAAGATGCGTAAAATATAAGTTTACTTACGTCATAGTATAAAAGCTGATTTTTATATATAATACTCGGGTAATAAGTAGATGATGTTTCCTCATCAGCCAGACACTTATCATGGTGGCAACCCCTTGCCAGACACCCTTAATGTTCACGAAATTATAAGTTTACTTACGTTATAGTATAAAAGCTGATTTGTTTAAACAATACTTGGGTAATAATATGTAGATGATGTTTCCTCATTAGCCAGACACTTTTGATAGTTCCAACCCCTTGCCAGACAAACATTGTAAATAGCCCAGTCAACTGATGTTCAATACAGGGTATAGAGGGAAAGTCTTGGAACACAATTTTTGACTACGCAACTTTGTTTCGACTAGTTAGGAGGAGAACATATCGAAAGTCCCCATCCCTAGCCCTTGAGCTAAGGGGGAGGGAGGGGTTCGTAGGTACCACTTTTTGGTTTTTCGCTTATATCTCGGAAAGTCGGAAACCATGGGTCCTAGCGGCATAATATATATATATATATATATGACTGGCCTGTTGGTCTAGTGGTTAGTGACCCTGACTGCTATGCCGGGGGTCGTGGGTTCGATTCCCACCCAGGACAAATGTTTGTGTGATGAGCATGATCATTTGTTCTGTGTCTGGGTGTAATTTATCTATAATATGTATGTATTTAGAAATATTTAAGTATGTTTATCAGTTGTCTAGTACCCATAACACAAGCTCTGCTTAGCTTGGGACTAGATGGCGTTGTGTGATAGTTGTGGAATATTATTATTATATATGAAAAAAATAAAAGCTGAATAAATTCCCCATAAGTTTTATTCAATAAATGTTTCCAGGTTGTTTAGTTTTCGAGCTATCTGCTCTTGAAAGTCTGTAATATTGTGAAAAATCATTTTCGCCAATTTAAAGGTCCAGAAAGCATGAGCAGTCTTTTCAGACCCTCCCTTTATCACCTACAATGAACTAAGCCAAGTGAAACCTGCATCTTGAGGCGATATGAGCCTCCAGCTAAAAGGGTCTCTTACTGTGCTCACAAAGTTATAACAAATTCTTGAATTCGCGGTTGCCACCATCAAGCTTGATATTTTTTGTCTTCCTTCCACCGAGGGAGCAGTAAAAATAGCTCAGAAACTCATTCTAGATTACAATTAGGTACATATTAGGTACCTAGGTACATGTACAGGGTTTTGATTCTAAGTTGACCAATAAGGAGAAATCCGCTTCCATAAGAGCTACAGAAAAACGATCTTAGGAACCTTTAGCTTTTTATAATGTAAACAATTTTAGCATATTTAATTTTTGATCAAGTGCGAGGTGTCCATAAAAATTAGTATGTAGACCCCGCCATCCCCTTCGAACCTAATCTGTCCGAGTCGGGGTGCCCCAAGTCCCAAACTCGCTTCGCTCGCTCTTGGATCCAAAGTACTCCTAAATGTGTGTAAAGTGAGTATGAATAAAAAAATAATTTATTTTTTTATGATGCTATTTGGTTTAGTGTCATGTTAGGATAATTTCATTGTATAAGAAGGATAATATCTGGGCAACAGAATTGGGTCAAATCTTATAAAACGACTCGAATGTAACGAAATACGACTTAAGTTGTAATGTACCTAATATAAATAAATTAAAATGACATTCTGCGCAACTTGGAGGGTCTGAAACACTGATGCTGTTTTCTGGATATTTGGCGACATCAAATACAACTTTCCACATGCAAAGAGTTAAAAATGATTTTAACCAATATTACAAACTTTCAAGAGCAGATATCTCGAAAACTAAACAAGACCTGGAAATGTTTACTGGATTAAACTTATAGAGAATTTATTCAGCTTTATTTTGTTCATATGTATTATGTCGCTAGGACCCATGGTTTCCGACTTTCCGAGATATAAGCGAAAAACCAAAAAGTGGTACATACGAACCCCTCCCTCCCCCTTAGCTCAAGGGCTAGGGATGGGGATTTTCGATAATAATATGTTCTCCTCCTAACTAGTCGAAACAAAGTTGCGTAGTCAAAAATTGTGTTCCAAGACTTTCCCTCTATACCTTGTTTTGAACATCCGTTGACTGGGCTATTTACAATGTTTGTCTGGCAAGGGGTTGGAACTATCAAAAGTGTCTGGCTAATGAGGGAACATCATCTACATATTATTACCCAAGTATTGTTTAAACAAATCAGCTTTTATACTATAACGTAAGTAAACTTATAATTTCGTGAACATTAAGGGTGTCTGGCAAGGGGTTGCCACCATGATAAGTGTCTGGCTGATGAGGAAACATCATCTACTTATTACCCGAGTATTATATATAAAAATCAGCTTTTATACTATGACGTAAGTAAACTTATATTTTACGCATCTTTAGTACCGTTTACCTGCCAAAGCCACTACAACCCAAACTCCATAAATGGTCATCGTTCTTACCAGTGTTGGGAGCATCCGCTGACAAACTATCAGCCTTTATAAAATAACGTAGGTCTGGGGTTCACGGGCTCTTGGGCTATAATGTACGAGTTGCAAGTGGAAATGAATGTTTTCGGAAGATAAAATAAACATTGGAGAATGTAACTAAAACATTATTTCCAGTCATACAAAGGTAAAAAGTGTTTTTTTTCTCGAGTTTAGCAAGAACAGGCCATTTGACCAGTTATCAACATGCTTGTACCAAATTTTCATCATGCAAATGACCAATTTTTTGACCTCCTGTAGTATAAGAATAAACTCAAATATTATTTATTATGAATGTGATACGAGGTTTTATTTGATAAAAAACAAACAAAGCTAGTCTTATAGCCCTTCTCATTTTCTTTTTTCACACTATTTAGGTCTTCAGTCTTCAAACGCCGTCAATAATATTCTTTCACTTATTTTTGAAATTTTGTAGTTTTTATCACTTTTTGTTGTAGTTTTTATCACTTTTTGTCCAATTTTTCTTCTTTATTAGTAGTTATTTCACTGTTCTGTATTATGCAGCAGATATAAAAATACTCGACGGCAAAATATAAATTGAAATAACACGGCTTTAGTTCTACAAAGTGAGTTTAAAAACCATTGAATTAATATTTTCCTAATTACATAAGACGGTTTTAACTTTTTAAACTTATGTAAAAGACCTCACAAATGAAGAGAACATAGATACAAATAAAAAAACTAGCTCACACTTTGCCTCGGAAATGATTTAAGTCAGTTTGTTCAAACATGCAGGTTAGGGTATATTTTGTCATTTTATGCATTAAACCAACCTGTGGCTGAGGCATTGCTCGTGTTATATTCTGCAATTGTCCCACGGGATCATATACCGACATAAAAAGTATCCTGCGTCCAGGTACACCCACTTAACCAGGTTTTAAAATAATCTGCTTGCCAAATTGTGTTAAAATCCATTCAGCCGTTCACTTTTCCTATAATATTAGTAAGTCTAAAAGTCTAAGGCCGCTTTCACATTAGGGCGTTAGCAGCGCGACAGTAGCGCGGCAGAAGCACATTTTTTCACATTTTATATGAACAGCCGCGCATAAGCAGCGTCTGTCGCGCGACTGTCGCCCAAATGTGAAAGCAGCGTAAAATATTCAGGAGGATCCAGAATGTGACAGTAGACCGAAAATTTAAGTACCTCACTCAAATTATGCTAGGTAGTCAGGTTACTACGTACCTAAGGTAATTTTTGTGTTTGTGATTATGCAGATACACACCTTTAGGGGTGCCAACGCCCATGGGCTTAATACAGATGCATTAAAGTTAAGCTACCTCACCATTAAAAATGAACTATACGTACACACCGTGGTGTCAGTAACTGGTATTTTCGTACATTTGGTTAATTACCAGCTATTGACATGCCATCTTAGATTAAAGAATGTCCAGATTGATAGTAGGCCACTGAGAATTGAAGCCAAAAACACGGGGGATAAATGTCCCGCGTCGGTCGATCCCATACGTCAGTCGCCTAGGAACGTTCCCCGCGTAAACTACGTCACGAGTCCGTGTTGTGATATTTTAAAATGAAAGTTTTTGCTGTGAAATGGTTTATAATTACATTCCAAAAAAAGGAATATGCCATAATATATCATTTCATTATGTTAGCATTCAATTTCAGTATGCATTTCATTTTAAATACGTAAACAAAGAAGTGAACAATTTGACACTGTGACGGACGCCATAACTGTTGAGTGTTGCCATGGGCATAATTTTTTTTACCCAGTATTTTGTAACTATAATGACTTTAGAAAAAAAAAACGAGTTATGAAAAAGGAGTTTTATTCTCATAAACGATATTTTTTAGGGTTCCGTAGTCAACAAGGAACCCTTATAGTTTCGCCATGTCCGTCCGTCCGTCCGTCCGTCTGTCCGCAGTTTAGCTCAGAGACGCACAGTACTAGAGAGCTGTAATTTGGTGTAAATATACGGATTTGTTGTGCCGAAAAAGTGGTAAAATAAAATCTCGTAAAATATTTTTTTTTAGGGTACCTCCTGTACACGTAAAGTGGGGATGTTTTTTTTTTTTCTCGCGTACCCCTTAGTGTGGGGTATCATTAAATAGGTCTTTAAAAAATATTGATAGTTTCCATTAACAATTTTTTGATAAAAAAATTCGTTTGTGAAATATTAAGCTTTAAAGTGCTAAATTTTGCTCGACTCGAGTGTCCCCCCCCTCTACAAGCTAAACGGTTATATTTGGGGGTGTGAAAAAATTCACAATAGTAGTATATACAGTGTGTCCGGGCACGAGTTAGCGATATTTGAAGGGGATATTCTAGGCTCATTTTCATCGACAAAAATGCTTTAAAAAAATTCTTACTCCAAAACTTCGCGAATGGCAGCCATTTTAATTTTTTGATCTGTCGCACTGGGGAAATACAAATATCTTTGAATCCAAGAGACCTACATTCATGCAAATGACTTTATTGCAAAGTTAAACGTTGAGCCTTATTAAAAACTTACGAAAGTTTTTTTAAATAATATGTAAAAATAACCAAAAAACATGGGCAAACACGAAACTGTACACAAAAATTACTAGATAATTTCACATTTTTAACTCTAGCTCGATAAGTATCCCTGAATTTTGTTGGGGTTTTTGCATTAAATTAAAAGTACACACATCAAAAGTGTCTAGGGATCAACATATATTTTTGCAATAACTTTTCTCCTGATTGATATTAATTAAAATGTTCTTTAAGGATTCATCAAATAAAGTGTTATCGTTTGTCACAGTAACGATAAACCAAGTCACCTTTGCATTCATAAAGAAATTTGCCATTTTCCTAATAAAGGGATTTTTGACATTTGAACCACTAACATTAAAGTTCGAAAAAAAGACTGAAATAACAGTTTTCTTTAAAATTTTATTGGGTAACTTAAACAATTAATAATCCGTGTTTCTACCGCGAACACTAACAACACAAGAACATCGGTTTGGCATACTCAAAATGAGTTCATCCAAATCACGCTGTGGAATGGCCGCCCATGTTCGTTGCAACAACAAAAAAAGGTCTTCTTGCGACTGGATACCCTCCATATTCGGCAGAGCTCTTCTCTGTAGCATATCCCATGCATGCTCAATCGGGTTCAAGTCTGGCGACTGAGCAGGCCAGGGCAGGACATTGATGTTAGCTGCGGCGAGAGTCTGTCTTACAACTCTTGCGGTGTGCGGTCGTGCATTATCATGCATTAACTGAAATAAGGGACCGATTTGCACTTGTAGAGGAACGATGACGTCTGATACAATCGTCTCAGCATAAATTTGAGCGTTGAGGTTGCCTCTGATCCAAATCAACTCAGTTCTTCCGCCGATCCAAATACCCGCCCATACCATGATGGTTCCACCACTATAAGGATGGACTTCCTGGCAGGATTTTAATCGCTGTTGGCGTCCAGGGGTTCTCCAGTGTCGTATACGTCTTGTATCCGGTCTCATACCAAAACGAGACTCATCAGAAAAGCACACGAAACGCCATTGTTCTTCTGCCCAATTTCTGTGTTCAAGAGCCCATTGATATCGAATCCTACGATTGTGCATTGCTATAGGTGGTACCCGTAGCGGTCTTCGGGAATGAAGGTTCACTTCATGCAAGCGGTTTCTGACTGTTTGGTCGCTAATTAAGTTCCCTGAAGAGTGATGAAGCCTCACGGCTAACATCATGGCGGTTATTGTTGGAGCTCTTCGAGTTAAGATTTGAATGTATCGGTCTTGTTTCCGTGTGGTGCAGCGATACCGTCCTCCATGGCGCTCAGCCACGGTACCAGTGCTTCGGTAACGTGTCCAAAGTCGACTGATAACACTCTGACTTGTATTCAGAGCTAAAGCCACAGTACGTTGCCGGGAACCAGCTTCTATCATTCCCACGGCTCTGAGCATTTCTTCCCTGCTTAAATGACGTCGCCGCTCCATAATAACGTTGGTTTTAATCAGTAGTAGGGAAACAGTAGCACTAATAATGTCTTCAATGCGTTGTATGTTTTTATAGGGAAAATATTGACAGCTGATTTTCATCTTTTACTCGAATTTGATTTACAGTTCCTGATTCAAATTATGAAATGCACCAAAAAGGATCCATATAAATTTATAAAATCATAAATTTATTACAAAGCCACATCTCAATCTCAAGAAATCCGCATAAAAATGCTTGATCCCTAGACACTTTTGATGTGTGTATATTGAAACATCTTACGTTGTTTTGTCGGCTTGTCAATTGACATTATTTTTGTATGGATAACACACTTCATATTGTCTCCGAAGTAGACAACATTAAACCTGCCCGAGCGGTGGAATGCGACTCAACAGAACTTCATAAATATATAGGCGTACATAAAAACGAGCTCACCATAGTATCCCAAAACATTCGAAGTATTTACTGTAATTTTGACAACTTCACAATCACACTATCTACTCTTGAATTCGTGCCAGACATTTTAATCCTGACTGAATGTAGACTAAATGCTAACAAAGCAATACCGCAATTAAACAACTACCACTCGTTTAAAACTACTCGTCAAACCAATCAGAATGACGGCGTGGTTGTATATGTTAAAAACTCCTTAAAAACTCCTAAATACTTCCGGGCCATACCTTACCCACGAGAGATCAAAACTGTCTCGACCATTTCATGATTAAAATTCATAAAAAGTTCTCCGCATCTATCGCTATACTACATACCACGGTAACTGATCATTATACAACCTTTATCTCAATAAAAAAGTTGAAACATTTTCAAATTCTAAATAGAACCACTACTACCTTAAATTTCGAACAAGCTTTAAAAGACTTACAGGAAAATAACGTATCAGCCTTATTATTCTGCAACGATCCTAATCAATTAATCGATAGATTTATTAACATGCTGACTAGCACTATAAATGAAAATACTAGTATAAAAAAATTTCAAGCAATCAACGTATTGTTACGCGCTGGGTATTGGGATAAATTAATTAACACCAATTAAAACCAAATAAACTTTAATCACACACGAATCACAAACTAAAATAAACACTTAATACTACTCAACACTTAAACACTTATACACACTCTTAATCACACGTAAAAGTCACTTAGAGATCGCCTGTTCACTTCGAGTCGCCTCGATCGTAGTCAAAACCAGACTGACTCAGGTTGGTGATCGACGCCCTTTTTATACCCCGGCCGGACCCACTAGATGTTTCTAGAAGGTGGTCGAATGTTCTGGAAACATCCATAGACTTCGACATAGTCCCATACCTTCTGGAACATTCCAGAACCATCTCGAAACATCTAGAACAGGGTAGAATTTTCTAGAAATTTCCTGACCGATCTTTAGTAGAATTGTCGAGAACCTTGTGGAACTTTCGAGAAGATTATAGATAGGTCTCGCAATTCGATCGACGTAACACTGCCCCCTCCTTAGACATGCTCGTCCCGAGCATCGTTAGTCCCGTTGTATCGCGACAAACGGTCAACATGGACAATCTTGGGCGCGCCACGTAGACCACTCTGTATGCGGTAAGGAACATCATTGCTCCTGGTCACATCTCGGTATGGTCCATCCCGTTTTACTTTTACTTTACGGGACTTCCTTTTCCTGCGCACTGGGCTATGCACAACAAGTGACGCCTCGTCAAAACCACTACCGTTTGTCTGGGGTCTTTTCACACAGTTGTCCATGTCATTTTCCTGCGCAGGCTGTAGGGTTCCCTTCCATTCATTACCGAGAACCGTGCTTCCTTTTAGCGTCCTCACGAGCACTTCTTCTTTAGGCTCTTGCTTACTGTCTGCAGAACAAGGTCTTCTAGACGGTGTATCAGCGTTACCATGCGATCTCCAATTGCGATGCTGGGCAGTCATATCAGCTGCCCTTCGCTTTGGACAGCTTGAGCGAAGATGACCCTTTTCTCCGCAAGTATAGCACCTAGGGCCGTACCCTCTCGAACGGTCGAGTACAGAAGATGGCACAACCTCCCTACTACGCTGAGTTCGATGGTCTTGCCTCACTGCCTCCACTTCCAAAGCATGGGCCAAGGCGCCCTTCAAGGTCTCGTGATGCCCAAGTCTTACGGCTGCTCTAACTTCCAAGTCACGTATCCCGTCGATGAAAGCCTGTACCAGATTGCAATCGATGAGAGCCGGGACGGACCGATATGCTTTCCGGACCATCTTCTCAATTTCTAGGGCCCACTGTTGTAGGTTCTCGGCACTACGTTGAACCCGATCCTTCAGCTTAGCACGAAATACGTACTCCAGGTGCGCGTCGCCGTACCTGGATTCCAACGCTTCCAGCAGCTGCTCATATGTCACATCCTTGCCAAGAACCTCAAGTACAGTCAGAGCCTGGTCTCGCAGACCCAAGATGAGCGCGGTCGTAGCTTGCTCCTTGGTCCACCCATTCGCTTTCATAACGGCCTCAAACTGCATCCTGTACGCCGACCATGAAGATGTTCCGTCGAATGGTGGCACCTTAAACCCTCGTGCCGAAGGTGCAGCAATCAATGGACACACAACCCCGTCTCCAGACCGAAGTTCACCTAAAGCCTTTTTCACCCCGGCAATTTGGACCTCAGCTTCAGAGATGCGGTTCTCGTGCTGATTGACTTGCTCTTTAACCACTTTGAGCTCCTTGCCAAATGTCGAGAACAGGTCTTTTATCAGGAACATCTGCTCTTCTTGGCGGCGAGACTGTTCCTCCTGGCGGCGGGCCTGCTCCTCCTTATCCTTTTGTAGCTGTTCTTCCAGGCGTCGAGCCTGCTCCTCCTGGCGGCGAGCCTGCTCCTGCAGAAGCGCCATAAGCGCAGACAGGTCTGGACCCGCTGGTGCTGAAGAGACTGCAGATGGACCAGCGGCTGGTTCCGTCGTAGGCTGAGCACCACCCGGCGTCTGTATCGGGGAACCTCCAAACCGCCTCTGGTCCATGTCTTGCTGGCGCTGACTCCTGGTACGAATACCGTCCGTGTCGTCTTTTGGTAAAATCGGCATTTTATCCCTCACTTCTGACACCAAATGTTACGCGCTGGGTATTGGGATAAATTAATTAACACCAATTAAAACCAAATAAACTTTAATCACACACGAATCACAAACTAAACACTTAACACTACTCAACACTTAAACACTTATACACACTCTTAATCACACGTAAAAGTCACTTAGAGATCGCCTGTTCACTTCGAGTCGCCTCGATCGTAGTCAAAACCAGACTGACTCAGGTTGGTGATCGACGCCCTTTTTATACCCCGGCCGGACCCACTAGATGTTTCTAGAAGGTGGTCGAATGTTCTGGAAACATCCATAGACTTCGACATAGTCCCATACCTTCTGGAACATTCCAGAACCATCTCGAAACATCTAGAACAGGGTAGAATTTTCTAGAAATTTCCTGACCGATCTTTAGTAGAATTGTCGAGAACCTTGTGGAACTTTCGAGAAGATTATAGATAGGTCTCGCAATTCGATCGACGTAACAGTATTTTAAAACCATGGATTACCGCGGGGATCCTGCGCTGTATCAAAAATCGAAATAAATTGCAAAAACAAAGTCGAAATGACCCACATAACGAAGTATTAAAAATAACATATACAAGATACAGAAACTACTGTAACAACCTAATAAAAAAAATAAAAAGAACATACGAGAGAAATTTACTATCACAGTCAGTATCCAACAACAAATTACTATGGAAAAATATAAAAACAATCACGTCCTCAAACAAATTTAATAGCCAAAACGCAGATTTATTAAATATAAAACCAACTCCCGTCGAGTCTTTAAATTACATTAATGATTATTTTGCCAATATTGGAGAACAACTTGCTCAAAAAATTAATCCGGAATTTAATAAAAAACTTCTAATTACGCAACTTTAAGATCACAACTAAATTCTTTTGCTCTGCTGGACACGGATAACTCAGAGGTAGATGATATTTTGATGAATATGAAGTTTGACAGCGCCCCTGGATGGGATAATATCTCAACAAAATTCTTAAAATATATAAGGAAGGAAGCTGTTCCTATTATAACTCACCTCGCTAATCTTTGCTTCGAAAAGGGTGTCTTCCCGGCTCCATTAAAAAAATCAGTTATCACCCCAGTTCACAAGGGAGGGGACAGTGACGATGTCAACAACTACAGGCCTATCTCGGTACTACCGTCGCTGTCAAAAGTGCTCGAAAAACTAATTAATACCAGACTTACTAATTACTTTAAAAAAAACAACATTCTATCACAATCGCAGTTTGGCTTCAGACAGGGCGTAAGTACTGAACATGCTGTTACTGCCTTAAGTTCTCTTGTAACTGAAAATCTTGATAAAGGAAACAGATGTTTGTCTGTTTTCCTTGATCTTAAAAAAGCCTTTGACACCGTCCCTGTCCCACTCCTTGTGAACAAGCTAGAAAAGGCGGGAATAAGGGGTACAGCTCTCATGTTACTCAAAGACTACCTCTGTTGCAGGAAGCAAAGAGTGAAAATAGGGCAGTACTCTAGTAATGACGTGGATGTAACATACGGCGTACCACAGGGTAGTGTTTTAGGCCCCACACTCTTTCTTCTATATATTAACGATCTGTGTAATATTAAACTACAAAATGCTAAAGTATTTTCCTACGCAGACGATACTGCTATTGTGTTCTCTGGGTCATCCTGGCATGAGGTCAAACATAGTGCAGAGAGAGGTATGTCTCGGATAGCCCAATGGCTAAAAACAAACTTGCTATCCCTAAACACCCAAAAGACGAACTACATATGTTTTAGAGCCAGTAGACGAACGCAACCCAGTGAAACACTATTTTTAAAAATTCACATGTGTGGAGACATATCTAATACAAACTGTAACTGCCCCTGCATTGACAGGGTTACTAAAACGAAATATCTCGGAGTTATAATAGACCAAGCCCTGTCCTGGTACCCACAAATTGAGCAAACTTCCGGTAGAATAAGGAAACTTTGTTGGATATTCAAAACCCTCCGTCATGTGCTTCCAACTAAATTAATGAGCTCCAAAAACAGGATCAGAAACCTCTTAAATGAAGTTTATACAGCACTGGCCCAGTCTGTACTATTATATTGCATTCCCATATGGGGCGGGGCGGCAAAAACAAAATTCATAGATGTAGAACGCGCGCAGCGTGCATTAATAAAAATAATGTATTTTAAAAACAAAAGATTTTCTACTTCAAGCTTGTATCAATTAAGTGATTTACTATCTTTAGGAAATTGTACGTAACCCAAACCGCACTAAAGAAACACAAATCGATACCGTATACAGAAAACACTAGAAGGAGGAAAGATATAGTTGCCCTGGTTCCCCAAACAAAAACTAAATTAGCATGCAAGCAAAATAAAAAACGTTCTTCCCACATTTATAACCGAATTAACAAACAAGTTTATATATATAATAAAAGTTATCGCGACTGCAAAAGAAGTATAATAGATTGGATAAAGCCACTAACCTATGAACAAACCGAAGCACTCCTGGAATAAACAGTCTAGATACCTCACATTTTAATTCACATCACAATACACACCAAACACTCCAACTCACACCTCACACCCCATACATACCTCACCACACACCCCACATATCACCCATCTCATCACATCACGCACATTACACCGCATTCCATATAGGGTAAAGTACCCAACTGCTGACCTCCCACCAACTATTGACCGCATAACAGTTTTTATCAAAAATAATAATATATCTTCTTACAGTGCTGCATAAAGAATACAGAAAATGAAATATAATTTATCTTGTAATATATTGGCGTCACAGAAAATTTAGGTTGTTTTCAATGTCATTTTATTTCAGTTTTACACTATAGATTCCTTTGAGTTTGGTATTTTTTGGTTATTTAAAGCGCCTCGTCCACGGAGAGAGAATAGAGCTAGACAGCTTGGAGACTAATCTAATCTATACTCTCATTTCTACGTACACGTAGAGATCATTAGAGCACACTATTGCATTTTTTGCTCTATCGTAGGGTAGCTCTATCATAGAGAAATTTTGATCTGCGTACACTACACTACTCGTAGACTAAATATATTCGGTCACGATATACACTCTCAATCATAACTCTCTCAGTTGAAAACAAGTCGCGGTCACGCTTAACTGCTGCGATTGTGGTTTCTTTGTTATTGAAAAAGAAAAAAATAGCAAAATGTTAAAAGAAGCTGCTGGGTTAAACAATGGATACTAGACTTTAAATGCTTCACTAATAATTGTTAAACAATGATTTTTTTGTTACGATGTTTATAATCATGAGATATATTCCATAAATCTGGAAAGCCTTCATACATGTATCATTTTAATGGTTTCGTCTTTTGACCAAACACGTTTCGACATTCTTCAAGGTAATAAAGCAATGCAGAATTCTACATTAAATATAACAAAACACGTGTTTCGCTACTCAAGCCCTAGCTAGACTGATTAAGGCGGGTAGACAATTCGAGAGCTCTCTATTCATATCGCTTGTCTCGGTCTCGCACCTGCGTCCACGACGCCTTCCGAGAGTAGCCGAGCGTGTCTACGTAGACTGTAGTGATACTCTAGCTAGGGTAGTCTCGCTTATGTGTACATGTCGTAGATTGCCCTATGAGACTCGCTCTACGTTATTTTAATCTATCGTGGACGAGGCGCTTAAGACAGACATAATGCTTTTCCACATGATTTTCAAGTTTTAATAAGCGTTAACTTGTTAAAATGATGAGGTCAATATCTGGTACACTCAAATGTATACATGTATGAATAACCATTTTTTTAACATGGCATGCTTAGATTAAAGAATGTCCAGATTCCGTGTTCGAAACAAAACGAAACGATTTAGGTGAAGCGAGTTTTTTATAAATGTGTGAGTGAGCGCCCCGCTCCGGAGTGTATTACGTATCGGATTTGCGTTTGTGTGCAATGTGCGTGTAATACCAGTGGCGGAGATTACCCTTAAAATGTGGGAGATTTTCAGTATTTTACTGAAATTATATTAACTATTTTTTTTTTAAGCGTAAAATATATCATCAACAGTAATGACATGATTTTTATCATTACGGTTGATGAGTTTTAAGATTATTTCTTTAATTTGGATAATTTGTCATGTGCGACTTTACCGCTTATCAACACCGCAACACATTTAGCGATTCATTTTATATTATAATGTAAGTACCTACTACATTATAGTCTGGCAGAGTCTGACTGAGTCTGACAGAGTCTGACCGTGTCTGACAGAGTCTGATAGAGACTGACTGAGTCTGATAGAATCTGACCGAGTCTGACAGTCTCTGACCGAGTTTGACAGAATCTGACCGAGTCTGACAGTGTCTGATCGAGTCTGACTGAGTCTGACAGTGTTTGACAAAGTCTGACCGAGTCTGACTGAGTCCGACCGAGTCTGACAGAATCTGATCAAGTCTGACCGAGTCTGACAGATTATGACCAATTTTGACCGAGTCTGACAGAGTCTGACTGAGTCTCACCGAGTCTGACTCTGTATTTGACCCCGACGAATCTGACTTTTAATTCGACTCTTAATCTGACTCTGAGTTCTTATTTGAGTCTAACTGAGACTTTGAGACAATGGACAGAGCGTTCTGAATTCAGTAATTTAGCTAACGCGGTTACACTTATAAAAACCGGCCAAGTGCGTGTCGGGCCACGCACAGTGTAGGGTTCCGTAGTTGCCCATCAAAATACTTATGCGAACTAAACTGATTCGCTGAATTTAATTTTAAAAAGAAGAATTTTCAAAATCGGTCCAGTAGTCTTTGAGAAATCGGGGAAAATACATAAAAAACAAGATTACGATGAATTTAGAACCTCCTCCTTTTTTTGAAGTTAGTTAAAAATAGTTGACGATAAAAACTTACCTATACCCAAAAAACATACCGTAAAAACATACCTATTAAAGCTGTAAAAATAAAGTTGACAAACTTACATTTGCAGTTGAAGAACATGTTCTCCGATACATTTTGTTTAAGAAAATATGTTATCCAAGTACATTTTATAAGTTGGTCGACTATTACTCGTAAAGTTGTAAAGCCTACTTATTCGTGATAATTTTCTTTTAAACTTCGTTATACAGTGTGTCCGGGCACGAGTTAGCGATATTTGAATAGGATATTCTAGGCTCATTTTCATCGACAAAAATGCTTTAAAAAAAATTCTTACTCCAATACTTCGCGAATGGCAGCCATTTAAAATTTTTGATCTGTCGAACTGGGGTGTGTACAATAAAATGCAAATATCTTTGAATCCAAGAGACCAACATTCATGCAAATGACTTTATTGCAAAGTTAAATGTTGAGGCATATCAAAAACTTTCGAAAATTTTCTAAATAATATGTAAAAATAACCAAAAAACATGGGCAAACACGAAATTTTACACAAAAATGACTGAAAAATTTCACATTTTTAACTCTAGCTCGATGAGTACCCCTGAATTTTGCTAGGGTTTTTGCATTAAATAAAAAGTGTTTGAGTCAGGCTATAAAATCATATCAAAATTTTCACTCTACATTAAGTATCTTAGGAGTTATTCTCATTTGAACATCACCCTTCCGTCTCGCCCCACAGCAATAAATCCAAGAAACTGTACTATTTCAGTTTAAGGATGGTTACTTGGGGATCATTTACATGGTGGTCAATAATGCCAGCTCATAAATATTCGTTGGAACGATTTAGCTCACCCAAAGAATGCGACACCTGTAATATTGGGGTACATGCGCTAAGGAAGGGTGATGTTCAAGTGAGAATAACTCCTATGATACTTAATGTAGAGTGATAATTTTGATATCATTTTATAGCCTGACTCAAATACACACATCAAAAGTGTCTAGGGATCAAGCATTTTTATGCGGATTTCTTGAGATTGAGATGTGGCTTTGTAATAAATTTATGATTTTATAAATTTATATGGATCCTTTTTGGTGCATTTCATAATTTGAATCAGGAACTGTAAATCAAATTCGAGTAAAAGATGAAAATCAGCTGTCAATATTTTCCCTATAAAAACATACAACGCATTGAAGACATTATTAGTGCTACTGTTTCCCTACTACTGATTAAAACCAACGTTATTATGGAGCGGCGACGTCATTTAAGCAGGGAAGAAATGCTCAGAGCCGTGGGAATGATAGAAGCTGGTTCCCGGCAACGTACTGTGGCTTTAGCTCTGAATACAAGTCAGAGTGTTATCAGTCGACTTTGGACACGTTACCGAAGCACTGGTACCGTGGCTGAGCGCCATGGAGGACGGTATCGCTGCACCACACGGAAACAAGACCGATACATTCAAATCTTAACTCGAAGAGCTCCAACAATAACCGCCATGATGTTAGCCGTGAGGCTTCATCACTCTTCAGGGAACTTAATTAGCGACCAAACAGTCAGAAACCGCTTGCATGAAGTGAACCTTCATTCCCGAAGACCGCTACGGGTACCACCTATAGCAATGCACAATCGTAGGATTCGATATCAATGGGCTCTTGAACACAGAAATTGGGCAGAAGAACAATGGCGTTTCGTGTGCTTTTCTGATGAGTCTCGTTTTGGTATGAGACCGGATACAAGACGTATACGACACTGGAGAACCCCTGGACGCCAACAGCGATTAAAATCCTGCCAGGAAGTCCATCCTTATAGTGGTGGAACCATCATGGTATGGGCGGGTATTTGGATCGGCGGAAGAACTGAGTTGATTTGGATCAGAGGCAACCTCAACGCTCAAATTTATGCTGAGACGATTGTATCAGACGTCATCGTTCCTCTACAAGTGCAAATCGGTCCCTTATTTCAGTTAATGCATGATAATGCACGACCGCACACCGCAAGAGTTGTAAGACAGACTCTCGCCGCAGCTAACATCAATGTCCTGCCCTGGCCTGCTCAGTCGCCAGACTTGAACCCGATTGAGCATGCATGGGATATGCTACAGAGAAGAGCTCTGCCGAATATGGAGGGTATCCAGTCGCAAGAAGACCTTTTTTTGTTGTTGCAACGAACATGGGCGGCCATTCCACAGCGTGATTTGGATGAACTCATTTTGAGTATGCCAAACCGATGTTCTTGTGTTGTTAGTGTTCGCGGTAGAAACACGGATTATTAATTGTTTAAGTTACCCAATAAAATTTTAAAGAAAACTGTTATTTCAGTCTTTTTTTCGAACTTTAATGTTAGTGGTTCAAATGTCAAAAATCCCTTTATTAGGAAAATGGCAAATTTCTTTATGAATGCAAAGGTGACTTGGTTTATCGTTACTGTGACAAACGATAACACTTTATTTGATGAATCCTTAAAGAACATTTTAATTAATATCAATCAGGAGAAAAGTTATTGCAAAAATATGGTATCCCTTTTCGTCACCTAAAACTGTTTGTCCGAAAATCATTATCCATAACACGTTTGGTATAAAATTCAGTTACCATAATGATCAAAAGTTCTAAATTTTGTTTTACATAATTATCTTCACTTCTAAAGCTGTTCTGGCATAATATCTAGTATCATAATAATTGAATCTCCTAATTTTGTATGAAATAAAGTCATATGTCCTAATCATTGTATTACATAATGTGTATTATTCCGAATGTTCAATTAGGTATAGTAAAACTGATATTTCATTAAATTGCTTAGAAACCGAAGATCTTGGGATCCAAGAGCGAGCGAAGCGAGCTCGGGACTTGTGGGCACCCCGACACGGACAGGTTAGGTTCGAAGGGGATGGCGGGGTCTGAAAGACCCCGCCATCCCCTTCGTGTTAGGTTACTTTAAACCTTGCACGCAGAAATAGGAGCCCCGCGAAGCGGGGCTCCGTCGATATTCCTTATTGGGTGGTAATCAGTAACAAAACAAACTTTAGGACTTATGTATTTTATGGCAATCGGTTTTATGTATTTTGAATATTATAGATTGTAATATTTATGACAAACAAATTTAGGACATACAGTATTTAGGAATTTCAATGTTATGGCATTCGAAATTATGTGTATTAAGTTCGGGCAAGTTATCATTCGGACAAATGATGATTAGGACAAAAAAAATTATGTCACATTAGATTATGTATAAAAAAATTAGGTCACACAATAGAGAACCCAAAAATATATGTTGATCCCTAGACACTTTTGATGTGTGTATTTAAAAGGTAAGCAGCTCTGTAATGAGATTTTAACTTGTATTTTTTGTGTGAGCTGTCCTTTTGTGGATTGTACGAGTAAGTTTGTGTTGTCGATTAGTGTAGATACTTGATGAGTAAGTGTGAAAAAGGTGTATTGTATGTGTGTAGGTGTGACGTTTTTAATTATAACAGAGTAATCAACTAACATGTCTTCTGAAGCGGAATAACCAGTTGCGTAAGTCATTATACAAAAATCGGTAAGATCTAATTTCATAATAAAGTAATTAGAAAATACTAACATATTCACAATTGGGAGACAATTTATAGACATAAAGAAGAATAGTCATTTATCTTGAAAAAGTTTTTGTACCTGTTCTTCGTTTCTTACAATGATTATGGGCGAATGTTCATCCTTCTTGATGTTACGACTTCAAGTTACGGTCAGTCGTTATGTATTAAAGTTATCTACATATCTTTCGTACATTTTACGTGATGCCCGAACAAATAAACATACAAACAGACATACAGACAAACAGACAAAAATTCTAAAAATGCTAGAAATGAGTTCTATTAGTTGTCCTTAAACACGCTGGCTATATTTTTTGTTTTTTTTTTTTTTATGTACAAAAATTATTTTTCTGCAGTTTTATTATATGTATAGATTGTCAATCTGAAATTGTCAAAGTTCCAGTTCACTTTACGTCTTAAGCCGGATTTACATTACGAAACTAGTTGCATGAAAGTACTTTCATGACACTAATTTCACCAGTAATTTCACGTGTAAACGTTCAGTTTTACAATGCATGCATTAAGCCGCATTTACATTACGAAAGTAGTGTCATGCATGATAAAACTACTTTCGTGAAACTAGTTTCAGCACAAGTGAAAGTACTTTCGTTAAAATTTTAGTGTCGTGAAATTACCAGTATCGCGGAGATACTGGTCCTGTCAAGATCAAAGCTGTATTTCATTTATGATGCAAAGCGTCATTGTAGAAAAGATAAAATATAAAATTTATCTCGGAAAAAAGACGTTGATAAATCCACCAACGGCTTTAGTTCCATTGTCTAGTCCCATTATGGAATTACTCGAGGCAAAAACTTGAAAAAAAGCATCTGGGTGCAACACAGTTAATCTCTGAATTAGCAGATGATCCTAAAAGCTATGCAAATTACTTTCGTATGGGTAAAAATCATTTTAATTTCAAATACCACACGTCCACTCAACGCAGGTGCTGTCGCGACACTACTTTCGCGTCGTATTTACATGATGAAAGTAGTTGCATGAAACTAGTTTCACCAAAAATATGCGCATAGCACGAAAGTAATTCAGTGTCACGAAAGTAATGCATGCATTGTAAAACTGAACGTTTACACGTGAAATTAATGGTGAAAGTAGTGTCATGAAAGTACTTTCATGCAACTAGTTTCGTAATGTAAATCCGGCTTTACTTTCGTGACACTGATTTAGTTTCGTGCTATGCGCATATCGTTGGTGAAACTAGTTTCATGCAACTACTTTCATCATGTAAATACGACGTTAAATACTGAAAACTCGTGCTAAGGGTACTGGTCTCAGTATAATAATGTTAGTCTATATCAGCGTCAAGCTGAACAAATGTGGCGAATTTCAAAAGTGTACCTATGTATGTATGTTTGGCGCGGGCATGCGGGTAGCGAGTAAAGGGCAACTCGCTGCCCGACCATGGACCATGCCCGGGTCGACGGCGCGTTGTGTCCCACGCGCGCCTCAAAGAGCGTCAGCATAATGACGGGGGCCCCCTCTCAGAGGGCGAATGCCTGCCGGGGTCGCGGGATTATTTCCTTACCGTGACCCTGGAACATAAAGGGCTATTGAAGGACACCGTGGATTTTAGTCAGTAAAAGTCTGACAGTCCCTCCCGCCCTGCCCGGGGTGGGAGGACTCATTTGATGATATTACCACGTTAAAAAAAAATGTATGTATGTTTGTGTTTACATATCTCCGGAACTATAAGTCCGATTTAAGTTTATCTTTTTTTGTTGTACTAGGTATTGTTTAATTTAGGGAATACTGCAAGTTTCATCAAAATCGGTTTAGTAGTTTTTGAGATAGGGAATTTTATTAGCTTATATTATGCTGCACTCATGGGCGATGTTATTGCCGGTTTTAAGGATTACAAAATTCTAGTACACTTGTAAGAAAATTATGGTATCCCTTTTCGTCACCTAAAATTGTTTGTCCGAAAATCATTATCCATAACACGTTTGCTATAAAATTCAGTAACCATAATGATCATAAGTTCTAAATATTGTTTTACATAATTATCTTCACTTCTAAAGCTGTTCTGGCATAAAATCGAGTATCATAATAATTGAATCTCCTAATTTTGTATGAAATAAAGTCATATGTCCTAATCATTATATTACATAATGTGTATTATTCCGAATGTTCAATTAGGTATAGTAAAACTGATATTTCATGAAATTGTTTAGAAACCGAAGATCTTGGGATCCAAGAGCGAGCGAAGCGAGCTCGTGACTTGTGGGCACCCCGACACGGACAGGTTAGGTTCGAAGGGGATGACGGGGTCTGAAAGACCCCGCCATCCCCTTCGTGTTAGGTTACTTTAAACCTTGCACGCAGAAATAGGAGCCCCGCGAAGCGGGGCTCCGTCGATTTTCCTTATTGGGTGGTAATCAGTAACAAAACAAACTTTAGGACTTATGTATTTTATGGCAATCGGTTTTATGTATTTTGTATATTATTGATTGTTATATTTATGACAAACGAATTTAGGACATACAGTATTTAGGAGTTTCAATGTTATGGCATTTGAAATTATGTGGTATTAAGTTCGGGCAAGTTATCATTCGGACAAATGATGATTAGGACAAAAAAAATTATGTCACATAAGATTATGTATAAAAAAGTTAGGTAACACAATAGAGAACCGAAAATTATGTATTTGACAAGAAATTGGGTTGTATATTTAAAAAACAAAAAGGGTGAAATAAAAAAAATAAATTCAAAAAAAGTAATCGAATTCTAGTACATTACTGCCGCGGCCTATAATGGCTACTTTGCTGGTCGCACTGATGATGGCCGACAGCGCAGCGTAGCGCAGCTCCAGGCCGACACAGCGCGGTCAGCATGTAGCACTGGATGGACGAGCTGAGATAAAGGCCGAGGCCTTTACAGCGAGGACAGCAAGGGCTGCAATGATGGCCAAGCTGGAGGGCCTAGAGCGTAGCTAGGCTATAGCTCGAGGCAATCATAGCGTGACCAGCGAAGTAGACATAGTGGGCCAAGGCTTGTATAGTGCTTTACTCAAAAATGCAAGTACCTAACCTACATAAAACCAGCAAGTGATTTAAATAAAATATATATTAATTAACTAGGCATTTAATTTAAATAACAATTATGAAAAATACAGTAACTAAAATTCAACACCGACTTTCCTGGTTTCATATTACTTACTAATAGTTTGCGATAATTTTAATGCGATGTTTGACTGCTATATTTTCTTCATTTATTACTTCATTTACTTAAAGCAAAAAAGTCACTAAATAAAAATAAAAAATTCGCTGAACCGCGCTTTTGTTCCTTCTTTGTATTTTTTTTTTAAATAATTTGGAATACAATCTTTTTGTGCCTACCTCTTTATATACAAACAGCTGTGTTTTAAATAAAATCTTTTTGCATTTGTTTTTTTAAAACGTTGAAACGTCAAAATAGCGGCCGGCAATGTTTTTGCCGGCCTGGTAGAGCGGCCAGCAAAAACATTGCTGGCCGCTACTTGAAACAGACCGGCAGTCTACTTTGCTCAAACAAGATTGTCAAAATAATGACCACATTACATGTATTTTTGAGTAAAAGTTTATTATTTCATTGACTGTTTTGCCACCGACTTTCGATAGAAAAGGTATGTATCCTTTTAAGTGGTTGCTTTTGAATTTGGTTAAGTACTATTTTTTGAAAAAGTTTATTTTTTTATATTAGGTCCGGGAACGCCCATTCATTCCATCTGATTAGCCCAACAGAAAAAAAAATTACATACACCGCACCGGTTGTAGAGAACGACAATTGCTGTGGATTTCATTCTACTAAAAAATATAACCGCCTTCAAAAACAACCACAAAAAAGGGTAAAATAACCTACAAAACTTTTCTTTCGGAAGTCGGTTGTTTTTTTTTCATTAATTTCATTGTTTTTTTGCCACCGACTTCCGAAAGAAAAGTTTTGTAGGTTATTCTTGTCAAATACTTACATTATTTTCTTAGGGATATTATAAATTGCATATTGAATAAATAATCGTCTATCAATATTCAATACATACTCATCAATTATATTTTTTTAGAGCCCGAAAGAATGAAGCGATTACAATTTAGTTTTATTTTTTTTGTATTAGAAGTGACTTACGGGCGGGTGTTCTTAAACATGTTTGATAAAAATCGGTTGAGCCGTTTAAAAGTTGTGGGGGTAAAAGTGGGGAAGGGTAACCGAGGTTTGCAAATAAACTCGAGTGGGGTCTCAAATGAAAGCGCACTGAAAGGAAATATTGATGACTTAATCGAGAGTGTTCTCAGCTTCGTTTGATGAGAAAATTGGTGGAGGGAAAATTGGGACATGGAAATCCGATTGTCAAGTGAGAGTTTTAATTAATACATCAGTCTTTGCAATTCTGCTAAAGATGATTTATCACGTGGGTTATTAAATCATTTGTGCTGTAACCGCCCAATAGTCCAAGAGCTACTGAACCCTGCGACTAACGGTTTTCCTGTAAGGTTAGAAATTTGTACACGTAATATTTATAGCATGCTAAGAGCATTAGCGACGACCTGGCAGGCGTCAGCCGTGCACATCATTAGACAATTTAATTTTCAAAGTGTAAAAAAAAATTGAAAAAAAAAAACTTGTTCCTGTAAGCTTAAAAATTTAACAGGATGTAGTTTATTTATTGTAAATCTTGGAAAAAAATGACAGGCGATTATAAGGTGCACAAGTATGTGACAGGCGAATTGAAAAGTGCAAAGTTGATGAGGAAAAATAAACTTTCTCCTGTAAGATCAAAATTATCTCGCGTTTGGCTGAACTGATTTTGATGCCGTTTTCAGAAAAGTGTGCGTTACATTCCGAGAAAGGTTTTAATATACAGGGTGAATTTTTCAACTGGGCGTGGATGGCTATCTCCGAAACAATGAGGAATATCGAAAAACGTTGAAAGGAATCTCGAGGCAGATTTTGACGAAAATAAAACTCCATCGTTGGATTTTAGAAAAATCAATAATCCTGGCCAGGAATCGAACCCGCTGATTTTGGAAAAAAAATCACAGCCTGTATTATTACACCATTCGATAGTGTTGCTAATAAGGATCAAATTCTGGGAAGTAATCATATACGGCAAACTTTAGGAAAACGTATAATTGAAAAAAGAAACTGATGAATGCTCAAGACGATAACTGTATTCGGAACATAATAAACCGTTTCTTCTTTGAAATAACGCCTATTTTTGTTCAATTCAATAATTTCGCATTGCTGAATACATTGGGATTGTTGAGACATCAAATCCACTGAATAATTGAAAACAATTATAAATTATTTATGGCTCAGTAGAACATAATAACATAGAAATATAGCAATTTCATGAAAATCTGCTATTTCCTTAAGTTTGCCTTATATGATCACTTCCCAGAATTTGATCCTTATTAGCAACACTATCGAATGGTGTAATAATACAGGCTGTGATTTTTTTTCCAAAATCAGCGGGTTCGATTCCTGGCCAGGATTATTGATTTTTCTAAAATCCAACGATGCAGTTTTATTTTCGTCAAAATCGACCTCGAGATTCCTTTCAACGTTTTTCGATATTCCTCATTGTTTCGGAGATAGCCATCCACGCCCAGTTGAAAAATTCACCCTGTATATTAAAACCTTTCTCGGAATATAACGCACACTTTTCTGAAAACGGCATCAAAATCAGTTCAGCCAAACGCGAGATAATTTTGATCTTACAGGAGAAAGTTTATTTTTCCTCATCAACTTTGTACTTTTCAATTCGCCTGTCACATACTTGTGCACCTTGTAATCGCCTGTCATTTTTTTCCAAGATTTACAATAAATAAATAAACTACATCCTGTTAAATTTTTAAGCTTACAGGAACCAGTTTTTTTTTTCAATTTTTTTTACACTGAAAATTAAATTGTCTAATGATGTGCACGGCTGACGCCTGCCAGGTCGTCGCTATTGCTCTTAGCATGCTATAAATATTACGTGTACAAATTTCTAACCTTACAGGAAAACCGTTAGTCGCAGGGTTCAGTAGCTCTCCAGCTACAACATATGATATTGATAAGTGTGTAAGAAGTACCTATTTTTAAAAAGTATCCAATAAAAATTAAGTAAAAAACAAAAAAAACCCCCGACATAAAAACCAAGATCCCTTTAAAAAGTACAAAATAATAAAAACAACAGCTTATCATATATATATTATATCTATTATGTATTAATAATTATAAAATTGGGGGACCGAAAAAAATCGAAGATAATAAATAATTTGGAGCGGTCCCCCAACGTGACGTATTTTTTTTAATAATTATTAATACATAATTGGTACTTTAAGATTGAGTTGTTTTTATTATTTAGTACTTTTTAAAGGGATCTTGGTTTTTGTGTCGGGGGTTTTATAAATTTTAAATTTAAATTTTTTGAGTTGAATATTCTGCTGTGCAATCAGTAATTTTGATGGGAATTCGGAATCTTATTGCATAGAAAAAGGATATTTTTTGATTTGCGTTTAAATGGTACCCATTTTCTTACAATATGTGCACTAGAATTTTGTAATCCGTAGCACCGGTAATAACATCGCCAACATCTCCATTCCTTCCCTATCTCAAAAACTACTGAACCGATTTTGATGAAACTTGCAGTATTCCTTAAGTTGAACGATAACTAGTACAACATAAAAAGAATTGCTTAAATCGGACTTGAAGTTCCGGAGATATGCGAAAACAAACATAATTTACTAAATCAGTCGATGCCGACTCTTTACTAGAGGAGTTGTACCTTCCATCATCAGCTCATTCACCTGAGATGATGATTATCAGATGCAAATACCTGAACAGCTTTTGAAAATAATTATATGAAAATGGTACTACGTGCCTATAAAATTTGAAGGTTGCTCTCGATTTCCCTGGGATCCCATCATCAGACCTGATGATCATGGGACCACTTGGGAAGTATACCCTTACAAAACAAAAGAAAAATTTTCCAAAGCGGTCCAGGCGTCTTCGAAAAATCGGGGAACATACATAAAAAAAAGATTCCGACGAATTAAGAAACTCCTCCTTTTTTGAAGTCGGTTAAAAATTACTTTAAAGTTTCAACTTAATTCCTTGGGAGTCAATATTGTATATCCTCAGACCTGCGATCAGCATTTGACCAACCATTTTTTTACTATTGTTTACAGACAAAATTAAGAATACATCAAAATGAGAAAGAGGTTTTCAATGGGTTCATTATTACTCCAACAATGCATGTTAACTATGTACTTGATGAATATCAATCAGAAAGCTATGATATCAAAGAAGAATTACAAGATGATTGTAAGGAAGAACATGATAGTAATGAACCCGTGGAAGAACATCTTGATATCAAAGAAGAATTACTACATCATTGTGAAGAAGAAAATGAGTGTATTGAATCTGAGGAGGAATACCGTGATATTAAAGAAGAATTACAAGATGACTTTGAGGAAACAAATGAAAGTTTTGAATTCGAGGAGGAACATTATGATATCAAAGAAGCATTACGAGATGTTTGTGAGCAAGAGAATGAGGGTATTGAACCAGACCAGGAACTTCAAAGTGGTATGTCTCATATATTAAATATTTAATTTGAACTTTATTTAGTAAACAGCCCAACAGACAAATGGCACTTTCAAAATGAAACACAAAAACTCCTGAAAGTAATTATCGAAGTTCTTATGTTCAAAATTACTTTCCTGTCTTCACTGACGAAAACATTCAATATTTCCATGACATTTTGTAAAGATTATACGGTACGGTAGCTCTTTAGTCCCGCGACCCGTGGCTGATGGGATAACCACAGCCATAATTAGGTAGCTTTCTGAGTTAAATTATTAGAAAAATTCTTTAGTCTGGTCACTTGATTATTTGGGCTAACTAAATAGTAAATGCCACCATTTTCCTTAATTTCATAACACCTGTAGCGATCAATATTTAGATCTCAATAAGCCAAAACTTCGCAGAAGATCGAACGTAGCGAGCTCGAAATATCGGAGCTTTCATCACTATGAAAAGAAAATTCCTTATTATAAAGTAAGATGGAAAACAAAGAAGTCGGGGTCACGAAAAGCCAAGACTATTTGAAGGCCGAGCGTAACGATCTCGAAATAATTTTAGCTTTTTAAACAATTCTGGGTTTTGAAAGGAAACGACACAAAACTAGAAGGTAGTAACTAATACAAACTGCCTATCCATATGAAATTGTGTATAAAAGCTGATTATTTTAATTCATCCCTATGTTTATTATCAGAGAAATAAAAAACAAAATGGTCTTGTTCAACTACATCCAGAAAATGCTCCGCTACTGTTGCCGTAGAGAGACAATCAGAGAGAATGAAGAGAGGCTGAAACATATCCTGCGTTCTGCCGCGATGCTTACCAGTCCTATATTTACCAGTTTCATATTCACAGGTGCGTCTGGCGCGAAGAAACCAGAGCTTTACGTACGACTAACAAGACTAGAAGATACAATGATATTCCAGCAAAAGAAAACTGAACAGACAGACTTACTAATTATCCGTAACACCGAGAAACACAAGTCTGCAGCTCCTTCTAAATTCACAAACACAAATTCTCAATCTATCAGTAATATTGTGAATAATACTGATATAGCTGCGAATGACCAAATAAAAACATATGAATGCGATTTGTGTCACTATAGTTGTACTGAAAAAAGTAATTTAATAAGACATATGCATATTCATACTGAAAAACCTAACAAATTTGAAATATGTCAGAAGAGTACAAGGGAACGATCTCATTTAAAAAAACATATTCTAATACACACTGGTGAAACTGAAAAGGCTCACAAATGTGAAATATGTCAGAAAAGTTTTTGGGGAAGATCTCATTTAAAAAATCATGTTCGTATACACACTGTTAAAAAACCTTACAATTGTGAAATATGTCGTAAGAGTTTTAGTCAAAGTTTTAATTTGAAAAGACATGCTTTAGTACACACCGGTGAAAAACCTTATAAATGTGAAATATGTCAGAAGAGTTTTATTCAACGTTGTATATTAACAAATCATGTTCGTATACACACTGGTGAAAAAGCTTACAAATGTGATATATGTCAGAAGAGTTTTAGTGAAAGGGGTAATTTAAAAAAACATGTTTTAATACACACTAGTGAAAAAACTCACAAATGTCAAATATGTCAGAAGAGTTTTAGTCAAAGTGGTACTTTAAATAAACATGTTTTAATACACACTGGTGAAAAAGCTCACAAATGTGAAATATGTCAGAAGAGTTTTAGTCAAAGAAGTATTTTAAAAAAACATGTTCTAATACACACTAGTGAAAAAGCTCACAAATGTGAAATATGCCAGAAGAGTTTTATTCAACGTTGTACATTAAAAAATCATGTTCGTATACACACTGGTGAAAAACCTTATAATTGTGAAATATGTCGTAAGAGTTTTAGTCAAAGTTTTAATTTGAAAAGACATGCTTTAGTACACACCGGTGAAAAATCTTACAAATGTGAAATATGTCAGAAGAGTTTTGGTCGAAGAGGTTATTTAAAAAGTCATGCTCTTATACACTCTGGTGAAAAACCTTACAAATGTGAAATATGTCAAAGGAGTTTTAGTCAAAGAAGTCATTTAAAAACTCATGTTCTTAGACACACTAAAGAAAAACCTTAATATAAGATGTGAAATATGTCAGAAGACTTAAAATCAAAGAGCTTGTTAGAAATAAGATGTGTATGTAATAAATATAATATATTTCTGGTTTATGTATTTTTGGTTTATTGACATTAATATCGACTTTATTTTCAAGTTTTGGATGCCAGGATGGTTACTGCTGTTAATTTACTAAACGCAAAGTATCTCACATTTATATGAACTTATTTTTAACCGACTTCAAAAAAAGGAGGAGGTTCTCAATTCGTCGGAATCTTTTTTTTTTTTTTTTTTATGTATGGTCCCCGATTTCTCGAAGACGCCTGGACCGATTTGGAAATTTTTTCCTTTCTTTGAAAGGGTATACTTTCCAATTGGTCCCATGATCATCAGGTCAGGATCTGATCATGGGATCTCAGGAAAATCGAGGGCAACCTTCAAATTTTATAGGCACATAGTACCATTTTCATATATTTTCTAAAGCTGTTCAAGTATTTGCATCTGATAATCATCATCTCAGGTGGATAAGCTGATGATGGATGGTACAACTCCCCTAGTAAGGAGTCGGCATCGACTGATTTAGTAAATTATGTTTGTGTTCGCATATCTCCGGAACTACAAGTCCGATTTAAGTAATTCTTTTTATGTTGTACTAGGTATCGTTCAACTTAAGGAATACTGCAAGTTTCATCAAAATCGGTTCAGCAGTTTTTGAGATAGGGAAGGAATGAAAGAGATGTTAACGATGTTATTACCGGTGCTACGGATTTCTTACATATTATGTAAGAAAATGATGTATTTGACAAGAATTGTGGTTAAATATTTAAACTAAAAAGAGTAAAATAAAAACTTTTTCAAAAAAAAATGTAACCGCCTTCAAAAACAACCACAAAAAATGGTAAAATAATCTACAAAACTTTTCTTTCGGAAGTCGGTGGCAAAAAACACAATGAAACTAATAAAAAAAAGTCACCGACTTCCGAAAGAAAAGTTTTGTAGATTATTTTACCATTTTTTGTGGTTGTTTTTGAAGGCGGTTACATTTTTTTTTGAAAAAGTTTTTATAATAACAAAGATAAATGCACTTTTTAGTTATTACAACAATTAATTTGAAAAATATTTTAAGGAAATAACATAATTATAACTATTATACAATGGGGATGGCAACTCAAAGCTAATCGTAGATGGCGCTGCGATAGTTGGTCCCTACGTCAGATTACTGTCTACCTTGTACAAAAAACAAACAAGAATTATTGTTGTAAAAATTGAGTATACATACAAAACAAATATGGAAAATTATTTGTCAATGCAACTGCATATACTAAAAGAAGAATTAAGACGCCGCGGTGCATCTACAAGAGGAAAAAAAGTGATTTAATAGAGTGATAATACATTTGATTTTACCGTAACAAATCCACAATTACTTGTAGTTGAGGTTTCAGTTTTTGAGTTTAGGTATGTTTTACCTTTCCTCTCCTATAACAAGAATATAATGCTGCTTCTGACTTTCTATTTTGATAAAATATCATAATGTTTTAAGTCAGTAATTTTACCCCTTTTTTCTATTTAGATTCGAGAAATATCACAATATATTTGTCGGATATTCGGTTGATTTTAAAATTAATAGTTGCTGATTTGTATTGACGTTGGTTGGTGAAGCACGTGACTAGATCACGTGGACAGAGTCATAGTGGGCTTGACGCTGTGTGGGACGAACAGTCTTAGACGAACTGTCGAAGCGACAGCACCATTCTGAAACTGTCTCTTCACCTACTTTCGTGTTAACGTATTTTGTACAGTGCAATGTTGTGATTAATTATTACGAAATACAATATTGATTTGAGTGCGTGTGATTTTCTTGCTCGAGCACCTACGCCATGTCGGAGCCTGACCCGGGCAACACTCCTGGTGCCGGTTCTGCCGCAGACCATACGCGCGCTCCCACATCAGAATTGGGATCTACTCGCGCCGCACCACAACCACAGCTCCCAGGCCTGAACGCAGAGTTACGGCAGGCTTTGCTAGAAGCTCAAAATCGCTCCATGATGCAGCTGATTAAGGCCATGCGACCGCTGCCGTGCCCGCCAGTCTAATTCTACGAGAGGCCACAAGCCAATGCCTCCTACAACTGCAACCACTACAAAGCCTTCTGGGCAGGCTTCTTCGTTCAAGAAACCCATCACTTGCTTCCGATGTGGCGAGAAAGGTCACATCTCCTCGCAGTGCAGTCGACCTGGAACGAGCACAACCGCAGGCGCTCACGAAGCCAGCGGTTCCGGCCCGAACACCATCCCGCAGTGATGCGTGGACAGCTGTGAAGTTCGCGGAGTCCTTGGGCAGCTACAACAATCCGGTGAGTCGTATTCATTTTGTTTTGATTCCGGCGCCGAATGTTCTCTCCTTAAACAAAGTGTAGCTTCTAAATTCTCGGGCAAACGCACTTTTAAAAGTTCAAATACTTGGTATTGGTAATAATTTGAATGTTTTTAACCACAGAACAAATTTTAAGCGAAGTTGTTGTGAATAATAACAAACTGTCAATTTTATTTTACGTACTACCTGACGCGTATGCATTGTATGAAATACGATGTTATGATCGGACGCGATATTTTGACATTTGGTTGTGCGGTACATTTAACTGAATCTACCCTACGTATTTCGAAAATTCAAAATGTAGGTTGTTGCGAATTACCTCCCGCAATTGATTTTTATGATGTTGATTTTGATATTTCAAACGCAAACTAAGGCCAAAGAAGTTAATTTCAGTGTTGGTGATTTGGTATTAATCAAAATTGAAGAGAGAAACCAAACAAAATTAGAACCCAAATTTAAAGGTCCTTTCAAAGTTTTTGAGTTGCTCGAAAACGATCGCTATATTTTAAAATCACTGACAAGAAATAGAACGTACAAGTTCGCTCATGACCGCATTCGGAAAATGCCTCAAAGTAGAGTTCCTCCAGAGCTTGATCCTATTGCCGAGAGTGATGAAGAGACTAATGAAGGGTCCATTGTTTGATTGTATGCACACTTGTAACTATTTGGCCGCACTGCACGTCTGGTCGCGGCTGTAACTGCAGTCACTCGTGGCTGTTCAGGGCGCAGTGTGCGGCAGGCGTTGTGGCGAGGGCCCGGGTCTCGTAGAGACTATTGTGTTTGGTCGACTTGGAGTGACCCGAAAGTCATGGAGACTTATGTGTTTGGGCTTGCTAAGCCCCGGGTGACAGTGTCACTAGAATTTGCTGCCTAGGGTAGCCGAAAGTCATGGAGACTTATGTGTTTGGGCTTCGTAAGCCCCGGGTGACAGTGTCACTAGAATTTGCTGCCTAGGGTAGCCGGGTTGCAAGTGTGTGTGCAATTAGTGTACTATTGCTTTATTTGACTATGCACTGTTTGACGCGAGTTTTAATTATTTTGAATTAATGCGATTGGACCTTTAAATTCAGATGTCTTTCATAATTTTATAGTGACCTGAATCTTGGTCAGGTAGGCCGAGTCAACAGTTAACTTTAAGCTGTGTTTTCCTTGTTTACAGGTTCCATACCACCACCACACGAGGACGTGTGATAGTCAGTTCTGGCCGTGTCGGATATTCGGTTGATTTTAAAATTAATAGTTGCTGATTTGTATTGACGTTGGTTGGTGAAGCACGTGACTAGATCACGTGGACAGAGTCATAGTGGGCTTGACGCTGTGTGGGACGAACAGTCTTAGACGAACTGTCGAAGCGACAGCACCATTCTGAAACTGTCTCTTCACCTACTTTCGTGTTAACGTATTTTGTACAGTGCAATGTTGTGATTAATTATTACGAAATACAATATTGATTTGAGTGCGTGTGATTTTCTTGCTCGAGCACCTACGCCATGTCGGAGCCTGACCCGGGCAACACTCCTGGTGCCGGTTCTGCCGCAGACCATACGCGCGCTCCCACATATTTAATTTCTTAACACCACAACTATCACAAAACTCGTTCCAGGTGATAATTCTTCCGCCAGACGAACCATTTCATGATTTATAGAGCGATGCAATACTGGTACTTAACCTCCAATAGAAAAGTAGATATTACTTTGAAAAGTGTATTCGATTGTTTAGATAAGGTATAATCATAGAATTTCATTAATAAACTCAACTAACGGCCTGTCTCGGCTTCGCAAGGCTGGATATTTGTTTACTATATAGCTTTTCTTTAGTGATAATATAATTTTTGTTCTCAAGGCAGTCACAGCAGCTACCCATTATTTCTTGTTATTGTGAATTGTCGGAAATTTGTATGTTCCATCATTTTTAAAGCTTATTACACAACATCTAGTCATTTTACATCAGTTAATCGTTTTTTTTTCAGAAAATTCCTTTGATTTGACAGTTCTTTTGGGACCAAACTGTAACTTGTCACTTTGACACTTGCCTTCCCCATTAACATTATTGACAGCTGAACAGCTGTCACAGAGCACCAAGTACTTTACACACGCTGCAAAGTTTACCAGCAAACTGACGTCATCAAAATGGCTTGAAGCGTTTGCCTCAACTTACGCGCGAAATTTGAAAATCATAATTTTAAATGTATTTTTATGGCACTTACGGGTTAAAGAAAAATTTTGTAATTTTTTTGGTAGTTTATTATCACCTACTATTCGATTGAGACACTTTTTGAAAAAGGGTGTAATCCCCTATTGTCTAGTATTCATAACACAAGCTCTGCTTATCTTGGGAGTTTGGGACTAGATGGCGTTGTGTGATAGTTGTGGAATATTATTATACTAGCTTCCGCCCGCGGCTTCGCCCGCGTGGTGTTTTGATAAAAAGTAGCTTAAGTTGTTTTTCAGATTTCAGACTATCCATATCCAATTTTGTAACAAACGGCTCAGCAAATTAGCCGTGAAACAAACATTTACACAGTTATAGTAAATTAAGGAACGGTATAGATTTGGGCATAGCATTTGGTTAAAAGAGAGTAGGTATGTTTAAAAAAATTATAAAATATTCCACTAAGTGTAGGTAAGGTACCTATGTATTCCATTAAGTGGCAGAAAGGACCCAGGAAAATTTATTGGTCCCTTATGTCCAAGAGACACTTTCAGGGGTCAGCATCACGTTGTGTACAAAAATATTTTAAAATGACCTATTTTAAAACATTTTTGTACACAACGTTTGCTGTTTTGTTATTATTTGTTAAAATGTGGAGATTGTTTGGACTCGACATTCTCTGATCGCATGCGTCCGACAATGATGTCTGCCCTCACGTGTCTGCCCGTTCGGGTAGGCATAGTTAGATTCGTGCGCTCCCCCACCACACGACAGCGCCGTTGCCTGCCGCCACACTTCGGCGAATGTGCGCGACGGCGACCGACGACCGACGGCAGCGGCGGCGATGCAGAGTACCTATTCGTTAAAAGGAACTTTAACTTCAAAAGCCAATTTTTTTTAACTTGATTTTAAGTTTGGCTTCGTAGTTCCCGTTCCGAATCCGTTCCGTTCCGTTCGAATTTCGGGAATTCCGTTTGTAGAATTTCACCCCCACGGTGGTAAAAATTTCAAAATGCTAGAACAAACGATTTTAAATTTCAAAAACGCTAGAACAAATTGTTATTTATTTCTTAGCATGTTCCTAAATATAAAGTTTCATGGTTTTATCCCCAGAAATGACAAAATCCCATACAAACTTTCAACCCTTATTTCACCCCCTCACTGGTCGAAATTTCAAAAACGCTAGAACAAATGTTTAAATATATCTTATCAAGTGCTTAAATATAAAGTTTCATGGTTTTATCTTTTAAAATTAAGAAATCCCATACAAACTTTCAACCCCTATTTCAACCTCTTCATCCCCTTTTTCGCAATAAAAGGTAGCCTATGTTCTTTCTCAGGGTCTAAAGATTGTCTGTGCCAAATTTCATCAAAATCGGTTGAGAGGTTTAAGCGGGAAAGCGTAACAGACAGACAGAGTTACTTTCGCATTTATAATATTAGTTTGGATTGTTTTATTATGGAAAACGAAAGTTTAAAAACTTTCGTTTTCTCAGGTTTATTTATACCTGGTATTTATACTAGGGGTGATCAAAAAGTAATGATAATGAATATAAAACACGGTATTTAAAGTTAAAATTATAATTTCTTTTTCTACATTGAATCTATCCATTTAGTCAATCCATTTAGTCAAAAGTATAAAATCAATCCATTTAGTCCATTTTTTTTTCTTGCGAGTGGCTGTGTCCTTTGATCCACTGGATGGTTATGTTGTTGTGCTCACCTACCTGATTTAGGCTCTGGTGACACTCGTCTACCGACCATACTATCTGACAGTATGGGCATTGAGCATCCTTTATCTTCCAGGCACAGAAGTCTTTAACAGCACTGATCAACATTTGACCAACCATTTTAACGACTTGTTACAGGTAACACTAAGAATAAACCGAAATGAGAGAGAATTTTTCAATGGGTTTATTATAACTCCAACAATTCATGTTAACTCTGTTCTTGATAAATGTCAATCAGAAATCCATGATGTCAAAGAAGAATTACAAGATGATTGTAAGGAAGAACATGATAGTAATGAACCTGTGGAAGAACATCTTGATATCGAAGAAGAAAATGAGTGTATTGAATCTGAGGAGGAATATCGTGATATTAAAGAAGAATTACAAAATGATTTTGAGGAAACAAGTGAAAGTTTTGAATTCGAGGAGGAACATCATGATATCAAAGAAGCATTACAAGATGATTGTGAGCAAGAGAATGAGAGTATTGAACCAGAGCAGGAACTTCAAAGTGGTATGTCTTATATATTAAATATTTAATATGAAGTTTATTTAGTAGACAGCCCAACAGACAAAATATGGCACTTTCAAAATAAAACACAGTAACTCCTGATATCTAAATCACGTCAATAATGCCAGGAATGTAATTATCGAAGTTCTTATGTTCAAAATTACTTTCCTGGCTTCATTGACGAAAACATTCAATATTTCCATGACATTTTGTAAAGATTATACGGTACGGTAGCTCTTTAGTCCCGCGACCCGTTGCTGATGGGATAACCACAGCTTAGGTAGCTTTCTGAGTTAAATTATTAGAAAAATTCTTTAGTCTGGTCATTTGATTATTTGGGCTTTTTTTATTTTTTTTTAAGGTGGTAAAATCATCAAATGAGTCCTCCCGCCCTGGGTGGGGCGGAAGGGACTGTCAGACTCTTACTGACTAAAATCCACCCGTGTTCCTTCGGATGCCCTTTATGTATTATGTATGTATGGCCCCGGAGCCACGGTATCCTGGGTTAAGAAAAAACCCGCGACCCCAGCAGGCATTTGGCGCGAAAAACGACGCGCCACCGACCCGGGTTTGGTCCTTGGTCGGACGGCGAGCTACCCAGTACTCACCGTCCGCAAGCCCGCTCCGCCGCTGTGCCCTCTGCTGATCAGAGGGACACGCGTTGGAGCGTCCACACGACAGGCTATTCGCATACGGGCAAAGAAACCCCTTAGGCACATAGTGCCTAAGGAAGAGTTTTTGCCCGCATCCCAGGGTGCACCGGCCCGAAAAACTGGTCTTCCCCCCGGACGTATCCGAGAGAGAACTCCAGTTCACGGGCGCACGTGGAGGTTTCCTGTCTTAGCACCCCTGATTATTTGGGCTAACTAAATAGTGAATGCCACCATTTTCCTTAATGTCATAACACTTGTACCGATCAATATTTAGATCTCAATAAGCCAAAACTTCGCAGAAGATCGAACGTAGCGAGCTCGAAATATCGGAGCTTTCATCACTATGAAAAGGCAATTCCTTATTATAAAGTAAGATGGAGAACTAAGAAGTCGGGGTCATGAAAAGCCAAGACTAATTGAAGGCCGAGCGTAACGATCTCGAATTATTTTAGCTTTTAAACAATTCTGGGTTTTGGAAGGAAACGACACAAAACTAGAAGGTAGTAACTAATACAAACTGCCTATCCATATAAAATTGTGTACAAAAGCTGATTATTTTAATTCATCCCTATGTTTATTATCAGAGAAATAAAAAACAAAATTGTCTTGTTCAACTACATCCAGAAAATGCTCCGCTGCTGTTGCCGTAGAGAGACAATCATAGAGAATGAAGAGAGGCTGAAACATATCCTGCGTTCTGCCGCGATGCTTACCAGTCCTATATTTATCAGTTTCATATTCACAGGTGCGTCTGACGCGAAGAAACCAGAGCTATACGTACGACTAACAAGACTAGAAGATACAATGATATTCCAGCAAAAGAAAACTGAACAGCGAGACTTACTAATTATCCGGAACACCGAAAAACATAAGTCTGTAGCTCCTTCTAAATTTACAAAGCTTGTCACAAATTCTCAATCTATCAGTAATATTGTGAATAATACTGATACAGCTGCGAAAGACCGAATAAAAACATATGATTGCGATATGTGTCACTATAGTTGTACTAGAAAAGATCATTTAATAATACATATTCGTATCCACACTGGTGAAAAGCCTTACAAATGTGAAATATGTCAGAAGAGTTATAGAACAAGTTCTCATTTAAAAAATCATGTTCTTGTACAAGCTGGTGCAAAACCTTACAAATGTGAAATATGTCAGAAGAGTTTTACTGTAAGTAGTACATTAAAAAGCCATGTTCGTATTCACACTGGTGAAAAACCATACAAATGTGACATATGTCAGAAGAGTTTTAATAAAAAAGGTACTCTTATGTTACATTTTAGTATACACACTGGTGAAAAACCTTACAAATGTGTTATATGTCAGAAGAGTTTTAGAACAAGAAGTCATTTAAAAAGTCATGTTCATATTCACACTGGAGAAAAACCTTACAAATGCGAAATATGTCAGAAGAGTTACAGTAGAACTAGATATTTAAAAAATCATGTTCTTAACCTTCATGCGGGCGCGTGTAGTCGAATTGAGCGCACTTAATACATTTTCGTTCATATTATAATTATCACTCATCACATGTATTTCTCATGTCTAGTAGCCTGTTGCTATGTCATTGGGAGTAAAATAATGTTCTGTCACTCGGGATGATCTCTCCACTCCACAGATCGCAATTTTCTTAGCCTCGGCGCAGTCGTCGAAAAGACGACACGCGCCTGCCGTCGAAAAGGTTACGCGCGACGCTCAACGCGATATGCGCTTGTTAGAAATAGGATGTGTATTCTGTTATATTTATATAAATATTCACTTAATAATCAAGTTTTAGGTATCAGGATGGTTAATATATTATTTATTTACTGTATGTAAATAGTATCTCCAAGGACTTACTTAATGGGTTTATAAATAAAAGCACAAATCGAGACAGGTATTTATTACAAAGCTACGTCCTTTCGCAACCCTAGGTCTTCGCGGAGAAGAAAGGAGAAAGAAACTCCACGGCAACATAATTTATCAGTTCTCATTATAAAAATACATTATTTACAGCAATATTCTTATCATAATAAATGTCAATTAACTTACATTTTTATTTTAGAACATAATGACACAGTATAACTTTCAGCATCACACACTTGTATTTTCTATTATTACATCTCATTAAATAACCAAGACAACACTTTGGACACGCCTTAACTCTTTGAATAGTTGTATAATTATGACTACCAATGTGAGGGTACATCTATTTTTATAAACTTAGTATTGTACCACTTCCATCAAATATTACCGCCATTATTAACCAGACAAACACACACACAACAGATCGTCAAACATTGTAGTTAAATAATTAATAAAATGGGCAACAATAAACAAATCCTGTACAGTAGAACCATTTTAAAACTTAATTAGATAATTTAGAAATTCAGTAAGTATTTATTTGCAACCTTAACTTAATTCGATAGTTGATCACTGTTTTAAATATAATTATTACTATTATTAATTAGATTTATATACTATATCTATCACGGCAAGACTAACAAGTATTTCGCTCTCGAAGTACACGGCCATACTGACAAGTATTTCGCTCTCCATGTGTATTATCCCCTTTTTTAACCGACTTCAAAAAGAAGGAGGTTATCAATTCGACGGTATGTTTTTTTTTGCGTGTTTGTTACGCGATTACTCCGCCAATTGTGGACCGATTTTCAAAATTATTTTTTTGTTCGAAAGGAGATACTTCAGAAGTGGTCCCATTGTCACCATGTCAGGATCTGATGATTGGATCCTAGAGAAATCGAAGGCAACCCTCAAATTTTATAGGCCCACACATCGTTTTTCGCAAATTGTATGAAGTAATTAAAGTATTTGCGTATTAAGTTAAGAACTTGGCATCGACTGATTTAGTAAATTATGTTTGTGTTAGCATGTCTCCGGAACTACAAATCCGATTTAAGTAATTTTTTTTGTTGTACTAGGTATCGTTCAACTTAGGGAATACTGCAAGTTTCATCAAAAGCATCAAAGGGGTTTGAAGATTTGTGGCATACCTACCGCCGCCATTTTGTTTTTTTTTCAAAATCGCGGCCAGCTATGAAACCTTTTTATATCGTTAGCTGACATTAATGCCAACAAAAAATATTATGGCAACAACCCGCGTAAAGTTTCCGGTTTCCGAGATTATAACCGTGAAAGTTAATCACGTGACATTCATAATTCTAAGCTAGTGTATGTGTTCGAATGTATCAAGATGTTAAAAACAACTCGCCTCACCCGCCTGCATTGTAGGTGTCTCGCTCGCACCTTTGAAATGTATGATGTATTATATTTTATTGATAAATATGTATAACCATGGCATGTCACCTTTACTTTTTGCAATTTTCGTAGGGATGGTTAGATTTTGCCACATTTTTAAATATCGAATTTTCTTGTTTGTACCTGAAGCCATACTCGTAACTAGGGAATCGAGAACCGGTCCTTGTTGGAAGACCCGGGATTTTCGGGACAGGCGTCCAAGGAACCGGGAAATCCCGGGATTATCGGGACTTTCGGGACAAAAATGCATTTTTTCCATGGTATTAGAAAACAATGAAAATAATAAGATAACTTTAGGGTACAGTATTTATTTTGATTAAAATCATACTGTTCATCGCAATTTGTTTACTTTTATGCCAATAGATGGCGTTGTTAGGTTAAGTGCAATTTCTGAATCGCGATGTTAAGGTGCGAAGAAGATTTGGTTGGGTCCGAATATTGTATTTTTTATATAGAGCTCCAATACACGCAATTCTTATCAACATAATATCGAGTTGTTTATCTTGATATCCTCATCCTTGCTATTTTCGGAGTACTGCAGAGTTAAAGGCTGTGTTGGAACCAAACATTGGTCCTTCGTAGCCGGACTTAGTCAGTTCCGGAGTTTTTTGGTAACCAGTCTTGGCTGGGCAAGTGGATCGCTTGCCGTAAACAGCTAAGGTCACAGCAGTAGCAGTACTGCAGCAGCAGCAGTCATCGCAAGTGGCGGCGTTGGCGAGTGACGTCATCGCAGCTAGCGGGACTGCAGACGGTGTCGGGTGCCATCGTCAGGTGTCAGCAAGGGTGATCGGAGGAGGCGTGCAGGTTTGAAGACAGTTGGACTGGGCTTCATCATCATCATTGGAGGTATATCGCAAGAACAAACTGTGAGTGACTTTTCTATTAATATATCGTGTGCCGAGGCCAAAGTGAACGACGGATATTTTTCTAAGTGCCTGAATTTAAACTTGAAGATTTCCTTGCGAATATTATTGTGCTGAAAGACTTGTGTTATTGCTAAGCAAATTTCAACTTTATTTATTTGAAGATATTAACTTGTAAAATAATTTGTTGTGTTAATTTAGAGATAGTCTAATTTTAAGCATATTTGGTTGAGACGGGGAACCTATGCCCGATTTTACCTAGAATTTGAAAGTGTAAAAACACTTGTAAAATTTTAGTCTTGTGTAAAAATTGCGTCTTTGTTAGTTAGTTTATGATTGTTGTAGTACCTACTACAGACGTAAAGTGTTTCTAAAGTTAATAGTGATAAGTTTTGTTAACAGTTTGCAGCTCATAATTTCAAATAAGATTAATATCTCATTCGGTTAAGTTTATTGGTTGTTTAACATGGAGGCACTTATTAATGTACAAAATGACATTTACAATCATATTTTAAAGGCTAAAAAGAATTACAAAAAGTCTCCTAAAGAGAGAATAACCGCGCAGTATGTTGAAATAAGAATAGAAAATTTAGATAAATTATGGAGTCAATTTGACTAAAATCATATGGAAATTGTAAAACTGGCTAAAGGGAAAGAAATAGATTACATTCAAGGGAATCAGTATGAAATTGTAGAAGAATTATATATTGAGTTAAAAACAGAGCTGAAAACGGTTCTAATGTCATTCAATAAAGTTGAAAATCCGTCGAATATAAAAAGCTGTGATAAGTCAACAACAGTTAAATTGCCACGAATTGTTATTCCTACATTTAGCGGGTCGTATGCCGAATGGGTAACGTTTAGAGATATGTTTATGTCGTTGGTGCATACAAACACTCAATTGGATAACGTACAAAAAATGCACTATCTAAAAGGATATCTCTCAGGTGAAGCCGAACAGCTTTTAAGACAGATACCTATTTGCGATTCAAATTATAATAGATGTTGGGATTTACTTAATGAAAGGTATAATAATAAAAGGTTTTTGTGCAATTCTATTTTAAAAACATTCCTAAGTCAAAGAAACATAAATAATGAGTCTGGAAATGCCTTGAAAGTTTTAATGGACACTTCCACTGACTGTTTGTGTGCGCTAAAAAATATCGGTGTAGATGTAACTACGTGGGATGTCATAATAATACATATTCTCACTTTAAAATTGGACCCGGAGTCTAGAAAACAATGGGAATTACAAGCATCAGGAAACATAACTTCAGATAATTTACCAACATATGAACAATTTAAAGAGTTTTTGACGAATCGTTATCGTGCTCTTGAATTTTTAGAAACCGGATCCAATATGAACAGAGTGCAGAAACCTAAAGTCTTTCTTGCATCAAATAGTCAATGTTTGTTTTGTAATGAAGATCATAAAATAAGTAGTTGCAAGAAATTTGTTGGTACTGATGTGAATGCTAGACGTAAGTTTGTAGAACAAAATGGTCTGTGTTTTAATTGTTTGGAGTCTCACCATTCGGCCAAGCAGTGTAGGAGCCCACAAACGTGTCGCGTTTGCAAACGTAAACATCATTCGTTGCTTCATCCAGTTGGTCAAGTTGATAATCAGATCAATTCAGAAAAGTTGCACGAAAGCAGCGAGGTATCTTGTGGCGGTGATAAAAACTCATCAGATGAAAATGATGCCTCGTCTTCTGGACCCTTGAAGTCTGACACAGTGGCTACATTCTTCTCGGCGAATAAGGTTAGAGATAGCAGTTCGGTTCTATTAGCCACAGCGCTTGTTCACGCCTCAGCTAAGAATGGAATGACACATACGATCCGAGCATTATTAGATCAAGGCTCGCAAGCCTCTTTTATTACCGAGGCAGCTGTTCAATATTTGGGTCTTCAGAAGACACCAGTAAGAGGGTTAATTTCAGGACTAGAAGGCAATACAAAAATTAGTTCACGGTATATGGTACAAATAGAACTTACCTCAATTCACAATGCAAAAGTGAAGGTTTCGGTTGATGCGTATGTGTTAAAGTCAATAACGTCTTTCTTACCTAACAGTAAAATAGTTCCCATAGAATGGATATGTGACTTACCTTTAGCGGATCCTCAATACAACACACCAAATAAGATTGATATTTTGCTTGGTGCAGAGGTCTATAGTCAAGTTATACAAAAAGGGTTAAGAAAAGGACCTCAGGAAATGTTAGTGGCACAAGACACTTTGTTTGGTTGGATAATTTCGGGTGTGACGCAAAGATCACATCAACCTAATGCGAATGTAGTTGTAATGCATTCACATTTGGAGGAAAATGAATTTTTAAAAAAGTTCTGGGAATTAGAGGCGGAGACTACGTTGGATAAAAAACACATGTTTACTGAAGAAGAAAAACAATGTGAACAGTTCTTTGAAGAAACAACCACCAGAGACACGGATGGCAGATATGTCGTACGCCTGCCATTTAAATCTTCTAATCCAGGGCAGATGTTAACAAATTCTAAAAAGATTGCTGAAAAGAGACTAACATCATTATTAGTAAAATTAAGTAAAAATCAAGATATGAAAACAAAGTATCAAAACGTGATGGATGAATATATGTTACTTAATCACATGGAAAAGATTTCTGAAAAAGAAACTAACTCTAACGGAACATACTTGCCTCATTTTGCAGTCATTAGGGAGAATAAAGACACCACGAAACTTAGGATAGTGTTCGACGCATCCTGCAAAGGTGAAAATGGTGTATCATTAAATGATCTTCTTATGGTAGGACCTGCCTTACAGCCGGTTTTAAGACACATTTTGATGAAATGGAGGTTATATCCTATCTGTTTGTCGGCAGATGTGGTGAAAATGTATCGACAAGTTAAGGTGGCTAAACAAGACGTTGACTTCCAAAGAATCGTCTGGAAAAACGATACTACTGACCCAGTTGAAGATTATCGTTTGTTGAGAGTTACGTTTGGTACAGCCTGTGCTCCATATCTGGCAGTTAAGGTACTTCAGCAGGTCGCTGTAGATGAAAAAGATGAGTATCCGTTAGCTGCTACAAAGGTAAAAGAAGATTTCTATATGGATGATCTACTAACGGGTGTCCAAACAGTTGAAGAAGGTTTTCTATTGTATAACGAAATAAATGGATTATTACAAAAAGCAGGCTTTACTTTGCAAAAGTGGTCTAGCAATAGCGAGGAATTGCTACAGAAAATGTATGATTGTAATGAAGAACAAAAGGAAGAAGGAATAAACATTAAAACTGACGAAGTTATAAAGTTATTAGGACTTACCTGGAATCGGATGAATGATGCCTTCCGCTACATGGTGACTCTTACGACGACTAGCAAATCTGTAACAAAAAGAGTTATAATATCGGATATAGCAAGATTATTTGATCCACTCGGATGGGTGGCACCGAGTGTGATAGTAGCAAAGATAATAATTCAAAAGCTATGGCTATCAGGTATAGGCTGGGATGAGGAAGTTCCAAAGAAAATATTAGATGAATGGACAACTTACCGTGAAGAATTGCAGCAACTATCTGAAATACAAATACCTCGTTGGATGCACACAAAACTCGGCGATACTGTCGAACTTCACGGATTCAGCGACGCGTCCAAATCTGCATATGCTGCAGTTGTTTATATCCGGGTGATTGATAGTCAAGGTCACATTCATGTCAACTTGGTCACATCGAAAACAAAGGTGGCTCCTATTAAACAGATCTCTATTCCCAGATTAGAACTTTGTGGAGCGGTGCTTCTTGCGAGACTGTTAATTGAGGTGGCTCACGTGTTAAACATACCAAAGCAAAATATTCATGCTTGGACAGACTCAACGATCGTTTTAGCCTGGCTTAATAGCCATCCCAGTCGTTGGCAGACTTTCGTCGCGAATAGAGTCTCGGAGATCTTAACATCATTAGATACAAGTCAATGGTCTCACGTGCGATCTGGAATAAATCCTGCTGACCATGCGTCTCGAGGGCTTAACCCATCAGATCTTGTCAGGACATCATCTTGGTTTCTGGGGCCAGAGTTTTTACGTTCCATACAAATTGATTACCATAAACCTAAAGAAATAGAGACCGATGAAGAAGCCATTAAGGTGCATGTTACTGTTGTAGAGGATAAATTCTGGGATAGGTTTTCTAGTTTGAATAAATTGATCAGAGTAGTTGCGTACTGCCGACGCTTGTGGGTAAAAAGAACAAGGGATCAAGGTCAAGGGACAGGATTTTTAACAACTGAGGAATTAAAAGAAGCTTTAGATATCTGTATCAAGAAATGTCAAGAGGAGAGTTTTGGATCAGAAATGGAAAAACTAGAAAACAGAGATACTTCAATTAAGTTGAAAGGACCTTTAAAATATTTAAATCCATTTATAGATGGAAATAAAATTATGAGAGTAGGAGGAAGACTACAAAAGTCGGAGTTAAATGAAAACAGAAAACATCCAGTACTGCTGCCCAAGAACGCAGTTTTGTCAAAGTTAATAGTAGCAGACTCGCATATAAATACCTTACAAGGTGGACCTAAGTTAATGTTAGCATACCTGAGAACAAAGTATTGGATACTAGGTGCTCAAGAATTGGTGAAATCACACGTACATAAATGTGTTAAATGTATAAGGTATTCAGCAGCCAAGTCAAATCAGCTCATGGGGCAACTACCAGCTGCAAGAACAACTCCTGGGAGGCCATTTAAATGCTCAGGAGTAGATTACGCAGGGCCCATAAACATCCGAACTTCCAAGGGTCGTGGACATCACGCCTATAAAGGTTATATATGCTTATTTGTTTGTATGGCAACAAAAGCTGTACATATTGAAGCCGTCAGTGACCTCACCACACAAGGATTTTTAGCTGCATATAAGAGATTCGTTGCAAGAAGAGGCCACTGCTCTGATATATGGTCTGATAATGGGACCAATTTTGTAGGGGCTTCAAGAGAACTACTAAAACTATTCTCTGCACAGAACTCAAACTTTACAAATGAACTAGCTGAAAGTCTGGCATCCCAAGGAACAAGATGGCATTTCATTCCGCCACATGCACCAAATTTTGGAGGACTCTGGGAGGCCGGGGTCAAATCGGTTAAATTCCACCTCAGACGGGTAATTGGTGAGTCGACATTAACATATGAGGAACTATCGACGGTGTTGGCTCAAATTGAGGGATGCTTAAATTCTCGACCTCTGTCACGGCTGGATAACGATTTGGATCAGTTTGAAGCATTAACTCCTAGTCATTTTCTTGTTGGTGAGCCTCTAGTTGCCGTCCCGGATTATAATTTTGAGTCTTGTAATATAAATAATTTACGCCGCTGGCAGTTGATTCAACGAATGATGCAAAGTTTTTGGCGTCGTTGGTCGCAGGAGTATTTAACTATGTTCTTGCATCGTTATAAATGGTGTCAACAAACTTCAGAACCCAGTGTTGGAGACCTGGTTCTAGTTAAAGAGGATGATTTACCACCATCTGGGTGGCTGCTTGGTCGTGTGGCTGAAAAACACCCTGGTACTGATAACATTACAAGAGTGGTCTCATTACGTACAAAAAACTCAATAATCAAAAGACCTGTTTCCAAAATTTGTGTTCTGCCACTCAGTTCTAAGTAAATTGATTGTGTTTATTCTATTTTTTATTGTAACCTTACTCATTGGATTATAATGTCATGGTGGGCGGTATTTTGATTTTAAGAAGGACAAAATTGTTAGTTTGTCCTTGGTGGGCGGTATGTTCATCGCAATTTGTTTACTTTTATGCCAATAGATGGCGTTGTTAGGTTAAGTGCAATTTCTGAATCGCGATGTTAAGGTGCGAAGAAGATTTGGTTGGGTCCGAATATTGTATTTTTTATATAGAGCTCCAATACACGCAATTCTTATCAACATAATATCGAGTTGTTTTTCTTGATATCCTCATCCTTGCTATTTTCGGAGTACTGCAGAGTTAAAGGCTGTGTTGGAACCAAACACATACAACCAACTTATTCGTCGGCCTCATGGACATGGGTTTGCTCTAGCCTCTTTTCTATTCAGAGGTGGCAAATCTATTCACTCTAACTGTACTAACTATGGAAACTTGCAGTTCATCTAGATGTCCAATACTGAACATTAGATGTAATTCAAGTAGGCCGGTGGAAAGAGGTTGTAGAATTCATGAGTTCGACCTATTTTGGGTCTCATCTTAGCCACGAGCGAACCCAATAAAAAAAAAAACGAAAAGAGTAAGCTTGCTTCGATGAGATGAGCTAAGCTGTAGAGTAACCATCCACCAGTTTCACGTTGCCAATTAGTCTAAGGAGCTCTGCGTTCCACTGGGTCTAGTGCAGTAAGTTGTATTTATCTGAGCCATCCCAATGATTAAGTTGAGTAAGGTTGCTGCAATACTCCGTAAGAAAAAACATAAGAAACTTTGAATTTCGCGGGCTACTACGACGCAATCACCTTATGCAGAAATGGGCTTGCACATAGGCTATCCAGGTGTAAGGTATCGCTTCACTCTATTTAGGATGCCCACGTCAAAGTTGACACTGGATGTCAGCTCCATGCCCAGAAGCTCAAGGTCATCAGTTACAGAAACAGGAAAAATAGGAGTTGGTCCAAATTACTCTATAAAAGATGTAGTTTTGATTTACTCCTACTTCACTAAGGAAATATACGCCTGTATGTTGGTGGCGTTAAAAGAGAAAAGTTTCTTGTGTGAGCGAACAAGAAACTTCTCTCTTTTATGGGATACTAAGTATCAAATCTGTTCGCTCTACCATGGTCTCTCTGAAGCAATGAACTTCATCCCCACTGGATTTTGCAGTGGCCAAGTATGTCACTGAAACAGTACTGTTATCTACCTATCCAACAATACCAGGCTGAAGTGGGTAAGAAATGTGCAGCAAAATAAGAGTTGCAAAGAAAACAGATAACTGTTGAACTCCAGAGTCAATAACCAAAAGCTCAAAGGATCAGTCACCAACGACAACTCTGGTTGATCGTTCACTAAGAAAGTCTGATATCCAGCTACAAAAAAAAAAATGGGATACCAAATGCAAGGAAGCTTTTTGACTCGAGACCCTGTCAAAGGCTTTCGAGATATAACCAGTACTACATTATCAACTCTTCTTCTCTGTCAACCACACTTGTATCTGAACATGTAGGTATATAACGCCGAAGCAACGACGATATAATACTAGACTCCTAATGACAGGCGACCGATGTCTGCCAACACATTAGGCAAAAAAGTCTTATATCCGTCTCATTTCGACCAATCCTGTGAGCCGTAAACATACGTTGAGACAGAACAGACCTTGAGTTAGCCAATCACAACGCAGTACCCCGTCCCCCTCGCTTACGTAGTACCTCAGCGAGTTGGCAGAATAGTTTTGTTCGTTAGATTGTGCAATGCGTAGTCTAGTAATAAATAGTCGTTGCGACGAAGTGAATAAATACCTTACATCCAATTTGATTCTTTTGTTCTATAAAAGAATTAACAAGTTTAAACAAATTATTTATACTGTTTTTCTGAGTCCCGAAAATCCCGAATTTCCCGGTTCTCAGTCGCATGTCCCGGGTTTTAAAATATACTTCAAGAACCGGGAAATCCCGGGATTTTTGGGACCGGGATTTCCCGGTTCGATACCCTACTCGTAACTTAGCCGTTACATTGTATCCCTATCATCAACAATTATGACCACTACAGACTTGGATTGGCTTGTACCGGAAGTGTATTTACTTCGCGTGTAAAAAAAGGAGATAATATTTTGATTTCTTTTAATGTGTCCGCGCTCGAATATTCTCGCAGTCAGAGGTAATACAAAAAGTAAAAAATGCCTAATTGTGCGGTATTGAGTTGTAGAAACAATACACAAGAAGTGGGACGACTATGACGAAGTTTGTATACTAAATTACAGTTGTATCATAAAAATATCTATGCAAAACATGACACGGTCGTTTCGATACAAATTAAAGAACATTACCCTTAGCACGAATTTTCACTCTTTTACTTTACAGCATCTTTCCAGTATTTACAGCGTTTTTGTATGAAAAAACGGAACAGCGCCTCTGGTGTGCGGAGAAGGAACTAAATTTTTCATTGAAAATTGTCAGTTTGAAATTGTCAAAGTTCCAGTTTACTTTACGTCTCAAATACTGAAAATTCGTGCTAAGGGTACATATTGCTTCTATCCAGATATATTGCTGTGATGGCCACAGTAAGCAGAAACATCATGAGGCATATCATCATCATAACAGCCGTAGAAAGTCCACCACTGGACTAAGGCCTCACCCAAGGATTTTCCATTGGATGGTTATTGCCATACTCGCCACGCTTGGCAGGCGGGTTGGCGAGCACATTTATTTCAGCTTATTATAGTCTTCCAACGCTGCTGCCCATTGTAAGAGTTTTAAGCTGAGGGGCTATGGATCTTAAATTTTGCCCTATTCCTCGACCGACTTTTACGGTCTGCCGGAAGAGAAGCAGCTGGCACATTCTACGTTTTTCTTATTCTCCCAGACCATCATCTCACCTATCAATTACTAAAATATTTTATAAAAAAATATTAAGCCTTTGTTATTCCGAATTAATGTGGTCAACTTTAACACTTTATATCTCAGAAACCGGAAACTACGAGGGTTGGTGTCATAATATTTTTTGTTGTTATTGATGTCAGCTATCGATTTATAAAGGTTTCATGGCTGGCCGCGATTTTGAAAAAAAATCAAAATGGCGGCAGCAGGTATGCCACGCTCCATAGTAAAATCTTCAAACCCCTTTCAGTAGTTTTCGAGATAGGGAATGAATGTAAGAGATTATAACGATGTTATTACCGGTGTTACGGATAATAAAATTCTAGTGCTCATGTAAGAAAATGATGAACTCGTATTTGACAAGAATTGTGGTTGAATATTTAAATTAAAAAGAGCAAAATAAAAACTTAAAAAAATAAAAATGTAACCGCCTTCAAAAACAACCACAAATACGGAACCCTAAAAAGGGTAAAATAACCTTCAAAACTTCTTTCGGAAGTCGGTGGCAAAAAATACAATGAAATTAATAAAAAAAAGTCACCGACTTCCAAAAGAAAAGTTTTGAAGGTTATTTTACCCTTTTGAGGGTTCCGTATTTGTGGTTGTTTTTGAAGGCGGTTACATTTTTTTTGAAAAAGTTTTTATTTCTACATATTTTTTTGTTGTTTGCCAATTGCCTAGACGTGTCAAGTCCCCTCCACCCGCCGCACAGTATTTCGTCTAATCTAAGCTAGCGGGACAAAATTCATGACGTCATTTCCAGGAATTCGTGATAACAACTTGTAAACAACCCTTCCCAGGTAAGAAATTCAAAGAAATCATTTGTTTGTTACTTCAACAAGTAATTTTGTGGAGGGGTTAATGTTCATTATAAGGAAGCGCAATTTTCATTTGTAAATAAGTTGCATTTTTAGCACACTTGTGACACCATCACCATCTGTAATAATTGATATGAAAGTGAAACGATTTTCTTGTGATGGATTGTACTAAATTGAGGGTATGTACTTACTATTTTGACTTGATTAAAAAAATACATGTACTTTTTTGCCCAAATTAGAGTTTATGTTATTGAAATAATAAAATTAAAATAATCCCACATATTTTTTCTTAACTTCAAACTTTAAAGGGTTGTAACTTTTTGTATCCCAATGTATCCGGCTAGATTTTTCTGTATGTTAAAATTGAAACATTCAGGCGTAGGTTACTTTAGTTTTTGGCTCCCGAAACCGCCCGCAGATAAAGTAGGTAATTTACTTTCTCTCAGAACGAGCCATAGCTATTATAAATGTATGTATGTACATCGATTACTCCGAGGTTTCCAGTCCGATTAGTGTGATTCTTTTTTTGTTCGATGCAGTATACTTGCCATTTGGTCTCATAAAAATTTCATCCAATTTGGTTCAGTACTTTTTCCCACGTTTTTATAAACTCACTTTTCTTGTTTGTTTATTTGTTTGTTTAGTTGTTTGTTTGTTTGTCGTTCCGGTTGGACTTTTGCAAATCAATTTTGAGGCACTTCTCGATAACCTAGAAGGGTGAAATTTTGCACACGCTCTGAATTCTGATGACAATACATGACTAGCTAACAAACGTCATAACAAATCTAATATGGCGGCCTCCCCAAGATGGCGGACTGACTGTTTGAAACCCACCCCCACGATATGGGCATCAAATGAAAGGGTTTGCGGTCAGGAATACGAAAAAAAAAAATAGTCACGTTACTTAAATCCAATATGGCGGATGTCCAAGATGGCAGACAGGCTATTTGAAATGCACCCCTATGATATGGATATCAAATGAAAAGGTTTGCTGTCAGGAATACGAAAAAAATAGTCATGAGACTTAAATCCAATATGGCGGACGTCCAAGATGGCGGACAGGCTTTGAGGCACTTCCCGATAAGTTAGCAGGCTGAAATTTTCAGGGTAGCTTCAAACCCGATGAACAAAGATAAAAATAATAAAATAATTAATAGATTTAAAAAAATCTAAAAACCCACGTTTTTAAATATCCTAAAAACAAGAAAATAATCCTACGGGGTTGAGAAAGGGGCCACTCAAAACGTGGGGTCGTATCTTTGCAAGTTACACCCACGAACTTCATGTAAATATATCCCACTTGACTGCTCATACGGGCGACTCAGGCTCACGACACATCAGTGAAATTGCACTTATATTAGATGAAAATATGACTGACCATTTTAGTTTTGACCAGTTAATGGATCTCTCCACACGCGATTATTTTGATAACATTTTTAAATATTTCTGCTTAATATCAAATTAATTATGAGTTCTTGTTCAATTATATGGTCTGGGAAATCGTCTAGAACATCCAGCTATAAAAAGGATGGCATAACTTTTCATCGGTAAGTAAAATTTATTTATAATTTGATAATATTATGAATAATTGTAGGGCTCAAGCTAAACTGGTTGTTTACGTTTAAGGCACACAAAATGTACACCGCGTTGATGTCTTTTTGAAAAGTCCCTTACACTCACTAGGTATTTTCAATAAGTGTGTCCCTTTCTATCTGTAGGCATAAATAGAAAGAGACAGATGCATTGCTGTAGCGTTGTGACAACTTCGAAACGAAGTCTTTAAAATATTGTCGATAAAAATAACGATGTTCCCTAACTGTAAAAAAGTAACGTTACTTAATGTTTACATTTTAGATTTCCAAATATTCCAGAAGTGAAAGAAAAGTGAATCAATGTTGTCAACAAGGAAAATTGGTTTCCAAAAAAATATAGCGTTGTTTGTTCAAGGCATTTCACGGAAGATTGCTTTGAAACCCTAAAGAACCGACGCCGTTTATTTAGTTCAGCAACACCGACTCTGTTTTTGCCTGCTTTGGTATGTTTTATTTTACATATTTCAGTTAAATTTTGTACGTTTTTAGAAAAAAAAAATGTACATGTAAAATAAAAACTTTATAATTTACAGGCTTTACCAAATAAGACGGCTGATCTATGTATACATGGTTCTAATTAACCCGGGCCTTCCCATCTAAATATCTCACAAGTAAGTTAATTTATTCTAACGACGTGATTCGTGATCTTAGGCCGCATTGTTACAATATTAATTTAATGCCCGATGTATAATTACAGGATTTAGTATCAATAAATAGGACAAACTTACCATCAAATACCCTCCCAGAAATGCAAATTTTATGATCATAACGTACCTGGAACTTCCTATGATAATGTCCTCGTTGTAAGTTAATTTTAAAATAATTGTCTCGTACAGGAGGATCGTCCAACCTAGGCGCAATTTTTTTTCTTTTGATTTTTTTTAACGATTTTATTAACCTTGATTTAATTTTAGCATTAATTTAAATAAAGTTAAAACAGAGTTACGTAAGTGTTTTATTTGCACCCAGTTAACGCCCAATCACTATCCTACTAATATTATAAAGGCAAAAGTTTGTAAGTATGGATGTATGGATGTATGGATGTATGGTTGTTTGTTACTCTTTCACGCAAAAACCACTGAACGGATTTGGCTAAAATTTGGTATACAGATAGTTTATAACCTGGATTAACACATAGGATAGTTTTTATCCCGATTTTATGTTCCCGTGGGATAATTTTCGAGTTGCAGCGGGTGAAACCGCTGGCAACAGCTAGTAGTTAATAAAAAAAAAACTTTTTAAAAAAAGGGGACCGACTTCAAACACAAAAAAACCGTAAAATAACTTTTCTTTCGGAAGTCGGTGGTTTTATTTTTTATTTCATTGACTATGGCCACCGACTTCCGAAAGAAAAGTTATTGGTGAGGCGTGTAAATAGCCTGCACCTTTGTGAAGGTTGTGAAAAAGTTTGAATTAAGAACCTACGTAATTTTAAGAAGTAATGGCGGACCTAAAAAATATACCTCCCTATTGATGAATCCCCGAGAAACCAATACCAAAAAAATTATTAGCAGCAAACCATGCCCACGTACCTTGACAATCCAGAGATCCCACTCAGACCCAGGGAGATGGGAAGATACCTCGTTCATGCGCGCGGTATGGTATGAGCTGCCGGCCGGCGAGCAAAATCTTCTTGAATCCACCGGTGGAATGGTTAAAACTCCAAAAATCAACACTGCACTATAAGTTCTCAATGAAGCACAGATGCAGGTCCATTTATTTTATGAATATCATCAAGGTTTCACCAAAAAGGAATTTTCGAAAGGCGGAGCAAAGGACACACAGTGTCTTTTTCAATGGCGACGGGAAGAGAGTGCGCCTCGCTAATGCCATCTATTGGTCAATTGCGAGAACACTCCAGAAAGTTTCGATACAAATGGGCGCTGCGGAAACAAAATATTGGTGCGAGGATTCATCAATAGACAAACTAAAATATGTAATCTGAACTACTAACATATTATATTATATGGAAAAATCCTAAAATATTATTATTTATTTTATTTAAATTGAAAAGGCATTGACGCTTCACCATGCTCGGGGGCTTTGGAAGGACGCAAGTGCTTTCAAAAAGAAAAGTGAAAAATTATAAGTATTTACTGACCTATATTTAGATCAGAGAAAAATCCAAGCTCTATGACTGAATGCGAGAAACAAATAATACAAGTTATTTAATGTATTTCCTAAACCTTAAAGACTACTAGTATCGTATAAGAGTTAACGTTTATTGCGTTGGAATAGGATATAATTTAGCGACGGCACGTTTAAAGTTACCGAACTTTGTCTTTACCATTGCAACACGAGTGACATTATCCGTGCCTTTATGAACTTCAGTTATAACTCCTAATGGCCAACTCAGAGGAGCTGAATTATCCTGTCCCACTAGTACGACAGTTCCAACTTCTACGGGTTTGTCAGGAGTTGCCCATTTTTGTCTGACTTGCAGCGTATGCAGATACTCTAGGTGCCATTTCTTCCAGAAGGATTGGACCATACCATCTAACAACTGTTTGCGCTGCGACAAACTAATGCGCTGACCAGACAAATCGGCTGCCGGCAAATACTGCAATGGAGTCGACATCAAAAAGTGAGCGGGAGTAATAACTTCGGGATGGGGATCGGAAGACAAAACGCTCAGAGGGCGCGAGTTCATAATAGACTCTATTTGAATGAGTACAGTTTGTAACTCCTCATAAGTTAGAAGCTGACTTCCGATCACGCGATAAAGGTGCGTTTTTAACGTTTTTACATTTGCTTCCCACATGGCGCCAAAATGTGGGGAGCGAGGTGGGATCATTTTCCACATTATGCGGCGTGTTGACAACTCATGTAAAAGAGACGAATTGAAATTTGAATTTAATAAGAATCTATAAAGCTCATCTAGTTGGGCCTTAGCCCCAACGAAATTTGTAGCATTGTCCGAATAAAGACAAGATACTGGCCCTCGACGCGAGATAAAGCGTTTAAACGCGGCTAAAAAGGCATCAGAGGTTAAATCAGAGACCAACTCTACATGGACGGCCTTGGTTACCAAGCACACGAATAAACAGATATACGCCTTCTGGGCGTGTTGGCCTCTGCGACGAGTGAGAGTTATGCGTATGGGACCAGCATAATCCACTCCAGTGTGGACAAACGCCTTTGCTTCCGATACTCGGTATTCAGGCAAGTCTGCCATCACTGGAATGGGATGCGTCGGATTTACCCGAAAACATGTGTTGCATTGTCTCAACTTGGACCTAATGACAGTCCTGGCATCTAATATCCAAAATCGCTGTCTTAGAATAGACATGAGTAGTCCCGGTCCAGTGTGACAATTCATCACATGGTAATGACGAATTACTAGGTCCACAATATGGTCATGTTTAGGAAGTAAAAAAGGATGCTTAGCGTCAAATGGAAGGTGAGACTTCGAAAGCCTTCCGCCAATGCGTAATATTCCCTCTTCATCTAAAAAGACAGCTAGACTTTGGAGTTTCTTTGGAAGCAATTTCCCAGATTTGATGAGCTTAATGTCATTTGCAAAATGAACAGATTGCACAGCACAGACTATCGCTCGTTCCGCAGCTGATAAGCCCTGAATAGAACGAGGCTCACAATGAGCCTTTGGTCTAGCGAATTTCAATATATAGGAAACAATGCGCAACAATTTATCCCATGATGAGGTACGTTGAGCAAGTTGATATAGAAGGGGTTGTTCTACTTGCGTGGTCACTGTTAAGACATTTGCCTTGTGCTCGGGAAGTTCCCCACAATTAATAGGAGAGAACGGTTTGACGAGCCAATCCTCAGGAGCACAACGAAGCCAAGAGGGGCCGTTCCACCAAAGTTCATGTGACACTAACTGAGAAGGGAGGATGCCACGAGATAGACAGTCGCTTGGATTCTCAACACCTGCCACATGGTAAAAATGTTGAGAACCCAAGTTCTCCTGACATTGATCAACTCTATTGCTGACAAAGACTGACCAGCGGTGCGGAGAAGAGTGTATCCAAGATAAAGCTATCGTGGAATCTGAAAAGGCGTAAATTCCTGCAATAGGAACACGTAAAGCGTAAGAATCACGAACAGTTTTTACCAATTTTGACATGAGCACGGCGGCACAAAGCTCCAGACGTGCAAGAGTTGTAACCTTGGTAGGTGAAACCTTTGATTTCGCACAAAGTAAGCGGACTATGACACCAGATGGACCAGTAGAGTGTATATAAATCACACACCCGTACCCACCCATACTAGCATCAGCAAACGCGACTATACGAACGGAACAATCATCGGTAACGCCCACATGGCGTGGTATGCGTAATGTATCCAGCAGCGGAAACTCTTGCATGAGAATGGAAAAACGTTTAAAAATATCGTCAGGAGCGGGATCATCCCAACCAATATTACTCAGCCATAACTCTTTGATGAGCAACTTGGCATAAAATATCACGGGGGCGACCAAACCGAGAACATCAAATAAGCGTGCGACTATCGAGAGTATATTTCTCTTAGTACATTTCTCAGCTACGTGAGCGGAAGTGAAGAAAAAATTATCCTGAGAAGGTTCCCACGAAAGGCCTAAAACCTTAGACACATCACTCCCAGCGTGAAAATCAAGGGACTTACGATGCGAGTCGGGAAGACTGTTTAAAAGAACGGGTGAATTGCTACACCATTTAACAAGGTCAAAATCGCCCGATTTAAACATCTTTATAAGATCATGCGATAGCTGCATGGCGGTGTCTTCATTATTCACAGAATACACCAGATCGTCCATGTAGAGACTGGTCTCTGCTACTTTAGCAGCTTCGGGATAATGCGGACTGTCAGAGGCCAGCTGTCGCACAGTGCGCATAGCTATGTAAGGACTCGACTTAAGCCCGAAAGGTAAGCGATTAAAGGCGAAGGTTAGCACAGGTTCGTTCTCATTGAATCGAAACAAAATGCGTAGGTATTTACGCTGGTCAACGGGTACACCAATGCGTAAATACATTTGTTTAATATCAGCATTTATAGCGATGGGAAATAGTCTGAAATTTATTAAAAGAATAAACAAATCTGTTTGTAAATTTGGACCAATATGGAGTACATCATTTAAAGATAACCCTGTATGAGTTCTAGCACTAGCATCCAATACAATGCGCGGCATCGGTTTGTCTGGCCGAACGACAGCGTGATGAGGGATATAGTAACCGTCATCGGAAACGGCAGATTCGTCGACCTGACTTAAATAACCGTTGTCCATATACTCTTTAATCACTGCATTATAATTTTTCCGCAACATCGGCGATTGGCGGAGTTTCCTTTCAAGCGCAATAAGCCGACGATACGCGGCGGTGCGCGAGTTACCCAACTCGGCGGGATCCTTACTAAAAGGTAACGCGACGGTATAACGTCCCACATCGTCTCGTGACACGGTCGAGGAAAAAATATTCTCACATTCGGTTTCCTCAGGAGAGAAAAAACGTTTATTATTAACTTCTTCCAATTCCCAAAACTTTTGTAATAAATCATTGAGAGCCAATGCCGTGAAAGAAGAGTTAGGTAAATGACATGGCCGGATTCTGCCCTCAAAACTCAATCCAAATTTCATACTGTACATTAATAACAATTATAAGAAAAATTCTTCTAAAATAAATAAAAAATAGTCGCAACAATTACGATTCTCTAAAACAGGCGAGGAAAATTCCTAAAAATTAAATGTTTTAAGGGTGATTTCCCTTTTGATTCATTGCTAGGAAGAGACAATTGCATCGACGTTTGGATACACGCTTATGACAATCAGTGTACCTTTGTAAACTATGCTTGATGGTCATATTAAAATACCTATAAAACGCCCGTGACTGTTAGAATTGTACGTAAATGATTTTATTATTAGGATAATTTACCACTTTTCGAATGGCGCGCGTCTTGACGCGACTAACGCACCACTTTATAAATCGATATTATATTTAAAAGTGCGTATCCAAATGTCCTAGACTTATTTTGACGTTTCTGCGACAGTTGATCTTAACCGTCAAAACTGTCAAAACTGTATAGTCTTGCGTTGATCTTAACACGTATTACTGTGTTCGTTACTGTATTGGATTTTAGATGTTTTAACCCGACTCCACGCTATCATTTATCAGACTTTCGTTTACGCTTCCAAAGTCTGCTGTGTAAAATGGACTTGTATAGACGTACGATTTGGATTCTGACGGTCACCATGTCTAAGTGTTTGTGGTCACTTATCGAATGCGACGGTATAATGTTGTAACAGCTTTAATACCGCAGCTACAAAATACAATGTCTGAATGGTTATCCTTAGAAGAGGTACGTACCTAAATCGTAATTTTTTATATTCATATTACGCATTTTGATACCACACACTTATAGAAATCAGTACATAACAATATTTTTTTTGAAATCCCACAATCAGGTTAGCGTGTGCTAGTATCTGAGATTGCACCCGAATTATTATCAAGTATAATTAACCACGTTTACTGCACTACCTGTATTATTTCTTCCATTTACTCTTAAAATGTCTATGTTACAGGATCGGAGAGCAAATCTGCAAGTATGTCATCCCTGTTGGATACAAGCTAACCGGCACTGTCTTGATATTAAATATAATTAAACAGGCTAGATGTCTAACTATGAAAAATGAACCTGCATTGCCTGAACCACTTCCAATTCTACCAACTGCTAATCCTGCTATCGCTTATGATCCACCACTACCTCCACTACCGCTACCAGCTGATAAACCTGCACTCAATTATATAATTAATTAATAAAAAATACAAATATCATTTTAGTGTTTTATTGTCTGTTTCTCTGCGTCTGTCCCTGCTTTGGCGATCTGAAACTTTTGAAAACAGTCTAACAAAAATAGTTAACTGAGCATTAAGACGCGGCCCCACCGCAGTGCACGGAGAGGCTACGCACGTGTAAGAAAGCTTCGCTTTGTAAGAAAATGTATGTGGTTGTGTCCACTGCAACCTACGGAGAAGCTACGCACGAATTGACGTCATTGATACACGCGTGGCTTGCTCGAATAGGCGGTTACATAGCTCAACGCTGTCGACGTGGGTCTACGTTTCCACTGGAGTACACGAATATGACCCACGACTATGTACAGCTCGATTATCGTAGGGCGGTTTTGCAGTGGCACGTGCGTAGGCTCTCCGTGCGCCGTACCACGATAAACGTGACCACGATAGTCGTGTGTACTCCAGTGGAAACCTAGATCCACGTCCTCAACTAAATTAATACACGCAGCTAAAATGCGCCGTATGGCCCGTGCACAGCATGCGCTGCGGTGGGGCCGCGCCTTCAGCACACGGAACTGACCAGTCTGTATGAAGAGACAAATCTAATACGCGCCTAGTGAAGAAACGGCCTCTATCTACTGAAAATACCAATTCTCCTATTGTTCCGCCTGAAAAAAATGTGCCTGTTCATGCACTTTTTTAAAATCCTGTTTATAGTATCTCTCGCTTGTTCTCTGTTCATAAAACTTAAACTACTATAAATAAGTACCTGTAAGCTTTAATATGAGGTACTGTTTGTCAATGTACATTAATATTTTTTGTCAGGGCATCGCTCTATACAAATTCCGGCCATGTCATTTAAATTATCACTATTATGCGGAAAATCACCCATAAAGATATACCCGAATGTGGTCAATAATGCAGGTGGGGCGCGTGAACAAAGATCGACCCTATTCCCCAAGTAAATGTACGGAAACAGTTGAGCGCCCAACACTAGGTCAATATCCCCTGGAATATTCCAGCTTAAATCTGCGAGCGGAAGCGCGTGGAAGTCTTTATGGCTATCCCACTTAACATGGTGCGATGGTAGCTGGTCCGTAATGCACTCAACTACGAACGCGTGAATAGTATATTTTTGATCAGGATATACGCGAGACTCGATATCTAAATGTACGTATCCTATTATCGGTCGCGATACAGAACCAACTCCTTTAACAAATGAATTACTCAAAGGAATTATCAGTAAATTAAGTTTTCTACAACATGCTGTAGTTATTAAATTATTCTGCGAGCCATTATCAATTAAACACCTCACTACTGTTTTGTGACCCGCACTGTCACTTTTAGCTCGCGCATAAACCTGAGCTGTCGATAACAGCACTATCGCCTTAGCCTTCGCTGCATCAGCTGCTAATAACACGGCCGAGCTGTGAGCCGAAGACGCTGGCGTCACATCACACGAATCAGACGCAATCACCCGTGCGGAAATATCGACCTTATCGCAATCAACGTAAGAGCGAGGCACCAAAGGCGTACCGGGGGTCGAAAGGAGCGCGGGAGGGGGGAGAGACAGCGGCGCGGGAGACGACGACGCCACGACTACATTGCAATTCGTCGCTTTAACATCAGCTGTTTGCGGTTTATTTTCTTTATCAAAATGTAATAGTGTATGATGGCGTTTTTTACACAAGTCACAGACTGATGTTGACTTGCAGTTACTCAATCCGTGCAATGTGCTCAGACAATTCGCGCACCCACGTTTGGATTTAATAAACTCGAACCTTGTTCTAGGAGTCAACACGGATTTAAACTTAGCGCAGTTATACAAATGAACATGAGCGTTATCATTACAATCATGGACCTAAAAAAAAAGGCGGACGGAACTTCACTAAGAAACGATTGAAGCACCACAATGGCGGCGGCGTAAATATGTGTGAGTGTGTATAGGGATGCCAGATGAAGGAAAAAATTACCCATTTTTAAACAATATTTAATTAAGATCTCCCTTGAACTTAAGTTTAATTACAATTTTTTTGTGACGGATACCTATTTTTAAAATAAAAATAAAATCATTTAAGCACATTGGATATTAAAATATTTACAACTCGTTTAATGTTAATAAAGTTTTACAATCCCTTTTGGTGATTCAAATTTTTGTAGACTTGTCTTTTGCTATCGACACATCTAGAAATCCCTTCTAATTTACTGAAGTGGTGAAAACGAATGTTTAAGTATTTTTCGGCTATAAATATTTAATTAAAGCTATTTTATGTTCCATTCCTACACGTCTACATTCCTATTCCATGTCTACACTCCCTTATTATTTTTATACAATCATTTTTCCGTGCATCATTTGCCGTGGGGAAATCTGTAAAAATATAGAAGAATACAATAACGATAAATAGTAACATAAAATATAAATCTCCCAATTTTAAAATAATTTGAACCTTGAAATATTTGCAACACTGATTGATTTCGAGATGTTTATTATATTTATTGACGTAAAATCGAGAAATAAGCTTCAAATTGACATGCTTAACTATGAAAAGTGATCCCCTGGCTTTTTTAATTGAACTACTATGGTTTAGACAACTTTTTGCAACACATGACGGCATACTTTGGTTTTTATTAGACAAAATAACACCGTATAAAACCGCGAGTGTCGTTCGAAGCGTAATGGCCGACGGCTGACTTACTATGGTGTGAATGTGTGCGTGCTGGCTTGTCCACATTAGCGCACTGACTTACTATGGGTGCTTCAATTGTTTCTTAGTGAAGTTCCGTCCGCCTTTTTTTTTAGGTCCATGATTACAATACGCGCAGCATGGAACCGCGATCGCGGGTAAACAAGCGGACGAGTCAGCTGACTCGCTCACAACAAACGCTTTTGTCTGTGTGCGTGACTCGCGAGGAGCGGAAGCGGGGTTTCGACTAAAGTTTCTCGCGTTCGAATGATACAAATTCGAGCGTGCCAATATCTTTGCCTGATCTTGAACGAAGCTTATCAATAATTGCGTTGTGGGAATTTCAACATCTCGAATGGTAAGTTCAAACGATTGAGTAGTCTGTGCATCGATTTTTCTCATTGCGCAGTGCAGAAGAATAAAATCAGCAAGATCCGTAATCCCAAGTTGTTTCAAGGCAGAAATAGACGCACTAAATGTTTCTATGAAAGAATCGAGACTATTAGCATTAAATGAACAACTTTTTAAATCCAATATGTTATTTAAATAATGCGTACCTAGTGAGCGCTTCTCTTGATATTTTTTAACTAAACTATCCCATAACAACTTGTAAGTATCACCAGTAGGCACAATTCCAGCGGTAACCTTCAATGCGTTGTGTGTAAGCCTACCTATCAAGTACTGCACACGCTGCGAGTCAGTCAGCTGATCATTATCATGGATATTTGACTTAAACGACTCGTAGAAAACGGGCCAATTCTCAGTTTTCCCATCGAAAGATGGCAGCGCGATAGGAGGCAACTTTATTTTAGGCGGTTCAAAAAAAGTCTTTGAGTTGCTACTGGGTAATGGTGGCGATTGATTGCTGTTTATTTTATTCCTAACACGTTTAATATGAATATACAAATCTTCAAAGGATTCTAAACAAGCATAGTCGGCACTTGAACCAGGTTTTAAACTAATGTTTATTTGATTAATTTGATCGACAAAAGATTCAAATTTATCTCGAATGTCATCAATTGTCTCTGACTCAGTCATAAAACTTTCATTTTTCCTCGAATCGAACGACGATATATTTCTTGATAAATCATACAAACGATTAATGCGTTTAAATAACAATCCTTTCTATTCGTGAAGAATAGTTAATAAATCTTCCGGCTTCAGTTGTTTATCCGTCATTTTGCTAATATTATAAAACGAAGACAATAACAATAAATACCTACCAGGCGGTTTGCAATATTATCGCACCTACCAAACTATGAGTATCTAGGTATCTATCTAAATATTAATACGCACAAAGCCGAGATGAGTTGGTAACTACCTACTTATTTACTTATGAACAAAGCGAATTTTTAAATGCGGATACCTACTTAGAATGAACTTTACCAATAAATACGTAATGTCGTTCTATGTAAACTAGGTATTATATTAATTGAACAGATTTACCAACAAATACGTAAAATCTATTGTCAATTTAATAAGCTGCGTTAATTAGGTATTAATTTACCGAAAGTTTACGTAATTATATATCTATTGTGCGTTATTGAACCTATATGATTTTCACCAAACAAATACGCAAAAATCTAGGTACCTACTGGTTATTTATCCGGTATCGAAGGACCATTAATTATGGTGAGGCGTGTAAATAGCCTGCACCTTTGTGAAGGTTGTGAAAAAGTTTGAATTAAGAACCTACGTAATTTTAAGAAGTAATGGCGGACCTAAAAAATATACCTCCCTATTGATGAATCCCCGAGAAACCAATACCAAAAAAATTATTAGCAGCAAACCATGCCCACGTACCTTGACAATCCAGAGATCCCACTCAGACCCAGGGAGATGGGAAGATACCTCGTTCATGCGCGCGGTATGGTATGAGCTGCCGGCCGGCGAGCAAAATCTTCTTGAATCCACCGGTGGAATGGTTAAAACTCCAAAAATCAACACTGCACTATAAGTTCTCAATGAAGCACAGATGCAGGTCCATTTATTTTATGAATATCATCAAGGTTTCACCAAAAAGGAATTTTCGAAAGGCGGAGCAAAGGACACACAGTGTCTTTTTCAATGGCGACGGGAAGAGAGTGCGCCTCGCTAATGCCATCTATTGGTCAATTGCGAGAACACTCCAGAAAGTTTCGATACAAATGGGCGCTGCGGAAACAAAATATTGGTGCGAGGATTCATCAATAGACAAACTAAAATATGTAATCTGAACTACTAACATATTATATTATATGGAAAAATCCTAAAATATTATTATTTATTTTATTTATATTGAAAAGGCATTGACGCTTCACCAGTTATTTTACGGTTTTTTTGTGTTTGGGTTTGAAGTCGGTTCCCTTTTTTTAAAAAAGTTTTTTTATTTTTCCCTTTTTAGTTTAGATATTCAACAAAAATCTTCATATAATCGGCGTCTTTGAAAAAAAATCTACAATCCTAGTAAGCAACAAAAACGGATCTATGTGGGTAACTTCAAGAGGCATTCATTATTGTTATATACTAAAACCTTATCCAGAATGTAACAAACACTTTTCTGAAACCCGCATCAAAATCGGTTCAGCCAAACGCGAGATAATCGCGTACAAACATGCAATCGTCTCTGAAAATCTACAATCCAAGTAAGCAAAAACGGATCCACGTGGGCAACGTCACGGGATATCTACTAGTGTTATATACTAAAACCTTCTCCAGAATATAAAGAACACTTTCCTGAAAACCGCATCAAAATCCGTTAAGGCAAACGCGAGATAATCGCGGACAAACATACATACATACATACATACATACATACATACAGGCAGAACTGAGAACCTACTTTTTTTTTGAAGTCGGTTAAAAACGGATCTATGTGAGCAACTTCACGAGATATCCATTATTGTTATATACTAAAACCTTCCCCAGAATGTAACAAATACTTTTCTGAAAACTGTATCAAAATCGGTTCAGCCAAACGCGAGATAATTGCGGACAAACATGCAATCGTCCCTTAAAATTTACGATCCAAGTAAGCAAATCGGATCCACGCGGGCAACGTCACGGGATATCTATTAGTGTTATATTAAAACCTTCTCCAGAATGTAATGAACACTTTCCTAAAACTGCATCAAAATCCATTCTGCCAAATGCGTGATAATTGCGGACAAACATGCAATCGTCCCTTAAAATCTACGATCCAAGTTAGCAAATCGGATCCACGCGGGCAACGTCACGGGATATCTATTAGTGTTATATACTAAAACCTTCACCAGAATGTAATGAACACTTTCCTGAAAACTGCATCAAAATCCGTTCAGCCAAACGCGAGATAATCGCGGACAAACATACATACATACATACAGGTCGAACTGAGAACCTACTTTTTTTTTGAAGTCGGTTAAAAAGAATAAGCAGACATCGTTATGTTCGATTTTATCGATATTAGGTATTGTAGCAAAACTGACTTGTGCATCACTATGTTTGGAACATTCGTCCTGACATTGTTGCATCGGCCAATCACAACCGCTGTTTTTTCTTCGTCCCCCGACCCGCAGTGGTGAGTCGTGTGCCTATGCGAAATCGGTCTATGAGTCCCATAAATAATCCCTTAAATAATATACGCCCCCACGTTTTGAGTGGCCCCTTTCTCAACCCCGTAGGATTATTTTCTTGTTTTTAGGATATTTAAAAACGTGGGTTTTTAGATTTCTTAAAATCTATTAATTATTATTTTGTGAGCATTTTTATTAATTTCGGCTACTTGGATGACATGATGATCTTTACTTTTTGCGTGTTCATTACGCGATTACTCCGTCAATTGTAGACCGATTTTCAAAATTCTTTTTTTGTTGTACTAGGCATCGTTCATGTTCGTGATATTAGTAAACAAAAGTAGGAAATTTGGTGACCATCTTGCATGTATACTTTTGGACTTAGAGAACACAGAACAATGTAAGACACCTTATTTATACGTAAACAATCAAAATAAGTAAAAAAATAATTTTGTCTCGCTAGCTTGTACTAGACGAAACACTGTGCGTCGCAACCCGTTGAGAGACATGCTTATTTTTAAGGATTATTTTTAGACTAAGGGTGGAGGGATGTTTACGGATGTTAGTATTGTAAGTTAAAGGTAGGCTGCGACCTACCGGTGGGCCAGTCGAATACAAGCTATCCCTTAGCAAAGATATTTTTAAAGAAACGAAAAAAATCAGATTGCGAGCAGGGTTCGAACCTGCGTCTTCTGGATAGGTACTCCAGACGTCTTAACCAACTAGGCCATCGCAACCACTACTCACAAAGCTGAAATTTCTCGTTCCCTTGTTTTTTATTTGAACGCTGTTTACACGTTGCGCCATCTATTGGTAGTATTTGAAACTACTTACCAACCAACACGTCTGATATTACAATCGAATCAATGTTATATTAGATAACGACTTCTAAACTAAAGTTATATTTTTATACGCAAGAACGCCTGCGTCGCGTCTTCTCAAAGATATTTTCTAGTTGGTTAAGGCGTCTGGAGTACCTATCCAGAAGACGCAGGTTCGAACCCTGCTCGCAATCTGAATTTTTTCGTTTCTTTAAAAATATCTTTGAGAAGACGCGACGCAGGCGTTATTGCGTATAAAAATATATCCCTTAGCAAGTACATGTCTCCTTGATTTCCTCTCTCCCCGCTCGCCCCCCGACTAAACAATCCATTTCGAGTTTTTATGCGGATCTATTTCAGAGATCTATTTATTACAGCTTGGCAAAAAACAGAAGAAAACTGGAAGTCGCCACTGTGGTCTCGCTCCCAGCACTTTGAATGATTTTATTTTATTAATTTTCACTTATTACGTTAGTTTTATGGCGCCATAATAAATCTAACAAACCTGCGTCTTTGTTTACATCAAATATCAAAGATTTTAAAACGTCAGCAAACAACTAGATTAATTCCGTTTCAAGACGTTCCGGTCAAGCTGTATTTTATATTTCGAATCGGAACTATACGATTTACAAAAACCGTTTTTGGTCAAAACCGTTGTCTGATTAATCGATTTCAGATAGCGTCGCCCGCGTCCCTATTATTATGACAGTGACAGATGACAGCTCGACATCTGTCATGTCATTGTAAAATGTAGGTAAGTCTTCAGCTGTGGTCTTCAGTATAAGGAAGCACAGAGTACATTGAATATGGAAGGAAGTTCAGGTTTTCAGATAATAAACTTATATTTATAACTGAAGGACTAGTATCGTGTATCGTGTCATTTACTTTAATTATTTATCTTAGATAAACATGGAATAATCTGTTGTTAACACCAGTGATTTTTGCAACAAATTCAATAAATTAGTTACCAATATGAAAGTGGAAAAGCTGCAAATGTGTAGAATATGTTTAGTGGAAGATGTTCGTATGTTTATGGTTACCAATTTGGAACTGCAACTACTTTATGAGAAGCTTACTAGAATTCCTGTAAGTAAATGATCTTTATACATAATTATTCAAGCACAAGTACTTTGTTATTGTATAGCAAACGAGAAGAATGAACTTTTTGAAGACATGCTTTCAAGCAAGCTTTATCAAAAACCATTCTTTAATGAAACTCATAGTAAAGTTCTTCATTTTTCATACTTTTGTTGCAGTTTGTAACTGAAGACAGTAGACCGATGCTCGCTTGTGTCTTCTGCTACACTAGACTAAAGCAATGCTGTCAATTGCAGAGGAAATGTCTGGAAGCAGAGAAGCTGTTCACTCAGATGTTGAATGAGGATGATGAGGTGAGGTTTGATATTTGTTATTAAAGTATTATGTGTGGATAAAGGAGGAAACGCCTGGGTGTCACCACTGCGAAGATCGCCCGGAGGACACGGTGGAGCATACGGTGCAAGACTGCCCAGCTTGGCAGCGGGCAGGGCACCGACGTGTCCTCACGGCTGCGATAGGCGGAGACCTCTCGCGCCCAGCATTGGTCGCGGCCATGCTGCGGGGGGAGTGGGAAGCGGTCGCCTCCTTCTGCGAAGCAGTAATGCTCGCTAAGGAGGAGGCGGGCCGCGAGCGAGCTCCGCCCCACCCGCAGTGGTGCACGCTCACGGCGACGGACGTCGCGAGACGATCTCCGGCCACCGTAGGCGCGGGCATGCGGGCAGCGAGTAAAGGGCAACTCGCTGCCCGACCAAGGACCATGCCCGGGTCGACGGCGCGTTGTGTCCCACGCGCGCCTCAAAGAGCGTCAGCATAATGACGGGGCCCCCCTCTCCGAGGGCCAAAGCCTGCCGGGGTCGCGGGATTATTTCCTTACCGTGACCCCGGAACAGAAAGGGCTATTGAAGGACACCGTGGATTTTAGTCAGTAGAAGTCTGACAGTCCCTCCCGCCCTGCCCGGGGTTGGAGGACTCATTTGATGATTTTACCACGCTAAAAAAAAAAAAAAAAGTATTATGTGTGGATCTCTTCAGTATTGTATAACAGTCTGGTAACGAAAACTCCATGTAATATCTGTACATTTTGCATGCAGGTTTGAAAATCATTTGATCGGCCCGAACTCTCTCGGAGGAGCCTTTGTGTTTGATCTCATAGAGAGTACCTGGGTTACCAACGTACTTAGTTCTATGTGAGGTACCCTCCGGGCAGTGTTGGCGCCCATGAGCTGATGTCTTGTCCGCCACCATGCAAGGGTTGCTATAACTATGCATAGCTGCTGCTTTGTTACCGCCGGGTATGCGTAGTACGGCGATTCTATGTCTTTCTACCAAGAAAAGACAAAGTTGTTTATCATTATTTCTACACAAATCGACTGTTTTTTGCAAATAAATTAAATATAACACCATTCATACAAGAAAAGAAAGTTTATTTTCCATATTTTTTACATTAACATGCTTAAAATGCTAAGAATATTTATATGTTCTGTCATTTTAATCTATTCTTCTTGGCTGTGTCCTTTGATCCACTGGTCAAGTACCAGCAAAACAGCCATACTTATCTCCAAAATTTTTGAGAAACTAGTAAACCATAAGCTTACTCAATTTCTCAACAAGAATAATATAATTGCACAAAATCAGTATGGTTTTAGAAAAGGAGTCTCGACAGAAGATGCAGTTCTTGACCTTACTGAATTTGTTGCAGAAAACTTGATGATAAACAGAACTGCATAGGTCTGTTCCTAGACTTAAGAAAGGCATTCGACACGGTCTCTGTTCCCATTCTTTTATCTAAGTTGGAGGGTGTCGGTGTTCGTGGCTTGGCCCTTGATTTCTTTGCAAGTTACCTTACAAACCGTAGACTGTGTGTTAGGGTTGGTGAGCATGTCAGTAGAGAGGAAACCACCACTTTTGGTGTGCCACAGGGAAGCGTGCTTGGCCCGACCCTTTTCCAGGTTTACATCAATGAGCTTTGCTGCTTACCTCTCAAAAACTCCAAAATATTCACCTATGCTGATGATACTGCAGTCATTGTTCATGGACCCGATTGGGAGCAACTGAGAACTACAGCTGAATCTTCACTTAACTCTGTTATAGGTTGGGTGCAGCAAAATCTCCTAACTCTGAACCTGGACAAAACCTTCTTAATCCCGTTCGGGCTACACTCTGGTACTAAACCTCCTACAAGCTTCGCCATTAAGGCTCACAATTGCAATGGCCTTACTCCCTGCTCGTGCTTTTCTCTTCTAGAAGTAAACCATCTTAAATACATAGGAGTAGTCATTGATAGCGGACTCAATTGGTATTTGCACTTGGACGCTGTTACCACTAGAGTTAGAAGAATGATTTATGTATTTAAGCTCCTTAGGTCTGCCGCTGACTTTAATACGATTAGAATGGTTTATATTTCAATCTGCCAGTCAGTCATGACCTATTGCATCACAGTGTGGGGAGGCGCAGCTAGGACTAAGTTCCTTAAGTTGGAACGAGCACAAAGAGCGGTCCTAAAGGTGATGTCAAAGAAGCACTTTATGTACCCCACCTCACAATTATACAAAGACGCTAATGTACTTACTGTCAGACAACTGTTTGTGCTACGATCCGTACTGAAAAAACACACCAAGGTCCATCCACCAGACCCTACTCGCCGTAAGAAAAAACCTATTATTCTCACAGTAAAACATAAGACCGCTTTCGCTCGACGCCAACACTATGTTCTAAGCTCACACCTTTACACAATAGTTAATAAAAAATTAAACATTATTGAATTGAATACTTACAGGGTTAAAGTTAAAATTGAGGAGTGGATAAAAGATCAAGATTACCTAGCAACTGAAAGTCTACTTACCTGGATCAGCTAAATCACTTAAATTTATCATACTATCAAATCAAAACTCATCACACACCACCACACTATACCGCATCACACCTCACACCACTACACTACACCACATCACATCACACCTCAGCACACCACTCCATACACCACTCTCCCTTAGAATTGTGAAGCTAAGCAAGCGTGCGACCTTCGTAGCCATTTTATCCAAAAATTATGCAGCCCGTCCGGCCCTGGAGATTTCCAATTAGGTAACGGACGGACTGCATGGGCCACGTCAAGTGAAGTTATGGATATTGCTTCCATTTCTGGGATTGAGGCACACGCTCGCTCAACCACACGCATCCAGTCACCCTCAGTGTGACCAACGGGCACCGACCAAATACTTCGCCAAAAAGCATTCATAGCTTCATTATCTGGCAGATGCCCGTCAGTAACACCCCGATTGAGAATGGGTCGCTCCCATGTTCTGTATACCCACCTTTCATCACTTTGGAACATGCGATTCTGAGTGTATCGGTCCACTCCTATACCGGCGGATACGGTTCGCCCATGCATAAACTTTCTGCTTCAGGAAGTCAATGCGCTCTGTGAGACGGGACATATAGTCTTGAGAACTGATTCCAGTTCCCGAGAACGCCCGCCTCACAAAGCGCATCACCCTTGGGCGTGTATTTCCCTCCCTGAAGCAGATGAGCTTCCCAATGAGCACCCTGGCCTCATTGATACGACGCTCAATCCTGCACTGCCAGGCTGGAACGGCAGGTTTCGGTCGAGCAGCTCTGTCTGTGTTTGGAAATTTGACACGAGCTACACGACACGCCGCGACAGCCGTACAATACAAGATTGAGTGTGTATCGCAAAGGTTTGCGCTGCTCTCAATAAATTCTGGTAACAGCGCATCCAGGGCACACACTAGGGCTCTGTTTTTTTTATTCATGGGCAAACGTGGTAGCCGCGGTCTAAGCTCAGGTGATGTGAACCGATACTCACGAATCGCATCCTCCAAAGCACTCCCTATTTCCACATTGCATTGGTTATCTGCAGATATAACCCTGTCGGTCTCCTCCTCAACATCCTGGTTTACTCGCGCAGTAACAGGTGAATGGGTGTTTATTTGTGTTGCGGGAGGGTTGTCGACAGGGCTACTCTGCACTTCCGAGCGCAGCCGATCAAGTGTAGCATCATCCAACCTATGACTACGTTGAATCACGCGCACCTGATCCGACAATCGTTGGGCCGAGACGTTGACAGCGGGCTCAAGCACCTGAAACAGAGTTATTATTATTCTCTTTATTTATCTTTACACTTATAAATTACATTTTTAAATATTTTTACAAAAAAGAAACAAAAAACATTTAAAAATATAAAAAATAGCAGTCCACCAGTACCGGGAACAGGGTCCGGGCTACCGGTGGTCAGGGCTCTTGAGAGAGGAACCTCCTAACAATACGCGCCGTGTCCAAGAGTACTGCCTTCTGAATCAAGCGCTTGATCCAGCCACCCAGCGAGAGCCTCCTCAGGTGTTGGTCGAGGCTCTTGGCAATTAAGCCATTGGCAGATACGACTATCGGCACAATAACTGCCGTATTCACGTCCCACATGTCAACAACCTCGCGAGCCAGATCAAGATACTTGAATTGTTTCGATGATTCCCGATGGCCACCCCCAGCTTGTCCCCCGCTGGGGGACAGCGCAACTTTTTCTAAAAAATGTTCCCAATGTCCACCCCGGGGTGGCTATTAGGAACTTTTTTTAGAAAAAGTTGCACTGTCCCCCAGCGGGGGACAGTGATACGATTTTTTAAAAATATTTACGTTGTCCCCCACGGGTGGACAGCGCTACAATTTTAAAAATGAGAATTCTCAGTGTCCACCGCGGGTGGACGGAGATACTTTTTTTAATTTATTCCCTTTTGATTGTTTTTGTAAACTTTGAGTGAAGACTCGTTACAGATTAAAGACTTTAGAAGGAAGATGATGAGATTATTAAAATAATAATAAAAACAAATTATGTATTTTAAAATCAACGTTTATTTAAAAAAAAATCTTCTAATTAACACCATAATTAAAAATTCAAAAGTAGGTTTATTTATTGTAATAATTTTGTTTTAAAATTTTCTTTTGAGAGTAATATTATATCAATTTTTCTAATCCAATTTTACAGGCTCGCTTTATTAAAAGTTTTCATCTAACAAACTTATAATAAAACGAGCCCAGAAGAATGCTAACTAAAACTTTACTAGTACACACGGCTAGTTAGTTTGTTTGTTTGTGTAGTAGTTAGTTTGTTTGGTTACACATCAACCTATACAATACCAGTTTGTCTTGATCTCGCTTTGTGAAATCTTTCCGCACACTCAACGGTCAGCTTATATTGGTTTTGCATAGTTTGATGTGTAGCCAAACAAACTAAGATATGTGTGTACAAACTAAGATATGGTTTTAAACAAAATGATCTAAGTATGTGAAATTGTTAAAATAGTATTTTTTCATAACTAAGCTTACATTTACAATCTTTATATTTCATTACTAGTTTTTTTTTCAGTCAAAGTATTAAAAATAGTTAAAAGTGCCCGCTACCGGGAATAAATAAAAAAAAGTATCTCCGTCCACCCGCGGTGGACACTGAGAATTCTCATATTTAAAATTGTAGCGCTGTCCACCCGTGGGGGACAACGAAAATATTTTTAAAAAATCGTATCACTGTCCCCCGCTGGGGGACAGTGCAACTTTTTCTAAAAAAAGTTCCTAATGTCCACCCCGGGGTGGACATTGGGAACATTTTTTAGAAAAAGTTGCGCTGTCCCCCAGCGGGGGACAAGTTGGGGGTGGACATCGGGAATCATCGAATTGTTTATCTTTTTCTGCCTTCACGAGGTTCTCGTCATGCGGGACCGTTATATCAACAATTATTGCGCGACGCTCCAATCGATCTATCACCACAATGTCAGGCTTATTGGCAACAATAGTCCTGTCAGTGATGATAGGTCGATCCCAATACAACGAGATATTGCCATTTTCGAGAACTGGGTCGGGCGCATACCTATAGTACGGCACTTCCGATTCCACAAGATTGTACTTCAAAGCAAGTTGCTGGTGGATAATCCTGGCAACAAGGTTGTGTCTATGCAAATACTCGCCGTTAGCCAGACGAGAACACCCAGAAATAATGTGTCGGATCGATTCTCCCGGACGGTGGCATGCCCGACATATGTCAACCGTTCCATCCTTCACAATGTATTTCCGGTAGTTATTCGTCATCATAACTTCGTCCATAATTGCACAGACAAAACCTTCGGTTTCCCCAAACAGGTCACCGAAGCGCAGCCAGGATACGGACGCTAAAAAGTCTACATCGGGACCATGTAATGCCCGGTAAAAGCGTCCGTGAAGCTCCTTGCTCTGCCATACATCTTTACGATCATTAGTGTCTAATACTTTAGGTTTGCGCCAGTTCTCGTTAGCCAAGGAGAGCGGAGTAAGACCCTTGTCCACTGTGACCACATCTCGGTGCATCCCCACGTCGGCTTCAATATTCCCTGAGACTGCATACCTCACGGTTGTGCAGGGTCTTAGCATTTAAGAAGCCACGACCCCCGCACTTCCGCGGGATATACAGTCTCATCACCGACGACCGCGGGTGATGCATCCGATTTGCAGTCAGCAGTGAACGGACTCTCCTATCCAGGGCTTCAAGTTCTGTCTGAGTCCATTTGAGTATGCCGAAAGAATACATCAATACCGGCATGACCCAACCGTTGAAAGCGCGCACCTTATTGCCACCTGACAAAAGACTGTTAAGTACTTTATTCAGGCGGCTAAAGAAGCGCTCCCTCAACGATTGCTTCATGTCAGCATTATTGATGCCTAATGCTTCCGACATACCCAAATATTTGTAGGTCTCTGTTGAAGAGAGGGATCTAAGGTGTATGGAATCCGAGAGTTGAGTTCCCTCTGATTCCATAATCTCCCCTCGCTTCACATGCATGACTGCACATTTGTCCACACCAAATTCCATCCTGATGGCGCTACTGAAAGTTTCTGTTACCTTCAGTAGCTTCATCAGTTGCAAGTTGTTGGGGGCAAAGAGTTTCAGATCATCCATGTAAAGAAGGTGAGATATGACCTGACCACCTCTCTTCAACCGATATCCTAGCCCCGAACCCTCCAGTAATGTACTGAGTGGGTTCAAGGCCAGACAAAACCACAAAGGACTCAGACTGTCACCCTGGAATATGCCGCGCTCAATCCTTATCGGTTCGCCGCTACCTCGGATCTGTCGACATCCTGGATAGCGAAGGACTGTTCTCCAGGTCCCCATACACGACAACAGGAAGGTACGTAGAGTTATATCAACTTTATACAACTCTAGCACCCTCATGAGCCATGTATGGGGTACCGAATCATAGGCTTTCTTATAATCTATCCAACATGCGGACAGATCTTTTCGGGAGCGGCGAACCTGTTGGCTAATGGCCATATCAATGAGGAGGAGCTCCTTAGTACCGCGGGACCCGTTCCTACATCCATTCTGAGAGGCGGACATGATGGAATTAGTCACAATATGTTGATTGATTTTAGCTCTCAGAATGGATGTAAGAACTTTATAAACCGTTGGTAGACAAGTGATCGGTCTATAATTTTTGGGTTCCGCAGTACTACCTGATTTATAGAGCAGGTGGGTCACTCCTGTTGTTAAGAATTGGGGTAACGACCCTGACTCTAAGGCTAATTGGAACTGGGATGCTAAGCAAACGTGTGATCTTTTGAACCATTTAATCCAGAAGTTGTGCAGCCCATCAGGCCCTGGAGATTTCCAGTTCGGCAACAGATGGACTGCACAAGCTACGTCTTGGGGGCTGATGGTGATAGCCCCCATTTCTGGAATGTGATCACACGCTCGCTCAACATCCCTGATCCAATCGCCCTCAGTGTGACTGACAGGCACCGACCAGATGCTGCGCCAGAATGAACTCATGGCATTATCATCCGGCAGGGGCATGTCAGCCACACCTTGGTCCGGTCGTTCCCAAGCCCTATAGACCCACCTTTCATTACTTTGGAAGGTGCGATTCAAAGTGTACCGCTCCACTCGTCGCTTGTACCGACGAATACGGTTTGCCCATGCACAAATCTTCTGCTTCAGGAAGTCAATACGTTCCGTGACGCGGGCCAAATAATCACGAGGATCGATATCGATTCCTGTGAACGCCCGCCTCACAAAACGCATCACTCTAGGACGAGTATTACCCTCCCTGAAGCAGTGCAATTTGCCGATGAGTGCTCTAGCCTCACCGATACGTCGCTCAATCCTGCACTGCCAAGCTGGAGCAGCTGGTTTTGGTCGCGTAACTCTGTCACTGTCAGGGAATTTGACGTGAGCTACACGACATGCCGCTACAGCTGCACAGTACAGGATTGAGTGGGTATCAGCAAGATCCTTACTGCTGTCAAAACAATTTGACAGTTCTGAGTCTAGAGCACACATAAGCGCCTTGTTTTTATTGTGCATAGGCAAACGAGGTAAACGTGGTCTAAGTTCCGGTGGTACGGAGCGGTACTCCCGGAACGCACTCTCCAAAGCGCTCCTCAATTGTGCGTTGCATTGGGTACTCACGGATATAACTTCGTCATGATCCTCTTCACAATCGCGATCGGGTCGCGGTGGCATACTGGAAGAACTTTGTTGCTGCACCGCGATCATTGGTGAAGCAGGAATAACTCGGTTACTCCGTGAATCGGAGCGTAGTCGATCAAGTACGGTGTCATCCAACATACAGTTACGCTGAATGACCCGCACCTGATCCGAAAGTCGTTGTGCCGACACGCTGATACCTGGCTCAAGCACCTGAAACAGAGAGAGCATCCGACCACGGTACGCAGTCAAGCTGCTTCCCCCCTCAGTAGCCCCATAATATGCGCGCATGACGTTTTCATTCATGGACTGGGTCCATCGCATGCGCGACACATTTCCACCGGCAGCGGGGACCCTATTCGGGGCCTGTTGGCCTCGAGATCCCAAGCCCGCTGGTGGCCGTCCTCTTCCTCGTCGTCGCGGTGGTGGCGGTGTCGACGGCGGGGAGAAAAACTCGTCGCTGGAGCTCGACGCGGCTGCAGCTACCGGTGACACGGCGTCCACGGGTGAGGCGCGTCCCGGCGGCTGCGAGGCGGAGCTCAGCGACGGGCCCGGAGATGTTGGGTGTGCTGGCTGCGGCTTGGTTCGACTTCTCGTCAACATTATAGAAAGACTGGATTTATTTTCTTCATTTTCGACATTTTACTGTTTTGTGGTTGTTATTATGGGTTTTTCACTATTGGTTGTATTTATTAATATCTGAATCATATTGTTAATTAGGTTTTGCAACAAATAAATTAAATTAAAATTTAAAATTGACGAAGAAAATTATTGACGTCAGTCACTCTTGACAGTCGAACCACAGATTATTATTATTATTATACTACCTGACCTCTTCCTTCCGGGCTGAGAAGGCTGTCGCTGTTGGAGTAATGCCCATATATTCTACCTGGACAACTGTGTTGTGGACCCCCAGTACTGTGGCCATGTGGATGTTGAGGTCTCCAGAGAACCTGAGAAGTTTCTAGCACCAGTATCATTAGCTGTGTTAGGACCGCCGGGGTCTGCCTCGCAGCGGCGATCCATATAGAGCTGGATTTTGTATTTTTATCAGATATAAATTGTTTACGTACCCAGTCTTTACCATGGGAAATTCTTCATAAAGTCCCTCTAGTACTGAGGTGTGTTGTGACTCTCTCTTACCTGAGAGTTTCGAGATGGACTGCTGTCAGTGTTGCTTCTCGCTGTATGAACAGGTGAAGCGGAGGGAGGCCCAGCATGGCTTCCAGAGCTGCTGTAGACCGAGACGTATGCAGCCTGTGGTTGCCATGTAGGCCAGTCTTTATAGGTGTTTTAGCTTGTTCGTAGTGGTGACTAAGCTGGTATGGGGCCACCAGACCGCGGACCAGTCAGGGGTCTGATTACACTACTCAACACTAAAAAAATATCTGACTCGGTTCAAATTATTTCATAAGTAAGTTAACTAATAATAAATAACTGTAGCCATTTTATTTTGATATCACATCTGAAAGTGGAGATATACGACTTTTTACTTCTTTACCTACCTGAAGATAGGTAAAATTCGGGTAGTCCAGAAAATGAGTAATTTCAAAGAGAACATGGCGTATTCGTTAATTTAATAGTTTACTTCTAAAATATCACGGGTGTGTGTTAACATTCATGATTGATTTTGCTACATTAATGGCGAGTTTAAGATTGCAGCAATGGAACTGTGGAAATCGGAATATGAAGGTAACTTTTATAGGAAAAGACCAATTTCACTGGTTCCATACCATTTTAAAGAAGATGGGGTTCACTCACATCTGGATTTCTCCCTGGAAATATGGGGTCGGTCATTGACGAACACGAAGAAAGCCTTGACCAAGTTGTCGCTGCATTTGAAAAGCAGTTTCAAGGTAGGTGGGACCAAACCTAAGCTCGCAGATGACTACTGGGGCCTTTTAGAGATACCCTTGAATCCCAGTACAAAAGGAAAGCCAGTCACTCCAAAATAATCATGCTGGCCCAATTACAAATTAAAATTAAAAGATTAATTTCTTAGAAATTCGTGATTTAAGACAAGGCTGTTTATCTAGAAATTGAGATGTGACTGAAAGTGTCTAAGCATGTAATTTTATTACATGAGTGATTAGGAATAATAATCACTTATTGCGACCTCAGATAAAATAAAAAGTTGGAAATTTGTTGAGTAGTGTTACTGCCACAGCATAAAAATGTAGAGTATGATTTTGGAGAATAGGCTCTTATATCATTGCCAAAAGCTGATCCTAAACTCGGTTCAAGTGCTAATTATTGGTGTGCAAAGAAGGAACTAATTTTATTAAGAAAATTGTCAATCTGAAATTGTCAAAGTTCCAGTTCACTTTACGTCTCAAATACTGAAAACTCGTGCTAAGGGTACTGGTCCCAGTATAATAATGTTAGTCTATATCAGCGTCTGAAGCTGAACAAATGTGCCGAATTTCAAAAGTGTACCTATGTAACTATGTATGTTTGGCGCGGGCATGCGGGCAGCGAGTAAAGGGCAACTCGCTGCCCGACCATGGACCATGCCCGGGTAGACGTCGCGTTGTGTCTCACGCGCGCCTCAAAGAGCGTAAGCATAATGACGGGGCCCCCCTCTCAGAGGGCCAAAGCGTGCCGGGGTCGCGGGATTATTTCCTTACCGTGACCCCGGAACATAAAGGGCTATTGAAGGACACCGTGGATTTTAGTCAGTAAAAGTCTGACAGTCCCTCCCGCTCTGCCCGGGGTGGGAGGACTCATTTGATGATATTACCACGTTAAAAAAAAAAACATGTATGTATGTGTTCACATATCTCCGGAACTATAAGTCCGATTTAAGAATATCTTTTTTTGTTGTACTAGGTATTGTTTAATTTAGGGAATACTGCAAGTTTCATCAAATTTTGAGATAGGGAATTTTATTAGCTTATATTAATGCTGCACTCATGGGCGATGTTATTGCCGGTTTTAAGGATTACAAAATTCTAGTACGATTCTAGTAGTAAGAAAATTATGTATTTGACAAATAAATAAACTTTATTGATAACATAAAAGACAAACCTTACATTTTTTTTCGATTACAATGTTGATAGTTATTCTCGTACTTACTTAAACATAATGAAATGTTTTATACTTTACGAACCTGGGTACGATTGGTCGTTTGTTTCAGGTTCACACTGACCTCCGTACTAGTGACAAGAATTTGGGTTGTATATTTAAAAAACTAAAAAGGGTGAAATAAAAAAAAAAATTCAAAAAAAGTAATCGAATTCAAGTTTCTTATTTCATTGACTGTATTGCCACCGACTTTCGATAGAAAAGGTATGTATCCTTTTAAGTGGTTGCTTTTGAATTTGGTTAAGTACTATTTTTTGAAAAAGTTTATTTTTTTATATTAGGTCCGGGAACGCCTATTCATTCCATCTGATTAGCCCAACAGAAAAAAAAATACATACACCGCACCGGTTGTAGAGAACGATAGTTGCTGTGGATTTCATTCTACTAAAAAATGTAACCGCCTTCAAAAACAACCACAAAAAAGGGTAAAATAACCTACAAAACTTTTCTTTCGAAAGTCGGTGGTTTTTTTTTATTAATTTCATTGTTTTTTTGCCACCGACTTCCGAAAGAAAAGTTTTGTAGGTTATTCTTGTCAAATACTTACATTATTTTCTTAGGGATATTATAAATTGCATATCGAATAAATAATCGTCTATCAATATTCAATACATACTCATCAATTATATTTTTTTAGAGCCCGAAAGAATGAAGCGATTACAATTTAGTTTTATTTTTTTTTTGTATTAGAAATGACTTACGGGCGGGTGTTCTTAGACATGTTTGATAAAAATCGGTTGAGCCGTTTAAAAGTTGTGGGGGTAAAAGTGGGGAAGGGTAACCGAGGTTTGCAAATAAACTCGAGTGGGGTCTCAAATGAAAGCGCACTGAAAGGAAATATTGATGACTTAATCGAGAGTGTTCTCAGCTTCGTTTGATGAGAAAATTGGTGGAGGGAAAATTGGGACATGGAAATCCGATTGTCAAGTGAGAGTTTCAATTAATACATCAGTCTTTGCAATTCTGCTAAAGATGATTTATCACGTGGGTTATTAAATCATTTGTGCTTTAACCGCCCAACATATGATATTGATAAGTGTGTAAGAAGTACCTATTTTTAAAAAGTATCCAATAAAAATTAAGTAAAAAACAAAAAAAAAACCCCGACACAAAAACCAAGATCCCTTTAAAAAGTACTAAATAATAAAAACAACTTAATCTATTATGTATTAATAATTATAAAATTGGGGGACCGAAAAAAATCGAAGATAATAATAATTTGGAGCGGTCCCCCAACGTGACGTATTTTTTTTATAATTATTAATACATAATTAGGTACTTTAAGATTGAGTTGTTTTTATTATTTAGTACTTTTTAAAGGGATCTTGGTTTTTGTGTCGGGGGTTTTATAAATTTTAAATTTAAATTTTTTGAGTTGAATATTCTGCTGTGCAATCAGTAATTTTGATGGGAATTCGGAATCTTATTGCATAGAAAAAGGATTTTTTTTGATTTGCGTTTAAATGGTACCCATTTTCTTACAATATGTGCACTAGAATTTTGTAATCCGTAGCACCGGTAATAACATCGCCAACATCTCTTTCATTCCTTCCCTATCTCAAAAACTACTGAACCGATTTTGATGAAACTTGCAGTATTCCTTAAGTTGAACGATAACTAGTACAACATAAAAAGAATTGCTTAAATCGGACTTGAAGTTCCGGAGATATGCGAAAACAAACATAATTTACTAAATCAGTCGATGCCGACTCTTTACTAGAGGAGTTGTACCTTCCATCATCAGCTCATTCACCTGAGATGATGATTATCAGATGCAAATACCTGAACAGCTTTTGAAAATAATTATATGAAAATGGTACTACGTGCCTATAAAATTTGAAGGTTGCTCTCGATTTCCCTGGGATCCCATCATCAGACCTGATGATCATGGGACCACTTGGGAAGTATACCCTTACAAAACAAAAGAAAAATTTTCCAAAGCGGTCCAGGCGTCTTCGAAAAATCGGGGAACATACATAAAAAAAAGATTCCGACGAATTAAGAAACTCCTCCTTTTTTGAAGTCGGTTAAAAATTACTTTAAAGTTTCAACTTAATTCCTTGGGAGTCAATATTGTATATCCTCAGACTTGCGATCAGCATTTGACCAACCATTTTTTTTACTATTGTTTACAGACAAAATTAAGAATACATCAAAATGAGAAAGAGGTTTTCAATGGGTTCATTATTACTCCAACAATGCATGTTAACTATGTACTTGATGAATATCAATCAGAAAGCTATGATATCAAAGAAGAATTACAAGATGATCGTAAGGAAGAACATGATAGTAATGAACCCGTGGAAGAACATCTTGATATCAAAGAAGAATTACTACATCATTGTGAAGAAGAAAATGAGTGTATTGAATCTGAGGAGGAATACCGTGATATTAAAGAAGAATTACAAGATGACTTTGAGGAAACAAATGAAAGTTTTGAATTCGAGGAGGACCATTATGATATCAAAGAAGCATTACGAGATGTTTGTGAGCAAGAGAATGAGAGTATTGAAAAAGAACAGGAACTTCGAAGTGGTATGTCTCATATATTAAATATTTAATTTGAACTTTATTTAGTAAACAGCCCAACAGACAAATGGCACTTTCAAAATGAAACACAAAAACACAGTAACTCCTGATATCTAAATCACGTCAATAATGCCAGGAATGTAATTATCGAAGTTCTTATGTTCAAAATTACTTTCCTGGCTTCATTGACGAAAACATTCAATATTTCCATGACATTATGTTAAGATTATACGGTACGGTAGCTCTTTAGTCCCGCGACCCGTGGCTGATGGGATAACCACAGCCATAATTAGGTAGCTTTCTGAGTTAAATTATTAGAAAAATTCTTTAGTCTGGTCACTTGATTATTTGGTCTAACTAAATAGTAAATGCCACCATTTTCCTTAATTTCATAACACCTGTAGCGATCAATATTTAGATCTCAATAAGCCAAAACTTCGCAGAAGATCGAACGTAGCGAGCTGGAAATATCGGAGCTTTCATCACTATGAAAAGAAAATTCCTTATTATAAAGTAAGATGGAAAACTAAGAAGTCGGGGTCACGAAAAGCCAAGACTATTTGAAGGCCGAGCGTAACGATCTCGAAATAATTTTAGCTTTTTAAACAATTCTGGGTTTTGAAAGGAAACGACACAAAACTAGAAGGTAGTAACTAATACAAACTGCCTAACGCGCATTTATATCCATATGAAATTGTGTATAAAAGCTGATTATTTTAATTCATCCCTATGTTTATTATCAGAGAAATAAAAAACAAAATGGTCTTGTTCAACTACATCCAGAAAATGCTCCGCTACTGTTGCCGTAGAGAGACTATCAGAGAGAATGAAGAGAGGCTGAAACATATCCTGCGTTCTGCCGCGATGCTTACCAGTCCTATATTTACCAGTTTCATATTCACAGGTGCGTCTGACGCGAAGAAACCAGAACTATACGTACGACTAACAAGACTAGAAGATACAATGACATTCCAGCAAAAGAAAACTGAACAGACAGACTTACTAATTATCCGGAACACCGAGAAACACAAGTCTGCAGCTCCTTCTAAATTCACAAAGCTTGTCACAAATTCTCAATCTATCAGTAATATTGTGAATTATACTGATACAGCTGCGAAAGAGCGAATAAAAACATATGATTGCGATATGTGTCACTATAGTTGTACTAGAAGAGATTATTTAATAACACATAATCGCATCCACACTGGTGAAAAGCCTTACAAATGTGAAATATGTCAGAAGAGTTTTAGTCAAAGTAGTACTTTAAATAAACATGTTTTAATACACACTAGTGAAAAAACTCACAAATGTCAAATATGTCAGAAGAGTTTTAGTCAAAGTGGTACTTTAAATAAACATGTTTTAATACACACTGGTGAACAAGCTCACAAATGTGAAATATGTCAGAAGAGTTTTAGTCGAAGAAGTATTTTAAAAAAACATGTTCTAATACACACTAGTGAAAAAGCTCACAAATGTGAAATATGCCAGAAGAGTTTTATTCAACGTTGTACATTAAAAAATCATGTTCGTATACACACTGGTGAAAAACCTTACAATTGTGAAATATGTCGTAAGAGTTTTAGTCAAAGTTTTAGTTTGAAAAGACATGCTTTAGTACACACCGGTGAAAAATCTTACAAATGTGAAATATGTCAGAAGAGTTTTGGTCTAAGAGGTTATTTAAAAAGCGAAAATGTGAAATATGTCAAAGGAGTTTTAGTCAAATAAGTCATTTAAAAACTCATGTTCTTAGACACACTAAAGAAAAACCTTAATATAAGATGTGAAATATGTCAGAAGACTTAAAATCAAAGAGCTTGTTGGAAATAGGATGTGTATGTAATAAATATAAAATATTTCTGGTTTATGTAATTTTGGTTTATTGACATTAATATCGACTTTATTTTCAAGTTTTGGATGCCAGGATGGTTACTGCTGTTAATTTACTAAACGCAAAGTATCTCACATTTATACGAACTTATTTTAATAACAAAGATAAATGCACTTTTTAGTTATTACTAGTTGCCCAAGAAAAGGAGCAATTAAGAGGGGCATTACCAAATTGATATATGTACCTAAGAACTTTGTGCCCGTAATTCTGTGTGTGTGGTGATTAAAGTGGTTCCAGTAGAAAAATTGTTTTTTTTTAAATGATAAATGATATTTATTTTGCAAATAGGTTTTCACAAACACTTTTACAAGTCAAAACACTTTTTTTTTATAGCTAGATGAGGCCGGTGTTTCGTACCTGACTACTCTGAGAAGAAACATCCGAAACAAACTCAGAGGTCATCGTCTCTTTTAAAGTCCAGACATTAAATTGGTTAGTTAAGTCATGCGAGGACCCTGCAGGTTTGTGTCCGAGATGGTCTTTTGAAGAAAGAGCCATACAAATTTGAGTGGGCCTGTCCAGTCAGTGCAAGCATTTTCTTAGGAAAGAAAAATTCAATCCGCGGGCAGGATTCGAACCTACGACCTTCGGATTCAGTACATCCGACGCTCATTTCCAACCGAGCCACCGAGGATCTTACCTGCCACGGCGAATTTTTCCTTCCATTTCTAACGTCTCATGGTGACGTTTAACGCCATCTATTGTAGAGTATTCGAACTACTACAACCAACATGTTAACATTACAGTTATATCAATGTTGTAACAGATGACGTCAACCATACTTAATATTTTTAAATATTAAACGCATTAACGCATGCGTAGCGAATTTCAAAGATTTTCTTAGGAAAGAAAAATTCAATCCGCGGGCAGGATTCGAACCTACGACCTTCGGATTCAGTACATCCGACGCTCATTTCCAACCGAGCCTCGGTGGCTCGGTTGGAAATGAGCGAAATGCAAGCATTTGTCAGTTATCGTGAAGCTCGACTCATAACTCAAGGAGCTCAACGTAACGACGAACAGTACCAAAGAAAGGACATTTGGGTAGGCCACATAAATAACTCAAACTGTCAGACAATCAAAAATGAACCGGACGAAAAATAGAAAGCGTGACCCACAAAAAAAAAAAAATTTAAAAAGACAAACGGGGTCGGCTTAGTAACAGTACGATAGCATTGCTCTTCTCCCTTTAGCATACCGCGTGATGCCTAAAAAATAACTATTTGACTCGATGAGTACAACTTGTCGTCGTTTCAAACAGAATCTATGCACTGGTTTGAGCACCAATTCAAAACATAAATAAACACAAAATAATAGAAACACTGATTGTTTTCGAATCTTTCAAATTCCTGCACCTCGAAACAATTACAGTTTAAAAAAAAAACCAACTTACTACCTACAATTTAAAATCAGTGTAGATTTATATCCTAGAGAACTATTGAAAAAAAATAGTAATGAATTAAAATTGCGAATAATATTGAAGTAAAAGTATGCACAATTTTTTTTTATTATTTGAAACTCTTAGGACAAATAAAAACAAAAAAATGAAACTCAAAATTCAAAAAGTCAAAAAGAAAATTGCAAGATTTGATCCTGAGACCCCTTGCACGAAAGTCAAGCAGGTTACCAACCAGACTGGCTAGTACGCTGACAGTAGTTTTCAAATAGCGGTTCTTATACAAATGTCAACAATGACTGAAAATCAACATATTATAACATTGCTAATCCCCCAAGGACAATAGCGTAATTATACATGTTCTATTAATTGAAGAGCAGTTTAAGGAATATTTGAGAAAAAATTGAATAAATAATATCCAGTGGTTTAGCTTCCAACTCCAAACAAACATTTAAAAACAACAAAATTCAAAATTGCTTATCTCCCCGGGAAAATAGCGTAATAATACATAGCCTATTAACAGAAGCATATTATTAAAAATATTTGAGGAAAATTTGATCGACAACTTTACGGTAGTTTAGGAGATAGATCAAATCAAAAAAACATAAAAAATTTCAGCATCAGAATCGATCCCTTATTTCGAAAAAAATACAAAAAGAAAAAAATATTCAATGTACAGGAATGACAGCTCTACGATTTTATTATATGTAAAGAAGACAACAATTAATTTGTAAAATATTTTAAGGAAATAACATAATTATAACTATTATACAATTCAGGAAAATGGCAATAAAACCTGCAATTAGCTGTCAATGTCATGTTTGTTTATCATGTCAAACTAATAATTTAATAATAATATAATATTCCACAACTATCACACAACACCATCTAGTCCCAAGCTAAGCGGAGCTTGTGTTATGGGTACTAGACAACTGATAAACATACATATACAGGGTGTTAGTGTAAACAGTCTTATCCTTGAAACCAGTGGTTTGGTTTCACATATAGAACGTAAATTCAATGAAAAAAAAAAAAAACTTTTTTTTTTCAAATAATATCTCCATTTTTCCTCAAAATTATTTCACCCTATACGCACGGCCAAAGATAACGGAGCGCCGCCGCGCACCGTATCAAACGCGGCCGCCAAGCCACATCCAAGCAGCGCGCGCGACCCCTCCCACACCGCAACGTCGAGGCGTCCACACCCCTCCCTCACCCTCAGTCTGTCCGCGAGCTCGCTATCGACCGTACGTTACGACACGCTTACTCGCGGGGCAGTGCCCGCGCCCGGCGCCCGCGCACCGCCGCCGCCGTTCATTAGTCGCGCAATTCGTGTGTAGTTACTAGTTAGTATTGTGTAGTGATTATGACGTACGTACACAAATGTACAGCGGTCCGAAATGGTTCGGGTTTACGCCGCGTCGGGTGATAACACTGATAACCTGAACGAGGATCGAAAAATGTACGCAGAGTTATTCCGTGGACAACCTGTGCCAAACCGAGAAACGATGTTGGCGGCTACTCACAGGTTATGTATGTACTTATCGCCGTAAATACTATTTTGAACAGCTTTTGAGATTAATGTAAGTGTAAAAGTAAATTCAATCAGTGAAGGTATTCAATCATTAGTGTAAATAAAACCATTACCTAATGTTTCATGAAACTGCAGATAAAAATGTGATTAACTTTTAAATACGCCCAAAATACCTACCCAGTTGTTTGTATTTTCTTTGTTGTCAAATCTAACTTACATCTGGACTCGTCACTTAACAAAGGTAGGTAATTTTGCCTGTCCTAAGCCAGTAAAAGTATGAAGGGAAAGTTACATCACAGGTTACGTGTATTGTGTTTTTATTACAATCATGGACCTAAAAAAAAAGGCGGACGGAACTTCACTAAGAAACGATTGAAGCACCACAATGGCGGCGGCGTAAATATGTGTGCGTGTGTATAGGGATGCCAGATGAAGGAAAAAATTACCCATTTTTAAACAATATTTAATTAAGATCTCCCTTGAACTTAAGTTTAATTACATTTTTTTTTTTGTGACGGATACCTATTTTTAAAATAAAGGTAAAATAATTTAAGCACATTGGATATTAAAATATTTACAACTCGTTTAATGTTAATAAAGTTTTACAATCCCTTTTGGTGATTCAAATTTTGGTAGACTTGTCTTTTGCTATCGACACATCTAGAAATCCCTTCTAATTTACTTATGTGGTGAAAACGAATGTTTAAGTATTTTTCGGCTATAAATATTTAATTAAAGCTATTTTATGTTCCATTCCTACACGTCTACATTCCTATTCCATGTCTACACTCCCTTATTATTTTTATACAATCATTTTTCCATGCATCATTTGCCGTGGGAAATCTGTAAAAATATAGAAGAATACAATAACGATAAATAGTAACATAAAATATAAATCTCCCAATTTTAAAATAATTTGAACCTTGAAATAGTTGCAACACTGATTGATTTCGAGATGTTTATTAAATTTATTGACGTAAAATCGAGAAATAAGCTTCAAATTGACATGCTCTATCACCTGGCTTTTATAACTGAACTACTATGGTTTAGACAACTTTTTGCAACACATGACGGCATACTTTGATTTTTATTAGACAAAATAACACCGTATAAAACCGCGAGTGTCGTTCGAAGCGTAATGGCCGACGGCTGACTTACTATGGTGTGAATGTGTGCGTGCTGGCTTGTCCACATTAGCGCACTGACTTACTATGGGTGCTTCAATTGTTTCTTAGTGAAGTTCCGTCCGCCTTTTTTTTTAGGTCCATGATTACAATGATGTAGTTAGTTAAAACATAGGTAGGTAAGTAGTTATAACGGACGGCTAGTGCGGCAGGTCAACGCCCTTTGCAGTGATTACGTAACTCAGGCGCATTGTATCCATGAATTTCGGACGGTGTAGGAAAGAAACATTTTTGATTTTTTTATAGAAAAATTCTTTTATTTATTTTTAAATTCAGTTAAACAGTTTTATAATTATATCAACTACCTATGGTTTCAGTGACAAGACTGCAGTTTACCCTTACAGCCTGTATATTTCTAAATACATACATATTATAGATAAAATTACACCCAGACACAGAACAAATGATCGTGCTCATCACACAAACATTTGTCCTGGGTGGGAATCGAACCCACGACCTCCGGTATAGCAGTCAGGGTCACTTACCACTAGACCAACAGGCCAGTCGACTGTCAGTAGTTTTCGCACTTCTATTGACACTATTACTTTACATTTTCGAAATGTATTGTATCGATCGAGTAGAGCTAAAGGTTCCTCATTATTTTACTTCTACGAATATTTACGTCGGTATCGACCAATTCCGGGCGCAAAAGATCGCCGCCTATCACCTCCGTGAAGATACGGCGGTGCCACACCCGCCCGATCTCCTTTATAAATATAACACCTGCATACTTGTACGAAAAATAATTAATAGAGACATACACACACAAATAACATTTACAAAAAGAATTCAAATTCAAAAACGCATGACGAGGCAAGCTAACCATTTATTTATTTATTAACAAAGGGACACCAACAGCTTCTGTATATAAATTAATAAATAGTTTACTTATGTAAGAGTACAAGGCTTATACAGTCGCCAATAATAGGTGAACCAACATTCACAAACATAGGTGGTAACTTAAGCTAAAATCTAAATTAAAGTACTAAATAATGAGTGAAAATAAACTATAAATTTAAAACATAGAGTAAAACAAACGAGGTCAAAATTACATATCAAGGTACAAACAAACACATTCATTAACTAATCCTTTGGAGCTTTATGATTTAAAATATGGGTTTTAAAGATATTTGTAGAATTGTGGTAAATGTCAACGTCTGGATTTGATTTTACAAAAGAATTCATCTCTTTGCTGAGTCTATTGAGAGGTGAGTATTCTCCTATATTTGTGTTGAAAGTCTTAGTATGGAATAAATGAGTCACGGGATATCTGGGTATTCTATTGGGGACTTTTATTCCAATTTGTTCAATTAAATTGATACAGTCTAATTTATTATTAACTAATTTGAAAAGAAACATGAGATCTTGTATTAGTCGACGGTCGCGCAGAGTTATCATTTTGTAGCATTGAATACGTTGCTCGTATGGGCACCGAGGAGATATACCACCGAAGGTATATGATAGGTGTTTTGTGAAGGCCCTCTGGATGTTTTCTATTCTTTGTGAGTGTACTGCGTAGTGCGGGTTCCACACTACGTTAGCAAATTCAAGGTGGCTCCGAACTAAGGCATTATATAAAACAATTTTTGTTCTTATCAGCTTAAATCCTTTAGTGCTTCTCTTAAGAAATCCTAATAGCCGTGCCGATTTCGTAACGATGTTATTAATATGGCTGATGAAGTTGACTTTACTGTCCATTGTAATGCCAAGATCGCGAACCTCATTTACAGTTTCCAATACAGCTCCGTTTATATTATATGAGACAGTACAGGATTGTTTTTTCCTTGTAAATCGGATATGATTACATTTATGTACATTCATTATCATGTGATTCAGGTTGCACCAGTGTTCTATTCTATCCAAATCCTCCTGAATTAGAGTCGTATCTTCAATTGAAGTTATTATTTTATAAATTTTGAGATCGTCAGCAAACATTAGGTATTTACAATGATGGATTTGAGTAGTTATGTCATTAATGAATAATAAAAACAAAATCGGTGCAAGGTGAGAACCTTGAGGAACTCCTGAGTCGGCATAATATGGATAGGATTCGTAACCATTTACAACAAGAGTTTGTGATCTGTGAAATAAATAAGATTTAAACCAGTTCAGGAGTGAGCCATGTATGCCATTAAACTCTAACTTGGACAATAAAAGAGAATGGTCGACTTTGTCAAATGCACTGCTGAAGTCTGTGTAAATGGTATCCACTTCTAGTCTTCTGTCAAGAGCTAGAGTTACATCTGTTACAAATTCGACGAGGTTTGTTTCTACGCTGCGTCCAGTGACAAAGCCATGCTGACTTGGTGAAATAATTCTGTTAATGTGGCGAGTAATTATTGGACAAACAAGAGACTCGAATATCTTAGAAAAACATGACAATATTGAAATAGGGCGGTAGTTTTGAACAAAAGCAGGATCACCTTTTTTAAAAACCGGGATAATTCTTGCGTTTTTCCATACATCAGGAAATATTCCTTCAGCAAGAGAAGAATTAAAAATAATTTGCAACGGTAGGGTGAGTTCATGGTGGCAGCGTTTTATAAACAAGGGTGGTATACAATCAGGTCCAGCACCTTTGGAAGTATCTATAAGTTTGAGCTTGTTGAAAATTTGTATTTCTGTTAACTTGATTGTGTGTAAGGTAGAGTTAATACCAGAAGATCCATTGGTAGTGTTATAAGTAGTGGCTGGATTTTTATTAAAAACAGAGACAAAGTGATCAGCAAAGAGGTTAGCAATTTCTGGACCACTGCTAGCTACCTTATCATTCATAGACATGTCAGAAGGTATGGAAGATTCACCACGACGTTTATCTTTAACGAAACGCCAGAAAGCTTTAGGGTTTTTGGGGATGTCGTTTTCGATTTTGAATTTGTATTTATTATAACAATGATTTAATAAAGTATGACAACGACTTCGAAGTAACTCAAAAGTGAGTTTATCTCGGGGATTATTGTATTTGCGATATTTTTGCCTAAATTTCTCTTTTTCAGACAGGGTTCTAATAAGTGAGTCCGAATACCAAGGGGGATACTTGGATTTTTTTCTTACATATTTGGGTACAAATTTGTCAATAGCCATCTGCAGTATACCATAGAAGGCGTTAACCCTTTCATTTGCGTCCACACATTCATAAAAGGCATCATGCCAATTTGTATTTTTAAGATAGGTTTTGATTTGGATATAATCTGCTTTGAAAAAGTTGTAACCAGAACGATATTTTGTTTTCAACTGTTTTAGGTTTGAAAGCGGAATAGAGATAAGGATATTCGGATGGAGGGAGTCTAATTTGCTGAGCAGGTCGTTCGGTTTAGTAACTCTTATATCTGATATGTTACTTAATACTAAATCTAAGATTCTGCAGTCAGTATTTAGAATAGAGTTAAATTGATGGAGTACATTGACTGACAAAAAGTCTACGAATGTGTAGCCCAGTGTATTTTCATAATTTGATGGCGATAGATGTAGATCGTCATTATTCATGTTCCAGTCAATAAAGCCCAAGTTAAAATCCCCAAGAATCACAACATCATCGACAAAATTTAGCACGTTGTTAACATTATCTAAAAAGCATTGTAAATAGTCTAGTTTGACAGGTGGTGGTATATAGATGACACATATGGCTATTTTCTTAATATTATTGTTAACATTTAACTCAACAGACAACCATAAATCTTCAAAACCACTTTCCCAGTTTTTCATTCTTACAGATTTAATTTTATTACTAACTGCGACCATAACCCCACCACCATCTTTTTTGGATGCTTTGGAACTCGATCTATCTCTACGATAAACCACATATCGAGGGTCAATGAACTCTCCATTAGTTACGTTAGGGTTTAACCAAGTTTCAGTAAATGCTATGACATCATAGTTAGTCAGCAAAATGTTTTTGTAAATATCATCAGTTTTAGTCCGCATTCCACGAACATTTTGATAGTAAATATCAAGCATTATGAAAATAAATAGCGCTAAGAACATTAACCTAAAAAAAAAACATGAATATACCCATAATTAATTTGTAACGTCAGCCGTTTTCATTAACTTTAAACTATCCTGATTGCGAATGTATATAGGCTTCGAGTAAATATCCTTTCGTACAAGAATTCTCCCGTTGCGTATCCAGACAAAGTTAAATGACATCTCTTTAGCTAGTTTTCGTGTTGCTGCATGCAGGTGTTTGCCGGTGGGGCATAAATGCTCGCTGACATATACAGGCACACGGTTACCACCTAAACCAATGCCTAAATGGTGTGAGTTCAACTTATCTGATGGATGTTTTTTGTTGAAGTTTCCAACAGCAGCCAGAAGGTTGTCACGCTGGCGGGGGCTGCGGAGCTTAGCAACCACAGAGCGTGGGCGGTTATTATCTTTATTTTGTTTTGCAACTCTTGTGATTTGCATAATGTCATTGTCATCTAATTCACAACTAGTAGCCTTTGCGATATTTTTTAAGGTTTCGACAAGGTTTTCAGTCTTGTCTTCAGGTAAACCATTAATTTCAACATTGTTTTCACGCATGTTTTGTTCTACAATACATAACCGCGTAGTAAGGTCAATGACATTTTGCTGAAGGTTTGCATTGTCGCTACGTAATTGATTGATTATGGCATCTTTTTCATCAAAGCGTTTCTTGAAATTTTCGAACTGCTCGTTAAAAAATCCGAATGAAACTTTGAATTCAGATATTTCTCCTTGTATATTTTTTAATTGATCATTGAGTAAATCTTTAAAGGATGATTTGACAGCCGCATCCAATTCTTCCTTAATAATACCTCTTAAAGTATCCTCGTTAAAATAGCGTTCATGGCTATTCGAAGTAGACACGGGCTGACTACTTTTCTTCCTGAATGTCACATTCATTACATCAGAAGGAGTGGTTTGATTGGTATGAGTTTTAGGTATAGTTTTGGGGCTCGATGTTAGTTTCCGACCTGGTGATCGACGGAGGTTACTAGTATTAATAGCCGGGCGCGCAGGCGTATTGGTATTGTCGGTTTTTAGCTGTTTGCAGCAACATTCGGGGCATATCCAGGAGCACTTGTAAGCATGGTCCATAAGATAAAAGTTGCTACTTGGTACATTCACACAGAAAATATCAAATCTTGATTTGCACTCGCAACAATCCAAATATTCCAAATTATTTATTTCATTGCGGCATCCAGCACAAGTATCATTTTTCAGATCCATTTTAATTTTATTAATTTTTAACACTTACAAGCAGATCCAATCCTAATAGTTTGCGTAAAGCTTGAAATTATGGAGCATGCAGGCGTGTAGGCGTCGTGTGTGTAACCATATAATTTTAAGAGCACCTAGGACAAACTACGGTAGAAAGACTATTGTTTATGAGGGAGCTGAACTCTATAACACTTTACCTAAAGAAATTAAGGAATCGAAATCACTTCCAACTTTTAAAAGGCTATTGAAACACCACCTGACCAATATTTTATCACTGTAAGTTTTTACCGATTTTGTTACAACCTAATTTTAGTTTATTATTAAGCGAAACCGTCGCTTATCTTAATTGTGATGTTTTTCCTCATAGAAGTGAATAATTGTATTCTTTTTGAGTGAAATAAATTTCTTAAACCGTAAACCGTGCCCTGCCCAAGTGGGGCAGTCCTGCACCGTAGTCTCCACTGCGTCCTACTTGCGATTGTAACAGTGGTGACATGACACCCAGGCGTTTCTTCCATCCCAATCACACACAGGAACCTCTCGAAATATCCGTGTCCAGTTAGTCTAACCCGTGCACTAATGTTATTTCACTATAGGTAGGTATACCTACCTCACTTTCTATGATTAAAATGCTACTTTCTGAGAATTCAGTGCATATTGGGATTGGGTGTATTGTATTATATTCCCAGGTGCAGTGAATTCAAAGTAGTTGCATTGTATAAAACTAAAATAGATACATAATAACAAAGATCATAACGCGGGGTTACCCTCCTGTGAAGTTAGGTTTGTTATCCATTTCCACTTTATTCAGACAGTACAGAAATTAAAAATGTATATATCCTAGAAACTAAATAAGCAGTATCCTTTTTTTTTAACATGGTAAAATTATCAAATGACGACTTACGATACGACTGTCAGACTTGTACTGACTAAAATCCACGGTGTCCTTCAATAGCCCTTTATGTTCCGGGGTCACGGTGATGGAATAAGTCCTGCGACCCCGGCAGGCTTCGGCCCTCTGAGAGGGGGCCCCGTCATTATGCTGACGCTCTTTGAGGCGCGCGTGGGACACAATGCGCCGTAAGTAAGCAATATCTTAGCCTACATTTGGTGGATGTACAACAATCTTAAGCTTGTCCCCATACTCCATACAAAATTGCTCAATCTCCTTTGGTACCTACGCTATACGTTCACAATCGGGTTGCTGTAGCACAGTGGCGACTTCCGGTTTTCAACTCTATTTTGCCAAGCTGTATATCGCTATCTTACAGCTTGGCTAGAACGTCTTGAAACGGAACTAACCTCTTCGTTTGCTGACAACGTTTTAAAATCTTTGATATTTGATGTAAACAAAGACACAGGTTTGTTTGATTTATTATTGTGCCGTAAAACTGACGTAATAAGTGAAAATAAATAAAATAAAATCATTCAAGTGCTGGTAGCGAGAGAACAGTGGCGACTTCCGGTTTTCTACTGTTTTTTACCAAGCTGTATCATGTTCCCATTGCCCGCAAGGAGTTTCGGCCAATGATTCTGATCAGGAGGAATTTGCCTCCCTCCCCACTCCTTAGACGTCGCAACCCGTTGAGAGACATGCTTATTTTTAAGGATTATTTTTGGACTAAGGGTGGAGGGATCCCTGGGATCTGGAGGCGACTGCCCTCCAGCGCGTCTATGAGTGGCGCGTGGAGGCGCAGCGCCGGGGCGTGACCCCGCTGCCTCGAGAAGTCGAGGCGCGGCGGGAAGAGCTCCGGCGCGATCTCAGGGCAGTATGGAGGGGACGGCTGTCGCGACCGACGGCCGGGCACGCCGCAATTGCGGCGGTAAGACCCCTCTTTGAGGAGTGGCTGGAGAGACGTCACGGCGTCCTTACCTATCGGATGACGCAGGTCCTCACAGGATACGGAAGTTTCGGGAGGTTCCTGTGCCAGTGCCTGATGGGGAAGGAGGAAACGCCCGGTTGCCACCACTGCGAAGATCGCCTGGAGGACACAGTAGAGCATACGGTGCAAGACTGCCGCTTGGGCAGAAAGAAAAAACATTTATTTGGCGCAAAAGGACCACGACACACACATTTAAAATAAAAAAAACACAATAAAAAGCAGAAAAAAATAAACTTATATCTAAAACTTATAATAAAAGAATAGGTAGGTAGCTTTTGTGTGTCTCACGGCTGCGCCAAAAAGGCCCAGTTCAGCAAAAAGTCGGGCAACTAAGTGCTCGACGCTGGTTTTCCACTGGACCTATGTTGATGTACGGATGCAAAATAGCTATGGTGTCCCTTGTTATTACTACTACATAAATAAATATAGATACAATACAATAATAAATAAGTAGGTTTAAATAAATATTTTAAAAATTATAATTATATACTAGGTACAGACGCCAGCAGGTCAACCTACCCGAATCTGTCAGATTTTACCAATCAAACATTAACCTTCTACTCTTGTGATAAGGTTGAAATTCTATTAAAGAAATCTGACAGATTGTGGTAGCTTGATGTGCTGGCGCCTGTACATTATAAAACATAAATACGCAAAGCAAAATGGGCAAAAAAGGACGACCGCGTGACGTAGGTAGTTAAAGTTATGTAGCTTGAAAACCTGTTTCGCCTGTTGCCAGATTGTTGGCAGAGCACCGACGTGTCCTCACGGCAACGATAGGCGGAGACCTCTCGCGCCCGGCATTGGTTGCGGCCATGCTGCTCTCTCCCCGCTCGCCTCCCGGCTAAACAGTTTAGTGTTTAGTTCGAGTTTTTATGCGGATCCATTTATTACAGCTTGGCAAACAGTAGAAAACCGGAAGTCGCCACTGTGCTTTCGCTCCCAGCACTTTTTTTTTTCACTTATTACGTCAGTTTTATGGCACCATAATAAGTCTAACAAACCTGCGTCTTTGTTTACATCAAATATCAAAGATTTTAAAACGTCAGCAAACAAAAAGATTAGTTCCGTTTCAAGACGTTCTGGTCAAGCTGTATTATATTTCGAATCGGAACTATACGATTTACAAAAACCGTTTTTACGGTTAAAACCGTATGTCTGATTAATCGATTTCAGATAGCGTCCCGCGTCCGGCGTCCCTATTATGACAGTGACAGATGACAGCTCGACAGGATTGAACTGTCATGTCATTGTAAGTCTTCAGTAGGGATGTCGATTCTTTCCGAAAAAGATCGATTTTTAAATCGATTCGAATCGTGACCTAATAAATCAATTCACAAAAAAATCGAGGCCAAAAAGATCGATTTCTGAAAAATCGATCTTTTTTTCAAGTTTTTGTTTATTAATGTAATCTCGATCTCTTATTAATAAATCGGGTAATTCTTAAACTTTTTTATTAAGGAGAGGTGAAGGAAACCCAACATACAGGCATCTCGCGAGTTTTTGAATAATAATAACCCTTTAACAATACTTTTTTGGTTTACACCAAAAACTGAATAAAATAAAATCGAATGTTGATTTTCAAGGGTGAAGTATCGATTCACTGAATCGATTCAGTACTACATATCGATTTAATAGATCGATTTTTTAGCTCCAAAAATCGATTCTTCGATTAATCGATCTCAGATCGACATCCCTTTGACAAAGACATTGGATGGCAGGATGAGCCAGGATGAGCAGAAGTCAGCTGTAAACTTAAACTTATATTTATCAATATTTATTGATTCCTTCGACTCACAGAGTACTTTTATTATACTTCGACTGAAGGACTAGTATCCATTTTCATGAAGAATAAAGATTAAAAAAAAAAATGATACGTTTACTTAATTATTTATTTTAGATATACATGGAATAATCTGTTGTTAACACCAGTGATTTTTGCAACAAATTCAATAATAAATTAGTTTACAATATGAAAGTGGAAAAGCTGCAAATGTGTAGAATATGTTTAGTGGAAGATGTTCGTATGTTTATGGTTACCAATTTGGAACTGCAACTACTTTTTGAGAAGCTTACTAGAATTCCAGTAAGTAAATGATCTTTATAGATAATTCAAGCACGAGTACTTTGTTATTGTATAGCAAACGAGACGAATGAACTTTTTGAAGACATGCATCTTTCAAGCAAGCTTTATCAAAAACCATTCTATAATGAAACTCATAGTAAAGTTCTTCATTTTTCATACTTTTGTTGCAGTTTGTAACTGAAGACAGTAGACCGCTGCTCGCTTGTGTCTTCTGCTACACTAGACTAAAGCAATGCTGTCAATTGCAGAGGAAATGTCTGGAAGCAGAGAAGCTGTTCACTCAGATGTTGAATGAGGATGATGAGGTGAGGTTTGATATTTTTTATTAAAGTATTATGTGTGGATCTCTTCAGTATTGTATAACAGTCTGGTATCCAAAACTCCATGTAATATCCGTACATTTTGCATGCAGGTTGGAAAATCATTTGATCGGCCCGAACTCTCTCGGAGGAGCCTTTGTGTTTGATCTCATAGAGAGTACCTGGGTTACCAACGTACTTAGTTCAGTTAAAATTTCCATTATGGACCGTTGATTTATGGAAGGGTGAGGGTGGGGGGAGGGGAGGGGGGGAAAGGGCTGCCCCCCTGCACCATCCCCACATCTCGGAGCCCCATTGTTATGGAGATATCCATGCTTGAAGTTTTAGGTTAGAATGAATTTTGAGGCTATGTTTTCTTAATATTTTGGACAATATAAACCTGATTTATTGAAGGAAAGAGTCGTGGGGAGCCAGGTCGACGGAGCCCCGCTGCGCGGGGCTCCTACTTCTGGGTGGTTTATAAAAAAATAACCACGAAGGGGATGGCGGGGTCTATTCGCTCGCTTCGCTCGCTCACACGACCCCGCCATCCCCTTCTAACCTAACCTGTCCGAGTCGGGGTGCCCCAAGTCCCGAGCTCGCTTCGCTCGCTCTTGCACTCAATAAAACACCAAAGTATTAACATTTTGACAAACGATGACTGACAGACAAAAAAAGACGCTCTAAAACAAAATAGCGTCGCTATACGTTTCGTTCCACCTAATGTAAACACAAAAATTCGTTAATTTGTGTGTAAAAAGTTAATGTAATTGCATAGTACAAAAATTTTTGTGTTTTATTAGTATATAGTTTAAATTAGTATATCGTACATAAAATTATATCTAAGTAAAACGTGACATAAATTTAATAAGATACACCTCGAAGTCGTCAACAGAACGTGAAATGTCAACTTTGACATCTAAAATGACAAAAATAGAGTGCTATTTTCCAATTTGTATGGAAACTTTAAACAAATTAATCTCGTAAACTGTGAACGTCCGAAACTTGAAAATTTGTAAAAAGCTTTCTATTTATGAGTACTATCTACAAAAAAAATATGAACTTCGAAATTAATGGTCCATAATGGAAAGTTTATCCCTTAGTTCTATATGAGGTACCCTCCGGGCAGTGTTGGCGCCCATGAGCTGATGTCTTGTCCGCCACCATGCAAGGGTTGCTATAACTATGCATAGCTGCTGCTTTGTTACCCAGCATGCGTAGTACGGCGATTCTATGTCTTTCTACCAAGAAAAGACAAAGTTGTTTATCATTATTTCTACACAAATCGACTGTTTTTTTGCACAATTATGACACCATTCATACAAGTAAAGAAAGTTTATTTTCCATATTTTTTACATTACCGTGCCTAAAATGCTAAGAATATTTCTACGTTCTGTCATTTTAATCTATTTTTCCGTCAACAAAACCCCTTTCTACGGCGCCATGCTACGCCTGCTGAGCTCATGTTTGGTGAAGTAGCCATTGCTTTCCTACCACAGGTTTCGATATAATGTTCCTGTGGTTTCCAGAGTATGTATGCTATGGAGAGGGAGTGGCACTATGGTTTCACCTCCTGCCACTGCCAATCTAGATCCCCCACTGCATTGTTGCCTTGCATTGCGAGTAGCTGTGTCCTTTGATCCACTGGATGGTTATGTTGTTGTGCTCACCTACCTGATTTAGGCTCTGGTGTCATATTGTAGGCAAGACTTGACCATGTGGCTGTCAAGTACCAGCAAAACGGCTATACTACCTGACCTCTTCCTTCCGGGCTGAGAAGGCTGCCGCTGTCGGAGTAATGCCCATCAGGGCCCCCGCTACCATATGTGCAATGTGTGCAATGCACACGGGCGCCATCCTTTAGGGGCGCCAAAGTCAAGGGCCCAGAAAAAAAAAATGAAAAAAAAAATCAAATATAATTGATAAAAGAAAAGTTGAGAACCAAACTAGGATTACTTTTAAGTACCTACCAAAGACTTCAAATATTTGATCTCACATTTAGATTAAAACTTGAAGTCCGGAAACGTTAAACTTTTAGAGCTCACTGCGTTCTTCTATGAAGAATTGCCTTGTTCTATTCCAAAAAGCTAAAAAATTTCGCGCTCGCTTCGCTCGCGCTTGAACTAAGGATGACACTCGCTTTTCATGACCTCGTTTTTGATAGCTCATTTTTCAATAGCAAATGCTTATGTTAGTTAATCTTGTATTGGTCTACAAAAAATGAAATTTGTCTTCTCTAAGATGGTATGGAACTCTGGGTGTGAAGTTTGAGTAGCACTTGATGGTTTTTTTTTGTGTTTAAGTTATGAAGCGCAGGGCACTGAATTTTAAAATACGCCACTGACCGACATACAATCAAAAAAAAAAAAGATAATTCAAAATGCCTTAGGGGCGCCAAAATCCTTTTTTGCACACAGGCGCCAGTAGACCTTACGGGGGCCCTGTGCCCATATATTCTACCTGGACAACTGTGTTGTGGACCCCCAGTACTGTGGCCATGTGGATGTTGAGGTCTCCTGAGAACAACGACGATATAATACTAGACTCCGCATACACGATCTAAGGAACAAAAACTATTCTGTCAACTCGCTGAGGTACTACGTAAGCGAGGGGGACGGCGTACTGCGTTGTGATTGGCTAACTCAAGGTCTGTTCTGTCTCATCGTACACACATCAACAGAATCTAGGGATATTTTATATTTCATCAAATATCTAAAAATCTATGAAGAATTTTCTGATGTTGTAAATGGAAGAATGATAGGTTATTTTAAGGTCGATAGTAAAAAGTAAAAAACATTTCATGATTTTTTTGTTTTAAATAAAAATGTTAATTTTTTTAATCGCCGTACCAAATTAATATGGTAAAAAAATTCATTTCTTCTTAGAAAACTATTAATTTTAATGAAAATTTAAAAATTATTATAAAATCTAATTATTAATAATCAGTGTTGCCACCTCTAACATTAATTACACATCGACATCGATTGTTCTTGCTTAAAATTAGATTGTCAATGTCTTGCTGCGGTATGAGGTCCCATGTTCTTTGCAAGTGTTTGTAAAGTTTTGTTCTGTCATCTAATTTGGCGGGAAATCTCTCAAAGATTTTCGTTGTAACATGTCCCAGGCATGCTCGATAGGATTTTAAGTCGGGCGACTGTGCAGGCCAATTCAAAACTTGAATATCGTGGTCTCGGAGAGCGGCCGACACCAGCCGCGCCGTATGGGAAGGAGCATTATTGTGCATGAGTAGAAATTCCTGGCCCATTTGGATTCTGTGTGGGACAATAACAGGCTGTACTACCTCCTCGTGGTATTTTTGTGCAGTCATGCTACATTGGATCCAAATGAGCTGGGTTCGTCCGCCAAGACGAATTCCTGCCCACACCATGATTGTCCCGCCTTGGTATGAGTGGACCTCCTGAGGGTGCCGTAGATGGCTAACTCTCCCTGGAGTTCTCCAAACGTGTGTTCTTCGTGAATCCAGATGAAACCCAAACCGGGACAAGTCGGTGAACAGCACCAAAGACCATTGTTCGTCACTCCATGGTAAATGCTCCCGAGCCCACGAAAGCCGCCGACCGCGATTGCCACGTCGCAATGCTGGATCACGTAGCGGTCTTCGAGCAAGAAGACCAACTTCATGCAACCTCCTTCGCACGGTTTGGTCGCTTACCAGCAGCTGGTGGACCTCCTGGAGCCTTTGTACTAGTTGCATCGCTGTGATATTGGGTTGTCTTCTAGCGGTCATTTGGAGAAATCGATCCTGTCTTTGCGTAGTAACGCGATATCTACCCGTGTGCCGTTCAGCTACATCTCCAACGAAAAGCTTTGAGAGATTTCCCGCCAAATTAGATGACAGAACAACAACTTTACGAACACTTGCAAAGAACATGGGACCTCATACCGCAGCAAGACATTGACAATCTAATTTTAAGCATGAACATTCGATGTCGATGTGTAATTAATGTAAGAGATGGCAACACTGATTATTAATAATTAGATTTTATAAGTTTTTTTCAATTATCATTAAAATTAATACCTTTATAAGAAGAAATGAAGTTTTTTACCTTATTAATTTGCTACGGCGCTTAAAAAAATAAACATTTTTATTTAAAACAAAACAAAACACGAAATGTTTTTTATTTTTTACTATAGACCATAAAATAACCTATCATTCTTCCATTTACTATATCAGAAAATTCTTCATAGATTTTTAGATATTTGATGAAATATAAAATATCCCTAGATTCTGTTGATGTGTGTATATTTACGGCTCACAGGAGTGGTCGAAATGAGACGGATATAAGACTTTTATGCCTAATGTGTTGACAGACATCGGTCCCCTGTTATTAGGAGTCTAGTATTATATCGTCGTTGCCTGAGAAGTTTCTAGCACCAGTACCATTAGCTGTGTTAGGACCGCCGGGGCCTGCCTCGCAGCGGCGATCCATATAGAGCTGGATTTTGTATTTTTATCAGAGATAAATTGTTTACGTACCCAGTCTTTACCATGGGAAATTCTTCATAAAGTCCCTCTAGTACTGAGGTGTGTTGTGACTCTCTCTTACCTGAGAGTTTCGAGATGGACTGCTGTCAGTGTTGCTCCTCGCTGTATGAACAGGTGAAGCGGAGGGAGGCCCAGCATGGCTTCCAGAGCTGCTGTAGACCAAGACGTATGCAGCCTGTGATTGCCATGCAGGCCAGTCTTTATAGGTGTTGTAGCTTGTTCGAAGTGGTGACTAAGCTGGTATGGGGCCACCAGACCGCGGACCAGTCAGGGGTCTGATTACTGCCACAGCATAAAAATGTAGAGTATGATTTTGGAGAATAGGCTCTTATATCATTGCCAAAAGCTGATCCTAAACTCGGTTCAAGTGCTAATTATTTACAATATTGTAATATTTTTTCTTTAAACACCCACAACTCAGTCCGGACTGAGTTTTTAACCGACTTAGAAAAAAGGAGGTTATCAGTTCGACCCATATGTATTGTAATATTTTCAGAATTTACTTTCCAGTATTTACAGCGATTCTTGTATAGAAAAAAAAATGGAACAGCACCTCTGGTGTGCAAAGAAGGAACTAATTTTATTAAGAAAATTGTCAATCTGAAATTATTGTCAAAGTTCCAGTTCACTTTACGTCTTAAATACTGAAAACTCGTGCTAAGGGTACTGGCCTCAGTATAATAATGTTAGTCTATGTCAGTGTCTGAACAAATGTGCCGAATTTCAAAAGTGTACCTATGTATGTATGTTTGTGTTCACATATCTCCGGAACTATAAGTCCGATTTAAGTTTATCTTTTTTTGTTGTAAATTAAACAATACCTAGATTGTTTAATTTAAGGAATACTGCAAGTTTCATCAAAATCGGCTTAGTAGTTTTTGAGATAGGGAATTTTATTAGCTTACTAGCTTCTGCCCGCGACTTCGTACGCGGATCCGGATGTTGCTTATGCCAGTGACAACGGGGTCGTCAAAATCGAAGATCTGAAATGTCTGGTACCCAATTCCAAGAGCCCGGGTAAAAAATTAATGGGAGTTTGGCCAGTAGAGTAAAATTTTTACTTAATTCATCGTCATCGAAAATCAGTCCTGAACTGTTACCGCCTTCACTCCCAATTTGTGTTATTTAATAATTACACAAGGGAACAAAATAAACTTTTTTTTTTGTTGCATGGAAATTTATGCCTATTTTTTACTAATTTGAGGTCGCTGATTTCAAATCTACTTTCAGTTTTTTTCTAGCAGCTCTAGTTTTTGAGATACAGCTATCAGTCATATTTTAGTACTAATCACATTTAAATTTCAATTCTACCGAGCTGTTCTTTAAAACAATTTTTTGTTTAACAAGGCCAAGTCGACAAAGATCTGGTAGAACGATCCCAACTACTTTTGTAACATCTGTGGTGAATATACATTAAAAAATCGTGGACTAAGTGTGTCGGACTTCATCAAACAGATGTATTGTGATTACTTTGGATTCCCTTTGGGCATCCGTGACAAGTACTGGGTATCTCCTTGGGCAAGTAAAAGATGTGTGGAGTCTTTCAGATTATGGGGGAATAAGAAAAGACCCCATTGTGTGTATCAAACACCAATGATGTGGCATTAACTTTCCAATCATCAAGATGATTGCTATTCTGGTGTGGTTGATATAAACAGGATTTACAAAAGAAACCGTCCGAAACGGTTTTATCCTAATTTGTTATCTGTTACTCGACCAGTCTTGTACTCCGTCAATGCTCCAGTTTCCCAAGCTTCTTCATCTATACAAAATAATCCCGTTTTAGAAGAAAAAAAAAAGCTTCTTCAAGTTATGATAGGGTTAAACGATTTTAACCCAGATATTTCTGCTGACCCCCAGCCCCTTAATCAGAAGACCCCAATGCATAAGTCAGAACCCTTGGTCTTTCTATAAAAGCATCGAAGAGCCTTTGGGAAAAATAACAAAAAAATTGTTGGGAAACAATTAGGTTGACGCTATGTGGAGCATAATTAACTGATGTTGTCACACTTCTAGCAGCTTGGTTGTGATATGAGCATCAAGGTACACTTCCTCCAAAGCCATTTAGACCGTTTCCCTGAAAATCATGGTGAATTGAGTGAAGAACAAGAGGAACGGTTCCATCGAAGATTTTCGGGCTATGGAGGCACGTTACCAGGGTCACTGGAATGCTCCAAGATGGCGGATTATTGCTGGAGCTTCAAAAACAGCCCTCGTGAACCAAGTCAAGCAAGAAAATCTTTTAAAAGATTTTTTTTTTATAAGTTGTGGTTGATTTTCTAAGGGTTTTCTTCAGAAAAAATCGATTTTTCTTAAAAACGCGTTTTAATGATATCTCAAAAACTAAAGCTGATACAAACAATCTGACTTCCAGATCTGTAATCAGCACCCCGAGAAAGTATAATATTAGTCATAATATTTCATGCAACAAAAATGCTGTTCCCTTGTGTTATACATATAAATTAGTGATAGCTTTGAATTCTACATCAGGTGTTCCAGATCTTTAATTTTTATACATGACAATGACAGTGACAATGCTCATCAGATTGAACAACTCTTGCTAAGACGTCATTCCGGTATATGTTATAGTGTAGCTGGGCTCTTGGAGTTCCACAACAGGTGTTCCAGATCTTCAATTTTTATACGTCAACAGAGAGTGCTCATCAGGATGAGCAACTCTTGCTAAGACGTCATTCCTATATATGTTAAAGTGTAGCTGGGCTCTTGGTGTTCCACATCAGGTGTTCAAGATCTTCAATTTTTATACGTCAACAGAGACTGCTCATCAGGCTGAACAACTATGCTAAGGCGTCATTCCTGTATATGTTATAGTGTAGCTGGGCTCTTGGTGTTCTACATCAGGTGTTCCAGATCTTCAATTTTTATACGTCAACAGAGACTGCTCATCAGGCCAAACAACTTTGCAAAGACGTCATTCATGATATGTTATAGTGTAGCTGGGCTCTTGTTGTTCCAAATCAGGTGTTTCAGATCTTCAATTTTGATAATTATGTCAACAGAGAGTGATCGTCAGGCTGAACAGCTTTGCAAAGACGTCATTCCTGTATATGTTATAGTGTAGCTGGGCTCTTGGTGTTCCACATCAGGTGTTCCAGATCTTCAATTTTTATACGTCAACAGAGAGTGCTCATCAGGCTGAGCAACTCTTGTTAAGACTTCATTCCTATATTATGTTATAGTGTAGCTGGGCTCTTGGTGTTCCACATCAGGTGTTTCAGATCTTCAATTTTGATAATTATGTCAACAGAGAGTGATCGTCAGGCTGAACAGCTTTGCAAAGACGTCATTCCTGTATATGTTATAGTGTAGCTGGGCTCTTGGTGTTCCACATCAGGTGTTCCAGATCTTCAATTTTTATACGTCAATAGAGACTGCTCATCAGGCCGAACAACTTTGCTGAGACGTCATCCCTTTATATGTTAAAGTGTAGCTGGGCTCTTGGAGTTCCACAACAGATGTTCCAGATCTTCAATTTTTATATGTCAACAGAGAGTGATCGTCAGGTTTAACAACTTTGCAAAGACGTCATTCCTGTATATGTTATAGTGTAGCTGGGCTCTTGGTGTTCCACATCAGGTGTTCCAGATCTTCAATTTTTATACGTCAACAGAGACTGCTCATCAGGCCGAACAACTTTGCTGAGACGTCATTCCTTTATATGTTATAGTGTAGCTGGGGTCTTGGAGTTCCACAACAGATGTTCCAGATCTTCAATTTTTATATGTCAACAGAGAGTGATCGTCAGGTTTAACAACTTTGCAAAGACATCATTCCTGATATGTTATAGTGTAGCTGGGCTCTTGGTGTTCCACATCAGGTGTTTCAGATCTTCAATTTTGATATGTCAACAGAGAGTGATCGTCAGGCTGAACAACTTTGCAAAGACGTCATTCCTGATATGTTATAGTGTAGCTGGGCTCTTGATGTTCCACATCAGGTGTTCCAGATCTTCAATTTTTATACGTCAACAGAGACTGCTCATCAGGCTGAACAACTTTGCTAAGACGTCATTCCTTTATATGTTATAATGTAGCTGGGCTCTTGGAGTTCCACAACAGATGTTCCAGATCTTCAATTTTTATATGTCAACAGAGAGTGCTCGTCAAGCTTAACAACTTTGCAAAGACGTCATTCCTGTATGTGTTATAGTGTAGCTGGGCTCTTGGTGTTCCACATCAGGTGTCCCAGATCTTCAATTTTTATATGTCAACAGAAAGTGCTCATCAGGGTGAACAACTTTGCTAAGAAGCCAATTGTAAGGTCCTTAGGTCTCTTACCACCAGCTGCCAGCGTAGATTTTCATGAGACTAATGGGTTCTGTTCGCATGAGGTGTAGATTGAAATAAAAGAGGTGCTTGTCTTCTCAGTTATTTAATTTGTTGGTGCACACTTCAATAAGCACAGGATCACAGCACTTGTCAAGTTTCCTTACAATGTTAGGTTATCAATATGACACTTACTTCAGATAGAACATACTACCATCAATCCAGGTCGAACCGTGGATATGTATCGCAGACAGCATTCGCTGCCTGTGTGATTTGTAGGTTAACATACGTGGCTTGGAACCATCGAGCTTGTCCTAGCTTACTTCATGTCAATGTGCCAATCGTTGAGAAGACGTTTTATAGTTTTCTTTAATTAAAATTAAACTAATGGATGAAACCCTGAGAACAATATAAGAAAGAAATCCGTGAGCATTTCAATACACCATCATAGCGGGTGATGCCATGTGATTGCAACAAAACGGGAAATAATTATGGATACATACGCATATGCGGTTCCTTTATCAGTACACTTTCATCTTAGCCGCTGTTCCACGCCTAGTCCGCGTCATTAATATTTAATTAAAATAATCCTTTTCTATTTTTTAATGGTCAGCGTCGTGTGTGCAGGTTAGAAGAAAAAAGAGACCCATCAGTTTCCACGTCAACCCATTACGCACTGACTAACTTCTAGGCTTTTGCCTTTTAGACATGCGTTATTTATACTTAAACTTAATTCAACTGAAATCTATCACAATTAATTATTTGAATTTTATCTATGTACTTATTATATTTTATTTAGAATTTAAAGTTTCGAGAAAATAAATATGTTACTCTCTAACGCCATCTATTATCAATCTGTAGCTATTCACTATCAGTTCGCGCTTCTGTCACTAGAGTGCGCTACCCGTCTAAAATAATCAATAACTACTTTTATACTTGTTACAATACATCTTTCCCCAGTTAAAAAAAATTATTTTTGCTGAGAAAAAAATTTTTTTTTTTCATCATGTGTATTGAAAGCTCGAAATCATCCTACTGAAAACTGAGACAGTCTGAAACCAAATACCTTAGACTTACAGACCAAATTGTTAAATGTAAATGGCTAGTAGCACAATTCCGAAACAAAACCTATTTGGCATATTCGTACATTGATTGCTCCTGCCTTAAAATAATTACTAAACTTACTAAACTAATATAATAATAAGCGTCTGTCTGCCTATTTATATATATAGCACGTAGCTACTCTCTGCAGACATCAACTAATTAACTAATTTTTATTGACTAATCATGCCTTAGTCTAATTAATAATTAAGTTAAGTTTTAAATTAAATAAACACTATCCTTGAAACCTAGATAAGTGTTATCTACAAAGTATTAAGCCAAAGTATAGGCAAATACTTATTTGAGTTTTTTAAATTTATTAAGTAAACCCTATCTCCAATTGATGTAGATAGGTGTTTTATTAAGTATTAAGTTATAAAGTATAGGTTATTATACTTTTTCAAGTTTTTAAGTAAACACTATCTTTAATTAATGTAGATATGTGTTTTAATAAGTGTTAAGTGGTGACACTTTTAAGTCCCATTTGAATTAACAATTATTGTGTGTCATTCCTGTGTATGTTATAGTGTAGCTGGGCTCTTGAAGTTCCACATCAGGTGTTCCAGATCTTCAAATTTATTCTCTCAGCAGAAAATGCTCATCACGTGGAACAATTATTGCTAACGCACTATTTTTGTATCTCTTATTGTTTAGCTGGTCCGTTGCGGTTCTGCACCAGATGTTCAAGTTTCCAAAATAAATTATAGCCTATGTGTTGGCCAGACTTAATACCTATACAACAAAAAAAAAATCATCCAAATCCGTCCAGTACTTTTTGAGTTTATCCCGGACATACATACAGACAAACAGACAAACAGACAAAAATTCTAAAAACTATATTTTTGGCTTCGGTATCGATTGTAGATCACACCCCAAGTATTCTTTTAAAAAAATATTCAATGTACAGTTTTGACTTTCCTACTATTTTATTATATGTATAGATATTAATGCTGCACTCATGGGCGATGTTATTGCCGGTTTTAAGGATTACAAAATTCTAGTACACTTGCAAGAAAATTATGTACTTTAAGATTGAGTTGTTTTTATTATTTAGTACTTTTTAAAGGGATCTTGGTTTTTGTGTCGGGGGTTTTATAAATTTTAAATTTAAATTTTTTGAGTTGAATATTCTGCTGTGCAATCAGTAACTTTGATGGGAATTCGGAATCTTATTGCATAGAAAAAGGATATTTTTTGATTTGCGTTTAAATGGTACCCATTTTCTTACAATATGTGCACTAGAATTTTGTAATCCGTAGCACCGGTAATAACATCGCCAACATCTCTTTCATTCCTTCCCTATCTCAAAAACTACTGAACTGATTTTGATGAAACTTGCAGTATTCCTTAAGTTGAACGATAACTAGTACAACATAAAAAGAATTGCTTAAATCGGACTTGAAGTTCCGGAGATATGCGAACACAAACATAATTTACTAAATCAGTCGATGCCGACTCTTTACTAGAGGAGTTGTACCTTCCATCATCAGCTCATTCACCTGAGATGATGATTATCAGATGCAAATACCTGAACAGCTTTAGAAAATATATGAAAATGGTACTACGTGCCTATAAAATTTGAAGGTGCCCTCGATTTCCCTGGAATCCCATCATAAGACCTGATGATCATGGGACCACTTGAGAAGTATACCCTTACAAAACAAAAGAAAAATTTTCCAAAGCGGTCCAGGCGTCTTCGAAAAATCAGGGAACATACATTAAAAAAAAAGATTCCGACGAATTAAGAACCTCCTCCTTTTTTGAAGTCGGTTAAAAATTACTTTAAAGTTTCAACTTTATTCCTTTGGATAAATTTTGCAGATTCTCAGACTTGCGATCAGCATTTGACCAACCATTTTTTTTACTATTGTTTACAGACAAAATTAAGAATACATCAAAATGAGAAAGAGGTTTTCAATGGGTTCATTATTACTCCAACAATGCATGTTAACTATGTACTTGATGAATATCAATCAGAAAGCTATGATATCAAAGAAGAATTACAAGATGATCGTAAGGAAGAACATGTAGAACATAGTAATGAACCCGTGGAAGAACATCTTGATATCAAAGAAGAATTACTACATCATTGTGAAGAAGAAAATGAGTGTATTGAATCTGAGGAGGAATATCGTGTTATTAAAGAAGAATTACAAGATGACTTTGAGGAAACAAATGAAAGTTTTGAATTCGAGGAGGACCATTATGATATCAAAGAAGCGTTACGAGATGTTTGTGAGCAAGAGAATGAGAGTATTGAACCAGAGCAGAAACTTCAAAGTGGTATGTCTCATATATTAAATATTTAATTTGAACTTTATTTAGTAAACCGCCCAACAGACAAATGGCACTTTCAAAATGAAACACAAAAACTCCTGAAAGTAATTATCGAAGTTCTTATGTTCAAAATTACTTTCCTGGCTTCATTGACGAAAACATTCAATATTTCCATGACATTTTGTAAAGATTATACGGTACGGTAGCTCTTTAGTCCCGCGACCCGTGGTTGATGGGATAACCACAGCCATAATTAGGTAGTTGTCTGGGTTTAATTATTAGAAAAATTCTTTAGTCTGGTCACTTGATTATTTGGTCTAACTAAATAGTAAATGCCACCATTTTCCTTAATTTCATAAAACCTGTAGCGATCAATATTTAGATCGCAATAAACCAAAACTTCGCAGAAGATCGAGCGTAGCGAGCCCGAAATATCGGAGCTTTCATCACTATGAAAAGACAATTCCTTTTTATAAAGTAAGATGGAAAACTGAGAAGTCGGGGTCACGAAAAGCCAAGACTATTTAAAGGCCGAGCGTAACGATCTCGAAATATTTTAGCTTTTTAAACAATTCTGGGTTTTGGAAGGAAACGACACAAAACTAGAAGGTATTAACTAATACAAACTGCCTATCCATATAAAATTGTGTATAAAAGCTGATTATTTTAATTCATCCCTATGTTTATTATCAGAGAAATAAAAAACAAAATTGTCTTGTTCAACTACATCCAGAAAATGCTCCGCTACTGTTGCCGTAGAGAGACAATCAGAGAGAATGAAGAGAGGCTGAAACATATCCTGCGTTCTGCCGCGATGCTTACCAGTCCTATATTTACCAGTTTCATATTCACAGGTGCGTCTGACGCGAAGAAACCAGAACTATACGTACGACTAACAAGACTAGAAGATACAATGACATTCCAGCAAAAGAAAACTGAACAGACAGACTTACTAATTATCCGGAACACCGAGAAACACAAGTCTGCAGCTCCTTCTAAATTCACAAAGCTTGTCACAAATTCTCAATCTGTCAGTAATATTGTGAATAATACTGATACAGCTGCGAAAGAGCGAATAAAAATATATGAATGCGATGTGTGTCACTATAGTTGTACTAGAAGAGATCATTTAATAACACATATTCGTATCCACACTGGTGAAAAGCCTTACAAATGTGTAATATGTCAGAAGAGTTATAGAACAAGTTCTCATTTAAAAATTCATGTTCTTGTACACACTGGTGCAAAACCTTACAAATGTGAAATATGTCAGAAGAGTTATAGAACACGTTCTCAATTAAAAAATCATGTTCTTGTACACACTGGTGCAAAACCTTACAAATGTGAAATATGTCTGAAAAGTTTTATGAAAGGATCTCATTTAAAAAGCCATGTTCGTATTCACACTGGTGAAAAACCATACAAATGTGAAATATGTCAGAAGAGTTTTAGTCAAAGAGATAGTTTAAGACAACATGTTCTCATACACACTGGTGAAAAACCTTACAAATGTGACATATGTCAGAAGAGTTTTATTGTACGTAGAAAATTAAAATGCCATGTTCGTATTCACACTGGTGAAAAACCACACAAATGTGACATATGTCAGAAGAGTTTTAGATTAAGTCAAAACTTAAAAGCTCATATTCTTATACACACTGGTGAAAAACCATACAAATGTGAAATATGTCAGAAGAGTTTCAGTAAAAGTAGTCATTTAAAACGTCATGGTCTTGTACACACTGGTAGTAAGCCTTACAAATGTGAAATATGTCAGAAGAGTTTTAGTCGAAGCAATTATTTAAAAAGTCATTTTTGTATACAAACTGGTAATAAACCTTAAATCAAATCTTTTATTTCAATTCAACTAGGCCAATTACAGCTTGGCCAGAACATCTTGAAACGGACCTAATTTTTTTGTTTGCTGACAACGTTTTAAAATCTTTGATATTTGATGTAAACAAAGAACGCAGGTTTGTTAGATTTATTATTTTGCCATAAAACTAACGTAATAAGTGAAAAAAAAATCGTTCAAAGTGCTGGTAGCGAGAGCACAGTGGTAACTACCGGTTTTCTAATCTTATTTACCAAGCCGTACAGGCACTTGAATTGTCAAAAGTCATAAAACAGTGTAGTACAAAAATAGTTATGGTGCTACAGTCCCAGTCAAAAGACAAAAAAACTGTGAAAGTACCGTAGATGCTCATTCCAAAGTGTAGATCTCTATGGAGAAGAAAGAGCAAAAAACTCCATGGACACTCTTTTTCCATCGCCAAAATTATTACAGAACTTTTGTGTTACATCATTCATCATCAGATGGTACATTATGTGAGAACGAGATGTGGCAAGTTATTAGTGTCCATAATAAATATAAAAAAGACAATTAAAAAATATTATTATTAATAATTATAATAGACCGTGGTAGCTAAGAGATGACTAGTCCCAAGAAACAGCGCGAGTTCGCTAACATGACATATATATCAGTACCATTCAATTTGACTGGCCTGTTGGTCTAGTGGTTAGTGACCCTGACTGCTATGCCGGAGGTCGTGGGTTCGATTCCCACCCAGGACAAATGTTTGTGTGATGAGCACGATCATTTGTTCTGTGTCTGGGTGTAATTTATCTATAATATGTATGTATTTAGAAATATATAAGTATGTTTATCAGTTGTCTAGTACCCATAACACAAGCTCTGCTTAGCTTGGGACTAGATGGCGTTGTGTGATAGTTGTGGAATATTATTATTATTATTATTATTAATTCAGCTCAACCATTTTGATGGGAACTAAATGATCCGACACACGCGCCACTATCAGCAAGACTTTTGAGTGAGCATGACATACTCTCAACCGAGTCATTCAGGGTTTCTAGTGAAAGATGTGTCTATGATCTAGATAGGCTATGTCGCTATATACAGCGTGAAATTCTAATGGTTGTTCTACCGAAGCGAAATGAGTTTGTATCGGTAATACAATCGATTCATATTTATAAAAAAAAATAGACTCAAGAAATGGCAGATTTACAATTGTGATAAACAAAACTCGAAAGTGACTTGAACCAACAGTAGTGCATCGCGCGATATGATACGTGGAACGCGGGCGGCGCGTGGTTGGCCCGGTCGTTGCACTTTTAAATCAGCTGATCATACGCCTGAGTCCCTAATACAACTTTCCCTTCATACATTTACGGATTTAGGACTGTCATTAATAATTATCTTTAAAAAAGTCTGATTTAGATAATTAAGTATTTGAGGCATATTAAAAAAATGGATTCAACTTAATATTTACAATGATTTTGATTACCTAACCTACTTTTAAATGTTTATTTACGAGGTACGAGTTAGTACTTACATGATGTTCAAGTGAGAATAACTCCTAAGATACTTAACGTAGAGTGATCATTTTGATATTATTTTATAGCCTGACTCAAACACTTTTAATTTATTGCAAAAATCTAATCAAAATTTAGGGGTACTTATCGAGCTAGAGTTAAAAATGTGAAATTATTCAGTAATTTTTGTGTACAATTTCGTGTTTGCCCATGTTTTTTGGTTATTTTTACATATTATTTAGAAAACTTTCGTAAGTTTTTGATAAGCCTCAACGTTTAACTTTGCAATAAAGTCATTTTCATGAATGGAGGTCTCTTGGATTCCAAGATATTTGCATTTTATTGTACACACCCCAGTTCGACGGATTAAAAAATTAAAATGGCTGCCATTCGCGAAGTATTGGAGTAAGATTTTTTTTAAACCATTTTTGTCGATGAAAATGAGCCTAGAATATCCCCTTCAAATATCGCTAACTCGTGCCCGGACACACTGTATAATGAAGTTTAAAAGAAAATTATCATGACTAAGTGGGCTTTACAAGTTTACGAGTAATAGTCGACCAACTTATAAAACGTACTTGGATAACATATTTTCCTAAACAAAATGTATCGGAGAACATGTTCTTCAACTGCAAATGTAAGTTTGTCAACTTTATTTTTACAGCTATAATAGGTGGGTATGTTTTGGGGATAGGTAGGTTTTTATTGTCAACTATTTTTAACTAACTTCAAATAACTTCAAAAAAAGGAAAAGGTTCTCAATTCGTCGTAATCTTTTTTTTTTATATATTTTCCCCGATTTCTCAAAGACGCCTGGACCGATTTTGAAAATTCTTCTTTTTAAAATTAAATTCAGCGAATCAGTTTAGTTAGTTTGCATAAGTATTTTGATAGGCAACTACGGAACCCTACACTGTGCGTGGCCCGACACGCACTTGGCCGGTTTTTTTTAAAAATGTTTTTTTTTCTCGAAAACTAAGAATACCTAATTGACATAGAGTTTCTTTTGCAGTTTTAGTTATTAGGTCTTATTACATCGATATATTATTATTATGCTATTAGTTAAAACATGTCCGCTCCCAAGCAATCCTGAAACACTGCCAAGGCAGCAGAACTGGAGTTAATGTAAAACCAGCTCAGTGAGGCAAGCCTTGAGGTTGGACCGGAGATGAACATGTTAAAGACTAAACTAATGTCGAACACCACTAAGTATGGCATCAAAGTACAGCTTGACATAAAAATGTAGAAAACCGGAAGTCGCCACTGTCTTCGCGCTACCAGCACTTTGAATGATTTTATTTTATTTGTTTTCACTTATTACGTTAGTTTTATGGCACAATAATAAATCTAACAAACCTGCGGTCTTTGTTTACATCAAATATCAAAGATTTTAAAACGCTGTCAGAAATAAAAATTTTAGTTCCGTTTCAATCCGTTCTGGCCAAGCTGTAAATGGTGAAAAACTGCAATATGTCCATGAATACATTTACTTGGGCCATGTTAATCTTCTTCCAGCACGCCATGCTACATGGCGCCGTAGAAACGAGTTTTGTCGACGCGATAATAGACAAAATGACAGAACGTAAAAGATTTTTATCGATTTAAGAATGTTTAAAATATAGAAGAATTATGTTTCTATTCGTTAATGGTGTACGTATCGTGTCATACATGTGCAAAAAAACAGTCGATTGGTATAGAAATAACGATGAAATAACTATGTCTTCTCTTGGTAGAATAGACAGAATCGCCATGCTACGCGTGCAGGACGGACAAGACAGGGAAGTCAATAGACGAACCGAAAATGCCTGGAAGAGCTACTGGTCCATGAAAGACCTTACGAAGGGAGATCTCCCCTTTACACTAAAACGCAAAATCATGGACGTTGTGCATTCTCCCCATTTTGCCATATGGATCTCAAACTTGGGCTTTGACAAACATACAAAAGTCCAAATTCAAGGTTTGCCAACGTGCAATGGAGCGCAGTGTTCTAGGCGTTAAGCTAACTGGGGGGGTATTACAACGTCTTAAAACCAGGCTTGTTCCGGCGAGTAAAAGTGACAGAGCTATACAAGTCGTCTAGCGCCATTTCGTACACTCACTGGAACAAGCCTGGTTTTAAGTCGTTGTAATATCCCTCCAGTAGGGCAATTCACGTAACTAAAGAAGTGCTGTTGCAGTGCAGTTGCAGTTAAGTTTCGATCAAAACAACGCTTTTCGTATTCTCTGTCGCTGTCAGACACGCTCGCGTCAAGTTCGCGTCACGCGTGCGTGTTTTGGATCTTTGGATCGCAACATGATCGGTATTCTACTTTTCGTTTGACGTTTCAAAATGACAGTAGGTATACAAGTTTCAATTCGATCAACGTACAGTTTTAATGTCATATTAATTGAAATGTAATCGATTCCATTCGATTATTCAGTGGGCAATAATTTTTCTCTCCTGGTTTGGTTGTCGTACAGTTGACGTGCTGTTCACGCGCAGTTCAAAGATTACATACCATTTATCACTCGAACGTGAACTTAACTGCAACTGCAACTGCACTACTACTTCATCGGCGCGTCATAAAATTACGTGAATTAGCCTTCTGATCGTATTCGTAACACCACACTGCGGTCCAAAACGTTGCTAAAATGGCCGCTAAGCTGAAGTGGGACTGGGCTGGCCACGTCTGCCGGATGCCCATGGCATCATTTTGTTAGTGTGGATTTTGCTGTCAAATTGAAACTGTTTTCAGTGATTACAGAACAAGCATGTTGTTATGTCACTCATGGGGGATATTACAACGTCTTAAAACCAGGATTATTCCGGCGAGTGACAGTGACAGAGCTATACAAGTCGTCTAGCGCCATCTCGTTCACTCAATGGAACAAGCCTGGTTTTAAGACGTTGTAATACCACCCATGTCATGAGGTCATTTCATTTTGGCGTTGCGAAGCACGTACCGCGTCCGGTACGCGGTACGTGCTTCGCTGCTGATTATTTATAAAAAAAAGGTTTTAAAGAACACACATAAAATGTAAAATTCAAAATATTTTTATTGTGGGCATAATTATGTTAGTTATAATTATGTTAGTTACAAATCTTTAACAATATATTATAGTATCAATATGTCCTTCGTCATAGGCATACAATAATTACGTAGGTATTGGCATTAAATTTTAAACAGTTTTATTGTAAAAAAATAAACAATGATACTAATACATGGTCAATATTATTATCCATGTCGAATACAGTGAAACTAACACATGAAACATAACAGTAAAACATTTAAAAATAGCTTAAAATTAAGTACTGACGCCAGCAGGTCCACCTACTCCAATCTGTCTTTATTACCAATCGAACAATAACCTACTTACCACAAAAAAAAGGTTGCACTCCAGGAGTGCCGGTAGAAGTGAAAACTTTTTTGTTACTATGTTTTATTTTTAATTTGAATGACGTCTTACTCATTTTCGATCAGGGTCACGTGACCCTGACGGTCACGTGACCCTGACGCGAGTTTTAAATTTTTTACCCATTACAGAAAAAGTGTACAACGCCGCTAAAGAAGTTTTCACTTCAAAAATTAAACATCTGTTCAACACTTGTCTAAAAAAACTGTCAATGTCAAATCGACATTTTCACTTTGATATATGGTTCGTTTTGCAGTGACACTTTTTTTTAGACAAGTGTTCAACAGATCTTTAAGTTTTGAAGTGAAAACTTCTTTAGCGGCGTTGTACACTTTTTCTGTAATGGGTAAAAAATTTAAAACTCGCGTCAGGGTCACGTGACCCTGATCGAAAATGAGTAAGACGTCATTCAAATTAGTTAATTTCATATCTGTACTACTCCAGTTTTAAAATAAAACATAGTAACAAAAAAGTTTTCACTTCTACCGGCACTCCTGGAGTGCAACCTTTTTTTTAGACTGGCCTGTTGGTCTAGTGGTTAGTGACCCTGACTGCTATGCCGGGGGTCGTGGGTTCAATTCCCACCCAGGACAAATGTTTGTGTGATGAGCACGATCATTTATTTGTTCTGTGTCTGGGTGTAATTTATCTATAATATGTATGCATTTAGAAATATATAGGTAAGTATGGTTATCAGTTGTCTAGTACCCATAACACAAGCTCTGCTCAGCTTGGGACTAGATGGCGTTGTGTAATAGTTGTGGAATATTATTATTATTTTGTAGTACGACGGTATATTTCTACTATTGTGATAAGGTTAAAAATCTTTTGAAGAAATTTGACAGATTGAGGTAGATTGATGTGCTGTCGTCTATATTAAGGTGCATTCTCACACATCAGTCACCGGCACGGGATCTATCGACGATCAGCCACGTCAAAGAATATTTCAATACAAGTTTCATACTTTTATCCCCACACACCCGGGATGGTCACGTCTCAGTTCAGTCATCGTCATTGCTAAACGTGTGACCAACCCGTAAGTTGACTGATGTTATTGTTCAATTGATTCAGTCAAACCGGCGGCGTGCCGGAGACTAAAGGTGAACGCAGACCTAGCCGCACCGCAGTCTCCGCAGTCATCGTTTTCTTACCGCTTCTGCGGCTACTGCGATGCGGGTGTGCGAGGTTTCATAGAGCTTCATACAAAAAATTCGTAATGCGGGGACTGCGGAGACTGCGGTGCGGCTAGGTCTGCGTTCACCTTAAGGCCTTAGGGACTTTACTCATGGCGCGATACGACGCGATTCGAATGAATTCCAACTACAAGTGAAAATCAACCTTGTCACTAAGAAATAAAGATGCAATTCGGTTGACTTGACGTTGTCATGGCCATCGTGTTTTGTTTTTCTTCTACCTATATGTATAAATAACAACTATGAATCGCGACGCATCGCCCCATGAGTAAAGTCCCTCATCATGAGTTTTCAGTTATTAAGACGTAAAGTAAACTGGAACTTTGACATTTTAAAATTGAAAAATTTCAAGGTAAAAATTAGTTCCTTCTTCGCACACCAGAGGCGCTGTTCCATTTTTTCATACAAGAAACGCTGTAAATACTGGAAAGACGCTGTAAAGTAAAATAGTGAAAACTCGTGATAAGGGTACTGGTGTTTGTAGATACGTACACAAAACGTCACCGATCCGTTGTGACGTGACGGTGACTGATGGGTAAGAATGCACCTTTAAACAGATCAATTTTGAAGGAAGGTGTCAATGACCACTATTTGTTAAAACTGTCACTTTAGAAACAACTTTATTAATGAAAAGCTGAAGGGTGAATTATGGCACACTCCTCTCACAGAGAGGAAGCCTGCGTCCCAGCAGTGGGAACATTTATTGGCTGATGGAGATTTTTTCCCACGTTTTTTTTATTTAAACGTGTTAAAAAGAGTGAATGGCGTCAACACCTTCCTTCTAAGGGAGCTTCTCTACATTCTTCCTTCATTCAGCTTCTATTACAACTACAAGTGAAAATCATCGTTACCACTGCAGGTGCTCCCACACAGCAGTTATATAACGTTATACAACATTTTGTAACACGATAACATTTACATAATAGATTGTAACAATACTCTACAACATGTTAAGAAATGTTATATTATGTTATAAAAACTCCCACATTGGTTGAACTCGTTGTATAACATCGTATAACATTATGTTCAATCAGCTTGGGTTTGTCTTTCGAGGAAGGTGGTAGTGACCCCCTTCGCCCTTCCGCTAATGTCCCGCTGAGGCTCTGATGATGTTATACAACAAAAGTCATATTGTAATCAGTTGTAAAACATTTTGTTAAATGAAGTTATATAACATCATCGTTCTTGAACTGAATGAAACGAAATTCAAAACATGCATTAAACGCACACTGTGTAAGCAGGCATATTACAAACTGAGCGACTATATCGCTGATGATAATGCTTGGCTCCATGCTGGTCCTGCTCCATGAGACAGTGAATGTACAAATAAATTGATATTGGAAGTATACTTAATACCATTGTTGGAGCTGCTGAAGACTACAACTGTATTTGCATTGTATAGATTCAATCTTCCTTGTATTATATAGTTTCATGGCCGACATTGTGTGAGTACTATGTGCTTCGGAGCTGTCATTCACTGAGTACCTACGTCTCTTGTTGACTTGAATGACCCTGGCGGCTGAGATTGTGTCATGCTCACTCAAATGTCTCGCTGATGGTGGCGCGTGTGTCGGATCATTTAGCTCCCTCCAAAATGGTTGATCTGAATGGTGCTGATGCATGTGTCATGTTCGTGAACGGGCGCTGTCAGTTGAGACTGGTCATCTCTTAGCTGCCACGGTTTATTTTAAAAATTATTATTGATCATTTTGTTTTGAATTGTCTTTGTTTTAATTGTTACTCTGGACACTTTTAATCAAAAACTTGCTACATCGTTCTCACATAGTGTACCACCTCAAATGAATGATGTAACAAAGGTTCTGTAATTATTCTGGCGATCTAAAAAGAGTGTCCATGGAGTTTCTTGCACGTTCTTCTCCATAGAGATCTACTTCTTGGAACGGGCATCTACGGTACTTTCACAGTTTTTATGTCTTGTGACTGGGACTGTAGCACCATAGCTTTTGTAGTGTTTAATAATATTCCTTTGATTGTCTATGACAATTCAAAAGTGCCTGTAACTGGCCTACTTGAAATAAATACTTTGATTTTGATTTTGATCAATAACAATTTATTATAATTTGTAACAATTTATAACTTTTGTTATAATTTGTTTTAAAAAGTCAGTCTCTAACGTTATATAACTGCTTTTTTTTTACGTGGCAAAATCATCAAATGAGTCCTCCAACCCCGGGCAGGGCGGGAGGGACTGTCAGACTTGTACTGACTAAAATCCACGGTGTCCTTCGGTAGCCCTTTGTGTGCCGGAGTCGCGGTATACGTATGTCCCGCAACCCCGGCAGGACTGTGGCCCTCTATAGGGGGGCCCCGTCACTATGCTGACGCTCCTTGAGGCGCGCGTTTACTTTGCAAGTTGAAGTGGCAATGGGCAGGCCACATCGCTCGTAGAACTGACAACCGATGGGGAAGAAAAGTTCTCGAGTGGCGACCACGGACCGGAAGACGCAGCGTAGGCAGGCCTCCCACTAGGTGGACCAACGACATCGTGAGGGTCGCGGGACACCGATGGATGCAAGTGGCGAATTGTCGTTCGGCGTGGCGGTCTAAGGGGGAGGCCTATGTTCAGCAGTGAACGTCTTCCGGCTGATGATGATGATGATAATCGTTCTTGCTACTAAGATAAAATTATAATGATGCAATTCGATTGACTTGACGTCGCGCGTCGTTGTGGCAAGCGCGTTGTTTTTTCCTACCCTTACGTCGGATCCACACGTTGGCCGTGTTTGCCAAACAGAAGGAGACGGCGCTATACCAGAAAGCAACACGCAAACAATTCTATCTCGTTTCTTAGTATAGCGCCGTCTTCTTCTGTTTGACAAACACGGCCAACGTGTGGATCCGGCGTTATACAACCGCAGGTTTTACGTCAAATGTCGTAGTGACAAGGATGATTTTCACTTGTAGTTAGAATTGAATTGCGACGCATCGCGTCTTGGGGAGCAGCTCTCTTAATTGATCTTCATAGTACATCATATAATAATAATAAACAAAAAAAAGTTGAAAAACCAATAAACAATAAACAGCTTAGCTGTCTATATTTCCAATATCACAAAAAATATCATTAAACCTTTAACCGCGCGTGTCGTATATAAGCGACAAATATTTCTGTGCCCCTACCGCCCGTGTCGTATTTATGCGACAGAGAATGTTCACGATTTTTGTTGTTTTTTTTTCGATTTTATTGTATCCATTTTATATCTGTCTATTTATATAGATAGAATACATTTTATCGTACACCATGATATTTTACAAATCGGAGCAGAAAGATTGGAGCTTTCATTTCACCGAATGGGCGTTTTTCAAAAAACGCCCATTCGTAGTCGGGCGCTAGGGGCACGGCAATTAATATTAGCCTTTTCAAAGGCGTGCAACCAAAAACGATAACACAAGATTTATATACAATATTAACGTTTTATTATAGTTTCGGTCTATTAAAACTTAAGGGCGCATAACCAGAAAGTTGGCAACGTCGCTAATAGCTGTCAAATATTTACAAGTTTTAATTAATTTGGCAATGTTACTGTATGGAAATAAGAAATATGGCTCTGTAGTGCACTAAAAACTGATAAAGAAATGCAATTAAAACACTGAATTTGATGTTGTAACCGTTTCATATGTGTAAAAGGCATTTGGAATGTTTCCAAATGCTTTTTTCGTGTAAAACTATATTCGGTGTTACGATATTAATTTATTGCATTCCCTAATCAATTTTTCAGTGCACAACAGAGCCATATTTCTTATTTTCGTACAGTCATCATCATCTGCCCAGCCTTTTCCCAACTATATTGGGGTCGGCTTCCAGTCAAACCAGATTCAGCTGGATATCAGTATTTTACATGGAGCGACTGCCTGTCGGACCTCCACAACCCAGTAACTGGGTAATACGATACCCCATGGTAAGACTGGTTGTCAGACTTTAGAGCTTCTGACTAACAGTAACGACTGTCAAAGATCTACAAATGACAGCCGGGACCAACGGCTTTACGTGCTTTCCGAGGCACGGAGGAAACTCGCTATGATAGATGGTCACCCATCCATAGACCAACCTCGGCAAGCGCGGCTTAACCCGTAAGATCGGCCTGTGCGGCTGTACTTATTTAGCCACGAGCTCCTCCTCTATTCTTATTTTCGTACAGTAATGTAAAATAAATTAAAACGTGTTAATATTTGACAGCCATTTGCGACGTTGCCAACTTTCAGAATATGCGCTCAATAAGGTAATTTACTGCACAAATAAATTGAAAATATGTTTAAACATTACACATAGAGAAAACTACATAAACTTTAAAATCGACGAAAGTTGCGTCACTTCTCCTAACTTCAACAAATGTCTCTCACCAAAAACATGATCAATTTCGCAAGTCCTTCCTAGTTTAATTTGGCACATGCCGCAATAATAGTTCGTATCATTAAGCTTATAAATGCCATTATGCTTCATCAAATTTTTATGCAGTTCTCTATAGCGGCGAGAAACCAAATCATTGATATCGTCCACGTAAACATACCTTCTCATTTCATTTTTGTCAATTTCTTCTGTTTTTACCAATGTAAGATTGTGGGGTCTGCTATTTATATGCCCAATAAAATCTTTCGTGTGGACATCGCAAGATTCACAAACATATCCGTCGGTTTCTTCTTTCATTGAGTGAAATTCTAAAAGTTCAACCTCAGCCGACTCATGATTTTTACCTTCCATATGCTCAATAATGTTTCTATCATTATTTGGTATGTACACATAACATATTTCACATAAAACTTTTGTTTTAACATCATCCGTGTAGCATAGGAATTTGTTGTACTCGTCTATTTTAAATTCCGTAGCTAATTGTTTGTGCCCCTCGCTTTCCATATGTTCTACGACTATTCTTTCTATGAACGGCATATATACCAAACAGATTTTGCATCGTACTTCTGTGTTTAAATCATTGGCGTATTCAAGTTGGGCATAATACTCTTCTAACTTTTCATTAGGTACAATAGCAGCGGCACTACTAGATGCAGCCATATCATTTTTCTTTTCGTTTCTTTTAATACTGCTGACAATATTTTCCATTACATTTTCTAAAGCTTTCAAGTTCATTTCGATTTGTTTCTTGTGTGGTCTACCTTCTTCGTGCATTTTTTTCCCGTCGAAAGGTATCTTAACATTACAAATATCACAGTATTCCGAGTTACTCTTTTTCATAACTGGAGTAGGGGAGTTAGTATTTTTACCGTTAACTTTGGTCGCAACTGTGTTTTTAACTTTAGCAGGAGCAGTATTTTTCACGCTCACATCAATAGGACCATTCTGCTCACTTAACACAATAGCATTTTTAGCTTTTTTAACTAAATGCGTATTGGCAATAACATGGTTCCTAACATCATTCTTTGGTACATTTACGTTGCAAATTTTACAAAGGAAAATATTTGCGATTTCTGTACAAGTCAGTGAATTTTGTTTCACGAGTACGTTCAGATGTTTCTTGGAATTGATATGAATATCATAATTATGACTATCAATGAACAAACTACAATCTTCGCAGAATGTTTGACCAGATTTCTGAACGCGAGTATCTTTTATAATCTTTTTATGATTTTCACTGTGCGCATGGTGTGTGGAGTCAGTTAAAACTACGTCGTTGCAAGGCACGCAGTGACTCGATATGCTGTCGATCTGGAATAGAAATTATAACTGTGAATTTTTTCACCAGGCTTGGATGGCTATATCCGAAACTATGAGGAATATCGAAGAACCCTGAAAGGAGTCCCGAGGCCGATTTTGATGAAAACTGAAACTGCTCATTGGATTTTAGAAAAATCAAGTTCCATCATTAAAGGTGCATTCATCAGTCACCGTTACGTCACATCACCGGCCCGGTTTATAAAACAAAATGTTTCTACGCTCCTATATTATATTATTTGTTCCCACACGTTCTGAGCTGAATATCAGTATTTTATATGAAGCGACTGACTATCGGACCTCCACAACACAGTAACTGAGCATTACGATACTCCATGGTAAGACTGGTTGTCAGACTTTAGAGCTTCTGACTAACAGTAACGACTGTCAAAGATCTACAAATGACCGCCGGGACTAAAGGCTTTACGTGCTTTCCTATGCACGGAGGAAACTCGCTATGACAAATGGTCACCCATCCGCAGACCAACTAACCCGGAAGATTGGTCACGAGCTCAGCTCGTCGAGCTGTAATTATTAGGCTAGCCGCACACACCAAATAATATTGACAATGAAGTACGTATTGTAAATAATATTCGATTTTATTTCATTTGGTTTCGATTAATATTGACAATCTTGCATTGACAATATTATTTTGTGTGTGCGGCTAGCCTTATACCAAGCCAAAAAATTAAAAAGTTACTTACCATTCTGGCAAATTTTTCATTGACTGGTTTGAAGATATTCCTCGCATGGTTTTCAGTAACATCGTGAGATTTAGTGTCTTGAGAAATCCACATTTTGCACATCTGGCAATATGTGCAATTCTTCAGTTGCTTGTAACTGTGAAAATGCTCCTGTGAGACAACTACCACTCCACTTTCCGAATCGATCCTTACTCCTTCCCCAACCATTAAAGGTACTTTTGCTTTTATATTGTATTTTTTCAACATTGCTTTTAAGTAAACTTCAAATGAATTAGGATTGTCTTCTTTAGAAGGCTGGTTTATTTTACTCGGTCCTGGTACAGCAAGGTTATCTGTTATTGTTCGATCATTCTCAAGATGATTGCTTAAATTTTTATTAACTGAGACAGCATTACTTGCTTTCAAATATTTATTCTTATCAATGTCTCCATTATTCTTTTCATTGATTAAAATGTTTTCATCATTAATTTTGTCTTTTATAATTTTAAAGAATTCGTTTATAATTATTGTGTCTTTTTTTGATTTCGCGTGGTATTCTGTTGATTCGTGTTTTTCTTTGTTTTCATTTTTAATTATCTTTGAGCAAGGGACACAATAGTATTCGTCCGAGTTGATTTTCTGGTTGTTATCCTCGATATTTGTATCGATATGTTTAGATACTTTTTCTAGTACCTTCTGGTGTATTTTTTTAGTTGTTTCATGTTGATCACTTGCGTTATGTTCTTTAGAACATATTTTGGGTACGTGTACGTTGCAAATGTGACAAACGTAAGTTTCAGTGGGCTCTGAAAAATATTAGGCTTTATTTATTTATTTGTTATTTTCAACATGACCCCACACAGCGCACTCTCAAAAAAGTTTGTGATCACTAGTGTATCATTAGGTGGTCGCGGGACTAACGAATTACTGTGACCCCGGAACGTAAAAGGCTATTGAAGGACACCGTGGATTTTAGTCAGTACAAGTCTGACAGTCCCGCCCGCCCTGCCGTGGGTGGGAGGAATCATTTGATGAGTTTACCATGTAATAAAAAGCACGACTGCTTCGCAAGGTAGTATGCCATCATCTGCCTGCCTTTTCCCAACTATATTGGGGTTGGCTTCCAGTCGAACCAGATTTAGCTGGATATCAGTATTTTACACGGAGCGACTGCCTGTCGGACCTCCACAACCCAGTAACTGGGCAATACCATATCCCATTGTAAGACTGGTTGTCAGACATTAGAGCTTCTGACTAACAGTAACGACTGTCAAAGATCTACAAATGACGCCCGGGACCAACGGCTTTACGTGCTTTCCGAGGCACGGGGGAAACTCGCTATGACAGATGGTCACCCATCCGCAGACCAACCTCAGCAAGCACGGCTTAACCCGGAAGATCGGTCTGTGCGGCTGTAATTATTTAGCCACGAGGTCCTCCAAGGTAGTATTAAATAAATCACTTACCAGAAAAGCAGTTTTCGTCGTTCTGAGCAACCATTAGTTGTACATGACAGTATTCTGTCTCTCCGTCCAGTTTTTTTCTCGTCCAAAGTGGTACAGTCTCTGCTGGCCGATCCACATACTTCCCCAGATACTTTGTATCTATGCTATCAAATGGCATTGTGTATGCCTCCCCAAACGTTACCCGAGACATTTTTTTTTCTGAAAATAAAAATAAATGTAAGAAAAAAAAACATGTTTCATTCACTCGTGGTAAAAAAGAAACCTTTAAAAATGTTGGCTTCGAGATATAATGAGAAAACCACAAACAGAAACATTGAATAAGGCTGCGGTTCCACTGACGCGGAGCGGAGCAGAGCGGAGAGCGATTCACCAATCTCATTTTTTTTTTATGATGTTAAAATCATCTAATGAGTCTTCCCGCCCTGGGTGGGGCGGAAGGGACTGTCAGACTCTTACTGACTAAAATCCATCCCTTTACGTTGTGGGGCCACGGTATCCTGTGTTAAGAAAAAACCCGCGACCCCAGCAGGCATTTGGCGCGAAACACGACGCGCCACCGACCCGGGCTTGGTCCCGTCGGACGGCGAGCTACCCATCACTCACCGTCCGCAAGCCCGCTCCGCCGCTGTGCCCTCTGCTGATCAGAGGGACACGCGTTGGAGCGTCCACACGACAGGCTATTCGCATAGGGGGCAAAGAGACCCCGTAGGCACACAGTGCCTAAGGAAAAGTTTTTGCCCGCATCCCAGGGTGCACCGGCCCGAAAAACTTGGCTAAGACAGGAAACCTCCACGGGCGCACGTGGAGGTTTCCTGTCTTAGCACGGATTCACCAATCACATGGCTTGAGTGAAGAAGAGATGTGGATTGGGGCAACGCAAAAAGAAAGGAGACCGCAATCTAGTTTGCAATTTTGCAGTTGTAGGATTAGTTTAATGGTTACAGCAGAGTGACAAAAACACAAAAAAGAAGTTGTGACCTGCATAAAGCACCTAAAGGGGTTAGAACTTTTTTATATGGGCCGTGTACCAGATGCCATCCGCCTTTTAATTTTTTTTAAAACTGCGTACACGAATGAAACATTGATAAATCGATAGATCACATCAATACAAACATAAAATGTAAGGGGCAAACCCTCGTAAATCGTCACGTTTCCTAGTTATGAGCTGTCTAACATGTACAAGTAGTGACTTATCTTTTTAATATTTTGATGTTTACTGATCAAAAAGGATACTTCCGCCATAAAACTAATTGAATATTGGTTTTTCCACGCATTTTAAATGCTGAAATTGCGTTAATAGAAATAATCCTATCTAAAAGCATTTGAAATGCTTGAAAAACTAATATTCAATTACTTTTATTGTGGAAATAACCTTTTCATCAATAAACATCAAAATATTAGAATAAAAGAAAAAATGTGTAGCTAATTGTACATTTTTGACAGCTCATAACTCGGGAACGTGACGGTTTACGAGGTTTTGCCGCTTACATTTTATATTTGTATTGATGTGATCTATCGATTTATCAATGTTTCATTTGTGTACGCCGTTTTGAAAAAAAAAAAACAAAATTGAACAGAACTGGTACGAAACGCACAAAGCCCTTTATTTTTCATGCTTGAAAATATCCTACTATAATTATTATACATGCGAAAGTTTGTGAGGATGTATACATGTATGTATATACATACATGTATGTATGTGAATGTGTATGTAGGTATGTTTGTTACTCTTTAACGCAAAAGCCACTCAACGGATTTGGCTAAAATTTGGTACACAGATAGTTTATAACCTGTGTTCACACACAGAATAGTTTTTATCCCGACGATATGTTCCTGTGGGATAATTTTTGAGTTTTTATTTATTTAATTATTATTGATGAAAAGCAGTGAAAATAAATCTTATTTTCACAGTTTTTTCTGCATGCATGGGCTGCATCTTATAAGAGCATTTGTATAACTGGAAAATCTTTTGAAACAGAACGTTTTTATGTAGCCACTTTTTTAATGTACCTATGCCACTTTTTTTAATACACATTTAAATGTTTTTTTTGGAGATTGTTCACTTATTTTATTTAGGGATCAGACGACTGGTCGCGGGACTTATTCCATCACCGTGACCCCGGAACATAAAGGGCTATTGAAGGACGCCGTGGATTTTAGTCAGTACAAGTCTGACAGTCCCTCCCGCCCTGCCCGGGGTGGGAGGTCTCATTTGATGACTTTACCACGTTACAAAAAATAAATAAAAGGGATCAGACAACTACTAGATCTCTATGGAGAAGAATGGATAAGAAACTTCACCAACATTCTGATATTTGACAGACCTGTTGGTCTAGTGGTTAGTGACCTTTACTGCTATGCCGGAGGTCGTGGGTTCGATTCCCACTCAAGACAAATGTTTGTTGAGCATTATCATTTGTTCTCTGTCTGGGTGTAATTTATCTATAATATTTATGTATTGAGAAATATAGAAGTATGTTTATCAGTTGTCTAGTACCCATAACACAAGCTCTGCTTAGCTTGGGACTAGATGGTGTTGTGTGATAGTTGTGGAATATTATATTATTATTCTTTTTCAAGTCTTTCAGTTTGTCTCACCGGATGTCTCAGAATTAGAGTCGGGTTGTGGGCAAAACCAATATACGGTCAGCGGTGGTACAAACTAATCCCAATGCATGCTTAGTAAAACAACTTAAATGTGCAAAAATCCCAGACAAGAAACATGTTTTTGGCATTTATAGGGGTAGACTACTTAGACTCATTTTATTAAATGAGTCTAAGTCCATGCCTGGGTCGACGGCGCGTTGTGTTCCACGAGCGCCTCAAAGAGTGTCAGCTTTGCATTGTACACATGAATGCAATAAAGAATTTGAGTTTGAGTTTGATGACGGGGCCCCCTCTAGAGGGCCAAAGCCTGCCGGGGTCATGGGGCTTATAAAGTTACCGTGACCCTGGAACATACAGTGCTATTGAAGGACACCGTGGATTTTAGATTTTAGTCAATACTATTCTGTCCTGGGAAGGAGTCGTTTGATTATTTTACCACGATAAAAAAAATAGTCTAATATGTCTAGGTTGTAAACCTATCTTGTCACAAAAACACTCTTTCTATGTCTTTCTTTCATTGATTGGTGACAATGAACATTTTGAAACTAATTTGAAGTATTGTTCTCAAGTAAGTGACATTGTTATATTTTATATTTGAGAATAAAGTTACTTTAACCTTTAGCGCTTGGCAAATTACTATTTGCCGTGCCCTTAGCGCGCTGTTACGAATCAGAGAAATAAAACTTCTTCTCTTTCTGCTCCTCTTAAGCTCTGATTTGTAAAATATTAAATATTCTATCAATCTACATACTTAAAAGCTTTATATAGAATAATAAAGAGGTATAGAATAGATGCAATAAAATCGAAAAAAAAAACAACAAAATCGTGAATATTCTCGTCGCAGAAATACGACAAACAAAGGGCACATCCCAAGGTAAGCCTGGATGAAGCTGGACACGCCCTCAATACGTTTTTACTAAATAAATCAACTTTATACAGAGTTAAAAAGTTTGATGTTATGAATTCGTCGCCTAAATTAAGATTGAAGTCACAATTTAATGGAAAATTAACTTACCAACTCATTTATTTTACTTGCACGATACACTAGCACAGTTTGGAGTTCAAAGTATAAATACATCTAGTTTAGAACTTTTCAAACAATAAAACTATAATCGCTTACGTTCTATATTTGACAGTTCAAATAGTGAAGTCAAATAGCGATTTAAAATATCGATAAACTGATTCAATCATTTTTGCTAACTACGTGACCAGAATTTTGAATATGTTAACAATACGTAAGTTCTTGGAAAGTTAGACACTTACATGGTTATTGATATTATAGAAAAAATATACCTACCGAATTACTCAAAAGTGCACTCAAAATTGATGTTTCGGCAGTTGATGATTCGGAACTTTAATTTTATTGCACTAGTATTTGAGTAAAAAGAGGTAAGTATATTATTGTTAGCAATGATATAATATCATTGATTGTTAGATTTAATTAGGACAGAAAAACTAATAAATAATAAACAAATAAAAAAAGGTACAGCTTTTTTATTTCTTGAAATAATCCCCTGTGAAAGACAAAGAGAAATGAATAAAAAAGAGAGATGTCTCTAGGAAAAAATGCGTTTACGCATTCGACCTTTTTAGGCAATAACTTACATTATTTACTCAGAAAAACAATAGATATATTTATTAATAGTACTTATAGATTTTATATAAGAATAAATTATAACTGATTAAGTTTTTAATCTGTAGTACTCACGTTAAGACAAGTCTAGACTGACATTAACATGACCAAAATAACGCAACATAGTCTTTTATTCCTGTTTTGCTATCTATTTAAAGTAATGAGTAGAGTACCTACCTATTAATTTTATGGATAGTCTTAAGATATGAAACTTAAACAAAACTCATATAAAACTGAATATTTATGGGGTTTCATTTGCTCGTCGTGCTTAGTTTCAACTTTTATTTTCGATAAACTGTATTCTAAAATATTTTCAACAAAGAATATACTGAAAGAGAAATATCCTAGACTGATTGATAAGTAGGTTGAGAATGGGCACAAATAAATCAGTCTTGGAGTTTTCTATTTTATGTTTTGCAAGCTTTTATGAGAATATAACATAATATAAACTTTCTAAATTGAAGGAAAATTTGTAGCTTGGAATGAATTGAGAATTCAAACAATTTTGGCGGATTTAAAAAGAAAATATAAAGAAAGCACTTGTTTTTTTCCGCGCTCGGTTGGCTTGTTAAAAATATAATCGATATAATTTCGACACTCATCGATATTTTCCAACACTAATTACCAGTGAAACCGTTAATTTCCCCGTCCATAGAGTTTGTTGAGTTCTCAAGTGGATTGTCTATGGTACGAATGAGTCATTTTTGATGAGTGTATAATGTTGTAATTACTTTTTTTCTGCCACTTTAATACGCCAGTGCTTATTCCGGTAGTTCCCTTTATCCACTTTATAATAATCAATTGCTTAATTATTAATAGACGAACTTGAAACTAGCAAACGCTAGAATTGATGACACGCTACTTGATTTCAAATACGTATTCTAATAGCAAATAATTATGCAGGTAATTCATCTATTTTTTTTAGCATTGTATTTCTCGGATCATAGACATTAAAGATGGACTGAGAGCCATTAAAGTTTTTGCTGACACTCTTTGAGGCGCGCGTGGAACTACTACTACTCTATCTAACTTATAATTATATTTTTCTTAATTTCACACAAAGCTGACTTTCATACAATAAAAATACTCATAAAATACAAAAGTTACCATAAAATGATTTTAATCATTTCCTTTTAAAAGTTTTGTAGAAATAATTCTGTCATCAAATGCTGGAAATATATTCAAAATGAAAATCTGCATTTTAATTTTTCTCATTGGTATGTTTTTTTTAAATTACATACTAGCGGTTGTCAGCGGCTTCGCCGGCGGTCGCTGCTGATATGGGTCAATGGCCTGTCTAATTAGTACGCCTTGGCCCTGGAACGCAAAAGGCAACCGAAGGAACAGTGATTTGTGACCAGAGATCGGAAATAAGTACAGTTATTTTAGTACTAGAATCGAAATGTTGATATTAATATGGATCTTCCCAGGATTTCTAATAGACAATCTCGAGTGCAAAACAGTATTACAAATAAATAATAATAATAAAAAAAAACATCAGAGATGGATTAGACAAATAAATTTTGTAAAAGTAAATAACTCTAAAAAACCGGTTATAAACGCCCAAATGGTCCATTCAACATTGCGCGGGTTATTTGATAAATCACGGGATTTTTCTGCTCTTTAAAAGTAGGTAATACCGGGATTATCCACTTTGTTCTTGCGCTATAAGAAATCAATGAATAACTCTACCTAATTCCGACCTATATATGTTTATCACTTGCATCCATCGGTTACCCGCACCCTCACGATTTCGTCGGTCCACCTAGTGGGAGGCCTGCCCACGCTGCGTCTTCCGGTCCGTGGTCGCCACTCGAGAACTTTTCTTCCCCATCGGTTGTCAGTTCTACGAGCGATGTAGCCTGCCCATTGCCACTTCATGTTGCAAAGGCAGTGATCCGACCGCCGACGATGAACGAGTAACGAGTAGAACTAGAAACTATAAAAGAGTTGGCGATCGGCGGGAAGCGAGAGTTGTTTCGATAGTTTTGTCGCCGGCAATGTCGCCGGGCTATAAGCGAGTGTGCAAGTTTGACGAGCGATTACTCGCGCCACTCGCCCGCGGTCTCTCAGTCCTGTGCAAACTTGATCAAGCGAGCCGAGCGAGCATCGCTGAACGAGTATCGCTGAGCGAGTTTATTTTTAAAAGCTCGTCGCTCAGCGTCAAAACTAGTAAAGCGAGTCGTCGCCGGCAGTGTGAACAGACAGAGAGCAACTATTAATAAATTAATAATATATGCATCTCTCTCGTTTACTCGGAGTGTACATTTATTGTGCGTTTCTTGAGAGAGAAAATCGCCGATAGTTACTCGTTTTCTCGCCGCCGCCGGTCGAATCACTCAGGCCTTACGAGCTACTTAAGTCGGTGACTGGTTACTCGCTAATAATTTTTTGTTTCGTATTGTTGTTACTTGCTGCTACGGAACCCTTCATGGGCAAGTTGCGCAGCAGATTTTTTTAGGTTTAATTACTCTAGCTAACTCACTAAACAGATTTGTAATTAATAATTGATAATGGAAAGTGTTCTATGGTTTTACATTTTTAACCGACGTTAAAGGAAGAGGTTCTCAATTCGACTTTTTACATTTTTTTAGTGATCCAAGTAATAGCGAGCGAAAAGGCCATTTCAAAATTAAGAAAAAAGCTGATAGTGCCGAAAATGAATGAGAAATGTAAAAAGATAAAATGTCCGTCTATTGAAGAGCCTCAATGTGTGAAAATGAGACGTCAAGACTTGGGAATTACTCTACATATCATTGCAGCCAACAAATGCGAATTGGAATACATGAAATGTCATGACGGTAAGCGTCAGTTCACACCGAGACGCGACGCGAAGCGACGTGACGCAACGATACTTCAAATTTGTATCTTTTCTTGTAGTAAACAAAGTCAGATTTTGAACGACGTGCGCGGCGCCGCGCTGCGCAGCGCGGCGTCGAGCTGCGTTGCGAAAGGTGTATCTTTTGTCTTTTAAAATAGAGTTACATTTTGAATAACTCTATTGAAAAGTGCGCGCAGCGTCACGTCTCGGTCTGAGCTGACCGTAAGAGCCTTCACCACACAAGCATATCCCCTAGAAAGCCAATAGGAAGATTTTTTCCCAAACTGTCATTAATCTGTCATTAATGTCAAATTTCTTAAAAGCCAGTGGGAAGTTTTCTTCCCAGTGAAGTTTACGAAAAAAAAAAACAAACGTCATAGTCGAGAATATCATCCTATGGTTGTTCTATGGGTGTCTATGGGGAGTTACTCTAGTAATGGGGAAGGCAAGTGTCAAAGTGAAAATGACAGTTTGGTCCCCAAAGAACTGTAAAATCAAAGGAATTTTCAGAAAAAAAAACATTTATTGATGTAAAATGACTAGATGTTGTGTAATAAGCTGTAAAAATGATGGAATACACTTTTCAAAATAATATCTACTTTTCTTTTGGAGGTTATGTACCAGTATTGCATCGCTCGAAAATCGAAGAATTATCACCTGGAACGAGTTTTGTAATAGTTGTGGTGTTAAGAAATTAAATATATTGTGATATTTCTCGAATCTAAATAGAAAAAAAGGTTAAAATTACTGACTTAAAACATTATGATATTTTATCAAAATAGAAAGTCAAAAGCAGCATTATATTCTTGATAAAGGAGAGGACAGGTAAAACATACCTAAACTCAAAAATTGAAACCTCAACTACAAGTAATTGTGGATTTATTACGGTAAAATCAAATGTATAACCACTCAATTAAATCACTTTTTTTCTCTTGTAGATGCGCCGCGGCGTCTTAATTCTTCTTTTAGTATATAGTACTTGCATGGACGAATAATTTTCCATATTTGTTTTGTATTAATACTCAATTTTTATAACAAATAATCTTGTTTGTTTTTTTGTACAAGGTAGACGTGGGGACCAACTATCGCAGCGCCATCTACAATTAGCTTTGAGTTGCCATCCCCATTAGGTTATGGTCACCCACGTCAATCAAGTGAAACGTCAAAAATAATCATTCACTCACTTATTGACAGAATGGGGAAGGCAAGTGTCAAAGTGAAAATGACAGTTTGGTCCCCAAAGAACTGTAAAATCAAAGGAATTTTCAGAAAAAAAAACATTTATTGATGTAAAATGACTAGATGTTGTGTAATAAGCTGTAAAAATGATGGAATACACTTTTCAAAATAATATCAACTTTTCTTTTGGAGGTTATGTACCAGTATTGCATCGCTCGAAAATCGAAGAATTATCACCTGGAACGAGTTTTGTAATAGTTGTGGTGTTAAGAAATTAAATATATTGTGATATTTCTCGAATCTAAATAGAAAAAAAGGTTAAAATTACTGACTTAAAACATTATGATATTTTATCAAAATAGAAAGTCAAAAGCAGCATTATATTCTTGATAAAGGAGAGGACAGGTAAAACATACCTAAACTCAAAAATTGAAACCTCAACTACAAGTAATTGTGGATTTATTACGGTAAAATCAAATGTATAACCACTCAATTAAATCACTTTTTTTCTCTTGTAGATGCGCCGCGGCGTCTTAATTCTTCTTTTAGTATATAGTACTTGCATGGACGAATAATTTTCCATATTTGTTTTGTATTTATACTCAATTTTTATAACAAATAATCTTGTTTGTTTTTTTGTACAAGGTAGACGTGGGGACCAACTATCGCAGCGCCATCTACGATTAGCTTTGAGTTGCCATCCCCATTCATAAAGTCAATACACTGTTAGTCTGTGGTCAATACATTCGACTGTGCTTGTGTGCGTGCGTCTTTAGGGGTGGATAATAATGACGTTTTAAACGCTGGGCGATGACCGCAACGAACTTTTTGTTCTTTTCATCTTTTCAATGTGTCGCGGGTTCGATTCCCGAACGGAACAAAAATTTGTTTCATCATGCTATGCTGACACTCTGAGGCGCGCGTGGAACACAACGCGCCGTCGACCCGGGCATTGTCCATGATCGGACAGGGAGTCGCCCTCTCGTCGCAAGCATGCGTGTCCACGCCTACCACAGACTACTTAGAGATACTACTGCGCCTACGGTGGCCGGAGATCGTCTGCCGACGTCTGTCGCCGTGGGCGTCTAACGGGATGCGACTAGGAACTGTTTTAGTTACGCCGCACTATTGCAGGTTTAATACTCGTATTTTCTTGTCTTGGCGTCCTAGCAAGTCGATACCACAGGTCGACGGCGCGTCGTGTTTCAAGCGCGCTTCAAAAGCTATTAGCAATAATAGCAATCTGACGCTGTCCTCTCCCACACGCGTCCCGCTTCCTCTTAACTTCTTGCGTAGATCCACATGATGGTTAATAGGAGCGTGTCTTACGCCCGTCTGTACTATCCACGACACGCCATAGCGCATTCTCTCATTCTGCAGCGTTTCTTTCATTTGCAGACGTGGAAGCTAAAGTAGTACCGATGAAGTATTGTGGCCATAATACTGTGCAAACAATCGGAAACAAGAACAATAAGACTGGTAAGTATCTACACCAGGGAGATGGCCGCACGAACTGATAGGATCTAATCTTCGATCATTAAAATCAACTAGATACACACTCAGCGACAAAAAACATCCTCACCAAAAGAAAGACCAAATCAGAGATTGGTCCATCTTTTCGTTTAGTACTGTTCTAACGCTCGGAACGTAAACATGGCTCCGTGCTCGTTTATAAAGTGTAAAAATCACTCTTCCAGGACTGGAAAAAGGATGAAATTTCATTTTCAATGATCGAAGGATTCAATAAAACAAGAAGGTCCGCTCCTTCTTATACTTTATACAAAATACAAAAAAATACTTTTTGAAAAAAAGGGAACCGACTTCAAAACCAAACACAAAAAAACTATAAAATAACTTTTCTTTCGGAAGTCGGTGGCTTTGTTTTTTATTTCATTAACTATGGCCACTGACTTCCGAAAGAAAAGTTATTTTACAGTTTTTTTTTGTGTAGATCCCGTTTTTTAGTTTAGATATCCAACAAAAATCTTCTTTAATCGGCGTCTTTGAAAACCTACAATCCAATCCAATCAAAACCATCTCCAGAATGTAATGAACGCTTACCTGAAAACCGCATCAAAATCCGTTCAGCCAAACGCGAGATAATCGCGGACAAACATACATACAAACAAACATACTTACAGCCTATAGGATTTCTTCTTCAATTCTCCCCTATCAGACGTCACAGTATCATTTACCTTTCTTTATCATTTCTTAGACAACCCATCCATCATTTCTTTGGGCTTCCTCTTCCGTTTCATTCAAATCCATCACTCTCTTTAGTTAGTCATTAGGAGTATCTTAGTTCTATCATACTATTAATTCGACAGGCCTGTTGGTCTAGTGGTTAGTGACCTTTACTGCGATGCCGGAGGTCGTGGGTTCGATTCCCACCCAGGACAAATGTTTGTGTGCTGAGCACGATCATTTGTTCTGTGTCTGGGTGTAATTTATCTATAATATGTATGTATTTAGAAATATATAAGTATGTTTATCAGTTGTCTAGTACCCATAACACAAGCTCTGCTTAGCTTGGGACTAGATGGCGTTGTGTGATAGTTGTGGAATATTATTATTATTATTAATTGCGGTAAAAACACTGCCCTAGATTCACCTTTAGGGCCTATCCACACCACGTTTTTTAAACGCGCCGTCGTCGACGCATGTTTTAGAAACGCGCGTCGACGGCGCGTTTTTATCAAACAGAGCAGTTTTTATAGCGTCAAACGCGCAGTGCCGGCGTCTGTATCCATAGAAACGCGCTGGCGCCGCGCGTTTGCGATTCAAGGTAAGCGTCCACAGGTCCGCATCGCACGTATCGTACGTAACGGATTTTAGTTTGCCTTGTATGAAAACTCATACAACTGCGTCCACTGATCCGCATCGTACGGACGGCTCATCGGCAATGCCTACATGCGATGCGTACCGATGACGTCATACGGAATGCCGATCAGTGGACGCGCCCCGCACGCTTACTGAATCAATCATCAATCATTTGTTCCTTTTCTTTCTTGCATTCCTCTTCTGCTAATAAACAAGCAATAACAACTTCTGCATCGCTTTCCTCCTTTCTCACAAACACTTTCCGAACGTACGATCACTAAAAAAATCCAAATAAAGGTGGCATCGGCAATCCGATTGCTGATACTCGCGTCGGCAATTCGATCGCTGCCGATATACAGAAATCCGTTTGATGCGATGCGTCCGATACGTACGATGCCGACCTGTGGACGCTTACCATTATACAGGTGTGCAAAGGTCTACAGGCTGTCTGACTTGCGTGTGTATCACGTCTGTATCGCTGCAAACGCGCGTTTAAAAAACGTGGTGTGCAGCCTACGCACACCACGTTTTTTAAACGCGCGTAGGTATTATAAAGGTTTACATACTTTTATTTAATACCAATAAACATTTTTCTTCTTTTCATTTAACCTAACATAATCTTTCACTGGTCAGGTAAACCGCACATCCGTGTCAAGCGAAGAGTCGAGTCTACCACCAAGGAGGTCCAGCGTCAAGGAAAGCAATCCAGTAAGTAAGACTGATATAATTGTAGATCGGAATAGGTAGGGTGAGTGGGGGGTAAGATGAGAAACGGGGGAAGATGAAAAAAGTACAATAACTCCGAATATCAAGGAATTGATTTAATGCTGGCATCATCTTTGTAGACACCATTTTTCGGGTCGTTCCCAACTGGTCCATGAGTCTATTGTTCTCAAAAATTGATCGTTCATACATTTGTTTCCAACGGGTCCACGACATTTAAAAATTTTTGTTCCCAGCGGGTCCATGAGAATGTTTGGTACAGTCAACAACAACAGCTTGGTTATAAGCTTAAAAACTGAAATAATGTTACTAACCAGCATAAGTCCAAGGTGGTTTTTATTTTAAGTTATAAGTACCTATTAAATAATTGTTAATAGTCATAAAACAAAAAAAGATCAAGACAGGTGCAGTGTTTAATTTAATTTATCATGTTTGTTAGAGAGATTTCATCCTTATAATTGACCCTAACGATCGATGCAATAAAAGTACAGGGTATAATTTTTTCAGATTTTAGCCGGTTCGATTCCCGGGTGTGGGAGAAGAGAATTTTCGAAAATATTTTTATGCAGTTTGCTATCTATTCAAAAATAAAGGAATGTTTCCTTTGAGTAAAATTTTCTATCTGCAGTATTAAGAGTACTTTCCCTCCAGGTGGCATTACAAAATTCCACCCTGTATACGAGTGAACGAACATCACTGAACGGCACTGGATGTACGGATAGCGTTATCTATACATATAATAAAATTGTAGAAAAGTGGTGTCTGTACAATGGAAATATATAAAAAAAAGTAGCAGGGGTTGTTATTATATCGATGCCGAACCCGAAAATGTAGTTAAATTTTTTTTGTCTGTTTGTCGGTTTGTCTGTTTGTCTGTCTGTTTGTCTGTGTGTTTGTGCACGCTAATCTTCGGAACTACTGGACGGATTTGAATGATTTTTTTTTGTTGTATAGGTATTAAGTTCGGTTAACATATAGGCTATAATTTATCTTGAAAACTGGAACACCTGATGCAGAACCGCAACAGACCTGCTTAACTATAAGAGATACAGAAATGGTGCCATAGCAAAAATTGTTCTACGTGATGAGCATTTTCTGCTGAGAGAATAAATTAGAAGATCCTGGACACCTGATGTGGAACACCAAGAGCCCAGCTACACTATGACATATACAGGAACGACGTCTTAGCAAAAGTTGTTCAGCCTGATAAGCACTCTCTGTTGCTGTATAAAAATTTGAAGATCTGGAACACCTGATGTGGAACTTCAAGAGCCCAGCTACACTATAACATATAAGTAAATGACGTCTTAGCAAGAGTTATTCAGCCTGATGAGTACTCTCTGTCAACGTATAAAAATTGAAGATCTGGAACACCTGATGTGGAACTTCAAGAGCCCAGCTACACTATATCATATACAGTAAAGACGTCTTAGCAAGAGTTGTTCAACCTGATGAGCACTCTCTGTTGACGTATAAAAATTAAAGAACTGGAACACCTGATGTGGAACTCCAAGTGCCTAGCTACACTATAACATATACAGTAAAGACGCCTTAGCAAGAGTTGTTGAGCCTGGTGAGCAACCTCTGTTGTCGTATAAAAATTGAAGATCTGGTACACCTGATGTGGAACTCCAACAGCCCAGCTACTTTATAACATATACATATAGGAATGACGTCTTAGCAAGAGTTGTCCAGCCTAATGAGCACTGTCTGTTGACGTATGAAAATTGAGATCTGGAACACCTGATGTGGAACTGCAAGACCCCAGCTACACTATAACATATATGTATAGGAATGACGTCTTAGCAAGAGTTGTTCAGCCTGATGAGCATTCTCTATTGACGTATAAAAATTGAAGATCTGGAACACCTGATGTGGAAGTCCAAGAGCCCAGCTACACTATACTTAATAAACATACATAGGAATGACGTCTTAAGCAAGAGTTGTTTAGTCTGATGGTCATTTCCTGTTGACTTACAAAAATAAAAGATTTGGAACGTCTGGAATCGTCTCGCGCATCCCGTTGTTTTCCCGTCCCCAGGCTCTTAGAATTCGACTCTTCGATTTTGACGACCCCGTCGTCGCTGGCATAAGCAACAGGATCCGCGTACGAAGTCGCGGGCAGAAGCTAGTTGTCCCCCTCCAAATCTCGGGACTCGTGGACTATCATCCATATTATCCTATGGCAGGTACATAAAACACCTATTCCGATCTACGAATACAATACACATACAACTGAAAAAACATTAAAACTAGCATTAGCTACCTTTATTGAGTATACATTTTAATTTATAGCTACATCGAAGCCAAGTAAGTCTTATTGTTTTACAAATTGTTTGTTTTACAAATACTATACTTATCTGAAGACTCTGAGTGATTGTGTTAAAAATGAACGCATGCTACTATAGGGCTTGTTAATTCAGAATGCAACATAATTTAGTTCTTTTTTTGACCATTTCCTCTGTGTGTCGCCACAGAACATATAATAGTACTACGCACGTGTCGCTTCCAACGACGATATAATACTAGACTCCGCATGCACGATCTAAGGAACAAAAATTATTCTGTCAACTCGCTGAGGTACTACGTAAGCGAGGGGGACGGGGTACTACGTTGTGATTGGCTAACTCAAGGTCTGTTCTGTCTCAACGTATGTTTACGGCTCACAGGATTGGTCGAAATGAGACGATTATAAGACTTTTTTGCCTAATGTGTTGAAAGACATCGGTCGCCTGTTATTACGAGTCTAGTATTATGGGCTTCACACACAGCAGCTATAATGTAAAGATGTACATTATAGCACGATACATCTCATTACATCTTTCCATAGAAATCGTCAGGAGACCACACACTGCAGCTATAATGTATATTTTTAAATCTTTGAATCGAAGGTACTGAGCGATACGAAAATATACATTTATATTTCGATACATCTTAATACATCTCAATACATTTCCGTATATCTCTCTTCGAAAAGGATGTTATGAAATGTAGGGAAATATACATTACATTACCTGTTGTGAGTGTGATACCTTAAGGTAATTTAAAGCTATACATCCCGGGATGTAATGTACATTAATGTGTATTATAGCTGCTGTGTGTGAAGCCCTTTATATCGTCGTTGGTCGCTTCAGTATTTAGACAGCGCTAGTGAAGTCTGTGGATAAGTTTATTGCTTCAAAACCGAAGACGAAAGTTAAGAGGATCGTCTACCGAGCGCTCGTCCATACTAAAAGAGAAAACTTTTTCCTACCCCTAAATGTTATCCTATCTCAATTATTTTTTAGAATGCTTCCTACACAGTAAAAAACTAGGTTTATGGGTTTTCTTTTCTTCAAAATTTATAATAGTTTGAAAGTTACAAGCGCCTAAGAGTTACTTTTGAAAAAAAGAAAACCTATAGACTTAGTTTTATACTGTGTCAGAAGCATTCTAAAAAATCATTGAGATGGATAACATTTAGGGGTAGGAAAACGTTTTCTCTTTTAGTATGGACGAGCGCTCGGTAGACGATCCTCTTAAATCTATGTTAAGTCGAAGTGAGATGTTACTCATCTTAAAATATGCGAGTACTGTAAGGCAGTGGTCCGACCGCCGACGATGAACAAGTAACGAGTAGAACAGCTAGAAACTATAAAAGAGTTGGCGATCAGCGGGAAGCGAGTGTAGTTTCGATAGTTTTGTCGCCGGGCTATAAGCGAGTTTGCAACAGTGCAAGTGCGTCGAGCGATTACTCGCGCCACTCGCCCGCGGTGGTTCAGTCGTGTGCAAACCTGTACCCCTAGCACGAATATTTGTAGGTTTCGTGTCGCCACCGTATCGTGCCGTCGATACAATAACGGAATACAACGAAAGTCGGAAGCACGAAGCACTTCCGAATTCGTACCGAGGGCGCGATACGAAAACGTTGGTGACGTCATACTAACGTAAATAGGGACGGGAAAAATAGAACGAATGATCGTACTCTTGAATGAATGTTTCGTCCAGAAACTGGATTTTTTATAGAAAATAAGTGATTTTTGGGCATTTAAAATTTTAATATTGTTCAATTTATGACGCAATACAAAGGAACTGCAGAAACAGTTAATATTCAGTTAGATAAATGGCGTAATAATTAAACTAATTACTAAAACGTTGTGTTTGATTTGACTGCGTTCCTAAACGAACGTCTGTCATGCTGGCACAAATAAAAAGCCATGCAAAAAGTTTATTTAAAAAAAAAACCTGTGTCAAAATAATGTCTATACTTATTGTCAAATCTTTCCGCTGTCAAGAGGTTTCAAAACAATGTTCAATGATTTGTTATTTTTCTGTTGATTTGTTATATTTCTGTAAGCTATTCCAGTAAACTGCGATAACTAAACGGAAGTATTCATATAATGGAGTAAATAAGTAATTGACACCCTGATCAAGAAGGTCTGATAACCGGTTGAACAGAAGGATCCCCCACGATGTTCAATGATAAGACGAGGCTCTCGTTCTTCCTCTCGTTTGGAGATTCGGTGAAGAGCTTGAATTAGAAGACAGTACTTTTCGATAAGGCTTGCATTATGAAGAAATTCCTATCTGTGAGGTTCTAACTTGCAATACATTGAACTGTGTTTTATAACAAAATGTTAATTTGTATTTTTGAATGTAAATGTTTTAAATCCTTATTATTCAATACGAATGTGAGTTTGTTTTTGTGCTTTTACGTTGTACTGCCGGACCGATATTAAATAGCACAGAGTAAGTGGGGCCTGGAGACGATCGTAGGATAAGGAGCATATTTTGTAATAAAATTTAATGTAAAATGTAATGTAAAAATAAAGAAAAGCTTTATGAATATTCTGTGTTCGATAATTTTATTTTATTTTATGAATCATGACAATAATATCACTCAATGAATCAAGCAATGATTGAGGGCCATCATAATACGGTTGCTAAAAGATCTATGTAATCCTGTCATGCTTCCCGCACTCGGTGCACTTATTTTTTGTCATTATGGCAGCTTATATAGAAAGGTAACATATTATTATAATAAATATTGGAGCACACATTCATTTTCTAACAAAATATATCAACACAATCACTTAAATTATAATTTTATCGCTAAAATAAAATACGACGAATGTTTTCTCACTGTCAAATTTGAAGTGAATAAATATTCGTAAAACTCGAAAGCCAGCCTTCGACAGTTACGAAACTATCCGTCATTTTATGTCTTTGTGCTACCTATTTTCATACAAACGGCTCAAATAACGTTTACGTTTACGTACGAAGACGATTCGAAACGTACATGTATTTGTTCGTGCTCTGAAAATTAGTTCAATTTACGCTCACCAGTGGCGCTGTTCAAGTTCCCATACAAAATGCTTTCGGAGGCGATACGAATACTTTGTCGAAAGTGATTCGTGCTAGGGGTACTGATCAAGCGAGCCGAGCGCGAATCTTGAACGAGTATCGCAGAGCGAGTTTATTTTTGAAAGCTCGTCGCTCAGCGACAAAACTAGTAAAGCGAGTCGTGGCCGGCAGTGTGAACAGTCAGAGAGCAACTATTATATATGCGTCTCTTTCGTTTACACGGAATGTACATTTATTGTGCGTTTCTTGAGAGAGAAAATCGCCGATAGTTACTCGTTGTCTCGCCGCCGGCCGATCGGACCACTGCCTAAGGCTCGGTCGTTTTTTGATTGGATTATGTTTCTCAGAGTCTAGGGTGTCGTTCGGACAGCAGCCGCATCCAATAAAGGACCCGTGGGGAGCTGACATGGCGGATAAAATACCCCCTGAACTTTACCTTTACTTAGTGATTTAATAAAATGGGATGATTCACGGGTATTTTTCATTACAAACCTACCAATTCGTTCACGACTATTGGTCTACGAGTAAGCGGCGCGCGGCGGGACGTACGGCGCGATGAAGTTTTGCCGTATACCATTACTTAACAGAATTAGATCCTTACTATTGACACTATCGAATGGTGTGTTTATACAGGGTGTGTTTTTTTCCCAAAATCAGCGATTTTAATGCCTGGCTAGTCAAATTAAGTTATACTTAATACTCCTTTTTTTAAATATATTCTATCATGACTTCTCCATACAGTCGGTAGGCGGCAAACCATTCGCGCGCGTACAACTGTCGTTACTCTGCTACCGGCCTACGGACAGCGTTTCTCAAAGTCTCAAAGTCTTAAATCAGTTTACTCAAATATGTTTAAGTGCAAACGTTGCGGGATTGAAGCCGAGGATGGCGTAACTTGCTCCGTATGTGAAGGACAATTCGACTTTCCTTGCTCGGGTATAACGGAACGCGGATATAGTAGGCTTGGCGAACGTAAGCATACATGGAAATGTGCCAACTGCAAAGCACCAGCGATAGCCAGTCCCTGCATTAAAGTAACATCACCAGTGCCAGCGGACTATGAGACCATTTTGCTGGAGCTGAAGCGGTTATCGGCCCAAATGGAATCGCTGCCAACATTAGTTGAGACTGTGAAGGCCATCCAAAATGAACTCGAGGACTTGAAGGCTTTAAAGACTGAATTCTCAGAAGTGAAGCACTCCTTTGATTTTGCCTGCGATGAAATCAAAGCTTTGACTGGTAGGGTATCAATCCTGGAGAAAGAAGCCGAGTCAATGAAAAAGACCAAAGAAGAGCTTTCCACCTTACAAGATCGTATATTTAAGTTAGAGGAGCAGCAACGTGAGAATGAGCAAAGGGCCCATGTAAACAACATTGAGATTAAGGGTGTACCGATGTCAAACAATGAAAACCTGTTCACTGTAGTGGCCAAGATCGGAGAGACCATCAACTGTCACATCCCTAGAGAGCAGATTAATTATATAGCTAGGGTACCCACGCGTAACGATAAACAAAATAAAAATATCATCTGTTCCGTGCACAATTCTTATATAAAAAATGATTTTGTGGCTGCCGCAAGAAAACACAAAAACCTAAACACCGGTAATCTAGGGCTTCAAGGAGACAGCAAGATCTATGTCAATGACCATCTTACACTAGAAAACAAGATTCTCCTGAACAAAACTAGAGCTCGAGCCAAAGAGTGTGGATTTGAATTTGTATGGGTTATTGGTTGCAAAATATTTGTACGTAAAAACCCCACTTCTCCTAAGCATCACATCAAGACTAAACTAGATATCAAAAAGTTTTTATGTTAACAATGTTGGTACGGCTTTCTGGTGGTTTGTTTACTTATATCGATTCGCTAAGATTGAGAAACGCAGGTAACTGTTTTTTATACGCATTCCTTTCTCGCCTGCCTTTTGTTCGCAACTCGCTCGGTGATAACTGGTTTGTAAGTACTTGCAATTTTGATTATATGCCCTATTATCTGTTGGTTAACGTTGTTTTTTGCAATTTTATATATACTTGTTTATTTTCTAATACTTTAACTAGATTTCTTTACGCCTGCTTTTGTTGCAACTGTGACCATAAAATTTGCTATATAAATGCTGCTAAACATATATATTGCTTATTTTTTCTAATTAACCTATCATTTATCAACATGTCGTCTTACCGTAATTTGAATGTGCTTTATATATTTTTATCAATTCAATTAAATAATAAACTTTTCGACGATCGTTATGGCGCCACTTAATATTTACTATCAGAACGTACGGGGACTACGGACAAAGACAGCTGTCTTCTATAGGAATCTGTGCAGTACTAGTTTTGATGTTATTTGTTTGACTGAGACGTGGCTTTTGGATGGCATATCTGATTCAGAATTATTTGATGATCGGTATCTTGTATGGAGACGTGACCGGGACTACGCTCATACTAGCCAAACGATGGGAGGAGGGGTTTTAATTGCAGTTAAGCGTCAACTTGCCGCTGAGACCAGCAGCGAATGGTGCTCGTCCGCAGAGGATTTATGGATAACGTTGACACTGCATCATAAAAAACCCAGAGTAGCCTATAAAATGCATATTTGTGTTGTATATATTTGCTGTCAAAATCAAAGAAATTCTTTAACGGTTCAACTAACCAACTTTTCGGACAATGTACTTAAAACTACCCTCAAAAATCCATCCGATAAGTTTATTGTCTTGGGAGATTTCAATCAACCGAATATTACATGGCAGTATACCGGGGACGGTCAATCATTATACCCTACAAATGTTCATGGCAATGTTCAGACTAATTTAATTGATAATTTTAATACGTGTAATTTAATGCAATATAATAGTCACTCGAACAGTAATGGTAGAATCCTCGATTTGGTTTTTTCTAACAATGAAGTTATCGTCAATTGCTGTCATGATCCATTAGTACCTGAAGATCCTCATCACAGAGCCTTATGTGTGACCGCGGAATTCGTGGAACTTCATCGACTACCGGGTCGGTCCTACGTAAAATTTTTATACAAGTCCGCCGATTACGAAAATATAAAACGAGAATTAAATTGTGTAGATTGGCAGTCGGAGTTAAGTAGTAGGTCGATGGAAGAAGCGGTAGCATACTTTTATGGAGTAATAGGAAGGCTGCATTCCACGTATATACCGACTAAAACTGTCGTCCCTAAATCTAAATACCCTCCCTGGTATAAAAGTCCGTTGATAAAAAATTTAAAAGAAAAAGCAAAATTCCACACAAAATTTAAGAAGTACAGGAACTTATCTGACTATCAATCATTCATTATGCTCCGTCAACGAGCTAAAGACCTAGAGGGTGATATGTTTAACAGCTACATAGCTAAAATTGAATCTGACATACGCGACAATCCACGGGCCTTTTGGAGGTACGTCAAGTCTAAAAAACAATCTTCGTGTTACCCCTCGGTGATGCAGTTTGGCCAGGTAACGTCCAGTGATGGTGACGTAATTTGTGATATGTTCAGTAACTGTTTTCGCTCTAACTTTCTTGATAATACTGGTAATGCCAACACTCAATGTTCCGCTTATAATACGATTGAAGGATCCAATGATGACACGCACGATATAAGTCAAGTGGAAATACGGCTAAGTGAGGTATGTAGGCTGCTAAAACAAGTGGATGTAAACAAATCTGCGGGGCCAGATAACATTTCGCCTATATTCATCGTCAACTGTGCCAAGGATATTTCTGTGCCTCTTTCTATTCTGTTTGAAAAATCGCTTGCTACTGGTGTGGTACCTAAGATATGGAAGTCGGCATATATAACACCGATACATAAAAAAGGGTCTAAGACATTGGTCGAAAATTACCGTCCTATTTCGAAACTGTGTGTGTTTGCTAAAATACTTGAGAAAATTGTGTACGCACAGGTTTATTCGGCACTCAAGCTCAGTTTTAGTGAAAGCCAGCACGGCTTCGTAAAAGGTCGGTCAACATCATCTAATCTGACTGTCTGCAGTGACTACATCTCTGAGTGTATGTCACAGAGGTCCCAAGTCGACGTTATATACACCGACTACAGTAAATGTTTCGATCGGATAGACCACGTGATCCTGTTGCGTAAACTATTATCGGTGGGCATTAGAGGTGATCTTTACCGGTGGTTCAAGTCCTATGTGGAGAACAGATGTCAGACAGTGGTTCTGAATGGCTACTGCTCTAAACCTATGAAAGTCCCATCGGGGGTTCCCCAAGGATCCTTACTTGGGCCACTGTTATTTAATATTTTTATTAATGATATCTCTTCTTCATTCCGGCATTCAAAACTCTTACTATAATATGCTGATGACATGAAGATTATGAGACAAATAAATACCTTGGCGGATGCTCATCTATTACAGGCAGACCTTATCAATTTCCAGAGCTATTGTATAAATAATAAGTTGGACTTGAATGTCTCTAAGTGTTATGTTTGCTCCTTTACACGGAAACCTATCCCGATCATCCATAATTACATGCTTTTGGATACAGCACTAAATAGGGTCAATACTATCAGGGATCTAGGAGTTACCTTTGACTCTAAGCTCCTCTTTGATGCACACATAGACAATATAGTCAAGAAAGCATCAAAAGCACTTGGTTTCATTCTCCGGGTGTCCTCAGAGTTCAAAAATATAAAAACTATTAAAATATTATACTGTTCTTTTGTTCGTAGTCTTCTGGAGTATGCCTCTCAAGTTTGGAATCCCATTTATAATGTCTACATAAATCGTATTAAGAGCATACAGAAAAGGTTTTTAAGGCACATTCAATATCGGTCTAAAACGTTTTTAACGAATTATACTTACCGTTGCAAAAAATTTCATATTCTTCCACTATACGAAAGGCGTAAAATATCGGATTTAGTGTTTCTTTTTAAAATTGCTAATGGAACTACTGGTGTTACCGAGTTGTTGCATAAAATCGGGCTGCGAGTGCCGTCTGCTTTCTTACGTAGACCTCATTTATTGTACACCCCACTGGTAGTCACTACGTACAGACGGAACTCGTTCATGATGAGAGCGAGTCGTATGTACAACGCAACCTGCCAGGAAGCTGATATCGACATTTTCAACACAAGTGTTGCTAATTTCGCCCGGAGGACACGGTGGAGCATACGGTGCAGGACTGCCCAGCTTGGGCGGAGCACCGACGTGTCCGTGAGGACACGTCGTGCGAGAGGTCTCCGCCTATCGCAGCCGTGAGGCTGCGATAGGCGGAGACCTCTCGCGCCCGGCATTGGTTGCGGCCATGCTGCGGGGCGAGACGGAGTGGGAAGCGGTCAGCTCCTTCTGCGAGGCAGTAATGCTCGCGAAGGAGGAGGCGGGCCGCGCGCGAGAGAGGACAGTGTCCTCCCTCCGCCCCACCCGCGGTGGTGCACGCCCACGGCGACGGACGTCGCGAGACGATCTCCGGCCACCGTAGGCGCGGGCATGCGGGCAGCGAGTAAAGGGCAACTCGCTGCCCGACCATGGACCATGCCCGGGTCGACGGCGCGTTGTGTCCCACGCGCGCCTCAAAGAGCGTCATCATAATGACGGGGCCCCCCTCTCAGAGGGCCAAAGCCTGCCGGGGTCGCGGGATTATTTCCTTACCGTGACCCCGGAACATAACAGGCTACTGAAGGACACCGTGGATTTTAGTCAGTAGAAGTCTGACAGTCCCTCCCGCCCTGCCCGGGGCTGGAGGACTCATTTGATGATTTTGCCACGTAAAAAAAAAAAAAAAAAAAAAAGTGTTGCTAATTTGAAGAAGATCTTGAATAATAACTTCTTCGAGCGTGCATAGTTTAATTATTATTTTTTCAGTAATTTATATACCTAATACCTACTCGTTATCAATTTTCTGTTTTCTGTTTTAAATGTGGAAACTTGTAATTGGCCTTATTTTGTCAAAATTGTTATCTATTATACTTGTTAGCTGTAAGTTTTCCGAAAATAAATAAAATAAAAAAATAAAATAAAATAAAATTTTTGTTAAAAACAGTGTCGCGTAGTACTATTAAGTACCTACTACGCGTAGGTAAAGTTAATACTTCAAATAAATAAAATACAGAAAACTAGGGCATCTGATTACTTTTAAAATTTACTTATATACATTCTACTTATGCAAACGATATTTCATAAAGATCTCCACATGAGGTTACTTCACAAGTTTTTTATGTGACTACTAAAATCGTAATCGCGAAATACTACCAGCGTATCAAGACACTACAGAGTACCTTAATATGTTTACAAATCAAAAATCATCAAAATCGGTCAAGTCGTTTCGGAATACAGTGCAACGACACTATACCGTGAACGAGATTTTTATACAATAGATAGACGATTCATTCCTAGTTCCATATTGGTGCATTAAATTTAAAACTACATTGTAGGTTAGGAGAAGTTATTGTAACATGTAAAACAAAATACTTTTTCATGTTTCAGATAAAGTCAAAGGCAAGTACCTATTTATTACTTTTTTATTAAATTTATAAATGAATCTCCAAGATTAACTTAAAAAAAACTCTAAGAGCATTGAATATACTTAAGCAATACAAATAACAGTGGTGGCCCAGTGGTATCGGCCTCGATTACGAGTCGAAGGTTGTGGGTTAAAACCCAGCCTGGCGCATTACTTTGTGTAATTTATTTCATCACCACTGCTCTCAAAACGGTGAAGGAAAACATCGTGAGGAAACCGGCATGTCCTAGAACCAAACATTCGAAGACATGTGACATTTACCAACCCACACTGGGCCCGCGTGGTGGATTTTAGCCCACTCCCTCTCACAGAGAGGGGGCCTGTGTTCCAGCAGTGGGAACATTATAGGCTGATGATGAAGATGAATACAAATAAAAAACCTACACCACCTAATGCAAGGCAAAGCCTCTTTTTTGTCAGCATTGACTGGACTAATCAAATTAAATCTCGTTGCGTCTACTCTTTTTATTCACTGACGCGAAAGCTTTGATATTTTCCATTATTGTATCAGTACGGGCACGCCGCAATCGCGGCGGTAAGACCCCTCTTTGAGGAGTGGCTAGAGAGACGTCACGGCGTCCTGACCTATCGGTTGACGCAGGTCCTCACCGGACACGGAAGTTTCGGGATCAGGTACCTGTGTCTGATGGATGATGCAGGAAGAAACGCCTGGGTGTCACCACTGCGAGGATCGCCTTGAGGACACGGTGGAGCATACGGTACAGGACTGCCCCGCATGGGCAGAGCACCGCCGTGTCCTCACGGTGGCGACAGGCGGAGACCTCTCGCGCCCGGCACTGATCGAGGCCATGCCGCGAAGCCCTTCGGGAGTGCGAAGCAGTCATACTCGTGAAGGAGGACGCGGGCCGCGTGATGGAGAGGATAGCGTCCTCCCTCCAACTCAGCCGCAGTGGTGGATGCCCACGGCGTCGGACGTCGGCAGACGATCTCCGGCCACCGTAGGCGCGGGCATGCGTACGGCGAGTAAAGGGCAACTCGCTGACCGACCATGGACCATGCCCGGGTCGACGGCGCGTTGCGTTCCAAGAGCGTCAGCATGATGACGGGGCCGCCCCTAGAGGGCCAAAACCTGCCGGGGTCGCGGGACTTATCTTATTTTTAGATTGTATCGTAGCCGTTCGCAACATACAGACGTGCTCGTTAGCAATATTTATTTAATGCAATAAATAGTGACCTACTTTGTAAATTTTTGCTAAGTGTGAAGTTTCGTAAATAATGGAAACATAAACATAGTGAAAAATGGATAACAGCCCCGGCAGTTCAAGCAGCCAAGAGCTACCCTATGCCTCGCCAGCAAAGAATCTTCAGGCAGACTTCTCTGTTGAAGTTGCATCCACGCCCGAGATACAAAAATGGTCATCCATGGAGCAGCAATTAAATGACGTTTGCACTATTGCCACGGACGGCAAACTCAACTCGGAGCAGAAATTGAAAATTTCTAACTTGTGCCGTAAAATTGGATCTGGCATCTCGCAGATGGCAGTGTTATACCAGGCTCTGAAGCAGAAAGCCCATCAAGCCATTAACATTATCGATGAATTGAAAGAAAAAAGCGACCTGGCGGAACAAATTTCTGAACTAAAGCAGACAATTAAGGACTCTGGTAAAACGGGAAATATTTCTTTTGCTGACATGGTGAAGAAGGGATCAAATGACTTTATACGTCCGAACAATGTGAGCTCTGTAGCTATTTATCCCCATGACAAATTCAAGTCAAGCGACGAAACGAAGGTTCTTATTCAAAAAATTATACGTCCTGATCAAATGAAGCTGCAAGTGCGTGGAGTCCGGAAAACTAAAAACGGAGGAGTTATAATCAGCACTGAAACAAAGCAAGACGTTGAAAAAGTGAAGCAGGAAATCCATCTGTCTTTATCTGGACTTAGTGCCGATGAACCCATGAAGCGTCAACCACGAATCACGGTTGTAGGAGTGCCGACTTCGTTGGCTGATAGTGACGTTCTTAAGTGTATTTTCGAGCAGAACGTAGCTGATAAGTTTCCTGAATTGTCAATAGAGACGTTTTTAACCATGGTCAAGCTCAGCCATAAATCTGGGAAGAAAGATGCATCGACCTGCAACTATATAATCCAAGTTCCAGCCAAGATCCGTAAAGTCCTAATATCTCAAAAAAGGATTTTTGTAAATTGGAATTCCTGCCCTGTTCGAGATTTTACCCTGGTTACCCGATGCTACAAATGCCAGCAATATGGCCATGCAGCAAAGACATGCCGAGAGGTGAACTCATCGTGTGGACACTGCGGAGGAGTGGGACATGCAATGTCAGAGTGCACTAAAAAAGCGGAAGCTCCTAAATGTGCCACTTGTACGCGCTATAATAAGCCCAATATCCACAAAACAGGAGACGCTGATTGCCCTGCAAGAAAAATTGCTGAATATAGGTTCATTAACTCGATCGACTATGAGGGCGCATGAGCGTCATTAATACTGGTCCGAGTTGATTTATCCATTGCTGACACAAATAAAACAGGCTAATGACCTAGACTACTCGTCGATAAGTTGCTGTCTAAGCACGTTAGTCGCTACCTGCAAAAATGTAAATTATGCAAGTTTGTGTTTTTAATGTTGCATGTTTGGACTTTAATCTTTTTATTTCTGCTGATATTTTTACTTTATCATTGTGTTTTAGTTCTAAGTTAATATTGTTTTATTTAGATGTAGACATTTTATATTTTATTTTTATTTTTACCATTGTATATTTTAAATATTGCTAAAAAAAGAAAACTTGTGTTCCAAAGATAGCATAGGTATCGTTTTGAGCTACTTTCGCCTGTGATACAGGATTATCCTAGTACAGGCATTTAACATTGTAAGATCTACAAATATTTTATCAAGGCTATTTTGTAATTTTATATTTACCGATTTTAATTCTGAATAAAGATTTATTATAAAGATTTATTATTACCGTGACCCCGGAACATAAAGGGCTATTGAAGGACACCGTGGATTTTAGTCAGTACGAGTCTGACAGTCCCTTCCGCCCTGCCCGGGGTGGGAAGACTCATGTGAGTTTAATTAAATAAAGAAATGTAAAAGAATTAACGTACCCAATAGTAAACTGTTAATTCAGATCGCAACATAATATAGTTCCTGTTACTGCCGTAATTTCAGGGTGGCGCTAGTAGTATTTAGATATAAGATAAAAAAAATACCCCTTGTGCTGATTGTTATCTGTAAAACTCGTGTTCGCCTCTTACGGTGCGTACAGACTATGTAACATAACATGTTATATAACATTGTTATATAACATTTTTCATAGTGTGGTCATGTTATATAACATTGTTATATAATATTTAACATACATTTGTAGTGTTATATAACAATGTTATATAAAATTGTTACATGGTCTGTACGCACCTTTAGGGAACTTACCCATGACGTGTTGCGATTGAAATTCGACTGTTTCCAACTACAAGTGAAAATCAATTATAACACTCCGACATATGACATAAAATACGTTGTTATCTACGGGTACCTAGATGAAAAACAAAACGTGATCGCCACGACGACGTCAAGGCAATCGAATTGCATCATTATTTCCTTAGCAGCGCAAGGTCGATTTTCAATTTTAGTTAGTAGAAATTGCATATCGCGCGAATCGCGTCGTCGTACCACGAAAACTTTTAAACGTCTGTTGAACACTTGTCTAAAAAAATGTCAGATTATGACCGTCATCATCATCATCATCATCAGCCGGAAGACGTCCACTGCTGAACATAGGCCTCCCTGCTGAACGTAGGATTATGACCGTAGTACTAGTTATTATATATTCTGTGTTATGACGTTGAAATAGGTCCGTTTTGCAGTCACACTTTTTTTTTTAGACATGTGTACAACAGATGTTTAGGTTTTTGTATGTATGAGGCTGTATGAGTCGATGTCAATAATTTCAAATAGGCTGAACAAATGAAAGTCATCGCTCTGAGTTTATTTAATTGTATATTGTTGTGAGTCGGAGAAATAGAAGACATCAGTTGGTATATAAGGGAGTGCCGACTGCAGCGCACCCCTTTCGTTCGAGAACCATCGGCCAAGCAACACGTCTTTGCGACTGACATTTTTACTTTTTAAATTTTAATATTGCGTGGAAGTGTATGTTTGTTTTGTGTTTAATTAAATTTCTATTGTAGCTGTAAAGTTTTGTTTTAAAAAATAATTAATCGTTTAGTTTACAAGAATATATTAATTGCCTGTGTTAACAGTGCCAGGCCCCTGATTGCTGACAGAACGAGCCACCGAGCTCAAGATCCTTTTTATTGTAGTCCGGACTTGTTGCGTGATCCTTTGAGTAAACAGCTAACCGTGGAACCACAAAAACTTTTAAACGTCTGTTGAACACTTGCCTAAAAAAATGTCAGATTATGATGTTGAAGTAAGGTCCGTTTTGCAGTCACACTTTTTTTAGACAAGGGTTCAACAGATGTTTAAGTTTTTGTAATAAGGCTGATAATGTTTATTAAATAAGTAAAGATTTAAAGACTTATATTTCTTATTTTATACCCCCAGGCAAATCAAAGAAGAAAAGCTTCGTAGAAATGAAAAAAGCAAGAATTCATAGCAAGAAATTAGCGCTACTGCAAAGAAACAATAAGGTTTCGAACGTCATCACTAAATATTCCGTTCTGAACAATGTAAATCAAATGAGACAGAAGAAAAGAAACAAAAATAGACATTACCCATTTAGCACAGAAACTGAAAGTGATTTTGAATGTAAAAAGAGAAAAAAATATAAAAAAGGTAAATAATATTACGTGAGTTTGTCTGTACACTCACTTCCGAACGGCTGTAACTTAAGGGATAATTATTTTTTGTTGTGTGCTTGCTTTGCGTCCGATCATGGACCATGGCCACGCCTCGAAGGGCTGTCAGTAATCTGACGGCGCCCCCCTTGTAGGGCGAAAGCCTGCCAGGGTTGCGGAACTGTCATCAGGTAACTCTGCCCCTGAAACGTAAGGGGCTATTAAAAGATCATTGTGGATTTTACTCGGTACAAGTCAGACAGACCCTCTGCTACTCATTTACGAGTAGTTTAACCACGATAAAAAAGGTATCGATTCTGTAACAAAATGTAATAAAATCTGTTCAGCGATTTAGATTAATAAACAAACTCACGTTAATACTGTATTTTCTAGGAGTCCCCGGATACCGCCTCAGTAATGCTGTGGAACATTTCCCTTTTGAAGGAAAAGCCTTCATGACGATAAGTAAGACTATTTCGAACCATTTTTGACATTGACAGGCCTGTTGGTCTAGTGGTTAGTGACCCTGACTGCTATGCCGGAGGTCGTGGGTTCGATTCCCATCCAGGACAAATGCTTGTGTGATGAGCACGATTGTTGGATTTCGTATTAATTCATAACTTTTATTGTAGGGTAGAAGTAGAATGACTTGCAAAATGCGTCACTATCCTATCATGTCCCATCCTTTTCCCACATGCACACCTGGACTATCGCTGTCCTTGTCACCATCGACGGTGACGTGCGAGGACCCTCAAGCACTTGTACGAGAGCAGTGCTACTATGAACATGCTCCCTTGTTAATTTAATTCTAATTAACGGTTGTGAATTACGAACTATTGTCTGAAACTACGGAAAGTGCGCGTTTATGTGGAGAAAGTCGTCTGAGCGCGGGCCCTCGTGCGCAGCCTGAATCCAGCAAGGACTCGCCCTCTGCCGAGCGACGGACGCGGAGATTGGAGACGGTGAATCTACAGGTCAGTGGTGCTGCATGTTTCCTGCCAATTTCCTCTGTCCATGTTCTCAGGTTCGTCGTCCTAATTCGTGTCGCATTTTTGCAAAGATCAGACCTACCTACGCACTCTCAACCCCCGCAATTATACAGTCCATTATATCAATCGAACCAGCTCCCTGCGTCTGGGATAAACGCAAAATTTATATTTCCGCCCAAGTATATGGTGTAAGGCGCCACCAACGATCATTTGTTCTGTGTCTGGGTGTAATTTTAACTATAATATTTATGTATTTAGAAATATATAGAGTGACTGGTAATTTGTGTACGATACTTAAACACGTGATTGTGCTCATGATAACAAACAATTTTTATTATGGAAGCAAAGCCGAAATCGTGAAAAAAATATCAGCTGTTCAGTACATTAGGCAAACATAAATGTACTGAACAGCTTTTTTTTTTTCACGATTTCACACATCGTACACTAATTACCAGTCACCCCATATAGTATGTTTATCAGTTGTCTAGTACCCATAACACAAGCTCCGCTTAGCTTGGGACTAGATGGCGTTATGTGATAGTTGTGGAATATTATTATATTTTTAATATTGAATCTAAGCCAGGTTTAAAACTTACTTTATCGTCACAGATGGACGAGAAAGTAGACTGAAAAATTCCGTAGCAGAACCAGAGAATAGTGACAATGAACAAGAAGAACAGAAACGGTTATGGTTTCAAGGAATAGAAATGGTTTCTGAAGAAGAAGACAACGGTGGAAGTACGTAATTATTAGACGGTACACTTTGTCCTTGTGTTATGAGTTACGATATAGATAGATAGATACGCGGTAACAACTGACACATGCTTGCACTGACTTGACAGGTCCACTCAAATCTGTGTGGTTCTTTCTCTAAAGGTGCGTACAGACTATATATATAGATGATGTGGACACAAAATGTTATATAACATTGCTACATAACACGTTTCAGATGATGTGGACACAGAATGTTATATAACATTGTGGATAGCACTGAAGAACGACAAACGACAATTGTTATATAGCAATGTTAAGTAACATTGTTACATGGTCTGTACGCACCTTAAAAGACCACCTCAGACACCTGCATGGTTCTCTTACATTGTCTGGACGTTAAAAGAGGACTGTGACCTCTGAGTTTGTTTCGGATGTTTCTTCTCAGAGTAGTCGAGTACGAAACATCGGCTTCATCTAGTGTAAAAATAATGTCTTTTTGACGTGTTAAAGAGTTTGCCAAAACCAAATTGCTAAATAAAGATCATTTATCTTTTATGCGTTTTGTGGCTACGCACACAAACGACACAAAGACAAAGTTGAATCATGACCCATTTTGACATAAATCGTTTGAATCTTTGAAATTGACAAAGATCAAAGACATTAATAAAGGCATGGATATATAAGTTTACGCGAATGTGGACCTAATTGTATTTGAAAGTCTGTAAGAAAGTAAGCTTAGGTGGGCCATCATTCAACTTTGTCGATTGTACATATTTGTATTTATTATTGTTGTGTGTACCGTTTGTCCATCTACAGACATAGCTGGCCCACTTCCACTTCAGCTTGCTGAAGCTTCTAGGCGCAATCGGTTCTAAAATCGGTTTTATTTTCGTTCTCTGGGGAATGACTTCGAATGACACTTATTTAATGTGCATTGTATTATTTACAGCAAAAATGAACGATGTGGGTGTGTATCAATTTTGATTATCAGCTATTCCTATTATAATAATGAAACAGAAAAATTGGATATTGAAATAATCCCATTTCATTCACTAAGTAGTTGTTTATTTTCTTTCTAGAGTATAGCCCATTTTATCTGTCAGTTTGTTAAAAGAAGGCGCATCCATTGTCTAAGTTAAGCTTAAAATTGCCATACTCCCCAGAAATAAACAATCACAAGGACGTAGATAGGCGATTACACACGGCACCGCGCACCGCTGCAGAAGGCGGTGGCGGTAAAGCGGATTTCGTAGCGGTGCCCCGCGTGGTAAGGCGGTTACGCGCCTGTCCGCGCGGTTGGATTTAACACGGTTTTGTTTTCATCAGTTTGATCACAGACACTGGCATGAAGGACGCTGAAGTGGTAGCAGCAATCTAGCTTTTATGGCGTAGATAGCAGAGCGACTTTCAATCTCCGAAAATACCGATATATCAGCTAAACCGAAGTATCGCCGATATATCGGTATCGGTATCGGACGCATCACTAGATATCAGATATTCTATTTCCACAGATAAGGAAGAATACGAAGCAGTATGTCCAGAAGTTTGTCCGTCTCGCAATGTCATGGTCTGTGCTAAATGTCAACACGGGATATACAAGACTTTTATGAGCATTTGTCATATGAGAATGTTCACTTGCAAACATCAAGATGAAGGTGAGTCTCTTTTTTTGTTGGTGATAAAATCATATGAAATGAACGCACCCCTAAACTGTTAGTTCAGAATGCAATATTATGTAATTGTAGTTCCGATTTTTGTCATAACCTCAGGGTGGCGCTAGTAGTATTTAGTTAGACTTATGAACTAATTATTTAGAAAGAGACTGGCGTACGTTAGTGAAGAATCTACCAGAATTTTACAAGGCACAGCGACGCGCACAGTGACGTGCATTTTACGTTACGTTACGCGCATCGTTCCAAGTTTCTTTTTTTTTTGTTATCGTGGTAAAATTATCGTATGAGTCCTCCTACCTAGAGCAGGGCGGGAGGGACTGTCAGACTCGTACTGACTAAAATCCACGGTATCCTTCAATAGCCCTTTACGTTCCGGGGTCACGGTAATTGGATAAGTCCCGCGACCCCGGCAGGCTTTGGCCCTCTAGAGGGGCCTCCGTCATTATGCTGACACTCTTTGAGGCGCGCGTGGTACACAACGCGCCATCGACCCGTGCATGGTCCATGGTCGGACAGCGAGTCGGCCATTACTCGCCGCCCGCATGCCGCGCCTGCGGTGGCCATAGATCGTCTTGCGACGTCTGTCGCCATGGGCTTCTACCACTGCGGCTGGGGTGGAGGGTGGACGCTGTCCTCTCCCTCACGCGGCCCGCCTCCTCCTTCGCGAGCATGACTGCTTCGCAGAGGGAGGCGACCCCTTCCCACACCGTCTCGCCCCGCAACATTGCCTCGATCAATGTGTCGGATCATTTGGCTCCCTTCAAAATGGTAGAGCCGAATGGTGCTGATGCATGTGTCATGTTCGTGAACGGGCGCTGTCAGTTGCGACTGGTCATCTCTTAGCTGCCACGGTTTATTTTAATTTATTGATTTTTTTTTCTGAATTGTCTTTGTTTTAAATTTTACTATGGACACTTTTAAACTTGCTACATCGTTCTCACATAATGTACCATCTAAGAATGAATGATGTAACAATGATTCTGTAATAATTTTGGCGATCTGAAAAGAGTGTCCATGGAGTTTCTTGCGGGTCCACCCTTTATAGCAGAACTTTTTACGTCATAATTTTATTTTGCATAGCAACGGATAGCACAAACCTCTTTTCGCAGAAAATCGTTTGGCAGACACTCATTTACCATAACACCGAAACCCATAATTTTGTAAGTCAGAATCATCTTTAGGCACAAATTTCATTTCCATAATAATCAATAAGTATAACCATCATTTCGTAGAAAGTTCACAACCAGAATCATCTTTTGCATATCTCAGCTCACGGGCCGCCTCGCCCCTCCGCGCCTACGCGATTATAAATTACACTCTAGGGGTAGGGCAGACAAGACTACGTGAAGTCGGTTTTGCAGCGATTCATTTCTGTCACTAACTTTTGTAGCACACCATATTGATTTTATAAAACAATTTTTTTATTTTTTTATGACTATTAAATTATTTCTATTCTGAAATTCTGTGAACTTCGAAGTATACCAAGTCAAATTATTCCAAATAATCGGCGCTCTAAATAAACGTTATGCTAAATGAAAATATGCAAAATTGTAACTCTGACAAAAGTAATTATGCCCAATACAATTCTGCCATCTTAAAAGTATCCCAATTTAAATTCGGACATAAAAAAATTAGGCCAAAAAACAATTACCTATATAAAAAAAAAATTATACCATAACAATGTTCGTTAAAAAAGTTTCTGCCAAGTGAGTTCTGCCAAATAGGTTTCGGAGAAACAAGTTTCTGCCAGATAGAGGGCACCCGTTTCTTGCACGTTCTTCTCCATAGAGATCTACGACTTGGAACGTGCATCTACGGTACTTTCACAGTTTTTGCGTCTTGTGACTGGGACTGTAGCACCATAACTTTTTAGTGTTTAATACTTAATATTCCTTTAATTGTCTATGACAATTCTAAAGTGCCTGTAACTGGCCTACTTGAAATAAATGCTTTGATTTTGATTTTGAATGCCGGGCGCGAGAGGTCTCCGCCTATCGCCGCTGAGAGGATACGGCGGTGCTCTGCCCAAGCGGGACAGTCCTGCACCGTATGCTCCACCGTGTCCTCCGGGCAATCCTCGCTGGTGACACTCATCGATCCAAGTTGACGACGTCGTCATGTGACAAGAAATAACTTTATTTTGATGTCGATTATTTTCAAAACAGAACTGGAGTTGGTATCCCGATTCCCATGTATTCAGTCAGCTCCTTACTTGGCTGATGATGGAATGAAGCCAAAGGGATGGATAGCAGAAGCGGAAGACGACGACACAATACAGCGATACCTGATATGTAAGGCGACTGGAGGATTACGAATGAAGGGGAACAAAACAGGTCAGTTGTAGTAGACTGCAAGACATACGACAATGTTCCGTCGGAACATGATGGACATGGATATAATGAAGGTGCTCCCTCATCGAGAACAATCTCAGTGAGAGAGGAAAATCGGATTATTCCTAAATTCTAGCCCGATTGCGGGTTTGTTTATGAACTTAAATAAAAAAAAAAAAACATGTTCCTAACGTAACCCTCTTCCTAAGGAAAATCGGGCATCACAGCGCGTACTTAGTAATTATTATAAAACAAGTATTCCATCAGTGAAGTTTGTAATGATACAATGTTTAATACCGTTATACAACTTCTAATAAAATTTTACATTACTCGCCAATGCTTATCAGTCAGGGAGGTAACTATTGTAATGCTCAGAGCCGAATCTCTAACAATACCTAAACGCCAAAACTACTGATGAGAGAGCACCTTTACGTACCAGTCAGCTTCACAATATGGATATGGACTTTGAAGTATGAGGTCTCAATTGATGAAGACCATCTTACAAAGTGTTTTGCCTATACTTATTTTCATTTTGCGCACAGATAAGGACAGGGATTTCCTGCCGAGGTCTTTGTTAAAATGATATCTAAGGAAAGAAAAATTCAGGGATTTTAACCTGCATCTTCTTAATAGGTAATCCAGACGCTTTACCAAAGCCTACCGCAACTCACAGTCAGCAGCTGAATCTTCTATCGTTTGAACGTTTTACGGTTTTCCAGAAAATACGGGTTCAAATCCCACTCTCGTAGCTGAATTTTTCTTCTCTTAAAAATCATTTTTACGATGTACGTCGCATGCGTTATAGCGTTTAAAAATATCGCAATGACCATAATTATTTTGCCAAAAAAAGAAGAAAGTAATTTGATTTTTTTTTTTTATTACACATTTAAAAAAATAGCTTTGAAATACGCTACATGATTTGCAACGCAGGCGTTATTTTAACGTCATAACGGCAGAGTATTAACAATTATTTACTTCAACGGGCTACTGACGCCTTTTAAATCAAGTCAAGTAAATTGATTGGTTCCAACAACTCATTAACATACCTTTCAACGATTTTAGTTAATTAGCTCGAATTTCAATCACAGTAATCTAATTTAACACGCTATAATTAATATTGGCTTTTACCACAGATTATTGTCACAGAACTGTCAATTCTTTTAGGTTACAATTATTTTGACAATTTGAGATGGCGTCAGTTCCAAACGCCGTGCTTAAAGATCCCTGTACAATTGGTAGCCCACCTCTACCATGATGTAATTCCAATGTGGCCAAACGAGATCCCGCAAGGCGACCACACTGGATTTACTCTCGTTTTAAGACGTTATGGTAGGCCTGCTATTAATTCAGGCAACGAGATATTTTTCTTGAAGTTTTTCTTTAAAAATTAAATTAAATCGGAAAAACGTACACGACTCTCTCGAAAGTCCAGAGTTATTTTTTCACATCTCTGTCAGACCGAGTTTGACAGATCCAACCACGACAAATAATATTTGGAGCAAATTTTTACAACATTTATTTATTTTTATTAAGAGCGTGCAAGCAGTGTTCGAAAAGCGTGCACGGTTTCAGCGTCACACAAATCGTTATAGCATAGTAAGTTTCTAAACTTTTGGAGAATTTCGAAAACGTTGTAGAGATTTTTCTTAGTTTCGTCTTAAGAGGATCGTCTACCGAGCGCTCGTCCATACTAAAAGGGAAAACGTTTTCCTACCTCTAAATGTTATCCTATCTCAATGATTTTTTAGAATGCTTCTGACACAGTAAAAAACTAGGTTTATAGGTTTTCTTTTTTCCAAAAGTAACTCTTAGGCGCCTGTAACTTTCAAACTATTATAAATTTTGAAAAAAAGAAAACCTATAAACCTAGTTTTTTACTGTGTAGGAAGCATTCTAAAAAATCATTGAGATAGGATAACATTTAGGGGTAGGAAAACGTTTTCTCTTTTAGTAAGGACGAGCGCTCGGTAGACGATCCTCTTAAGTATTGCAGTAAATATTTTTTGGCGTGTAAAATAATCATAATAGGCTAGATTTTGTCAACAAAATTTTAATTAGTCCGAAACATAGGCTATCAAAAAATATTTTATCCGTATTTTTTTTTTTGTTACGATAACCAAAATTGAAGACGATACATCGCTTCTAAAAGACTCAAAACGTCACTCAGTCGGTATAATATTTTACAGGCGTTATGACGTCACAAGTCCTCACTCCCCAATTGCGTAGTGTTTACGTAGTCGGGTTTTTTGTTTTTTTTTTTTAATATTTATTTATTTTTCTTTGTCAATATTAATTGATTTAAAAAAATAACAAAAAAATAAGTGCCCATTATTTTTCAATACTCTAACTGATTTAACTTAACAGATTTTCAATTAATATATGCACTAAACTACCCCTACTATGATTACAACCACTCTTATTTTTTTTTTTAGCGTGGTAAAATCATCAAATGTGTCCTCCCACCCAGGGCAGGGCGGGAGGGACTGTCAGGTTTGTACTGACTAAAGGTGAACGCAGACCTAGCCGCACCGCAGTCTCCTCAGTCCCCGCAGTCCGTTTTCTTACCGCTTCTGCGGCTACTGCGATGCGGGTGAGTGTGCGAGGTTTCATAGAACTTCATACAAAGAATTCGTAATGCGGGGACTGCGGAGACTGCGGTGCGGCTAGGTCTCGTTCTTAAAATCCACGGTGTCCTTCAATAGACCCTTATGTTCCGGGGTCACGGTAATGAGATAAAGCCCGCGACCCGGGCAGGCTTTGGCCCTCTAGAGGGGGGGCCCTGTCTTCCAACCACTCTGTTACTTTTTTGAACTAAACCATTACATGCACTCTTCGGCATGATATTAATTTTGATATTATTTTTGCAGTTGATCCAAGGTGTCAATTCCGATTATTTGCCAAGACCAATTTGAAGTTTTACGATTTCAAAGGCGTCAATGTGCAAATTGCTCCCCACGTGATAAAAAGTGATACTTCGGAGTACTAAGATTCTCGTCGCTATTCTACGACAGCATCACATCTGCCCTCTGCCACCTTCAAATATCAATAATCATGACAGCATCCACAAGTGAACACATTATTGTGGACCTAAGGGTGCGTCCACATCTGGCGAATGTGCCGCGAATGTGCAGCTCGCGAGCCGTTTGTGACCTGCCCGCGAGCTGCGCGCGTGCAGTCACTGCAATGGTTTGGTGCGCCTCTTTAGCGCAACTCATACAAGGCTCGTATAGGGCGCGCGAGCGGCGCGCGATCTGCGCACACTCAGTTCTCGCCCTTACAGTTCCGTTTACTGGCTCAGTAAGTCAGTACTATCGAAGATGTCAGACGACACTAGTGTTTTTAATATAATTGCTGCATCATTAGCTATTATATTACTGATAAAAAGGAAAAAAAAAGAGACAACGGCGTTGGTGGCAAAATCCTATTTTTAAAAGAAAACAGAATATAGTAGCGGAGTTGAAAAGCCATCAATTAAGCGGACACTGCAAATTTTTTAAAATTGTCACCAGAATTATATGAAAATCTACGACAGATGGTTAGTTTTAAGATTGCTAAAAAGGAAACGCATTTTAGGCTACCAATTTCAGTTGAAAATAAATTAAGTTTGACATTACGATTCTTGGCCACTGGAGATTCCTACACAAGCTTGCAGTACCTTTTTAGAATTTCTAAGCAAAGTATAAGTATTATTATTCCTGAAGTGTGTTTAGCGATTATCAAGTGTTTAATTAAAGGAAAACGTACGTGTGAGTATTTTTCTAATTATCTTTATTTAATAATCACATAGCCTTTTTTATAAGCAACATGTAAGTTTACGAAAAGAAAGTAGTTATTATTGAAACAAATCACTGTAGCTGTCATTCGTATCTTCTACCGAATAATTACTTTCCTGACTGTGCGGTCTGGACGTAGAAGCACTTTGAGAATAAGTTGTATAACCTTGCGTCGACACTTGCATATTTGATTGATAATCATAGTGGCCAGAATCGGCTTTCATTATGACATCAAATATTGCCTGTTGAACCATATTTTTTGTTGAACGTGAATAAGATTCCATTTTGGCTCCAATAAAATTTATAAATGAATGTACATATAAAACTGGAAATCTTTTATATGTTTCAATTAAGCGTAAACAATTCTCCTCCATCCACTCCATGACAACACGTACTTAGCCTCCAGTAATCAGAAACGAACTGAGCGAAATAACTAGCGCGCCGCCCGCGCGCTGATCGCGTACGGCGCCTACGTCGCGCGCGAACTGCGCGCGGGCGGCGCAGCAGCGGCGCAGCAGCGGCGCAGCAGCGGCGCACGAACAAAAATGCACGCGCGCAGCTCGCGGGCAGGTCGCAAACGGCTCGCGAGCTGCACATTCGCGGCACATTCGCCAGATGTGGACGCACCCTTACAAACTGCCAATTCATGCTAACCAAATAAATTGTTTAACAGGATTTGTTTTTCATTAAATAAAACCTGGAGCGTTTACTTTGCAAGTTGAAGTGGCAATGGGCAGGCCATATCGCTCGTAGAACTGACAACCGATGGGGAAAAAAAGTTCTTTCATGGCGACCACGAACCGGAAGACGCAGCGTAGGCAGGCCTCCCACTAGGTGGACCGACGACGTCGTGAGGGTCGCGGGCAACCGATGGATGCAAGTGGCGAATTGTCGTTCGGCGTGGCGGTCTAAGGGGGAGGCCTATGTTCAGCAGTGGACGTCTTCCGGCTGATGATGATGATGAACTTTTACGATTATCTTTTGCGACTTTGCTAGTTCGGCTGGTATTGTACCTATTTGCGGAAAACCGTTGCATATATTTTCTTAGTCTATGCCAACTTGACTAATATCCGACAAGAGTTGATTATTTGTTTTTTCTTACATTGTATTTAGTCTAGTTTAGTCTTGCATGCGGACTACGAGTATGTGGAGATCGTCGAATAAAACATGAAGATAAGTAAGACCTCTATTGATTTTTATATAGGGTGTTAAAAAATTAACTGCAAGAATTTCGTGTGCGTACTCGGTATCAATACCAAGTACATTCGAAAAAAAAATTTTTTTTTCGAGCATTTTTCTTTTGGCCCATTGCTTAATATGGCCAAAAAAATAAGTTATTTGTAAGTATTTCGATGAATTGCCAGTCCAAAGTCTGCAAAATGTGATGGGCTGTGAACACTACACACGGGTGAACTCGAACAGCAATCAAATTCATAAATGTGGTAAAAAAAATGCTTGAAAAAAAATTATCTTTTGGAAAAAAGTGCTCGATTTTTTTTTTTATTTGAATATACTTGGTTTTTGATACCAAGTACGCACACGAAATTCTTGCAGTTAATTTTTTACACCTTGTAAGTATACATTTAATGCATCTACCGTGGATAACTGTTATTGGCAACTCAAGTTATCTTGTAAAGTACTATGGCGGGGAGTAGGAGCCTTGTAGAATAAAGCACTTTATAAAATGGAGGCACTTTATTTCGGACACACACAACAGAGTTAATTCCTTTCGTGGTGGCCCGAACGATGGCTAGACGAGTAAAGTAAGTAAGCAGAGTTATGAGTTGGAAGCTGTTGTTATCCGTAATTTATATAAATAAACTAGCAGCTCGGTACGTGCATCGCTACTTTGACAGCAAAATTCCCATTAACAAAATAATCCGCCATTTATTGAATTCATTTGTACAAAAAAAAATGTGATAAATGAAGTACCACTCGACCGATTTTGTGCAAAATTCACATAAACCATCCTCTAAATAGTCTGAACAAAGCCTAAAAATTTGGTTTGGATAAGTGAGCCCGTTCCTGAGTTATAAAATTACAACGAGAGAGAGAGAGAGAGAGAAGAGAGTCCGGCAGTCCCTCACATCCCTGGTCAGGAGGACTATTTCGCTGATTGATACTATGATAAAAAAGTAAATTCTACTTAATTCTGTCTCCAGTAATAATTTTATATTTTTATCAATTTCAGTAACATTTTTGCTACTGATCCAGTTTGGATATATTATAGCAAAAGCAGTAGAAAATTCACGCTCGTGTAACGATTCCCTCGAAAATGATCCTCGACTCAAACGAAGTGATGAAATTGACATAGATTCTGAAATAACAGACAAACCAGGAAATCTACTAGAAGATGATAATATTAGAAAAGAGGTTTCTCAACTAAACAACGATACTGATGATAATTTAGGTGGCACAGACAATAGTAATGAAAAAACAAATGAATTTGAAGCAAATCCTAATAAGCTGCCACAAAAATTACCTCTTGTCCAAATTGCTTCGACTTTGCCTGTCAGTGTTGAGAAAACTGGTGATGAGATAAATAAATCGACATCTCAAGATGTACCACAAGAAGAAGCTGTGTATTACCAAGCTATAGATCCCAAATACCTCATCATTTCTGGACTATCATTACCTAGAGGCTATAAAAATGTAACTAATACCAGTAAACCTGAAGATCCAGTTACTGTTCTTGAAGAAATGGTAACAACATCTCTAGATAACGTAAATGTGACCGAAGTAGTCAACATAACAAATGGAGATGAAGCAACAAACAGAAACGGAGATGAAATATTAATAAATAATGTAACAAACATACGTGAACTGAGAGAGCACCTTCTTGATCATTTGTTAGACTATTTCATTAACATCATCAAAGAAGAAAATCTTCTACAGAACAGTACTAGAAAGAATAATGGTAAAGAAAGAATTAAAGTTGAAGAGAAATTAAGTAATTATTATGATCCGCAACATTTAGACATGCTCTTGGATGATAATGATGATTATAATGATACTTATAAATATAATACTGATTCTTACGGCAGTGAAGAAGATTTATTCGATAATGAAGAATTAGACAAACAAAATGCTACTAGCAATCACTCACATAAAACCATAGCAGGAGAAATTTATGACGATGCGGATGGAATACAAAAATCTTCCGAAGAGTTTGAAGAACTGGATCTAAATATAGAAGGAAATCGAAGCAATAGCAGTTCTAATGAGAAAACTTTAAGTGCCAACTTATCAGAACCTATTAATACAGAATATATAAATTTGATTGAAAAAGAAAATGATTTCAGTGAAGGTTTGTCTAATACAACGGAAAAATCTGAAGAAAGCTTTGATAGCAATATTAATGTTATTACAACTACAGAAAGATCTTTTTCCGAAGAAGTTTTAAATGATGAAATAGATACAGTGCCTTTAAACTATTCAGGTGAAGTAACTGATGAAGCAGACAATGTATACGACATTGGTTCTTTAATCACAGAAGAAAATACATCCTACGAAGATTTTGTGAAGTCGAATGAATTTCAAGCAATCAAAAATATAAATGTTGATGAATACAATGTAAAATCAACTGTTGATATAAAAGAAAACGAGAGAAGACAAAACGTGTCTGATAAAGAGAAGTTAATTGAGAATATAACTTCAGAAAATGACACAAATGCTCAAAATTTGGACAACGGCACTGCGAATCCTAAATCTCAGCATGAAAAAGGTCCCAAAACTGAGGAGTTAGTTGTTTTAGATGCAACAAACAAAAATGTAGACGAGAATATTATGCCATGTGATGATAATAAATACAACAAGAAATCTTCAAAGAATCTAAAACACGTTACCGAAAAGAAAATAAGGCAGAACAAGAACCCCAGTGATGTGGTTAACAAAAAGAATAAAAAATCTAAGAGACACCATTGTGGAGACAGCATCGTAATTAATTTAAATATAAATCTTAAATAAGTGGTTTCATGAGTTTTATTTTATTCCGTGGCCTGTCTAATGGGACTACCACACGCGCAGCGTAGCACGCGAAATTAAACGACATTAATATTCGACGAGCTCATAGTACCGTCCAGGTATTCCAGCTGTTTTAGAACCAGACGGTATGTTTTTGTTTCCTTAGAAGATAGGTAGGCCTCTAGCCTTTAGTGTGGGATGCAACCTGTGTCAATACTCTTGCGCCATCCCATCTTCCAAGCCCATCGTGCTCTGCTGGCGCTGCTGCCGCGGTTGCTGAGAACCTCAAGCTACAAAAACATAGTAAGTTTCATCATCATCATCAGCCGGAAGACGTCCACTGCTGAACATAGGCCTCCCCCTTAGACCGCCACGCCGAACGACAATTCGCCACTTGCATCCATCGGTTGCCCGCGACCCTCACGATGTCGTCGGTCATCACAAAAATATAGTAAGTTTATTGGTAACTATATTTTTGAGCCCAAGAGCTGACTTTTATCTTAGCCAGCGGTATAACCATTCAAAGGGGCGATGCTGCCAGTCTCTTGGGCACATTAACAGCTGATAGCAACACCGCAACTGGCGGCGCGTCATGGTGTGTCAGGTGTGTGTCAATAGCAATACCGCAACTGGCGGCGCGTCATGGTGTGTCAGGTGTGTTTCAATAGTTTCCATACAAATAATCTTACCGCTAGCCGCCTGTGCTCACAAGCGGCAAGGTCGTGTACACACCGTTATCGTAGTGCTAGTCACGTATTGTTTATTATTTTCAATATGAAATAATCGATTTATACTATTAAACTCGATTTACCATTAAACTTAACGGCTTTTGTAATAAAAATGGTATAAAAATGTTCTGTCCAATACTACTTCGATTGCTCAGTAAGTCACACTACGATGAATAATCATCTACTTCGTCTTTCTTCTGATATTATTCGATACTTGACTCATCATTATCTCAGCCATAGGACGTCCACTGCTGAACATAGGCCTCCCCTTTAGATCTCCACACATACCGGTTGGAAGCGACCTGCATCCAGCGTCTTCCGGCGACCTTTATAAGGTCGACTGCCCATCTTGTTGGTGGACGTCCTACGCTGCGCTTGCTAGTCCGTGGTCTCCACTCTAGTGCTTTTCGACCCCATCGGTTATCTGCTCTGCGAGCAATATGGCCTTCCCATTGCCACTTCAGCTTGCTAATCCGGTGGGCTATATCGGTGACTTTATTTCGTCTACGGATCTCCTCCTCCTCATTTCGGATTCGATCTCGTAGAGAAACACCGAGCATAGCCCTCTCCATTGCCATAGCTCGTTGAGAAACTTTGAGTTTTGAGATGAGGCCGATAGTGAAAGACCACGTTTCGGTGCCGTAAGTCATCACGGGTGACAAACATTGGATGAAGACTTTCGTCTTGAGGCACTGAGGTATGTCGGACGAAAAGACATTGCGTAGTTCCCCGAACGCTGGTCAACCGAGTTGGATTCGGCGGTTGACCTCTTTCTCGAAGTTGGAAAGTACTTGACTGAAAATTGACGTAGATATTTTCTTCACTCACTAGAGCGGTTAAATTCACTCTTATTTTTAAAATTGCCAATTCGTCAAGCTTGCTTCACAGTTGACTAACCATCGGGCGAGTTAATGATCAAACGCGAGCCTATTTCTATATAAAAAAGATAAAAAGGAGAAGATCTACATCCCAGTTTTTTACTTATTTCTAAATTTAACAGGTTTATCAATAATTTTCACAAAACAAGTGGAAGGCAGAACTTTAAATAAAGCCAATAATGCCGCGGAGGACACAAAATATTTACTTTATCAAAAAATGTATGAAGCTGATGCAATGAGAAAAGATTCTGAACTAATGAAGAAAATACACACCAACAAGCATAGACAGAGCTACACAAATTCCAAATTTAAACGTGGTATTGTATCTAGAAATAAATATAACCTTAATAGTGAAAATATGGACAGTGAAGAAGTCAACGTTTACAAACATCAAGCTGTAAAACAAAGCAATGCTAATATACAATCAACTAAAACAAGTATAACAGATAACAGAAATAATTTTTCTATTGAAAAACTGTTCATTGGAAAAGATGGCGAAGTGAATTTGGAAAATAAAAATCTAATTGAAGAATTGGCATTAAATTTAGCCCGAGAAAAAGTTAAAAATGAAGAATCTTTAAAAAATGCAGGGTCAGAACTGAGAGTGGTCAAACCAATATACCGACAAAAATATAGTAAACCAGCAATCACAGAAAATTCATTAACAACTGAAATCGATGACGGTTTGTATCATAGTGAAAATAAAAATGAGAAATCTTTCGAAAAAGAATCACGAGAAGACGGTATCTATGAACTGAAACGTCATAATGCATTTGAAACACCGTCCAAAAACGATATGAGATCACATAAAAATAAAAAGTATTTTAAACATGTTGATGATTACGAAGCAAAAGAAGACTCAACTTCAAAACAAATGAATTCAGAATTTACACCTAAATACGAACTAAAGTTCCTGAAAAGGTTACATCAAAATAACTTAGTAGCAAAAAATAAGAAAATGGACTTATCAAAACAATATCCAATGAAACGTGATCTAAAAACAAATCAAGACGAAACAGTATACTCGTACATGAGAAATAAAAATTGTGGATCTGAAAAACATGAAAGTTTACACAATGATGAATATCAAAAAATACACGATTTTACTAAAAACTCGAATGCTGAGGTAAATACGCAAACATTGGAGAAACTCGATAAAAATGGCCTAGATACCATAAAAACGCTAAGACTTGAAAATGAAAGAAACATACTGAATAATAACTACAATGAAAAGAAGTCTGACACGATGTCTTTAGAAAATGAAATCTATGCATTAAAACAGCGTCTTGACGAAATAAAACATAAAAAATCGAAAGTGCCAAAAGAAATTACCATACTAAAGCAACCATTACTTACTCAAAAATTTCAGGATGGTAAAATTGTAACTAAAAATAATCCTGAGAAAGTAATTTTCAACTTTGAAGAACAGAAGCACAAAAGGTACTTTGATACGAACGCAAATTCAGAAGGCTGTATTGAAAATACAACGGACTCTAAACACAAATTGAAACACGATGAAGATTATTCGCAAATAGTAGACGAATATATTGAAAATGAAGTCACAGATTCACTCGAAGACAACATAGATCCAAGTTTACCATTTTATATTTCAACTGCATCAAGTGCAAGAGATTTAACAAAAGATAAAAAAGAAACGTTAAACAATTTAAATACAATTCTTCGGGAAAAAAAAGAAATTAACAATGCAATAAATAATACGATGAATCATTTAGTTTCGTCAAAGGTACTCGATTTTATAACTGACAGGGTAACTGGCAAAGTTCTAAAGAAATTAGAGAGTTTGACGCCACAGAATAATCAGTTACGAAGTCCCACCGTCAAACCAGAGACGGAGCAGATTGGCATTTTGTTTCATCAAAATGGTGACATGCGAGTCGCGTTAAATCGAGAACACCTTACAACGGAGAAGGTTACAAACCAAAGTGGTGACGTTGAAACGTTTTACCTTTAATACAACACTGACCACTTTATCGGGATTTTTGGGTCTAAAATAAAAAAAGAATCATTACTTAGAATAACACTAGCGGCCCGTCCTGGCTTCGCATGGGTAGCCTATGTTAGGGTGCCTCTCCACTAGAGATGTGCTATGCAGCTATGCTGCGAGAATGTAAAAGCTGAGCTACATAAATTTGACCGTTTCTATTGATGCTGTGAGAGTAAGATGTGGTATGAAGATCTAATGCGGTGAGAGTAAGATGTGGTATGAAGATCTAATAGCCGCCGCAAAGTATCGCTCGAGCTATGCGATGTATCGATAGTAGGGAAGACGACCCATAGCAGGCATCCATAGCACGCATACATAGCACACAACCATAGCACGCATCCTTTCATATTAAAAACATTTATCTTAGTTGAATCCGTTTCCACCAGTGCTGTGCTATGTAAACCAATGAATATGGTTGGTGGATATCAAACACATCCGCAGCAACGTAGCATAGCACATCTCTGGTGGAAAAGCAGCCACTTAGGGTGAATGTAGGTACAGCTTGGCAAATTAGAGTAGAAAACCGGAAGTCGCCACTGTGCTCTCGCTACCAGCACTTTGAATGTTTTTTTTTTTCTACTTATTACGTTAGTTTTATAGCATAATAATAAATCTAACAAACCTGCGTTCTTTGTTTACATCAAATGTCAAAGATTTTAAAATGTTGTCAGCAAACAAAAAGATTAGTTTCGTTTCAAGACGTTCTGGCCAAGCTGTAGATAATTAATGGTTTATTTTTTTTAATTTGCATCGTACTTTTTGAGTTTGTACATTACAATCATACACACACAACACGCACAAAAATACAAATCTTTCTTCTATACTTATAATAAATCTGTAGAGAGGTCAATTCTGTACATGAAATATATTTCCAAAATAACTATCAGGGGGTGATTAGGGATCGATACTGATGCCAAAAATGCAATTAATAAAATTATTGTCTGTCTGTCTGTCTGTCTGTCTGTCTGTCTGTATAACCGTTATAGAAACAAAAACTACTCGACGGATTTTGACGAAACTTGGCACAATTATTTTTCATACTCCTGCGCTGGTTATAGTATACTTTTCATCACGCTACAATCAATAGGAGCAGAGCAGTGAAGGGAAATGTTAGGAAAACGGGAGAAGTTACTCCATACACGCTAATCTTCGGAACTGCTGGACGGATTTGATTGTTTTTTTTTTTTTGTTGTATAGCTATTAAGTCTGGGCCACATATAGGCTATAATTTATCTTGGAAACTTGAACACCTGATGCAGAACTGCAATAGATCACCTAAACTATAAGAGATACAAAAATAGCGCCATAGCAAAAATTGTTCCGCGTGATGAGCATTTTCTGCTTATAAAATAAATTTGAAGATATGGAATACCTGATGTGGAACTCCAAGAGCCCAACTACACTATTACATATACAGTAATGACGTCTTAGCAAGAGTTGTTCAGCCTGATGAGCACTCCCTGTTGTCGTATAAAAACTGAAGATCTGGAACACCTGTGTATGGAACTCCAAGAGCCCAGCGACACTATAACATATATAGGAATGACGTCTTAGCAAGAGTTGTTCAGCCTGATGAGCACTCTCTGTTGATGTATGAAAATTGAGATCTGGAACAACTGATGTGGAATTCCAAGAGCCCAGCTACACTATGTATAACATATAATTATATGAATAACATCTTAGCAAGAGTTGTTTAGTCTGATGGGCATTTCCTGTTGACTTACAAAAATGAAAGATCTGGAACGTCTGGAATCGTCATGCGAGTCCCGTTGTTTTCCAGTCCCCAGGCTCTAAGAATTCGACATCAGACGTTTCAGATCTTCGATTTTGACGACCCCATTGTCGCTGGCATAAGCAACAGGATCCGCGTACGAAGTCGCTGGCAGAAGCTAGTCGTTAATAAATCAGTGTAGAAGTCACGTTTCGACACGCTTAGCACAGTGGCTGATTGTTCGACTGCAGCTTTCGTGATTTCGACTCACACTGCTCACACACACAAATATTTATGTAACCTACACAAGTTAGCTACTTAGTTGTTGAGGGCAGTGGTGGCCCAGTGAGGGCAGTGGTGGCCCAGTGGTATCGGCCTCGACTTACGAGTTGTTGGTCGTAGGTTCGAACCCAGCCTGGCACATTACTTTGTGTAATTTATTTCATCACCACTCCTCTCAAAACGGTGAAGGAAAACATCGTGAGGAAACCGGCATGTCTTAGAACCATCAAATTCGACGACATGTGACATCCACCAATCCGCACTGGGCCCGCGTGGTGGATTGTGGCCCACTCCCTCTCAGAGAGAGGAGGCCTGTGTCAATTGGAGGCCAATTATAGGCTGAGATGATGATGATGACTTAGTTGTTCAGGGTCTGGGTGTTTGTGACAAAATAATGGCACTGCTTTGCGGGTTGGTGAATGTCGGGATCTCCTCGAATTCTTGGTTCTAGAACCTGCCTATTTCCTCACAATGTTATCCTTCACCGTTTTGAGAGCAGTGGCGATGAAATTATTACTCTAAGTAATGAGCCTGGCTGGGTCCCGACTATACGTCGGGGTCGCTACTGCGTAAAAAAAACTTATAGGATTGACGTAAGAAAAAAGACGAAAAAAAACAATGGTTTAGTATCAATAATCATTTTATTCATCAGTTGCTAGCTATGTTGTAATACAAATGAAAATGTACGTAGGATGCTTATTCAGAAGGAAGAGGTGGTTTTTTGGAAAATCTTAAAAGTTCAGAAAATCTTAAAACCAGTCGGAAAAATTTTAAAACCAGTCGGTTTTGGAGAATTTTTCGCAAAATCTTAAAACCAGGTTTTGGAGATATCGAACTTTTAAGATTTTCCGAAAAAAAATTAAACCCTACAACATGGGGTCCAATGTGACTAGATTGGACCCCATGTTGTCGGGGTTGAAATAGCTGCAAGTTAGGTTAGTATCCACTTATTTCAATTACAAATCACCCAGTATGCTTCATATTATAAACCTGAATAGATTGTTTGGTTGAACGAGCTAATCCCAGGGGCCAAGTGGTACGAATTGAAAAAATCTTTTTACCCGACTGCGCCAGGAGGGTTATGTTTATCGAGGGTGTGTATACTATGTATATTTCTTTGGCACGCTCTGCAGCATAAACGGCTTGATGGATTTTAACTTGAGAGGTGGCGTTAGATTCGTCTTAAACGTGAGAGTGTCACTGGGTACATAAAACTGGCCAAGTGCGAGTCGAACTCGCGTGGAAAGGGTTCCGAAGTAAAAATATTTTTTTTAAATCTCTCACATTCTATCAAGTGGGGTATCAAATTAAAGGATTTTAAAAATGGTTTACCAAAATATGTGTTATATAACTTATATGTTTCAATTTAATTTGGACTGATAAATGCTAACAAAAACTAAAAATAGTAAAAGAAAATAAATATTTAAAAAAAAACAAAAAACCCGACTCATTCACACTCACAGTCGGGGCCCCTTGGAAACATTTGTTTGGTAAATGGGCCCCGACTGTGAGTGTGAATGAGTGAATTCTAAACTACTGGGCTTGTTTCTTTCTTTTTAGTTTTTTTACGCAGTCGGGTTTTTTGTTTTTTTTTTTAATATTTATTTTTTGTTATGGATAAGTCCATTTATCAAGGAAAGCTAAAGGAAAATTATTTAAACGTCAAGCTACGTAAGAGCCGAAGAGTGGAGTCAAATCACAGGGAATACGTTGCCTTCAATGCGGAATAGGTATGTTTCGGGAAAGGGACATTTTGGGAAAGGTTTTAATTGAAATCTAGGGACATTTTGAGGTTTGGGTGACTGAATGGAGGATTATCTGTGCTGATGGTAGGAGGGGACAGGTGGAATGAGGTCGTAGAATAGGCTATTTTACCCAAAAAATATCCGTCTTACCACAAAAAAATTAAACACTCGTTGAACACTTGTCTAAAAAAATTGACAACGTCAAAACGACATTTCTCCTTGATATAAGGGTCTTTAGGCAGTAACACCTTTTTTAGACAAGCGTTCAACGGGTGTTTATCTTTTTGTGGTAAGGGCGGTGAATGTTGACCCAATTTGTTTTCTTTTGTAACAAAAACTAAAATTAACGAAGCTTCTAAAAATCACAAAACGTCACTCGGTCGGTATAATTTGGGCGTTATGATGTCACAAGCCCGCACTCTCTTTCGAAGCATTTTAACTTTGTCAATATTCATTGATTAAAAAAAAAAACTAAAACACGTGTACATTATTTTTCCAATACTCTAAGGCAGGAACAAAGAAAAGACGTAAGACGCAGACGGGGCGGCGACATTTGTCTCTTCGGCGTCTCTTTTTTACAAAATGTATAGAACCGTCGCCGCGTCGCCGTCGTGACGTAAAACATAGGTACAGACGCGGGCTCGACTCTCATACATTTTCGCCGGCCAGCGACGCGTCCTCGTCTTTTATATGTGTCCCGCGCCTTGCTGACGGAATAAACACACACCGTAAAGCCCTTCTACACGATCCAAACCGACCGCCGACAGAGGTGACCTTGGTCGAGTCAACCGTACCCAACCGTCTGGAACGCTGTCGGCTGACGGTTGGGGCCGACCGCGGATGTAGCCTGTCGGGAGGGATGCGCTCCTAATCATCCGGTCATCAAAAGGTCGTTTGACTTCGCCCATATCTGGTCCGTCAACCAACGTCTACACGGTAGATTTTCACACCAACTGGACCGAGGTCACCTCTGTCAGGCGGTCGGGTTGGATCGTGCAGAAGGGGTTTAAACTACTCTATCCGATGACAGGAAGACGATGAAGCTGACTATCGATGAACGTCGTAGCAACGAGAATTTTAATACTCCGAAGAATCACTTTTCAACCAGTGATTTCCAATTTGCACATTGACACCTTTGAAATCGTAAAACTTCAAATTGGTCTTGGCAAATAATCGGAATTGACACCTTGGATCAACTGCAAAAATAATATCAAAATTAACATCAATACCCTTATCATGAGTTTTCACTATTTTACTTTACAGCGTCTTTCCAGTATTTACATCGTTTCTTGTATGGAAAAATGGAACAGCGCCTCTGGTGTGCGAAGAAGGAACAATTTTTTTTCTTGTGTTTGACAATGTCTAAGTTCCAGTTTACTTTACGTCGGAATAACTTAAAACTAAGGTCTCAAGCCTGTGTTTGCCGAAAAGTGCATGTAGCGGTTTCATCATCATCATTTCAGCGTACTGCAGTCCACTGCTGGACATAGGCCTCTCCCAGGGAGCGCCACAGCGTACGATCTCCTGCTTTATTCATCCAGCCACTGCCAGCCACCTTCTTCAGGTCATCGGTCCATCTTGGCGGGGGGCGTCCCACCCTACGCTTACCTACACGCGGTCCCCATTCGAGAACCTTCCTACTCCACCTTTCGTCGGTTCTGTGGCAGATATGACGCGATGATAATGACATGTAGCGGTATTGTTCGAAATAAGGGTGCTTGTACACGGCGGGCGCATGTAACCGGCGCAAGTGCATCAACATGCTCAAGAACATGAGCCGTGTACAAGCACCCCGCGGGTAACTTGATCAAGTAGCTTGCGCATGTTACTCGCGCGGGTAAACCGCAAACCCGCACCTTTACTTGCGCGAGTTGCATGCGCCGTGTACAAGCACCACGCGGGCAACTTGATCAAGTAGCTTGCGCATGTTACTCGCGCGGGTATCCCGCACCTCTACTTGCGCGGGTTACATGCGCCGTGTACAAGCACCCTAACAGAGCAGGGGGACTCACATAATAAAATGTCAATATCAGATATCAGACGGCCTTATCAAAATAGTCGGAAATTCACCAAAAGCCCCGCCGAGAAACCCAGCGAATAACGATTTTTTTTCGCGTTTGACCGCTATCCCGTAATTATAAGCGACGACGTAGTCGAAGGTGAAGCTGAATTTTTATTTCCTCAAAACTCGACATCTTAACAAATACCTCGGCAGGAAATCCCAGTCCTTAGCTGTGCGGACAATGAAAATAAGTATTGGCAAAACGCTTTGGGAGATAGTCTTCATCAATTGGGACCACATAACGTATATGTTTTCAAGGTGGGTATCCATATTATGAAGCTGACTGTAAGTAACCTGCTCCCTCACCAAGAGTTATCGCGTGTAATGTAACATCAGAGATTTGACTTTGAATTAAATTATGGCCTACCACACGCACAAACTTCACCACAGTTCTGCCTGCGCAAGTCCGGCCTGCGCATACTTGTCTGTGTGTGTGGTCGGGCGTTCAGTGTTGCCGACCGTGTATTGTTTTTTTCATGCGAGAAGCTTGTGTGAGCAGGCAAAACTGGTGAAGCTTGTGCGTGTGGTAGGCCTATTATAATACTGCCTCCCAGTACCCTTAGCACGAGTTTTCACTCTTTTACTTTACAGCGTCTTTCCAGTATGTATGAAAAAATGGAACAGCGCCTCTGGTGTGCGAAGAAGGAACTAATTTTTTCCTTAAAAATTGTCAATTTGAAGTTGTTAAAGTTCCAGTTTACTTTACGACTCAAAAACTGAAAACTCGTGCTAAGGGTACTGATTGGTAAGCATTCGCGAGTAATGTAAAATTTTATTACACGTGAAGTGCAGTGCATTGATGACACATTGTATCATTACAAACTTCAATGATGAAATACTCGTTTTATCATTACAAAGTACGCGCTGTATTTTAAGCCCGATTTTCCTCTCTCACTGCGAATGCTCTCGATGAGGGAGCACCTTCAGATATCCATGTCCATCATGTTCCGACGGCACATTGTCGTATATCTTGCAGTCTACTACAACTGACCTGTTTTGTTCCCCTTCATTCGTAATCCTCCAGTCGCCTTACATATCAGGTATCGCTGTATAGTGTCGTCGTCCTCCGCTTCTGCTATCCATCCCTTTGGCTTCATTCCATCATCAGCCAAGTAAGGTGCTGACTGAATACACGGAAATCGGGATACCAACTCCAATTCTGTTTTGAAAATAATCGACATCAAAATTTAAAGCTATTTCTTTTAATTTTATGTGACTCGTACTGACTAAAATCCACGGTGTTCCATCATAGTCGACAGGCCTGTTGGTCTAGTGGTTAGTGACCCTGACTACTATGCCGGAGGTCGTGGGTTTATTCCCACCCAGGACAAATGTTTGTGTGATGAACACGATCATTTGTTCCTTGTCTGGGTGTTAATTTATCTACAATATTTATTTACTTAGAATTATATAAGTACATAATAATATATGTTTATCAGTTGTCTAGTACCCATAACACAAACTCTGCTTAGCTTGGGACTAGATTGTGTTGTGTGATAGCTGCGGAATTTATTATATTATTATTCTTTACTTTCGAAGGTCACGGTTGACTGTTAAGACGTTTCCGCGACCCCGGCAGGTTTACACCCTTTAAGATGCCCCATCAAATTGTTGACAGTTCTTTGAGGCGCTCGTAGAACGCCGTCGACCCGAGTATGGTCCATGAGTAGTTTTTGCGTGAAATAGTAACAAAAATCCAACCATCCATACAAACTTTCACGTTTATAAAATTAGTAAGATGTTAGTAATATTAGTATAGATAAACCTAAAATTTCAAACCTAGAAAACGAGACACACATTCACTGGTATTTCGATCGATATTTTTAGTTATTACTTCTAACTAAATACTACTAGCGTCGCCCTGACGTAATGGCAAAAACAGGAACTATATTATGTTGCATTCTGCATTAACGTCTGACAGTTTTTATTGGGTATGTTCATTTCATATAATATTATCGCCAGTGAAAAAAGAGACTTACCTTCATCTTGATGTTTGCAAGTGAACATTCTCATGTGACAAATGCTCATAAAAGTCTTGTATATCCCGTGTTGACATTTAGCACAGACCATAACATTGCGAGATGGACAAACTTCTGGGCATTCTGCTTCGTATTCTTCCTTATCTGTGGAAATAGAACATCATATACCAAAAGAAACATACATACATAGAGCAAAAACGGGTGCGGGGCAGTGGTCCAACTGCTCTATCCAACTAGTTGGACCATGACCCTTCACTAGGGGCAGTTGTCCAACTTTAAAAATAGTTGGACCACAGCACCTTTTTTATACAGTTGAGGCTTTTAGGGTGTGCAACTTATTTTTAAATGAATTGGACCACGGAAATCTCAAAAGGTGCTGTGGTCCAACTATTTTTAAAGTTGGACAACTGCCCCTAGTGAAGGGTCATGGTCCAACTAGTTGGATAGAGCAGTTGGACCACTGCCCCGCACCCGCAAAAACAAAGCACCGGTTATCTTAGTGCCGGAGCACACGGCGCGTTGCTGTGCCGCGCCGCGCCGCAAAAATTTCGCCATACTGGCAGACACACGTGAGAAATATTTGTTAGGCAAAATCTTTGCGGTGCGGCGCCGCAACGCGCCGTGTACTCCGGCACTTACAGGTAAAAAGATTGGAAATGATCTCTCTAAGGCTGCTTTTCCACCAGAGATGTGCTATGCTACGTTGCTACGGATGCGTTTGATATCCACCAATCATATTCATTGGTTATAGCACAGCACTGGTGGATAGGCACCCTAGAACCCCTGTAATTTGTTGAATTTGACTTCTTAGAAAAATACCTTTCAGTTTCATCGCAATAATAGGGATAGATATGAAAATAGATACATACCCACATCGTTCATTTTTACTGTAAAAAATACAATGCATATTAAATAAGTGACATTCGAAGTCTTTCGCCAGAGAACCAAAACAACCGACATTGCGCGTAGAATCAGCAAGCAGAAGTGGACAGACAGAAGGGCGATGGAGCCTTGGTAGAGTGGAAACCACGAATGGGTCAACGTAGTGTCATCTGGACGCCCTGCGGCAAGATGGGTTGATGATTTGAAGAAAGGGTTGGACCGGGAGGGTTGGCGCTCTTTGGTAATATAACAATAATAAATTAATTTTGACAGGTCTGTTGGTCTAGTGGTTAGTGACCCTGACTGCTATGCCGGAGGTCGTGGGTTCGATTCCCACCCAGGACAAATGTTTGTGTGATGAGCACGATCATTTGTTCTGTGTCTGGGTGTAATTTATCTATAATGTTTATGTACCTATTTAGAAATATATAAATATGTATATTAAAATTTATCAGTTGTCTAGTACCCATAACACAAGCTTTGCTTAGCTTGGGACTAGATGGCGTTGTGTGATAGTTGTGGAATATTATTATTATTAAATACACATTTATTATTATACAAATAAGTGTAATTTGTCCATCTCGTCATCAACATTATTAAACTATGCACTAAAACCACGTGCTACAAAAGGCGTAAAGCGTGCCCTCTCATATTTACGTACTTGCACCGTTGTCTTCTTCTTCAGAAACCATTTCTATTCCTTGAAACCATAACCGTTTCTGTTCTTCTTGTTCATCGTCACTATTCTCTGGTTCTGTTACGAAGCCAAAAAAAAATAAGATGAAAAAGAAAATTATGCGGTTCAACGCAAACTCTATTTGTATGAGAAAATTCTTTTCCTTTCACAAATAGAGTTGTGGTAAATTAGTAAAATTTCCGAAATCTAAGATCTACTAAGTGAGAGCGAATGTTTTGATCATTCTTATATTTAAAACTAGCTGACCCGGCGAACTCCGTACCGCCTGAGAAACGATTAAAAAAAAAAACCTTTTAAACCTTCCCTGGACTTTCCAAAATAATTCAAAACCAAAATCAGCCAAATCGGCCCAGCCGTTCTCGAGTTTTAATCAGACTAACGAACAACAATTCATTTTTATTTATATAGATTATACTTGTTAATGTCGCGAATCATATTTTGATCAAGTTACAAACACAAGAAAATTTGAATTTCGCGAGCTACTACGAGACGTGACGCTGCGCACACATTTCAATAGAGCTACTCAAAATCTAACTCTATTTCCTACACGAAAAGATACACCTTTCGCAACCCAGCGCGACGCAGCGCTGCATTTTAATAACGACTCAAAATCTAACTGTATTACTCAACGACGATATAATACTAGACTCCTAATAACAGGCGACCGATGTCTGTCAACACATTAGGCAAAAAAGTCTTATATCGTCTCATTTCGACCAATCCTGTGAGCCGTAAACATACGTTGAGACAGAACAGACCTTGAGTTAGCCAATCACAACGCAGTACCCCGTCTCCCTCGCTTACGTAGTACCTCAGCGAGTTGGCAGAATAGTTTTGTTCGTTAGATCGTGCAATGCGTAGTCTAGTAATATATAGTCGTTGGTATTACTTCACGGAAAGATACACATTTGCAGTATCGTTGTGTCACGTCGCCTGCATGCACGCCTACGGTGACCGGCGCCGGCGATCGTCTTGCGACGCCCGTCGCCGTGGGCGTACCACTGCGGCTGGGGCGGAGGGAGGACGCTGTTTTCTCCCTCTCGCGGCCCCGGGCCCGCCTCCTCGTCTTTGTCATACTTCATAGACTAATTTCATCAGTGGGCGCGCTGCTGAGTCACAGGTCCGAACAAAATGCCCGTTTACCTTTTAGTTTCAATATTAATGTTATAACTAGGTGCTGTCAGCGGCTTTGCCCGCTACAACTCAAAAATTATCCCACGATAAGAAAAACTAGGTAATGTATGATCTCACAGTTAAACTGCGTAAGCAGTTTTGTGGAGCCATAGATATAGTTTTTGAGTATTTTTTGAAGAAAAATAAAAGCATTCATTCATTCATAAACTAAGACCGTCTTATTATAAGAAAGATACATCTGTTGAACAGTTGTCTTAAAAAAACATTTCACGTTGATATAAAGGTCGTTTTGCAGTTACACTTTTTTTAAAGATGATTATTGAGGAAAGAAAAATTCAGTTGCAAGTGGGATTCGAACCCGCGTCTTCTGGATAGGTACTCCAGACGCCTTAACCAACTAGGCCATTGCAACCCACACCTGCAAGCTGAAATTCTCTATTCCTCGTTTAACAGATGACAAGCGTTTAACACATGTTTATCTTTTTGTGGTAAGGCGGTGAGTGTCTACCCCATGATAAATCTAGGTTATAAACTATCTGTGTACCCAAATCCATTCAGTAGTATCTTCATGAAAGAGTAACAAACATCCATCCATCCTTTCAAACTTTTGTATTTATAAGATTAAGTAAGATTAATTTTAATATTAAAAAAATTCGAAATACTTATTCTTACTTTTAGTCATCATGAACGCTTTTCCCTCCAAACTTAAAGGTTCGTCGACTTCAATACTGAGGCGGTATCCAGTAATTCCTACAAAATACAGTATTAAGCAGTGGTCCGACCGCCGACGATGAACGAGTAACCAGTAGAACTATACACTCTAAAAAGAGTTGGCGATCGGCGGGAAGCGAGTGTAGTTTCGATAGTTTTGTCGCCGGGCGACAGCGAGTGTTCAAGTGCAACGAGCGATTACTCGCCCGCGCTATAAGTGACATTTCATTCACTGTACCAAACGCGAGCAACGAGTGAGCGAGCATCGCTGAACGAGTATCACTGAGCGAGTTAATTTTTGAAAGCTCGTCGCTCAGCGACAGAACGAATAAAACGAGTCGTCGCCGGCAGTGTGAAAAGTCAGAGAGCAACTATTAATAATATGCATCTCTTTCTTTTACACGGAATGTACATTTATTGTGCGTTTTTTGAGAGAGAAAATCGCCGAGAGTTACTCGTTCACTCACCGTTGGTCGGACCACTGCCTTTAACTTGAGTTAGTTTATTACTCTAAAATTGCTGAATCGATTTTAATTAATTTTTTACAGAGTCGAGACCTTTTTATCGTGGTCAAATTACCAAATGAGTCCTCCCATCCAGGGCTGGGCGGGAGGGACTGTCAGACTTGTACTGATTAAAATCCATGGTGAACTTTAATAGCCCTTAAAGTTTTAGGGTCACAGTGATGAGACCGACGTTACCTGGTGGCCCAGCAGTAGTATTGGCCATGAATCATGTGTTAAGGAACACAACAATAAATACAACAACAATATTAAATAATTATCCCATTTTTAACCGACTTCAAAAAGAAGGAGGTTATCAATTCGACGGTGTGTTTTTTTTTTGTGTGTTTGTTTCATCAAAATCGGTTCAGTAGTTTTCGAGATAGGGAATGAATGAAAGAGATGTTACCGATGTTAATAACGGTGTTACGGATTACAAAATTCTAGTGCACAAGTAAGAAAATGATGTATTTGACAAGAATAATTGTGGTTGAATATTTAAAACTAAAAAGAGTAAAATAAAAACTTTAAAAAAATATGCTGTACAAAACTTTAAAAAAAGAAAATGTAACCGCCTTCAAAACCAACCACAAAAAAGGGTAAAATAACCTACAAAACTTTTTTTCGGAAGTCAGTGGCAAAAAAGACAATGAAGTTAATAAAAAAAGTCACCGACTACCGAAAGAAAAGTTTTTTAGGTTATTTTTACCCTTTTTTGTGGTTGGTGTTGAAGGCGGTTAAATTTTATTTTGAAAAAGTTTTGTACAGCCGCTTAGAAGTTATGAGCGTTCCGAAACACTCACTTTGTAAAAATATTTGTTGAATTACCTTTTTTAATTTTTTTCCTCTCATTATTTTCAAAATCACTGCCCGTTTCTGAGCTAAATGGGTATCCAATATCAAACCTCGCATGTTTTTTTCCTTGTTCCCTTTTCAATTGATTTACATCGTTCAGAACTGAGTATTTAGTTATGACGTTTGAAACCTTATTGTTGCTTTGCAGTAGGGCTAATTTCTTGCTACGAATTCGTGCTCTTTTCATTTCTAAGAAGCTTTTCTTCTTTGGTTTGCCTGGAGGTTTAAAATGAGAAATAATTTAGTCTTTGAACATTGATATAATCATCAAAGCAAACGATCTAGCAACAAACTGGCCAGATATTTTTACAGAATTAATTTGTAATTGAACAAATTCAAGATCGGACTGTAAGAGACGTACCTACACGTTTTACAGATTAACAATCAATAAGAAGGGATATTTTTTCACATAATAAATAAAATACATTTCTATCTAAATACTATTAGCGCCACCCTGAGATTATGGAAGAAACAGGAACTTTATTATTTTGCATTCAGAATACGGTTTTTTACGGTTTACATTTTTTTAACATTTCAAAACTAAAATGAACTGAACTTGTAATTGTTAACAAATTAACTTTGTAAGCAGGCATATTACAAACTGAGCGACTATATCGCTGATAATAATGCTTGGCTCCATGCTGGTCCTGCTCCATGAGACAGTGAATGTATAAATAAATTGATAGTGGAAGTATACTTAATACCATTGTTGGAGCTGCTGAAGATTGTACAACTGTATTTGCATTGTGGAGATTCAATCTTCCTTGTATTATATAGCTTCATAGCCGACATTGTGTGAGTACTATGTAATTCAGAAGTTCACAGCTGTCATTCACTGAGTACCTACGTCTCTTGTTGACTTGAATGACCCTGGCGGTTGAGAGTGTGTCATGCTCACTCAAATGTCTCGCTGATGGTGGCGCGTGTGTCGGATCATTTGGCTCCCTTCAAAATGGTTGAGCCGAATGGTGCTGATGCATGTTCATGTGTCATGTTCGTGAACGGGCGCTGTCAGTTGCGACTGGTCATCTCTTAGCTGCCACGGTTTATTTTAATTTATTGATTTTTATTTCTGAATTGTCTTTGTTTTAAATTTTACTATGGACACTTTTAAACTTGCTACATCGTTCTCACATAATGTACCATCTAAGAATGAATGATGTAACAATGATTCTGTAATAATTTTGGCGATCTGAAAAGAGTGTCCATGGAGTTTCTTGCACTATCTTCTCCATAGAGATCTACGACTTGGAACGTGCATCTACGGTACTTTCACAGTTTTTATGTCTTGTGACTGGGACTGTAGCACCATAACTTTTTAGTGTTTAATACTTAATATTCCTTTAATTGTCTATGACAATTCAAAAGTGCCTGTAACTGGCCTACTTGAAATACATGCTTTGATTTTGATTAAGTACCTAGGTACTGATTGATCGTCAATTTACGCTAAACGACTCGAACGAGCATACAGCTTGGCCAGAAAGTCTTGAAACGAAACTAATCTTTTTGTTTGCTGACAACGTTTTAAAATCTTTGACATATTTTGATGTAAACAAAGAACGCAGGTTTGTTAGATTTATTATTGTGCCATAAAACTAACGTAATAAGAGAAAAAATAAAAACATTCAAAGTGCTGGTAGCGAGAGCACAGTGGCGACTTCCGATTTTCTACTCTAATTTGCCAAGCTGTACGGCCTGTTCAATGCGCTGATAGGCCCAGTCCCATCGTATTAAAGTGCTCAGCAAACCACCTCAAGCTTTCATGTCAAAAAAGGAGAGTGAACGAAAAAATATTATAATTATTAGATTGCATCTGAAAATAATATTTATATCTAATTTTTAGAGCTTTATTTATAAAAAAAATATATTATTATTATCTAAAAAGTAATAAAAATACTTGCCTTTGAATTTGTCTGAAACATGAAAAGTATTTTCTTTAAATGATACAATAATTTCTCCTAACCTATCAGTTTTAATATATCATAAAAACACCAATAAATAACTAGGAATAAATCGTAATCGTATTGTATAAAAATAATGTATGCACAGTGTTTGTCGTTGCATGGTCCTCGAAATGACTGGACCAATTTTGATGATATATTTTGTACTCGTGTATTATACATATTTGGTACTCTGTAGTGTCTTGTGACGCTGATAGTATTTCGCGACTATAATGTTAGAGTCCTATGAAAAACTTGTGCAGTAACTACATGTTGTGTGAACCCACTTTCATAAAACTTCGTATGCATAATCAATACGTTAAAAATATTAGAAATCCATTTTTCACCTGGATAAGAACACGAGGAGTCAGTGAACTTGATTGTTAAGTATACTCAACAAAATTCGATGGTGAATAATCTTGTTATGTAGAGTATACTCAACAAGTCTGCATGGTGAGACTTATTGAAATTACAGTTCTAGCACTTTTTCAAATGAAATGATGCATTCTCAGTCAGGTAAGTGATTCTCCTCTACAATTTACACAAATCTTGGCTTTTGCGCCACTATCAACATGTACTACAGCTACTAGCAAATCGTCGGAGACAGAAGGCTGTGTTCTGTCTCCACTCCACTCCACTTAACCTGATCCAGATGACCCCTGTACCCAAGAAAAAAATGTAATTAAGTTTAAATGGTCTCATGGAAGTTTCCTTCATTGTGCTGAAGTAGATCCAGAAGCTTTCGAAAGCTCTAGGGTCCCGATAAAAAGAACGAATTCAATTATTTCATCGATTTCATTTCTGACAATCTGTTTGACGAAATTTGTGCCAAAACTAATGGTTAATTATAGTGTTAACTAAGTGAAAATTTCTTACTACATAAAAATACTGCATGTAAACCTTTTTTCATTTATATATTATATAATATTATATATAAAGTAATTCTTTAGCCATAGGATTTTGTTGAGTATACTTAACGTTGTGTTTTCAGGAAACCCTTCATGTAATATTTTTTTATTATTTTTTCTGTAAGGTTTGAATGCATATTAACACAATATATTAACGCCAACTTTCTACTACAACTTTTTTGGTCTTGCCAAATTAAGGGTTAAGGCGTTGGTGTGTAAAACGTTTCACCACGCCGGCGCCGCCCGCACCACAGCGCACCTTTTAGGCCAAAAATCGAGAACGAATTGGTAGGTTTGTAATGAAAAAAATCCGGTGAATCATCCCATTTTTATTAAATCACTAAGTAAAGGTAAAGTTCAGGGGGTATTTTATCCGCCATATCAGTTGCCCACGGGTCCTTTATTGGGTGCGACTGCAGTCCAAACGGCACCTTTGACTCTGAGAAACATAATCCAATCAAAAAACGACCGAGCATTAATTACATTACTCGTATTCGATATCGTCGACGATACTGGAATAGCGCTGAACTATCATCTGCAATACCGCGACACTGCAAAAGTGCACGCGCTCTCTTACAGCTTGGCCAGAACGGATTGAAACGGAACTAATCTTTTAGTTTCTGACAACGTTTTAAAATCCTTGATATTTTCGCAGGTTTGTTAGATTTATTATTGTGCCATAAAACTAACGTTATAAGTGAAAAAAAATAAAATAAAATCATTCAAAGTGCTGGTAGCGCGAAGACAGTGGCGACTTCCGGTTTTCTACAGTTTTTGTCAAGCTGTAAGTGCCATAAAATCCAAACCACTAGAAAAACCGTAAATTTTCTGCCACTGACTGATGGCCTGGTACTCCAAGGTTCCTATATTTCAATAAGATGCGCTTATAATTCTAAATACTAAAATTATGAAGGTTTTTTTTTATCTACTGTAAATTTTATTTATTTATTTATTTTATTTTAAAGAAGGCTTACAGACTAATAAAGAAAATGTTATAATATGCAAGTGTAATATTTTCAAATCGCTAATTACAAGCCTCCACACGTAGACAAAAAGATAAAAAAGATACATTCAAAAATGAGTACAACTGATATTAAATTACTAACAAATTATGTTTAGAAAATAATTAAATTATGAATACCACTTCGATAATAATTGACCAATTAAATTATCAATCTTGTAGTTACGTACGCAAATAGTAGATCAGCGCTATGTATCGTCGACAATTATTAACATCTTACTTCGACTTAGATAATTATATACTTAACTTCGTTTTCGGTTTTGAAGCAATAGACTTATCCAAAGACTTTATTAAACCTATCTAAATACTGAAGCGACACACAGCGGAAATGGCCAAAAAAGGAACTATTATTATGATGCATTCTGAATTAACAAGCCCCCTTAGAGCATGCGTTCATTTTTAACACAGTCAATCAGACTCTTCAGTTATGTATACAATTTATAAAATTTAGACAATTTATAGACTTACTTGGCTTCGATGTAGCTGCAATATAAGACGTATTTTTTTTTAATACTAGTGTTAGTTTAATTAGTACCTATCTTTTGTAAATATTTAGTTAGTAACACTTGTATATTTCTAGTTTTGGTTATAGTATGTTATGTCTCTTGCATATAAAAATAAACTTAACATCCTAGGCGTATGTATGTTTAATAAATCTGCAGTATATCAAAACAATAGAACGAATAATTAAGAGGCTTATTGGCGATGAGAAACTGGTGGATTCCAAAAGTTTTAGAACAAACATTTATCAGTAACATGGGCTGAGTTACCCAACGAGAGGTTTTGCGCTATTAACGTTATACGTTGTAGAGGTGTCAAGCCATCCAAGTTCAGTTGACAACTGTTGGTCAGGTACCAAGTTAACCAATAGTCCTACGACCACAAGGGTGGTAAAAGTCCAAAGTGGTTTAAGTACTGTGACCACAAGGGTGTTTTAAATGAGGTAAAAGTCTCACTCTCCACGGTCTTATCCCCAAAGACCGGACGTCTTTTGAAGGTCTTTTGTTAGGTTCATGATCTTACAATAAATAGCATGTGTATTGTACGAGTACTTACTGGATTGCTCTCCTTGACGCTTGACCTCCTTGGTGGTAGACTCGACTCTTCGCTTGACACGGATGTGCGGTTTACCTGACCAGTGAAAAATAGGAAATAAAGCAAAATGTTTAGTGGCATTAAAACCACAAAAAATATCTACCTTTAAATACCTAAAGGTGCGTCCAATAAAACGAGCAATAATTTTGCAAAGGGCAAAGGGGGCAAAGTGGCTGAATTATTCTCAATATTTAAATTATTCTGAATATATTTCAATACTTTCTACAATATTATACATTAGACCTTGTGAATTTATTTACGTTTTGCCATACGATGCGGAATTTGACAATGGAAGTCAATTGCTCTCAATTTGGTTGCTTTGCGGCTAGGTAGGTACTTATTATTACGGGGGGCAACTGCCCCCCCCCTTGGCGACGCCCTCGGCCCTTGCGTAGATACTTACCAGTCTTATTGTTCTTGTTTCCGGTTGTTTGAACCGTATTGTGACCACAATACTTCATCGGTACAACTTTAGCTTCCACGTCTGCAAATATAAGAAAAGTTTCAAGATGAGAATGAAGAGGCCTTGACTCTTCACCACCGCCTCCATGCGCTTTATTTAAGTACTAGCTGACCCGGCAAACTTCGTACAGCGTCAGAATTTGATTTCTGAACGACTTTTTGATTTCTGAACTACGGGACGAACATCAAATTTGACAGGTAGGAAAAGTTAATAATTTATAAACGAAATTGTTGCTTTTACAGCTTGGCCAGAACGGATTGAAACGGAACTAAATTTTTTATTTCTGACAGTATTTTAAAATCTTTGATATTTGATGTAAGCAAAGACCGCAGGTTTGTTAGATTTATTATTGTGCCATAAAACTAACGAAATAAGTGAAAAAAATTAAAATAAAATCATTCAAAGTGCTGGTAGCGCGAAGACAGTGGCGACTTCCGGTTTTCTACATTTTTATGTCAAGCTGTACAAGTAAATGTTAAAACAAATGCATTTCCAAGTAAATGTTCACACGTCAGTGCTTTAAAATCGCGATGCACTTTTTATCAACCTATATTTTGATTTAAGTGTAGCATAAGCGCTCATGTAGGTACACGACGCCGCCGCCGCGCCGCCACCGAGCCGCTTTTATGTGTATACGGCACAGTCACCGCGCCGCCATTCGCAATTGTTTGATTTTTGGCGGCTGGGCAGAGCAGCGGCGGCGGCGCGGGCGCGGCGGCGCTGCGGCGCGTTCGCGAAAGTATACACAGCATTGCGGCGCGGTGGCGGAACGGTGGCGGCGCGGTGCGGCGGCGTCGTGTACATGAGCCCTAATGACGGGGCCCGCTTAGAAGGCCAAAGCCTGCCGGGTCGCGGACAATGAGTAACCCTTGCTCCGGAACATAAAGGGCTATTGAAGGACACCGTGGATTCTAGTCAGTACAAGTCTGACAGTCCCTCCCGCCCTGCCCGGGGTGGGAGGATTCATTAATTGATGATAATAAATGCAAATGAAGTCGGTAAAAAAGCGTTGATCGGTGACTTTTCAATTCACCCTTTGATTACAGTATTCTTAGCACGAGTTTTGAGTATTTGAGACGTAAAGTAAACTGGAACTTTGACAAAATTTCAAATTGACAATTTTCAAGGAAAAAATTAGTTCCTTCTTCGCACACCAGAGGCGCTGTTCCATTTTTTCATACAATAAACCAAAGACATTAAACTGTAAACGGGACATCAACAATTTTGTATGACAATTTTCCCAATGCCCGCTCTATAGGTTCTTTTAAATCTCTGCAAGAAACGCTGTAAATACTGGAAAGACGCTGTAAAGTAAAAGGGTGAAAACTCGTGCTAAGGGTACTGTTCAGCGCATTTTTACGCACGTTTATAAAGAGGTCGTGTGGTATGGCTCTTACCGTCATAACATTTTATGTATTCCAATTCACATTTGTTAGCTGCAATGATGTGCAAAGTAATTCCCAAGTCTTGACGTCTCATTTTTACACACTGAGGCTCTTCAATAGACGGACATTTTATCTTTTTACATTTCTCATTCATTTTCGGCACCAACAGTTTTTTTCTTAACTTTGAAACGGCCTTTTCGCTTGGTATTACTTGGATCACTGAGACATGAAAATTGTGAACAATTATATAGATATTAATTTGATCAGCATAATTATAATGGCCCCACTGCTGGGACATCGGCCTGCTCTCTGTGAGAGGGAGGGTCATAATCCACCACGCGGGCCCAGTGCGGGTTGGTTGATGTCACATGTCTTCGAATTTGATGGTTCTAGGACATGCCGGTTTCCTCACGATGTTTTCCTTCACCGTTTTGAGAGCAGTGGTAATGAAATAAATTACACAAAATAATGCGCCTGGCGGGGTTCGACCTTTAACTAGTAAGTCGAAGCTAGTGAAACCACCCGGCGAGAGATGTCGTGCGGTGTTCCACAGGGTTCGGTCCTGGGACCGCCCTTGTGGAACATCGGATACGACTGGGTGCTGCGCAGCGACCTCCCTGACGGCGTCAGCGTAATTTGTTACGCTGACGACACGCTCGTCCTTGCACAGGGAGAGTCGCACCAGGCGGCGGCCGACGTGGCGACGGAAGCGGTCGCGACAGTCGTTCAGAGGATCCGGCGGTTGGGACTCGACGTGGCGCTGCACAAGACGGAGGCCATGTGTTTTCATGGCAGCCGTAACGTGCCACAGTCGAGTTACAGCATTACGGTGGAAGGAGTTCCAATCGGCGTCAAGAGGACGATGAAGTACCTGGGACTCGTCCTCGACAGCCGGTGGAACTTCAAGGAGCATTTCTTGAGTTTGGCCCCAAAGCTGAACCGTGCAGCAGCCGCCCTCAGGCGACTCCTGCCCAATCTCAGCGGGCCAAACGCTTCCTGCCGTAGGCTGTACGCTGGTGTCGTGCGGTCCATGGCCCTCTACGGGGCCCCTGTGTGGGCCCTGAGCATCCGGACGCGACCACAGAAGCTGGTCGCATGCCAGAGGGTCATGGCTATCCGAATGATCCGGGGATACCGCACGATTGCCGGCGAATCGGCCAACCTGCTTGCCGGATTGCTGCCTTGGGATCTGGAGGCGACTGCCCTCCAGCGCGTCTATGAGTGGCGCGTGGAGGCGCAGCGCCGGGGCGTGACCCTGCTGCCTCGCGAAGTCGAGGCGCGGCGCGAAGACCTCCGGCGCGATCTCAGGGCAGTATGGAAGGAACGACTGTCGCGACCGACGGCCGGGCACGCCGCAATTGCGGCGGTAAGACCCCTCTTTGAGGAGTGGCTGGAGAGAAGTCATGGCGTCCTGACCTACCGCTTGACGCAGGTCCTCACCGGACACGGAAGTTTCGGGAGGTACCTGTGTCTGATGCGAAAGGAGGAGACGCCTGGGTGTCACCACTGCGAAGATCGCCCGGAGGACACGGTGGAGCATACGGTGCAAGACTGCCCAGCTTGGGCGGAGCACCGACGTGTCCTCACGGCTGCGATAGGCGGAGACCTCTCGCGCCCGGCATTGGTTGCGGCCATGCTGCGGGGCGAGACGGAGTGGGAAGCGGTCAGCTCCTTCTGCGAGGCAGTAATGCTCGTAAAGGAGGAGGCAGGCCGCGAGCGAGAGAGGACAGCGTCCTCCCTCCGCCCCAGCCGCAGTGGTAGGCGCCCACGGCGACGGACGTCGCTTGATGATCTCCGGCCACCGTAGGCGCGGGCATGCGGGCAGCGAGTAAAGGGCAACTCGCTGCCCGACCAAGGACCATGCCCGGGTCGACGGCGCGTTGTGTCCCACGCGCGCCTCAAAGAGCGTCAGCATAATGACGGGGCCCCCCTCTCAGAGGGCCAAAGCCTGCCGGGGTCGCGGGATTATTCCCTTACCGTAACCCCGGAACTTAACAGGCTATGAAGGACACCGTGGATTTTAGTCAGTAGAAGTCTGACAGTCCCTCCCGCCCTGCCCGGGGTTGGAGGACTCATTTGATGATTTTACCACGCTAAAAAAAAAAAAAAAAAAGCTAGTGAAACCACTGCTCCACAGTTGGCACATACCCATGAGAAAAATTAACACACAGATTTTCATTCTGAATATTTTTTTTATAAACTTCTAGCGTTTGATGCTAAAATTAATTCTTGAAATCTTTTAAAAGGAAATGATTTAATTTCAGTTTATAGTAACTTTGTATTTTATGAATGATTTTCATTGTATGAAAGTCAGCGGTGTGTGAAATTAAGAAAAATATAATTACAATAGCCACCAGCTCCGGCTTCAATTGCAATTGCGATTGCACGGGTGCAATCTCTACTAATGGGGAGTGATAATTATGAAATTTCGAGAGACGTTATTTCGACACACGCTATTTCGAAAAAAAGTAAGAGTGGTACACCAGTTCGAAAACCGTCGAAAACGTCCACGTGCGCCCGTGGACTGGAGTTCCCTCTCGGACACGTCCGGGGGGAAGACCAGTTTTTCGGTGCACCCTGGGATGCGGGTAAAAAGTCTTCCTTAGGGTCGATTTATACTAGCACAGAGTCGAAGCGCATCGAAGCGCATTTTCTAAAACTGAACATAACAATTTCAACCTTAACTCCACAGCGTAACGCACACTTTACTTCTAAGATTTTCACGATTCACGATCGGCGTTGTTCGCGCGCAGACGAGCGAATTCTGAAGAATGCGCGCGACTTTTTAAAATCTTAGAAGTAATTATGTGTGTTACGCTGTGGAGTTAAGGTTGAAATTGTTATGTTCAGTTTTAGAAATTCGCTTCGATGCGCTTCGACTCTGCGCTAGTATAAATCGACCCTTAGGCTTGTGTGCCTAAGGGGTCTTTTTGCCCGTATGCGAATAGCCTGTCGTGTGGACGCTCCAACGCGTGTCCCTCTGATCAGCAGAGGGCACAGCGGCGGAGCGGGCTTGCGGACGGTGAGTAATGGGTAGCTCGCCGTCCGACCAAGGATCAAGCCCGGGTCGGTGGCGCGTCGTGTTTCGCACCAAATGCCTGCTGGGCTGGGGTCGCGGGTTTTTTCTTAACCCAGGATACCGTGGCCCCGGAACGTAAAGGGCATCTGAAGGAACACGGAACGCGGGAGGACTCATTTGATGATTTTACCACCTAAAAAAAAAAAAGTCGAAAACCGTTATAACGAATGACGTTATGCATGTCATATACTTATAAACCTTGCGATTCAAACCATCTGTTAAAAAAAAACCGTAACGCATTCACAATCGGGGTCGCGGGACTGAACCATAAGATAACCGTGACCCCGGAACGTAAAGAGCTATTGAGGGACACCTTGGATTTTAGTTAGTACAAGTCTGACAGTGCCTCCCGTCTGGCCCTGGGTGGGAGGACTCATTTGAAGTCGTTAGAAAAATGGCCAATAGCGAAGTAATCGGAAATAAATTAAAAAAATTCTTAACGGAGAAGCTCGTGGCAGCTTGGCAAAAAACAGTAGAAAACCGGAAGTCGCCACTGTGCTCTCGCTACCAGCATTTTGAATGATTTTATTTTATTTATTCTCACTTATTACGTTACTTTTATGGCACAATAATAAATCTAACAAACCTGCGTCTTTGTTTACATCAAATATCAAAGATTTTATAATAATAATCCACGACTATCACACAACGCCATCTAGCCCCAAGCTAAGCAGAGCTTGTGTTATGGGTACTAGACAACTGATAAACATACTTATTATATTTCTAAATACATATTATAGATAAATTACACCCAGACACAGAACAAATGATCGTGCTCATCACACAAACATTTGTCCTGGGTGGGAATCGAACCCACGATCTCCGGCATAGCAGTCAGGGTCACTAACCGCTAGACCAACAGGCCAGTCAAAAGATTTTAAAACGTTGTCAGCAAACAAAAAGATTAGTTCCGTTTCAAGACGTTCTGGCCAAGCTGTACAGCTGCACAGGCCGATCTTCCGGGTTAAACCACGCTCGCTGAGGTTGGTCTGTGGATGGGTGACCAAAAATGCAAACTTATGAACATTTATAGGTGTTGAATACTATGTAATGAAGTTAGAGGAGTGATAAACCAGTAGTGTGTAATGGCTATAACCAAAGAGTCGTGGATTTGAATCCAGCTAGACGCATTACGTACCTATGTGATTTATTTCAACACCATTACTCTACTCAAAACGGTGAAGGAAAACATTGTGAGGAAACAATGCTATCGGATAACAGATGGGATGGATGAACAGAATATGGTCCTTTCATAGTTCTTCTTTCAAGACTTATAAATACGGATAAAGCTTGGTCCATACTCTATATCTATGATGTAGACAGCTTTTAGAAAAGCTGCCTAACATTGGAGTTCTATGGAAGCCATGAGCAACAGTTCGAACATATTTTAGTACAGGTTGGTAGATGCGACATGTTTTCGAATTTTTGGTTATTTAAATAACTAATTGACGTCCAGCTCGGAAAAGCTTGGTCCATGCTATATGTCTATGGTCAAAATACAGAAAGGGTTGCCATTCAAATAATTTTCTACTAATGTTGTGATTTTATGTTCACAGGTATGTGGTTCAATTTCTTATTACTATTAATGATTGAGTTTATTCCCCATTCGCGTTTTTATGTGTTACACCTTTCCTATCGCTTCTGTTGAAGTGATTTTATGAAAATATGTTACGAAACAGTATACGGTATCGGAAGAGGATTATACTCAAATCACGTATCCAAAAATTTTTATCTGTCCATTTGCACATGGTGAAGGAGTGAGCCATCAGACGGTAGTACGACCTTTACCAAAATTTACTAAAAATTATTGAATAATAAAATAATTATTGTAATTGTAAAATTATTGTACAGACGCCAGCAGGTCAACCTACCCGAATCTGTCAGATTTTACCAATCAAACATAAACCTTCAACTTTTATAATAAGGTTGAAATTCTATTAAAGAAATCTGACAGATTGTGGTAGCTTGATGTGCTGGCGTCTGTACAATAAAAAATAATATGTTTAACACATAAAATTACTAAATTAATAAAGGGCTACTTTTTGTATAATTGCCACTGGAAATTTGACATAAAGAAATTTTTAAATTAACGAATTACTTTAATTTTTTGCTTATGGACTTGAAACAATTTTTTGTAAATAGTATCATTTTACTTTCAAGCGTTGACAACACTTTTTTGACAACTTCAATGACCTGTCGTCTGAACACGTGCTTGACACATTGCCAGATTTGTTTCAAGTGTTGCTATGATTGGAATTTTCCTTTTCTTGCGGGAAAAAAAGTATTTGAAGTGAGACGTTGAAATCTTCCATTAATAATTCCATTAACATAAAAAAAGGAAAGGAATATAACTTCTTAAATAAAAATTTGCAGAATAAGACAATAAACAAAGAAATTAGGCAGAAATTATTATTAATATTTAAAGTTAGAAATCTACATGAAATAGATAATTATTATGCCTCTTATTGCTTTTCACTTTTTTGACATTTGTCTCGAGAAGGCTTATTCCATGCCTCAAAGTCTATGTTAATGTGCTTAGACACACTGCGAGCCTACCACGGTGGCGGCGGCGGGCGCGATAATATTGAACGTATGAAATCGTCTCTCGTGGCCACACTGAAGTGACTAAGGCAGGGGCCTAGCGCGATGGCTACAAGCGATTTTGCGAGCCTCACTTTAAAGCCTCGAACCTATCTTTAAAAAAATACGACAATCCATATAATGTAAAAAAATATGACTTAGATAATCTTTGTTATCCCTTCGCCTCCGTTGCGTTGTTCTGAACTGCAAAAAATACAGTGAAAAGTCATGAAACGGACTAGAATTTAGGGAAAATTGAAACCCATGAACTAGCAACATTGACCTTTGACACAAACAATGTCAAACCTGTGATATGGCTGTCAAAACAAAATTTTTAAACGAAAAAAAATAATAGCCTAAAATTTCAGTAAAGTTATGAGTCAAACCTGAATTTACGACAATTTTTGTACCAGCCATGGATGAATTTCTTACTACTGCGTCCACAAGCCTGGTAAGTGATAGCTCAAAATTATTTCTAGCCTTCTGACGAGCATTTTCCCAACTATTTTGTGGTCAGAGTATTTTACATGGAGCGACTACCTATCGGACCTCCACAACATAGTCACTGGGTAATACGATATCACTTCTACGACATTATTTTTTAGTAATGCGAAACCTGAATATAGTTCAGAATCAGCAGCCTTACTCTCGACACTCGATCTCAATTGAAATTGGAAATTGGGATCGAGATCTTGTCATTTGGCACTCTTGAATGTTACACTCGTATTGGAACGGTATTGGGCGGATTTTTTTTGGAACTAAATGAAATCGACTTTACTCGAACGAAAATAAATATCAGCACACATTTATTTATTGATATAATGAGTAATTCAATATTTTTAAATTTAGTAATTAACGTTTTCATTTGTATGGCCACCCCATGACAATCAGTGTAGGTGTAGTCAAACATGCAGTCGATTCAAATCTCAATCTCGACTTCGTTCAAGAGTGCCAATTTTCTGAATATTGGAATTGAAACTGAATCAAATTGGAATATGATCAAGATTGGGATTGATTTCAAGAGTAAGGCCCCAGTAACTGATTCGATTCCAATAATTTTTACACCATGTATTTGTTTTTAAAATATTTTAATTAAATTTTATTACCAGTTAATTACAATACAATTACCATACGTTTAGGTACCTATTGTATACATGTTTTTTTTTTTCAGAAATCTGGTGACTTCAGCGGTTTAACTCTAGTTGTAGGTAACGAGAGCTGTGATCTTGATTCTGCAGTCAGTGCCATAGTCTTTGCCAATTTTCTGAGCTGGCAATACAACCGTATTAGATGTAAGGTCTGTACAAAAGGTTATCGTGATGAAGACTCTCCGGTGAAGGATGATCTCTTCGTTCCAATTTTGAACGTAGATCGGAACGATTATGAATTGAAAACTGAGGTTCTATACTATTTCAAGAGTAAAGGAATTAATGAGACTAGTTTAGTTTTTAGGTATATGTTTTTTTTATTATTTTTAGTGTTTTTTTAGAAATACAACATTATTTTTTGTTTATGCGAAACCCGAAACAACTGTCTAGTATTTTTGTGTAAAGAATCTATGTACAAAATTTTAAAACCGTATCATAAAAAATCACAAAGTTATAAGTAATATAAAGGGTGTAATTTATCTATAATACGTATGTATTTAGAAATATATAGGTACTATGTATGTTTATCAGTTGTCTAGTACCCATAACACAAGCTCTGCTTAGCTTGGGACTAGATGGCGTTGTGTGATAGTTATGAAATATAAAAAAAAAATTACCTGGTTGCCTACTACTACTAATTTTTTTGAGTAAAAAAGACAGGAGTTGGATTGAGATTGAATATTAATTTAAGGCATTAGACAGTCCCACAACCTAACTATATTTTACTCTTAGTGGGCCAAAGCCTGCCGGGGTTGAAGGACTGTCTCATGGTAACCGTGACCCTGACACGTAAAGAGCTATTGAATGATCTCTGTGTATTTTAGTCAGGACAAGCCTAATCCTCCTGTCCGGGGTGGGACGACTCATTTGATGATTTTACCACAGTTAAAAAATATATTTTACAATCAAATTGTTTATTTGAACTAGGCCAATTGGGGTTGGCAACTCAAAGAAATTGTAGATGGCGCCACCATAGAGTAGTCCTAATCCGACCAATGACGTAGTACTATTTTGAAGTACCTACGTTTAAGATTTGAACTGATTTGAACCAATGACAATACTTGGAACAAGTCAAATCAAATCGTTTATTTCAACAAACAAGCTATACTAGCGCCATTAGTTCCCCAGTTGCCATCCCCATTACAGGCACTTTTGAATTGTCAAAAAGCAGCAAATTTAAAAAATAAATCCTTTGTTTCAGAAATGACCACGATTTGGAAGCTTTGGTAAAAAAATGGAAACCTAAAGTGGTGCTAGTGGACCATCATGCTTTATCCAGAAGAGATTCGTTCCTTGCTCCCTTCGTCACAGAGATTATTGACCATAGGTAAGTAGGAGTCGGCGACCTTCCTGACGGCTCGTCCTGGCGGAGGGAGAGTCGCACCAGGCGGCGGCCGACATGGCGACGCAAGCGGTTGCGACATTCGTCGATAGGATCCGGCAGTTGGGACTCAACATGGCGCTCCACAAAACAGAGGCCATGTATTTTCATCGTTTCGGCACTTCAGCGTCGAGTCGACGATGAAGTGCCTGGGACTCGTCCTCGACAGCCGGTGGAACTAAAGGGAACACTTCCTGCGTTTGGCCCCAAAACTGAACCGGGCGCCCTCAGGCGACACCTGTTTTTGTTGTTTTGTTTGATTTTATTGCATCTATTCTATATCTCGGGCACGCCGCAATCGCGGCGGTAAGACCCCTCTTTGAGGAGTGGCTGGAGAGACGTCACGGCGCGGCGTCCTGACCTATCGGATGACGCAGGTCCTCACCGGACACGGAAGTTTCGGGAGGTTCCTGTGTCTGATGGGGAAGGAAGAGACGCCCGGGTGTCACCACTGCGAAGATCGCCCGGAGGACCAGTAGAGCATACGGTGCAAGACTGCCCCGCTTGGGCAGAGCACCGACGTGTCCTCACGGCGGCGATAGGCGGAGACCTCTCGCGCCCGGCATTGGTTGCGGCCATGCTGCGGGGCGAGACGGAGTGGGAAGCGGTCTCCTCCTACTGCGAAGCAGTAATGCTCGTGAAGGAGGAGGCGGGCCGCGAGAGAGAGAGGACAGCGTCCTCCCTCCGCCCCAACCGCAGTGGTAGGCGCCCGCGGTGTCGGACGTCGGCAGACGATCTCCGGCCACCGTAGGCGCGAAAGGGCAACTCGCTGTCCGACCATGGACCATGCCCGGGTCGACGGCGCGTCGTGTTCCACGCGCGCCTCAAAGAGCGTCAGTAAAAAATGACGGGGCACCCTCTCAGAGGGCCAAAGTCTGCCGGGGTCGCGGGATTTATTCCCTTACCGTGACCCCGGAACATAAAGGGCTATTGAAGGACACCGTGAATTTTAGTCAGTACAAGTCTGACAGTCCCTCCCGCCCTGCCCGCGATAGGAGGATTCATTTGATGATTTTACCACGTAAAGAAAAAGAAAAACTATTCTATATCTCTCTGTTTATTTATATAGACAGATAAAACTTTTTAATGTACACCATAATATTTTACAAATCGGAGCTTAAGAGGAGCAGAAAGACTTGTATTTCACCGATTCGTAGCCTGGCGGTTAAAAGGTCAAAAGTTGGGTAGCATATTGTTTTTTTTTCCAGGCCATTGGACAAATCAACGTGGCTGTACAAAGACGATGTTAGATCGACGGTGGAAACTATCGGCTCTTGCTGCACCCTCATAGCTCAGCGTATCAAAGATCTGAGCGCCTTAACCGCTAAAGAGATCGACTTCTTCAAAGCCTACCCAGTCTGCGCTGAAATGTTGTGGGGTAAGTACAGGGCCGGATTAACCATCTCGGGGCCCCTTGGCACAGCTCGTTTCGGGCCCTCCCTTTTTCATACCACAACAACGCAATTTCGATTTTTTTACTGTCTACATTACGAAATAGAATGATGGTAAAGTCATTATTTGCATTTTATCATCACATCGCAAAGCTATACGCCTTCCAAAAAAAATTGTTACGTTAATTTCAATACAAGCAAAAAAAAATCAGACATTCACCGTCACTCTTATAGTCTCAATAATGGGGGCTTTTACCTTATAATGTGAAAATTTTTCACTTATAGCGTGGTTTCATAAAACCACACAATCCCCTTTTTTTCATTTTTGTAATCGGGGGTGCTGAGCCCCTGGTCATAGTAGGCCCCTAGGCACTGGCCTAAAGTGCCTTATGGAGAATACGGCACTGGGTAAGTATAAAGGATGCAATTGAATTCATGGGCATTATTTTAAACCAAGACACAACTCATGATACTAATTGCATTACGCAAATCAAAAATGTTATAAATGCAAGTTAGTATTATTTGATGTTTGTTTACTTTTCGTAACGTGCTGTACTGCGCTCGAGATTTTGATACTTGAAAACTTATTGGGGTTTATGATGTAATTTTTTTATTACTTTTAGTGTTTATTTGCATAAATAAGCCTTTTGCTATGTATGTAATATGACTTACTACATTTTTAGAGTTTTCCTTACTTGCATTAATAATATTTTTGATTTGCTTATTATTAGGCCTAATGCAATTAGTACCTATCATGAGTAGTGCCTTAGTTTGAAATAATGCCCACGACTTCAATTGCACCCTGTAGTAAGACACATCGTAGCCAAAAACCCCTTGTGGTAACTAACAATAATGTAAACGCAGTAGAATAGGATAATTATTTACAGGGTTGGAAAAAAAAAACAATTTTTTTCAAATTTATAAAACAAACAGTTCAAAATGTTTTAAACAAGTGTTTTTTTTTTTGTTTTTTTTTAAGTTTCTGGTTTTTTTTTCAAATTAATTCCATTTTGTTTGTTGATATCTAAACGTATAAATCAATTATGTTTCATTTCTAGACTACATCTTTTCAAATTCGCCTTTTGTAATGATTTTTTCACGAAAAATGATCAATGGAAAAAAAACATGTGATTTTTTTTTTCTAATAATTTTATGCATTGTTTCATTACAATGCCAATAAAAGTTAAAAATATGACATAACAATGACATTAGACTCAAAAGGTTTTATGTCAAACTATTTAGACTCCTGAATATTAATTTATTTTCATTTTATATGCATTCATCCGCCTTGAAAAGTAGTTGAAACGGGTAATAAAAAACACTGTTTAATTTAAAACTGTTTTAAACACTGTTTACACAGGTGTTTTAAAACAACTTGTTTTAATCATGCCAACCCTGATTATTGGGGTTGGGGTCGAAAAGTACTAGAGTGGAGACCACGGACTAGCAAGCGCAGCGTAGGACGTCCACCAGCAAGGTGGACAGACGACCTTATAAAGGTCGCCGGAAGACGCTGGATGCAGGTCGCTTCCAACCGGTATAAGTGGAAATCAAAAGGGGAGGCCTATGTTCAGCAGTGGACGTCCTACGGCTGAGATGATGATGATGATGATGATGAACCCTGATTATTTATATATAACGTGTAACGCCAAAAGCGCAAAACCTCTCGTGGGGTAACTCAGCCCATGCTACTGAACAATTTTTGTTCTAAGACTTTTGGAAATTCGCAAAAAAAAATGGTTTTTCATGCAAAATGAGAAAATGGTCGGGCACATCTATATGAAAAACCAAATTCTAAAAAAATATTTTTAGAAGTTGGTTGTAAAAAAGGCAAGGAAATAAAAAACAAAGTCAACAACTTCTTTTTTTTTTCATTCAATCAAAATCAATCACAAAAGCCATTTATTCAAATTAAGCTGATTTATCAGCACTTTTTGAAGGTCAATTTTTACATAAGACAGTCCCCCAAAGCGTCCCCAAATGGTGGGCCATTCAACACTTCTTAGTGTTTTGGCTGGGAAGAAGAAGTGGTGGAACAAACTCCCCAGCAACACATCTGTCTGTCTCTGTACGGTTTAATTACAAGTAGGTAATCAAAGCAAAACTCTTTTAATTTTAGCCACAATAATTCTGGACACGGTGAATTTTTCCCCTGACGTGGACAAAGCTACTCCTCATGATGAAGAAATGACGCTGTTCCTGGAGAGTCTCATGGAACCCGGGGATCACAAGGCTGATAGGTAAAAATTTAACATAAATTATAGAATCAGGCATTACTTTGCGGACATATAATAGGTACTTAATAATAATAATATTCCACAACTATCACACAACGCCATCTAGTCCCAAGCTAAGCAGAGCTTGTGTTATGGGTACTAGACAACCTGATAAACATGCTTATATATTTCTATATACATACATAATATAGATAAATAAATTACACCCAGACACAGAACAAATGATCGTGCTCATCACACAAACATTTGTCCTGGGTGGGAATCGAACCCACGACCTCCGGAATAGCAGTCAGGGTCACTAACCACTAGACCAACAGGCCAGTCATATCTCATCTGCCTGGCCATTTCGCTGCAAGTACTAAAATAACTCCACCTTTTTATTAATTGAAACTCTTTGGTTTTTAGGCAGAAAATTAATGATGCCTTAATCGCGGCGAGAAAAAATGTATCACAACTCACAGCTGCCCAGTTGTTGAAGAAAGATGTCAAGATCGTTGGCGACGTCTACATACCCAGTTTCCCGATACTAGTCAAGGTACGTTTTTTGGTACAAACCCACCACACAGGTAGGGTAACACGGGTAACACGCCGTCCTGGGTAACACGCCGTCCTGGGTAACACGCCGTCCTGGGTAACACGCCGTCCTGGGTAACGCGCCGTCCTGGGTAACACGCCGTCCTGGGTAACACGCCGTCCTGGGTAACACGCCGTCCTGGGTAACACGCCGTCCTGGGTAACACGCCGTCCTGGGTAACACGCCGTCCTGGGTAACACGCCGTCCTGGGTAACACGCCGTCCTGGGTAACGCGCCGTCCTGGGTAACGCGCCGTCCTGGGTAACACGCCGTCCTGGGTAACACGCCGTCCTGGGTAACACGCCGTCCTGGGTAACACGCCGTCCTGGGTAACACGCCGTCCTGGGTAACACGCCGTCCTAGGTAACACGCCGTCCTGGGTAACGCGCCGTCCTGGGTAACATGCCGCCCTGGGTAACACGCCGTCCTAGGTAACACGCACGGAAACATAAAATCGGGATAAAAGCTATCTTATGTGTTAATCTAGGTTATAAACTATCTGTGTACCTAATTTTAACCAAATCCGTTCAGCGGTTTTGCGTGAAAGAGTAACAAACATACCTACATACACATACATACATCCTCACAAACTTATAAGAGTAGGATTAATTATAACACAAAACTGAGGAGAGTTATTATTTTGCTTTTACATACGTTGTATTAAAAATTAAAACACAATATTTTAAGAAACGGAGACGGAGAACCAACGCATGCTGTAGTCCAGCAGGTAATAACAAGAAAAATTTGAAGGTGACGCAATGACACAACAAAAATTCTATTTTTGAAATTTTAAAAATTATAAAACAAAAAGTAAATGGGTTGAGACAACAGAAGAGGTGAAATACCTCTCTGTTACAACACTATTCCCAAACCACTGCAACTCCTGAAAGCCAGAATCAACAGTGGCAACCACCAGAAAAGCGCCGAGACAATGAAGCCAAGGATACACTAGGAGACAAATATCGTGCGACACGTGTCGCCAGCAACTTTTGGTGAAGTAGCAGACGTTGCCGGACTTCGGTCGATATGTCTGGCAACAACGCGCGACACGTGTCGTTAACTACATCGAGTGAAGAAGCGCGACGTTGCCGGACTTCGGTCGATATGTCTGGCAACAACGCGCGACACGTGTCGTTAACTATATCGAGTGAAGAAGCGCGACGTTGCCGGACTTCGCTCAACTTGTCTGGCAACAACGCGCGACATCGCTCGGTGGGTATTATGATATCGACTGCCTTGTGAAACAAAACTTCGGGATGTCGCCAGATATGTCCGGCGAAGTTTCGCTAGGTCGCACGACTTCGTTTGACATCGCTGCGAACATAAGTCGCTCGAGGTCGCCAGATATGTCAGGCGAAGTTCCGTCGCTGCGGACATAAGTCGCACGTTGTCGCTATATTTGTCAGAAAAGAATAGTGGAGGAGTAGGAAAAATATGTTCCCACTTCCCTCCATGCAAGCAGGAGACAGAACAAAACAAGGCCAATAGGCACAAAGGGACATTACAACTGGGAGAAGCCCAGTCGCCTAGCACAACGGGTAAAAATTACAACAAGCTACATAACAATGACGCCCACGGCGACGGACGTCGCAAGACGATCTCCGGATGCATGCGGGCAGCGAGTAAAGGGCAACTCGCTGCCCGACCATGGACCATGCTCGGGTCGACGGCGCGTTGTGTCCCACGCGCGAGTCAAATAGATCAAGACAATAGAACCATTAAAATAATGGATGTTTTGACTGGAAATGCAGAAGGTTCCAGGGAAGTAAAGACAATAAGACCATTATCATTAAAATCGATACCCCTGACACCTTGGACCACCAAGAATGAGCAAGCTAGTCTATAAGAGGCCTGCTGACCAGCAACACTTGTTCTGTTTCCGATATCTACTCGCCGGCTTCACTATTGTAAATTCTCTAAGTTTAAAAACCTAATTTGTGAAAGTTAATTAAATAAGTGATATAAATAAAACTTTTTATTTTTTTTAAAACAAACGCAGATCGAACTATTTTGACTGGCGCCCAACGTGGGGCCCAGCTTAAAAGTGAAAGTTTTTTGAGTGCGGGACCTTCGAGCTAAATACTCCAAGTGCGCGAAACTAACTTCACGTGACTCTCAAGTCTTTAAAGTGGGTGACCTACCAAAGAAATAAGTCAAAATATGCTGCTTGAAGTCATCGCTACGAGCATCCTGTGAGTAACCGAACGCATAATCCATCAAAATTCCGCTCCTTAGACCCCCGAAATTTGTATATATACCTAAGGCAGTAGATATAGAAACCGAACCACTTCCCGACAATAGTATGGAAGGCAAGCAGCATGGCTACGCTCAGAACGTACCCAGCATTCCTCAGGTACCATTGGGGCAGTCACTGGCATCTCCAGTGCAGTCCTCAATCGACCCAAAACATTACATTAATTTTGTGCCCACCTATAATGGTGATGCATTTACAATTTATAATTATCTAAATAATGCCAGACAGTGGCTTAACGTAGCAGGAGGCAATACGCCTCAGAATGTGATGCTGTTACTGACCAAATTAGAAGGCAGGGCCGCAATTATAATCTCTATGATAAATCATAATTTTAATTGGGACTGCATAGAGATCACTTTAAAGTCAGAATGTGCTGACAATAGGGATTTAAATACGTTATTAGTAGAATTATCCAATGTCAAAAGAAAAACTAATTATAAGGATTTAATATTTGAACTTAAACAAAAATTATTTTTTATTAAAAGTAAATTAACTGATAAACATGGATTAACCAAGCTGGAATTAATAGAAGAAATTATGGAACCATATATTAACACAGCGCAACATACTTTAAGAAATTCCTTACCTTACCATGATCAAATTTATGTCAGCAATTGTAATTTTAATGAAACAGTAACCAGAGTACTACGATTGGAAGCAGAGGGCAGATTTGATAATATCAAACAAAAATTTTCTAATTATTTACCTGCTCCTCGTGTCATTAATCAAATTCAACCAACAACAAGTGTTAGTAACATTCCATTTAAATTATCACAACCACAGTCGTCGCAACAATCTAAAGTAAATATAAGACCTTTTTATCTTAATAGGCATCCTTGGACACCAAATGCTAACAATGTATTTCAGAGGCCTCCTCATCCTCAGTTTCAAACATACAAGACAAACCAAAATCAAACTCAACAACAAGCACCACAAAAATCAGAAGACGTATCGATGAGGACCGCTCCTCAATTAAAACCTAATCAAATAGATTTAGGCAGAGGGTTTGTAGCTAAAGAATTATACCATCATCCGGAACAAACCGATGTTAATAACGCGCAAAATAATGAAGAAATTCAAACATCTGTAATGAATTATTATTACATCCCGGAAGACAAATGCATATATATTCCGGAAGAAAAATGTTTTATTATTCCAGAAGAGGAAACTTCACTAACAAATGAAACAAATCAAAATTTTCACCAGAGTCCAGACCAAACTCAAACACCATAGAATTTAATCATGTTAAATCTTATTTACCGTATTTCGAAACCAATAATCCTAAATTAAAAATTCTTATAGATACAGGTAGCCAAAGATCATTTATAACGCCATCAGCACAGAAGAAATATTTTCCGGAATTTAAAAAAAATGAATACTTCAGTGTAAAAACGTCACATGGAATAACTAGACATAATGGTGTTATAGAAACCCCATACTGGTGTAAATATTTTGGAAAAGATAATGGTCCAATGAAATTTTATATTTATCAATTTAGTGACAAATATGACGTTCTAATGGGTACTGAAATGATTGAACAAATTAGTGCAAAAATTGATTTAAAAGAAAGAAAATTAAGTATGCCTGAACATGAGTTATTAATTTTCCATATGACGGACGACGATAATCTAAACATAAAAGAACTCTGTGAAACTTATAAAGATTTGTTCACTGAAAGTGTAACAAATAGCGCAACAACAAAAATAAAACATCATATTAACTTAATTAATGAAGATCCAATTTATCAAAGGCCATTTAGGCTGCCACAAATTCAACAAGAAGAAGTAAAAAAACAAATTAATACATTGTTGAATGAAAATATAATTCGTCCTTCTGAATCACCATGGGCTTCTCCAGTACATATCATTCCAAAGAAAATGGATCAATCAGGAGTACAAAAATGGAGAATGGTAATTGATTATAGAAGATTAAATGACAAAACTAAATCTGATAAATTCCCTTTACCTAATATAGATGAATTATTTTCAAAATTACAGGGTAATCAATATTTTACTACTTTAGATTTAACTTCAGGATATCATCAAATAAAAATGGATGACGCGTCTATTGAAAAAACGGCTTTTAGTACACCTAATGGTCATTACGAATTTTTAAGAATGCCATTCGGACTAAAAAATGCACCTGCAACATTCCAGCGAATGATGAATAATGTTCTAAATCAAGAAATTAATCGAGATATATGCTTAGTTTACCTAGATGACATTATAATTTATTCAAAAACAAAACAAGATCATATTAATAAATTACAACAAGTTTTTGAAGCGCTTAGAAATGCAAATCTTAAAGTTAATAAAAATAAATGTGTTTTTATGGAAAAGGAAATTGAATTCTTAGGACATGTATTAAATAAAGATGGATTAAAGCCAAATCAAAAAAAAATTGAGGCTATACAAAAATTTCCTATTCCACAAACTGTTAAAGAAATCAGAGCATTTTTAGGATTAATAGGATATTATAGAAAATTTGTGCCGAATTTGAGTAAAATAGTAAAACCTCTCACCGAAGCTACAAAGAAAGATGCTGTCATAGATATAAACCAAAAGAATTATGTCGAGGCAGTACAAATTTGTAAACGCTTACTAATTAATGCACCTATCTTAGCTTTCCCAGATTTTAATAAAGAATTTGTAATTACAACTGATGCGTCTGATATAGCATTGGGGGCTGTCATAAGCCAAGATGGTCATCCAATAGCTTATGCATCAAGAACTTTAAGTAAAACAGAGCAAAACTATAATACAACTGAAAAAGAATTATTAGGAATTCTTTGGGCTGTAACACAATTTCGACCTTATATTTATGGTAGAAAATTTACATTACGAACGGATCATAAAGCTTTAATCTGGTTGGCTAAATTAAAAGAACCTAACCAAAGATTAACTAGATGGAAACTAAAACTTCAAGATTATGATTTTAGCATAGAACATGTGAAAGGAAAAGATAACTACGTTGCTGACGCATTAAGTCGCATAGAAATTCATCAAACTGATAGTAGTTCCTTAGAAGTAAACTTAGAAGAAGATTTAGCATTAACTAATTCTGATTCTTCACGAACAGAGTCTGCCGAAAATCCGGGACAGTCCAACAATACATGCGATAGTCAACAAGGTACTACTCATTCTAATGTAGAGGATAGTGATGAAGGCATTCCGATTATACATGCGTATCCACCAAAAAGATTAAGACGTGTAATATTTGAGTATGCCCCATACAAAAAGGCAAGTAGGGAAAACGGAGTTTGGTATTTTTATATTCCACCAAATAACGAAGAAAATATTATCAAAGAATTTATGTTAGAATATTTACCTCAAGAAAAATATGCTTTTATAATACCAAATGATAAGTTATACTATAAAGTTTCCGAAACATATCGTAAATATTTTGATCATACAAAATTTAAACCAACTAGGTTCACAAAATCTCTTGTAGAAATTCATGAAAAAGAAGAGCAGAAAAGGCTAATTAAAGAATATCATTTAAAAGATAATAGACATCCTGGAATAGAAAGTTTATATAAACAATTAAAAGAAAAATATTATTGGGAAAATATGAGAAAACAAATAAAAAAATTCGTTCTCCAGTGTGAGCCTTGTCAAAAAGAAAAATATAATCGTCATCCTAACGTTACATTAGCTGTGGAAACGGAAACACCTTACGAGCCAATGGAAATTTGGCATATAGACTTTATGTCTTTAGAAAGACAATGGTATTTAACTATTATAGATAAATTTTCTAAATATGCTATAGTTAAACCCACAGAAAAAAGTAAAGTTTGTGAAACATTATCAGAGATATTCGCTTTAATTGGAGCACCAAAGAAAATAATCCACGATGGTGAACAATCACTTTGCAGCGAAATAGTCTCTGAACTATTTCAAATGTATAATATTATTAATCATACTACTTCTCCACAGCATCATAAGTCAAATTCTGATGTAGAACGATTACATAGCACGCTTCAGGAGTTATTTAGACTGCAACGATCATCAGATTTAGGCCAAGACCAAAAAATATATTTCATAACACATGCCTATAATAATACTCGACACAGTGCCATTAATATGACTCCTTTTGAAGTTCATTTCACAAGGAAACCTAAAGTTCAAAATTTCGATAATTTTCAGGTTTTAGTTCAAAATTATACCTCTCAACAAAAAGAATTTAGTAATCAATTAAATAAAAATATTCACGAACTCTTGAGAAGCGAAAAGAAAAAACGTAACGACAGGATTAATAAGGGCATTCACTCTCAAAAAAGTTTTAAAGTTGGAGATAAAGTGTATTTAAAAAACAGTAAAGCCGAGAGACACAAAACAAATTCGAGATTTATAGGGCCGTTCACTATATTAACCTGTGAACCACATAATAAATATAAATTAAGTAATAAGCGAATTTATCATCAAGAAGAATTATTAATTGTTACAGAATCAGCATCGCCTTCGGACACAAGTTCCGAAAATTAGATTCAAATGAGCACATAATATTGGTAGACATGCCGCCTACCCGTATTATTGAAGGAAGGTGGACCATAATTCATATGTTAGATATAAGTCCTATGTTAGAAAATAAGAATAAACTCAAGGATACTATTATAAGAATTACAGTAGAACCTAATTTTAAAATAAGTGATGTTAATCATCTGTATAATCGTATTAACATTATTTTAGACCATGTATCTGAAATATGTAGTCATTTAGATTTACAAAGTAGAGTAAAAAGAGGATTAATTAATGGATTAGGCTCAATTATAAAATCTATAACGGGAAATTTGGATCAAGATGATTTATATAATGTACAAAAAGATTTAGAAACATTAAAAGTAGCATATAATAAACAAATATCTGTAACAGACGAAACTTTAGAAGAATATAATAATCAGATTAAGAAAATTGTTGAAATTCAAAATGTACTAGATGAACAATACTCTCAGATAAGAAACAACAGAGTTCATCAGAAAGTAGCTTTAGAAATACTGTTACAAGCTCAAACATTACAGGACATAGCAGAAAGATTGTCGACTGCTATTACTTTTGCTGAACATCGAATGTATCACTATAGTATAATTCAGTCACATATTTTGGAAAATACACTTAGCAAAATTAATAGGAATGTAATGATATCTAGTAATATTAACGATATTGAACCATTTATTAATGTTAAGTGTAAGATTATCAATAAAATTGTATACTTTGTATTAGAAATACCTTTAGTTAGACCACAAAAGTATAATACGCGAAAAATTGTTCCCATAATCCAAAACCACCCTATATGTACCTATCCTTTAATGCGAAAGGTTACGTTGGCGTATTCCCACTCGGAAATATATGAAATAGAAGACTGTTCAATGTTGACGGAGCTAATATGTAAAGAAACTATTCTTCAAACTACAAACTGTGAAACAGAACTTTTATTAAATAAAACTACAGATAAATGCACAACAATCCCAATAAAATGTCCGGTAGAAATCATTCAAGAAATATCATCGGAAGTTATTTACATGTATTTTAACAGAACGACCGAGGTGAAGATCAGTTGCGGGAAATATGATGAGACATCATGGATAAAAGGTGCATATTTGTTGACAGGAGAAAATTGTGAAGTAAATATTTCGGGCATATTAAGGTTCCATACACAAGAATCACAAGATAAGGTTATTACTGCAAATTTAGAAATTAATCACACTAAAGATATCCCTGAAATGGAGTTGAACTACGATCCAGTAAAAATCACCATGAAGTTAAAATCTTTACGACAAATAGAAGAATTGAGAATGCAGAGGAGACATAACTTAATTCAGTATAGTTGGATCATATGTTTGACTATACTAGTAATTGGTATAATTTTCCAATTTCTTCGATCCAAGGTTTGGAAGAAACCTAGGACTTCAAAATTAAGGGGGGATAGTCAAATAGATCAAGACAATAGAACCATTAAAATAATGGATGTTTTGACTGGAAATGCAGAAGGTTCCAGGGAAGTAAAGACAATAAGACCATTATCATTAAAATCGATACCCCTGACACCTTGGACCACCAAGAATGAGCAAGCTAGTCTATAAGAGGCCTGCTGACCAGCAACACTTGTTCTGTTTCCGATATCTACTCGCCGGCTTCACTATTGTAAATTCTCTAAGTTTAAAAACCTAATTTGTGAAAGTTAATTAAATAAGTGATATAAATAAAACTTTTTATTTTTTTTAAAACAAACGCAGATCGAACTATTTTGACTCGCGCCTCAAAGAGCGTCAGCATAATGACGGGGCCCCCTCGGGGTCGCGGGACTTATTCCATCACCGTGACCCCGGAACATAAAGGGCTATTGAAGGACACCGTGGATTTTAGTCAGTACGAGTCTGACAGTCCCTCCCGCCCTGCCCGGGGTGGGAGGACTCCTTTGATGATTTTACCACGCTAAAACAAAAAAAATGCTATATAACAATGGCCCGAGTCGATGCAGCATCGTGTTCCACGTCACAAGATTTCAGCATACTGACAGGGTCCCATAGTGTCTACCGGGGTCGCGGGATTGTCATTAAAGAGAAACCTGGCCCTTTATTGATTTTTGATTGGTGACTCGCCGCCCAGGTCGACGGCGCATCGTGTTTCAGGCAGTGGTCCGACCGCCGACAGTGAACGAGTAACGAGTAGAACTAGAAACTATAAAAGAGTTGGCGATCAGCGGGAAGCGAGAGTTGTTTCGATAGTTTTGTCGCCGGACTATAAGCGAGTGTGCAAGTGCGACGAGCGATTACTCGCGCCACTCGCCCGCGGTCGCTCAGTCCACTGTAAAGAAATGATGAAACGAGCTGACCGAGCATCGCTGAACGAGTATCACTGAACGAGTTTATTTTTGAAAGCTCGTCGCTCAGTGACAAAACTAGTAAAGCGAGTCGTAGCCGGCAGTGTGAACAGTCAGAGAGCAACTATTAATATATGCATCTCTTTCGTTTACACGAAATGTACATTTATTGTGCGTTTCTTGAGAGAGAAAATCGCCGATAGTTACTCGTTTTCTCGCCGCCGCCGGTCGGACCACTGCCTCACGTGCGCCTCATAGAGCTGTCAGTAATCTGACGGGGCCAAAGCCTGCCTGGGCCGCGGGACCGTCTAAGCAGGTAACCGATAATGGAACGTAAAGGCCTATTGAAGGATCACCGTGGATTGTAGTCAGTACAAGTTTAACAGACCCTCGCGACCTGCTCTGAGTGAGAGAACTCGTCTGATGATTTTACCACGTCACTACACGTCACTACACATCAAAAATAAAAAAAAAACTTGAGAGGTGTCAAGGGACACCCGGATGGAACGAAGTTACTGTATACACTCAACAAAAATAATCGTCGCGACTCCACACTGTTCAATGCGAAATAGAAAGACGAAACGAAAATATCTGGCTTGCTTTCTATTAGAGAGAGAGAGACAGACAGAGAAACATGCGCACGCCGCAATGCGACAAGAGTCACGTGGGACGGGGGTTGGGTGAGGGGTACGGGGTGCGGGATGCAGGCGCGTGGTGCGAGGCTTGGCAAAAAGTGTCGTTACAACTTTTCGTCTTAATTTTTTCCGTCTAGCCCCCTTTCGCAACGCGCGATAAAAAACTTCGTTCCAAAAGGTATTTAACTGAAAAAATCTAATTAATGCAGTTTAAAATCCAGTTGGATTGTCAAAAAAAAACAAAATTGATACGTAATTTTTCTTTTATTTCGTACTTTGTCATCTATGTTTAAAACCAAAATTGACATAGTAATGATGCTTTTAAAATTTACGATACGCCCAGTCTCGAGTTTTTTGTTCTCCACAGCCCGAACGTTCTCGGACGATAACATCTCTGAAATCGGAATGATAGAAACAGATATAGATTTCATTTGACCGTATCCCCTTCCAGGAATTCCTGAACCGTCCCGGAGCCCTACAAGCAGTCTCAGAAGCCCTACAAGAGAACAAGTGCACGGTAGCTCTGCTCCTCGGCATGGACCTCACTGAGGGTCTGCAGAGGGACACGGCAGTCTACTCCCCTGACCACCCTGAGAAGGCCAAAAAGGTGGGAACTTGGAGTTTAAAATAGAATAGTCCAGTCAATTGTGCCAAAAAAGAGGCTTTGCCTTGCATTGGATTCATCATCATCAGCCTATAATGTTCCCACTGCTGGAACACAGGCCTGCTCTCTGTGAGAGGGAGTGGGCCATAATCCACCACGCGGGCCCAGTGCGGGCTGGTAGATGTCACATGTCTTCGAATTTTTGGTTCTAAGGCATGCCGGTTTCCTCACGATGTTTTCCTTCACCGTTTTCGAGAGCAGTGGTGATGAAATAAATTACACAAAATAATGCGCCTGGCGGGGTTCGAACCCACGACCTACAACTCGTAAGTCGGGACAGATACCATTGAGCCACCACTGCTCTCAAGATTAGGTGTCGTTTATTACATTATTTTTATTATATGCGAAACCTGAATATAGTTTGTTCAGAATCAGTAACTGATTCGATTCTAATAATTTTTACACCATGTTATATTTTTTTTATTTAAAATTAAATTTTATTACCAGGTAATTACAATACAATCAACGTACGGTTAGGTACCTATTGCCAAACTATTATCACGAGTGTATAACACAGTAGACGCGTTTTACGCGGGTGTACCGCGAAATAAGCATGTTTTTGAACGGACAACCAGGTAATATACAAGCTTATAACTTTGTGATTTTTTATGATATGGTTTTAAAATTTTGTACAGACGCCAGCAGGTCAACCTACCCGAATCTGTCAGATTTTACCAATCAAACATGAACCTTCTACTCTTGCGATAAGGTTGAAATTCTATTATAGAAATCTGACAGATTGTGGTAGCTTGATGTGCTGGCGTCTGTACATAGATTCTTTACACAAAAAAAATATTGGACATGTGTATCGGGTTTCGCATAAACAAAAAATAATGTTGTTTATGAAAAGAACACTTTTGGGCCCTTTCAATCCAAGATGGCGGCTAACGCAGACACTCCTCGAGGTCGAAAACTCACTTTTTTCATGAGGAGCATATATAAACACCCCATGTCTATATTCGAAAAAAAAAAATCATGGGACTATTTGGAAAGAATATACCCTTTCCAACAATTTTTTTTTTTCAAATCATTTGGTAAACGACGAAGTTATGCGCCAAAAAACATTTTAAAAAAAATTGAAAATTCCGAATTAAGAACCTTCCCCTTTTGAAGTCGATAAAAAAAGATTCTTTTTATAAAATATCAATTATTTTTTTGTTGCAGTTATGCAAGCATTTGCTTTCCTGGTCGACGGTGTCTCTAGGCCTCTCCCCGGAACGTCTGAGCGCTGACTGCCGTTACTACTGGCAACTCAATCTGTCCGCCTCACGCAAGCATTACATACCAGCTGTTAATAATTTCACTGGCAATACATGATGACAATAATAAAATAAAAGAGTTTTATTTCGACTGGCTTGTTGGTCTAGTGGTTAGTGACCCTGACCGCTATGCCGGAGGTCTTGGGTTCGATTCCCACCCAGGACAAATGTTTGTGTGATGAGCACGATCATTTGTTCTGTGTCTGGGTGTAATTTATCTGTAATATAGAAATATATAAGTATGTTTAGCAGTTGTCTAGTACCCATAACACAAGCTCTGCTTAGCTTGGGACTAGATGGCGTTGTGTGATAGTTGTAGAATATTATTATTATTATTTCGCAAAGAACCCGGTTTTACTAGTAAACTGCAGTACTTATTACACAATGATGCTTTTAAACTTAAATGACATGCAGGTATTAAAACTAACTTAGATAATAAAAGACAAAGGTTAGGTTACACGGACCTTGTCGAAACTCGAACAAACTTCCGTGCGTTCAAGCGTTTTTGCCATACCTATTATTGGAATCAAATATAGCAGCTCACAATTTTAGGACCCATTAATATTAGTAGTCATTTTTACCCGTGGTGCTAGGCAACTGGGCTTCTCCCAGTTGTAATGTCCCTTTGTGCCTATTGGCCTTGTTTTGTTCTGTCTCCTGCTTGCATGGAGGGAAGTGGGAACATATTTTTCCTACTCCTCCACTATTCTTTTCTGATTAATTTCGTTACTGGATCCAAGACAGGTAAATTCATTCTCCGGGACACGTCGAGCTTCATTGTCTCGGCGCTTTTCTGATGGTTGCCACTGTTGATTCTGGCTCTCAGGAGTTGCAGTGGTTTGGGAATAGTGTGGGGGATTTGTCCCAAAAAAAAAATACTAGTAATCCGAACTACTTATTACACAATGATGCTTTTAAACTTAAATGGCATGCAGGTGTTAAAACTAACTTAGATAAATAAAAGACAAAGGTTGCAAAGAATATAATATAATAAAAATGCCCAAAAGTAACACAAAACAAGACATAACATATCCTAAGAAGCGATCGCGGCGTTTCTTGAAACTACACAATTTTTATTGCTCTCTAAGTATATTTTTAAGCCTTTCTTCTTAAACTGACCTAATTACCTTATCAGTAGTTGACATTAGCGCAAAACAGTTCCATAGAATTGGCGACAAATGCGGATTTGGTTTCGAGCTTAAGTAATAAAACTAGGAAATTGAACAGTAGCTTTTGTCCAGCTGCTTATCTAGTCGAACCATAGTGCATTCTTTCATTGAACCATAAAGGGGTTTGAACATTTTTGTATGGGGAGTGTACCAGGTGCCATCCGCCATTTAGATTTTTTGGCAGCCACGTCTGAAACATTCATTGATCGATACAAAATACTACCTGTTTCGGCGCGCGCTGAGTATTTGTTCTTAATGGAACACTTTGATAACAGTGACCCGTTAAATATGACGTGAATACTCGACAAGCCAAATCAAAATCACTTCAAGTGCCACGTAAGAATAATTTCTATGGTAGGCGTACTGCCTCTTTCACAATACCTACTTTGCTAAACAAAATCCCTGTTGACATTAGAGACTCATTAAATAGTAAAAATATTAAGCGTAAGTTAAAAAAATGTTACATCAATACGATCATAACCAAATGATAATAATAGCGCGTTGATCAAATCTCAGGCTGTGGCATGCTAAAAACCCCAGAGGTCTAATTTTGTGCTTTGTTTAAGTATAAGGAACTTTAACATATAATTAAATTAAATAATTAAATAAAAATATATTATCAATACAAACATAAAATGTATGAGGCAAAACCTCGTAAAACGTCACGTTCCCGAGTTATGAGCTGTCGAACATGTACAAGTAACTATTTGTACATGTTTGACAGCTCAACTCGGAAACGTGACGTTTTACGAGGTTTTGCCTCTTTGTTTGTATTGTTATGATCTATCGATCTATGAATGTTTCAGACGTGGCTGCCAAAAAATCTAAATGGCGGATGGCACCTGGTACAAAAGGCACAAAGCCCTTTTGACCTCTAGGCGGTTAAGATAATGTGATTTCTTCATAACACAGCCACAGTATAAAACAAAGTAGCTTCCCGCTGTCTGCGGAAACGTACTACGCAACGGATTTCGATGCGGTTTTTTGATAGATAGGTATAGTGATACAAGAAGAAGGTTTATATGCATATAACATTAATAATGGGTATAGTAGAGATTGCACCCGTGCGGAGCCGGGGCAGGTGGCTAGTCTTCTTCTATCTATCTATAATATAAAAATGGATCGCTAAATGTGTTGCTAAGCCCATAACTTGCAAACGGCTGGACCGATTCGGATATTTTTTTTTCTTTGTGTTTGTAACCATCAGGACCAGGTTATAGAGGACGAAAATCATCATGTCCACCTGTGTAAAGCCGGGACGGGCCGCTAGTAGATTATAAAATGTTCAGATTCCGTGTTCGAAACAAAACGTAACGTTTTAGTGAAGCCACTTTTCATAAATGTGTGAGTGAGCGCCACGCATACATTTAAATATTTTCCTTGGAGATGTTCACTTGTTTTACGTTGGAGTTGAACGACGGGGGTAATTTTTCTTCCGTGTTTTTGGCTTCAATTCTCAATGACTTTCCAGGAATCTGGACATTCTATATATTTTTTAAAGAAGTAGATTCCCGGCGCAGACAGGTCGGCGCCGATCGAAACAGGTAAACTAAACCCATGTTATCTTATGCGTTCGCACATATATTGTCATATCTAATTGACGCTCTCCTATAAGGGATTTGTTAATTCGGAACGCAACATAATAATAGTTTCTATTTTCACCATATTCTCTGTTTTCAGAACTACAAAAACACAAACTTAAACATCTGTTGAACACTTGTCTAAAAAAAGTGTGACTGCAAAACGGACCTTATTTCAACGTCATAATCTGACATTTATTTAGACAAGTGTTCAACAGACGTTTAAAAGTTTTTGTGGTACCACGGTAAGAACCTATCTAAATAAGATTGGTTCTTAAATATTTTTAATCTGTGCAACTGTCATGTCAAAACGACTTTCTTGTCTACAACATTACTGCGATGCACGTTATCGCGAAAGTTTGTATTGCAGTTACAAAACGCGATAACGTGCATCCCAGTAACGGTGCACCGCTGTTAGAAACGTTCGCGATAACGTGCATCGAAATAATGTAGCATCGCAGTGAAGATCTTTCGCGATAAGGTGCATCGCAATCGAATTCGCATTCATCGGCGTTTTGACCATCGAGATTTCGTATTCTACCCCTCGAAAATAAATGAGGGACTCATCATCATATCAGCCCGGAATCACCCACAGCTGGGTATAGGCCTCTCCCATTTTTTGGCCATATCTCTCAGTAGCGTCTCTCATCGTTCCCCCGAGATATGAGGGACTAATCTCTTTTTTTATTAATACGGCGGTTGTTTCTTTTAGTTAAAACCAGAAAGAACATGTTCTGCTCGCGGCATTCATTAAAACTTCGACTTTGTAGCACCAAAGTTTAGTACAATCATCTACCTGCCTTTTCCCAAGTATATTGTGGTCGGATTCAAATGAAAGATGCAGCTGAATATCAGTATTTTACATGGAGCGACTGGCTATCGGACATCCACAACCCAGTAACTGGGTATGCGATACCCCATGATAAGACTGGAGAGACTTTAGAGCTTCTCACTGTCAGTGATTAACAACTGTCAGAGATCTACAAATGACAGCCGGGACAAATGGCTTTACGTGCTGTCCGAGGCACGGAGGAAACTCGCTATGACAGATGGTCACCTATCCACAGACCAAATTCGGTAAGCGCGGCTTAACCCGGGAAGATCGGCCTGTGCGGCTGTGAATAATTTCATTTAGCCACGAGCCTTAGCCCCCATAGTTTGATAGGATAGTGATTACTCGTATTACTTAGAAAAGTGAAATACTGTCTTACAAGAATGTTTGTTCATAACTGATTCAGACTCTTTCTTACTAGTAACTGGTTGGTAGACGTTATCCGTGGTACCACAAAAACTTAAACGTCTGTTGAACAGTTGTCTAAAAAATGACAGATTATGACGTTGAAATAAGGTCCGTTTTGCAGTCACACTTTTTTTAGACAAGTGTTCAACAGATTTTTAAGTTTTTGTAGTAAGGACAGTCTGGTGCAAGTCGAACAGTAACCCCGTGTTCCACTGTCGACTCGAAGAAATATTCACAATGTTTTACTTGGAATTTTATCGATGTTCACCTAAAATGTCTTATATCTCATCACCGCCAAGTTTTATAGTTATAAAACATACACAGGGCTTTTAAATAAACTTATTTCTTCATGAAATATTTTGTTTCATACTTGTACACGCTAGGTTAAACTTGCATGAAAGCATTATCCATATCCTTTTTGTATCTTTCAAGTTACAGTAGTTGCGTGGTGTTTTTTGAAGGTCAGTCATAGGTTGTATTTATAGGTATATAGGAACAGGAAAAAGCAAATATTTTTGTAGAAAAAATATCACTTATATTGCTATCATTACAATTTGATTCGACATACTATATACTGTTAAAGTACACGCAGCTTAGTCAACTTGAAGGCGTAAAAAATATCAGTCATCAGTTTACAATCTATACACATTATTATTATATCAGCCCATAGTGTCACACTGCTGGGCAAACGCCTCTCTCCACTCTAATCTACACATATTAATTCCAAAATTTAATGACACTCTTAGAATTAATTACAATTATTTATTTATACATTTTGGTTAACCCAGAACTGAGGCGGCATTAGTAACGGATTGTAAGGCTGTGGCATGGAGAGAAATGCCGAAATACGAGTCCGATGAGCTCGTTCTTTGAATACTTTGAGCAGTACTAGGTCCATCGCAGCTCGAGCATCTTCCAAAGGCGAGTGACCGGAACTCCCGTTCTGCACGGTGCGGCCGAGGAACTCCTCAGAGAGCTCCCGCAGTGACCGGCGACGAGGAAGGCCACGCTCGTGAGGATACAGCACGCATGTGTCCACCACTGCGCCATGTAATAACTTCAACGCACGCAGGTCATTCTCCAGGGCATGGCCGATGAGGATCGTGTCCGTACCCACGAATTGAAGAATGTCATTTTGAACATCTCGTAGCGTCTTAGTCGCACGCGCCAAGATGTGAGGAGTGATACCAGAGAAACGGGTGTTATAGTCAACTACAGGGGCGCTTGGTTTCACTAGTGATGTGTATACAGGCCGGCCATCAGCGGCGACGACCACAACACTAGCTAATTCCAAGCCTGCCGTTGTGTAACACATCTCTGTATCGATGGCGTATACACCACTGCGAGGCGAACGAGCACGTACAAAACCATCGAGAGGCCCATTCATGCCTCGACGAGTACCGTTCCAAACATGGAAAGGGGCTGTGCTGCAACCTCTGGCACCCCATGGTGAGTTGCAGCAAGTGTAGTAACAATTCGCACTAACACGTCCCCAATGATGGACACACGGTTCGTTCTTGAAGTATTCACCTGCTCGCGTCATTGTGAACATTTTATCACAACGAACACACAAAATACGTTCCACTGTATCTTCTTTAACAGATAACCCGCATGCACTGTCACCTTGTGAGCCGGGCACAAACTCCGGAGTATTGCCGTCCAAGTTCGCAACCACAGTACTACGTCGACGCGGTGGATTAATATAAAACACCGCTTTCAGCGAGTTCGGGTATATCTCTAGAGGATAACCCAGAGCCCGCATGCGCTTGAGTGACAGAAGATGCGGTCGTAGTGCTTCTACTAGTTCTTCAGTGGAGAATTCCAACGGTGGCGGTGGAGTCGACGGTGCTGGCAGCGCGGTCAGTCCATGATGCAAGTTGTGATGGTATGCTTCATGATTGGCCCGGTGCAACGTCACGAGGGTCTCTTTATAATACCAATTGTGTAACGGTATATAAAAATTCGTCATGTTTCCGTAAAAACTTGTTCAAAAGACGAGAGCGTGGCACTGGAGTAATAGATACGTGCTATCGCGTGCGCGTTCACTGTTGAAATGGTGCTATACTAGTGAGCGTCGCTGCGTGCGTGCGCGCACGGTGGTGGGGGTGGCGGGGTTACGGGCTTCTGGTACTATGGTGGGGCAGTCTACCCTCTATGCAGGTAGCGTGCCACACCAATCGGCCTATTGTCATTTTTAAAACAATAAACAGCTTTGTTTTTTATATTTTTTTGAAATATGATGTTGTGTAAAAAGGGTTTTATTACTTCAAAGAAAGGAAATATTTTAAATACTACTTACTACTAATTCTGTTAGTCTTAGAGGAAGCCGCGCTATAGGAACGCAGGTGTTCATACACAAATGCATTTCACCCAACGACGATATAATACTAGACTACGCATTGCACGATCTAACGAACAAAACTATTCTGCCAACTCGCTGAGGTACTACGTAAGCGAGGGAGGCGGGGTACTGCGTTGTGATTGGCTAACTCAAGGTCGGTTCTGTCTCAACGTATGTTTACGGCTCACAGGATTGGTCGAAATGAGACGGATATAAGACTTTTTTGCCTAATGTGTTAGCAGACATCGGTCGCCTGTTATTACGAGTCTAGTATTATATCGTCGTTGATTTCACCACTTTGTCTTTAATTATTTACTGTTTAGATAACCACGCGACCCCAGCAAAGTAAACGAGTAGTATTTGAGTAAATTAAAATTTCCCGTGGTACTAGTTGATCGCTTGGTAGCACTACGGGTAATTTTACACATGGTGCTACTGTTAGGACACCGGGTTGTACCACAAGCAATAAACGGTCTCAGAGCGTTTATGGTCGGACGGAAAGGACGAAAGGAGACGGCGAAACTGTAAGGTGTCGTTATTTTTTTTTACTGTTGTAATGTTTATTTTTTTTTCTTTTTTAATACGTTTTACGCACATGATTATGAGACTAAAATTATTTACAAACTATAAATAAAAAATTACTAGTAATACCTATGTACAAAAAAAAATAGATAAAAGAAAAAAAAAACATTCAAAGGGCGTCAAAGAATACGTCCACATCGCTGTCAACGGGAACTGTCAAGGTGTCGTTTTATTTTATTAAAGTACTTACGATGGATGAGACTATTGCAAATTATGCTAAATTCTAGACACGTGTTCAAAAAAATGCAACAGCCTGCGTAATATCGCAAATAAACCTGAATCTTAGCCCCCATTTGCACGGGCGCGTTTTAAAATAACGCCGAATAATACAATCTCATATAATGTACTAGCACTACGCCCGCGACTTGTTCCGCGTGATTTTCGAACTTTGCCTTTGTGAATTTCTAGTCCCGGTCATCTCCATATGGGATACTGTTGGAAAAACTCAATCAATATTCAACAAAAATTCTATCAACCCGCAATATTCCTTCTTAGTGAGAACCTAGGTCCTCAAACAACCCCCATGCTGAAACTCCTACAATGTTTCATACAAACTGTCAACCCCATAAACAACCCCTTAGGGAGAGAATTTCAGAACATAGTGCCTTGGTGTGCATTTACCAATCAATCAATCAATCATCAAAGAACAACCTTGCAAAATTTAATACTCCTAGCATTTTGTAGAAACGAAGTCATACAAAATATCAACCCCTTGGGGTGTATTTACGCAAAACACCCGCAACTACGTCCAAAAAAGAATGTCTATGCAAAATTTGAGTCTCCAAACAATCAACCCCGAAAAATCCCCTTAGGGGTCGAATTTCGCAAAACCGTTTTAGTGAACATTTAGGTCTTAAAAAGAACCCCTCGCCAAATTCGAGACGCCTAGCGCTTGTAAGTAACAAAGTTTCATTCATCCAACACAAAAACCAATCCCTTTGGGGTCGAATTTCGAAAAATCCCGCCAAGGTGTGCATCTAAGTCCTATAAAGGAACCCGGTGCAAAATTTGAGGCTCCTCGCATTTGTAGTAACAGAGTTTCATACAAACTGTCAACCCCAAAAACAACCTCTTAGGGATCGAATTTCGTAAAATCCCGTCTTAGGTATTACTTACGTCCAAAAAAGAACCCCTATGTAAAAATTTGAATCTCAATAGTATCAACCCCAAAAACAACCCCTTAGGGGTCGAATTTCTCAAAACTTCCACCTTGGTGAGCATTTACATCTTAAAAAGTACCACCATGCAAGATCTGAGATGCCTAGCACTTGTACTAAAAAAGTTTCATACAAACTATCGACCCCAAAAACAAACCCTTCAGGGGTCGGATTTCGCAAAATCCCGTCATAGTGAGCATCTACGTTCTAAAAAGACACCCCATGCAAAATTTGGAATTCCTAGCACCTGCAGTAGCGAAGTTTCATACAAACTATCAACCCCAAAAACAACCCCTTAGGGGCCGAATTTCGCAAAATCCGTTCTTAGTGCTCACCTACGTGGTATAAGGAGAGCTTATGCCAAATTTCAAGTTTTTAGGCCCAGCGGTTTGGGCTGTGCGTTGTCAGATCAGTCAGTCAGTTTTGAATTTTATATATATAGATGTTTTGATGATTCATAATTTGTTAACAAAAATATGTTTCGCTAACATACCTGCGCATTATCTTAATAGTAATCTAATTCATAAAGAAAAAAAAATGTTTTTAAATAAAAACTATTCCGTCACTATCACATTTGTAAGGTTTTTCTCTTTGGTGGACACGAGTAAGTAACTACGTAAAAACATTTTTTTTGACAAAATTCTTAGAACTAATCTTGTACAGACATTCAATGAAATAGTTGATAAAGTTGTGCTTGTTATTAACGGCAATAATAACAACTTTTCATTTCACAGAAATATTTTTTTCCTCATCAGCCACTCATTATATAAGTACCTTTGAAGCAATGGTTTTCAGTACGAAATAATTAATAATGAAAGAGTTAAGAAGTGATTAGTAAAGTGGTTGCTAAAATTTTGATTAGTTGATCTCTTTAAGTCTGATTCATATTAAATGTATTTAAGTAATGTAAGACCTCATAGCTTCATTCAAAAATATATAATTAGAACTATCAATATCTATATCTTCTTCAAAAGACCATCTCAGACACAAACCTGCAAGGTCTTCGCATGACTCAATTTAATGTCTTGACTTTACAAGAGTTTGTTTCACCTGTTTCCTCTCAGAGTAGTCAGGTACGAAACACAGGCCTCATCTAGATATAAAAAAAGTGTTTTGACGTGTAAAAGTGTTTGGTAAAACCATTATTTTTCACTTTGATCTGTCGACGTTTTAATCATTTTATCAGCCGAAGGTTTTCTGAGATTGTAAACTAAGAAATTACGAGCAGACCACGCTCTTTCCGTTTATAATAATAATAATAATATTCCACAACTATCACACAACGCCATCTGGTCCCAAGCTAAGCAGAGCTTGTGTTATGGGTACTAGACAACTGATAAACATACTTGTATATTTCTAAATACATACATATTATAGATAAATTACACCCAGACACAGAACAAATGATCGTGCTCATCACACAAACATTTGTCCTGGGTGGGAATCGAACCCACGACCTCCGGCATAGCAGTCAGGGTCACTAACCACTAGACCAACAGGCCATGAAATGATAAAATGTTTTTTTCATCACTAGGCGTTCATTAATATAAAAGTAGGTACCGCTTCTAACTAATCTATAGAAACAATCGCCATTGTGTGTCGTCAATCCTGTAAATCCTTTCCTCTATTGCTATTGCTGTCTCGTATTTGCAGGAACAACCGTTACAGAGCGCGATAGAGACAACTGCAGTTTGGACCGAAAATACCTATTAAATTAAGTCGGTTAACAAGCATAATATCAACGATGTGTAGTCCCCTGATTATTAGTCCAAAACTTAACCGATTTAACTACTTTTTTCTTTAATATGTAAAGAAAGGCTTTGGCCGTGTTCCTATTCTTTTCTTTTTTTTTTTAAACATAATCTCGTCTTGATATTTAAACACAGCGGAAAATCTGGCCAATTTTTCAGGGTTTTGAATGTTCATAAATATCTCTTTTATAATAATTAATTTATCGAAAAAAGGAAAACATAGAGACATGCCAATAGTTGCCATAGATTTAAAAAAAAAAAAAAAAATTGCTCTAGTGGCATTGTCCAATGAGAAAACAGGGGACTACATTTGTATGGAAAAACGGCTTTTGTGTTTCCTCTTAAATAATATAAACAACCGCCATTGTGTATCGTCAGTCCTGTAAATCCTTAAACTTAATAAGATTAGTCCGTCTTATTGTTCCGAGATCCCGGTATTGTGTAATTAGTAGCTACGTTATTAGCAGTCGAGTTGTTTATGACAGTTGGGATTATTGTTTAACGTATTAGATTATTGAATTCCTTTGTTTTGTTGCTGGTGTACGTGAGCCAGATTTCTTTTTTGTTTTTTTTGAGCTTTTGCCGCTTTGTAAAATCCCACGAAAGCCTTAGAAGAAGATTTATGAGGATATTTTTGAAATGTGTTATTTAAAAAAAGATAAAGGTAACTTCAAATAACAGTTATCTACAACGTGTAACGCCAATAGCGCAAAACCTCTCGTGGGGTAACTCAGCCCATTTTACTGAACAATTTTTAACCGACTTCAAAAAAAGGAGGAGGTTCTCAATTCGTCGGAATCTTTTTTTTTTTATGTATGTCCCCCGATTTCTCGAAGACGCCTGGACCGATTTGGAAAATTTTTCTTTTGTTTGAAAGGGTATACTTTCCAATTGGTCCCATGATCACCAGGTCAGGATCTGATGATGGGATCCTAGGGAAATCGAGGGTAACCTTCAAATTTTATAGGCACATAGTACCATTTTCATATATTTTCTAAAGCTGTTTAAGTATTTGCATCTGATAATCATCATCTCAGGTGGATGAGCTGATGATGGAAGGTACAACTCCTATAGTAAGGAGTTGGCATCGACTGATTTAGTAAATTATGTTTGTGTTCGCATATTTCCGGAACTACAAGTCCGATTTAAGTAATTCTTTTTATGTTGTACTAGGTATCGTTCAACTTAAGGAATACTGCAAGTTTCATCAAAATCGGTTCAGTAGTTTTTGAGATAGGGAAGGAATGAAAGAGATGTTAACGATGTTATTACCGGTGCTACGGATTTCTTACATATGTAAAAAAATGATGTATTTGACAAGAATTTTATTGTGGTTATTGGATTTAAACTAAAAAGAGTAAAATAAAAACTTTTTCAAAAAAAAATGTAACCGCCTTCAAAAACAACCACAAAAAAGGGTAAAATAACCTACAAAACTTTTCTTTCGGAAGTCGAAGTGGCAAAAAACACAATGAAACTAATAAAAAAGTCACCGACTTCCGAAAGAAAAGTTTTGTAGGTTATTTTACCCTTTTTTGTGGTTGTTTTTGAAGGCGGTTACATTTTTTTTTTGTTCCAAGACTTTGGGAAATTCGCATTAAAAAATGTATTTTCATGCAAAATGAGAAATTGGTCGGGCACATCTGTATGAAAAACCATTTTTTTTTGATAATTTCGTAAATTCTTAAAACAAAAATTGTTCCGTAACATGGGCTGAGTTACCCCACGAGAGGTTTTGCGCTATTGACGTTACACGTTGTATGAGAAGATAAATTAGAAATTATTAATTTTCGAATTGAAATGAGTTGATTGAGGAGAGAGAGAGAAAGTGTAATACATCCGATTTTTTTTAAATATGCCCTGATATTTTTTAAAACTAAAATTACCGACTTAAACCTTCTCTAGAATGTAACGAACACTTTTCAGAAAACCCTATCAAAATCAGTGCAGTCAAACGCGATATAATCGCCGGTTTCATTTATCTGTAACTAAATGTTATGAAAAATATCTAATTTTGATTCCGCGACAAAATTGTTAACAATAAGAGCCTATGCACACCTCGTTTTTTAAACGCGCCGGTGCAGCGCGTTACGCACGCAAGTCAGACGCAGCCTAAAACAAACGACAACAAACTGCTCTGATGAAAACGCGCCGTCGACGCGCGTTTCTTAAACGCGTTTAAAAAACGTGGTTATGGATTTCTGCAAAGTAACACCTGCTTCTATTATTTATCTGTAGCTATAGGTATTATTTGAGATTTCCAATTACCTTTTTTGAATAAGACATTTCTAAAATGTTCGACGTTCTTTTTCCTTCGGCTTTCGTAGGCATTTTAACGTGACAACAACTTAAAAAACCCAAAAAAGAAGTCTGGCTCACGTACACCAACGAAACACACAAAGAATTCAATAATCGTTAAAACAATAGGTAATACCAACTGTCATAAACAACTCTACTGCTAATAATAGCTACGTTATTAGCAGTAGAGTTGTTAATGACAGTTGGTATTATTGTTTAAACGATCATTGAATTCTTTGTGTGTCTATCTGGCTCACCAACGAAACACAGAGAATATTCATATTCAATAATCGCTTGAACAATAATACCAACTGTCATAAACAACTCAACTGCTAATAACGTAGTTACTAGTTACACAATACCGGGACCTCTAAACAATGTAACGGACTAATCTTATTAAGTTTTAGGGATTTACAGGACTGACGACACACAATGGCTGTTGTTTATAGTTAAGAGGAAACACAAGAATCGTTTTTCCATACAAACGTAGTCCCCTGTTTCCTTATTGAACAATGCCAGTAGGGCAATATTTTTTTTACGAAAAATCTATTGCAACTATTGGCATGTCTCTACGTTTTCCATTTTTCCATAAATTAATTATATGATCAAAGAAATAGGCAGATAGACCACTCGACATTTTACAAATACCTATTTTTCAATTCTCTAGCCCTTGGTGTTTCGGCTTCTTTTGACAATGCAAAATAAGCAGTAGCTTAGTTTGCAATGTCAAAAGATCTTCAGCATTTAATAAAATGATTAAAACTTCGACATACCAAAGTGAAAAATGTAAATGTGATACCTATTGATGGTTTTAATTTTATTTTTGAGTGAAACTATGAGGTCATACATTGATTAATTACCTAAATTTAATTTTAATCAGACTACTTATAGTGTGTCCGGACACGAACTAGCGATATTTGAAGGGAATATTATAGACTCATTTTCATCGTCAAAACTGCTTTAAAAAAAAAAACTTACTCTTTAGTTTTTTGATCTAGTGTACAATAAAATGCAAATAACTTTGAATCCAAGAGACCTACATGCATGCAAATGACTTTATTGCAAAGTCAAACGTTGAGACTTTTCAAAAACTTACGTTAAAAGAACCAAAAAATAATATGTAAAAAGAACCAAAAAACGCGGGCAAACACGAAATTATACACAAAAATTACTGAATATTTTCAAATTTTATTCTCTAGCTCGAAAATTATCCTTGTATTTTTTCTCGAATTTTTCTTTTTAAAGTATTGATACTATTGACGAAGACCGATGACCGTTGTAGCAGACGAGTCCCAGCCCGGACAAACAGCAGACGAAACAGACGACAATCGTTATCGCTCAGTAGTCATTAATATATGTTCAAATTTATAACCCAGTGCGTAATGTTGAAAATCTATTGGAGTTTACAGATCGTTTTCGTTTGTTTCGTTCGTTATCGCTCAGCAGTCTTTAAGGCCGTGCGCTGCGTTAAGCGGGCGTCCGCCGCGGGTATCCGTTGCGGGGACCCGCGCCGTGCTCCGTCGCGGACAATTTCAACCCGTCGCGGACGCCCGCGACGGTCTGCCGCCTCTCGCAGCGCCGCCAGTACAATTTTGATCGCGCGGGTGTACATTAGATATCATGGATTATTCGATATAAGTGGATTTTATTCAAATAAATATTATAGATTTACACCCAGACACAGAACAAATGATCATGCTCATCACAAAAACATTTGTCTTGGGTGGGAATTGAAACCACGACCTCCGGCAGAGCAGTCAGGATCACTAACCACTAGACAACAGGCCTGGATTTGAAGTCTTTACACGCCAAACTGTAACAATCTAGTGTTACAGTTTGACGTTTGTTCGCCTGAAACGTCTTATATCTCGGCACCACCGAATTTTAGAGTTATAAAATATTTGCAGAGCTATTAAAGACACCTAATCCTTTATGAAATATATTGTTTTACTTGTGTTCATGCTGGGCCTTTGTGTGGGAGCGTTATCCATCTTCGGAAACGTTTAGGTTACAAGTAAGTATAAGTGTGCAGTGTTTTCCTAAAACTCAGTCATAAGTTATATGGATATTTTTCTGTGTGTGTTAAGAAAAAAGAAAAAAAAAAACAAATTTTAATAAAAAAAATATATATCGCGTTTATTGCTTTCATTACAATTTGAAGGCACACGGGAATAATTTTACATAAAAAAAATACTTCATAACTAAAATATTCTTGTCCAAAGAACAATTGTCATTTAAATATACAATTTACAATAAAAATAATATTTATTAATTCCTAAAATTATTTTGATACAATAAATTAAATTACACATTTAAAAATGTATATTATATTGCATTAATAAATTATTCTTGTCCATAGAACAATCGTCTACTATTTACAATGTATTATAAGATTTACACATAATTGATACAATAAATTACAATTCTGACCCAGTGCCAAGCATAGGCCTCATCTTATTTCTTCCTTTCTTAAATTACAATTATTAATTTACATAATTATACATAACTAACCCAATACTGAGGAGGCGGCATTACAAAATGATCGTACAGTTGTGGCATCGAAGGCTGTGGCGAAATACGTGTCTGGTGTGCGATTTCTCGTTCTTCAAATACTTTGAGAAGTACTAGGTCCATCGCAGCTCGAGCATCTTCCAGAGGCGAATGACCGGAACTCCCGTTCTGCACGGTGCGGCCGAGGAACTCCTCAGAGAGCTCCCGCAGAGACCGGCGACGAGGGAAGCCCCTCTTATGAGGGTACAACGCGCTTGTATCCACCACTGCGTCGTGTAATAACTTCAGCGCACGCAGGTCATTCTCCAGGGCATGGCCGATGAGGATCGTGTCCGTACCCACGAATTGAAGAAGGTCATTTTGAACATCTCGTAGCGTCTTAGTCGCACGCGCCAAGATGTGAGGAGTGATCCCCGAGAAACGGGTGTTATAGTCAACTACATGTGCGCTTGGTTTCACTAGTGATGTGTATACAGGCCGGCCATCAGCGGCGACGACCACAACACTAGCTAATTCCAAGCCTGCCGTTGTGTAACACATCTCTGTATCGATGGCGTATACACCACCGCGAGGCGAACGAGCACGTACAAAACCATCGAGAGGCCCATTCATGCCTCGACGAGTACCGTTCCAAACATGGAAAGGGGCTGTGCTGCAACCTCTGGCACCCCATGGTGAGTTGCAGCAAGTGTTGTAACAATTCGCACTAACACGTCCCCAATGATGGACACACGGTTCGTTCTTGAGGTATTCACCTGCTCGCGTCATTGTGAACATTTTATCGCAACGTACACACAGAATACGTTCCACTGTATCCACTTCTTCATCACTGTCGGAGCATGGGGACGACCCGCGCCCGCTGTCGCCTTGTAAACCGGGCACAAACTCAGGTGCGTCGATATCCCAGTTCATAAACGGCAGAGGACTAGGTCGACGTGGCGGGTTGATGTACATCACCGCTTTCGACGAGTTCGGATCGATTTCCAATGGATATCCCATCGCCCGCATGTGCTCCAGTGACAGAAGATGTGGTCGTAGTGCTTCTACCAATTCTTCAGTGGAGATTCCCAACGGCGGCGGCGTTGACAGCGCTGGCGGTACGGTCAGGTGTGTATCACACAAGTTGCACTGGCATGCTGCAGCATTGGCCCAGTGCACCGTCGCAAGGGTCTCTTCGTAACACCAATTGTTTAAGGGTATATAAAAATACATGTTTCCGTTAATGGTTTGTGTACACTTTGAATCGAAGGACAGCGCGGAGCGGTGCAAAAAATACGTGCTTTCACTAGTGCGTTCGCTGTTCTAATGGTGCTATGGTGGGGAAAACCACGCTATTTAAAGTGTACGCAGGTAGCGCGCCCGTTCGCTAACGAGACACGGCAATTGACTTAATCCTTTTTTTAAACAATAAAAGGATTAAGTTTAGTGATTATCTAATTATGATGTTGTGTGAAAAAAGGGTTTTAATGCAATAAAAAATTACAGGTAAGGAAACGGTTGTAACACTATTTACTACTAATCCTTTTAGAAAGTCCCGCACTCTTTGTTTACCCAGAATCTTTTCGTATAGTGTCATAAACCAAAATGACACTATTGGACATGTTTTATTTTTTCAAAAATACCAAGTAATGACGTTTCTTTTTTATATGAAAGTATAAATGAAATATTTGGATGGCTTATTTCTTACTTAGAATATGAATGACGCTCCCATACAAGTTTGGCTCAGCATGAACAAATATAAAACAATATATTTCATAAAGAAATTAGTGTATTTAATAGCACTGTGCATTTTTTATTACTCTAAAACTCGGTGTTGACAAGATAAAATACATTTTGACGTTTAAAAGTTGGTGAGTACAAACAATAAAATGCATATAGGAAAGAAATAAACTATTTTGATAAAAGGTAGTAATAATAGTCTAAAAAAGAAGAGTTTTAAAACTATGTAAATATTATAATTTTTTATCCTATGTCAAAAAATGAAAAAGTTCCATGTTACACGTGCGTATCTTCGACCAATAACAAAATATGCATTACAAAAAAAAGACTTCTAAAAAACAAGATAAAGTGAAAAGAATGAGAAGTTATTATTGGAACTCCTTACTTTTTTTTTCTACTATTCTGACGATTTTTCTACTTTTGTCACCGACTTCCAATACCTAATAATATGTCTTCATTCAAAAAAAAAATATTTGTATCTAAGAATAAGAAAAAAATAAAAATCTGAAAAAAAAATAGTCTTTATAAATATCATTTATTAACTTTTTTATGACTATTGGAATGGAACTTTATATTTATATGTAGAAGTCAACCTTAAAAATCGAAAACATTTTGCGCAATGTTATTTAATAATATACAACGTGTAACGTTAAATGCGCAAAACCTCTTGTGGGGTAACTCAACCCATGTTACTGAACAATGTTTGTTCTAAGGCTTATGGAAATTCACAAAATAAATGATTTTTCATACTGATGGGCCCGATCAATTTCTCATTTTGTATGAAAAACTTTTTTTTTTTTTTGCGTATTTCTAAAAGTCTTAGAACAAACATTGTTCAGTAACATGGGCTGAGTTACCCCACGAGAGGTTTTGCGCATTTAACGTTCCACGTTGTATAATAGCAATAGCTACTTAATATCATAAAAATATTTTTTTTGTCATTAGCCGTAAATTAGTTTCAGTTCCGCTTAAGTAATGCTTATAAGATAAAAGTAAGAAAAATGTAATATTAATTATATGTATTATTAAAGAGTTAAGTAGTGATTAGTGAAGTGGTTGCTAAAAACTTGTGAAACTTATTAATTTTTGCATTGAAACTTATTAATTTTTGCATTGAAACTTATTCATTTTTGCATTGAAACTTATTATTGAAAGTCGATTGCAAAAAAGTCAAGGAAATAAGAAACAAAGTCACCAACTTCCAATAATATATGTGTACACTTTTTTGTGTTTTTTTTAGAAGGCGGTTTAATTTTTGATTTCATATTGTTTTTAAATTACTTAAACGCCTAACCACGTAAAAAAACTCCTAACCACATCCGCATTTGTCCGAATTCCCTAGAATTGTTTTGCACAAATACCAACTAGTGATAAGTTAATGATTCCCAGTTTAAGAAGAAAGGCTTAAAAATATACTTAATATAAATATTTTCAATTAGTTGTCCAAGTTGACAGAAAAAGGAAATTCTGGGAAGCGCCGCGATCGCTTCTTAAGAATTCTGAGGTTGTCTGGGTATTAGTATGTCTTTTGTTCTGTATTCCATTGGGTAATTTTACGAGTAAGTATCTTATTATTCGTTGAAAATATAATGTCTTTGTTAATCCAAGTTAGTTTTAAGATTAAGGTATTATTTTAGTTTAGCGTCATTGTACAATTTAGTAGCTAGGCTTACTAGTAGTTGTGTGATTTGTGACTGTTGTATATTTTATAGGGTGTTAAAAAATTAACTGCAAGAATTTCGTGTACGTACTCGGTATCAAAAATCAAAATGAACGGTGTACAAATAAGTTTCCGCCTTTTTTACAAAAAAATAGAGCTATATTCTGAAAGAACAGTACATTATGTTTTATTCAAAGTATTGACCATCATTAGCCACTACATTTTTTAACTTTGGCGCGAATCTTCCATCAATAATGCTTCCAATTTCACTACACTCTTTGTCTTCCACTTCAAAATCACAGTTTTTAAACTTGTGAAACCACTCAAGTCACGACAACTTCTCTCGATCAAAGTAGCTTCACCATAAGCTACTACAAGCAATCGATGGGCCTCAGCTGCAGTTTTCTTCAAATTAAAGAAGTAACAGTTCCCGCGCAATCGCGGTATTTTTTCACTTAAATTATTTAGGTAGGTATACTTTTATACGCAATAACGCCAGCGTCGCGTCTTCGCAAAGAGCTTTGTGAGTAGTGGTTGCGATGGCCTAATGGTTAAAGCGTCTGGAGTACCTATCCAGAAGACGCAGGATCGAACCCTGCTCGCAATCTGAATGTTTCGTTTCTTTAAAAATATCTTTGATTTTTTCACTTTTCTGTCAACTTGGACAACTAAGTAAGTGCAAATAATAAGTATATTTTTAAGCCTTTCTTCTTAAGCTGGGGCTTATCAACTTATCAGTAGTTAATATGTATTTGTGCAAAACAATTCTATAGAATAGTGTAGTTTACTGCTTATATAAATTGAAAAACTGTTCAGTCCTTCAGTAATAAAACATTTCTGGGAATTGGGACAAATGCGGACGTGGTTAGGAACTGAAGTAGGTAGTTTATAAAACAATACGAAAAAAAAAAATGAAACGCACTTCTCAAAAAACATAAAAAAGTGTACAATATTTTTTGAAGAAAAGTGATGTTTGGAAGCTATGGTGCCTCTGTTTCATATATCCTTGACTTTTTTCCCACCGACTTCCAAAAGGTAATAAGTTTCATTCAAAAATTAATATGCATTTTATTGTCTTTCTTAGGGTTCCGTAGCCAATAGGCATAAATATATTTTATGTTATGGGCCATAGTTGCCTGAAATAAAGGTATAAATATATAAAACGGAACCCTTATGGATTCGACGTAATATGTATGTATATCTAAAGTTCGAGGTATTTATTCTGTGTTTTGGGACATCATATAAGCACAAGTAATCACCCTTACATAGAAATATCCACTTTTCAAGTTCTTAGCAACCACTTCACTAATCACTACTTACCTCTTTATTAAAATCTTACAATTTTCTTACATAGAACTATTGCCTAAGCGGTACCTACTTATAAATTAATGAACGCCTAGTGATGAAAAAAACATTTTATGAATAATCAATTAGGTATTGCTATTATAAATAACGAGACGAAAGTTTTCAATTTCTGAGTATGATTTCTGTTTATATGAAGTTCCAATAATCATAAAAAATGCTAAAAAGATTTATTAAATTTTTAAATGATTAAGAAAAAAGGTTGTTCTCAATTTGTCGGAATCTTTTGTACGTATTTTTCCCGATTTCTCAATGACGCCTGGACTGATTTGTAGTATTCTTTTTGTTTGAAAGGGTATACTTTAAAGATAAGAAAAAAAAATATAACATTATTTTGTGAGAGTAATAGTGTCAAAATATTTTTTTTTATTTCTTTTCGATAAACTATTTGTAAAGTACGTCTATATAAACTCGTTTTGAGTTATGTATTTCGAATTTAACGATAAGAGAGTAGATAAAATATGTATTTTTTTCATCATTAGCCGTTCATTAATTAAGAAGGTACCGCTTCGGCAATAGTTTTATGTAAGAAAATTGTAAGATTAATAAAGAGTTAAGTAGTGATTAGTGAAGTGGTTTCTAAGAACTTGAATAGTGGATTTTTCTATACATTATATGGGTGATTAATATTAATTGTGCTTAACCGATTCGTTGCAATGTCTAATTTCGCTAACTTCTACCTGTGGCATCGAACAAATATAACGTGACACTGATCAGTGCCCAACGCCATACGATTAGATGACACGCATCTGTGTCATCAGCCATGCGGAAAAGAAAAAATATAATGACCATTTTTTAGAGATTTTTACATGTTCAAAGCTACTGATTACTTTTAGTTTACATTCGAAATCTAACTTGAACGGCCAAGCACATTGTTACAAGTGGTTAAAAGTGGCAAAATAAGCGTATCTATTTCTGGAAATGTATTGTGTTGTGTTGTGGTGTAAGTCCAGGTGTTGCAGCCAGGGCTGGTGTGCAGGTCTTGACTGTAAATAAGACTCCGACACAGGCTTGCTAATAATATTTATTGTAAGTATCACATTGCATGTGCGCGGCTCGGCGCGGTGAGAACAAAGAGTGAGCAACTGTCATCCAAACTATATATCCAAACTAATATTATAAATGCGAAAGTAACTCTGTCTGTCTGTCTGTTACGCTTTCCCGCTTAAACCTCTCAACCGATTTTGATGAAATTTGGCACAGACAATCTTTAGACCCTGAGAAAGAACATAGGCTATCAAAACACCACGCGGACGAAGCCGCGGGCGGAAGCTAGTAGACAATAAAGTAATAGTGCGGTGCACCTAACAAAATGGAGGGTAAGTGACCTTTTTAGTACAAGTGTGCCAAACCTTTTTGCATTTTCTAATGATTTGATAGATTATGAGGTATTAAGTCTAAAAATATTGTTTTGGTTTTCCTTATAACAATTTGTTATAAGTTAGTAGGCAATAGTTCCTTATAACAATTTGTGATTTTAATCGAATCGATTTTCGATTCGATTGAAATCGATTTAAAATGAGACACATCTGTGCCTAACGGCACACGCAAAAGGAAGTGATGGCACTGAAACTTGCCATCTCTTCAAAGAATCGGCTTTCAACTTTCAAAAAGGTTGGTTACCCCTGCGTTAAAAAATAATCTTACAACATTCAGGAACGAAGGCTACGAGCTTAATACTTAATATACGTAAAAAATGAAGATAGATTGGTTCTGAGTAAAAACTTTCCATAACTTAATTGAAGGAGTTAGGTACCATCGATTTTAAAATGACACACATCCGTGCCTAACGCCACTCGCAAAAGAAAGTGATAGCACTGAAACGTGCCATCCGCAACGAATCGGTTAAGTGATGTCCCAAAACCCAGAATAAATAGGTACCTCGAAAAAAGAGATATACGTACAAATATGTCGAATCCATAAGGGTTCCGTTTTATGCCTACCTATTGGTTACGGAACCCTAAGACAGACAACAAATTGCATATTTTTTAATGAAACTTATTAATGGAAGTCAATGCCGCGATGGCAAAAAAAAAACAAGGATATATCAAACAGAGTTATAATCAGAACGAAAAACAGATTTATAATCAACAAAATCATTAATACAACCCTCCAAGTTCATAAAACTGTAGGAATAACGTTTTAAAAGTAATAAATAAATGTTATTTTTTTTGTTCCTTCGTTTTTATGAACTTGGTGGGTTGTATTGATGATTTTGCTGATTTATTCTGTAACTACATACGTCTTACAGCCGCGAATAATATTTTAATCAACATACAACCTAGCACTGGCCTGTGAATTGCAAAAAACACAAGAAAATTTGAATTTCGCGGGCTACATCGACGCAGTCACCTTTTCATATTGTTTTAATAACTACTTGATAATTCAGCTCCTAACAACGTCCATGTTTTATTACTCAAGGACTGAACAGTCTTTCAATTTTTTTGACTGGCGACAGGCCTGTTGGTCTAGTGGTTAGAGACCCTGACTGCTATTGCTGGAGGTCGTGGGTTCGATTCCCACCCAGGACAAATGTTTGTGTGATGGATGAGCAATGTTTGTTCTGTGTCTGGGTGTAATTTATCTATAATATGTATGTATTTAGAAATATATAATTATGTTTATCAGTTGTCTAGTACCCATAACACAAGCTCTGCTTAGCTTGGGACTAGATGGCGTTGTGTGATAGTTGTGGAATATTATTATTATTTATGAAGTAAACTACACTATTCTATAGAATTGTTTTGCACAAATATTAACTACTGATTATTAAGTTGATGAGTCCTAGCTTAACAAGAAAGACTTAAAAATAGACTTATAATTTGCACTTACTTAGTTGTCCAAGTTGACAGAAAAGTGAAAAAAATCTGAGAAATACCGCGATTGCTTCTGAACTCTGAGGTTGTCTGGGTAATTTAGTACCTATGTCTTTTGTTTTGTATTCTTTTGGGTAATTTTTAGTATATTCATCATCATCATCATCATCTCAGCCGTAGGACGTCCACTGCTGAACATAGGCCTCCCCTTTTGATTTCCACTTATACCGGTTGGAAGCGACCTGCATCCAGCGTCTTCCGGCAACCTTTATAAGGTCGTCTGTCCACCTTGCTGGTGGACGTCCTACGCTGCGCTTGCTAGTCCGTGGTCTCCACTCTAGTACTTTTCGACCCCATCGGCCATCTGCTCTGCGAGCAATATGGCCTGCCCATTGCCACTTCAGCTTGCTAATCCGGTTGGCTATATCGGTGACTTTAGTTCGTCTACGGATCTCCTCATTTCGGATTCGATCACGTAGAGAAACACCGAGCATAGCCCTTTCCATAGCTCGTTGAGCGACTTTGAGCTTTGAGATGAGGCCAATAGTGAAAGACCACGTTTCGGTGCCGTAACTCATCACTGGTAACACACATTGGTTGAAGACTTTCGTCTTGAGGCACTGAGGTATGTCGGACGAAAAGACATTGCGCAGTTTCCCGAACGCTGCCCAACCGAGTTGGATTCGGCGGTTGACCTCTTTCTCGTCGGCGTTGGACCTACCTAACTGGACTACTTGTCCTAAGTAGATATATGAGTCAACAACTTCGAGTACCGAGTTTCCAACAGAGACTGGGGTGGGCACAACATTGGCATTTGACATAAGTTTCGTCTTGTCCATGTTCATTTTCAAGCCCACCCGTTGTGAAACTCGGTCGAGGCCATCGAGCATCATGCTGAGTTCCTCCATCGACTTTGCCATGACTACGATGTCGTCGGCAAACCGAAGGTGAGTGATGTATTCGCCGTTGATGTTGATGCCAAGTCCTCGCCATTCCAGGAGCTTGAAGGCGTCTTCCATTGCGGCAGTAAACGATTTCGGGGAGATAACGTCCCCTTGTCTTACGCCTCTTCTCAATGGAATCGCCTTCGTGCTCTGCTCCTGTACTCGGACCGACATGGTGGCGTTATTATACAAGCACTTCAACACCTCGATGTACCGATAGTCAATACGGCATCGCTGGAGTGACTCAAGTACCGCCCATGTTTCCACCGAATCGAAGGCTTTCTCATAGTCCACAAACGCTAAGCATAATGGCAAGTTATACTCTTCGGTCTTCTGTATAACTTGCCGCAGCGTATGGATGTGGTCTATGGTACTATAGCCTCTTCGGAAACCGGCTTGTTCGGGAGGCTGGAAGTCATCAAGTCTGTGTTCGAGACGGTTCGTGATAACCCTTGAAAACAGCTTATAAACATGACTTAGAAGCGTGATGGGTCTGTAGTTCTTCAATAGGCTGTTATCACCTTTTTTGAAGAACAGCACCACCTCACCTCTACTCCATGTTTCAGGCGTTTTGCCCTCAGAGAGGACGGAATTAAAGAGCTTCTGGAGGACTTTAAGTACCGGTGTTCCACCCGCTCTCAGAAGCTCTGAAGTGATTCCGTCCTCGCCCGGCGCCTTGTTGTTCTTAAGCTGCTTCAGGGCCATCCTAATCTCGTACAGACTGATGTCCGGGATATCTTCGGTATAATGTAGGGACAGCTTGGCTCTGGGATCTCCTACCAAGCGATCAACGGGCTTTGCGACCGAAGTGTATAACTGTCCATAGAACCTCTCGATCTCGCCTAAAACCTCTGCTTTGGTCGACGCTATGCTGCCATCCTCCCGTTTCAGCTTTGTCATCTGGCTCTGCCCAATAGACTTGTCCTTTGCGAACACTTTAGAGCCTTGGTTCCGCTGTATGGTCTCTTTAACACGATTCGTATTAAAGAGACGCAGATCATGTCGCAAGGACTTAGATATCCGTCTATTGAGCTGCCTATATGACTTCGCGTCATCGGAAGACTGCAACTGTAGCAAACGTCGTTCAGCCATGAGGTTTAAGGTTTGCTCGGTCAATTTCTGGGGTCTATCTTTACGACAGGGTCTAAAAAACTTAGACCCTACCGTGCGGACAGTTTCCACTAGCCCGTCGTTGATCTCGTCCACTGACACTAAGTTCTCAAGGCAAGCAAAGCGATTAGAGAGCTCGAGTTGAAAGCTTTCGGGGTTTTGAATATGGGGCCGAGTAGGTCGGAGCGTAGACTTCATCAGGCTGGACCTTTCAAGTTTAACATTGATATTCAGCGAGCCTCTTACGATTCGGTGATCGCTACCGGTTTTTACCCTGTTGATCACAGAGACATCGCTGAATATCCGTTTCTTGTCGGTCATGAAGAAGTCTATCTCGTTTCTCGTGAAACCATCGGGACTCAGCCAGGTCCATTTCCTGTGAGGCGGCTTCTGGAAGAAAGAGTTCATCATAAAGAGTTCCTCTTTCTCCAGAAAGTCGGCCAGCCTCTGTCCCCTAGGGTTCCGTTGCCCATACCCAAATTGCCCCACTCTCAACTCATCACCGCTTTTCTTGCCCAACTTTGCGTTAAAGTCCCCCATAACAACAGTGAAGTGGGTTTTGGAGCTATGTATGGCCCTAATTACGTCCTCATACATAGTCTCCACTTCATCATCGGAGTGTGACGAGGTCGGTGCGTATACCTGAATGACCTTCAGCGAATATCTTTTGGATATTCTGAGTATTAGGTATACCACCCTGCTCGACACACTGTCGATGGTTATTATATTGTTTACGAGGGACTTGTGAACGAGAAACCCGACACCACCTTGGGACTGTTGGTCGCCCTCCCGGTAGTAGAGCAAGTTACCAGACTTCAGGGTTACGGTGTCCTCCCCCTCTCTTCGGACTTCGCATAACCCCATAATGTCCCAGTGTAACTTGCTCAGCTCCTCTTCCAGCTCGCAGATCTTTTCGTCAGTCCTCAATGTGCGTATGTTGTGTGTTACCAGGGCCAGTCGTCGTGGGGGTGGGTAGCTGGATCTCTTCCGGAGATTCTTAGCACCCCCTGCTCCGCCGTTACCTTGACCGCTACCCGCGCCAGGGATAGCGGAGCTGCCGGGGACTGGGGGCCTGGTTTTTGTGGTTATCATTTGGGGGTAGTTTGCCTTAATCGCCACGCTTGGCAGGCGGGTTGGCGATCGCAGTTAGGATGTGCAGTACACGGAGGACGCTGCTGCCCGACCTCCGGTTTGTCCCTTAGTCGCCTCTTACGACACCCACGGGATGATTTGGGGGAGCGCAATTCTAAGCCGGCGCCCCACGTAGTAGTAGTAGTAGTATATTATTCGATGAAAACTTATTGTCTTTTTTTATCTAAGTTAGGTTTACGATTTAAGTATTGTTTTAGTTAAGCATCATTGTACATAATTATATGTATATATTGAGCCTCATGAAGTGAGTCCCGAGCATGAAGGTATAGATAAAACCTGGAGACAAAACTCGGTACAAACGGTTGAGTCAAATACCTACAAAACTTCTGCGCTTTCTGTGGTCTCGCTATCTCTTTCCTACTAGTGTGGGTCATCCTACTTTGAAAGAGATAGCGAGACCACAGAAAGCGAGATAGCGATAAATTATTTTAGCTTCAAGTAGGTATTCGGAGTTTGGTCTCCAGCTTTATCTATACCTTCATGGTCCCGAGTCTTCGACTTCTCATGCACTTGAAAGCCATGGGTTATGGAGGAACAGGCACGCTTCACCAGAACATAATTATTGCCGAAAGAATGCCCAATTATAGAGGTTAAATTGGATCAATGAAAAAAGAAGTAAGTGTATAAAAACGTGGGAAAAAAATGCAAAAGGGTCATACGAATATGCCTCTCAAGGCGTTGTTGGGTGTATTCCCGTTCGTCCTCTCGACTTCGTCCCCCGAGAGGGACGAACGTGAATTTACAAAAATAATATTTAATTTGTTCCCGATCGTCCCAATCCTAATTCAAGAGGGGACGAATGGGAATATGTTCTTCGATTCGTCACACTAAAAAGATTTGTGCAGAAATATGTTTATTCGTTGTTGATAATTTACTGACCGTATTTATGTGTTAAAATAATGAGTAAACTTTTCTAGTCACGTACATAATGTAAAACGTAAAATCTTGCCACCATACATGCACATAAGCAACTGTGACTACAAAAAATGGTGACTTATATTTAAAAAGGAAACAACTTGAATGGTAAAAAGTCTGTTTGTAGTGTTTAATTGTAATATAATACAGACTTTTTTTTTATTATAAGCTCTATAAACTGAGTTTTTATCATAATTTTATGGAGAACTTTGTTCTTAATTAAAAAAAGAGGGAACACCGGGAAAATAAATAACGAACTCCCGTTCGCCCCCCTCGGGGGACGAAGTCAAGGGGACAAACGGGAATACACGCGTTGTGGTGTTGTTGTAGTATGGGCAATGGATAATTCAATTGTGACTGTCGCTTCTAGTGATCAAAAAGTAAATCCTGTGGGATTGGCGGATGGGTATTCCAAAGCCAGCCAACAAAATATAAAAATACCGAGGCCATGCTCATGGCTCATGGGAGGGACATGCCTCATGGACGCTCATCTAAATAATTACAGGATTAGAATTCGAGGCAAATAAATTAATAGATTTAAAAATCTAATAACCCACGTTTTAAAATTTCCTAAAAACAAGAAAATAACCCTACGGGGCTGGGAGAGGGGCCACTCAAAACGTGAGGGCGTATATTATTTGAGGGATTATTTATGGAATATATTTACATGACGTGTATAGATCTTGGGTGTAACTTGCAAAGATACGCCCCCACGTTTTGAGTGGCCCCTCTCTCTCTTGTTTTTAAGAAATTTAAAAACGTGGGTTATTAGATTTTTAAATCTATTAATTTATTTTATTATTTTTTCGTATCTCGTGGCTAAATAATCACAGCCGCACAGGCCGATCTTCCGGGTTAAGCCGCGCTTGCCGAGGTTGGTCTGTGGATGGTTGACCATCTATCATAGCGAGTTCCCTCCGTGCCTCGGAAAGCACGTAAAGCCGTTGGTCCCGGCTGTCATTTGTAGATCTTTGACAGTCGTTACTGTTAGTCAGAAGCTCTAAAGTCTGACAACCAGTCTTACCAAGGGGTATCGTATTACCCAGTTACTGGGTAGTGGAAGTCCGACAGGCAGTCGCTCCATGTAAAATACTGATATGCAGCTGAATCTGGTTTGACTGGAAGCCGACCCTAATATAGTTGGGAAAAGGCTAGGCAGATGATGATTATTTTTTCGTATCCCATTCAGCAAACCCTTTCATTTAATACCCATATCATGGGGGTGCATTTCAAATAGTCAATCCGCCATCTTGGATGTCCGCCATGTTGGATTTAAGAAACGTAACTATTTTTTTCATATTCCTGACAGCAAAACCTTTCATTTGATACCCATATCATGGGGGTGGATTTCAAACAGCCCGTCCGCCATCTTGTGTAGGCCGCCATATTGGATTTGTTATTACGTTTCTTAGCTAATCATGTATTGTCATCAGAACTTAGAGGGTGTGCAAAATTTCAGCCTGCTAGCTTATCGGAAAGTGCCTTAAATTGAGTTGCAAAAGTCCATCTGCAACGACAATCAAATAAACAAACAAGAAAAGTGAGTTTATAAAAACGTGGGAAAAATGGTTTTGGCCTGCTTCTATGTGGCTTGTAGGTGTAATCAGTAGAAAAGTAACGAAAATGTGTTGGAGCTGACGGTAAAACTATTAGAAGAGTTATATTATGTTCAAATGTGACGGTTTAGGTATTAAATGTTTTGAAAATGATAATTCTCAGTAATTACCTGTGTATTTTCATGAATAAATTAATAGACTAAATAAATAAAATAAACATTCAAAAGCTTATTTTTTTGAAACGGCAAAATATTGTATCTCTTTTGACCTAGCGTTGCCATAAGGCAACAGTCGAAAACTCTATATTGAGAGATTAGGTTTTTTTTTAGTTATAATAGTGTTATCTGGTCAACATTTAACTAAAATCAGTAGAAAAGTAAAATATAACGTTAAAACAAAAAAATGAGTTTCAAAAACTCAGTCCCTAATGGGCAGATACACACTAAACTTAAGCTAGGTTCATATTGCTGTGTCGGGGTGTGTCGGGACGCACAGCGGGGGACGGGGAACACAACCCCTGCCTCTTCAGTCGTGGGTTGCAAGTCGCACGCGCCTGTGTCACGCTTTTGCTGCGACACAACGCGATACGCGATATAAGCTAGGTTCATATTGCTGTGTCGGGGTGTGTCGGGGCGCGCCAGAACGCAATCGCTTACGTTCATTTATTATGAATAGATTCACATTACAGGACGCGCCACAACACAACACAACCTACTAATGTGAATCTATTCATAGTAAACTAGCTGTGCCCGCGACTTCGTACGCGCATAATGTTTTTTTTATCGTTCCCGTGGGAATTTCGGGATAAAAACTATCCTATGTCCTTTCTCAGCTCTCAAACCATCTTCGTACCAAATTTTATCAAAATCGGTTAAGAGGTTTAAGCGGGAAAGCGTAACAGACAGACAGACAGACAGAGTTACTTTCGCATTTATAATATTAGTTTGGAAGTTTGGATGAACGTAAGCGATTGCGTTCTGGCGCGCCCCGACACAGCAATATGTACCTAGCTTATATCGCGTATCGCGTTGTGTCGCAGCACAAGCGTGACACAGGCGCGTGCGACTGTTGCAACCGACGACTGAAGAGGTAGGGGTTGTGTTCCCCGTCCCCCGCTGTGCGTCCCGCTGCCTGTGCGCCGCCGCCGCGCGCGACTTCAGCTGATCGCTATGACCTGCCGTAACCTCTGTTGTGCTCGCGTATGATTGCGGATCTATAGGTGTCCAACTCGTTACCTTTTTTAAATAATTTTGGGACAAAATATAACATGGTGTAAAATTATTGGAATCGATTCAGTTACTGATTCTGAACAAACTACAGGGTGTCAAAAGACGACCGTTAACGAAGCCGAAAGCCACGTATTCTACACATTATTTGGATCATTTTTTTCCTTTAGACCATACCTGGGACTCCACGGGTTCTCGAGATATTGAAGGACAAAGTTGCATTTAAAAAAAAAAAATACGCAATCGAATTCTAAGTATTATTACAAAACATTTTTCCAAACAAACATTACCTGAATCTTCGATTTTTCTAAATAAATTACGCATTTGAAGTTACGAACAGTAATGTACGTTATAAATAAATGCAGAGACTCACAGCTGTTTTTAGTGTGCGGTCAATGACTCTCTTCTCTAGACTCAATGCCGTGGGATTTTCAACTTTATGTTGTAGAACATAAAGTTGAAATGTGCGTAATGTGAACGTGTTTAGTAACATGTGATCTCAGTCCGTTATCTGAATTGTCAAAAGAGAAACCTTTTCACACTAAAAGTAAAATTATGAAGAATTTATGTTATTATTACTTCATGAAAATAAAGATTCTTTTAAAGATTACGTTTCATTTAACCATCTGTGCAATTCCAAATAAAATTGATTATTTAGAACTAAACAAATACGCACACAGAGGCCAATGTCTCTTATCAGAACCCGTCCTCCGCCACCCTCCGCGGTAGTTCAAACGCATGTTCAAGCGAGCACCGCCGCGCCCGCGCCGCCTACTGGCCAATTGAACCATCGCCGCCTCCCGCTCCCGCAACCCGCTGCGGCCCCTCCCTCTGCCAGCCGCCACGTGCCGCCAAAGAAATTTGTCTAGAATTATTACTTTAGTTCGGTTTCTGACACGATCGAATTTACTTCTTGTCTTTCTTTCCGAAAAACATTACTTTTGAGTGTTCTGTGACTGTGTACTCGCTAACACACAAAGAGTCTGTGTGTTTTTGACTACTTCTGTGTTTGTTTTTGCTAGGCAGTGCGTTTGTGTTTTTAGTTGCGAAAATGCCGTTTCATGATTATTCTGCGCGCGACGGCCCGAGTATGTTAGTAGGTAAGTGTTTTATGAGTTTTAATTTCAGAACATCCTGGGGCGTGGGATTGTTCGAAAGATGTACCACGGCCCTCGAACGCAAAGGGCACACGAAAGAGCAGGTAGATTTTAGTCGGTGAAGTCTGACAGTACCTCCCGCCCCAACCTGGGCAAGAGGTCTCTTTTCATGATTTTACGATTTAAAAAAAATAATTAAGAACATCGTGCATCTCAGTAGGATTTTTCTTATTTGTTTTCACGGATACATTTCGTTCATCCCCGCAAATAATCGAAAGAACGTAGAACTACAACGTCGCCGATACGTTCTTATCACAGCGCGTTCCAGCGTAAGCAGGCGCGCTTGTGTGCGTCAAGCCCGCCTACGCACACAACGACAGAAACCCGTTTGCTTTACATTGCGCGCAATAAAATTTTTTTTTTTTTTGATACCTAAAAATAAAAGTCGGTTCCCAGCGATAATTTTAGCGTAAAGCTACTTAGTTAGATGTACCGTATGCGTAGTTAACGGCTTTGTGATGTGTTTAAAAACACCTTGTATATTCAGGTTTCGCATATACAGCGTGAAATTCTAATGGTTGTCTTTCCGAAGCGAAATGAGTTTGTATCGGTAATACAATCGATTAATATTTATAAAAAAAAAATAGACTCAACAAATGGCAGATTTACAATTGTGATAAACAAAACTCGAAAGTGACTTGAACCAACAGTAGTGCATCGCGCGATATGATACGCGGAACGCTCGCGGCCGCGTGGTTGGCTCGATCGACCGCACGGGTCGTTGCACTTTTAAATCAGCTGATCATACTTTGAGTCCTGACTTAATACAACACAAAACCCAATAAGTTATTCCAATTTTCCCTTCACACTTTTACGGATTTAAGCCCGGTTTCCACCGCGAGCGGAACGGACCCATTAAGGACTCCGTTAAACTCGCAAGCGTAAACTGCATACTTGTATTTCCATCAACAAAGAGTTTTTTAGTTCCCGGAGCGAGCTCATTTTTACTCTTTTCACCCGTTGAGTCATTAATGTGTCCGTTCCGCTCGCGGTGGAAACCGGGCTTTAGGACCGTCATAAATAATTATCTTTTAAAAAGTCTGATTTAGATAATTAAGAATTTGAGGCGTATTAAAAAAATGGAATCAACTTATTTACAATGTTTATTTACGAGGTACGAGTGAGTACTTACATTTCCCGGTAGCGGAGTAATTGTTCGAAATGCAAACCACTATGTTCAATGCACAAACGAGTACGTTTTAACTGGTTGTCTTTCAGTTTGATAAGAGTGTCTTTATCAAGTCTCACGATATTGAAAGCGTCCACTATCGCACATAACAACACGTCACGAGTTTGATGTATACCTCACAATACACCAGGTATTTGAGCTCAGACCACGATAGACCACAGAAAAGATGTCGATAACGTAATGACGTTCGCGGACTAAACTAAACGTAAACGCAGAGGCGCGGGCGCGGGTGAGGGAGGCCGCGGCCCCCCTCACCGCCGCGTTCGTGCAGGCTATTTAATGCCGTATCACTATGCTCGAGAGCTTATTTTGCTCTGAACATTTATTATTCGCTCTTCTTTTGTAGTTTGCCGCGTCGTGAGTTTCGTGTAGGTACCTACCTAAGTCATGTCTAGTGCACTACTATTGATTCTCGCTCTTTCGAGTTTATGAATACTTTTTTAAAGATTTGAAAAAAAAAGAACTTTTTTTTTAAGTTTACCTTTGTGTTTCGATAGTACTACTGATGGGTAATCGTCCTGCCGTGGAAAGACAACCATTAAAATTTCACCCTGTATACTAGAAGTAATGTTGTATATCGATCAAAATTTATCAATTATCACGGTATTATGTGATCACGTAACACGGGTATTGAAACACAATACTTCGCTTATAAGTTCTTTAATTATAACTCTTCTGACATTACACATGTTTATTTAGTGTTTCAAATAAAATTATTTTTTCAATGGCTACTTTGAATAAAATTCAGATATATTAAACAAAAAATTTTAACCAGTGTGTTCACGAACATGATTATTAAAATTTCCCCTTCGATTAAAACTCTTCTGACATATTTCACATTTGTAAAGTTTTTCACCAGTGTGTATAAGAACATGACATTTTAAATTACAACTTTGACTAAAACTCTTCTGACATATGTCAGATTTGTGAGGTTTGTACCCTGTGTGTATAAGAACATGACTTTTTAAATGACCATTTTGACTAAAACTCTTCTGACATATGTAACATTTGTAAGGTTTTTCACCAGTGTGTATAAAAACATGTCTTTTTAAAGTAATACTTTGACTAAAACTCTTCTGACATATGTGACATTTGTAAGGTTTTTCACCAGTGTGTATACGAACATGAATATTAAAATTTCCCCTTCGATTAAAACTCTTTTGATATACGTCACATTTATAAGGTTTCTCCCCTGTGTGCAAAAGTACATGATTTTTTAAATGACAACTTTGACTAAAACTTTTCTGACATATGTCACATTTATAAGGTTTTTCACCAGTGTGTATAGAAACATGTCTTTTTAAAGTAATACTTTGACTAAAACTCTTCTGACACATGTCACATTTGTAAGGTTTTTCACCAGTGTGTTTAAGAATATGAGTTTTTAAATGACTCCTTTGACTAAAACTCTTCTGACATATTTCACATTTGTAAGGCTTTTCACCAGTGTGGATACGAATATGTCTTATGAAATCACCTCTTAAAGTACAACTGTAGTGACACACATCGCATTCATATGTTTTTATTCGCTCTTTCGCAGCTGTATCAGTATTTTTCACAATATTACTGATAGATTGAGAATTTGTGACAAGCTTTGTGAATTTAGAAGGAGCTGCAGACTTGTATTTCTCGGTGTTCCGTATCATTAGTAAGTCTGTCTGTTCAGTTTTCTTTTGCTGGAATGTCATTGTATCTTCTAGTCTTGTTAGTCGTACGTATAGCTCTGGTTTCTTTGCTTCAGACACACCTGTGAAAATAAAACGGGTAAGAGCGGATTACAACATAATTTTTTGTTTATGCTGAACCCGATACACCTGTCAAGAATTATTATACAACATTAGTTTTATTATATGCGAAACCTGCAACTGATTCGATTCCAATAATTTTGTAACCAAACACCATGTTACATTTTTTTAAATAAAAAATTTAATTTAAAAAAAATATTGCCAGTTAATTACAATACAATCACCGTACGGTTAGGTACCTATTGCTAAACTATCACGAGTGTATAACACAGGAGACGCTGTTAACGCGGGTGTACCGCTAAATGAGCATGTTTTTGAACGGACAACCAGGTATGATACGGTTTTAAAATATAGGTACATACGATTCGGTTTCGCATAAACAAAAAAAAAAGTTATATAAACAATCTATATACAAAATTTCAAAACTATTTTATGAAAATCGCAAAGATTTCAGCATGTTATGTTACCTGAAAACATGTTCATTTCGCGGCGGTCTGCGGTACTCCCGCAACACGCGCCTCATGTGTCGTACACTCATTGATAATAGTTTGGCAAGAGGTACATTACAAATAATTATAAAACACCCTGTTAAAAATGTTAACGTATCAAACTGTAGTGTGTACCTAGCGCACGAGTCGAGCAGATCATTCCATTTCTATTTTCTATGAATTAAGCTTTTTTTTTTAACGTGGTAAAATCATCAAATGAGTCCTCCCGCCTCGGGCAGGGCGGGAGGGACTGTCAGACTTCTACTGACTAAAATCCACGGTGTCCTTCAATAGCCCTTTATGTTCCGGGGTCACGGTAAGGAAATAGTCCCGCGAGATCACGGCAGGCTTTGGCCCTCTGAGAGGGGGGCCCCGTCATTATGCTGACGCTCTTTGAGGCGCGCGTGGGACACAACGCGCCGTCGACCCGGGCATAGTCCATGGTCGGGCAGCGAGTTGCCCTTTACTCGCTGTCCGCATGCCCGCGCCTACGGTGACCGGAGATCGTCTAGCGACGACCGTCGCCGCGGGCGTCCACCACCGCGGGTGGGGCGGAGGGAGGACACTGTCCTCTCTCGCACGAGGCCCGCCTCCTCCTTCGCGAGCATTACTGCTTCGCAGAAGGAGGCGACCGCTTCCCACTCCGTCTCGCCCATGAAACAAACTTAGATTAAAAAAATGTCCAGATTAATAGTAGGCAACTAAGGGCCGATTTTACCATTTCAATTGAACGCGATCATTTCAGGCTAATCTCAGTTTAGGCATTTAACTGAGTTCAAAGGCCCAAATTGGATTTTACCAACACAAACTGAACTCAGTTAGAGCTTGAACTCGTTTAATTTCTGAACGCCCAATTTTTTACGGTTAACGTGGTTAAACGCAGATCAAATGATATGTCATCTGTCATCGTGTTATTGAATGTTGTGGAAAGATTTCGTATTTTAGAAGAAATCGGCTTTTATTAATAAAATAAAAGCATGAAAAGGGCTCTATCGCTTGCATTTGATGAAACTTACGATGAAAATACTATTCGCCATCGCCGACCAAGCTGGATCCGTGAGCGAGAAGAACATTTTGATACCCTTGATGATAAGGATTTTGTAACAAGATTTCGTCTCACGAAACACACAGTACTAGATTTATTGGAATCTATATGAATAAACTAGAGTTTCCTACAAATATGTAAGTTCTATTTATTTTGTAGTTTGTTAGTTTACTTACTATGCCGATAGCTCGGGCACGCCGCAATCGCGGCGGTAAGACCCCTCTTTGAGGAGTGGCTGGATAGACGTCACGGCGTCCTGACCTATCGGATGACGCAGGTCCTCACCGGACACGGAAGTTTCGGGAGGTTCCTGTGTCTGATAGGGAAGGAGGAAACGCCCGGGTGCCACCACTGCGAAGATCGCCCGGAGGACACAGTAGAGCATACGGTGCAAGACTGCCCAGCTTGGGCAGTGCACCGACGTGTCCTCACGGCGGCGATAGGCGGAGACCTCTCGCGCCCGGCATTGGTTGCGGCCATGCTGCGGGGCGAGACGGAGTGGGAAGCGGTCGCCTCCTTCTGCGAAGCAGTAATGCTCGTGAAGGAGGAGGCGAGCCGCGAGAGAGAGCAGGACAGCGTCCTCCCTCCGCCCCAACCGCAGTGGCAGGCGCCCGCGGCGTCGGACGTCAGCAGACGATCTCCGGCCACCGTAGGCGCGGGCATGCGGGCAGCGAGTAAAGGGCAACTCGCTGCCCAACCATGGACCATGCCCGGGTCGACGGCGCGTTGTGTCCCACGATCGCGGGATTATTTCCTTACCGTGACCCCGGAACATAACAGGCTACTGAAGGACACCGTGGATTTTAGTCAGTAGAAGTCTGACAGTCCCTCCCGCCCTGCCCGGGGTGGGAGGACGCATTTGATGATTTTACCACGCTAAAAAAAAAAAAAAAAAACTGCCGATAGCTAATTATAATGTTCGTTTTTTAGAAACAACAGTGTAACACCCATCAATCAATTGCTGTGTGCCCTACGCTGCTACGCAACAGACAGGGTGCTATCAAATGACTGCAGGAGATTTATGTGGATTCAGCACTTCTACTGCCCATAGATTTGTGCATAAAGTCAGTGCCGCTATTGCTACACTTCGACCTCGTCACATTTATTTTTCCGGAACAAACGATGATTTCATTATTTTAAACTTCAAATTGTTAATATAATAAAGTATAATAAAATTACTCTATACTTTAATTACCAATAATAATTATATTTATAGCGATGTAATAATATAATTCAATTGAAAATTATTTTAACACATTATACAAAGCTAAACAATTTTGTAATCTTGATTTTTTCGTGGGATGGCTATTTTGCCAACTGTCACTTCAAGTTTTGTCTATGGTTATTGCAATTGTTTGCGAGTTTACGTTCTATGTTGAAAGTAAACTTAGTTTTCGTAAACGCGATCAAAATATGACCGGTAAAATCAATTTGTGCTTGAACCAAGATCGAACGCTTATGTGAACGCGATCGATTTGAACTTAGTTTTATTGAACTTCGTTTAATGGGCAACTGGTAAAATCGGCCCTAAGAATTGAAAACAAAAACACGGAGTAAAAATTTCTCGCGTCGGTCGATTCCTACGTAAAACAAGTGAACATCTCCAAGGAAAACATTCTTTTAAGGGCGCATAACCAGAAAGTTGTTAATTTGGCAATGTAAATGTATGGGAATAAGAAATATGGCTCTTTATTGCACTATAAAAATGATAAAGGAATGCAATTAAAACACTGAATTTGATGTTGTAACCGCTTCAGGTGTATAAAGAGCATTTTTTTGGAATGTTTCCAAATGGTTTTTTTCCGTCTAAAACTATACAATGTGCTGATCTACAACCTAGTTAAATTCAAGGACGTGATTATACTCATGATTCTCGACCCAAATCAACAATAAAATAGGTAGGTATTTTTTTATTTTATTTTTCCTTTTCACTGAAATCGGTAAGTGTGAACTAGCCGTATAAACGCAAACATTAATGTACACAACGCATACGCAACGATCATTCAACAAATTCGTAGGCAATCAATCCCACCCCAACCAATCCAAGGCAAGGGCGCTGCACCGCGCCCCGCGCCCCGCGCCCCGCGCTCCGCGCTCCGCGCCCCTCGCCCCGCGCCCCGCGTCCCTCGCACCGCGCCCCGCGCCGCGGTTCGCGTTCGGCCGGCACCCCGCCCCCGAACCGACAGTCAAGTGTTTGATGTCATGGCATGCGTTTTGCAAATTCCGCTTCTCGGTAGGTGCATTGTTGAGACGGCATTCGATACAAAGTGCAAGACGACGGACAATTACTCTAATGTCGAGTTGGAGGAGATGGTTCGCCTGTATGCCATCAGTGGAGACAGTTCCCCTATGGTCGGCAAGTACCTACTTGACCGAAAAGTTTGGTGACCACTGGATCGGGTCGCCGAGACCCTGTGGTGTGATGTGACAAGTGTAACAGAATCACGTGCAAAGATCATTAGTGCTTGCGACACTAAAAACGAATGTGTTAGTTTTACGTAAGCTGAAGGAAAACCAGCTACCTACGTCGTGCTCGATTGTGCCAAGAGTGTGATGGTGGCAACATTGAACAATAGGTACCTCCGGGTAACATAAGTAGGTAGGTAATTTATTTATACATTTTGTAAATACGTTGTTAACTAATCGCTTTTATTTGTGTAAATAAGTTGATTTCAAATTTTTCACTACGCCAATAATACCTAAAAGTCGAAAATATCACCACTTACTTACATTTAACTAGCAAATCTTTAAAAAACATTTTTTATACTACGTAGATCGGGGTAGGTATTATTGACGGTCTAAGCCCGAGGAAAACTTCAAATCAACCAATTTTATCCACAAATAAAAACAAAATCACTACGAAAAGTTTAGGGTGAACGATAGCAATCAAGCAAAACTTAAATTTTATTATTCATCTGATAGCAGGTCAGTGAACTTTTTATGGCGGTCTAGTATTACTGTCATTAGATTTCGTATTATACTGATGCTTCGAATGAGTTAATATCAAACGAAATGACAATAATGTGGGTGATTTTCGAAATAAAATTACGTAAAATTATTGCTAAGGGTCGCCAAGGTCACTTCTCGGCGCACGATCATCGCGCGTCATTCAATTCACGCACACAGCTGCTCATCGCTGTGTGCGTACGCGCGTAGACTGCGGTCGGCTGATTCCCTTTTCATTTGTATTGAATTAAGGGTTTAATTCTGAAATACTGTAAAATTTCAACAAAAAAAAAAGCAGCCCTTTTTAGTTTTGCCTGGTACTGTACTTTCAATTGATTATCAATGACTTTTGTGACAACCACCTGAATTTGACGAAAATGCAAAAAAACAGCGTGTATATTCAGTGGTACGATATTAATTATTGCTAGTGACCTACCGAAATTTCGGTTTCGGTTTGGGCCAATAAATCTACTTTCGGCCATAGTTTCGGTTTCGGCCAAAATATAGCCGACACTTTCGGCCCCGCCGAAACTCAAGTGTTCGTGCCTTTTCGTGCGTCGTTCGGTAAAATACGTAGCTACCACGCTTGCTGCTTGCTCGTCGGTGGGGCCATGGTATAATAATATACTTCGCCAGGTATGGCACTCCGAAACACATTGGTCACGTGGGTGACACAAGCCTACGTCATCATCGCTATCTGCTGGTTCTCAAACTTTGCAGTTTGGGGAAATGACATGGCCGGATTCTGCCCTCAAAACTCAATCCAAATTTCACACTGTACATTAATAACAATTATATGAAAAATTCTTCTAAAATAAATAAAAAATAGTCGCAACAATTACGATTCTCTAAAACAGGCGAGGAAAATTCCTAAAAATTAAATGTTTTAAGGGTGATTTCCCTTTTGATTCATTGCTAGGAAGAGACAATTGCATCGATGTTTGGATACACGCTTATGACAATCAGTGTACCTATGTAAACTATGCTTGATGGTCATATTAAAATACCTATAAAACGCCCGTGACTGTTAGAATTGTACGTAAATGATTTTACTATTAGGATAATTTACCACTTTTCGAATAGCGCGCGGCTTGACGCGACTAACGCACCACTTTATAAATCGATAATATATTTAAAAGTGCGTATCCAAATGTCCTAGACTTATTTTGACGTTCCTGCGACAGTTGATCTTAACCGTCAAAACTGTCAAAACTGTATAGTCTTGCGTTGGACACGTATTACTGTGTTCGTTACTGTATTGGATTTTAGATGTTTTAACCCGACTCCACGCTATCATTTAACAGACTTTCGTTTACGCTTCCAAAGTTAATAGTATTCTGCTGTGTAAAATGGATTTGGATTCTGACGGTCACCATGTCTAAGTGTCTGAATTGTATTGTGGTCACTTATCGAATGCGACGGTATAATGTTGTAACAGCTTTAATACCGCAGCTACAAAATACATTGTCTGAATGGTTATTCTTAGAAAAGGTACGTACCTAAATCGTAATTATATTCATATTACGCATTTTGATACCACACACTTATAGAAATCAGTACATAACAATATTTTTTCATGAAATCCCACAATCAGGTTAGCGTGTGCTAGTATCTGAGATTGCACCCGAATTATGATCAAGTATAATTAACCACGTTTACTACACTACCTGTATTATTTCTTCCATTTACTCTTAAAATGTCCATGTTACAGGATCGGAGAGCAAATCTGCAAGTATATCATCCCTGTTGGATACAAGCTAACCGGCACTTGATATTAAATATACTTAAACAGGCTGGATGCCTAACTATAGAAAAATGAACCTGCATTGCCTGAACCACTTCCAATTCTAACAACTGCTAATCCTGCTATCGCTTATGATCCACCACTACCTCCACTACCGCTACCAGCTGATAAACCTGCACTCAATTATATAATTAATTAATAAAAAATACAAATATCATTTTAGTCTTTTATTGTCTGTTTCTCTGCGTCTGTCCCTGCTTTGGTGATCTGAAACTTTTGAAAAGAGTCTAACAAAAATAGTTAACTGAGCATTAAGACACGGCCCCACCGCAGTGCACGGAGAGGCTACGCACGAGTAAGAAAGCTTCGCTTTATAAGAAAATGTATGTGGTTATGTCCACTGCAACCCACGGAGAAGCTACGTACGAATTGACGTCATTGCTACACGCGTGGCTTGCTCGAATAGGCGGTTACATAGCTCAACGCTGTCGACGTGGGTCTACGTTTCCACTGGACTACACGAATATGACCCACGACTATGTACACTTGTACAGCTCGATTATCGCATGGCGGTTTTGCGTAGGCTCTCCGTGCGCCGTACCACGATATACTATACATAGTCGTGTGTACTCCAGTGGAAACCTAGATCCACGTCGTCAACTAAATTAATACAAGCAGCTAAAATGCGCCGTATGCCCGTGCACAGCATGCGCTGCGGTGGGGCCGCGCCTTTAGCCACACGGAACTGTCCAGTCTGTATGAAGAGACAAATCTAATACGCGCCTAGTGAAGAAACGGCCTCTATCTACTGAAAATACCAATTCTCCTATTGTTCCGTCTGAAAAAATGTGCCTGAACATTTTGAATAGCAATCGGAAATTGCTATTCAAAATGTTCAGGCACTTTTTTAAAATCCTGTTTGTAGTATCTCTCGCATGTTCTCTGTTCATAAAACTTAAACTACTATAAATAAATACCTGTAAGCTTTAATATGAGGTACTGTTTGTCAATGTACATTAATATTTTTTGTCAGGGCATCGCTCTATACAAATTCCGGCCATAAAACATTGACCTAATTATTACATTAATGCTAACTTTTGCACGTGGTTTCCATCCCCTACCTCAGCGTAGTAGATTTTCAGTGACAAAAAGCATTATTTATCCATCCTAGGATAAAAGATAACAAAGAAACTTTTCGACGTTCACAAATAAAAATGTTTGAGTGCCGCTGGTTACACAGTCACTGAGCGAGACAGGCATACGCATAAAACAAGAATAGCGATACACGACAAAATGGCGGCATGACAATGACACAGCCCGTTCCTGTGTTACCAGTAGTGTGTGGTTATAACTCCCTAAGCGCATTTATTACTTAAGCGAATACGATAAAACGCTGTGGTTTTATTTAACAATTCTGTTGGTGTACGTATTGAATTGTTTCGTTTGCTATGCTAAATACTATTTAAATGTTTTATTTATTTTTTAAACAGAATAGTAGCTGAAAATGTTTCCTTATTTTCGTATTTTGTTGCAATTAAGTGGCAACTGGAAAGTGACGTCAGCATGTGTCTCTGCGGGAGTGTCAGACCTTGTTTTTTTAGACTATGGGCGGGGCCACCGTCTATTTAGAGCTTATGCACACAACGTTTTTTAAACGCGCCCGTCCAACGCGTTTAAGAAACGCGCGTCGACGGCGCGTTTTCATCAGAGCAGTTTGTTGTAGTTTGTTTTCGGCTGCGTCTGACTTGCGTGCGTATTGCGTCTGTATCAAGTCAGATGCGCTGCACCGGCGCGTTTAAAAAACGTGGTGTGATAGGCTCCTAATCTTGAGTTGAGGTTCTGCTTTTGAGTTTACTAACAAGAGATAATAAAATATATTTGTTACGTACGTCAATGATTAAAGAACTTATCAATTGTCAAGGCAGTGACTGTATTCGAAATGTAAGTTAAAGGTTTCTTCTTTGTAATAATGCTTTTTCGTATTTCAGAATCAGGTGAATACAGTAAAAAAAAAAAAGAAATATCAGCTGTTTCCGATTCCTGGCTAGGATTACTTATTGATTTACGGATTTTTTTTCTTATGTAACACTTTTTCTTATAGAAAGAAAGAAAAAACATTTATTGGCACAGACACAGGGCATAGCACAATAATAAAACATGCAAAAATTAAAAAGAACAAGTGTTTTGTTTAAAAGTAAGTACTTAAAACTATTTGGTACAAAAAATGTTTGCCCCACGGCTGCTCCAAACAGGCCCAGTTCAGCATAAATGTCAGGCAACTAAGTGCCTGACGCTGGTTTTCAACTGGACCTGGTTGAGAGGTGTGTACGCCGAACCAGTTGTGTGATTGTGTGTTTTAAAGTGTATGTAAAAAATATATGTATAAATAGATATTTTATGTGTCACAATTAAGAAAAAGAAAAAAAAAATACATATAGTCTAATCATAAATAAATCCAAAGTGAGTATGAAATAATACTACTAAGTAGGTACTCGTACCTACAAAAAGAATAACTTCGCGCGTGCGATGCCACTGCTTATGTGTTAATAATTGTTTAAAAAAAACAGTATCGAATAATCGAAATTTTAAATGTGTTAAAAAGTTTCAGTTTCGGCCAAAACTGAGAGCAAGGTTCGGTTTCGGTTTCGGCTGAAAAATCAGTTTCGGTCGGACACTAAATTGCATTCCCTAATCAGTTTTTTTGTGCACTACAGAGCCATATTTCTTATTTTCATACAGTAAATTTGTAAAATTAATTAAAACGTGTAAATATTTGTCAGCCATTAGCGACGTTGCCAACTTTCAGAATATGCGCTCTTAAAAACGTGTCGTTTTATTTCGAACACGGAATCTGGACATTTTTTAATCTAAGGGATTTTACCCGCCCACCACCGGGGAGAGTGGAACCGGCGAGAGATGTCGTGCAGTGTTCTACAGGAAGCGGTCTTGGGCCACTCCTGTGGGACATCGGATACGGTCCGCGTAATATGTTACGCTGACGACACGCTCGTCCTGGCAGGGGGAGAGTCGCACCAGGCGGCGCCCGACCTGGCGCGCAAGCGGTCGCGACAGTCGTCAATAGGATCCGACAGTTGGGACTTGGGACACAACGTGGCGCTGCAAAAGTCGGAGGCCATGTGTTTTAGTGGCCGTCTGAACGCGCCACGGTCAGAGTCCCACATAACACGGTCAGAGTCCCACATGGTGGGAGGGGTGCACATCGGCGTCGCGTGGTTATTAAGTACCTGGGACTCGTCCTCGACAGTCGATGGAACTTCAGGGACCATTTCCTGAATTTGGCCCCAAAGCTGAACCTTTATTGCGGTCTTTGTGTCGTTAATATGACAAAGATGTTTTGGGCAAGTCCATAAAAATATACGTATAGAATATCTCAACAAAAAAATTCACTTTGAGTAAGTATTTATTTTGTAATAAAGAAATCTGAGATTCCTTTTGCCAGCTGAATGTTTTATATTAAAACAGTTGTCTGCAGCCGCCCTCAGGAGATTCCTGCCCAATCTCAGCGGGGCCTGCCGGAGGCTGGAGTTGGTTGGTACCGGAGATTTACTGTGAACCTTGTGACCTCCGATTCTCGCATGACGAATCTATAAGGGTTTCGTTTCTTGCCATTTGGTTACGGAACTAACTAGCAGCTTTAGTTAACGAGAACCAATTTTCTGAATCAGTTTAAAGAAGGCGATGAAGTAAATTCATTAACAATATAGTATATGTGATGGTTGCTGAGAAAAGATGCTTCGTGCATCCGTAAATAGGTAATGTGCAACCAATAATAACTATGGTGATGTGATGGCCGAACGTTTGTTAATATCTTTACAAAATCTTGTGGAAATATTGAATGTTTTCGCTATGTTCTAACATAGGAACTTCGATAATGACTTTCCTGGCTTTATTGACTTGATTTTAATGTTGGGAGTTACTGTGTTTCATTTTTAAAGTACCAGTTGTCTTTTGGGCTGTCTGCTAAATAAAGTTGAAATTAAATATTTAATATAAGAGACATTATACCTACCACTTTGATGTTCCTCCTCGCGTTCAGTACTCTCATTGTCTTGTTCACAATCATCTTGTAATTCTTCTTTGATATCATCGCTTTCTGATTGACATTCATCAAGTACACAGTTAACATGCACTGTTGGAGTAATAATAAACCCATTGAAAAACTCCCTCTCATCTTGTTTTATTCTTGATTTTATCTGTCAACAGTTTTATAAAATGTTTAGGCAAATCGGTCGTAGTCACTACAAGCTATAATGTTTACTTTTGACAGCTACATGAGAAATCACCTTAGAGCCTATGCACACCATTTTAAACGCGCCGTCGATAAGCGTTTCTGAAACGCGCCGTCGACGTTAAGGAAATGTGTTTTTCCCCCCCTCCCACTCCCATCCCCTCTCCCCCCTGTCCGCCTGCTCCTGAATACTAAACCTTACCCAACAAATGTTCAATTTATTTAAGCAGTAAAATGAATTATTCTATTTCGAAAACCCGCGTCTTCTGGACGCCTTATTAATTAGTATCGCTGCTGCACACCTCGAGGCTGAATCTTTCATTACCTTGTAAATGAATGAAGAAATAAACAACTTGTAGCCAAACATTCAGAAATAAATAAATAGTCAGCGTATATCAACACAAACTTCTGCTTTCTAAATGTTTCTAGCTGCATTAATATCAACGGTAAGACTCACTCACGCTCAAGTTCAGAAACCCTATTACTGAAGAGAGCCTCACATAATACTTTAATAACAAGTGCCACAGAACAAAAGTCAAACCTCACCTCATCATCTTCATTCAACATCTGAGTGAACAGCTTCTCTGCTTCCAGACATTTCCTCTGCAATTGACAGCATTGCTTTAGTCTAGTGTAGCAGAAGACACAAGCGAGCATCGGTCTGCTGTCTTCAGTTACAAACTGCAACAAAAAGAATATAATGTAATCTATCTTCTTTATCTATCTATACATATAATAAAACTGTAGAAAAATCGTTTTTGTACATCAAAATAAAATCCAAAAAAATTGGTAGGGTGTTAAAGGACAACCGATAGAACCCATTTCCAGCATTTTTAGAATTTTTGTCTGTTTGTCGGTTTGTCTGTTTATATGTGTCACTATCACGTAAAATGTACGAAAGCAATGTAGATAACCTTTATACACAGCGATTGGGCGTAACTTGAGGAATTATTTAGTTTTTGTTTCATTGCAATCGGTTCAGTCTTTCAAAAGTTATTCGAATTTAAAGTGTTTCTGAAGTAAAATTACGGTCAGTTCACACCAAGACTCGCAGTTCAGTAACGCGATCTAGCTCCGAATAGAAAAACTACATAAATTCAAATAACAAATCCAACGCACGGCAGATGGCGTTTAACACTTAGGGGCCCACTATGACCAGGCGCCCAGCACTCCCAATTAAAAAATTAGAAAAAAAGGGGATTGTGTAGTTTATGAAACCAAGGTAAAAGTGAAACTTTTTTTCACATTATAAGGTAAAAAATAAAAAACTTTTTTCAAAAAAAAATTAACCGCCTTCAAAAACAACCACAAAAAAGGGTGAAATAACTTTTTCCCTTTTTTTTGTTTTGAAGTCGTTTAAAAAGCCGGTGAATGTCTGAATATTTAATTGTATTGAAGTTAATCTACACACATCAAAAGTGTCTAGGGATCAAGCATTTTTATGCGGATTTCTTGAGATTGAGATGTGGCTTTGTAATAAATTTATGATTTTACAAATTTATATGGATCCTTTTTGGTGCATTTCATAATTTGAATCAGGAACTGTAAATCAAATTCGAGTAAAAGATGAAAATCAGCTGTCAATATTTTACCTATAAAAACATACAACGCATTGAAGACATTATTAGTGCTACTGTTTCCCTACTACTGATTAAAACCAACGTTATTATGGAGCGGCGACGTCATTTAAGCAGGGAAGAAATGCTCAGAGCCGTGGGAATGATAGAAGCTGGTTCCCGGCAACGTACTGTGGCTTTAGCTCTGAATACAAGTCAGAGTGTTATCAGTCGACTTTGGACACGTTACCGAAGCACTGGTACCGTGGCTGAGCGCCATGGAGGACGGTATCGCTGCACCACACGGAGACAAGACCGATACATTCAAATCTTAACTCGAAGAGCTCCAACAATAACCGCCATGATGTTAGCCGTTAGGCTTCATCACTCTTCAGGGAACTTAATTAGCGACCAAACAGTCAGAAACCGCTTGCATGAAGTGAACCTTCATTCCCGAAGACCGCTACGGGTACCACCTATAGCAATGCACAATCGTAGGATTCGATATCAATGGGCTCTTGAACACAGAAATTGGGCAGAAGAACAATGGCGTTTCGTGTGCTTTTCTGATGAGTCTCGTTTTGGTATGAGACCGGATACAAGGCGTATACGACACTGGAGAACCCCTGGACGCCAACAGCGATTAAAATCCTGCCAGGAAGTCCATCCTTATAGTGGTGGAACCATCATGGTATGGGCGGGTATTTGGATCGGCGGAAGAACTGAGTTGATTTGGATCAGAGGCAACCTCAACGCTCAAATTTATGCTGAGACGATTGTATCAGACGTCATCGTTCCTCTACAAGTGCAAATCGGTCCCTTATTTCAGTTAATGCATGATAATGCACGACCGCACACCGCAAGAGTTGTAAGACAGACTCTCGCCGCAGCTAACATCAATGTCCTGCCCTGGCCTGCTCAGTCGCCAGACTTGAACCCGATTGAGCATGCATGGGATATGCTACAGAGAAGAGCTCTGCCGAATATGGAGGGTATCCAGTCGCAAGAAGACCTTTTTTTGTTGTTGCAACGAACATGGGCGGCCATTCCACAGCGTGATTTGGATGAACTCATTTTGAGTATGCCAAACCGATGTTCTTGTATTGTTAGTGTTCGCGGTAGAAACACGGATTATTAATTGTTTAAGTTACCCAATAAAATTTTAAAACTGTTATTTCAGTCTTTTTTTCGAACTTTAATGTTAGTGGTTCAAATGTCAAAAATCCCTTTATTAGGAAAATGGCAAATTTCTTTATGAATGCAAAGGTGACTTGGTTTATCGTTACTGTGACAAACGATAACACTTTATTTGATGAATCCTTAAAGAACATTTTAATTAATATCAATCAGGAGAAAAGTTATTGCAAAAATATATGTTGATCCCTAGACACTTTTGATGTGTGTATTTATTAGACACTTCTATTAATTTATTGATCTGTACAATTTATTTTTTAGGGTTCCGTAGTCAACAAGGAACTCTTATAGTTTCGCCATGTCCGTCCGTCCGTCCGTCCGTGCGTCCGTCCGTCTGTCCGCAGTTTAGATCAGAGACGCACAGTACTAGAAAGCTGTAATTTGGTGTAAATATACGGATTTGTTGCGCCGAAAAAGTGGTAAAATAAAATCTCGTAAATTTTTTTTTTTAGGGTACCTCCTGTACACTTAAAGTGGGGATGTTTTATTTTTCTCGCGTACCCCTTAGTGTGGGGTATCATTAAATAGGTCTTTAAAAAATATTCATAGTTTCCATTAACAAATTTTTTTGATAAAAAGATTGTTTTGTGAAATATTAAGCTTTAAAGTGCTAATTTTTGCTCGACTCGAGTGTCCCCCCCCCCCCTCTACCAGCTAAACGGTTATGTTTGGGGGTGTGAAAAAATTCACAATAGTAGTATATATAACGAAGTTTAAAAGAAAATTATCATGACTAAGTAGGCTTTACAAGTTTACGAGTAATAGTGGACCAACTTATAAAACATACTTGGATAACATATTTTTTCCTAAACAAAATGTATCGGAGAACATGTTCTTCAACTGCAAATGTAAGTTTGTCAACTTTATTTTTACAGCTATAGGTGGGTATGTTTTGGGGATAAGTAGGTTTTTATTGCCAACTAATTTAACTAACTTCAAAAAAAGGAGGAAGTTCTAAATTCGTCATAATCTTTTTTTTTTATGTATTTTCCCCGATTTCTCAAAGACGCCTGGACTGATATTGAAAATTCTTCTTTTTATTAAAATTAAATTCAGCGAATCAGTTTAGTTAGTTCGCATAAGTATTTTGATGGGAAACTACGGAACCCTACACTGTGCGTGGCCCGACACGCACTTGGCCGGTTTTTATTATTAATTAGTGTTTATGTTCATCATCAGCCTATAATGTTCCCACTGCTGGGACAGGCCTCCTCTCTGTGAGAGGGAGTGGGCCATAATCCACCACGAGGGCCCAGTGCGGGTTGGTAGATGTCACATGTCTTCGAATTTTTGGTTCTAGGACATGCCGGTTTCCTCACGATGTTTTCCTTCACCGTTTTGAGAGCAGTGGTGATGAAATAAATTACACAAAGTAATGCGCCTGGCGGGGTTCGAACCCACGACCTACAACTCGTAAGTCGGGACCGATACGACTGGGCCACCAGTCACCACAGCTCTTGTGTATGTTTTTGTTAGTTTTATAAAAATATGCAAGATTTTCCTATTCTTTATTTCATTTTTAAATGACTCTGATACTTCGTCCTATAGGTTGTGGCAGAAGTCTTTTCACCTGAAGGAAGGCGTCGTATACCTTTGCAATGTGATGACTGAAATCTGTTGTTGATTTGATGATGATGAAGACAGTAATTTCCAAATTGCATTTTTGTCGGGCACGCCGCAGTCGCGGCGGTAAGACCCCTCATTGAGGACTGGCTGGAAAGGCGTCACGACGACGGCGGCGTCCTGACCTACCGCATGACGTAGGTCCTCACCGGACACGGAAGTTTCGGGAGGTACCTGTGTCAGTTATGGAGGGAAGAAACGCCTGGGTGTCATCACTGCGAAGATCGCCCGGAGGACACAATGGAGAATACGGTGCAGGACTGCCCCGCGCGCGGCAGAGCACCGCCGTGTCCTCACGACGGCGATAGGCGCAGACCTCTCGCGCCCGGCATTGGTCGAGGCCATGCTGCGGGGCGAGATGGAGAGGGAAGCGGTCGCCTCCTTCAGCGAAGCAGTTATGTTCGCGAAGGAGGTGGTGGGCCGTGAGAGAGGCGTCCTCCCTCCGCCCCAGACGCTGTGGTAGACGCCCATGGCGTCGGACGTCGCTAGACGATCTCCGGCCTCCGTAGTCGCGGGCATGCGGGTGGCGAGTAATGGGCAACTCGCCCATAGACCAGGACCATACCCGGGTCGACGGCGCGCTGAGTTAGACGGGCGCCTCAAAGAGCGTCAGCAAGATGACGGGACCCCCCTCTAGAGGGCCAAAGCCTGCCGGGGACTTATTCCATTACCGTAACCCTGGAACGTAAAGGGCTATTGAAGGACACCGTGGATTTTAGTCAGTACAAGTCTGCCAGTCCCGCCCCACCCTGGGTGGGAGGACTCATTTGATGATATCAACACGTAAAAAAAAAATGCGTTGTTGTGGTATGAAAAAGGGAGGGCCTGAAGCTGTGCCTAGGGGCCCCGAGATGGTTAATCCGGCCCTGTCTGTAGTGCACAAATAAATTGATTAGGGAATGCAAAAATAAATATCGTAACACCGAAGACGTAAATCAAAACTTTTTCAAAAAAAATGTAACCGCCTTCAAAAACAACCACAAAAAGGGTAAAATAACCTTCAAAACTTTTCTTTTGGAAGTCGGTGACTTTTTTTATTAATTTCATTGTCTTTTTTGCCACCGACTTCCGAAAGAAAAGTTTTGAAGGTTATTTTACCCTTTTTTGTTGTTGTTTATGAAGGCGGTTACATTTTTTTTATAAGTTGTAACGCACGCTTTGCAAGATAGCGCATCTGCAGATCAGTCTTGACCAGTCAGCCATAGCCAGTTAACAGGAGCCAGCTAGAATGTAACGCCTAGCCAGATATCGCCTCTGCAGCCAAGCCTTGGCCGGACCGCCATAGCCAGTTAACCGAAGGCAGCCAGCCAGCCAGCCAGCCAGCCTGCCAGCCAGCCAGCCAGCCAGCCAGCCAGCCAGGCAGCCAGCCAGCTAGCCAGCCAGCCAATGCCAAAAGCCTTTTAGCAAGCCTGCTAAGCCGCTAGCCATGCCGTCACATCCTTCCACGAGATCAGGCCTGATCTTGTGAGAGGATGTGACCAAGGAGTCTTATTTACAGGAAATGATGTGACAGTTGCTGCCACAGAGCATGTAACTTTATGGTTGCCTGTCAGTCAGCCGTCACCCATGAAAAATACGAGTTGTGCCTACAATGAGATTCCGATAATTTGTTAAAGCAAGGAAATATAACCGATTGCATTTATACCGTCTACAATTATTTACCACGCCATTATTCCTGAGTTTTACATTCAGAAGTGGGATACGAACAGTTTTCTTGAAAAATCTGACAAAACAATTGAAGGCTGGAGATGAACTGACGATCGATTTTTTTTTCCGAAGCCTGAACTGCTGATGAGGATTTCCATATTAGAGGAATGCGGCACCGATACAAAGCCGCCGAGCAGTTGATTTTGATGAAACCACAGGACCCATGAATTGCCTGAACGTCATCAAGTGAACACTGATTGCTGAGAGTGATGATAGTGCTACGTGCTGGTGACCCGCCGAGAACTCATTGAGAACTGAAATACTTCATTGTTGCAATGAAAAGGAGTTGAAGAAAAGAAAGAGATTCATAACGTTTGGTTTATTTGGAATCAGGGGTATTCCAGAGACTGTTACCGCAGAGAGCAAGGCGATGACACAGCGAGAATAGCCGGAATATAAAATTCGAGAAGAAAAACACTCAGACGTTGCCACACATCTGTACTAGCATTATAATAATAATAATAATAATAATAATATTCCACAACTATCACACAACGCCATCTAGTCCCAAGCTAAGCAGAGCTTGTGTTATGGGTACCAGACAACTGATAAACATACTTATATATTTCTAAATACATACATTTATAGATAAATTACACCTGTCTGGGTGTCAGAACAAATGATCGTGCTCATCACACAAACATTTGTCCTGAGTGGGAATCGAACCCACGACCTCCGGCATAGCAGTCAGGGTCACTAACCACTAGACCAACAGGCCAGTCAAAATTAATATTGTTTGTTATGATTTTAGGTCGGAAGATCATGTTGGTGTCGTTTCTACAGCAAAGCGGCGAAACTGGGCGAGGACCACGTCGCTAACATAGTATTCGTGTTCTACACTGGTGCATCGGGACTTCGCTGATAGTCACGATCTTCTGCAGTCGATGCAGGTGCTGTAAACTGCTGCGATTAACTCAGGACTCATTTCATCGTGTGAGTCGTACTTATGTTAGCACTGTTATTCTGAATTGGTGTAGTGTGCTCTAGCTGTAACGTTTATCGGTTAAACGTAGAGCATTTAAGACGTTGTTGAGTGATTGATGAACCAGAGTGTAAGCCTGAGTGCGATCCTCTGGTTGTGCAAGGAATTTTTCATTGGAAAACCGTAACAGTACTAAGAACCTAGATTTAAGCTTACAGCTTGCCAGTCATATCAGCCAATTGCAGTACACAGCTGGACGTAGGCCTGATGAATAAACGAAGTACGAAGTATTTTTTGTAAGAAATACGGTTCTGGTATTAGTATTTTGATTATTAGTTACTGTTGTAAATCGTTTAAGCAAATAACGTCTTATTGTTAGCCTGCTGGTACACTTGCGGATTTGCGTTATGACAGCGAATATGTCTTCGATAGGTCTAGTCAATGATATTATAAGTAAAAAAGGTGTAGATACGTCATACGCGCTCAATAACGTATGCGCTCAAATGAGGCTGATTCACACATTTTGATCTCAGTGCGACGTTGCCAGCGGCACTTCACGTACCACAGACTGAATCAAAAGTAAAAGTGACTCAAAACTACCGAAAACGCCGTCGTGTGTGATAATATATTGTACAAATTAAACATGCAAGACTTCTAAAAGTCAAGGAATCACATAACATTCGTAAATATACTATTTATCTTTAATATTTTCACAAATAAAACATTACGTTTCCATAAATATGGCGTCGTAAAAGAAAGAGTGCGAGCACTTTATAATATCATTGGTCTAGTTAATCAATATTTTGATAACGACAGTTAGGGATGGGTCACACAACTGGTTAAACACGGTATCTGTTATAGCTGTTACTTGTGTATAAGAGTTTATACACAAATAACAGCTATGCTATTCTGATTAAGAAATCACATCGCTGGACTCTACGATTTGCTCTTCGACGTGATGGCTTGAGACTTTGAGATCGTCCAATCGCTCACCGTTTGCGCCGCACAATTGGTTATAAGAGCATAGCCAACGACTATATATAACTAGACTACGCATTGCACGATCTAACGAACAAAACTATTCTGCCAACTCGCTGAGGTACTACGTAAGCGAGGGGGACCGGGTACTGCGTTGTGATTGGCTAACTCAAGGTCTGTTCTGTCTCAACGTATGTTTACGGCTCACAGGATTGGTCGAAATGAGACGGATATAAGACTTTTTTGCCTAATGTGTTGGCAGACATCGGTCGCCTGTTATTAGGAGTCTAGTATTATATCGTCGTTGAGCATAGCCAACTTTGGTTCTAGCGTGGCGTGAGCGCTACATCCGCGCGGTCAACAGAGAAGAAGAGATTAATTGAACAGTACTGCAGATGCAAATATTTGTTATTATCAATACTTACGTCGCACAAAGACACATCTGGCAGAACGTGTACGTCACCGACGACTTAAATAACAGCATGATATTTGTTCTGTTTACGAGTGTGTTCTGAGTGGACCTGTCCAGTCAGTGCAAGCATTTGTCAGTTAACGTGTAACCCGACTCATAACTCAAGGAGCTCGACTATCCGCTTAACTTATTGGCTATCCACCTAAACGCTATGTGCGGTGGTGGGGTCTATCAAATAGACCGCAGCGCGCGATGTGATAGTGATGTGCACCAGGAGTAGCTGACATCGCGCACAGGGGGTATATGAGAGTGTAAATCGCACATACCTATGTCCGTTACTGCAAGTAGTACATTCTTACCAACCAGCAGCTAGAAATTGAAACTCTAATATCTATAGTTGATCAAGGGCCGTCGACCGAGTTTCCGTCGTCACATGGTGTGTTGATTGTACCACTAATCATGTTTTGTTTTCTTCATTGCGGGAGCAATGCTTACAGGATGGCCGAATGTAACGCACGCTTTGCAAGATAGCGCATCTGCAGATCAGTCTTGACCAGTCAGCCATAGCCAGTTAACAGGAGCCAGCTAGAATGTAACGCCTAGCCAGATATCGCCTCTGCAGCCAAGCCTTGGCCGGACCGCCATAGCCAGTTAACCGAAGGCAGCCAGCCAGCCAGCCAGCCAGCCTGCCAGCCAGCCAGCCAGCCAGCCAGCCAGCCAGGCAGCCAGCCAGCTAGCCAGCCAGCCAATGCCAAAAGCCTTTTAGCAAGCCTGCTAAGCCGCTAGCCATGCCGTCACATCCTTCCACGAGATCAGGCCTGATCTTGTGAGAGGATGTGACCAAGGAGTCTTATTTACAGGAAATGATGTGACAGTTGCTGCCACAGAGCATGTAACTTTATGGTTGCCTGTCAGTCAGCCGTCACCCATGAAAAATACGAGTTGTGCCTACAATGAGATTCCGATAATTTGTTAAAGCAAGGAAATATAACCGATTGCATTTATACCGTCTACAATTATTTACCACGCCATTATTCCTGAGTTTTACAAAGTTTTTATTTTAAAATTATTCAACCACAATTCTTGTCAAAAAAGATTTCATCATTTTTTTACATGATCACTAGAATTTTGTTATCCGTAACACCGGTAATAACATCGTTAAAATCTCTGTTACATTCATTCCCTATCTCGAAAACTACTGAACCGATTTTGATTTGCTTCGCGGGGCTTAATGGTCATAAAAAAAATAACCACGAAGGGGATGGCGGGGTCTGTTCGCTCGCTTTGCTCGCTCACTGGACCCCGCCATCCCCTTCTAACCTAACCTGTCCAAGTCGGAGTGCCCCAAGTCTCGAGCTCGCTTCGCTCGCTCTTGGACTAAGTTGCTTAAAGGGCAAAGTCGGAGCCCCGCTTCGCGGGGCTTAATGGTCATAAAAAAAAACCACGAAGGGGATGGCGGGGTCGGTTCGCTCGCTTTGCTCGCTCACTGGACCCGCCATCCCCTTCTAACCTAACCTAAATCTGACCTTGAGGTCAAGGTCACTGACCACGAGCGTACCCCGTGTCTGCGTCTTTGTTAATTTGTCCTTGGGGTCAAGGTCACTGACCTCGAGCGTACCCCGTGTCTGCGACTTTTTTAATTTGACCTTGACCTCGGGGTCAAGGTCACTGACCTTGGCGTCAAGGTCACTGATCTCGAGCGTACCCGGTGTCTGCGTCTTTTTTTATTTGACCTTGACCTTGGGGTCAAGGTCAAATTAAAAAAGACGCAGACACATAGATCCCGAAGCCTTGATTAGGCGTTGTTTTTGGGTGAAATTTTTCTGTCTTTCGTTGCTTTTTCCTCAAAATTTTCTAAGTCCCAGACGCCTTCACAATGAGAGTAAAATTTTGCCTCCTAGCTCAGCGGTCATTGACCTCACAAAAAAATATCCCGGGTTAAAAGTTGTTTCTTTTGATGTCCTCCATACGATAAAACCATAAAAAGTAAGTATTATTATGTTTGAAAAATTCATCAAAATTTTTCTAAGTGTTTTTTCCTCAGTGCCCCGTTACGTACACTCCAACCCCGCCATCTTTTACGAAATCTGCCGCGACGCCTTCTGGCTGTGTCAGGGCTCCATAAAGTGGTTATTTTGGCCCACAGCTTATTGGGTCAGTGGATGTGACCGTCGCCTTTTGACCAACGTCAGCAATTTGTGTTTTGGAGCGTAGTGTGGTGTTGTGTTATGGGTCGATTACACCTAACGAGTACAGTGGTGAGTCAGTAAATAAGCTCTCGGCCGAGAGAGTAATATTAATAAGCACTCGAACAATAAGCACTCGTTAAAGTGTTTATACCAACCGAGCACTCGGCCGAGGACACTGACTCGCCGCTGTACTCGTTAGGTGTAATCGACCTATAACGGATATACTTACCGGAATATCAGTCAGCTTCTTGTACATCTCCTGGATATTCGTATTTACCACCATATACATGCGGACATTTACTACTAAACATATTCTGCACATTTGCGATGTATCCATTTTTTTTATTTTTATCTCCTGGATATTTTATTAATTTTTTAAATGGTAACTTATATTTTTGTTACTCAAATAAACTCGAAAAGGGTCATAGGGAAAGGGTTTTTTTTTCATTCTTTGGCAATGAGTCGATTTGACTACACTGCTAGTGTCATGTGGCGACGGCTATTTCGGCTAAAATCATAGGATATCGTTTATCAAAGTTGCCGTGGGATAGTTTCAGAGATGCAGGAATTGGAAGCCGCTAGCAATTTTAGTTATCGTACCAAAGTTTTTGTGAATTATGAAGTTTTGGTCAAACCGTTATCAGATTTCACTTTCTCAGATTTGGCTAGGGTTATAGACACGATTAGATGAAATAAATAGAGATAACGACTGTTTACTTATGTTTTTTATTTTTATTTATCGTAAATAATAATAATGCGCGAAGTGGTTCAGTGACACTGACAGACCATGTCAAAACTGTCAAACAAAAGCTACGCTCAAGAAGTTTTAAAATAAGGGAGTTAATGTTTTTTACTAGAAAAACGATCCCAAATCGGTGACCTTGAAACGAATGGAAGGCACACAGCGTGGCAATCTGTTTCTTTCTAATAGTTTGTCCATTATACAGTATTTTAGGGATAATATTATTAAATTGTTACAGAAAGTAGGTACTTATAGTATTACGAAATGTGTATTTTTCTCTATATGGGCAGACAATGTTTTAAACTCCGTTTATTACTGACCAATTCCAGAAAAAGGAAGATTTTCACATTCCGACTGTATTTTTTTAATGCTTGGTACCTGATATTCGTATTTTACGACTGGGTTGTACCGTTTTTGATGATTCTCTCTTTGTTCCATGAAGTATACCTATCATTTGGTATGATGAATATTTCTTTCAACTACTATTGAACGAAACGTTCAATAGTTTTTGTTGAATGAGCATTTCTTGTTGTGTACTTGGGTGATGTTTTTACCAGTATTATGGATCACGTACTTACTTGACAAGAATTTGGTTTGAATATTTGAACTTAAAATGGTAAAATAAAAAGTTTTCGAAAAAAGAAGTAACCGCCTTTAAAAACCACAAAATGAAGGGTAACATAGTTAAGTAATTTTTTGTTTCGTAAATCGAATACAAGATCGCGACAGTACCAAGCTACGCGTTGTGACAAGCTACTCGTCGTTGTTGTTTTCCAAAATATGCCGTCTCGTGTCTTTAAACATGGTAAAAGTTTTTCTCAAAAACAAAGAAAACAATATGAAATGTAATTCGATTTGATTTTGAATTTGCTTTGGTGGACACACTAGCGTGTTCTGAGCGTTCTATCTGTCTATTTCTTGTATTCGATTTACCAAACAAAAAATTATTTAACCACCCTTCAATTTGTGGTTTTTAAAGGCGGTTACTTCTTTTTTCGAAAACTTTTTATTTTACCATTTTTAGTTCAAATATTCAACCCAAATTCTTGCCAAATAAGTACGTGATCCGTAATACTGGTAAAAACATCATCCAAGTACACAATAAGAAATGCTCATTCAACAAACACTATTGAACGTTTCGTTCAATAGTAGTTGAAAGAAATATTCATCGTACCAAATGACAGGTATACTTCATGGAACGAAAAGAGAATCATCAAAAACGGTACAACCCAGTCGTAAAATACGAATATCAGGTACCAAGCATTAAAACAAATACAGTCGGAATGTGAAAATCTTCCTTTTTCTGGAATTGGTCAGTAATAAACGGAGTTTAAAACATTGTCTGCCCATATAGAGAAAAATACACATTTCGTGATACTATAAGTACCTACTTTCTGTAACACTAAAATAATAATATTATCCCCAAAATACTGTATCATGGACAGACTATTAGAAAGAAACAGATTGCCACGCTGTGTGCCTTTCATTCGTTTCAAGGTCACCGATTTGGGATCATTTTTCTAGTAAGAAGCACTAACTCCCCATATTTTAAAACTTCTTGAGCGACGCGTTTGATTAACAGTTTTGAGATACGTAGTATCTTTAAGTAGTCTGTGCTCTGTGGTTTTAAGTTTTTGACACGTTCTGTCACTGACTGAATTGTTACCATCCACTTCGCGTATTTACGATAAATCATCAAGAAACATAAGCAAACAGTCGTTATCTCTATTTATGGCATCTAATCGTGTCCGTAATCCTAGCCAAATCTGAAAACTGATAAAGGTTTGACCAAAACTTCATAATTCACTAAAAGTTAGGTACGAATCGGTACGATAACTAAAATGGGCAAGGCAAGTGTCAAAGTGACAAGTGACAGTTTGGTCCCAAAAGAACTGTCAAATCAAAGGAATTTTCTGAAAAAAACGATTTTTTGATGTAAAATGACTAGATGTTGTGTAATAAGCTGTAAAAATGATGGAACATACAAATTTCCGACAATTAAGAAATAATGGGTAGCTGCTGTGACTGCTGTGAGAACAAAAAAAGTACCAGTATTGCATCGCTCTTTAAATCATTAAATGGTTCGTCTGGCGGAAGAATTATCACCTAGAACGAGTTTTGTGATAGTTGTGGTGTTAAGAAATTAAATATTATACTATATATTGTGATATTTCTCGAATCTAAATAGAAAAAAGGGGTAAAATTACTGACTTAAAACATTATGATATTTTATCAAAATAGAAAGTCAGAAGCAGCATTATATTCTTGTTATAGGAGAGGACAGGTAAAACATACCTAAACTCAAAAATTGAAACCTCAACTACAAGTAATTGTGGATTTATTACGGTAAAATCAAATGTATTACCACTCAATTAAATCACTTTTTTTCCTCTTGTAGATGCACCGCGGCGTCTTAATTCTTCTTTTAGTATATGTACTTGCATTGACGAATAATTTTCCATATTTGTTTTGTATTTATACTCAATTTTTATAAGAATAAATCTTGTTTGTTTTTTGTACAAGGTAGACAGTAATCTGACGCAGGGACCAACTATCGCAGCGCCATCTACGATTAGCTTTGAGTTGCCATCCCCATTGCTAACAGCTTCCCCTTCCTGCATCTCGGAAATTATCCCACGGCAACTGGGATAAACGATATCCTATGATTTTAGCCGAAATAGCCGTCGCAACATCAGAGAGTATATAATCACTCACACTAGCAGTGTAGTCAAATCGACTCATTCCAAAGAAAGAATTAAAAAAAAAAACCCCTTCCCTATCGAGTTTATTTGAGTAACAAAAATCTATCCTATCCATCCAAAATTAATAAAATATCCAGGAGATAACACAAAAAATGGATAAATCGCAAATGTGCAGAATATGTTTAGTAGCTAATGTCCACCTGTATATGGTGGTAAATAAGAATGTCCTGGAGATGTACAGGAAGCTAACTGATATTCCGGTAAGTATATCCGTAAAAGGTCTAAGTTTTTTTTTTTTATTGTTATTATTATTATCTGCAATCAGTGCCACTAAGCAGATTTGATGTAGGAGCTTGACACGGCGAGTGTGTAAGATGGATAATTTATTTGATTTTGATGGTTTTGACCTTCTAATATAGTAGTAGAGCAGTGGTGGCCCCAACGACGATATAATACTAGACTACTCATTGCACGATCTAACGAACAAAACTATTCTGCCAACTCGCTGAGGTAATACGTAAGCGAGGGGGGCGGGGTACTGCGTTGTGATTGGCTAACTCAAGGTCTGTTCTGTCTCAACGTATGTTTACGGCTCACAGGATTGGTCGAAATGAGACGGTTATAAGACTTTTTTGCCTAATGTGTTGGCAGACATCGGTCGCCTGTTATTACGAGTCTAGTATTATATCGTCGTTGGGTGGCCCAGTGGTATCGGGCCCGACTTACGAGTTGTAGGTCGTGGGTTCGAAACCCCAGGTGCATTACTTTGTGTAATTTATTTCATCATCACTGCTCTCAAAAACGTTGAAGGAAAACATCGTGAGGAAACCGGCATGGCCTAAAACCAAAAGTTCGTAGACATGTGACATCCACCAATCCCAGTCCCTCTTACAGAGAGGAGGCCTGTGTCCCAGCAGTGGGAATGTTATAGGCTGATGATGATGATGAATATAATATAATATTCCACAACTATCACACAACGCCATTATTATGTCCATTAAAACTATGTGATTTAAGTATCTCCGTTTATTGAGCTAAGTAGCCTGGCACAGTACAAAACAATGTGTGTAACACCAACCTACCCTCGACTTAGCGAATATTACACAAGATTGAAAGTACCCACGTTATTACATATATGACAGCCATCTAGTCCCAAGATATGCAGAACTTGTGTTATGGGTACTAGACAACTGATAAACATACTTATATATTTCTAAATACATACATATTATAGATAAATTACACCCAGAAACAGAACAAATGATCGTGCTCATCACACAAACATTTGTCCTGGGTGGGAATCGAACCCACATCCTCCGGCATAGCAGTCAGGGTCACTAACCACTAGACCAACAGGCCAGTCAAAATATATCAGGGCTTCCCAAACTTCTTCAGCTCGCGACGTCCTAGCTATTTGATACAAGTGAATAATAAAACAATAATAGCTAGTTCCGAACTCCACGAAATCAGAGTACGTGAATCTGGGTCTGTAGCTTTATAAGAGATCAATGAGATTATCCTCTTGCTGTTGGATATTTTATACATTACTAGTGGCCCTTGTACGTTCTTTGCTACTTTAACAGCAAAATCCTAGTTATCAAAATGATCCGCCATAATTATACTGAATTCATTTGTTACAAAAAATGTGATAAATGAAGAACCGCTCAACCAATTTTATTCAAATTTCACATAATCCATCTACTAAATAGTCCGAACAAAGCCTAAACATTTGGTTTGGTTAGGTGAGCCCGTTCTTGAGTTATTAAATTACAACGAAAAGTGTGCATTGATTTTTCTATTTTTCTATGATAGCAAGTAGGCTGGATTGTGTGTTTATAAATCACTGCTGCAAGATTTTGGGTGCGCCTGTAACCTTGCAGCAGTGATGTCGTAATTTGATTATGTTTGTATGTCTGGTTTTTGTCTCTGTAATTGTTTTACTAACATAGTTTATAAGTATATATTGTTACTAACTCTATGAGTCTTGTTACTTGCAATAAAATGATTATTATTATAAATATAGGTAGATAGAATCTTGGTTCCGCGGAATATCAATCTGGAGAACGGTCGGCCCTCCTGTCTCATGGCTCCCCTCCCTAAGATGACCCGCTGACCCTGTACTCTTTACAACGCACCTGGACGTCACGTTGCACAGTTTAGTAACCCCAGTAATTTATGATTGATTCCGGATACAATTTAAATGTTCATCAATAATTCTTTTTATAAACAAAAACGGATAAAAACATAGAATCTAAAACTCGTTTTAGTAAGATTCAAGGACACCTTGTTTGGTTTGATAAGGTTCCTTTAAACCCTGCAAACAAAAATAGTAGCCCCGCCAAGTGAGTCTTTGTCAACACTACTCAGGGTGGGTATTATAATGTCTGAAAACCAGGCTTGTTCCAGTGAGTGAACGAGGTGGCGCTAGATCACTTGTATAGCTCTGTCACTTTCACTGGCCGGAACAAGCCTGGTTTTGAGATGTATACCCCCTCTATTTTTTATCACAGAAAATATTTTAATATCTACAATGCATTATTATGATACACAATTGGGTGAGCATTTATCCATTGTGGCAGGTATTTTGAGTATTTGGTTTAATAATAGGTACTTTTCTGGCATGTGTTTAAACACAAGCCATTGATTTCTTAGTTTCTTGTCCGTTTTCTCCATAGAGATCTATGCTTTGGAATGGACACCTGCAGTGCTTTCACAGTTATTATGTCTTGTGACTGGGACTGTAGCACCATGACTATTTTTAGAGAATTAGCAGCTTCTAACTGGCCTACTTGAAATTAATGATTTGAATTTGTATTGACACTGCAACTGTTGCAAGCGCATCATCGCCATAGCTCGGACTAGGTAGATTGATTTTATTTACTTGTATCACGAACTGTCATAGAAATCATAACGCGGGTAAGCCTTTTTCCCGGAATTTCAATTTTCACTACTTACAGGATTTAATTGAATAATAATCGGTCGTAACAATTTTTAAAATTCCGAATCTTGGAGGTATGTTCATATTAATAATTACATTATATTCTTTTTGTTGCAGTTTGTAACTGAAGACAGTAGACCGATGCTCGCTTGTGTCTTCTGCTACACTAGACTAAAGCAATGCTGTCAATTGCAGAAGAAATGTCTGGAAGCAGAGAAGCTGTTCACTCAGATGTTGAATGAGGATGATGAGGTGAGGTTTGACTTTTGTTCTGTGGCACTTGTTATAAAAGTATTATGTGTAGCTCTCTTCAGTAATAAATAAGGTTTCTGAACTTGAGCGTGAGTGAGTCTTACCGTTGATATTAATTTAATGCAGCTAGAAACATTTAGAAAACAGAAGTTTGTGTTGATATACGCTGACTATTTATTTATTTCTGAATGTTTGGCTACAAGTTGTTTATTTCTTCATTTACAAGGTAATGAAAGATTCAGCCTCGAGGTGTGCAGCAGCGATACTAATTAATAAGGCGTCCAGAAGACGCGGGTTTTCGAAATAGAATAAATTCATTTTACTGCATAAATGAATTGAAAATAGGTTGGGTTTAGTATTCAGGAGAAGGCGGGTGGGGGGAAAGTGGGTGGGAGGGGGAGGAATCCCCCTACCCCTCGGTACCACTCCCAGGTTAAGGAAATGTGTTTTTGTAACCTAACCTCAAAACTTGTTTTAGTGACATAATAGGCGTATTCCAAAAACTTGGTATCGTTTAGCATAAGGAGGGAGGTGCCCCATGTGTCCTGGCACCACTCTTATGTAAAGGCAACGCCCAGACCTCGCCATCCCCCTCGAATTTAACCTGTCCTTGCGGGGCTCCGTCTAGACACTTTGATAATTAGTAATCAGTTATTTGACCTAGGATGCAAGAGCAACCGAAGCGAGCTCGGGACTTTAGGGCACCCCGACACGGACAGGTTAGACCTTCGTGGTTATTTTTTTTTTAAACCACCCAGAAGTAGGAGCCCTGCGAGTCGAGTCACCTTGGTAGGTAGTAATCAGTTATTTGACGTAGGATGCAAGAGCGAGCTCGGGACTTGAAGCACTCCGACACGGACAGGTTAGATTAGAAGGGGATGGTGGGGTCTGGGCGTTGCCTTTACATGAGAGTGGTGCCAGGCAGGACACATGGGGCACCTCCCTCCTTATGCTAAACGAAACCAAGTTTTTGGAATACACCTATTCATGTGACTAAAACAAGTTTTGAGGTTAGGTTACAAAATAGATGCAAGGCTGCAAAGTTGATTTTTGGCGCGAGTACTTAAATTGAAAACTGAGCGAGCGAAGGATTCTAAGATTGAACCGCGAGAGAAACGAGCGGTTCAAATATAGAATCCTGAGCGATGCGAAGTTTTCAAAGGTACGAGATGCAGAAAAACTTTGCTGCCGAGTGCAACACACAACTTTTCACCTCACACAGCGAGGAAATGCAGTGGGGGCGGCTCGCCTGTCAGTGTAGAAAACAATTGAATACAAGACGTGTTCGAATTTCGAACAACACTTTGTGAACACACAAAATGGAGTTTTGCGCTCAGATTTTGAAAGAGAAATAGAATCTTTCCGAGCGTGGGAGGTGAAAACACATTTCCTTAACCTGGGAGTGGTACCGGGAGGTAGGGGGATTCCCGCCTCCCCCCCCCCCGTCCGCCTGCTCCTCAACAGGTACTAAACTTTACCCAATATGTTTACTCCGTATGTTAGAATATTGAAAAATAATGGATACAATCATATTTTTAGGTTTTTTTTTTAAATCAATGAATATTGACAAAGATAAAACACTTTCTAATTCGGGAGTGGGTGCTTGTGACGTCACTGCGTTTGTAAAGTTGTACCAGCCGGTTTGGTTTACGTAATAAAATAACAAATACGGTTGTTATATTTTGAGTAAAATAACCTATTAAGGGCCTATTCACAACACGTTTTTCAAAGGCGCCGTCGACGCGCGTTTGTAGCGATACAGACGTGATGCGCACGCAAGTCAGACGCAGCCTGTCTGCTCTGTTTGATGAAAACGCGCCGACGACGCGCATTACAGAAACGCGCGTCGACGACGGCGCGTTTAAAGTGGTGTGCATTAAATGGGCTCTAAGGTGATTTCTCATGTAAACATTATAGCTTGTAGTGACTACGATCGATTTGACTGAACATTTTATATATCTGTTTACAGATAAAATCAAGAATAAAACAAGATGAGAGGAAGTTTTTCAATGGGTTTATTATTACTCCAACAGCGCATGTTAACTGTGTACTTGATAAATGTCAATCACAAAGCGATGATATCAAAGAAGAATTACAAGATGATTGTGAACAAGACAATGAGAGTACTGAACCCGAGGAGGAACATCATGACATCACAGAAGCATTACAAGATGTTTGTGAACAAAACAATGAGAGTACTGAACCCGAGGAGGAACATCATGATATGAAAGAAGAATTACAAGATGATTGTGAACAAGACAATGAGAGTACTGAACCCGAGGAGGAACATCATGATATCAAAGAAGAATTACAAGATGATTGTGAACAAGACAATGAGAGTACTGAACCCGAGGAGGAACATCAAAGTGGTATATGTCTCTTATATTAAACATTTAATTTGAACTTTATTTAGCGGACAGCCCAACAGACAAGCACTTTCAAAATGAAACACAGTAACTCCCAACATTAAAATCAAGTCAATAAAGCCAGGAAAGTAATTATCGAAGTTCCTATGTTAAAACATTGCGAAAACATTCAATATTTCCATAACACTTTGTAAAGATTGTTGAAAATTAACAAACGTTCGGCCATCACATCACCATAGTTATTATTGGTTGCACATTACCTATTTCATTGCCTCGACCAGTGCCAGGCGCGACCTCTCGCGCCTGGCACTGGTCGAGGCCATGCTGCGGGGCGAGACGGAATGGGAAGCGGTCGCCTCCTTCTGCGAAGCAGTAATGCTAGCAAAGGAGGAGGCGGAACGCGTGACAGCGTCCACCTCACGACCCAGCCGCCGCGGGAGACAACCACGGCAACGGACGTCGCAAGACGATCTTCGGCCACCGTAGGCGCGGGCATGCGGGCGGCGAGTAATGGGTGGCTCGTCATCATGGACCATGCCCGGGTCTTTTATTTATTTATTTTATTTATTTATTTATTTATTCATCGAACAATTTACATTGTGTTTGAATTTACAATACAAAATTAATACTTAAAAATAAAATATCAATATAAGACAGAACAAAATTCGTGATAACAAAAAAAAAAAAAACAAACAAGAAGGGAATAATATATAACATTTCCAATCAAAGAACCGCACACATTACCGTTACACATGTCCAACCATAAAAAGTTCAAAAACCACCCTGTCCATTCCATTTCCATCTAACATGAACAAAATAAAATCAAATCTCAATTGAATAATTATCAGCCAAGTAAATAAACAATCAAATCTAGCACCAATTACATCAAATCATATGTCAATTTTTTTTTTTTTTTTTTTTTTTTTTTGAGTTTGTAATGAATTTTATTTAATACAATACTCATAATCTAAACTATAAATAAAAACTAACTAGTAATATGTACAAATAATAATAATAGAAATATTCAAAGGGCGTCAAAGAATTCATCCACATCGCTGTCAACGGGAACGGTGCCCAGAACGCTGGCAGCATTGCCACGTTGTATGGCAATGCTGATTCGTTGGCCTAGGAATAAGCCAGCCCTCTGGTCACCTGAAGAGTCGACTAAACGTCTGGCGATATCCTTAAAAACGTTGTGGGCACTCGGGCCCCATGGTCCTAGAGTTTCAACCCCAAACGGCTCAAACACATAGCTACTAGCTAAGCCAATGTATTTGCGCCGCTTGGAGTTTTCAGCACCTGCAGCAGCAGCGCCAGCACAACACGCTGAACTAGGAAGATGGGATGGCGCAAGGGTGTCGACACATGTTGCATCCCACACCAAAGGCCTACCCAGCTTCCATGGCATTATGGTCATACCATCTGGTCTCTTCCCATCGTCGCGTGCCAAACCACTGGGTTCTAAGACGGATGGCACCCCGGCGGTGACAAGAGCACGACGGATTATGTCGTTTAAGCTAGCGTGTCGTGCCAACCGACCTGCACTCCTGCTACAGGAAAGGCCATGGTACCCGAGGCAGTCGACTACTTCACCACATTGACAGCGATGTGGAGCCCCACAAGGAGCGCCCAAACGCAAGCATGTAGCGACACGGAAGGTTGTGTCACCCAGCATAGTACCTATGTTGGGTGACGGTAGCGCCTGAAGCCAAAGGCCCGACTCCCATTCACCCACAGCCAGCAGGCGGGCACGCTCCGCAGTATTGGTGGACGTATTAATGAGATTATTCCGTACCAACCTGCAGAGCGGCTCATCCCACTGTCTCTGGGAAAACGGGTTACCGGGCCGATCCGTATCTGGGCAAGCCACTTTCCAGGCGTCCTCGGCATCGGTCAAACACGGCACCTCAGGGTCGACCAGGGAGAAAGACAAAATTCTCCTGGTCAGCTTTTCAGTGCTGTGGACAGAGGACAAGAACGCCGGTAAGCTAACACTAGAAATTTTGCGGATACCGAGCCCACCAAAACGAATTGGAAGGGTGGCTTGAAGCCACGCTCGGTCATCCAGGGCCACATTAAGAATGGATGTTAATGTATTGCGAATAATTTTGTCAATTTTGTCCAAGAGTTGTGGATGTTTGAAAAGAGGGGATGAACGAAGAAAATACATGAAATTTGGACCAAAACAACAATATCTAATTAGGGTGAAGGCCGAATGTATACTAATTTGGGAGAGTCTTTCCGAAATGTCATTAAAATGTTTAATTTTGTGGTCAATGAATGATGGGAAACTTTCTGCCAAAATAGGGGAACCAAGGAGGTGCAAGGAACTTTTATCTAAAATGGTGATATTTGGAGCTATTTCGTTAAATTTATCTAATGTCGATTGTCTGTCGGTAGCGTCAGTAACAAAAATTTCACATTTGGATGGGTTCAATTGAAGGCCTATTAATTTAAATTCTTCTTTGAGGAGTTGTAAATCGGCTAGTACGGTACTTACGTCACCTCCTAAGGTTCCATCGTCTAAGTACCACACGTTAAATTTTGAATTTAATTTTTTGATAATGGGATGAATACATAAGCTGAAAATGACTGGCCCAAGGGGGTCGCCTTGTTGGCAACCAACTGCAGATTCCAAAACGTTGTCCTTGTAAAGTAATTTTGAAGGATGTCTGTAACATTGCCAAATAAAACCATAAATTTCGGGTAGTTCCTTTTTGACTTCTGCCAACAAAGTGTCCCTGTTAACGGAATTGAAGGCGTTCTTCACGTCAACCTTGAGGATGACTTCACCTTTACCTGAATTTAAAAAAGAGGACAAGGAATGTATGTGTGTGTGTCAATTAAATTAAATGTCAACCAAATCAACTATCAATTAATTAAATGCAAATAAATTAAACATCAATTAAATCAAAAGTGAAAAATACAGTTAAATGTCAATTAAAACCAAATGTCAATTAGATTAAATGTTAAATTTCAAATAAATCAAATGTCAATGAAAAATAAATGGAATTTTAAAAATAAGAATGTAAATCATAAAATTATCTGGAGTCATTCGACATCAAATCGGATACAGAATATAAACATTTTTCTATTAGGAAAGCTTTCAGTTTTGCCTTAAACAAGTTAGGTCGACGGCGCGTTGTGTTCCACGCGCCCCTAGGAGGGCCAGAGCCTGCCGGGGTCGCGGGACTAGACTAGTTTATAGCAGCTATCTTGTATTTGGACTTAATTCATTTAGGTATATTTATGAGAACTTTGCACCCCTATGGGTTATATTATTCGATGCGATAATTTAGTTTGGTTCAGTAGTTTTTATTTTATGAGCATTTTTAGCTGATTATGTAAGTACATGGGCGATGCTATAACCGGTGCTATTGCTATTGCAATATCCGTTACAATTCTAGTGCATATGTAAGAAAAATATGTATTAGCCAAGAATTTGAGTTAAACATTTAAACGAAAAAGGCTAAAATTAGGCCAAAGGAGGCTATAGTTACTAGAATTCACGTTTTGGTCCGGCTTCACTTTCAAAAAATTTTACCCTGCGCCACTGCTACAGAGCCATAATATATTTCTTATTTCCATACAGTAATATTGCCAAATTAATCAAAACTTGTAAGTATTTGACAGCAATTAGCGATGTTGCCAACTTTCTGGTTATGCGCCCTTAAAATAATGTATTCCTAGGAGATGTTCACTTGTTTTACGTAGGAATCGACCGACGCGGGAAATGTTTACTCCGTGTTTGTGGCTTCAAGTCTCAGTTGCCTACTATAAATCTGAACATTTTTAACCGACTTCAAAAAAAGGAGGAGGTTCTCAATTCGGTCGGTATGTTTTTTTTTATGTATGTACCTCGATTACTCCGAGGATTCTAGTCCGATTAGTGTGATTGTTTTTTTGTTCGATGCAGTATACTTGCAGTGTGGTCCCATAAAAATGTCATCCAATTTGGTTCAGTACTTTTTATTTTGTGAGCTTTCAGCTTTTAGCTTTTTGCGTGTTTGTTACGCGATTACTCCGCCAATTGTGGACCGATTTTCAACTTTTTTTTGTTGTACTGGGGATTGTTCACTTTAGAGAATACTGCAAGTTTCATCAAAATCTGTTCAGCAGTTTTTGAGATAGGGAATTTTATTAGCATGTGTACATGAACGATGTTAATACCGGTGCCACGGATTACAAAATTCTAGTGCACATGTAAGAAAATGATGTATTTGACAAGAATTTGGGTTGAATATTAAACTAAAAAGAGTAAAATAAAAAACTTTTTTCAAAAAAAATTTAACTGTCTTCAAAAACAACCACAAAAAAAACCGGCCAAGTGCGTGTCGGGCCACGCACAGTGTAGGGTTCCGTAGTTGCCCATCAAAATACATATGCGAATTAACTAAACTGATTCGCTGAATTTAATTTTAAAGAGAAGAATTTTCAAAATCGGTCCAGGAGTCTTTGAGAAATCGGGGAAAATACATAAAAAAAAGATTACGACGAATTTAGAACCTCCCCCTTTTTTGAAGTAAGTTAAAAATAGTTGACAATAAAAACCTACCTATCCCCAAAAAACATACCGTAAAAACATACCTATTACAGCTGTAAAAATAAAGTTGACAAACTTACATTTGCAGTTGAAGAGCTTGTTCTCCGATACATTTTGTTTAGGAAAATATGTTATCCAAGTACATTTTATAAGTTGGTCGACTATTACTCGTAAAGTTGTAAAGCCTACTTAGTCATGATAATTTTCTTTTAAACTTCGTTATATATACTACTATTGTGAATTTTTTCACACCCCCAAACATAACCGTTTAGCTGGTAGAGGGGGGGGACACTCGAGTCGAGCAAAATTTAGCATTTTAAAGCTTAATATTTCACAAACGAATTTTTTTATCAAAAAATTGTTAATGGAAACTATCAATATTTTTTAAAGACCTATTTAATGATACCCCACACTAAGGGGTACGCGAGAAAAAAAAAAAACATCCCCTCTTTACGTGTACAGGAAGTACCCTAAAAAAAAATATTTTACGAGATTTTATTTTACCACTTTTTCGGCACAACAAATCTGTATATTTACACCAAATTACAGCTCTCTAGTACTGTGCGTCTCTGAGCTAAACTGCGGACAGACGGACGGACGGACGGACGGACGGACATGGCGAAACTATAAGGGTTCCTTGTTGACTACGGAACCCTAAAAAGGGTAAAATAACCAAATAACCTACAAAATAAGTTTTCTTTCGGAAGTCGGTGGCCATATTGTCAATGAAATAAAAAAAAAACAAAGCCACCGACTTCCGGAAGAAAAGTTATTTTATAGTTTTTTTTGTATTTAGTTTTAAAGTCGGTTCCCTTTTTTTTTAAGTTTTTTAAGTTGAGGTAATCAACAAAAATCTTCATAAAATCGGCGTCTTTGAAAATCTACAATCCTATTAAGCAAAACGGATCTATGTGAGCAACGTCACGCGATATCTATTAGTGTTATATACTAAAACCTTCTCCAGAATGTAATGAACACTTTCCTGAAAACTGCATCAAAATCCGTTCAGCCAATGAGGAGCAGTGGTGGCCCAGTGGTATCGGTCCAGACTTACGAGGTTGTGGGTTCGAACCTCGCCAGGCGCATTACTTTGTGTAATTTGTTTCATCACCACTGCTCTCAAAACGGTGAAGGAAAACATCGTGAGGAAACCGGCATGTCCTAGAACCAAAAATTCGAAGACATGTGACATCTGCCAACCCGCACTGGGCCCGCGTGGTGGATTATGGCCCACTCCCTCTCGCAGAGAGGAGGCCTGTGTCCCAGCAGTGGGAACGTTATAGGCTGATGATGATGATACAATCGTCCCTTAAAATCTACGATCCAAGTAAGCAAATCGGATCCATGCGGGCAACGTCACGGGATATGTATTAGTGTTATACACTAAAACCTTCTCCAAAATGTAATGAACACTTTCCTGAAAACTGCATCAAAATCCGTTCAGCCAAACGCGAGATAATCGCGGACAAACATACATACATACAGGTCGAACTGAGAACCTACTTTTTTTTTGAAGTCGGTTAAAAATAGAAATGGAATGATCTGCTCGACTCGTGCGCTAGGTAGACTCTACAGTTTGATACGTTAACATTTTTAACAGGGTGTTTTATAATTATTTGTAATGTACCTCTTGCCAAACTACACACATCAACACGGTCTAGGGATGTGTGTAGTTTGGCAAGTCTTTTTAAAAAAGCGAATTACTATCAATGTGTTAATTATTTATATGACATGTATATATTTAAAAGATACGTTATTTAATATTCTACCATTTTTTAATAATGGTTAAGGTATAGATTAAAATTTCAGGATTTTATGGAAAAAAAATGAAGCATAGACGGAAACCGTATGTGAATGAACTTTTAATTTGTGAGTAAAAAGTGAAAAAAATAGAAAAATCATTTAATTTGTGTTTATAAACTTGAAGTTAGTAGTCTGAGAAAGCGCCCATGAGGTTCATAACACATCGGCAACGATTCGGCATGCTCAGAACAAGGTTGTCAATGTCTTGCTGCGGAATATTGTCCCATGTCCTTCTGAGGTGCGCAAAAAGTTGATCTTCTGTAGCCAGATTTTCAGGAACTTCCTTCATCTCATCTCATCATATCCCACGCATGCTCAATGGGATTTAGATCTGGCGATTGAGCAGGCCAGTCTAAGGCCCTAACATTATGTGTATGTAACCAAGCTGCTACCGTTCTCGCCGTGTGTGCCCGGGCATTGTCGTGCATGAGCAGGAAATCTTGCCCCATTTGTGTTCTGTGGGGCAAGGTTACGGGCCCCAGCACCGGTTGGACGTATCGTTCTGCCGTCATATTGCCCCGCACCCAAACGAGATCCGTCCGTCCTCCAAGACGAATTCCTGCCCAAACCATAATTGTTTCTCCTTGGTATGGGTGAACTTCCTGAGGGTTCTGGAGACGGCTCCATCGTCCAGGAACTCGCCAAACACGCGTCCTTCGTGAATCTGGATGGAAGCCGAACCTGGATTCATCCGTGAACAGCACATTGGACCATTGCTCACGGCCCCAGTCCACGTGGTTCCGAACCCATTCTAATCGTCGTCCACGATTGCCTCTCCGTAAAGGTGGGACCCGGAGTGGTTTACGAGAGCGTAGATTGCTTTCATGCAGTCGCCTTCTTACAGTTTGGTCACTCACAAGCACTTGGTGTTCCACTCGCAGCCTTTGGACCAATTGAGTCGCCGTTGCATTTGGTTGTGCTCGCGCAGTAATTTGCAAAAATCGGTCTTGTCTGGGGGTAGTGATGCGACTTGGCCCCCGGTGCCTCTCCGCTACTTCACCTGTGGCACGATAGCGTGTCCAAAATCTTGAAATTACATTTTGATGGGTCCCTATGGCCTCAGCAACATTACGCTGAACAGATCCAGCTTCCAGCATTCCCACAGCTCGTAACATCTCCGCCCTCGTCAAATGTCGGCGTTGCATGGCAACAATACCTCAATTTTAACTTTATCTTTCGTTTAAAAATGAAAAAAAACTGTAACTAAACGTAATTCGTATTGTTTTCTAAATTTCGCACAAATGAAAATTCCCTCTCCTATACATCAAGACATTTTTATGCCACCGAAACAAAAGAATTTTCAAAAATTTGAATTTGGAATTAGTCTGAGATAAATTACAAACAAATCGGTGTGTAAAAGATTCCAATGCGGCCAGTACTTTTCGAGTTATTTAATTGAGTATGAAATATCCCTAGACCGTGTTGATGTGTGTATTATCAATGAGTGTACGACACATGAGGCGCGTGTTGCGGGAGTACCGCAGACCGCCGGGAAATAAACATGTTTTCAGGTAACATAACATTAGTGACCGACCGAAATTTCGGTTTCGGTTTCGGCCGGATTCGGCCAAAAAATCTAGTTTCGGCTTTAGTTTCGGTTTCGGCCAAAATATAGCCGAAACTTTGCCGAAACCGAAACCTGTCGAAAGTCAAGTGTTCGTGCATTTTCGTGCGTCGTTCGGTAAAATTCGTAGCCAACACGTGCTTGCTCGACGGCGAGGCCCGGCGCTGTTCGCCACCGTTCATTTAATCGTGAGTTGAGGTTATGTTTTTGAGTTTACTGCCAAGAGTAAATGTAATAATAAAATATATTTGTTACGTACGTTAATGATTAAAAAACTTATCAATCGTCAAGGCCGTGACTGTATTTGAAACATAAGTTAACGGTTTCTTCTTTGAAATAATGTTTTTTTTTAACTCAGTAATTTCGTATTTCTGAATAAAGTGCGATTGTTGAGACTACAAATCCAGTGAAAAATTGAAAACTATAAATTTTTATAATTTTAAATAGATTATGGCTCAGTAGAAGTTAAATAACATAGAAAAAAAGCAATTTCTTAAAAAAAACCTATTTGCATAAGTTTGCCGTAAAACATTAATTTACAGAATTTTATACATATTAGCAACACTATCGAATGGTGTAATAATGTGTGGTTCTTTTTCCATAATCTGCGGTTTCGATTCCTGTCCAGGATTATTAATTTTTCTAAAATCCAATGATGCAGTTTTAGTTTTCGTCAAAATCGGTCTTCAGTCATACTGTATAATTATACACTTTTTCTAATGTGTTAACAAATGTTTAAAAAAAAAACATAAAATTTTAGAAAATAATCGAAATTTATATGTGCTAATAAGTTTCGGTTTCGGTTTCGGCCGAAACTGAGAGCTAGGCCGAAAGTTCGGTTTCGGTTTCGGTTTCGGCTGAAAAATCAGTTTCGGTCGGACACTACATAACATGCTTAAAACTTTGCGATTTTCATAAAATAGTTTTGAAAGTACAAAGATCCAAACTAATACACTTCTCATCAAAAAAATCGAAACACCTCGCAGTTTATGATTTGATAAGGATTATCAGAAAAATGTGTATATTTAGGAATAAATGTAAAATGTCATTTAATAGTGAGTAGTATGAGGTTTTTAAATCCTAATGTTAATGTTCTAAATTCAAATTAAGTCTTCATAGGTTTCGTATTTTGTATAATGAGTAATTTTTACCCTGTATGGAATATGAAGGAAATGGGTAAAACAACACGCGTAAATGAAAAAAAAATGTAAGAAACGTTTATTTAATAACTTGTATTCCCTCCGCGAGCTCTTATTACTGCTTCCATACGGTTCTTCATCGATCGGATGAGAGTCACGATCACATGTTGTGGTATATTATCCCATTCCTCTTGGATTGCATTTTGCAGCTGGCTAAGTGTTTCTGGGGCTGGATCTCTTGCTCGAATTCGTCTCTTTAATTCATCCCATAGATGTTCAATGGGATTCATGTCCGGGCTTCTTGCTGGCCATACCATAATGGAGATACCGACTTCGGTAAGATAATCTCGTACGACGCCCGCGGTGTGAGCTCTAGCATTGTCGTGCATGAATATGAAGTCGTTGCCAATAAAATGTGCATAGGGCATCACATGAGGTTCAAGACACTGTTTGATGTACCGATGAGAGTTTAGTGCAGGCAGCCGTGGCCCAGACACAAAGGCAAGTTCTGTCTTACCGTCGGCGCTGATTCCTCCCCAAACCGTCCACGAACCGCCACCATAGCTGACCTTTTCTTCAATGCAGCATTGTGCAAAGCGTTCTCCATCTCTTCTGTAGACCTTGTTCCTTCCGTCGTTACCATACAGCATAATTTTACACTCATCAGAAAACAGTACTTTGCTCCACTGAAGGTATGACCAAGTTAGGTGCTCGCGTGCAAAGTTAAGGCGCGCTCTTCGATGGTCTGCAGTTAATTTCGGCCCATTCGCTGGCTTATGCGGTGCCAATCCGCGTTCCTTCAACCTTCTTCTTATTGTAGAGTCACTTACAGCTACTCTTCGTACAACGCGAAGCTGCTGCTGCAGTTGAAAAGCGTTAAGGCGTCGATTTCGTAAAGAAGTTGTTACAATAAATCGATCATCTCGCTCAGAAGTGACCCGATTCCTGCCAGATCCTGAACGGCGCGTGAACGAACCAGTCTCCCGATAGCGTTTGTAGAACAGATGATAAGCTTAGATGCAATCTTGCAGCCACAACACGCTGACTAAGTCCAGAATCCAGCAATGCCACCACTTGGGCGGCTTCTGCGGGCGAAGTATCCATATGTTTTAGAAAAAAAAGTTTTTTCAGACGTCCCAAAGTCACAGTAAATGAAATAAGAAACAGAAAGTTTAAAGACAAGCGCTAATTTTTAGTTTTTAAACGAGAAACGTACTCCAACCCTAAATACACATTTGTCTCAAAACAGTGATTAATTTCATTTATAGGATAAACAAATGAAATTATTTCGAATTTTGATTTTTTTCTTCTTACTGTAATGACCAAACTGCCAGCTACACAGTAATGTTTTTTTTTCATGGAATTAATTCTCTTTTGTAAAAAATTAGGACAAAAACAATAAAAACGAAAGTGTTTCGATTTTTTTGATGAGAAGTGTATTATAAATGCGAAAGTAACTCTGTCTGTTACGCTTTCCCGCTTAAACCTCTCAACCGATTTTGATGAAATTTGGCACAGACAATCTTTAGACCCTGAGAAAGAACATAGGCTATCAAAACACCACGCGGGCGAAGCCGCGGGCGGAAGCTAGTACTTTATAAAACATTATTTTTTGTTTATGCGAAACCCGATACACCTGTCTAGTACTTTGGTGTAAAGAACCTATGTACTTACCTACATTTTAAAACCGTATAATAAAAATTCACAAAGTTCTAGGCTTGTGTATTACCTGGTTGTCCGTTCAAAAACATGCTCATTTAGCGGTACACCCGCGGAAATCGCGTCTCCGGTGCTATACACTCGTGATAGTTTAGCAATAGGTACCTAACCGTACGGTGATTGTATTGTATTTAAATGGTAATAAATTTTAATTAAAATATTTTCAAATAATTTTTTTACAAAAAAAAAAATTAACATGGTGTTTGGTGACAGAATTATTGGAATCGAATCAGTTGCTGATTCTGAACAAACTGTATTCAGGTTTCGCGTATACTAAAAATAATGTATAAAAATTCTTGACGGGTGTATCGGGTTTAGCATGAACAAAAAATTATGTTGTATTCCGCTCTCACCCGTTTTATTTTCACAGGTGTGTCTGAAGCGAAGAAACCAGAACTATACGTACGACTAACAAGACTAGAAGATACAATGACATTCCAGCAAAAGAAAACTGAACAGCCAGACTTACTAATTATCCGGAACACCGAGAAACACAAGTCTGCAGCTCCTTCTAAATTCACAAAGCTTGTCACAAATTCTCAATCTATCAGTAATATTGTGAATAATACTGATATAGCTGCGAATTACCAAATAAAAACATATGAATGCGATTTGTGTCACTATAGTTCTACTGAAAAAAGTTATTTAATAAAACATATTCGTATCCACACTGGTGAAAAGCCTTACAAATGTGAAATATGTCAGAAGAGTTTTAGTCAACGTTGTACTTTAAAAAAACATGTTGTAATACACACTGGTGAAAAATCTTACAAATGTGACATATGTCAAAAGAGTTTTAGTGAAAAACGTAATTTAAAAAGTCATGTTCTTATACATACAGGGTACAAACCTCACAAATGTGACATATGTCAGAAGAGTTTTAGTGAAAGTAGTAATTTAAAAAAACATGTTCTTCATCACACTGGTGAAAAACCTTATAAATGTGACATATGTCAGAAGAGTTTTAGTGAAAGTAGTAATTTAAAAAAACATGTTCTTATACACACTGGTGAAAAGCCTTACAAATGTGAAATATGTCAGAAGAGTTTTAGTCAACGTTGTACTTTAAAAAAACATGTTGTAATACACACTGGTGAAAAATCTTACAAATGTGACATATGTCAAAAGAGTTTTAGTGAAAAACGTAATTTAAAAAGTCATGTTCTTATACATACAGGGTACAAACCTCACAAATGTGACATATGCCAGAAGAGTTTTAGTGAAAGTAGTAATTTAAAAAAACATGTTCTTCATCACACTGGTGAAAAACCTTATGAATGTGACATATGTCAGAAGAGTTTTAGTCAAAGATATTTTTTAAAAAATCATGTTCGTGTGCACACAAGGGAGAAACCTTATAAATGTGACATATGTCAAAAGAGTTTTAGTGAAAAACGTTATTTAAAAAGTCATGTTCTTATACATACAGGGTACAAACCTCACAAATGTGACATATGTCAGAAGAGTTTTAGGCGAAGTAGTAATTTAAAAACACATGTTAATGTTCTTCATCACACTGGTGAAAAACCTTATAAATGTGACATATGTCAGAAGAGTTTTAGTCAAAGTAGTACTTTCAAAAAACATGTTCTTATTCACACTGATGAAAACCCTTATAAATGTGATATATGTCAGAAGAGTTTTAGTCTTAGTAGTACTTTAAAAAGTCATATTCGTATTCATACAGGTGAAAACCCTTACAAATGTGAAATATGTCAGAAGAGTTTTAGTCGAAGTAGTACTTTAAAAAGACATGTTTCTATGCACACAGGAGATAAACCTTATAAATGTGACATATGTCAAAAGAGTTTTAGTCAAAGATGTTATTTAAAAAAACATGTTCTTATGCACACAGGGGAGAAACCTTACAAATGTGACATATGTCAAAAGAGTTTTAGTGGACATGGTAATTTAAAATGTCATGTTCTTATTCACACTGGTGAAAAACCTTATAAATGTGACATATGTCAGAAGAGTTTTAGTCAAAGATATTATTTAAAAAATCATGTTCGTGTGCACACAAGGGAGAAACCTTATAAATGTGACATATGTCAGAAGAGTTTTAGTCAAAGATGTTATTTAAAAAATCATGTTCTTATGCACACAGGGGAGAAACCTTATAAATGTGACATATGTCAAAAGAGTTTTAGTGAACATGGTAATTTAAAATGTCATGTTCTTATTCACACTGGTGAAAAACCTTATAAATGTGACATATGTCAGAAGAGATTTAGTCAAAGATATTATTTAAAAAATCATGTTCGTGTGCACACAAGGGAGAAACCTTATAAATGTGACATATGTCAAAAGAGTTTTAGTGAAAAACGTTATTTAAAAAGTCATGTTCTTATACATACAGGGTACAAACCTCACAAATGTGACATATGTCAGAAGAGTTTTAGTCGAAGATATCATTTAAAAAATCATGTTCTTATGCACACAGGGGAGAAACCTTATAAATGTGACATATGTCAAAAGAGTATTAATCGAAGGGGAAATTTTAATAATCATGTTTGTGAACACACTGGTTAAAATCTTTTTTTTTTAATCTATCTGAATTTTATTCAATGTAGCCATTGAAAAAATCATTTTATTTGAAACACTAAATAAACATGTATAATGTCAGAAGAGTTATAATTAAAGATATTGTAAGCGAAGTATTGTGTTTCAATACCCGTATTACGTGATCACATAATACCGTGATCATTGATAAATTTTGATCGATATATAACATTACTTCTAGTACATATATGCTGTTTCGTTATTGCAAATTTAACTATCGATTTCCGAACGCATCTTTTAAAACCTATTCGTAAAAGTGACAGATCAGATGACAGTTCAGTTCAAAGCAATCGCGCGTGCGGCGAACCAATACTGCTTCGCATCTTTCGTCTTTTCTCCGCTTCTACGTGCCACGAGACCTCATCATCATCATCTCAATCACATCGACTTCATCACCCCAGGTGGGAAGGCGAGCCCGTTCGGAGGCAAAAGGTAAGCTGCACGTTTTCCACTGCGAACGAACTAAATTTCGAATTTGTCACTATTTACTTTCTTATTTATGCGAAATTCGGCGTTCATATTTTTGTGGACGACCCAATATATGTAACGGCTCATTACCGCATTCCTTTTTCTCCCGTTCCGTTACATATATTTTTTGGAGGCCCCGGCGAGATCCACCCTTAGCGTGGTCCGCCATTTTATTCACTTTAAAACGCAAATCATCAGTCATCTCATCTATCGAAGTCCCACCCAATTTTCATTATTCTCAAAACGCTATTGTTAATTCGCAATAAATTAACAATTTCATCTCGCTTAATGAGATTGGTGTGACATAATCACTAATTCACTATTCATTCTCGAAAACTGCGTTTCAATTTCATTCAATTCCAATACGTAAAATAACTTGTTGCGTGTGTCGTAATAAGTAACTATCAATACCGTTAGGATAAATCCTTTGTACAACTAACATAATTATCATTCGTTTCCATTGTTAGTTCAATTTACGTAACATTTCGATTCCAATTAGAATTCATTTCATTTTTTCGTTTACATTTTAAATGTGGGTAAACTGTTAAATCGGCAGCGTCATTGTGTTACGGCTAGTGATGTGCAACGCGTGATTATACTTTTCGGTTTTACGTTCAATCTTGTAATCGATTTATTTCAAGTTAGTCGATTATTCCATAATTCGTTATTCGGGATAGTTTTGGTTTATTTATTCGATTAAATATTTAATAATGCCTTATTCAACAGTACGAAGACGTAGTACAGATAAAAGAATTAAAAAAGCTGTTGGTAAACAAATTTCTTTTGATGTTACGGACTTAGGGGAAAGGTGTACGAGATGATTCCCTTAAGGGAGATTGCTTGTAGATCAAATGATATTCTACTTAGCGCGAATGTAAATACGTATATAAATAGTAAATTTATCTATCTTATTGTTGGCATACTCAACATTTTAATTTTTTAGATGCTTTACTATTAAAAAAACACATTTTTAAAACGTTGTCAAAGGATCATCTTGTACACCCCGGTGTCCAAGATGATCCTTGCGGTAGGGGCAAGATCATCCCAGGATCCAGGAAGAGAATAACCTAAATAAAACCATAATCTGGGTTTATTTTTTCACCTGTATTTGATTGTACTGACAGCCACCATATTTTTGACTTTAGCTCGGGTTTTATAGTGATAATACAGGCAACCCAAACTGTTTACTTGCTGTGCTATATGGCATGCCATTTTTAACAGCATCCAGTGCTTTGATCATGGAGTCTTCCGACCACAATCCGCGTTTTATTTTTTTTTATAATTACGAGGCATAGTCTTAAACCAAAAATATATAAACTTAAACATAATAATATACAAATGGTTAAAATATCCCCGTAATAGTAGGTTTGTTACCGGTGTACAAGAAGATCCGTGGGGATCATCTTGTACACCGGTAACATAATCATCTTGCCCCAACATAAACTTTTTTATTCAATGTTCGATAACTTTAACTATATGCTTTCAACTGCTACCATGCTATTAAAAAACAAAATAGAGCAATATTCAAAGCTAACTAATACCACAGCCTAGTAATAAAGTACCTAGAACAAATTAGATATAAACTTCAACTCACCCTTACCTTAGATCAAAGTCACGGAATATTTGTTTTTTTTCTCAAAAAATTTAATTGTCACTCTCGACACCACTACTTTTGACTGAGGCGGGGGAATATCGGGGACTACGTTTTACCATTAAAAACAACTAGATGACGCTACTGGGTTCGTTGCAATATCAAAGGATCATCTTCCCTCAACGGATCATCTCGTACACCTTTCCCCTACCTTCATTAAGGCGCAAGCGTACTCTTGCTTTTAATCGGTTAAAGCGTACATATGAAATAGCTGAACAGGCAAAGGAAAACATACAAAATGTAGGCATATTTCTCGCTCATTTCTCTGACGTTCAAAATCTACAAACATCAAAAGTGTCTAGGGATCAACATATATTTTTGCAATAACTTTTCTCCTGATTGATATTAATTAAAATGTTCTTTAAGGATTCATCAAATAAAGTGTTATCGTTTGTCACAGTAACGATAAACCAAGTCACCTTTGCATTCATAAAGAAATTTGCCATTTTCCTAATAAAGGGATTTTTGACATTTGAACCACTAACATTAAAGTTCGAAAAAAAGACTGAAATAACAGTTTTCTTTAAAATTTTATTGGGTAACTTAAACAATTAATAATCCGTGTTTCTACCGCGAACACTAACAACACAAGAACATCGGTTTGGCATACTCAAAATGAGTTCATCCAAATCACGCTGTGGAATGGCCGCCCATGTTCGTTGCAACAACAAAAAAAGGTCTTCTTGCGACTGGATACCCTCCATATTCGGCAGAGCTCTTCTCTGTAGCATATCCCATGCATGCTCAATCGGGTTCAAGTCTGGCGACTGAGCAGGCCAGGGCAGGACATTGATGTTAGCTGCGGCGAGAGTCTGTCTTACAACTCTTGCGGTGTGCGGTCGTGCATTATCATGCATTAACTGAAATAAGGGACCGATTTGCACTTGTAGAGGAACGATGACGTCTGATACAATCGTCTCAGCATAAATTTGAGCGTTGAGGTTGCCTCTGATCCAAATCAACTCAGTTCTTCCGCCGATCCAAATACCCGCCCATACCATGATGGTTCCACCACTATAAGGATGGACTTCCTGGCAGGATTTTAATCGCTGTTGGCGTCCAGGGGTTCTCCAGTGTCGTATACGTCTTGTATCCGGTCTCATACCAAAACGAGACTCATCAGAAAAGCACACGAAACGCCATTGTTCTTCTGCCCAATTTCTGTGTTCAAGAGCCCATTGATATCGAATCCTACGATTGTGCATTGCTATAGGTGGTACCCGTAGCGGTCTTCGGGAATGAAGGTTCACTTCATGCAAGCGGTTTCTGACTGTTTGGTCGCTAATTAAGTTCCCTGAAGAGTGATGAAGCCTCACGGCTAACATCATGGCGGTTATTGTTGGAGCTCTTCGAGTTAAGATTTGAATGTATCGGTCTTGTCTCCGTGTGGTGCAGCGATACCGTCCTCCATGGCGCTCAGCCACAGTGCCAGTGCTTCGGTAACGTGTCCAAAGTCGACTGATAACACTCTAACTTGTATTCAGAGCTAAAGCCACAGTACGTTGCCGGGAACCAGCTTCTATCATTCCCACGGCTCTGAGCATTTCTTCCCTGCTTAAATGACGTCGCCGCTCCATAATAACGTTGGTTTTAATCAGTAGTAGGGAAACAGTAGCACTAATAATGTCTTCAATGCGTTGTATGTTTTTATAGGGAAAATATTGACAGCTGATTTTCATCTTTTACTCGAATTTGATTTACAGTTCCTGATTCAAATTATGAAATGCACCAAAAAGGATCCATATAAATTTATAAAATCATAAATTTATTACAAAGCCACATCTCAATCTCAAGAAATCCGCATAAAAATGCTTGATCCCTAGACACTTTTGATGTGTGTAGTAGAAAAGTTTGAAGACGCTCATCAGGATATTTTATCTCTGATCGACGCCGCCTTGGAGGAAGGTCAAGATTCAATTCGGGAAGAATTTGATACATTATATTATAAAATTATAACGATTCATTCCGAGTTGAATCCGAAACCTTCCCACGATGATTCTTTTAATTCTGCTCCATCTAATGCTTCATTGAACGTAAAGCTTCCGAGAATTACTGTTCCGTCCTTTTCAGGAAATATTAAGGCTGGGCCTAAATTTTATGATGTTTTTACGTCACTTATCCATGAAAATGGCAGTTTATCTGACACGGAACGTATGCATTATTTGATATCGAGTCTCACTGGTGATGCGTTAAGTTTAATCAAAACATTTCCGGTTCAGGGTGCGTATTATCGAGAGGCATTCAAAAGTTTAGTTTCTCGGTATAACAATAAACGTGAACTAGCATTCGAATGTTGGAAGGAAATTCTGAATGTCAATTTTAAACCGACATCACCTCACGATTTTCGTCGAGTGCTGGACACATTTAATGAAAACCTTACTATCCTTAAAGAATTGGAATTACCGACCGATAAATGGGACTTTGTGTTGTCTTATTTAATTCTCTCTAAATTGGATTCTAAAACAAGATACGAGTACGAACAAGCTAATTCGTCTATTGAATTACCGTGTTATAACATTTTAATTCAATTTCTTTATTCGAAGTGTGAAGCTCTCGTACGAGACATTCACTTCACATCTAGTCCGCGTGTGTCAATTGAGAAACCGCGTTCAACTGAAAAATCAGCACAAGCTAATCAAAAAAGAGCTTCGTCATTTGTAGCAACAAAGGATAGTAATTCAACACCTCAACCTAATAAATCAACTGTAACGGAAAAGTCTGCTCCTATCAGTACTTCATCTCAGATTAAATGCTCCTTTTGCGGAAAGGATCACACCATATCGTACTGTCCTGACTTCGGCATGAAGACTGTCGACGAAAGACAAGAACATGCCAACTCGCATAAGTGGTGCTTCAATTGCCTTCGTCCTTCACACAGTCTCAAAGATTGTAAATCTGTATTCCGGTGCCGTCAGTGTTCTCAACGACATCATACATTACTTCACCCAAATACAAACGAATCACAGAAATGTGATAGCGTTTCTGTGCCAACTACCTCGGACTCCGTCCTTAAGGCTTCCTCTAATGGGGTGCTAAGACAGGAAACCTCCACGTGCGCCCGTGGACTGGAGTTCCCTCTCGGATACGTCCGGGGGGAAGACCAGTTTTTCGGGTCGGTGCACCCTGGGATGCGGGCAAAAAGTCTTCCTCAGGCACTGTGTGCCTAAGGGGTCTCTTTGCCCGTATGCGAATAGCCTGTCGTGTGGACGCTCCAACGCGTGTCCCTCTGATCAGCAGAGGGCACAGCGGCGGAGCGGGCTTGCGGACGGTGAATAATGGGTAGCTCGCCGTCCGACCAAGGACCAAGCCCGGGTTGGTGGCACGTCGTGTTTCGCGCCAAATGCCTTCTGGGGCCGCGGGTTTTTTCTTAACCCAGGATACCGTGGCCCCGGAACGTAAAGGGCATCCGAAGGAACACGGGTGGATTTTAGTCAGTAAGAGTCTGACAGTCCCTCCTGCCCCACCCAGGGCGGGAGGACTCATTTGATGATTTTACCACCTAAAAAAAAAAAAAGGCTTCCTCTAATCGATCTGCCATTTTGCTATCGACAGCGCGGGTGCAAATTCGTGACTGTAATGGTCAATTTCAATCGTTTCGTGCTTTAGTCGATTCTGGCAGTCAAGCTCATTTCGTTACCGAAAGGACAATCGAGAAGTTAGGTTTTGATTCCATTCCAACCACGCGGAAGATTCACGGTCTCGGCTCATCTGCTGCAGCAGTGTCTGGGTCCATTCAGTTGGAAATCGGTGTCAAAGGAGAGACCATCTTGAAGATCGAAGCGCTCTCTTTGCCTTCAATCTGCGATACTATGCCTTTATCTCGCCTAAATACTGCTTCATGGCCTCATTTTAAAAACCTTAATTTAGCTGACCCGGACTTTGATAAGCCCGGCCCAGTCGACGTTTTGCTTGGCGCGGAAGTATTTGCCTCGCTCTTAATTCCTGGCAAACATAACGGTGGTTCCAAAGGACCTTCTGCTATTAATACTATCTTTGGGTGGCTTCTTATCGGTAACGCTGATAGCAATTCAGTGACAAACTCATTTCTTTCAATGGAGTTTGACTTGCATCAACATCATCAACAATTTTGGGAGTTGGAAAACATTCCTACAAATTCTCGGCTAACCCCATTAGAGGAGCGTTGCGAGCAAATATTTACAAACACTGTATCGCGTAACGATCTGGAGGATTTTGAAGATTTTTCGTTTCCCGGGTCCAAAGAGAAGGCGTTACGTAGATTCTATTCTTTGGAAAACAAACTTTACCGTAATCCAGTTGTACTTGAACAATATAAGGATTTTATGGAAGAGTATTTGCGGTGTGATCACATGACTCGCGTGTCTATTCAGGACCTTTCCAAAGGCAATTATTACATTCCTCATCATTGCGTTATCCGTCCTGATAGTGTTACGACTAAACTACGTGTCGTGTTTGACGCCTCATGTAAGAGCGACAATGGTGTTTCACTTAACGAAACGATGTTAATAGGTCTTTTTTTTTTTATTTTTTTTTTAGGTGGTAAAATCATCAAATTAGTCCTCCCGCCCTGGGTGGGGCGGAAGGGACTGTCAGACTCTTACTGACTAAAATCCACCCGTGTTCCTTCGGACGCCCTTTACGTTCCGGGGCCACGGTATCCTGGGTTAAGAAAAAACCCGTGACCCCAGCAGGCATTTGGCGCGAAACACGACGCGCCACCGACCCGGGCTTGGTCCTTGGTCGGACGGCGAGCTACCCATTACTCACCGTCCGCAAGCCCGCTCCGCCGCTGTGCCCTCTGCTATTCAGAGGGACACGCGTTGGAGCGTCCACCTGACAGGCTATTTGCATACGGGCAAAGAGACCCCTTAGGCACACAGTGCCTAAGGAAGAGTTTTTGCCCGCATCCCAGGGTGCACCGGCCCGAAAAACTGGTCTTCCCCCCGGACGTATCCGAGAGGGAACTCCAGTCCACGGGCGCACGTGGAGGTTTCCTGTCTTAGCACCCCACGTTAATAGGCCCTAAACTTCAAACGAACATTATGGAACTGCTTTTGAGATTTCGCATTCATCCGATCGTTTTTACATGCGATATGCGTCAAATGTATCGCCAGATTTTAGTGCGGGAGCGTGATCGCGACTACCAGCGCATTCTATGGCGCTCGGATCGAAACCAATCCGTTCAAGAATTTCGCCTTAATACTGTTACCTACGGTGTGTCATCTGCGCCCTTTTTAGCTTGTCGAACAATCCAGCAATTAATCGCGGACGAAGGCGCGGATCTTCCTTTAGGAAGCAAGGCTCTACAGTCTGACTTGTATATCGATGATCTGGTTACTGGTGGATCCAGTCTTTCAGAGGTCCGTACGATAAAACAAGAGGTTATCGACCTTTTAAACCGTGGGTGCTTAGAACTTCGGAAGTGGGCGAGCAACATACCTGAACTTCTTTCTGATTTGCCAATTGACCACTGCCTAACTGACTTTCTTTCCATGGACATTGGACAATCCATGGAAATCAAAGTCTTGGGCCTTAAATGGGATCCGCCTAGTGACGTTTTTATGTTTGACGTTGCACCACGTGATGTCAAATGTAATAAACGTAATATACTTAGTGAGTTGGCACGTATCTTCGACCCTCTCGGTTTTCTAGCTCCAATTACATTCTTTTCGAAACTCCTCGTTCAAAAATTGTGGATACTGGGCATTGATTGGGATGCGGCTCCGCCAGAAGAAATCATCTTACGTTGGCATTCTTACATAAAGCAATTCACTTCACTTAACCTTTTGAAAATACCTCGTTGCCTCAAGCTCATTCCACAAACTATCAAATTCATGGCTTCGCAGATGCGTCAGAGGCAGGATACGGTGCTGCTGCATACCTAAGGGTTGAAGATCATAACGGATCCGTGCAAACCGTTTTACTGTGTGCAAAATTGCGTGTCGCTCCAATCAAAAGAGTTTCCTTACCACGCCTCGAGTTGTGTGCAGCTGTTCTTCTTGTTGATCTCATAAGTCTCGTTAAACAAGTCTACTTCTTTCCGTTATCCGTTTCAACCATTTTCACCTGGTCTGACTCTATGGTCGTGCTTGCGTGGCTCCAGTCACATGCTTCTCGTTGGAAGACTTTCGTATCGAACCGTGTTGGTCATATCCAAACTGTGCTTCCCGAAGCCCGATGGAATCATGTCCCATCTACAGACAATCCTGCCGACATTCCCTCGCGGGGCATGCTTCCTGAGGAGCTCGTCAATAGTTCGTTATGGTGGGCGGGTCCCCCCTGACTCCGGCAGGCTAAAGAATGCTGGCCAATATCGAACAATTTGATGGTTCCAATTGAGACTCAAGATGAAGAGCGAGTCAATTCCATGGTGACACACAGTGAGGAAGATATAATCGAATACTTACTAGAAAAATTCTCATCACTTCGCAAGACGCAACGCATCCTGGCATATTGTTTAAGATTCTTCAATAATTCTCGCATTCGAAACACATCTTTGCGTAAACAATCTTCTAATTTGTCTCGTTTGGAAATTCATTCTGCGTTATTGGTTATGGTAAAACATGTGCAAAACCAACATTTCAATAAGGAAATATTACGGCTTAAAAATGGGTTGAGCTTACCTAAACAGTTTCGAAAACTTAATCCTTTCATTGACGAACACGGAGTTCTCAGGGTGGGCGGTCGCTTGTCACGTTCTGGGCTAGAATTCGAACACAAACACCCAGCATTCCTTCCTCGCGATTCAAAATTAACTTATGTGATTATTAAAACGCTTCACCGTGAACACTGTCATGCTGGTGTCAATACTTTGCAATACCTATTGGGTCAGCAATTTTGGATTCTATCTGCAAAGCGAGCCATCCGCCATTGCTTGTCGCAATGTATTCCGTGCTATCGAACCAATCCAACCCCCATAGAACCCTTTATGAGCGATTTGCCTGCGGTACGCGTAAACCAAGTCAAACCATTCTCCATGGTTGGAGTTGACTATGGAGGACCTTTTTCTATCAAATTCGGTCGCTATCGAGGTGCCAAAACGGGCAAGGCCTATCTGTGCCTTTTTGTGTGCCTCACGACAAAGGCACTTCATCTCGAAGTCGCTTCAGACCTCTCATCTGATGCCTTTATCGCTGCTCTTCGAAGATTCGTTGGACGTCGCGGTCGTGTCAATTGTATATTTTCGGATCGAGGCACCAACTTCGTCGGTGCAAAAACCCAATTTGATAAGTACATGAGTGACGCGGTGCGCACTGAACAAATTGAATTCCGTTTCAACCCTCCTTCGAGTCCGCATTTCGGCGGGATCTGGGAGATTCAAATAAAGGTCGTTAAGTCTCATCTATATCGAATCATAAGTACGCAATGTCTCACATTCGAAGAGCTTACAACGTTGTTCATACAGATAGAGGCAATGCTAAATTCGCGTCCTCTTTGTCCATTGAGTACCGATCCTAACGATCTTTCAGTCTTAACTCCCGGCCATTTCCTTACTCTCGAGCCTCTTACAGCGGTCCCTGATGAGGATCTAACCAAAATTAACATCAATCGTTTAGGCCGATGGCAGTTAATTCAGCGTTTTCAACAAACCTTTTGGGAGCGCTGGAAAACGGAATATTTGCATACACTTACTCAACGGGCAAAGTGGACTGCCCAATCGCAACCTCTAACTGTAGGATCACTTGTTCTAATTAAAACAGAAAATACGCCCCCCCCTTTTTTGGCCGCTCGCTCGTGTCATTACACTGCATCCAAGTCCAGACGGGATAGTACGCGTGGCGACGGTTCGAACGGCCACAAATACACTGACACGTCCTTTCTTAAAATTGTGTCCTTTGCCGTCGCAAAGTGACCAATAATCTAATATTTCAACATCAATTCATCTAATCTTAACATTAAGTAAAAAAAAACTTTTTATTTTCTAACATGTTCTTTTCGATTTCTGTTCAAAACTTATTTCGAATTTTATTTGTTTATTTCACTCGAATGAGTAACCAAAGCTATCAACCGTAATCGATTATCGATTTTTATTCACTTGTTATCGTTCATCGCATGCACACACTACGTTTGACATTAAATTTGTATGTCACTGTCAGTCAGTTGATCATGCCACATCAAATTGTAAACAACAACATTCCCTTTCTATTATAAATTTAACTCGATATCTCGTCAAATTGGTGGGCGGATATGTTTCGTTATTGCAAATTTAACTATCGATTTCCGAACGCATCTTTTAAAACCTATTCGTAAAAGTGACAGATCAGATGACAGTTCAGTTCAAAGCAATCGCGCGTGCGGCGAACCAATACTGCTTCGCCTCTTTCGTCTTTTCTCCGCTTCTACGTGCCACGAGACCTCATCATCATCATCTCAATCACATCGACTTCATCACCCCCTGCAACATTTTACATGAAATGTTTTTGGTGGGATTCAAATTTTCTTACGTTTTTTGCAATTTGCAGGCCAGTGACATGTTGCAACTTTATCAAAATATGAACTGCGGTAATAACAAGTATAATTTTAAATATAAAAATTAACAAAACATTCGCTCTATCAGCTCTCACATAGAAAAGCTGCATGTAAGTTAGATTTCGGAGATTTTAACAATATGCACCTTTTCTATGGGGTGACTGGTAATTAGTGTACGATACTTAAACACGTGATTGTGCTCATGATAACAAACAATTTCTATTATGGGAGCAAAGCCGAAATCGTGAAAAAAATATCAGCTGTTCAGTACATTTAGCAAACATAAATGTACTGAACAGCTGTTTTTTTTCGAGTTTTCAGGTTTGTTCCCATAGTAAAAGTTGTTGGTTATCATGAGCACAATCACGTGTTTAAATATCGTACACTAATTACCAATCACCCTATATGTGAGAGCTGGTGGAGCGAAAGTTTTTATCAATTTTTTAAAATTATACTTGTTATTGCCGCGAATCATATTTTGATAAAGTTACAACATGTCACTGGCCTGCAAATTGCAAAAAAACGTAAGAAAATTTGAATTTCGCGGGTTTGTTGGAGCATTCACCTCAACTTTTTAACCGAGCGAGTCGCATGTATGCGACAAAGCCCCTACCGCCCGTGTCGTGTGTATGCGACAGAGAATATTCACGTTTTTTTTTGTTTTCTTCGATTTTATTGCATCTATTCTATATCTCTCTATTTATGTACATAGACAGATATAATACTTTTTATTGTACACCATGTTTAACAAATCGGAGCTTAAAAGGAGTAGAAAGAGAGGAGAAGAGGAAAGGACGATTCATAGCCGCGCGCTAGGGGCACGGCAACTGATATTTACCCGCGCGGTTAAAAGGTTAATGGAAAATACCTGAGGCCTTTTAGGCTGTGCAAAAGAGACAGAGCTATACAAGTCGTCTAGCGCCATCTCTTTCTCACAGCCTAAACTGGATCGCGTTAAGAGCTCGTGGTAAGGCCTCTCGTCGACCGAGCCTGTCTCGGGGAAAAATACATAGAAAATTAAAAGTGATTATTAGATAGAAATAAATGAGACCGTAAACTTAACTGATAAAAAATTAATAAATAATGTTTGCATTAACAGCCAATTCTTTTTTTTTTTGTACATTTTATGGCGGCTCCAAACTATTGCCGTGAATTCGTGCCGCGAATTCTCGGCACAAGTCGTGCCCTCCACACGACGATATAATACTGGACTCCGCATGCACGATCTAAGGAACAAAAATTATTCTGTCAACTCGCTGAGGTACTACGTAAGCGAGGGGGACGGGGTACTGTGTTGTGATTGGCTAACTCAAGGTCTGTTCTGTCTCAACGTATGTTTACGGCTCACAGGATTGGTCGAAATGAGACGAATATAAGACTTTTTTGCCTAATGTGTTGACAGACATCGGTCGCCTGTTATTACGAGTCTAGTATTATATCGTCGTTGCCTCCACACTATCGGGATGCTCTCAGTCGTTCGTGAACAGGGCCTGTCGACTTTGTTCTACGGAGAAGATATAGGTGGGCTATTGTAGAAAACAAGAAAGAGACATCAACATTAGAGTAAAAGAGATGAATTACATAATGTTGTTAACAAAAATACTATTTCACGTTCAATCTAAGAATAGGCTTGTTAATTGATTTTAAAGTATGTTATCCTTAAAATTTATGTTTGCTTTTATTCTGATGCGAGAAAATGTTTGTTATGAAATTTTTAACCTTTAAATTGATGAAAACACAAAACAAAAAGGAGATAATATGTAATATGACAACACTGGAACGCCATTTATTGTCTACTAGCTGTTGCCCGCGACTTCGTCCGCGTAGTATTTGGTTTTATGGCACCTATACCAATATTCCCTTTTTTAATATTTTGAGAAAGTGAAGGTACCTGATGTCCTGCTTTAAAGTTTGTTATCAGGGGTGTAAATTAGAGATATTTGAATGAAATTCACATCAGACAGTAGGTATAAAGAATATTTCGTAAAAAATAGACAAAAATGGAAATGAAAACTTCCAGACACAACACCTTATAAAGGACATTGGTACTCGTAGTTTTTCTGTCGGTGCTAATATAAAAAGATGGTCCACATTACTGACACGTGAGCATGCGACATATAAGTGGTTGGCCGTGGGAAAAACAGTTGGGGTTTTGGTTTCCGCGGTAATTTTTAATCTGTGTGTGGATCAAGGAGTTTTTCCTGATTTGATGAAGTTCAGTAAAGTCGTGCCTCTTTATAAATCTGGGGACTCCAAAGATACTAACAATTATAGACCAGTATCCGTGTTGCCAGTCTTTAGCAAGATATTTGAGAAAGTAATGCTAAATCAGATGCTTAACCACTTCAACACCTACAAAATCTTACACGATCAGCAGTATGGTTTCACCAAGGGACGTTGTACAACTGACGCCGGTGTCACCCTATTGAAGCACATATTTACTGCATGGGAAGAGGCACAAGACGCCATAGGAATATTCTGTGACCTCTCCAAAGCATTTGATTGCGTTAATCACGATACATTACTTTTGAAACTTGAACATTACGGACTAGGTAAAGTTGCGCTTAGTCTGGTAAAATCTTATTTATGTGATAGGCAACAGCATGTTCAAATAAGTTCGAAGAGCACATGCGCAACGGTTTCCTCAGTCTCCATGCAAGCCCTGCACAGGGGGCTGTCCGTTATGCCTATTGTGTGGAAATGTTTGTTTAGGGAGCAGTGTCCCGTTATGGTCCCTGTCAGCAGACGCATGCCGGTCCTGTCCAGGCGTAAAAGACGTCTGGTTAGCCTGCCATCTAAGGATGGCAGAGCTTCCCTGGATTGCCTGCAGCCTGGTGTCGAGGTCCACCATCTCTCTGCTTGTGTGAGGATGCGCTCCTGCAGCCATCTACGTATCTGGTTGAAGGGGATGGGTATAAAGGGTTCAGGTCCCCAAACTGATGCGCTGGATGCTCTCCTAGCTAGTTCATCAGCCGCGCCGTTGCCCAATGATCCGCTGTGTCCTTTGATCCATTGTAGTGTCACTTTGTTCATTTGTTGCGTTTAGATACCGTTAGACGTTCTAGTGCATTGTGACATTCTAGTATTAAGCTTGAAGTGGTATATTGTTTCTCCAACGATTGAAGGACTAAGGCGCTGTCAGAGAGTATACGTATATGGGTGTCCGTAACTCTTCTGGCCTCTATCGCGTATGCTGCTTGTATAATGCCCATGTATTCCGCCTGATAGACGGTGTTGTACATTCCCAGCGGGCTGGATATATTTATGTTAAGGACGTGTGAGAAAACTCCAGCCCCGGTTCCGGGATCATTCTTTGATCCATCTGTGTATATCCTCAGCTCTTTCGGGCCTGAATAGTCACATTGCTCTTCTGCAAGTGTGATACTGTAGTGTTTTACAAAGTGATATTGTCTTGGGGCTTTGTCGCAGGGTGATGCCATCATTGGCTGTTGTTCAATAGCATCATTCTTGATTCGCGTGTGTTTAATTCTTGAGTCTTTGTTTAGGGTTCCCAGGGCATGAAGCCTAAAGGCGGCTAGGGCCGCCTCTTTCTGCACGATGAGGTGTAGAGGTGGCAGTCCAAGTGATAAAAAAACTGTCGAAACTGTCTCGCAATAAACTTTTAATAGTTATGCGAGTGTTTAACTTAATAGCGTAGCCTTCCCACCAGGTACCACTTAGGTCGCGATCCTACACCAAGCATTGCCTGTAGGGCAGCGGTGGGTGCAGTTCTCATACAGCTAGTACAGCTTGGCCAGAACGGATTGAAACGGAACTAAAAATTTTATTTCTGACAGCGTTTTAAAATCTTTGATATTTGATGTAAACAAAGACCGCAGGTTTGTTGGATTTATTATTGTGCCATAAAACTAACGTAATAAGTGAAAAAAAAAAAAACATTCAAAGTGCTGGTAGCGCGAAGACAGTGGCGACTTCCGGTTTTCTACATTTTTATGTCAAGCTGTAATTGCCATACAAGCAAATCGCTGCAGCTTTTCGAGGTCTTTTTGGGTTGTGCTCAGGTTTTTTCTGGGCCACCAGACCAATGAGCCGTACGTGACTGTCGGTCGTATGACAGTGGTATATAGCCAGTGAGTGGTCTTGGGACTGATCCCCCAATTCCTGCCAAGCATTCGCTTGCACTGCCACAGGGATATGCTGGCTTTTGTAGTGATGTAGTTGATGTGTTTTGCCCAATTCAGCTGTTTATCCAAAAAGATGCCCAGGTATTTGGTTTCAGTTGATAGGCTTAGGGTGGTTCCAAAGAAACGTGGAAGCTGTAGGGTCGTCAGCTTCCTCTTTTTTGTGAAGAGAATCAGCTCGGTTTTTGAGGGATTTACTGATAGCTGGTGTTTGTTGCACCAGTCCTCCACTATTTTCAATGCTTGGCGCATGAGGTTGCACAGGGTATTTTCGTGAGTGCCATTTATTATTATGGTTATATCGTCGGCATACCCTACAGTGAAGTAGCCGTTATCATTTAGTGTTTTAATGAGGTTATCTACAACCAGGTTCCATAGTAGCGGTGAGAGGACTCCCCCTTGTGGGCAGCCTTTCGCCACGATGGCCCTTGTAGTGTCATTTATTGTAACTTGTACAGCTCTTTGCTTGAGCATGTTGCTAATCCATCCGCTCAGGGTCGGGTCTATGTTGTGCCTGTCTAAGGCCATGTTGATGCTGTTGAACGTGGTTTTGTCGAAGGCGCCCTCAATGTCAATAAAGGCGGCCAGTGCTGAGCATTTGTGGTCCACTGCACATTCAATCTTGGATACGACGCTATGTAGCGCGGATTCCGTTGATCTGCCCGTGGAGTATGCATGCTGTTGTTTGTGAAGCGGTTTTTCCCGAAGAGGTCCGTCTCGGATATACCTATCACAGAGTCTCTCGAGGGTCTTCAGTAGGAAAGATGTGAGGCTTATAGGTCGATAAGCCTTGGGTTGGGTTAGTCCGTTTTGCCAGGGCGCGCCAAAGTTCACCTAAAATTTAAACTCCGATCATCGGAAACCCGAAAATTGTATTCCTAACATTTTTAATCCTAATGATCACAACTCCTAATTGCACTGTCACTAATATTCGTAATTCCGAATCATTCGACTTCATAATGTCGGTAGCAATAAACATCTATTATACTATTATTTGTTTTCCTATATTTTCTCAACATAACCTTCTTTTACACTATTATTCAAAGTCATATCTCTTTTGTTTAGATTTATTTTTATTTTGTTGGCACGTATACTTGAGGAAGTGCTTGCTTCGCACTCACTAATTATATGAATTGGTTTTTATTTTTATTAGTTAAAGCGTCTTCTTTAATTTTATTTAAAGCGGTGTGTACCTGAAAAGATATCCATACGTTAGGTTAGGTTAGAACTGTGACCAGCTACTCGCGAGTCGAGCGAGCAAAGCGAGCGGTGCCGCGGCAGCGGCCGGCGAGCGCAACCTGGAAATTTGTCGCCAGTATTTTTTTCCTAGTGACCCCAACACGACACTCTGACCAAAAACGACTGGGGGCACCCCGACTCGGACAGGTTAGGTTAGAAGGGGATGGCGGGGTCTGAAAGACCCCGCCATCCCCTTCGTGGTTATTTTTTTTTAAACCACCCAGAAGTAGGAGCACCGCGAAGCGGTGCTCCGTCGAATTTTCTCGACATTTTACTTTATTTAGTTTGACTAAATTGTCGACATTTTACTGGATTTAGTTTGACTAAATCCAGTAAAATAAATAAATAAAAATATCACCGTAATAATGTTTAGGGATAAAAACGTTATGATAAAAAAAAAGTAGGAGTTTCAATATATTTACAATAACGATATTATTGATAACAATTTTCGGAAAAATGAGTGTTATGAACATCGCCGGTAGCACTACAAAAAGTATGAATAAAAACTTTAGGATGAAAAATTTTAGGAAGAGTGATCATTCGGATTAAAAAACGTTAGGAAGAACAATTTCGGGTAAACAACTTTAGGTGAGCCAATATGGACCCGTTTTGCCAGGTTTGGGTATGAAGATGACTTTTACCTCCCGCCATGCTAGGGGTATATATCTAAGTGCTATGCAGGCCTGATAGATCTCCATCAGGCATGGTAGTAGGTGTGCAACCCCCCACTGTAGTAGGGCCGGAAAGATGCTATCTAGTCCTGGGGACTTATAGGTTAATGGCCCACCTTATCCGGTCTTCCGTTATTATGCTGTGGGCTCTGGACCAGTCCATATCCGTTGGGGTCCAGTCTGGTTCTGCCTCCCATGTCCTGTCCTCTAGGAGTTTACAGTCGGGGAAGTGAGTCTCAAGAAGGACCTTACTGGTTTCCAGGTCCGTGAGTGTATATGTATTGTCGGGTTTTTTCAGCGTTCCAAGGGTTCGGTCCTGGTCGGTTGAGAGGATTTTCCTTACCCTTGCGGCTTCGTTATTGGTCTCAATAGATTCACAGAATTTCTTTCTGGCTGTTCGGATTTGCTTTTTATATGTGTACTGGGTCTCTTTGTACAGTTCCCAGTCGTTTGGGAGTCTAGTGTTTTTGGCTCTGTTGAATTAATAATAATAATAATAATTATAAACACCGCCATGATCAAGTTGCAGCAATCATACACCAGCACTTAGCACACAAATTCAATTTTGTTAGGGAGATGGTCCCACATTACAAATACAAACCAGAAATCACTTTGGAAAACCCGAATCACAAAATTTATTGGGATCGAACAATCATTACAGACAAAACCATACATTACAATAGACCTGATATCACCGTTCATGATAAAACAAATGATACAGTTTACTTAATAGATATAGCCATACCTAACACACATAACATCCAAACAACAATATCCGATAAACTCAGTAAGTACCAAGACCTCGCAATAGAACTAAAAACTCAATGGAAAGCACAAATTGTCCATATCGTTCCAATAGTTATCTCATCTACCGGCGTTATACCAAAATCTCTAACACAAAGTCTAAACACACTACACATGCCTTCACACACACTATACATGCTTCAAAAAGCCACAATACTCAACACCTGTCGCATCACCCGTAAGTTCCTGACTTCTTCTACAGTACTGTCATCCACCTTCTCAATTTAAATGCCCCCTTACATCCTTGGCTCCGGCCCGCGTGTAAGGTTAAATTCTCTCGAAAGAGAAGAAAAACAAAGAACTCAATATAATAATATTCCACAACTATCACACAACGCCATCTAGTCCCAAGCTAAGCAGAGCTTGTGTTATGGGTACTAGACAACTGATAAACATACTTATATATTTCTAAATACATACATATTATAGATAAATTACACCCAGACACAGAACAAATGATCGTGCTCATCACACAAACATTTGTCCTGGGTGGGAATCGAACCCACGACCTCCGGCATAGCAGTCAGGGTCACTAACCACTAGACCAACAGGCCGGTCAATTGCTTACGTAATGCATTTCTGAGTTTACCAAGTTCAGCGTTCCACCAGGGATTCCTCTCATGACTGGTTTTTGGCGCTCTTAGTTTACAGCATGCATGGTAAGCTTCTGTTAGATATTCCGATAGTTTTGTTACTGTGTATTCTAGTTGGGTTGGGTCTCTTATGGTTACTTGTGATAGGTGTCTAGCCAGCAAGGAGGCTAGGAGGCGTTTATATCCAGGCACATCAGTGCGCCGCGGGTTTCGCCTCGGTGTGGGTTTCCTTGTGTTGGTGGTCAATGTGAAGCGGATTCTTCTGTGGTTAGAGCAGGAAGGCTCGTCCGATACGTGCCAGTTACTGATGTGGTTAGTCGCGTTTTCTGTAGCAATCGTTAGGTCTATGATCGTTTGTCCTCGGACTGTGACCCAAGTGGGTTCAGAGCCCCGGTTTACGATGTTAAGGTTAGTAGAGAATAAACAGGTGGATAGTACCTCTCCTCTGGCGTTCGGTGCGTCGCTACCCCAGAGTGGGTGGTGCGCATTTGAGTCGGTGCATATGATCAGGTCTAGTTTGGCGTCCTCGCAGTGTCGCACTAGGTCAGCCATTTCCTTCGGCGGGCAGTCTGTGTCCTCGCCTGGCATGTATACTGAGGCTAGCACGACATCAGGGACGTCGCTTCCTGTGTGCAACCTGACGGCTGTCAGATCTCTGGAACAGAATTGAGTTCCTGGTTTGTCTGATCTGTGTGTGTCAACAATTATCTTACCTCCGATGTTGCTGAGGCCGCAGATTTTGTTGTTTCTGATCCACGGCTCTTGGATCAGTGCGATAGTTCTGGGTTTTACCCCCAGGGCCCTGCGTAAGCTAGCCGTGGCAGTCTGGCTACGTTGGAGGTTGGTCTGGATGATGTGGATCGGCAGTGATGGCGGTGGTGTGGAGTTAGTCTGAGGAGGATCCATTGGATAGGTTCTCCGCTTTCTCTACACCATGTTGGCCTTCGTGTTTGTCACCAGGCGACGAGACTAACAAGGCCTCGCTCCAGCATGGTGATGCGGGCGGTATGGCGTAGCTGTCGTCCGCCACTGCTGCTCGGGCCATGACTTCCTCCAGTTGAGTCATGTCCATGTCACTCGTCTGAGTCGATGTTTGTATGGTCTAGGTCGTCATGGTGTGGGTACCGTCAGTACAGTCGGTGTCCGCTGGTCGGGGTGTGGGCCAGAAGCGTACGTATATCGACCCGAGTAGTTACGATATTCGTCGCTCCCGGGCCAGGACCCACTCAGCTTCCTCCGGTGGTAAACCTAGGGTCAAGTAGGTCCCGGGGTTGTCCCCACAGACCCTGGTAGCCCTGTACAATGACCACCTCGCGATGTCGTACCAAGCATTCTGACGGATCAGAATACTGTGGAGTCGCTCCACGTCGCCAGTGAATCGTGGGACGAAGAGCGAGGCTCGGACACGGGTGGGCACGTCGGACTGTGTCAGCACCGTGAGTGGTTGGTCTGTGTCTGGTAGTCGGATCCTTGGAACGTTCAGTGTCAGCCAGTTAAGGGCGTTTTCGTCCTCACACCACACCTGCACAGTGCCTTCCGCCATCCTAGGGTATCCGCGGAAGGAAGGGAGTGGCGTGGCGGGGTCCGTGTCCATTAGGAGGTTCTCAAGGTCAGTTTTTATAAAGTCTGCCTCTTCTTTTGTCAGGTCTTTGGATGGGGGCGGGAAGCAGATAGCTACGGCGTGCCGCGCAGGAATATTCTTTGAGGCCCGTGCGTAGGTTCTCCGCTCCCCTTGCGCAGAATGGACCCTCACACGCTTGGCGTACCCCTGTACTCGGTGAGGCCGAGTCGTCAGGGCGCTCCCTCTTCGCCGGTGCTGTACCACTCGGTCCAGCCTGCAGTTCAGAGGTGCTAGATTGGGTGTTGTTCGCCAAGGACGCCCTGTGTGAGGCTCCAGCCCGCCTGCCCCTGTGCCGTCTAGGTCGGAGTTGGTCGTGCGATTGGTCTGTGTTTGTGTCTTGGGGACGGCTGGTGGCCCCGGTGGAACCTAGCGTGTGTGGAGGCATTTCGCGTTGGGTTACCCCTTCGCGCACTTGCCCCTGCGCACGGGGTTCCGCGTCCGGCCGCTTTTCGCGCTGGGTTGCCCCTTCGCAAATTCGCGGCTGGTCGCGTACTGCCTTTCTTTCCCGCCTAGGTTTTTCGCGCTTACTCAGCGAGCGTACTCCGCTAGTCGGGAAAGTTGTGGAGCCACCTGCATCGGTCCCCGTCCTTTCTAATAATGTAATAATAATAATAATATATTTATTCAGTACTCAAAGTGGCACAATACAACAAAAGGTATATAAAATAATTTTAGTCTAACAAGTTCGATGCCTGTACTAGGTTAAATTAATACCTGTATCACAGGCGCACTAGAGCTAACATTTATAATGACTACTTGGACAACAGATTTCTTAACAATATTTAACAACATAAAACAGTGAAACAATTATGAAATTTTATATTATTAAAACTAACCTACTTAAACTCTTATCACAACCGAGACAAAAACAAAAATAAGGGCCCTTACAGGTCTATATAATATTCTGTATATTATGTAATTTTACTGTTGTACAATAATAAATTGTCAGCAGAATTGTTAATACAGACAAAACTTATCGTCATGTCATGTTTTAGCGATGGAATAATTTACTCATGCAGCGACAAAATGATGGTAAGTAGGACAATGCAGTGCACAGTGGTCTCGTATAAGTATTGATGAGTTAGCAACAATATTATACGGAAGTCTGGCCTTAGTGTGACACACTAGGTACTTTCGTAATCGATGGAATTTATGTATCTGTGCTCTGCTATTTTCCTAGCTGGGCATTCAGCGTCTCCCGTTTTATGGTCACTGGGTTTTTTAAAACGTGAACAAGTCGCGCACTTGGGAGGGTCGGATTTCTTCATGCATTCGGACATCATATGACCTGTTTGCCCGCAGTGACCGCACGTAGAATTCACCTCTCTGCATGATTTCGCTGCATGGCCATATTGTTGGCATTTGTAACACCTCGTTACTAATGTAAAGTCCCTGACAGGACAGGACGACCAATTAATAAAAACTCGTGATCGAACGATGAGCGCTTTTCGTATGTTGGCTGTAACTTCAATTACATAATTGCAAGTGGCAGCGTCTCTTTTACCAGATTTATGGCTTAATTTTGTCACGGCCAAGAAGGATTCCATTGTCAATTCTGGTAACGAGTCTACTAAATTTTGTTCATAAATGCAGCTGAAGACCTCATTTTCAGCCATTGAAGTGGGCACACCTACAACCACGATCCGGGGTTTGCGCTTATTAGGTTCGTCAGCGGTAAGTTCAGATGTAGAGAGCTGAACTGCGTTCTTCAGTTTATCGGCGTCTTGTTTTGTCTCGGTACTGATGATAACGCCTCCATTTTCTTACACCACGTTCTTGCAGCTTCATTTGCTCGGGTCTTATGATTTTTTTCACAAGTTCTTTCGTTTCGTCGCTTGTTTTGAGTGCATCATTGGGATAAATGGCAATGGTACTCAACTGTAAAGGTCGAACAAAGTCATTATTTCCTCTTTTTACAATATCGGCAAAAGAAGTATTTCCCGCAGAAGTAGAAGAGCTCTGCAACATTGACTGCTTGAGGTCCGAAATATGATCCACCAGGCTGCGCTGTTCGTGTAGAATATTTATTTCCTGTTCTGCGTAAAAGGTTTTTTGTTTCAGAGACTGATATAGAACTGCCATCTGCGATGTGCCAGAACCTATTTTACGGCAAAGATTTGAAATCCTCATTTTCTGCTCCGAGTTTAATTTTCCATCCGTGGCAATAGAGCAAACTTCACTAAGGTGCTGCTCGATTGTTGCCATCCATCTCTGAATTTCAGGTGTAGATACGATGAACTCGGCTGTGTCTGACCTGGGGGCTCGGATTTGCGACGACGACTGCGAAGGCGAGGCGATGGAGTGCACTGGTCCCTTGGGACTAGAGGGGCTGTTATCCATTTTGTTTATTTAAAAGTTCACTATTTCGTTTGCATCATTCAATAAACTACACACTAAGCAATATTATTGACACGCATTACGCAAGTAGGTCACAATTATAAAATAATATGTATTAATTAAATATTGCTAGCGAGCACGTCTGTACGCTGCAACGACTGCCATGACTCCCCTTTCTGGTTTAGTCCGGTCTTGGTTGTCGTCAGGGTTTGTGATGCTGTTCCTCACGATGCTCTGCTGCCAGAGGCTCGTGGGGGGCATACTTTGTGTAGTGGGAGTTGGCGCGTCGGTCGCAGCCTGTGAGGTATTTGCTGGCGCGTAAGTCGCTGCCTGTGCTAAGGGCGCTAAATTAGCTGCCAGCCGCGCGAAGTCGCGTGGCGAAACAATGTTGGAGCAGTCGGTTGCCCCCCCCAGATTACGATGGGGGCTGACCGCCGTAGCGGTGTGGGATTCCCCGGCTTGGCCGGGACCCACCTGGGTAGGTATTTGGTCCTTCTGCTTGTTCATGGTGATGGGGGTGGGCTTTGGAATCGAGGTTGCCCTTCCTCTGGGATCGACGGGATATAGGGATGGGATGGAGGGTTTTTGGTTGAGGGGGGGGATAGTTTTATAAGGGAGTTTAAATAAATAAATAGATAAATTTAAAGAATATCGTCTGGTGGTTTCTGTTACGTCTATTTCTTACGGAATTAGACCGATAACGGGGCGGCTACCACGAGAAGGTAAACTCACCAGACTTGCCTTGAGGATCAACGTGACTGTTGCACTCTCCCTCAAGACCTCGCCTCCTTGCCTCCTCAGAAGGAAGTGGCAAGGTAGGTTTGCATCTACGCTACCAAGCAAAGCAAAAGCAAAGCGTGTCGTTGTGCAACCGCAAAAACTTATATACAAACCCTCCCCTAAATGTAGTTACAGTTGGACCTTATGTGAAAATCAGCTTCCTTCAGGGTCTGTCATTGGGACTTATTTATGGTCATCGCGAAGTAGGCTTTATTCGTTCTCTTATTTATTAGTTCCTCAGGGCAGTGTGTTAGGTCCTCTTTTATTCCTGATTTATATAAATGATATTCCTAAAGTTACGACACACCACTGTATCCTATTTGCGGACGATATATCTGTTATCGTACCAGACAAACCTAACACAAAGTACGAAGATTCTCTAAGAAACACCATAGATGCAATAATGAACTGGCTAAAAGACAATAACCTTACAGCTAATATTTCTAAGACTAAAATTCTTCAATTTTCAAATTACAACAATACCTCCACCTTACCTTTAGACCTGCATTATAACAGCATAAAAATCGAAGAAGTCGTTGACACTAAGTTCCTAGGTATAACCTTAGATAGACATTGCAACTGGAAAGCACACACAGATCGCATCTGTTCCAATCTAAATAAATTCGTTTTCGCATTAAAAAGGCTCAGAAAATTGTCATGCGTAAAAACAGCCTTGGCCGCATACCATGGCTATGTTGGGTCCATTATGAGATACGGTCTGCTCATATGGGGTAACTCGTCCTTTTCCAAAAAAGTTTTTATAACCCAAAAGAAATGCGTAAGAGCCATCTGTGGTGTTGGGCCGCTTGAAACATGTAGACCTCTGTTTAAAAAATTAGGTCTGCTTACTCTCACAAGTCTCTACATCCTAGAAGTAGGAATATTTGTTAGAAAACACGCAGCTCTTTATACGAAAGCCGTAGAAAATAAACGATTCCTCTCACGAGATCCAACTCGGCTTGCAGTCACAAGATGCAGAAGCAGACTTTTTCAAAATAACTGCTATAGTATGTCTGTCAAAGTCTACAACAGCATACCAAAACAAATAAGAGAACTCCCTTTTAACTGTTTTAAAATACGCCTAAAGAGATGGCTGCTTAATAATACATTCTATACCCTAAATGAGTTCTTAGAATATAACCCAAGTCGTACCTAATTCTCTAGTGTACTAGAATTATTGTGTTCAGTGTTTATGTTGCAACTGTTATAAGTATATATATTTTAAACTGCATTCTGCAGTTGTTAATGTTAAATTAATGCATTTATTCAGGTATATAATTATAAGGTTAACCTAATTAGGTTAAAATCTCTTTAAAACTATCGATTATTATCACTATACTGTTGTACTAAAAGTAAAGATGAGTAATGCTGTATCTCATCTCTAACCAATATTTAAAAAAATATTTGCATGCTGAATAATAGTAAGCGGAATATGTTGAACTTTTTAACTTTAAGACCTATTGTACCATATTTCATGCAAATAAAGATTATTATTATTATTATTATTTAATAATAATAAATATCCCCAAAATACTGTATCATGTACAAACTGGGCATGCGGGCAGCGCGTAAAGGGCAACTCGCTGCCCGACCAAGGAGCATGCCCGGGTCGACGGCGCGTTGTGTCCCACGCGCGCCTCAAAGAGCGTCAGCAAAATGACGGGGCCTCCCTCTCAGAGGGCCAAAGCCTGCCGGGGTCACGGGATTATTTCCTTACCGTGACCTCGGAACAGAAGGGGCTATTGAAGGACACCGTGGATTTTAGTCAGTAGAAGTCTGACAGTCCCTCCCGCCCTGCCCGGGGTGGGAGGACTCATTTGATGATTTTACCACGCAAAAAAAATAATGTACTAACTTTTATGCTACGTTCACACGCGCGCCGTGCAGCCCGGCGGGCTGCCTGGCGGGCTGCGCGGCATTCAGCTGCGTGCGAGCGCGCGTGTAAACAGTCACCGGGCGCCCGCACATTCATCCTTTGAACTTTTCCAAAAAACCGACACTTGCCCGATTCGCGGCATTCACGTTCACAGGCGCGTTCACGGGCTCGGGCGTACCGTTTACACGCTCGTGAATGTGAATGTGCACGTTGAATGTAGAGTTGAACGCGAGCGTGTGAACGTAGCATTAGAAAGAAACAGATTGCCACGCTGTGTGCCTTTCATTCGTTTCAAGGTCACCGATTTGTGATCGTTTTTCTAGTAAGAAACTCTAACTCCCTAATTTTAAAACTTCTTGAGCGTAGCGACTAGCGCAGTGTTGCCGTTTTAGCCACTTCGTGGCTAGATCTAGCGGATTTTCAACGGTTCTAGCCAAATAGAAAACCATTTTAGCCACCAAAATAAATCTAGCCACTTCTTCATCTTCATCCTTAGTCGGTCACTCGCAACCGTCAGGTGCAAACGCGTACTTATATTCGATTGCGGCGCTGTGTTGTGTCGCGATAAATACATATGTCGAACGTATTAAAATGTAATGAGTGTAATATCGTCATAGACGAAATGTTGTCCTATGTACAGAATAAAATATCTGTGATTGACGAAGAAACGTTGGTGCGCATATGCAAAACATCCTTCACCAGCGCAGAAATCAGAAAATCAAAAACATTGTTATTTGATTCGATTCCAACGGACTTACGAAAAATTATTCGGAAAAATAAAGGAAAGGAGGAAAGGGATTTAGCTGATATTGTGAACGTCTTCAAGTCTATGGATCCAGATACAATCCCCGTGTTTGTGGCCCGTCAACTTGAAAAATTACCTCCTATAACCTTTGATCATCTGGACTGTACCAAGCTATTAAAGGATCTGTTGATCGTGCAGACCGAGATTAAAGAGATAAGATCAATGTATGCTACAATCAATCAGTTAAAGGAGTTGAAAACCGAGATTCTTCAACTAAGAAACGATTCCTTACCCCCTACTCCTACGTGTAATGTTAACATGAGACGTGGTGCTTGGGCGTTAGATAGTGGACCGATGGGGCTTCCAAACCAGCATAATGCAACAATGAACGGACCTGATGCCCTAGGGGGGGAACCTTCAGAACACCAAAAGTTTGAAAATGAGCTGCTGTTTAGAAAAATAAGTCAGGTTGACGAAGAAAAAGTGTGCACTACTGGTAGTGAGTCACATTCACCGTCCGAACTGTTAGCGTCATCGGTAACAAGAGCGAGAGGCGATAACTCGCGGTGCGCCATACGTCACACGTCGAGCCCGTCCAATACCGGTTCAGAGGGCACAGCTGTTGTGTTATCTAACATAACGGGACTGCCCGCTAAGAATGTACCGAAAGCGGCTACCTGCGATAAGTATAGTAATTCTAATGGGATTTTAAGTAATAATGTAATGCCCACGAATGGTTTTATTAACTTACAGTCGAAGGATAGTGAATGGAAAGTAGTATCCAAACCAGTAAGACGCAAAAGTACAATGAAATATCGTTATCAAGGCAAGTCAGGGACTGCGAGAGATATTGATTGTAATTTTAAGGCAGCGGAAAGAAAAATTCCAATGTTCATTACGAATGTAAACAAAGAAACGACGGCTGATGACATCACTTCATATATTCGCGCTAAAACACATGAGTTTGTGTCTTTGCAAAAGATAAATCTTAAAAAGGATAAAGGTCATTGTGCTTATAAATTTTTCGTATCTGAGGCAAAGTTATCTATTTACATGGATGAAAACCTATGGCCTGAGGGTATAGTATTCAGGCGCTTTGTGAACTTTAAGCACCCAGTAGCGAACGGAATAAATTATGTGAATGGCTCAAATGTACCAAAATAATGAATGACTGTCCATACAGTTTTGCCAGTTTTAACTGTAAAAATGTTAAACGCTTCCTAGATGCTATACGGGAACTATGCCATTGCGCCGAGATAATCGCATTGCAGGAAACATGGCTGTTGCCAGACGATATACCTTATTTATCTAGCATCAACCGAGACTTTGGATATACGGGCACTTCAGCTGTGGATACCTCGGCTGGAATGCTACGCGGGAGGCCTCACGGTGGCGTAGCATTACTATGGAAGAATGAGGTATTCCCACAAGTGTCAGTGTTACAGTGTAATAACGCGCGGGTGTGTGCGATCAAAATTATGACTAGTGACCATCCTATAATAGTCATGAGTGTGTATATGCCTACGAATATGAGTGCTAATCTACCTGAGTTTACGGATTGCCTTGGTGCGGTGAGTGCAATCATAAACGAGTATGGTATAGAATCTGTTTTTGTCTTGGGAGATTTTAACGCTCACCCATTAGAACTATTTTTTTAACGAACTTTCAGACTTCTGTTAGGAACAAACATGGTCATGCGTAGATGTAGATTTGTTGGGTGCACAATCTGGTACTTACACCTTTTTAAGTGATGTGTATGGAACGTGTAGTTGGCTGGATCATTGCATTGTGACCCAAGCAGCTAGACGCACTGTTTGTAATGCTTATGTAAAATATGAGACTACTTGGTCTGATCACTTTCCCCTTATTGTTCAGTGTAATTTAAATTTATTAATACCTAAGTCATATAGTGACGTAAATACAAATAAGGATATCCTATGGGGCGAGAGGGATGAGGTGCAAGTATTAGTCTACGCTAAAGAATGTCATTGGAGACTGGGCTGTATTGACTTTCCTGTGGAATTCTCTCAATGTGCAGATAGTTATTGTGGAGACTCTGATCACAGGCATGTTCTTGACAGGTTGTACTCTGACATTACAGCCGCCCTTCGTGACGCAGCAGTGGTCAGTAATATGGGCACTCGTGCCGGGAGTGGTGGGAGGGGCTCACACATAGTAGGATGGAGTCAACACGTACGCGAGGCTCACTTGGAGGCCCGGTCGAGGTTTCTGGATTGGGTTATGTGCGGAAAACCCAGAGTTGGGTGTGTCTACGATGATATGAATAAAAGTCGAAAAGTTTTCAAGTCCAGACTTAAATGGTGTCAGAATCATGCAGAACAGGTAAAAATGGACGCCATTGCCGAAAAACATAAATCAGGTGACTTCCGAAGTTTTTGGAAATGCACCAACAGTGTAAATCCACGACCTGGTCGCCCGGTGAGCGTCGACGGGGTGAGTGATGCAAAAGGTATTGCTGACATATTTGGATACCATTTTCGTATACGGTCGCCTTTGGGGGGTGAGGTGCCCACTGCTGAGATACCGAGTGGTCCTGTGGGGACAAGATTCAGTGCTAAAGATGTAGCTGCCGTCATAAAGGCTATGACTAAAGGTAAATCACCCGGCCACGACGGGCTTAGCATTGAGCACCTTCAACACGCAGGCCCGCATATGGCGAGAGTACTGGCATTGTTTTATTCTCTATGTGTGGGCCATTCCTACCTGCCTGCGGATCTAATGAAAACTGTTGTAGTGCCGGTGGTTAAGAACAAGACCGGGGATGTTGCCGACGTGAATAACTATAGGCCTATCTCGCTTGCAACAATTATAGCAAAAGTGTTTGACGGTTTGCTTAATACTCAGCTAGATAAATATCTCTCTCTGCATGACAATCAGTTTGGATTTCGGTCCAAACTATCCACTGAAGCTGCGATTCTGAGTCTTAAGCATGTCGTCAGATATTATACGGATCGCAAAACTCCTGTGTACGCGTGTTTCCTGGATCTTTCCAAGGCCTTTGATCTGGTGTCATATAAAATCCTGTGGGAGAAACTGGATAGTATCGGGTTACCCCCAGAACTCTCGAACATTTTCAAATATTGGTACAGACACCAGATCAACAGCGTCAGATGGGCGGGGGTAATGTCGGAACCTTATAGGTTAGAATGCGGGGTGAGGCAGGGGGGGTTGACCTCCCCTGCACTCTTCAACCTCTATGTGAACGCCCTGATCGTTGCGCTCAGCAGCCAGCATGTTGGTTGTCATGTGGATGGTGTATGCGTCAATAATTTGAGCTACGCTGACGACATGGTGCTGCTGAGCGCATCGGTTTGCGGTCTTAGGAAATTGATGGCGACCTGTGAAGAGTATGCCTCCAGCCATGGGTTAAAATACAATGCAGGGAAGAGTAAATTCATGGTATTTGGGGCTAGTCTAAAGAGTGTCTCTAGTGTGCCCCCTGTTTATATAAATAATGCCCCGCTTGAGAAAGTGGATCAATTTAAGTACCTGGGTCACATTGTCACAGCTGACCTAAAAGACGACGCTGATCTTGAACGGGAGCGGAGGGCGTTGTCAGTCAGAGGTAACATGATAGCGCGCAGGTTTGTGCGTTGTTCGAGGGAGGTAAAAATAACGCTTTTTAGAGCTTATTGTACATCCCTCTATACGTGCAGCCTGTGGGCAAAGTACACTCGTACCTCATACAACGCCCTCCGCGTCCAATTCAATAACGCGTTCACGGTTTTGAGGTTGCCCCGCCACTGCAGCGCCTCGGGCATGTTCGCGGAGGCGCGCACCGACTGTTTTCACACGACGATGCGCAGGCGGTGCGCGTCTCTGGTGCGCAGAGTGCGGGATAGCGCTAATACCGTCCTAGCGATGATAGCCAACAGGCTGGATTGCCCTTACATCCGGCAATGTTGTAGCAGACATATTATTGCGTGACTGTTAATTGTTTGTCTTTGCTTCTTGTCCTGTCTGTATGTGTCACATTTTGTATCTGTTTTTATGTTTTTGTATATGAGTCTTGTTACTTGAAATAAACGAATTATTATTATTATTATTACTTCTGGCTGATTTTTCGATTGTTAAACTTTTACTAAATTACTATTGGAAATCTACCGATTAATTAAACCAAACTACAAAAAAAAACAATGAAAAATATTAAAAAAAGCTTACCACAATTATGTTTTGCCTACTGAAGGTTTAAACAAAGTCACAAAAACGGTCAAATCGGTCAAACAAATTGAAATACCACCCACATCATCATCCATTGACGAAGAGATTAATGAATCTCTGTCACTGTAGACTTTGGAATTGATTTTTAATTCTAAACCAAATAATTGTTGAGAAAATTTTTCACTAGCTGAACGTTTATTTTAATCAGCTTTAAGGGGGATGCTCCAACCAGCCCGCGAAATTCAAATTTTTTTACGTTTTTTGCAATTTGCAGGCCAGTGACATGTTGTAACTTTATAAATATTTGTGTTGCGCAAATAACAAGTATAATTTTAAATATAAAAAATATCAAAAAACTCGCTCCATCAGCTCTCACATAGAAAAGGTGCATCATGTTAAAATCTCCGAAATCTAACTACGATGCACCTTTTCTATGTGAGAGCTGATGGAGCGAGTTTTTTGATATTTTTTATATTTAAAATTATACTTGTTATTTGCGCAACACAAATATTTATAAAGTTACAACATGTCACTGGCCTGCAAATTGCAAAAAACGTAAAAAAATTTGAATTTCGCGGGCTACATCGAAGCAATCACCTTAAATAACAATGTTAAATACTAAGTATTAAAATTGTTTTATTTGACCCATTTATCACCATGCCGAAATTGTAATATTTATCAATAGTATTTGGATAACAGTATCTGGCCAAAAGCACTTTAGCCATTTCTAGCCGAATTTTGAAAGAGATTTTTTTTTGCAAAACTGGCTACTTTTTTCTTACATGTGGCCACAAACTAGATTGTCCTAACGGCAACACTGGCGTAGCGTTTGTTTGAACGTTTTTTTTTTTGGCGGGAAGTCAAACGACGCGGTTTATTTGATTCTGAGAAAAATTAAATAAATTGATTAAAGTACAAATACATCACCTTACCAAGTAACTAGACCTCGAACTACGATGAGTGTCACCAGTGGCGGCGAGGAGCCGCAAGACCAGGCGAAGAAAAAAAGAAAAATTGCGAATACGGGCACGAGTACCAACACTAAGTATAATTTTTGTACCAAACAAAATTATAAGAGACTATTTATGGAAAACACCACCAATTCCGAATATATAGTGTACGTCGAATCGACGGAGAAAGAAAAAATAGGAAACAAAAATCCTATCACACTCACCAATCTGATATCGGATAATGTTAAAGGAGCAATAGGAGTTCATAGAATAAATGCACACTAAATAGGAATAACATTTAAAAAGGCGGCTGCGGCCAACAGTTTCCTAAAGATGGAAGACTTCTTATTCAAAAACAAGTTTAAAGCTTTTATACCGTCATATCTATATCCTGTTGGTCTAGTGGTTAGTGATCCTGACTGCTATGCCGGAGGTCGTGGGTTCGATTCCCACCCAGGGCAAATGTTTGTGTGATGAGCACGATCATTTGTTCTGTGTCTGGGTGTAATTTATCTATAATATGTATGTATTTAGAAATATATACGTATGTTTATCAGTTGTCTAGTACCCATAACACAAGCTCTGCTTAGCTTGGGACTAGATGGCGTTGTGTGATAGTTGTGGAATATTATTATTATTATTATTATATCTGACGGAAAGAATTGGAGTCCTGAGGTTTGTGCCCAAGGAGCTGTCTAATGAAGAAATCTACAAAAATATAGTGAGTGACTCTGAAGTCATTGCTATTAAAAGGTTTATGCGCAAAGAAGAGGGGAAATTGGTGCCTTTGAATACAGTTGCCGTCACCTTTGCATCCACATCCTTACCGCAATATGTTTATATAAAACTTTTTAGATACGAGGTGAAAGTATACATACCACCAGTACTGCAACGCTATAAATGTCTTAAAGGGGTTTGAAGATTTTACTATGGAGCGTGGCATACCTACAGCCGCCATTTTGATTTTTTTTCAAAATCGCGGCCAGCCATGAAACCTTTATAAATCGATAGCTGACATCAATAACAACAAAAAATATTATGACACCAACCCTCGTAAAGTTTCCGGTTTCTGAGATATAAAGTGTTAAAGTTGACCACATTAATTTGGAATAACAAAGGCTTAACATATTTTTATAAAATATTTTAGTAATTGATAGGTGAGATGATGGTCTGGGAGAAAAGAAAAACGTAGAATGTGCCAGCTGCTTCTCTTCCAGCAGACCGTAAAAGTCGGTCGAGGGATAGGGCAAAATGTAAGATCCATAGCCCCTCAGCTTAAAACTCTTTTAATGGGCAGCAGCGTTGGAAGACTAATAAGCTGAAATAAATGTGCTCTCCAACCCGTCTGCCAAGCGTGGCGAGTATGGCAATAACCATCCAGTGGAAAATCCTTGGGTGAGGCCTTAGTCCAGTAGTGGACTTTCTACGGCTGTTATGATGATGATATGCCTCATGATGTTTCTGCTTACTGTGGCCATCACAGCAATATATCTGGATAGAAGCAATATGTTCTTTAATTTGTATCGAGATGAGCGTGTCATATTTTGCATAGATATTTTGATGATACAACTGTAATTTAGTATACAAACTTCGTCATAGTCGTCCCACTTCTTGTGTATTGTTTCTACAACTCAATACGGCACAATTAGGCATTTTTTACTTTTTGTATTACCTCTGACTGCGAGAATATTCGAGCGCGGACTCATTAAAAGAAATCAAAATATCTCCTTTTTTTACACGCAAGTAAATACACTTCCAGTACAAGCCAATCCAAGTCTGTAGTGGTCATAATTGTTGATGATAGGGTGTACAATGTAACGGCTAAGTTATGGCTTCAGGTACAAACAAGAAAATTCAAATTTTTAAAAATGTGGCAAAATCTAACCATCCCTACGAAAATTGCAAAAAGTAAAGGTGACATGCCATGGTTAAATTTATCAATAAAATATAATACATCATACATTTCAAAGGTGCGAGCGAGACATCTACAATGCAGGCGGGTGAGGCGAGTTGATTTTAACATCTTGATACATTTTTAACATCTTGATACATTCGAACACATACACTAGCTTAGAATTGTGAATGTCACGTGATTAACTTTCACGGTTATTATCTCGGAAACCGGAAACTTTACGCGGGTTGTTGTCATAATATTTTTTGTTGGCATTAATGTCAGCTAACGATTTATAGAGGTTTCATAGCTGGCCGCGATTTTGAAAAAAAAACAAAATGGCGGCGGTAGGTATGCCACAAATCTTCAAACCCCTTTAACCATTCTGCTAAGGCTTGTAGAGGCGAGCAGCAGTGCTCTTCTTGTGCAGGTCGTCATTCCTACAAAGAATGTGATGTCGAAGAAATTATATGCATTAACTGCTCAGGTAATCATCTTGCCATCTCAAAAGAATGTCCCATTAAAAAGCAAAAGATTGAAGAGAAAAAGGCCAAATTCATGCAAAAATCATATGCCACTGTGGTGAATGCACCCCCGACATATAATGAGAAATCCTTCCCGGTCCTGCCCCCGGTTGCTGATAGGGTAAGTGTTAAAACCACAGAACATGTATCTCCAGTTAAAACCAATGATAGTTTAGACATGAAAAAAGTAGCAAATAATGATATCATAATTAACGCAATTATTAAATCTCTGGTTGCATTGGGTAACAGGAGTGACTTGGATGAGCCACTCACAAATAAGAAAATTAAAGAGATATTTTTAGCAAATTTAATTTAATGGACAGATATTTAAACATTTTACAATACAACATACAGAGTTTGCAGAGCAAAAAGAGCCTTTTACAAAATCTGCTTATTGATAAGAAAATAGATGTTTGTCTTCTCAATGAAACCTGGCTAAAAACAAATTCATTAATTCCACACATTCCTTCATATAATATCATTCACAAAAATTCACAAAATTCACATAATGGAGTGGCGATTCTGGTGAGCCATCATTTAAAATACAGAGTCATACATACAAATTTCTCAGAGTCAATTCAAAACATATGCATAGCAATAGAAACAGAATTCGGACCAATTTCAATACTTTGTGTTTACAGTCCACCTAGTATCAGATTTGACACAACAAAATTAAAAGACTTAATTAATAAAATACCAAAGCCATGTGTAATCATGGGAGATTTTAATGCCCACAACATTGCCTTTGGATGCAATAGTAATAATAATAGAGGCAGATGTTTATATAATATAATTGATGAATTTAATCTCTGTGTTTTGAATGATGGATCGCCGACAACTGTTCCATATCCCAATAGACAAGCTTCCGCTATAGATCTTGCCCTTGTAAGCGATTCAATCGCGCATATGTGCAACTGGTGTGTCCTCGAAGATCCCATGGGTAGTTATCATCTTCCGACTTTGCTTGAAATAGATGTTCAACCATCTTCATACGATGTGTCACCTCCTGTATTGCAAGAGAAATTTATCTATAGTAAAGCAGACTGGGAAAAATATTATATACTATCAGAAACTTCTTTTTCTCAATTAGATGTGACGAATAGTTCTGCTATTGATTTGTATAATAGTTTTGTATATATTTTGAATGAAATTAGGCTCAAAGCAATTCCAAAGCGAAAAATAAATCCAAATTCTTTAATTAGAAAACCAGTGCCATGGTGGAATCAGAAATGTACTGATGCTGTCAAAAAATCAAAAGAATAGAATAGAATAGAAAAATATTTATTTGATATAGGACACGCACACACAGAAATAATAAAAAATAAAGTTAAAAATACAATAGGAATTTTGCTGAGCATGTCCACACCAAAAGGATGAAAAGATGCATTAAAATATTATTTTTCTGACCCTACAATACAAAATTGGATCAAATATAAACAGTTAGATGCAATGAAAAAAAGAATCTTAAAAGAAGAAAGAAATACTTCTTGGAAAGATTTGTGACCAAACTTAAATATTTGTTTGAAAATGCCACAGAGAATAATATTAATGCATTTCTTAAAAGCTATTTTACTATAGAAGAATTGAAAGCATCTCTAAAGAGTAGGAGGGACACTACCCCAGGCTTGGATGACATTCCTTATATGTTAATTAAGAAATTACATTTGAATGCACAAACTATATTACTTAATATTTATAATAAGTTATGGGATGAATTAGTTATACCTGAGTCATGGAAAACACAATGTGTTATACCAATACTTAAACCGAATAAACCAGCAAACAATGCATCTTCTTACAGACCTATTTCCTTATCATCTTGTTTAGGTAAACTTTTTGAAAATATGTTGAAGTTAAGAATAGATTATTTTGTTGAATCACAAAGTTTAATTCCTCCAATACAGTTTGGCTTCAGAAAGGGTAAAAGTTGCTCTGAAAGCTTTGTATCTCTATTATCAGATTTGAAACAGGTTAAATTAAGTCACGCTAATGCAATCTGTGTCTTTTTAGATGTAAAAGGTGCTTTTGATAATGTAAATATAGAAGAACTCATTCAAGTTTCTTATGATATTGGTATTCCTGGACATGTTCTAAAATGGCTTTATTCCTTTTTAAATAATAGATTAGTATTTGTAAAATATAATAATAAAATGCATGGACCTAGAAAGGTCAACAAAGGCACAATGCAGGGGGCAACTTTGTCTCCTTTACTTTATAATGTATATACTTCAGAAATATTAAAATATGTAAATGTGCCTGGTGTAAATATTCTGCAGTTCGCAGATGACTTGCTTTTGTACAGCATAAACCAAAACATAGACATAGCTATGGCCAACATCAATGAAGCTTTGTCTCAATTATATAATTATTACCATGGAAAACTTAAATTAGAAATAAATCCTGAAAAGAGCTCAGTTTTAATTATCTCTAAAAATGTAAATACTCATAGTAATATCAAAATTTCGTACAATGGTGTAGATATCCCTTCAGTCAAGCAACATAAATTCCTAGGTGTTATTATTGATGATAAATTAAAGTTTGATGAACATATTAAACATATAAGTAGTAAGGCACTGAATGGAATAAATCTATTGCGACATTTAGCAGGAAGTTTTTGGGGATCTGACCCTAAAGTTATGAGTATGCTGTACAAAAGTATAGTTAGAAGCCATTTTGATTACAGCAGTTTAGCTTACATGAATGCCAGTAACACCTTGTTACGAAAATTAGATGTAATTCAAAATATGGGACTGAGACTTATTTGTGGTGCAATGTGCTCCACACCTATCAATTCATTAGAAGTTGAGACATGTATACCTCCCTTGATATTACGAAGGTTGTTGTTGGCTGAGAGATTTTTATTGAAAGTCATTTCATCAAATGATAATCTTTTACTCAGGAAATTAATCATACATTCAGAGATCTCTCAGTTAATTGCTTCCAATGCCATCACTGCTTCATCTTTGGTTGGTGGAACTCTACCTGAAATACCAACCATATTTGAACATGTAAATAGATATTCAAAAGATATTATTGTAAATAATGTATGGCCTATGTACAGAATTCCTTTTAATGGTATTATTAGCAGTGTTGTAATACACTTAGATGTGGTGCATAATGAATTTGATTTTTTGCAGTTTAAAGACAATAGACCTGAACATTATGTAATATACACAGATGGATCTAAAACAGACCATACTGTAAATGCAGCTTTCTATGATCCACAGCTAGACTTCACCAAATGCATTAAATTAAATAGAGCATGTAGCATTTTCACTGCAGAATGCTATGCAATTTATTGTGCACTGCAGCATGTAAATAGTATTGTAAATAATGTACAGAATATTTTGATAGTTACAGACTCCAGAAGTGTTTTGTCTGCTCTAGATAATGTAAATATTACTTTTAAGTTAAATTATATTATTTACTGTATTAGATTTCTTATCCTAAAACTACTTGACAAGTTTATTAAAGTAGAAATGGTATGGGTACCTTCACACAGTGGCATTCGTGGAAATGAGGTAGCTGATAGTGCTGCTCGTTCAGACCATGATGAGGATAGATCAGAGTTGCTCAAGGTCCCATTCACTGATTATTACAGCCTTTATAAACAACTGAATAGAAGGAAGGAGTTATGGAAGGAGTATTGGGACATAACGTTGGAGACGAAAGGCAGATGGTATGCTGGAATACAAAATGAATTATTGACTAGACCTTGGTATCATAATTTCAAGTACAGCACAAGGAAATTTATAACTATTATATCACGCATGAGATTAGGACACTGCTTAACACCAGCTCACCTGCATAGGATTCACATAATTAGTAACAGCCGTTGTGATCATTGTGGAACAGAGGATGCTGATTTGGATCATATTATCCTACAATGTTCGAGTTTCAACATTCAACGTTTAATACTCGTCAGTGAAGTGAATTGAGTGAAATAAATGACAGTGAGTGACAGTGAATGTTTTTTTTTTTTTTTTTTTAATTTATTCATGACCATGGATACTAGTCCTTCAGTCGAATACATAATACTTAAGAGATACTTAAAAGAAGATATTGTATAAAATTAGGTACTTAAAAACTATTACATAACAAAAATTAAATTTTTTCTACAGTATTACAAATATAATCATACAATGCATGGAAATATTTCTTATGAGCTAATATGTCCTGAATGCGGCGGGGAACACTTTGTTGACCTTCACTTTCTGTAATGTCACTTTCACAAACTTCACTCACTAAAGCCATAGAGTACATTTGTTTATAGTGACTAAAGCCAATCGTTGCAAATTGAAAATTGGGCATTCCATAACAATATGATTTAAATCAGCGTTGTCTGATCCACAGTGGTGACAATTACTATCAGTGTATATGCGCAGTCTATTTAAATGAGCTGGTGTCAGGCAGTGACCCAACCTCATGCGTGTTATCATGGTAATGAATCTTCTGCTACCATTTTTAAGTTGATGATACCAGGGCTTATTGGGTAATTCCTTCTGAATCTCGGCGTACCATTTGCCTTTAACCTCTAGAGTTGCGCCCCAATATTCTTTCCATAATTTCTTGCTATTTTCTTTATATAGGTTATAGTAGTCAGTAAACGGAACCTTCACAATTTCTGATTGGTCTTCAAATTGGTCTGCATGGGTTGCAATGTCTGCTGCTTCATTACCAAATATACCACTGTGGGAGGGCACCCACACGAATTCCACATTAATTAACTTATTATTTAGCTCCATAACCTTATGTCTAATGTTATGAATAATATAATTTAGTTTGTAAGATATATTTACATATTGTAATGCAGCTAAAACACTCATAGAATCAGTGACAATCAGTATATTATGTACATTATTTACAAAACTATTTACATGTTGCAGTGCACTATAGATGGCATAACTTTCTGCAGTAAAAATACTACATGCTGAGTGTAATTTAATGCATTTACTGGAATCTATTTGTGGATCATAATAAGCTGCCTTTACATAATTATTTGTTTTAGAACCATCTGTGTATATGATGTAATAATTTGATCGATCATCTTTAAACTGCAAAAACTCAAACTTATTATGCACTGCATCAATGAACACACTAATACTATTGATAAGAGAAATATATGAAATTTTATATACAGGCCAATTGTCATTTTTAACAATGTGTTGTGTATCATCATTGACATGTTTAAATATTATTGGAATTTCAGGTAAATGACCACTTAGTAATGAGGATCCAGTCATACCATCAGATGACATTGAATGAGAGACCATGGGATGTAATGTTAATTTTTCAATTAGAGGATTACTATCTGATGCCAAAACTTTCAAGCAAAATCTCTCAGCCAACATCAACCTGCGCAATATCAAGGGAGGTATGCATGTCTCAATTTCTAAAGAATTAATGGGTGTAGAGCGCATAGCTCCACTAATTATTCTCAAACCCATATTTTGTATCACATCCAGTTTTCTTAACAATGTAGTACTTGCATTCATATAAGCTAAGCAGCTATAGTCAAAATGACTTCTGACTATGCTTATGCTAAGTGTTTTTGGATCGGAACCCCAAAATGTTCCTGCTAAGCTTCTGAGGACATTTATGCTCTTCATGGCATTCTGACAAATATAATCAATGTGCTTATCAAATTTCAGTTTATTGTCTATTAAAACACCTAAAAATTTATGGTGATTCACTATTGGAATTACATTGTTATTGTATACAATATTTACAGTGGACTGTGCTAACAAATCTTTACTAAATAATAATACTGAACTTTTGTCTGGACTTATATCTAATTTTAAAGTATTGATGTAATAAGATTCCAATTGAGCCAATGCAGTATTCATATTCTTAACAGCCATGTTCAAGTTTTGATTTACTGTGTATAAAAGCAAGTCATCAGCAAATTGTAATATTTTGACTTGAGTAGTATCCACATATTTAAGAATCTGAGATGTATATAAGTTATATAGTAATGGTGAAAGGGTTGCTCCCTGCATTGTGCCTTTATTAACCAACCTAGGTCCATGAAGCTTATTATTAAATTTAACATACACAGTTCTTTTATACAGAAAATTAAAAATCCAATTCAAGGTTTTACTTGGTATGCCTAATTCATGTAAAACATGAATTAGGCATTCAATATTAACATTATCAAAAGCACCTTTGACATCTAAAAAAACACATATAGCATTAGAATGACTGAGTTTAGCTTTTTTAAGGTCTGATATGAATGATACAAAGCTTTCAGAGCAACTTCTGCCCTTTCTAAACCCATACTGTATATCTGGCAACTTGCTTTGAGTCTCAGCAAAGTAATCTAACCGTAATTTAAGCATGTTTTCGAAGAGTTTACCTAAACAAGATGATAATGATATAGGTCTATATAATAATAATAATAATATTCCACAACTATCACACAACGCCATCTAGTCCCAAGCTAAGCAGAGCTTGTGTTATGGGTACTAGACAACTGATAAACATACTTATATATTTCTATATACATACATACTATAGATAAATTACACCCAGACACAGAACAAATGATCATGCTCATCACACAAACATTTGTCCTGGGTGGGAATCGAACCCACGACCCCCGGCATAGCAGTCAGGGTCACTAACCACTAGACCAACGGGCCAGTCAATATGATGAAGGATTATTTACAGGTTTGTTGGGCTTTAAGATTGGAATGACACATTGCGTTTTCCATGATTCTGGTATAAGTAAACTATTCCAAAGTTTATTATAAATATCTAATAAAATCTGTAAGGCATTAGGGTGTAACTTTTTTATTAAAATATATGGTATGTTATCCAGGCCTGGGGTGGTATCTTTTCTGCTTTTAAGTGCTATGTGCAATTCATTTATTGTTAATGGATTATTAAGAAAATAGTTAGTGTCGGATTCCAAAGACTGGTCTAAAATATCCTTTATATTATTTTCACTCAATTCTGATGAGTCTGATAAGTTATCTAAAAATGTAGGTACCCAATCATCATTTAAATATTTATTAGAAGAAGAGCCTATCCTTTTAAATCTCTTAATATAACTCCATATTCTTGCAACAGTGCTTGGAGCAGTGGTGGCCCAGTGGTATCGGTCCCGACTTACGAGTTGTAGGTCGTGGGTTCGAACCCCGCCAGGCGCATTACTTTGTGTAATTTGTTTCATCACCACTGCTCTCAAAACGGTGAAGGAAAACATCGTGAGGAAACCGGCATGTCCTAGAACCAAAAATTCGAAGACATGTGACATCTGCCAACCCGCACTGGGCCCGCGTGGTGGATTATGGCCCACTCCCTCTCACAAGAGAGGAGGCCTGTGTCCCAGCAGTGGGAACATTATAGGCTGATGATGATGATTCTTGCAACAGGTGTCATTCTATTAAAACTAGTACATAGCTCTTGCCATGACTTGATACTCTCCTCTTTCAATATTCTTTTCTTTTTGGCATCAAGCTTCTTATATTTTATGAAGTTGGGTATGGTTGGTGATGATCTATAGTCTAACAGGGCTTCCTTAGACTTCTGAACTGCTTCATTGCATGTTTGGTTCCACCAAGGAGCTGGTTTTCTAAGAAGTTGCACAGTTGAATTAGATTTCTGTTTTGGGACTGTATTTATTCTTATTTCATTTAAAATATTTACAAAATTGTCATACAACTGAAGTGGTTCCATGTTATCTATATCTAGCTGAGAGAAACATGTTTCTGTTAATGTATAATATTTAGACCAATCTGCTTTATTATAAATATATTTTTCTTCCACAGGTCGGACCTCATATATTGATGGCTTCACATTTATAGCTACCTGGGTTGGGTAGTGATAACTGCCCATAGGATCATCATGAACCTGCCATTCACATAGAGGAGCTAATGCTGAACTAACCAAAGCTAGATCAATAGCTGAGGCATTCCTGTTTGGGTACTGAACAGTGGTTGCCCTACCATCATTTAAAACACACAAGTCAAATTCATCTATAAGATTATATAAACTATTACCCCTATTATTGTTTGAGTGGCATCCAAATAATATATGGTGTGCATTAAAATCGCCCATGATAATGCATGGCTTAGGAGTTTCAAGAAGCACCTTCCTCATTTTATTAGTATCAAATCTGTTGCTATTGGGAGGACAATAAACACATAGAATATGCAATTTACCCATAGATGTTTCTATAGAAATACATATATTTTGTACAGACTCATAGAAAGTTGTATTTATAATATTATAAGCCAAATTTTGTTTTATCAATATACCTACCCCATTATGTGCATTAACAGAATTTTTATAGACAAAATTGTATGGTGTCAAACGAGGAATTGTACTACTGTCTTTAAGCCAAGTCTCATTCAACAGGCATATATCAATTTTTTGTTCAAAAAGAAATGATTTTAATAAGACCTTTTTACTCTGTAAGCTTTGTATATTGAATTGTGCTATATTTAAAAATGTATCCATTAATTGATAATTAAATTAGCTAACAATATTTCTTTAATTCTTTTATTTGTAATTGGAGCATTATCTTTATTATTACCAAGGCCAATAAGTGACTTTACAATAGCATTTATAATTAGTTCATTATTTACAATTTGTTCAGCAATAGACTTTGAATTTGAGTTTTCTCCCCCAGTCTTTTCAATTGTTTTTTTGAGTGCTGGGAAAACATTAGTATCTGTTATGGTTGGAGGTGTACTCACCACAGTGGCATAACTTTGGTTGCGATTGAGGAACTTCTTCTTCTTTTCTTCCATTTTTTGTTTTTTGAGAGGACAATCTCTAGATATTGCCAAGTGATTGCCGCTGCAGTTTATACAAACAATCTCCTCGACGTCGCATTCCTTATACGAGTGCCGACCGGCACAGGAAGAGCACCTTTGTTCACCGCGGCAAGCTCTTGCAGAATGATTGTATTTCAGGCATTTATAACATTGTAGTAATGGTGGAATGTAGGCCTGTATGGGGTATCGAAACATTTGGATATATGCAAACTGTGGTAATGCTGTTGCAGCAAATGTCACTGCAATGGTACCTAGGGGAGTAAGTTTTCCATCAACTTTCCTCATAAATCTTTTAATGGAGATAACTTCAACATCACTTTGAATGGTTTTGTAGACCTCTTCATTTGTCATGTTTTTTGGTACATATCGTATCACGCCTGTAGTTTCAGTCATATGTGCAGGTACAAAGGCTTTGAGTTTATTTTTTCCCAAGAAATGGTCCATTTTAAGAAAATTATTCGCCGGCGCAGGTTTTTTAAAAGTTATTCCGACTTTGTACGCATTAACTCTGTGTATACCAACAATACCTTTTGAATTCTCAGTAAATAATTTAGTGAGACCAATTGGGTTTTTATTGCCCAATTTTTCATTTTCTATTGATTCCACATATACTATACAATCACCACTGTGACATTCGGGAAATTGTCTTTTATAATTGGGTTTTATATACATTTTGTAGTCTTGAGATTGTGCAGAGTCCAAGAGATCCAATTTCCTCTTTTTAGGCTCCTTGTCGATGGGATCATCGCCCCCATCACTTTCGGTACCCATTTCTCTTTATACAATAAGATCGAAATTAACTATTTACACGACTATTTAACAAGATATACACAAAAATTTAAAATTTTCTATCAGACGAAAAATTAAAGCTCCCGCTCAATTTGATTTCCCGCCAGAGAATCACAGTGAATGTTATCAACAAAGTGTTCCCCGCCGCGTTCAGGAATTATTAGTGAATAAGAAATATTTTACTGTATTGTACAAATATGTATGTAATACCATAGAAAAATTGTAAATATTTTTTGAAATCTATTGCGTAGTTAAACTATTTAAAATTTAATTCAGATTATATGTACAGTGATATCACTGTACCACCACTGTACTTATTTTTATCCAACTCGAAAGGTCGGCAAGTGATAGAGAATTGCTATTAATTGTTTTAAGAAGACGTGTAATATATTAATTATTGTAACAATAATGTTAAGTTCAAAATGTATTCGACTGAAAGACTTGTATCTATGGTCATGAATAAATATTATTAAAAAAAAAAAATAATTAGTTTGTTTGAACATGTCAGTTTTGACATGGTCTGTCAGTGTCACTACTGTCACTGAATTGTTTTATCCACGAATGGGGATGGCAACTCAAAGCTAATCGTAGATGGCGCTGCGATAGTTGGTCCCCACGTCAGATTACTGTCTACCTTGTACAAAAAACAAACAAGATTTATTATTATAAAAATTGAGTATAAATACAAAACGAATATGGAAAATTATTCGTCAATGCACGTGCATATACTAAAAGAAGAACTAAGACGCCGCGGTGCATCTACAAGAGGGAAAAAAGTGATTTAATTGAGTGGTTGTACATTTGATTTTACCGTATTAAATCCACAATTACTTGTAGTTGAGGTTTAAATTTTTGTGTTTAGGTATGTTTTACCTGTCCTCTCCTGTACCAAGAATATAATGCTGTTCCTAACTTTCTATTTTGATAAAATATCATAATGTTTTAAGTCAGTAATTTTACCCCTTTTTTCTATTTAGATTCGAGAAATATCACAATATATTTAATTTCTTAACACCACAACAATCACTAAACTCGTTCCAGGTGATAATTCTCCCACCAGACGAACCATTTCATGATTTAAGAGCGATACAATACTGGTACTTAACCTCCAATAAAAAAATAGATGTTATTTTAAAAAGTGTATTCGATTGTTTAGCTATAGTATAATCATAGAATTACATTACTAAACTCAACTAACGCCCTGTCTCGGCTTCGCAAGGGTGGATATTTGTTTATTTTATAGCTTTTCCTTAGTTATAATACAATTTTTGTTTTCAAGGCAGTCACAGCAGCTACCCATTATTTCTTGATAGTGTGAATTGTCGAAAATTTGTATGTTCCATCATTTTTACAGCTTATTACACAACATCTAGTCATTTTACATCAATAAATCGTTTTTTATCAGAAAATTCCTTTGATTTGACAGTTCTTTTGGGACCAAACTGTCACTTGTCACTTTGACACTTGCCTTCCCCATTCAACGATAAATCAAAAAAACATGCAAACAGTCGTTATCTCTATTTATTGCATCTAATCGTGTCCATAATCCTAGCCAAATCTGAAAACTGATAAATTTTTGACCAAAACTTCATAATTCACAAAAAGTTAGGTACGATATCTAAAATTGCTAGCGGCTTCCACTTCCTGCATCTCGGAAATTATCCCACGGCAACTGGGATAAACGATATCCTATGATTTTAGCCGAAATAGCCGTCGCCACATGACACTAGCAGTGTAGTCAAATGGACTCATTCCAAAGAAAGAATTAAAAAAAAACCCTTTCCCTATCAAGTTTATTTGAGTAACAAAAATCTATCCTATCCATCCAAAATTAATAACATATCCAGGAGATAACACAAAAAATGGATAAATCGCAAATGTGCAGAATATGTTTAGTAGTTAATGTCCGCATGTATATGGTGGTAGATAAGAATGTCCAGGAAATGTACAAGAAGCTAACTGATATTCCGGTAAGTATATCCGTAAATCATCGGTAAGTGTATTCCAGAAAGTGTAATCCTTCTAATATAGCAGGAGAGCAGTGGTGGCCCAGTGGTATCGGGCCCGACTTACGAGTTGTAGGTCGTGGGTTCGAACCCCCCAGGTGCATTACTTTGTGTAATTTATTTCATCATCACTGCTCTCAAAAACGTTGAAGGAAAACATCATGACAAAACCGGCATGTCCTAGAACCAAAAATTCGTAGACATGTGACATCCACCAATCCCAGTCCCTCTTACAGAGAGGAGGCCTGTGTCCCAGCAGTGGGAATGTTATAGGCTGATGATGATGATGAATATAATATAATAATCCACAACTATCACACAACGCCATCTAGTCCCAAGCTAAGCAGAGCTTGTGTTATGGGTACTAGACAACTGATAAAGATACTTATATATTTCTAAATACAGATAAATTACACCCAGAAACAGAACAAATGATCGTGCTCATCACACAAACATTTGTCCTGGGTGGGAATCGAACCCACGTCCTCCGGCATAGCAGTCAGGGTCACTTACCACTAGACCAACAGGCCAGTCAAAATATATCAGGGCTTCCCAAACTTCTTCAGCTCGCGACGTCCTAGCTATTTGATACAAGTGAATAATAAAACAATAATAGCTGGTTCCGAACTCCACGAAATCAGAGTACGTGAATCTGGGTTTGTAACTTTATAAGAGATCAATGTGATTATCCTCTTGCTGTTGGATATTTTATACATTACTAGCAGCCCGGTATTTGCTTTGCTAGTCTAACAGGAAAATCCTAATTAACAAAATGATCCGCCATATACTGAATTCATTTGTTACAAAAAATTTAATAAATGAAGAACCGCTCGACCAATTTTATTCAAATTTCATATAATCCATCTACTAAATAGTCCGAACAAAGCCTAAACATTTGGTTTGGTAAGGTGAGCCCGTTCTTGAGTTATTAAATTACAACGAAAAGTGTGCATTGATTTTTCTATTTTTCTATGATACAAAGTAGGCTGGATTGTGTGTTTATAAATCACTGCTGCAAGATTTTGGGTGCGCTTGTACCTTGCAGCAGTGATGTCGTAATTTGATTATGTTTGTATGTCTGGTTTTTGTCTCTGTAATTGTTTTACTAACATAGTTTATAAGTATATATTGTTACTAACTCTATGAGTCTTGTTACTTGCAATAAAATGATTATTATTATAAATATAGGTAGATAGAATCTTGGTTCCGCGGAATATCAATCTGGAGAACGGTCGGCCCTCCTGTCTCATGGCACCCCTCCCTAACATGACCCGCTGACCCTGTACTCTTTATAACGCACCTGGACGTCACGTTGCACAGTTTAGTAACCCCAGTAATTTATGATTGATTCCGGATACAATTTAAATGTTCATCAATAATTCTTTTTGTAAACCAAAACAGATAAATGCTCACCAAATCTAAAACTCGCTTTAGTAAGATTCAAGGACACCTCGAAGTTTGGTTTGATAAGGTTCCTTTAAACCCTGCAAACAAAAATAGTAGCCCCGCCAAGTGGGTCTTTGTCAACACTACTCAGGGCGGGTATTACATAGTCTGGAAACCAGGTACCTATGTTCCAGTGAGTGAACGAGGTGGCGCTAGATCACTTGTATAGCTCTGTCACTTTCACTGGCCGGAACAAGCCTGGTTTTGAGATGTATACCCCCTCGAATTTTTTATCACAGAAAATATGTTAATATCTACAATGCATTATTATGATACACAATTGGGTGACAATTTATCCATTGTGGCAGGTATTTTGAGTATTTGGTTTAATAATAGGTACTTTTCTGGCATGTGTTTAAACACAAGCCATTGATTTCTTAGTTTCTTGTCCGTTTTCTCCATAGAGATCTATGCTTTGGAATGGACACCTGCAGTGCTTTCACAGTTATTATGTCTTGTGACTGGGACTGTAGCACCATGACTATTTTTAGAGAATTAGCAGCTTCTAACTGGCCTACTTGAAATTAATGATTTGAATTTGTATTGACACTGCAACTGTTGCAAGCGCATCATCGCCATAGCTCGGACTAGGTAGATTGATTTTATTTACTTGTATCACGAACTGTCATAGAAATCATAACGCGGGTAAGCCTTTTTCCCGGAATTTCAATTTTCACTACTTGCAGGATTTAATTGAATAATAAGCGGTCGTAACAATTTTTAAAATTCCGAATCATGGAGGTATGTTCATATTAATAATTACATTATATTCTTTTTGTTGCAGTTTGTAACTGAAGACAGTAGACCGATGCTCGCTTGTGTCTTCTGCTACACTAGACTAAAGCAATGCTGTCAATTGCAGAAGAAATGTCTGGAAGCAGAGAAGCTGTTCACTCAGATGTTGAATGAGGATGATGAGGTGAGGTTTGACTTTTGTTCTGTGGCACTTGTTATAAAAGTATTATGTGTAGCTCTCTTCAGTAATAAATAAGGTTTCTGAACTTGAGCGTGAGTGAGTCTTACCGTTGATATTAATTTAATGCAGCTAGAAACATTTAGAAAACAGAAGTTTGTGTTGTACGCTGACTATTTATTTATTTCTGAATGTTTGGCTACAAGTTGTTTATTTCTTCATTTACAAGGTAATGAAAGATTCAGCCTCGAGGTGTGCAGCAGCGATACTAATTAATAAGGCGTCCAGAAGACGCGGGTTTTCGAAATAGAATAAATTCATTTTACTGCATAAATGAATTGAAAATAGGTTGGGTTTAGTATTCAGGAGAAGGCGGGTGGGGGGAAAGTGGGTGGGAGGGGGAGGAATCCCCCTACCCCTCGGTACCACTCCCAGGTTAAGGAAATGTGTTTTTGTAACCTAACCTCAAAACTTGTTTTAGTGACATAATAGGCGTATTCCAAAAACTTGGTATCGTTTAGCATAAGGAGGGAGGTGCCCCATGTGTCCTGGCACCACTCTTATGTAAAGGCAACGCCCAGACCTCGCCATCCCCCTCGAATTTAACCTGTCCTTGCGGGGCTCCGTCTAGACACTTTGATAATTAGTAATCAGTTATTCGACCTAGGATGCAAGAGCAACCGAAGCGAGCTCGGGACTTTAGGGCACCCCGACACGGACAGGTTAGACCTTCGTGGTTATTTTTTTTTTAAACCACCCAGAAGTAGGAGCCCCGCGAGTCGAGTCACCTTGGTAGGTAGTAATCAGTTATTTGACGTAGGATGCAAGAGCGAGCTCGGGACTTGAAGCACTCCGACACGGACAGGTTAGATTAGAAGGGGATGGTGGGGTCTGGGCGTTGCCTTTACATGAGAGTGGTGCCAGGCAGGACACATGGGGCACCTCCCTCCTTATGCTAAACGAAACCAAGTTTTTGGAATACACCTATTCATGTGACTAAAACAAGTTTTGAGGTTAGGTTACAAAATAGATGCAAGGCTGCAAAGTTGATTTTTGGCGCGAGTACTTAAATTGAAAACTGAGCGAGTGAAGGATTCTAAGATTGAACCGCGAGAGAAACGAGCGGTTCAAATATAGAATCCTGAGCGATGCGAAGTTTTCAAAGGTACGAGATGCAGAAAAACTTTGCTGCCGAGTGCAACACACAACTTTTCACCTCACACAGCGAGGAAATGCAGTGGGGGCGGCTCGCCTGTCAGTGTAGAAAACAATTGAATACAAGACGTGTTCGAATTTCGAACAACACTTTGTGAACACACAAAATGGAGTTTTGCGCTCAGATTTTGAAAGAGAAATAGAATCTTTCCGAGCGTGGGAGGTGAAAACACATTTCCTTAACCTGGGAGTGGTACCGGGAGGTAGGGGGATTCCCGCCTCCCCCCCACCCGTCCGCCTGCTCCTCAACAGGTACTAAACTTTACCCAATATGTTTACTCCGTATGTTAGAATATTGAAAAATAATGGATACAATCATATTTTTAGGTTTTTTTTTTTAAATCAATGAATATTGACAAAGATAAAACACTTTCTAATTCGGGAGTGGGTGCTTGTGACGTCACTGCGTTTGTAAAGTTGTACCAGCCGGTTTGGTTTACGTAATAAAATAACAAATACGGTTGTTATATTTTTATAATTTTTGAGTAAAATAACCTATTAAGGGCCTATTCACAACACGTTTTTCAAGGCGCCGTCGACGCGCGTTTGTAGCGATACAGACGTGATGCGCACGCAAGTCAGACGCAGCCTGTCTGCTCTGTTTGATGAAAACGCGCCGACGACGCGCGTTACAGAAACGCGCGTCGACGACGGCGCGTTTAAAGTGGTGTGCATTAAATGGGCTCTAAGGTGATTTCTCATGTAAACATTATAGCTTGTAGTGACTACGATCGATTTGACTGAACATTTTATATATCTGTTTACAGATAAAATCAAGAATAAAACAAGATGAGAGGAAGTTTTTCAATGGGTTTATTATTACTCCAACAGTGCATGTTAACTGTGTACTTGATAAATGTCAATCACAAAGCGATGACATCACAGAAGCATTACAAGATGTTTGTGAACAAGACAATGAGAGTACTGAACCCGAGGAGGAACATCATGACATCACAGAAGCATTACAAGATGTTTGTGAACAAGACAATGAGAGTACTGAACCCGAGGAGAAACATCAAAGTGGTATATGTCTCTTATATTAAACATTTATTTGAACTTTATTTAGCGGACAGCCCAACAGACAAGCACTTTCAAAATGAAACACAGTAACTCCCAACATTAAAATCAAGTCAATAAAGCCAGGAAAGTAATTATCGAAGTTCCTATGTTAAAACATTGCGAAAACATTCAATATTTCCATAACACTTTGTAAAGATTGTTCAAAATTAACAAACGTTCGGCCATCACATCACCATAGTTATTATTGGTTGCACATTACCTATTTACGGATGCACGAAGCATCTTTTCTCAGTAACCATCACATAGACTTTATTGTTAATGAATTTACTTCATCGCCCTCTATAAACTGATTCAGAAAATTGGTTCTCGTTAACTGAAGCTGCTAGTTAGTTCTGTAGCCAAATGGCAAAAAACGGAACCCTTATAGATTCGTCATGCGAGACGGTTATCGGAGGTCACAAGGATCACAATAAATCTCCGGTAGTTACGCGGCGGTAAGACCCCTCTTTGAGGAGTGGCTGGAGAGGCGTCACGGCGTCCTCACCTTCCGTCTGACGCAGGGCCTCACCGGGCACGGATGTTTCGGGAGGTTCCTGTGTCGTATGGGCAAGGAAGAAACGCCTGGGTGTCACAACTGCGAGGATCGCCCAGAGGACACGGTGGAGCATACGGTTCAGGACTGCCCCGCTTGGGTAGAGCACCGCCGTGTTCTCACAGCGGCGATAGGCGGCGACCTCTCGCGCCTGGCACTGGTCGAGGCCATGCTGCGGGGCGAGACGGAATGGGAAGCGGTCGCCTCCTTCTGCGAAGCAGTAATGCTAGCAAAGGAGGAGGCGGAACGCGTGACAGCGTCCACCTCACGACCCAGCCGCCGCGGGAGACAACCACGGCAACGGACGTCGCAAGACGATCTTCGGCCACCGTAGGCGCGGGCATGCGGGCGGCGAGTAATGGGTGGCTCGTCATCATGGACCATGCCCGGGTCGACGGCGCGTTGTGTTCCACGCGCCCCTAGGAGGGCCAGAGCCTGCCGGGGTCGCGGGACTAGACTAGTTTATAGCAGCTATCTTGTATTTGGACTTAATTCATTTAGGTATATTTATGAGAACTTTGCACCCCTATGGGTTATATTATTCGATGCGATAATTTAGTTTGGTTCAGTAGTTTTTATTTTATGAGCATTTTTAGCTGATTATGTAAGTACATGGGCGATGCTATAACCGGTGCTATTGCTATTGTAATATCCGTTACAATTCTAGTGCATATGTAAGAAAAATATGTATTAGCCAAGAATTTGAGTTAAACATTTAAACGGAAAAGGCTAAAATTAGGCCAAAGCAGGCTATAGTTACTAGAATTCACGTTTTGGTCCGGCTTCACTTTCAAAAAATTTTACCCTGCGCCACTGCTACAGAGCCATAATATATTTCTTATTTCCATACAGTAATATTGCCAAATGAATTAAAACTTGTAGGTATTTGACAGCAATTAGCGACGTTGCCAACTTTCTGGTTATGCGCCCTTAAAATAATGTATTCCTAAGAGATGTTCACTTGTTTTACGTAGGAATCGACCGACGCGGGAAATGTTTACTCCGTGTTTGTGGCTTCAAGTCTCAGTTGCCTACTATAAATCTGAACATTTTTAACCGACTTCAAAAAAAGGAGGAGGTTCTCAATTCGGTCGGTATGTTTTTTTATGTATGTACCTCGATTACTCTGAGGATTCTAATCCGATTAGTGTGATTCTTTTTTTGTTCGGTGCAGTATACTTGCAGTGTTGTCCCATAAAAATGTCATCCAATTTGGTTCAGTACTTTTTATTTTGTGAGCATATTTATTGATTTCGGCTACTTGGATGACATTACTTTTTGCGTGTTTGTTACGCGATTACTCCGCCAATTGTGGACCGATTTTCAGTTTTTTTTTGTTGTACTGGGGATTGTTCACCTTAGAGAATACTGCAAGTTTCATCAAAATCTGTTCAGCAGTTTTTGAGATAGGGAATTTTATTAGCATGTGTACATGAACGATGTTAATACCGGTGCCACGGATCAGGGCCCCCGTAAGGTCTACTGGCGCCTGTGTGCAAAAAAGGATTTTGGCGCCCCTTTATGCATTTTGAATTGTCTTTTTTATGGTAGGTAGGTCAGTGGCGTATTTTAAAATTCAGCACCCTGGGGCTGTAAAGCTTGCCGCCTCGGAACTTAAACACAAAAAAACCATCAAGTGCTACTCAAACTTCACACCCAGATTTCCATACCATCTTAGAGAAGACTTTAAACTTTTGTAGACCAAATGAGCTATCAAAAGCGAGGCCGTGAAAAGCGAATGTCAACCTTATTTGTAGCGCGAGCGGAGCGAGCGCGAAAATTTTTAGCTTTTTGGAATAGAACAAGGCAATTCTTCATAGAAGAACGCAGTGAGCTCTAAAAGTTTTACGTTTCCGGACTTGAAAGTTTTAATCTAAAAGTGATCAAATATTTGAAGTCTTTCTTTTTCTTTAGTAGGTACTTATTAAACCTTATCCTACTTAAGTTCTCAACTTTTATTTAAAAAATATTTTTGTTTTTCAAACTTTTTTCTGGGCCCTTGTTTTTGGCGCCCCTAAAGGATGGCGCCCGTGTGCATTGCACACATTGCACATATGGATGCGGGGGCCCTGCCACGGATTACAAAATTCTAGTGCACATGTAAGAAAATGATGTATTTGACAAGAATTTGGGTTGAATATTAAACTAAAAAGAGTAAAATAAAAAACTTTTTTCAAAAAAAATTTAACCGTCTTCAAAAACAACCACAAAAAACCGGCCAAGTGCATGTCGGGCCACGCACAGTGTAGGGTTCCGTAGTTGCCCAACAAAATACTTATGCGAACTAACTAAACTGATTCGCTGAATTTAATTTTAAAAAGAAGAATTTTCAAAATCGGTCCAGCAGTCTTTGAGAAATCGGGGACAATACATAAAAAAAAAGATTACGACGAATTTAGAACCTCCTCCTTTTTTTGAAGTTATTTAAAAATAGTTGACGATAAAAACCTACCTATCCCCAAAAAACATACCTATAAAAGCTGTAAAAATAAAGTTGACAAACTTACATTTGCAGTTGAAAAGCATGTTCTCCGATACATTTTGTTTAAGAAAATATGATATCCAAGTACATTTTATAAGTTGGTGGACTATTACTCGTAAAGTTGTAAAGCCTACTCAGTCATGATAATTTTCTTTTAAATTTCGTTATGTATACTACTATTGTGAATTTTTTCACACCCCCAAACATAACCGTTTAGCTGGTAGAGGGGGGGGACACTCGAGTCGAGCAAAATTTAGCACTTTAAAGCTTAATATTTCACAAACGAATTTTTTTATCAAAAAATTGTTAATGGAAACTCACATTATTTTTTAAAGACCTATTTATTGATACCCCACACTAAGGGGTACGCGAGAAAGAAAAAAAACATCCCCACTTTACGTGTACAGGAGGTACCCTAAAAAAAAATATTTTTCGAGATTTTATTTTACCACTTTTTCGGCACAACAAATCCGTATATTTACACCAAATTACAGCTCTCTAGTACTGTGCGTCTCTGAGCTAAACTGCGGACAGACGGACGGACGGACGGACGGACGGACGGACATAGCGAAACTATAAGGGTTCCTTGTTGACTACGGAACCCTAAAAAGGGTAAAATAACCAAATAACCTACAAAATAAGTTTTCTTTCGGAAGTCGGTGGCAAAAAAGACAACGAAATAAAAAAACAAAGCCACCGACTACCGAAAGAATAGTTATTTTGTAGGTTATTTGGTTATTTTACCCTTTTTTGTGGTTGTTTTTGAAGACGGTTAAGTTTTTTTTGAAAAAAGTTTTTCTTTAATCTAAGCTTGTTTCATAGAAAAGTCGGTGGCCATAATGTCAATGAAATAAAAAAAAAAACAAAGCCACCGACTTCCGAAAGAAAAGTTATTTTATATAGTATGTGCCGTTTAACATGGCAATAGCGGTCATTGCTCCGACTTTCATCCCGATATCTCAATATTAGCGATACTTCCTCTTCACCCGTACAAATCTGTCGCAAACAGTCGCAAAACTGACATCGCTTGAGTCTCATAATACATAAAAAATTACCACAAAAACAACACAATGCACAACTCAAAATAATAGAAAATCTAGCAAACGTACCCTACGAAATATTTTTTTTATAATATTGTATTTTCGTTTTTACACAAGTTTATCACACTGAGACAATTTAACAAAAGTAAATATATTATTATGCATCATATAATTTTGCATTAACCTATAATACAATACTGAGTAAATATAAAGTTAGTGCATATTGTATGGATATAAGTATATTAATATTCTTTTGATATCAGGATGGTAAAAACACCTTATTTTTCCTAAAATAAATTACAAAAACTATTTCATCACAGAAAATGCTAATTTTGATCTTATGTCGTTTTTGTTTTACGAAGTCATCGCGTCAGGGGTGCAGCACCCCCGGCAGCAGCCGCCATTTAGATTTAACATTCCGTGTGGAAGTTCGCTTGCGTTCGGTCTGTGCAAAGACTTTAAACTAAATACGAGCAATAGACGGGACATCACGTAGAAAGTTGTGATCCAAAACTTTTTACCACTAGGTAAAAAGTCGCTCAGTCTAGTAGTCGCGTTGCTATGCAACGCTAGATTGTGCTACTGACACACGGCATCAATAATTTTGTATGACAATTTTCCCAATGCCCGCTCTATAGGTTCTTTTAAATCTCTTTGGGTCTGTGCTATAATTTCTTTGCTTTTATTGTTATCGTTGTTGAGTTTGTTACAGTTTTGTTTTTGTGTTCTGTGTTGTTATTGTTACTTCATTTGTTGCTTGTAAAGAAGCATGGAACCAGAAGCTGGAACATCTACTGGTGAAACCAGTAAACGCCGTCGTCGTCCAAACATATTCCAACCTCAAGAAGGTTCGGAATCGATACCGTTCACATCGCCGCCAGCAAAAAGACAGAAGACGATTCTCACCAGCGGAGAACGTCTTATGATTATTAATATTTTTAAATATGTCCAAAACACAAAGCTCGAGGATAAATATTTAACTAACCATGATCTTGTCAAACGTACGTCAGAAATATGTGGGGTGAGTGAGAGATCGATATATCGGGTAATACGTGAATACAGAAATACTCATAAAATAACGCAACCTGAAGGTAAAAGGAGTAGACCAAACGTTCTCCAAAAAGTTGATGATTTTGATAAATCGGCAATTACTAAAACTTTTGGAAAAAAAAAATAATTTTTCATACAAAATGAGAAAATGATCGAGCCCATCAGTATGAAAAATCTTTTTTTTGAACAAACATTGTTCAGTAACATGGGCTGAGTTACTCCACGAGAGGTTTTGCGCTATTAACGTTACACGTTGTATATTACATATTTATATTTATGTATGTATGTGTATTTTATTTTATTATTAATGTTTGTGTGTATTGTATTTATATTATCGGTTATCTATTATTTGATGTGCATCACTGTCTACCCTCATTTTTTTTTAAAGTTCTTCAAGTCCATCATAATTGTCTGGAAGATATCGCTATTTGCGATAAGACCGCCGTTGTACCCTTAGTATTAATAAAAACTTTTTTTTAAAAAGTACCGACTTCAAAAACAAATACAAAAAAGTGTTAAATAACTTTTCTTTCGGAAGTCGGTGGCTTTTGATTTTTATGTCATTGACTATTGCCACCGACTTCCGAAAGAAAATTATTTTACACTTTTTTGTATTTGTTTTTGAAGTCGGTACTTTTTTTTAAAGTTTTTATTTTACCCTTTTTAGTTCAGACATTCAACAAAAATCTTCGTATAATCGGCAACTTTAGAAATTTATATCCAAGTTAGCAACAAAAACGGATCCATGCGGGCAACGTCACAAGACATCCAATATTATAGTATATTAAAACCTTCCCTAGACTGTAATAAACATTTTTCCGTAAACCGCATTAAAATCGGTTCAGACAAACGCGAGATAATCGTGAACAAACATACAATCGACTTTGAAAATCTACTATGATCCGCGCGTGGACGAAAATACATATGACGGGAAAAGGGCCGTTACCTATCACTACATCCATTAAATCCGTCACACACAGTGGAACATTTTTAACGTCACGCGTAAATTTATAAGCACACAATTTGATTTCTAGAAATAAAAAATAATAATTTTGAATTAGAGCAACACAAGATTCACAACCCCTGTATGTCAAACAGGCTGGTACCACGATACTGTAGCGACAGAAGCAACTATCGCTTATTAGTAGTTTTAGGTAACAATAAGGGTCATTATCGCTTAGTGATGAAAAACTTGGTAGGAGGGAGTGAATGACCTGTATTGCCATGTTAAATGGTACATACTATAGTTTTTTTGTATTTAGTTTTGAAGTCGGTTCCCTTTTTTTTTAAAGTTTTTTAAGTTGAGGTAATCAACAAAAATCTTCATAAAATCGGCGTCTTTGAAAATCTACAATCCTATTAAGCAAAACGGATCTATGTGAGCAACGTCACGCGATATCTATTAGTGTTATATACTAAAACCTTCTCCAGAATGTAATGAACACTTTCCTGAAAACTGCATCAAAATCCGTTAAGCCAATGAGGAGCAGTGGTGGCCCAGTGGTATCGGTCCAGACTTACGAGGTTGTGGGTTCGAACCTCGCCAGGCGCATTACTTTGTGTAATTTGTTTCATCACCACTGCTCTCAAAACGGTGAAGGAAAACATCGTGAGGAAACCGGCATGTCCTAGAACCAAAAGTTCGAAGACATGTGACATCTGCCAACCCGCACTGGGCCCGCGTGGTGGATTATGGCCCACTCCCTCTCGCAGAGAAGAGGCCTGAGTCCCAGCAGTGGGAACGTTATAGGCTGATGATGATGATACAATCGTCCCTTAAAATCTACGATCCAAGTAAGCAAATCGGATCCATGCGGGCAACGTCACGGGATATCTATTAGTGTTATACACTAAAACCTTCTCCAAAATGTAATGAACACTTTCCTGAAAACTGCATCAAAATCCGTTCAGCCAAACGCGAGATAATCGCGGACAAACATACATACGTACATACATACAGGTCGAACTGAGAACCTACTTTTTTTTTTGAAGTCGGTTAAAAATAGAAATGGAATGATCTGCTCGACTCGTGCGCTAGGTAGACTCTACTAGAGATGGGTAACTAGCCGGATGCTTTGAGTTATTATCGATTTTAATCCATTAACAGCTATTAATAGCCATCCAATGGCTAATAACCCTGCTATTAATGTATTGTCAAAGAAATAAATGTTTTTTTTGTTTTTTTTTTAAATCTGTGGGTGTGAATATAAATTGGGTGCGTGTACGCAGTGTGATTCAATGTATTGCATTATTCTTTTTATTTATTTTCACCTTTTTGTATGTGAAAAAGTGTTAATAATAGAATGAATACACATTTTTTGGGAAATCTAAAAAAATATAAAGCAATACAATATATTTATAAACTCGAATTCATTTCCTCGTGTGAAAAGCAGAGTACGCTCCTCGGGAGTAAAGCTGCCTTGTCTTGGGCTAACTTGAATCCCTCGCTCACTAAGGATTCTTTATAATATTAAAGTAGGGATTACAGGTGAATGTTCGCGGTGAGAAACGAATCGCTGCAAACCAGTCTTGGTAGGTGGTAATCAGCAACTTGACTGAGGATGTGAGAGCGAGCGAAGTGAGCTCATGACTTGGGGCACCCGGACACGGAACTTTGCAAACAGAAATAGGAGCCACGCGAAGCGGGGCCCCGTCGAGCCGCCTTGGTAGGTGGTAATCAGCTACTTGACTAAGGATGCAAGAGCGAGCGAAGTGAGCTCATGACTTGGGGCACCCGGACTCAGAACCTTGGAAACAGAAATAGGAGCCACGCGAAGCGGGGCTCCGTCGAGCCACCTTAGTAGGTGGTAATCAGCAACTTGACTAAGGATGCAAGAGCGAGCGAAGTGAGCTCAGGACTTGGGGCACCCGGACTCGGAATCTTGCAAACAGAAATAGGAGCCACGCGAAGCGGGGCTCCGTCGAGCCACCTTAGCAGGTGGTAATCAGCAACTCAACTAAGGATGCAAGAGCGAGCGAAGTGAGCTCAGGACTTGGGGCACCCGGACTCGGAATCTTGCAAACAGAAATAGGAGACACGCGAAGCGGGCCTCCGTCGAGCCACCTTAGTAGGTGGTAATCAGCAACTTGACTAAGGATGCAAGAGTGAGCGAAGTGAGCTCAGGACTTGGGGCACCCGGACTCGGAACCTTGCAAACAGAAATAGGAGACACGCGAAGCGGGCCTCCGTCGAGCCACCTTAGTAGGTGGTAATCAGCGACTTGACTAAGGATGCAACAGTGAGCGAAGTGAGCTCAGGACTTGGGGCACCCGGACTCAGAACCTTGAAAACAGAAATAGGAGCCACGCGAAGCGGGACTCCGTCGAGCCACCTTAGTAGGTGGTAATCAGCAACTTGACTAAGGATGCAAGAGCGAGCGAAGTGAGCTCAGGACTTGGGGCACCCGGACTCGGAACCTTGCAAACAGAAATAGAAGCCACGCAAAGCGGGGCTCCGTCGAGCCACCTTAGTAGGTGGTAATCAGCAACTTGACTAAGGATGCAAGAGCGAGCGAAGTGAGCTCAGGACTTGGGGCACCCGGACTCGGAATCTTGCAAACAGAAATAGGAGACACGCGAAGCGGGGCTCCGTCGAGCCACCTTAGCAGGTGGTAATCAGCAACTCAACTAAGGATGCAAGAGCGAGCGAAGTGAGCTCAGGACTTGGGGCACCCGGACTCGGAATCTTGCAAACAGAAATAGGAGACACGCGAAGCGGGCCTCCGTCGAGCCACCTTAGTAGGTGGTAATCAGCAACTTGACTAAGGATGCAAGAGTGAGCGAAGTGAGCTCAGGACTTGGGGCACCCGGACTCGGAATCTTGCAAACAGAAATAGGAGACACGCGAAGCGGGCCTCCGTCGAGCCACCTTAGTAGGTGGTTATCAGCAACTTGACTAAGGATGCAAGAGTGAGCGAAGTGAGCTCAGGACTTGGGGCACCCGGACTCGGAACCTTGCAAACAGAAATAGGAGCCACGCGAAGCGGGGCTCCGTCGAGCCACCTTAGCAGGTGGTATTCAGCAACTCAACTAAGGATGCAAGAGCGAGCGAAGTGAGCTCAGGACTTGGGGCACCCGGACTCGGAATCTTGCAAACAGAAATAGGAGCCACGCGAAGCGGGGCTCCGTCGAGCCACCTTAGCAGGTGGTAATCAGCAACTCAACTAAGGATGCAAGAGCGAGCGAAGTGAGCTCAGGACTTGGGGCACCCGGACTCGGAACCTTGCAAACAGAAATAGGAGACACGCGAAGCGGGCCTCCGTCGAGCCACCTTAGTAGGTGGTAATCAGCAACTTGACTAAGGATGCAAGAGTGAGCGAAGCGAGCTCAGGACTTGGGGCACCCGGACTCGGAACCTTGCAAACAGAAATAGGAGCCACGCGAAGCGGGGCTCCGTCGAGCCACCTTAGCAGGTGGTAATCAGCAACTCAACTAAGGATACAAGAGCGAGCGAAGTGAGCTCAGGACTTGGTATTAGGATGTTTGAACCATTCGGAATTATGAAAATCGGTATTTTGAAATTCATGTTATCTTAGTGTACCCGTAAATAGCTGATTATTTTTTTTAAAGGGCCAGATTATTTCTAAATTGCACATTTATTTACTACAAAGAAATATGATGAAAATGAAGTTTAATCTGACAGACCTAAACCTGAAAGCCATGGGTTCAATCACTAAAAATATTAAAAAACATTAATAGCAGGGTTATCATCCATAATTGCTATTAACTGGCTACTAACTGCTATTAATTGCTATTAATCGATTAATAGCCAAATGATATTAACCGGATTATTATCATTGCCCATCTCTAGACTCTACAGTTTGATACGTTAACATTTTTAACAGGGTGTTTTATAATTATTTGTAATGTACCTCTTGCCAAACTACACACATCAACACGGTCTAGGGATGTGTGTAGTTTGGCAAGTCTTTTTAAAAAAGCGAATTACTATCAATGTGTTAATTATTTATATGACATGTATATGTTTAAAAGATACGTTATTTAATATTCTACCATTTTTTAATAATGGTTAAGGTATAGATTAAAATTTCAGGATTTTATGGAAAAAAAATGAAGCATAGACGGAAACCGTATATGAATGAACTTTTAATTTGTGAGTAAAAACTGAAAAAATTAGAAAAATCATTTAATTTGTGTTTATAAACTTGAAGTTAGTAGTCTGAGAAAGCGCCCATGATGTTCATAACACATCGGCAACGATTCGGCATGCTCAGAACAAGGTTGTCAATGTCTTGCTGCGGAATATTGTCCCATGTCCTTCTGAGGTGCGCAAAAAGTTGATCTTCTGTAACAGAACTTCCTTCAGAGCTCTTCTTTGCAGCATATCCCACGCATGCTCAATGGGATTTAGATCTGGCGATTGAGCAGGCCAGTCTAAGGCCCTAACATTATGTGTATGTAACCAAGCTGCTACCGTTCTCGCCGTGTGTGCCCGGGCATTGTCGTGCATGAGCAGGAAATCTTGCCCCATTTGTGTTCTGTGGGGCAAGGTTACGGGCCCCAGCACCTGTTGGACGTATCGTTCTGCCGTCATATTGCCCCGCACCCAAACGAGATCCGGCCGTCCTCCAAGACGAATTCCTGCCCAAACCATAATTGTTCCTCCTTGGTATGGGTGAACTTCCTGAGGGTTCTGGAGACGGCTCCATCGTCCAGGAACTCGCCAAACACGCGTCCTTCATGAATCTGGATGGAAGCCGAACCTGGATTCATCCGTGAACAGCACATTGGACCATTGCTCACGGCCCCAGTCCACGTGGTTCCGAACCCATTCTAATCGTCGTCCACGATTGCCTCTCCGTAAAGGTGGGACCCGGAGTGGTCTACGAGAGCGTAGATTGCTTTCATGCAGTCGCCTTCTTACAGTTTGGTCACTCACAAGCACTTGGTGTTCCACTCGCAGCCTTTGGACCAATTGAGTCGCCGTTGCATTTGGTTGTGCTCGCGCAGTAATTTGCAAAAAATCGATCTTGTCTGGGGGTAGTGATGCGACTTGGCCCCCGGTGCCTCTCCGCTACTTCACCTGTGGCACGATAGCGTGTCCACAATCTTGAAATTACTTTTTGATGGGTCCCTATGGCCTCAGCAACATTACGCTGAACAGATCCAGCTTCCAGCATTCCCACAGCTCGTAACATCTCCGCCCTCGTCAAATGTCGGCGTTGCATGGCTACAATACCTCAATTTTAACTTTATCTTTCGTTTAAAAATGAAAAAAAAACTGTAACTAAACGTAATTCGTATTGTTTTCTAAATTTCGCACAAATGAAAATTCCCTCTCCTATACATCAAGACATTTTTATGCCACCGAAACAAAAGAATTTTCAAAAATTTGAATTTGGAATTAGTCTGAGATAAATTACAAACAAATCGGTGTATAAAAGATTCCAATGCGGCCAGTACTTTTCGAGTTATTTAATTGAGTATGAAATATCCCTAGACCGTGTTGATGTGTGTATTATCAATGAGTGTACGACACATGAGGCGCGTGTTGCGGGAGTACCGTAGACCGCCGGGAAATAAACATGTTTTCAGGTAACATAACATGCTTAAATTTAATGTAATTAATAATTTTTAATTTAATATAATTGATAATTTAGCAATTAACTACAATTAATAAATTTGTCACAATTATTGTATGCCTAACATGGTGGAGCAGTGCAAGAGCACAACAACCTCGAGTACAACTTTTTAAACCGCTGTCTCACAATGAAGATCTTTGACTTTGACTATGACTTTTAAAACTTTGCGATTTTCATAAAATAGTTTTGAAAGTACAAAGATCCAAACTAATATTATAAATGCGAAAGTAACTCTGTCTGTTACGCTTTCCCGCTTAAACCTCTCAACCGATTTTGATGAAATTTGGCACAGACAATCTTTAGACCCTGAGAAAGAACATAGGCTATCAAAACACCAAGCGGGCGAAGCCGCGGGCGGAAGCTAGTACTTTATAAAACATTATTTTTTGTTTATGCGAAACCCGATACACCTGTCTAGTACTTTGGTGTAAAGAACCTATGTACTTACCTACATTTTAAAACCGTCTCATAAAAATTCACAAAGTTCTAGGCTTGTGTATTACCTGGTTGTCCGTTCAAAAACATGCTCATTTAGCGGTACACCCGCGGAAATCGCGTCTCCGGTGCTATACACTCGTGATAGTTTAGCAATAACGGTTAGGTACCTTAACCGTACGGTGATTGTATTGTATTTAAATGGTAATAAATTTTAATTAAAATATTTTCAAATAAATTTTTTACAAAAAAAAATTACATGGTGTTTGGTGACAGAATTATTGGAATCGAATCAGTTGCTGATTCTGAACAAACTGTATTCAGGTTTCGCGTATACTAAAAATAATGTATAAAAATTCTTGACGGGTGTATCCGGTTTATCATAAACAAAAAATTATGTTGTATTCCGCTCTCACCCGTTTTATTTTTACAGGTGTGTCTGAAGCGAAGAAACCAGAACTATACGTACGACTAACAAGACTAGAAGATACAATGACATTCCAGCAAAAGAAAACTGAACAGCCAGACTTACTAATTATCCGGAACACCGAGAAACACAAGTCTGCAGCTCCTTCTAAATTCACAAAGCTTGTCACAAATTCTCAATCTATCAGTAATATTGTGAATAATACTGATATAGCTGCGAATGACCAAATAAAAACATACGAATGCGATTTGTGTCACTATAGTTCTACTGAAAAACGTTATTTAATAAAACATATTCGTATCCACACTGGTGAAAAATCTTACAAATGTGAAATATGTCAGAAGAGTTTTAGTCAAAGATGTTATTTAAAAAATCATGTTCATATGCACACAGGGGAGAAACCTTACAAATGTGACATATGTCAGAAGAGTTTTAGTCAAAGTAGTGCTTTAAAATGTCATGTTCTTATTCACACTGGTGAAAAACCTTATAAATGTGACATATGTCAGAAGAGTTTTAGTCAAAGATATTATTTAAAAAATCATGTTCGTGTGCACACAAGGGAGAAACCTTATAAATGTGAAATATGTCAGAAGAGTTTTAGTCATAGTAGTACTTTAAAAAGACATGTTTCTATGCACACAGGAGATAAACCTTATAAATGTGACATATGTCAGAAGAGTTTCACGCGAAGTAGTAATTTAAAAACACATGTTCTTCATCACACTGGTGAAAAATCTTATAAATGTGACATATGTCAGAAGAGTTTTAGTGAAAAACGTTATTTAAAAAGTCATGTTCTTATACATACAGGGTACAAACCTCACAAATGTGACATATGTCTGAAGAGTTTTAGTCAAAGTTGTTGGCAACAACATAAAAATAATTCGTGTATAGCAACACTACTTCCTGTTCACCGCTCGCATCCGAGGGCGCGGTCACTTTGTAATTTAGCTCTCCAATAAAAATACTCCTAGCACTTAAAATTAATCATAAAAGTATATATTGTGACGTGTAAACGTTAAAACATTGTGGCAAGAAGAATAAATGTGTGTAAAGTGAATCTCAAAAGGCGTTTGATTTAACAAACTTAGCCACAAAAAATATCTTACTGGCGAGGCTGGTGCCCGCCATTTTGGTCCTTCAAAACGCATAAGAAATCAGAACCTGTGGAGCTGTGGAGTGGAAGCTAAATACCTATCCTCTAAAAATCGTGTCCCTGCAAGAAAAAATACTTCTCAAACGCGTGTGTGTGTGTGTGAGCGTCATAAGCCAAATCACGGGAATTCGTCATAAGTACGCCAAACGCGCCCGACAAATACACCACAAACACACAAGTTACGAATTCTACGAGATCTTCCTTGCGCCGCCGCGCCGTTGGGAGCCGAGTCACAGCCGAGTGCAGAGCAGCCGATGATCGACGATCGTGAGCCGAGTGTAGCCGAGTCGCCGAGTTGCTCGAAGTATTATATTTCCAAACATTCAGTATACCACCGTTTTAATTGCCATATTTTCATTTCACCAAATGCCTACAGCTTGGCCAGAACGGATTGAAACGGAACTAAAATTTTTATTTCTGACAGCGTTTTAAAATCTTTGATATTTGATGTAAACAAAGACCGCAGGTTTGTTAGATTTATTATTGTGCCATAAAACTAACGTAATAAGTGAAAAAAAATAAAATAAAATTATTCAAAGTGCTGTTAGCGCGAAGACAGTGGCGACTTCCGGTTTTCTACATTTTTATGTCAAGCTGTAGAAATTTGTAGGCGCCTTTGAAATGTAGGTAGACAATACAAAATAATGGTGCAAATGTCATAATTATACTATAATATAACTCTGACGG